>OV281341.1:1250000-2500000 GCA_923062675.1 Marasmarcha lunaedactyla
GTGATGCTGGAGAAGGACTGCCAAGTAATTTTGATTCCTCATTTAAAGTTTCAGCATCATGTATAGTTTCATCGTTCATGTCAAAAATCGCACTTCGATGACGATTGAGTGATATGTACAATGCCATAGGTGACATTTTTTGTTCCAGTTTTTTAGACACCTCAGTAAAAACAGGATCAATATATTTAATTTGGGGATCTTGTAATTGTTCAGCATGTTGAAGAAATATCTTTTTCTGGCTTTCGAAGTCAATTTTTGGTTTACGACCTCTGCTGATTACGACTCTGTAATATAATTCGTACATATGTGATAAAATTCAATTGTCAACCAACTTCAAAAAAAGGAGGAGGTTATCAATTCATTTGTATGCTTTTTTTTCATTGTATGTTTGTTACCTTAGAAGTTTTTATGAAGATCGGTTAAGTAGTTTAAATTATAAATAAAAACAACTGAAAAACAAAGGTCATCTAAGTGTACGAAATTACGTATTATGCATCTGATTCTGCAGATCTGCGAGGCTATGACTTCTATGATGTCGTTGGCCGATGTGGTGGTAATATTTATAGGGGGAGGATATTAGGATATTACACGCACGCTGAATAAAAATAAAATAATGATTCAATAGGCTCTAAAATGTAACACTTACGTTTTTACGTACAATCCTTTTTTTACAAGTTTTGTTCCATTATATTGTTCAATTTGCTTCATTTTGTTAAATATTTATGTTGTTTACTTTTATTGACAATCATGTCAACTCATTTTTTTAATGACAGCAATGGAGGTTGCTGTTACACACAAAAATATTGTATGAAAATATATATGATTCATGGCTAGCAAGCCTAATTTTAAAACTTGAAATTGCGGTTCCAATGGTATGCGAGCCCAGCTATATAAGCCGATTGCTGGCCTGAGAACGGGTCTCATGCTGATCCTGATACTAAAGCTGCCTTAATATGATGCTGCCTACTCCCGACGAATCCTGCAACCGAAGGACCTTACTGATCCTGCCTACTGCCTCTGAATCCTGCAACTGAAGAAATCTGCTACCGCCCCTGCTTGCCACGGATGCGGCCTGCTGCAGAGCCTGCTGACTCTGCCTACTGATGAAATCTCCAGTTGATGAAACCTGCTACCGACGAAGTCTGTGTAAAACTTTTACTATTCGACAGCTCTTATTTAGCTACATAAAACATTTATTTACAGTTTTAGAGCGTAGTAATTTCGAAAAACCAAGAGCGTTTATCAGCCTTGACATGAGTCACTTCATCAAAATGTTATATAATTTAAGTTGCTTTAAAACAAACCTTGATTGGAAAGTAAAATATTTTTATATCCGTTGTATAGTTTGTTTAAAATAAAATGCGAAAATTACCAGTTAGCGAAAGATATCATTCACGATGTTATAAAACTTTGCCTCGGCCAATATAATAATGAAATCAAATCTAGATTAGAACAATTAGTACGCGATGTTACAGTTGATGGATTTGATTCTGAAGATAAGGACTTGAATTATGACTTTGATGATGATGCAATTAATAACGAAGATTTTGAATTTATAAATTGGTTTAACAGTATTGTTGAAAATACTAAAAAACAAATTCCAGTTCTAGAAGACAACCAGAATGCATATTACTATCCCCCATTTATTCCTACTTTCAGAAGAATTTTAATGAAACTTCCTTTATGGTCTTTGTCGAGTAATTTCTTTGAATCTGAAAATATAGCCCCGTCCTCCTCAGGATGTTAAAGTTATTTTAAAACTTTAAAACATCTTGTTTTAAAAACAAAATTTAATAGATACAGAATGAGTTCTATATGTTGTATACTGAATATTTAAAAGGGGAAATGAAGTCCACATTTTGCAATTTAGGTCAAAATATTACTAACAAAATGAAACTTAAAAATAAAGCAAGGAATAGGATAAATAGGACTAAACCATTAAAGACAAAAAAACAAACAAGTAATCAGGCTGCTCCTAGGCGTTTTATTACTGAAGACTCTATTTTTTCGGATGTACCTTCCTATGTCGAAAACTGAAAAGGAGAAGCTAAAATTAGTAAACCAAAACCAAACATGAATGTAAAATTTACAAAAAATGGTAATTTAAGACCTTCAGTTTATATCAATTCAAATAATATAAAAGTTTTAAACAACTTTGCATTTGATTCTGTAATGTACTTAATGGGTGCTGAATATATCGGAAATGAAAATTTTAGAAACATTGTAGACGCTTTCGATGAAAAAGAATTAATTCCACAGTATATCAAATGTCTGAGTGGTATAAATTACAATGATGATGACATATATAATTGAGAGCTAAAATCATTACACAGTTTATCGAAAAGCCTACAAAAATAGAATCAAAAATGTACAACTATGATGTCGCATGTAACGTTACTCACATTTATGAACATTTTCTTTTGGAATACTTTACTAGCTCAGTTTTTACAAAAATGTGTACTAATCTATCGTGTTCATCAAATATATTTAAAAAAAATGTCTTCTTGCCCTTAAACATCGATATGATTAATATTTTTGATATTAGTATGTTAGAAGAATCTATTTCGATAGTCGAAGGTGCATCAAAATGTGCATCATGTGAAGGGATAGCAACCAGTAATTATGCAATATCAAAATTAATCTCTTTTGATTTAAATGGCACCAATGCAGTAGCACTAAATAAAGTGCCTCCTACTTTATCTATAAGTAATAAAATATACAAAATCATTGGTGCAGTTGAATTTGTAGCACCTTTACATTCAAGTGGTATGGGTCATTACAAAGCTCATCATTTAGTAAATGACACATTTGTTTCTACGACGATAACTGTACTAAAATCACAGAAAGTACTAACCAAGACATTCTGTTACACCTTTTGAGCTATATTTTAATTGACACTTATTAATGCAGTTATTTTTGATAACTAACATTACCTAACTGTTGAATTATTTCCATAGTCGGCTAAAAATTATTATTATTCTATTGCCTAATTGAATATAGAATATTGATTCAGTAAATAAATTATGTCCGTTTGGATTGAGTAGCCACTCCAGATTTTTAAGGGCAGCTATCACCCTTATTTAGTAGCCATGCAGATAATTTTGTAGGTCAAGTTTTGGAATTTGTAGTAAAATACATCAAAAGTTATATGACTCCAAAGGTGGCTCCTCAATCTAAACATCTAGATTGAGGAGCCACCTAGAACTCGTAATGTATTGAATGTAGGTTACTGAAAATTATATATCATTTTGTATCTATAATGTAGGATATCTACTACAATTTTGAGCACATTAGTTCTAAAATTCAAGAAACTACAACACTTTTGTTGTGGCTCCTCAATCCATATACAATAGAGTAAATTTTTAGGAATCCTTTCGGTCAATTCATATTTTCTACATAATGACAATTTAGAAGAAGGTAAATCCTATAGCCTACAATATGAATGAAATACTAAAACATGGTGGTTTCCGTAAACAAACGCATATTATTTGGCTCCTCAATCCTGACGTTTAGCAAACCAATAATTTGCTATATTTACCTGAGATAACAACGAAATCAAAAGCCAGAGATACTAACATATAGTAGGCATGCCTACTAAATAGCTACATACAATTCATTGCTGTATTCGTTTCAATTGCTGAAAAAAAAAATCTTTTCGATATTGCTTAAGGATTCGTTGCGAGGGGTGACCATATATTTTCTGAAGGTAATTGAAAATTATTTTGTTACCTACCTACCAATAACAATTATTAAGTAACGTAACGTTCATTAGTGATTGAAGCTTTCTTGTGTGCGAAGTAAAAAGTAAATTAAAGGCATAACTTGCAGATCTATTAATCATAATTTGTGGTTAATACCTATATATATTGAGTGACTGATTCAGTGCAGTTTGGTTTCTTGTTTACAAGTAAGTACGTATTTGTCTTCTGTTTATATTTGTGTTATTATTTTCTTAATTTTAAATAAGTACTGTTGGCGACGGTAGGTAAGTAGGTACAGTAAAAACTACTCGGCCCGCCTGACCTTATCTTAAACTGGGTTAAAATGTGTACCTACCTAGTAGTTTTAAGCCTGTGTGTTATATGTGGTTCATATTTATGTTTATAATACGTGTAGTTATAAGAATTGTTGTGTACCTATGTGTTTTTTATTGAATTTTCATTAAAAATATGGATTTCCGTGGAGCTGTCACTGGCGTACGCATTTTGATTTACCTACCCACATGAGTGAGCCGCGAGCGGCGAGAGCGACACCGCTACGCGGACCTTTTCGGGTAGTTTTAAAAATTCTAGGACAATTTGAAAGACAGTCGTTACTACGCCGCAAAGGTGAACACACGCGCGCACAAGTACCTAGTGACAGCTACCGAGAAATTCTAATTTTTGCAAATCCTCGTACTTTCTTTTACTCGCTCTGTACCTACCAGTTTGATAAAGGAATCTGTCCTCTACAACCTGGTCCAGCGAGCCGGATAGCGTTTAGAAGAGAACCAAACCTGTGTGGCAGGGATGTCATTGTTCCGATCGCCGCGTACAATGAAAACGCGTGCTCAGTTAAAGAGAGAATTAATGACTACCGAAGAGGAAAATAAAAAATTAGAAACCAAGTCAGATATGCAGTTTGCTCCATTGGCTACAATAAAAGAACCAGCAAAAGTAAAATCCGACATCGTCATGCCACTCGCTACAGCGCCATCACAAAATGGCGGCGGTAGCAGACGTGCCAGCACGTAAGCGTCGTCTAGCACGCGGCGGAAAATCGAGTACGAAACTGCTAAAGCGCGATTAGAACTGGAAGAAGCTGATGTAAAATTAGAAAAAATTCGCATAGAGAAAAAGATGCTAGAGAAGAAATATGCAGAAGAAAAAAATGGCAGCTTATCGAAACAATCATCAGTTTCTGAAGCGTATCAAAGCAAGGTGGAAAATTGGCTGGAAAAATCAGTTGCTGCACACGGATCATTAGTCGACCCTAATGAAAATAAAAACGACGTGATCACAAGTGGCGGTGTACTGAACCGCTGCAACTCCGACCTGGAACGCCTGCCGATAGCTGCTACTGCGGCTGACGCGAGCACCTGCCGCGCCATCGAGACGCTGGCTGCCGCAATCAAGGATGCCATCGGCCCATCTACCTCTAAAGGTAACCAGGAGATGCTATCAAGACTAGCCACCTCAAAAGATCTCCCAATATACTTTGGAGACCCAATGGAATGGATTCAGTTTAGAGAAGCGTTCAACGAATCGACGCGCCTGTGTAATTGTAGTGAAACGGAAAACCTATGGCGTCTGCGAAAGTGTCTTCGCGGCGAAGCAAAAGAAGCGACGGCCTCTCTACTAATGAGTGCAACCTTGCCCCAAGAAATCATGGAAACCCTGGAGCTAAGGTTTGGTCGGCCTGAAAACATAATGCGAAAAGTAATAACACAATTAAAAAAATTACCACCGCTTCCACAAGCTTACCATACAGAAATAGTGAACTTTGCCATCAAAATAAAAAATTACGTGACTACGACGCGGGCCATACGGCAAAGTGATTATTTAAGATCGCCGGAGTTAGTCACAACTGTAGTGTCAAAATTGCCTACAGAACTTATAAATAAGTGGGCCGAATATCTCTATGACTGTCAAGGCGACAATGAAGACACTCCGAAACTAGAACTGCTGTCACAGTTTTTATATAAAGTTGCTCAAAAAGTAGCAGTGACTGGAGTGAGCTACATTCAGAGCGATTATAACAAGAAGCGACCAGAACACTCACATAAAAACTGGCAGAATCAAACTGTGTTAACTTGTACCGTTAACAACGACACACTTAGCAACTGCAAATTTTGTCGAAATCAAAACCACAAATTAGCTGAGTGCAAGCGCGCTATGCGCAAAGACAGATGGCGCTATGTGCGAGTTAACAATCTCTGTTACAAATGTCTCGAAGCTCGACATGGAGATCAATCGGCGTGTACTGTGGAGTGTTGCGACGTGGAGGACTGCGGCGGGCCGCACCACCGGCTGCTGCACTGGATGAGACCGCAGCCGCCAGGAGCGCCACGCCGGCGCCAGGACGCCGACAGCAGTGACGGCGGTGCGGGCGGCGCTGTCCGCACCCATGCCGACGTCGTTAGCCACGCAATTACTTCACAGTGTTCTGAAGTGTCAGTGTTAAGTGTAGGAAATAATTCAAGGACTTAAAAGTACCAAAAACATGTTTAAAAATAGTACCGGTTACTATTCACGGACCTAAAGGCAGTGTAGCGGCGCACGCGCTGCTCGACGACGGCGCTACCGTGTCGCTCCTAGCCGCGGACGTCGCGGAACAAGTTGGCCTACGAGGTGAGACCGTTCCGATGCGCGCCTCTTGCGCCTGGGACTCCGCCGAGTTGGTATGTACAGCCGAAATAATAAACTTTAATATTAGTAGCAGTGCCGGTGCTAAGTATAAATTACGTGCTCGAAAAATAAAAGAACTTAATTTGTCTTTACAATTTACGGGTAAAATAAATGAATTTGATTGTAATAATAATTTAATTAGCTATAACGACTTACGTGTATCGAAAGTAAAACCTAAATTATTAATTGGTCAAGATAATTACGATTTAATTGCACCTATTGTTTGTAAAAGGTTAAAGTCAGGTGGGCCGTTTATTACTCAAACATTATTAGGCTGGTGCGCCCACGGGACCCTGGGCGGACAGGCAACTACGTCCTGCGATCATATGGCGAGTTCGACGAACTCTCATTTACTTACTGTTAATGATAGCTTATCGATGCCCACGGATATTGCCTTTGATACCTACGATAGTACCGCGGATATACACGAGCTAGTGAAACGTTCTTTTTTACTTGATTCGATAGGTATTAGTAGCAAACCCCGTCAAAATATGAATGAGGTGAGAGCCATCAAAATAGTAAGCGAATCAGCTGTGTTAGTCAATGGTAAATGGACCGTTAGTTTGCCTTGGAAAAGTGAGTTACCTTTGATACCCGACTCCTATAGTGTTGCATTAAAACGACTACACTCAATAGAACGAAAAATGAAATTAGATTTGGAATATGAATTACGCTATCGTGAACGAATACAACATTTAATAGTAAACAATTACGCTAGGAAACTTAAGGCTAGTACGGACGACCTTGTTAAACCTAATTGGTACCTGCCTCACTTTGGGGTAGATAACCCAAATAAAAAGAAATTACGTTTGGTGTTTGATGCGGCAGCGAAATGCAATAATATTTCACTAAATGATTTATTACTTAGAGGCCCAGACCTGTTAAATTCTTTGTACGGAATAATGTTTAGGTTTAGGGAAAATAAAATAGGAGTGATAGGCGATATTAAAGATATATTTTTAAAAATAAAAATTCATGACAGCGACCAGCACTTTTTAAGATTTTTATGGAAAGAGAAGGAAAGTGACACCATAGATACGTACGTTATGACGTCACTGATTTTTGGAGCCAATTGCTCGCCTTTTATCGCGCAGTTTATTAACCAAAACTTGAATGCGTCTAGGTTTATAGAAAACATGCCCGATGCCGTCCATTCTATACAAAAAAATCAATATATGGACGATTATATTGACAGTTTTGACGATAAAACTGTCGCAGCCAAAATGGTTAAAGAAATTTCGATTATTCACCAAGAGGGTGATTTTGAAATGTGTAATTGGTTGTGTAACGAACCTTCTGTACTGTGTGACGTGCCTAAAGAGGCGGTTAATGATAAAGCAGTTAGGTTCGAAATTGATAAGCAACCCGAACGTGCATTAGGTTTGTTGTGGTACCCGAGTACGGATACTTTAGCTTTCGACTTGTCATTTAAAAGTATACCTAAAGATATTTTGAATTTGAAACAGATACCTACAAAACGTGAAGTGTTAAGTATTGTTATGTCAATATTTGACATTCATGGCTATCTTGTACCATTTACAATTAAAGGTAAGATATTGATGCGTGAAATATGGAAATCTGATTTAAAGTGGGATACAAAATTAGATAAAAAATTATTTGAGTCATTCAAGCTTTGGATTAGGCAGGCTAAAGAGATAAACGACATTCGCATCCCGCGTTGGTACTTCAGTAGCGGAGGTCAGAGGTACATCTCGGACCGCTTCGGATTAGAGCAGTCACTCGAACTTCATGTTTTTTGCGACGCGTCGCCGAGCGCGTACGCCGCCGTCGCATACTGGCGGAAGGTGGACGGCGACGGATGTGTGACAGTATCGTTTATCGCTAGTAAATGCAAAGTCACACCTATAAAACCTGTTTCCGTGCCGCGGCTTGAGTTGCAAGGGGCAGTTTTAGCTTGCAAATTAGCACATAGTATAAAAAACGAACACCGTATAACACCGACTTCAATTTATTACTGGACCGATTCAACTACCGTTTTATTTTGGATAAGAAATCAGTGTAGGTCATACAAAGTCTTTATTGCGAATAGGCTTGGTGAGATTGACGAGTTAAGCACAGTCAATCAATGGCATTATGTACCAACAGACTTAAATATTGCAGATATAGGGACTAAAATTTCTGATTATAAATTGAGTATTGATTCTGAGTGGTTAACTGGTCCCTCATTTTTATTTGAACCGTGTTCTAACTGGCCACAGAATCCCGCGACAGTGAAAGTTAGCGATGAAACGTTAGAAAAAATTAATGTTGTTTGTGATAAAAGTATTAAGTTTAGTTTGCCCGTCCCGGATCCGACTCGGTTTTCGAGTTGGTTAAGATTGTTGCGTGCTACGGCAACCGTACTTTTATTTATTGAAAAATGTAAAAAGGGTTCCAACAAGTGTATAAATTATGAACTGATGAACAAAGCGGAAACAATATTACTACGATACTCACAAGCTCAATGTTTTGAAAAAGAAATACAGTTATTGAGTTCAGGGAATGAAATAAAAAATAGTCGTTTGCTTTCACTCACTCCTTTTGTTGATGAAAACGGTGTATTGCGTGTAGGTAGTCGTACCGCTAATATAAAAGGTGTAGATCAGCTGACTAAATATCCCGTTATTTTAGATGGAAAAAATTATATTGCGCGACTTATAGTTTTATATTATCATGTTAACACGGCTCACTCTTGTAACGAAATGGTGGTTAACGAGTTACGACAGAAGTATTGGCTTATTCGATTAAGGCCCACAGTTCGTACTGTATCTAAACAGTGCCTTATTTGTCGCTTTAGGAAAACCTTGCCTAACCCACCACGTTTAGGGGACTTACCTGAGTGCAGGCTTACGCACCACCAGAGACCATTCACTATGTGCGGCGTTGACCTTTTTGGGCCCATACATGTAGCCGTTGGTCGCCAAAGAGCCCCTAGGTATGGAGTTTTGTTCACGTGCCTTACAGTACGTGCTGTGCATGTGGAGGTAGTCTCATCTCTCACGACGGATTCCATGATCATGGCACTGCGACGGATGGCCGCCCGCAGAGGTTGGCCTCACACGGTTTATTCTGATAACGGTACAAACTTGCGTGGAGCTGACACTGAATTAAAAAAGGCCTTTAAGGAACTACTTAAAAACGAACCACTTTTAACATCAGAGGCTTTAAATAGAGGGGTACAGTGGAAATTCATACCACCCGCCAGCCCACATATGGGTGGCGCTTGGGAACGGCTTATTCGAAGCGTAAAAACCGCCCTTAAGGTTGTTTTAAAAGAAAGGGTACCTAGGGAAGAAACCTTAGTTACATTCTTGTGTGAAATTGAGAATATGATAAATAGCCGCCCCTTAACTCACGTTTCCGTAGACCCGCGCGACTCTGAATCGTTAACACCCAATCATTTTTTATTAGGTTCATCATCAAACTTACCACAGCCAGGTGTCTTCGATGATAGTGACTTGTACCTACGAAAGCAGTGGCGCATCGCTCAGAGCTTAGCGGATTTATTTTGGGCTAGGTGGATGAAGGAGGTTTTACCTACAATGGCTCCCCGTCATAAATGGAAAGGTGAAGGTACACAGTTGAAAGTAGGGGATCTCGTTGTGATAGTAGACCCTGATTCTCCACGAAACGTCTGGCCGAAAGGTATAATTAGCAGGGTGTATCCAGGGGACGACGGAAGGGTTCGGATTATAGATGTCAAAACAAAGTCTGGTGTTTTGAAACGTCCCGCAACTCGCGTCGCTTTATTGCTTGGTAATGAGTGTCATAGTCACGACACTGAGGGGCAGGATGTTGGCGACGGTAGGTAAGTAGGTACAGTATAAACTACTCGGCCCGCCTGACCTTATCTTAAACTGGGTTAAAATGTGTACCTACCTAGTAGTTTTAAGCCTGTGTGTTATATGTGGTTCATATTTATGTTTATAATACGTGTAGTTATAAGAATTGTTGTGTACCTATGTGTTTTTTATTGAATTTTCATTAAAAATATGGATTTCCGTGGAGCTGTCACTGGCGTACGCATTTTGATTTACCTACCCACATGAGTGAGCCGCGAGCGGCGAGAGCGACACCGCTACGCGGACCTTTTCGGGTAGTTTTAAAAATTCTAGGACAATTTGAAAGACAGTCGTTACTACGCCGCAAAGGTGAACACACGCGCGCACAAGTACCTAGTGACAGCTACCGAGAAATTCTAATTTTTGCAAATCCTCGTACTTTCTTTTACTCGCTCTGTACCTACCAGTTTGATAAAGGAATCTGTCCTCTACAAGTACAATTTTTTTATAACTATCTTATTTATTATCAAATGGCGTTTTAAAATTGACATGGCTATTCATTTCAACAAACTCGAAGAGCGAGATGTAATATGATTTTGTATGTGGGTGTAAAAGAGACAACGCTATAGAGTTGCGACAATTTACGTATATACTACGTCACGTACGCTCGCGACCAATTAGTGCGAAGCAACGTCACGAAGTACATAGATATATCTTTCTTACAACAAGTGAACCGTATTATTATTTCCTTCTCCCACAAATTATATTACTCTATATATCTATAGTTGAGTTGACGCCGTTTTTTGTGCGGTAATGTTTGGGTATAACTTGTATATATGTAATATGTCATTGCCTACATGTACCTACATGATGTTAATAATTTAAATGTCAGAAACCACTTAACCAGTACGTCAAAGCCACAACTTTTTTTTCAACACACTTGCTCGTAAAGTGAGTCTTATTACATCGTTCTAAGGTCCATAAACCGAACTATAACACACACGTGCATAATAGTATAACATACTAGTGCATAATAGAATTATCCCTACAAAGTTAAGTTAGTACCTAACTGCAAATTATATGCGAGTAAACAGAGCATTTTCAATTTAACAACAAAGAGGTTTTATGCTGAAAATCCATTTATATTGTTGAATAAATAAATGTCTTATTTACCTACCTATTAAGACGAAAAAACATTTATTATTATCAAATTATTTATAATTCGAAATCAAAGAAAAAAATAAAAATTCATATTTTTTCCCAACTATTGTGTCTGAATTCAGAAGAATTCTCGGTAAACTTCCATTATGGTCAAATCTTCTGTGTCCGGTTTTTAAAACTGATAATACTGCTCCATCGTCGTCTGGAGATGAGAGCTATTTCAAAACACTGAAACTTCTACTATTTCAAACGAAGTTTAAAAAGTATCGAATCGATGAATTCATAAACTTACATTCCAATTACTTGAACTCGGAAATAGCCCTCGCTACAAATGATCTTGATAATGACATACAAAGTAAAGAGGCTCAACGCTGTCGAAAAAGGAAGCTTTCACTTACAAAACCTCAGACGAAGTCGAAAAAACGAAGACAATCAAAAGCTTTGAAATCAAAGAAAATTATTCGATCTTTTGCCACTGAATCAATATTCTCTGATCGTCCTTCTTTTACTGAAAATTGGAAAGGTGAAGCAGATGCTAATGACACACGACCCAAAATAAAAATTAAATTTGCAACCTATGCGATTCTGTACCTATCGGAAAAAATAATATTCAAGTGGATTTAAGAAATACGTGTAGCTTTGATTCAATCCTATATCTATTAAGCGCAGCCTATAATCAAAGTATGAGTTTCCAAGAAAGATTAAACAAATACCCGGATGAATTGATTCCACAATATATTAAACTTTTGTCAGACCCGTTTTCTAATGACGACAATATACACAAAATAAGATCTGAAATCGGCGTTCTTTATTTTAACACAGTAAAAGAAAAAAACTATTGTGAATTTGCTTGCAACGTGAGCAACATTTACGAACGCGTAGCTCTTAAGTATTGTTATAGTGCAATTTTCTATAAAAAGTGTAGTAACGATTCATGCCTAATGACTCCGATAACCAGACTTATCGGATTTTTGCCTTTAAATTTTAATATCCTTTCTGTATTTGGCATGAATAGTTTAGAAGATGCTATTTGCATTACAGAAGATAAAAACGCATGTAATTCTTGCAACAATCAAAAAATTGTCTGTAAATATACACTTTCAAATATGGTTTCGTTCGATTAGAATGGTTGCAAGAAAATTTGTCTGAAGGAGATACCAGAATCTATAATTATTTTAGGCAGCTCATACACATTAATGGGCGCTATAGAATTCATTCCCGGAGTTAGTATCACTGGCATGGGTCACTATAAATGTCATATCCTAGCAAAGTATGTGATGTTGTGTTACGATGACTATGAGTCCAGAATTCGTAAGAGCATAGAAGACCCAATAGTCATCCATTCGCTCACCTATATTTTGTAAAAACTAATTATTAAATTTGATAAATTACTTATCCTAGTTTCATTCACATATTATGGTCACCCCTCAAAACGAATCCTTAAGCAATATCGAAAAGCTTTTTTTTTCAGCAATTGAAACGAATACAGCAATGAATTGTATGTAGCCATTTAGTAGGCATGCCTACTATATGTTAGTATCTCTGGCTTTTGATTTCGTTGTTATCTCAGGTAAATATAGTAAATTATTGGTTTGCTAAACGTCAGGATTGAGGAGCCAAATAATATGCGTTTGTTTACGGAAACCACCATGTTTTAGTATTTCATTCATATTGTAGGCTATAGGATTTACCTTCTTCTAAATTGTCATTATGTCGAAAATATAATTATTTAATTTATATATAATTTATTTTACATACATACATTCATTCAATCAAGGTATGCGTATTCATATGCGGATGTTATATTGTATTTTATCGTAAAATTATTTAAAATAATTAACATTGTTTTTAGTATTTTAAGAACGTTTTGGACTGTAATAGTTAATCGATTATTTGACGATATTAATAATAACTATTATTTTATTTATTTGTCGCTGTGAATTCGTTAAATTTATTTTATCAAAACGTTAGAGGATTACGCACAAAAACTAAAACGTTTTTTAACAATGTTCTTAATTTTGATTATGACGTCATATGTTTGACCGAAACGTGGTTGTTGCCGGGTATATTCGATTCTGAATTATTTGATCCCCGTTACAGCGTGTACCGCGCGGACCGCGACTACGAGCGGCTGGGACAGCGGCTCGGCGGCGGCGCGCTGGTGGCGGCGCGGCGCGGGCTGGCGCTGCAGGTGTCGCCGCCGCGCGCGCTGCCGCCGCTGCCCGGCGCGCCCGACATTGTTTGCGTAGGAGTCGCGCTTGATAGTGCACATAACGTTTCTGACTTTTTATATATATTCTGTTGTTACTTCCCACAAAATAAAGATCAAGCTTTAGCTCAGCAATTACTATTTGACTACTTGTCAGACTTAAGCATCGATCTGCCGAATAGTGAATTTATTATATTGGGAGATTTTAACATTCCTGATGCAGTATGGAAATCGCGCATTGATGGCCTAGGTATCCAGGATTTACATAATCCATTTTTTAATGTATTTACTAATCAAATGCATCTTATTATGAGTTATACGGATTGGTCACAGTACAACAGTATCTTAAACATAAATAACAGATGTTTAGATCTTGTGTTTAGTAGCTGCGCATGCTCAGTATCGCGCGCGGCATCACTGGCTCTGCCGGAGGACGCACACCACCCGGCGCTACGCGTGTCGTGTACACCTGTGCGTGGGGTCGCCGAGTTGCGGCCCGCACCGCGAGTTGTGAGGAGGTACGCCGCGGCCGATTACGATGCAATAAGGAGTGTTCTAAGTGATGTAGATTGGGGGAGTGTTCTTAAGAACGCTGACATTAATGTATCAGTTGAAAAATTCTATTATTTTATTAACCAGATAATAGCTAAGTTTGTCCCTTCAAAAAATGTAGCCAAGGAAAACAAGTATCCGATTTGGTATTCGCCACTTTTAATAAGACTTATTAGAAAGAAAAAAAAAATACATAAAAAATGGAAATGCTATAATAGATTAGGTGACTATAAAAATTTTTCTGAACTTCGTAAACAAACCAAAGATTTAATTGAATCATGTTATAATTCATTTATATCTAGGACAGAAAATAATATAAATAAGAACCCAAAGCAGTTTTGGTCGTACATTAAATCAAAAAAGTCTAGCAACATTATCCCCGATACTTTGCAATACGAAGGTAGTACTTCTTCTGACGGTGAATCTATTGCTAATCTTTTTAGTGCATATTTTAAATCAGTTTTTGAAGAAGACTCGTACTCTGTACCTTTTACGATACAGGAAGCTAATGAAACACTGATTACCTCCGTTGATATTTCTCCATATATTGTGGAAAACTATTTAGGTCGCCTCGATGTAAATAAGGGTAGCGGCCCGGATGATCTTCATCCTATTTTTCTAAAAAATTGTTGTAAAGAACTTTCTTACCCTGTAAGTATCCTTTTTGGATTGTCTCTGTCCAGTGGTATAATGCCCGTAGTCTGGAAACGCTCCTTTGTGGTACCTATCTTTAAGAGCGGCAATAAACATGATATAACGAATTATAGAGGTATTTCCAAACTCTCCGTTTTGCCAAAGTTATTTGAGAAAATTATTTACGACTCTTTATTTCCCGCTATCCGGCCGCTGTTAACTACACAACAGCACGGTTTTGTTAATAAACGTTCCACAGAAACTAACTTGTGTGAATTTTTGGATATAATTCTTGAGGCCATGAGCAAAGGTTATCAGGTTGATGCCGTGTATACCGACTACTCAAAAGCCTTCGACAAAATTTCGCATTCTCTGTTAATAAATAAAATTGAGAAAATTGGTATACACGGTGACCTACTACGTTGGCTCACATCTTACCTCAGAGATCGATCCCAGGCTGTTGCGGTTAAGGGATATACATCATCTTTTGTTCCTATTACATCGGGCGTGCCTCAGGGCTCTCACCTCGGCCCACTGTTATTTAACATATTTATTAACGATGTCTTAGAATGCTTTGGTTACTCCAAGGTTTTATTGTTTGCAGATGACACAAAAATTTATATTAAAATTAAGTCTATTAAGGACTGCTTTGATCTTCAGCATGATTTAACTGCTCTTTACGATTACTGTTTGTGTAACAAATTATATTTAAACATAAAAAAATGTTGTGTTATCTCCTATTCTAGAAAAAAAAATACTATTTATCACAATTATACAATAAATAACACACCACTTAATAGAGTGACTGAGGTGAGAGACTTGGGAGTGTTTTTGGATGATCATTTATTATTCCGGTCGCATATTCATAAAATAACAGCAAAAGCCTATAAAATGTTGGGATTTTTATTTCGACAAACAGTAGACTTTAGAAATGTGAATACATTAATAATTTTATATAATTCCCTTGTAAGGTCGCATCTTGAATACGCCTCTACTGTGTGGAACCCGCAGTATTCGGTATATAGGGATGCAATTCAACGTATTCAGGACAAATTCTATAAGCGTTTAGTGTATAGATTTAAGACAATCCCATCCGATGTATTGACAGACCTTGAAACGCGACGTGAACACCGTGATGTTATTTTTCTTTACAAAATACTTAATAACTTTGTTGATTCCTCATACTTACTAAATAATATTTACTTTAAATGTCAGAGATGCAATCTTCGGTTAAAATTAAGATCTACTTTTGCTCTTCCAGCCTGTAAGACTAATTACAGTAAAAATCGCTTTATTGTTAGAGCCTGTAATTTTTATAACCAGAATTATCAAACCTTAGATATATTTAATCTGAAACCCCACAAATTCATATCTACCATCAAGCAGCTTAAATAAAAATGGCTTTAAAACTAAAACTTTCTATTGACTTTTCCATGACGTATTATAACTTTAAATTGTTACTTAACTTCTGTTTAATCTACCCAATATTTATTACAATTAACAGTGAAAACGTAATTGGCTTGTGAACCACCTGCTTGTAATATTTTCCTATGTATTTATATAATGCTGTATGTTTTCCTAAATAAATAAAATAAAAAAAAATAAAAAAAAAATATGAATTGACCGAAAGGATTCCTAAAAATTTACTCTATTGTATATGGATTGAGGAGCCACAACAAAAGTGTTGTAGTTTCTTGAATTTTAGAACTAATGTGCTCAAAATTGTAGTAGATATCCTACGTTATATATACAAAATGATACATAATTTTCAGTAACCTACATTCAATACATTACGAGTTCTAGGTGGCTGCTCAATCTAGATGTTTAGATTGAGGAGCCACCTTTGGAGTCATATAACTTTTGATGTATTTTACTACAAATTCCAAAACTTGACCTACAAAATTATCTGCATGGCTACTAAATAAGGGTGATAGCTGCCCTTAAAAATCTGGAGTGGCTACTCAATCCAAACGGACATAATAAATTGGTTTTCTTTTAAAATACCCTCTATTTTGGATATGACCATAATATAGTGAAGCGAGTGAGCACTCACAAAAATTAATTATCCAAGAACCTGCCACGTTAGTGGTTCGTTCTGTATGTTACAAAGTCCCATTTTAATTTTACTTAACTATACACATATAAAGCAGTAGAAATCTTTAGTTTCTTCATCAGAAATCGGGTTTTCAAAAGTGTGCGGATTGAGTGAGCATAAGAAATTATTTTTAAAACCTTAAACACGTTACTAGGTGATCTACAAATTATAAAGGTAAGTTAGCATAGGTTATACTAAATACTAGTACCTATATAAATATTTAATGTTAAATTAATACTTTCAATGATTTCGTTGGTAGTTTGTGAGAACTGAGTGAGCGCACGTTAAATAATGTATATCTTGTTTTATCTTTTTACAAATACAGAGATTACTTTTACAATTGTTTTAGAACTTTTACTAAATGATCACCATATTTTCCTTTTTTTTCTGAAGGGTGCTCACTCAATCCACACGCACACACTATATATTAGTATCTCTGGCTTTTGATTTCGTTATGATCTCAGGTAAATATAGTACCTAAATTATTGATTCACTAAACGTCAGGATTGAGGAGCCAAATAATATGCGTTTGTTTACGGAAATCACCATGTTTTAGTATTTGATTCATAGGCAATAGGATTTACCTCCTAAATTATCATTATGTCGAATATATGAATTGACCGAAAGGATTGCTAAAAATGTACTCTATTGTATATGGATTGAGGAGCCACAACAAAAGTGTTGTAGTTTCTTGAATTTTAGAACTAATGTGCTCAAAATTGTAGTAGATATCCTACGTTATAGATACAAAATGATACAAAATTTTCAGTAACCTACATTCAATACATTACGAGTTCTAGGTGGCTCCTCAATCTAGATGTTTAGATTGAGGAGCCACCTTTGCAATGATATAACTTTTGATGTAGGTATTTTTCTACAAATTCCAAAATTTTACCTACAAACTTATTTGCATGGCTACTAAATAAAGGTGATAGCTGCCCTTAAAAATCTGGAGTGGTACTCAATCCAAACATACAAATACTTAGCGAGGTTGATTTATGATTATGATAATTATGTAGTTATGTAACGACTTAAGATGAGAATTAATAAAAGGGACTTTTGTGGTAACGCGATAAACGTTTCTGATATGGAAAATCATCTTTATGGACAAGCGTGGATAAAATTTGACGTCATTTTAAATAACTACTAAAAGACTACTAAAATCTGACATATATAGGTAATTCTAAAGAATTTTAAGCCATTTAATTATAACCCACCATCTTGACGTCAGCTTAGCGGCGGATTTTGTTTTCATCTCATTTTGTATTTGTTGAGCTAAAATTTTTTTTAACAACTACCAAATATACTTCTAAGCCTGTTTCATTTGATTCCGCGACTTTCCACCCGTGGTTCTGACGAACACGAATAATGCTCTTTATAAGAAGTCAGTTTAATTAGCACCCTTTTTGTACCAACACAATTCGGAAGGTATTAAATACTACGGACGGTAAACTTTAGCTTCCAATCGGATTAAACGTAGGGTCCTGCTGCATATACAAGCACCTTTTGTTTAATAATTAAGAAACAACAACATCTGGTGCGGATTGTTATTTTTCTAAAAATCCCCACTTACAAGTTTATTAAACTAGTGGGGATTTTTGAAAAATTAAAAAGTTGGGGATTTTATAGTGGGGATTTCATATTCTGAAATATGTTCAAAAACAAGGATCTTCCTCGCGTGAATTCTAGTCCAAAAGTAACTACATAAGTGTGACCCAATGCTGAGGGACTAAACTATTGATAAAAAGATAATATTCAAAGTGATCATTTTAATAAAAACAAGACATCAGACGGTTACACTGTAAACAACATTGCTAATATTTTATGTACACACATCGACACGGACAGAACGAGACAGTTACACTTACGGAATGTTACACCCGCTACATCCGATGCGCAAGCAAAAGCCAAACCTATCAAAACACTGTATAAAATATATAAAAGTAAATGAGTACATTTTTCTCTGTCGAGTATTTGCTAAAATAATTTATAAAAAAAAATCAAATAAAATAAACGTCGCAAGCCTGCCCGACAGAGAAAGGGGGCGAGAGGGAGCGACCTCAGTGGGGCGAGTTGTGGGCGCCGCCCGGCCATCGCGAACATTTTCCAACCTTTTATTAATTTTCGCAGTTCTGCTATAATCAACATTATAAAAAAACGAGGGCCGCGGTTTTGTGGCGTCCGCAACAGAGGCGGCCGCACACCTCCCCTCATCGAGCCGCGCGCTCCGCCGCGTCCACCGGTGCACGCCAGCTGACACTCGCCGTGTGCGCTGACAGCTCACGTCCGCTAGCCGCTGCTATGCCAGTTTCACGCACTGGAATGACACTCCAGAGAGCTGGAAGCTATTCCGAGATGCTCAACCTGTGACGTGTCAAACGTGAATCTGCATCAATGTTTTCTCGCTTGCGGCTGATTGCAATATATTCGGTAAACCGTTAAAAAGTATGTCATTAGCAGGCCACTGCCCAAGTCTCAGGATATAATTTGAATTCCTTCGCGACGAGGTAGACGACTGCTGCAGAAATACTTCTGAAGCGCACAAACTGTGGCCTAGCAGTGGTAGCACGGTGCAGAGCGGGTGTGTAGTCGCGTGGTCGGGGCGGCGTGGCGTCATAGCTCATCATCCAGGCCGGCGGGCATCTCTGCCGTCTCCACAGCCACCTCGTCGTAGTCACGCTCCAGCGCCGCCAGGTCTTCCCGCGCCTCTGAGAACTCTCCTTCTTCCATGCCTTCGCCCACGTACCTAAGTCATATACTGTGATTAATTAAATTCGCAATTATGTTATGGCAATCAATGTATACTTCCTGAATGGTCCAAAGGAATTTTTATATGTAGTCAAAATTTGTAATAATCTTACTTTACTTTTTGCGATTGCGAAATCTGGTTGAATTGATTTATTTTTAAGGCGGTTACTCAGCCCTAAGAATAATTATCGGTGACCAGTAAATAAGTCGAAAAAGACCCCCTAAAAACAGCGTACTTTATATCCTAGCAAACAAGTAACAATCCTAAGTGGTACACCCAACAATATGACATGACTGATGGTACAGTTCTCAGTTCCATTTTTGGTTTGGAAATGGAAATTCTTTAAAGTATGAATAAAACTCGGCAATCCGCAAAACGTAAACCACAAGTCGTCTCACGATGCGTGAGACGTAACAACCTCGACGCATCTACTGTAGGGGGGGGGGGGTTATACCAACCAGTGCACGAAGGCGCGTTTGGAGTACATGAGGTCGAACTTGTGGTCGAGCTTGCCCCAGGCCTCTGCGATGGCAGTGGTGTTGGATAGCATGGACGCCGCGCGCTTCACCTGCGCCAGGTCGCCGCCGGCCACCACCGACGGTGGCTGGTAGTTGATGCCCACCTAGGGATGTAGGCATTACGTTCACTATCGCTTCATAAATTGCTAACATATTGAGCTCAATATGTATCCGACGTACGGAATTGTTTGTTATTTAAACGCTGCAGCAATGCGCTTCATATACTTAAAAGAAACTTTAGAGACAAATATTCTGAGATGCATCTCCGTGTGTTTTTTTACAGGTAATGTTAGTGTTTCAACAATGAAAAACTGAAATATTTGCCTATTTCAAACTACTTCATAAAATAATTTAAGTTTTCATTTCAAATAGATTCCTTTCATTCATCACTAACAAAATAAAAGTCCGTTCATACTAATACATATACTTTTCTTTCTAAGTATGTTCCAGAGTAATATCACTTCAGATCCTCGAACCCTCCCTTACCTTGAAGCCAGTAGGGCACCAATCCACAAAGCGTATCCCGGAGCGGCCCTTCATGGCGGCGATGGCAGCGTTCACGTCTTTGGGCACCACGTCGCCGCGGTACAGCAGGCAGCACGCCATGTACTTGCCGTCCCGGGGGTCGCACTTCACCATCTGGTTCTGCGGGTCGAACAGCTCGGCGGTGATCTCCGAGACGGACATGCCTTCGTGGTAAGCCTGCGGGGCAATCACAGTAATAACATACGATAGTAAATAGACGCCCTCCCTAACAATGTATAATTATAGTAATAGTTTTGTACTTAAACTACTTTTTAGTTAATTTTTCATTATAGAAGAGATAATATTTTGCACAATGTGTACAATCTTATAGTTGAGCCATTACAAACGAGCGAACTGAGTCATAAAACATTACGACAAATCCCTTCTTTGTTGTTACACACAACACTAGAAGTGCGAGCGATCTGATAAGAATGATCGCACGTTTGTAATGGCTCACCTCTATCAGAAGGCCTACCATCAACTTTTAGTTTGCCATTCAATTCCGATGCAATCCAGTTAAGGTACCTAAACTGAATCGCTAAGATTCGTACCATCAAGTGCCTTTAGCTAACTGGCGTTTGAATCGCTCACGGAGGAATGAAAGATCGCAAATTGTCTGTGGTCCGCGTGTGAGAAAGAGATGACGCTGTACACTCATTGCATAAGTCTGTCTCTTTTACTCGAACCATATGCGTTGCGTTTCGAAATCTAGTTGATAATATGATTTTAGCGGTGTTTTTTGTGTAAAAATAACAACAAATATATTTTAAAATTGCGCTTTTTAGTGTCAAATTATATACCATAAGCCCGTTTTAGTACTCATGAAATAGCAATTTACATAATTCTTTAAATTACAAATAATTAAAGGTTTCCTTAGTGTTGTCGTAAAAATAAATTGATTATGACGAGTTTAGAACGCACCCAATTTGACTTCTACCTTTGTCTCTACTGATAAATCAGTTGATTTTGTTGGATTTTTCAACAATGGGCTCAGCTCATCACACATTTCTAATACCAATCGTTTAGACAACCGATATCCTTTTTGTATATTCTTCATCTTCCAAATAAAAGGGGTCCGATTGTTTCCGTGTTGTGTTTATTTCATTATCATTTTCCAAGAAAATAAAAAAGACTAATTCGTCAGACATCTACAATAAAAAATAGCTCTAGAACTCACTTTTTCACATTAACACTCAGAAACACTAAATATCCAACTGAAAAACCTTGAATTACGTATATTTTCAACCTTTTTTTAAAGATAAACCGAAACGATTCACTTCACGCCAAGAAAGAAGCAACTTTTTTTGAATCGCTTACTTTGACATTTAAGTCATCCAATATAGGTTGAAAAATCACCTCATGGTACGAAAAATGAACGAACTAAAACAGTTTGCGATCCAATTGCCGACTTGATTTGGCGTCAACCTAAACTGGATTGCTTTAATGACGTCGTGGTATGAAATAGCAAAGCAGTTTATTTTAGGTCGTCAATTGAATCGCAATAATAGTTCATAGTAGACCTTCAGTTGTGTGAAGTGGGACGCTGCAGTGAGCGGCACTCAAATACATTTATAAAAATTATAAATTTTGCAATGATTGATGAGAGTAGGTCAGCCATTTCTTTAATAGATACACTTGTTGACCGACCGGACAGGAAAAAGTTAAGTTATACAATTTAAAATAAATATTGTGTTTTCTTATGTTACCTAGTACGCGTGACGCATAATCATTGCTGCCAGCAAATTCGTTTCACTGTATGCTGCGCAACGCTAGTAGATCACGATACAAAGAGCAATGTGCTGTTGTAGACCGTATAATGTGTAACTTTTAAGTGCAACCCGTAATCTATTGTAAGTGAACGGATATTCGTGTGAACGGGTAGAAAATGACTATCGAAACCCCACAAAGAACAGAACATGTAAAGCCTAAACATTAATTTACCTTGTCTGCGGACACGACGGGCGCGTAGGCGGCGAGCGGGAAGTGGATGCGCGGGTACGGCACGAGGTTGGTCTGGAACTCCGTCAGATCCACGTTCAGCGCGCCGTCGAACCGGAGCGACGCCGTGATCGACGACACCACCTGGGGGTCGACATTTGCAGGGATAGGTTGCTTCGGTTGTAATCGTTATAGGTTAGATTAGATTCTCACCGGTAATTTTTACGAAATAGATACATCAAAAATCAAGATACATAAGTTTAGTTCAAAGTTTAGTACGTCTAGATTGTATAAAGATAGGACGTATCAAGAAGAACGTAAAAAAAGTATTACTAGCAAGATGAATTTAGTAATTTCATTCAATCTCTTTGCTCAATTAGGCCTTCATATGCAGGTATCTAACGTCAAGTTTGCTATCGAGGATAAGCAAGACTCGAAAACATGTGTAAACAATTTAAAAAGATCACTTTCCTAACCTAACCTTCAATACTTGTTAGCTCAAACTCCTGTTAGTGTGTATCCAACCTTCCACTCACCTGCGAGATTAGCCTATTCAAGTTGGCGTACGACGGGCGCTCGATGGAGAGGCGGCGGCGGCAGATGTCGTAGATGGCCTCGTTGTCCACCATGAAGGCGCAGTCCGAGTGGCCGATGGTGGCGTGCGTCGTCAGCACCGCGTTGTACGGCTCTACGACCGCCGTTGATACCTGGGGAAGGAACGGTCATGTTCGTAAAGACGTTCAGAGAACCGCGGTGCCGTGTATACAACATTTTTTGGTATGATCGAACACGTTTAGGTCATCGTAAATTATTTGTTTTAATTCGTAACATTCGAAAGCACGAGACCCGTTATCAGCAAAATGATGATTGCAAATGTTTTAAGGTTGCTGTGAGGAATGGGCTTCCAAGAAAGAGATAAGTTGTATAAAAACCGTTTTTGTATGTTTAAATCAATAATAAGCGAGCTTAATTTAATTACACATTTCTCCCCGTTTTCCTGCTTAACTCTGAAAATATTAGCCACGCAAAAAAATGGATGAAATAAAAGTAAGAATTAATGAAAAGTTCAAATATGTTCTAATCTTCATATCACAG
This sequence comes from Marasmarcha lunaedactyla, assembly GCA_923062675.1. Lineage (NCBI taxonomy): Eukaryota > Metazoa > Arthropoda > Insecta > Lepidoptera > Pterophoridae > Marasmarcha > Marasmarcha lunaedactyla. Next base: position 1,273,644 of record OV281341.1, read on the forward strand.
TAGTTGCTAGAGCAGCGGTTCAATTTGGTTGTGATGTTTAATTTACACTCCCAGTGACACTAAACGCTGGTCAAGTAAAATCAAATCACATGCTAACCCGAATGGGCTATCGATAACTCCCTACTTGCTCATGCTGTCACATCTTTGATGAAAGTTAGACAGCGGATATTCCGTCACGTGCAATACACAACACAGCATTCTTCTAAGTTTTTAATATTTAACAGTTAAAAGCCACGACAAGCGACTCGTTCCGAATGCTACGTTCCGTATATACAATTCCTTTACTTTATGGTTATTTCTAGATTCTAGATATTTCTATATTCGAAACGTTTGTGATATTTCTTTCTATAAAATATCCAGAAACACGATCAAAGAGACGACTCGAAAATCAATTTTGAGATAACTTTCTACTCAATTCTGACAAAATTTTCCGACTTTGAAAGACTAAGAAAAATATGAAATAATCTAATCTTACAAACTTGTTTAGGCCCATTTGCACAAATCTCAACTGGGAGGGAACCCAGAATAAACATACAATTATATAAATAATTTAAACTACAAACAAAAAAACACAAACAACCATGACCCGAGAACAAACATTATTAACATAGTGTTCATCACACAAATTGCCCCGGCCAGGACTCGAACCTGGGACCTTCGGCATATGAGGCAGGGCTACTTACCACTACACCAGTCGGTCGTCTAACATCGACGTCGTATGACTGCGACGATGGGATATTCTGATCCAACTATCCGACTACTCGGTTCAATCGGCGACCCATGAACTCGGCATACTAACCTGTGGCGCAGGGTAGATGGCGAACTCGAGCTTGCTCTTCTTGCCGTACTCGTCCGAGAGGCGCTCCATCAGCAGCGACGTGAAGCCCGACCCCGTGCCGCCGCCAAACGAGTGGAACACGAAGAAGCCCTGAGAGATGGTGTACATGAGTTTCAAAATTTAAAAAATTTATGTGAAAGTATTTGACAGCTTTTCGTTGATTTTCTCAAAAAAAGTGAATCTGATTATGTCAAAGGAACGTTTAAATGATTTATAAAAGTTCAAAATATGAAATCCAGTAATAAATAATATTATATTATTCTTCGCATTTCGCATTGAAGCTAATATAAATTTTCCGATTTTCGACTACTGATAAATGACATATGTTGCCCTGTCTAACACTACCTGCAGTCCAGTACACTGATCAGCCAGCTTCCTGATCCTCTCCATGACGGGTCCCTCCACGTCGCGCCCGACGGAATAGTGCCCCCGGGCATAGTTGTTGGCGGCGTCTTCTTTGCCCGTGATCAGCTGCTCGGGGTGGTACAGCTGCCGGTACTCACCGGATCGCACTTCGTCTGTAGGTAGTCAGTAAAGCCGAGTTCACTTCCAAAGGACCTTTTATTTTCACATGATGGAAAGTGATGTTACGCGAATAACCAGTATCCGACCTTCAAAGCTTTGGTCATCGAATTTGTATTGTTTCCTTGATAGAATTCGATAGATTGATCATAGAAAAAAAAATACAAAGAGATACAAAAAGATGTCCTGAGCAAATTAAGCAGTGTTTCTGAAATCTCGTACAAAAAACACGTTGCATGCATTATAATGTCAAGGTTGCACCGCTATCAAAATTCAATTAAAGTAAAGCCGTCTTTATAAGTAAGGAAAATGTTCGGCTAGCAAGCGGCGCCATCTAGTAAATTATACCAGAACTTTTTCAATAATTAACAAAAGTTTATACTTGAAGCACGTCGGCTTCACCCGATCCCTTAAGAATGACAAATACGGTACCTCCTCTTTGTATTTGCTCCAAGCTTTATTCTGCAAGCTTTAAAGCAGTAGTTACGAACTTAAAAACGAACTGCGTGCTCAGCACCGGATAGATCAAACCAAAACTTGACATGACGTTTTAATTTTTGTTACTAAACATTAAAAGTTCATAATCTGTGATATTAAAAGCAATATCAGAAAACCCATTTACACAATAAATCTGTCATATCACTCACCGATGACAGTAGCCTCCAAGTCCACCATCACGACCCTTGGCACCATCTTCCCGCGGTCGGCCTCGGAGAAAAACGTGTTGAAGCAAGAGTCCGTCACGCTCGGGTCGTTCTCGCAGGGGGGCAGGGTGCCGTCGGGACGGATGCCGTGCTCCAGGCAGTACAGCTGCCAGCACGACACGCCCATCTGCACCCCCGCCTGCCCCACGTGCACCGAGATGCACTCCCTCTGCTCACGAGATAATTTGAGACTAAGTTGCTACTGTTAGATACGTCGTGGTGTTTTCAAACTCGTTATTGTTTCTACCTCTATTCATGAATTTCTTTTCTTTCTTGCTCTGATAGGTAGGTTAATCTTTATAATTATAAAATGGCCTTGACATGACGTGTAAAAATATAAGTTGTCATAGATTTTTTTATGGCCTTTTAAATTTAAGCTAAACCGGTGTACATAACTACATAATGTTAATCAACAAGGAAAACGTGTCAAATGTATTGAATACCACAAAAAGAAAACATGTAGTATTATAAATTAAAGGTCATTTGACAATAACATTTTTGAGAAAACTCGAATGACCTGCTTTCTGAAAGATTATACGCGACGATTCGCAACAGCACACCATCTAATCGTATGGAAGCTGACATCGTATGGAAGCTGACAATCGTAAGTAACTTGGTCCGGTCGGTTGTAGACATTGTTTTAACATTTATGCATATACAACCAACGTGGACTACAGCAGTGATGGCAGTCTACCAGACTGATCAGCAAGAAGTCAAGTAACATAACGAGACCGATTGCAAACTCACCACTTACGACACGAATAGGTACTAAACTTACAAAATAACACTTTCACACGTTTCAAACACTTACCATATTGTAGACTAAAAATTTAGTTTCAAAAACTCAAAAACAAATAAGACTAAAAACTGTAAAATATAAAGTACAAAAATTTTGATGTACTGAAATTTTGAAAAAAAATTGCGAATCAGTGGCCGTCTGATGGGCCGCGTCGATCTATTGTAAATGTCGTTCCTATTTTAAATTAACATCATTGGTTTTCAAAATAAAATGATTAGCAAACAGTTAAAAAAAAAGTTTATGTTTAAGGAGTTTGTATGATTGATGTAATTAACCTAAAGGTCGGCTTGCACGACTCGTCAAAATGGCAAAAGTAAGTGAGCCTATACATTGGGTCGTACAGGGAAATGAAAAAGAAAGCGGAGGATAGAAGGGGATGGCGATTATTCCATCGACAAGTGTGGGCTCTTCAATCAAGAGAGTTGTGAAAATATTATTTCAAAGTTCCATTCCTTTGAATATATGATAATATAAAGTGAATAAATACAAAGTACACACATCACAAATGGCCATTCACGGAAAAATTGTATAATATTTTTAAATATTTAAATATAAATGAAATACAAAATTCAAATCTTCTGTTCCTTCATCTTTATCGAGATTGCGTCAATACAACTTCATGATATGAAACAAGCCGGGGGGAAAAATCCTCTCGGCACTCTTTTATGAAATCTTTGGGGGGGGGAGGAGGTTTACAATTAGACGATGACATGAAAGAAACACACGCATGACAGCCAGTTGTACGTGCTAATGTCATGCCGCAGCCAAGCTGTTTACATACTAGTTTATACATTTATTTTTCATAACGAGAAACAGAAATAGCCTGTGGAGACTTCAATTCCACGTCCTTTTGTCATCCAAATGTCATCCTGTATTAATCAACAACAGTTTGGCAGTAACCCTGCCTCCTAATCCGGGGCCTTGCAGGTCCCGGGTTCAAATCTGGTAGGGATTGCGTGTGATATTTTGTAAGAGTAATTTATGTTTTCTGTTACGATGCATGTATATTCTGGGTTTCGAACATCCGCAATCATCGGTCCGAACATCTAGCTCTACTCCCTTAGGATCTCAGTCATTGCTGTGTTTGTTTGTCAAGTTAGTTGTCAAGCATTGAGTAGTTTTTAATAAAGTTTACTTTACGTATCGTATAATCCTCAAGAGTTTTAAATAATCTTTTAGAATACTTCGTATAGCACAGGGTAGCCACCGGTGGGTAAATACTTGGCGTTTTCATGCTTTAGAGGGCAAATTAAGCTACGAACCCAGGGTGTTGCATTTCCTCAAACAATAACAAAAAGAAGTTACCTATTTAAAATACCTAAAAATGAATGTTTCATAAAAATTCAATATCGTAATAACATCTTCATAATGACATAGGACATTGTTTGTGATACTGAACTTGAAAGTAACAAACTCTTTTAGTGGAGGCATTGGGCACTTTAATTTGTTTTTTTTTATCTTTACGTTCTTATTTTTGTAATAAAGTGTATTTTGTTAAAGTTAAGGCATGCTGTATTCGCCTATAATTGAGGGCGCATTTAACTAACATATTATGCTAAATATTGTAAAGCAACTATTAATGTAAGCCCTTGTTGGAGAATCTAAATAAATAAATAAATAAGAGAAACGTCTTCGTACGCACATGTCCAATCGGAAGACTTGCCAATAAGATGCCACATATAAGGCTAATTGGAAGAATATCTAATAGATAAAACGGTAAAGTTCTTCAATCTTGTGTAATTTATTGATCCAGCACAAGTGAGTCGAGGGCCTGCTCGAGTTAAGTTACAACCAGTATTTATATATCGAAGGCACTGGCAGGCTGTGGTCAGGATGGCACCTCCACGCGTGGGATGTACACAGTGGTCCTCGTGTCAAATCAGCTGTCTGAACAACAGCAGCTGAACCTTGAAATCTTTAATTCAATTCCATATAATGAGTTTCTTGATTTAACCAAATCTAACGGCATTGTATCCGGTTTTGAATGACAGATCGTCACAACTCGGCATACCGACCAATGTTATCTTTACAGTCAAGAGTGGTTTAGAATTCTTCCAGACTTGCTCGGGAAGAATTAATGCAAAGTATACCTTTACGTTACCAGTATAATTTCGTCACTGCAGAATATAAGTAAGAATTATAATTTACCAATGAATAACGATTTTTCGAACGAACCTTCCGATGTCTACAGTGCGAATCCATCACACGACACTTTATTATATAAGGTTTGCATAACAACATGCTTTATTTTACTAGCGGAAGTCGTTCGTTACCCATGACATTATGTTGAGATTAGTAGGCAAGTTAGCGAGCATAGTTATAACGAATTTTAGATCACCCGAACCTAAATATAACAAACCTCATTATAACAATTTACTATACAATATTTTAATGTTTTTCGTAACAATTCACCTGGCATCTCGCCTAATCAAGCTAGTACATCATGTATGTGATCTCGTTCTAATGCATGAGACCTAAAAACAATAGTGAGACTTCCTTTTCGAACTACAGTCTCAATTGGACTCCTTTTTTTAAATCATTATCGTAACGTTTAACTATTATAAAAATTTAAAATAAAATTTAACTATAACATCCCATGCTAACCACTCAATCAATTTAATTTCTTTGATGTCAAAAAGAAACATTACTTGTAGCTGAAGTGCTGGACCCGCGGAGGGTTGCAACTACGAGTATTAGGGTATGCTGCCACTAGCGCACTACCCTATGGGCGGGGGTAGTCGCCCCTCGAACTAGCGGGACAGGGCAGGTTCATTTACATTTGTATGTGCAGCTCGTTAACGGTCTGAATTATTCTGGGTTTTGATTTAAGCACTAGTTGAAATCTGTGTAGGCGTCATTTGGTTTAAACGGGATCAAAAGTATCAACCCCGCACTTGCTCCACCTAGGTATGAAGATTTCAACTCTTGTATACAGACATAGGTTGCTATACTAGCTTATTATTTTGAATCTTTTATTGAGAGCGCCAACTAATTATCTCATAATGTTGTGAATATCAGGCCTCGCTCTTCGTGAAAGGACTAATGAAGTGTTAAGTAAAGGCGATTCGATTTGCTTTTTATTTACTTTGTTCAAATCATTTATTTCTTTATTCAAAGCAACTCACTGGTTGGGAACCCCTAGAACGCATTATAAAATTGAACGTTTAATGGGTTGGGTTGGTTAAAGGCGACGGAATCAAATGCCGCCGATTCGACGGATTCAAAGGTGGGTTCACAATTTCAAGCAAAATTTTTGTTTAGGTGTGAAATGCCTTGAAAGATACGTAACTAGATTCTTATCTTTAAATCCCTTTATTACATCGAGATCGGGGTTGTCTGCCTATTTTAGTAACGTCTAGATAAATAAATAAATAATTAATAAATATTTCTAACAATCACACCACATCATCTAGCCCAAATTAAGCATCATTAAGAACTTGTGTTATGCATACTAGATAACGGATAAATAAACTTAAGAAATACTTATGTATTTATACACACATAGATATTTTGTTAAATATATAAATCTTAGAAATATACTTAAATAAACATACATATCCATGACTAGAAAGCAAATATGATAAAATATCTGCCCATACCAGTATTCGAACCCGGGACCTCTGGCATGAACTGGACCTCCATACCAAACAGGCCGTCGATGATACTTAACTTTTATTTTTACAAGCAAGTTGAACGCGACGGCCGTGGACAGTCTTAGATATTGTGAATAATTCTGCTGAGCTACGGACACTCTACATGAGACCCAACAACGAAAGGCAACTTAGTTGTGCTGGTAAGTACTAGTTTAGTTAAAAGCTAGCCCAACATACTACTACATTCATGAAGAAGAACTGATACGAAAGTTCACTGCAATGGCGATACTACTTGACCCAAACTGGGCCACCATTTCCTTTCAAAACTGTAGGTACTGTCTATCATATAGCCAGGGTAAGCAGCATTATGCTATCATTTTCTTTTTTACAATATTTTAATGTTTAGCTTTTGTAAGCTATTTTACGTTAATATTTTATGACATCTTTTCAAAGAACTCTCTACCAGCGTCTATACAAAGTTTCATGCGTCTGAACTGACCCAAATTTTCAAAATTATTAAATTTTTTAAATAATATATAATTTTTTTACTTTTAAATAATCGAATTTTGAAAATAAATTACAATTCGTCAGTGTTCCGTACATAAAGTCTTATTTCGCAAAACTTTCTAAATGGTATGGTATATTCTACACCGCAGCCAATTTACCAAGTAGGCCAACAATAACAAATAATAAAAACATAAATAAATCAAACTGTCCACAGACAGTCACACATAACCACATCAACCGTTGGTCCTTGTAAACAGGCATTGTCATGCAAAGTGTAACCACGAGTTTCTGTGTTAAGTATTATTTTAAATATTTAATTGCGGAGTGTGTGTGTTGGTGGCGCGGCATCGATTGGACACGCGAATGTAAATTGTGTGAAATAAGCGGTGGGGTAGCTTTAGTTAACGAAACGCATCCGTTGAAGCTAATTTTAAGATAAAATTGTTTGAATTGTTACTTTTCATTAACATGGAAATCTACCTATTTAATTCTTTCTGCTTTCATTACTTCATCAGGTTCCCCTGTAAAACCAGCGGTTTTGTTTTTATTTATTTATTTATTTTTTAAGGGAAACATACATATTTATATACAAAAACATACCACATAATTAAACAAACACATTTTACAATTAAGTTTCCACAGATTTGAATTTAATCTATAATTCCACTACGCAGAAACGTACTAAATACACTCTCTTTCGGCAGTTAAATACGTTCAACAAACATAGCAGGTGCGCATAAGCCACATTATCCGATTGACAATCTTGCCGATTGACAAATGACTATCAGTCGTTTCCACATGAGGGTAGATCTAAAGATACGATTGAAGAGCTCGGCGCATATCAGCAGGATTGTCACTAATGCGTTGAGATACCATCTTGGAGTCTGGACTCATTTGAGTTTAATATTGTGTTAGCTGCGATTAATCTGAGCGACAGTGAAGTAAGTGTCAGCATGGACCAGTTAGTACCGACTGGGACGAGCCGAATCCTTTTCGTTTCTTTTTTTTAATTATCAAATAAGTTGCATTCCTGCATCTCTTAGGTATCAGAAATGTAGAGTGGAAAACATTATTGTTCCTAAATTGTTATTAATGTTATGCTCACGTTAAGATTTTAAACTTTTAGTTCTTTCAGTACTTTTCTGCGACAGTGACTTCAACATTACTTCCAAATTACACCATACCTATGGTTATAGTCTATCTCTAAGTGTTTTTATGTATGTACTCGTTTAAAAAGTTTGTATTTAAATTTTAGTTTATATGAGACTAGCAAATCTATTGTACTCTTGGAGAACGTAAAAAGTTGTTGAATTGAAAGAGAGTACTAACAAAATAACACTCGCATTGCACTAAACAAAGATTTCATGACACACTTGTGAAATTATAATAACATTTCTCAGTGTTTTAGTTTTCGATTGTTCCAGATTTAACCCATTTTTGGGTATCTATTCATAGGCATAAATACTCGTAGAAATGCACGTGATCCCCTGACCGATTGGCGCGGTGTCAAACCGTTTACCCTTATCACGCAGCGCCATCTGTCGCGCGCCAGGATAATGCAGCATTGATGCAGCGTTTTTATCGAAAAAATGCGTTTCTGACCCAAAAAATGTGTTTGAAAACCAACGGATTTAAGCAGGGAGTAAATGTGCGTGGAAGTGGATATGCGTTTTTGTATGCGTAATTGCGATCGGTTTTTAAACATGAATGTTGGGATTTAGAATTAATTATTAAGCTAACCAGTAATTTCGTTGTATAGATCAATATGTTTTGTTTTTGTATTCACGCCTTTACTGCTGTCAGTTTCTTACGAATTGAAAAACACCTATTTAGTTCTTCAAATTATACGGGAAACAGAATTTTGAGTACTTTCATCGAGAAAAATTATTAACAATAAAGTATTAATTAAAACTTCGTCTTTAGTTACATAAAAACAACGACAACAATACCAATTCTGCAAACCGTCAGATAACATAACACTCAGAAGTGGGTCACCATTAGAATCTTGCGTATTTATCTCCAAACAGCAACGTCACAAGGAAAACAATCGATTGTCAACCAATATTGACTCGGGCCGTTCACAATGCACCGCCGAACGACGAGAGTAAAGTCAGCCAGTGTAGGAGAGCCGCGCGCGAGCGGACGCGCCACCTGGCGGGCATTGTGCGGCACCCTCGCCGTACGCGGCGTGCCCTTAGCCCCAGTCCCTTAAGATTTAATTACTGCCCTTTATGGTCTCACGATTCATTGCTGCTGGTTATTTGTATTATTATTTGAGATGTGTTTTGGAGGTGATGGCAATTTTTGGATTGATATTCGCGCGTTTACGTTGCGTTAACGTGTGAACAATATGGAAAAAATTTCTTTAATTGTAAAGGTCTTTTATTATTGATTGTTGGAACAACAGCCAATAACCAAGGTATACGTGTTGTATGCTGCGGTTCGCAAATATAATTCATTCGTGTATTTTTTAATTGTACTTAAATATAAAATATAAACTTTCGTTCAAATAAAATGACAAACTTGAAAATGTCGTAACTTTATATAAATAACAATAAGGGTGTGGCGACTTTTTAAATAATTCAATGAAAACTCGTATTTTTGACACTCAAACGTGAAATATTGCATATTAAGTATTAAAATATTACCTCGAAAGAAACTTAACACCTCAAACCATAATTCCCTGGGCCACTAAAGTAGAAAAGCATCGGATTACTCAAAAGTGACCCCATAACGTGAAAGTATGGTTAATAGAATCGAGTACTTATCCAAACGTGCCTACATTCTTTGGCAGCTCGGAAGCCCTCCGTCGGCCGTCCTCAGGGAATCCCCATGAATATCAAACGCGTATCCCATGATGGGGCCCAACTTATCTGATCAGGATTAAACCAGTAAAAACCGGTCATTATTCCGCCTCCGTGCATGAAATAGGATTTTTTATTTTATCCACACCTCGAGCCATTGTGCTACAGAATGTCCCTGGTCTGTGTGATTCGAACTTTTTTAGCGTAAATATGGCGATTTTTGGACATTATTTTGGGAGTTTGATGGAACAAAGAGATAACGTTAAATAATAACGTCTTGAATATGAACTATGGAAGTATTAAATTAACTAGGTACGTACGTAGGTACGTACGTAGGACGAGGCCACAGCATCTTGGTCTTCACCTTCACTCTCTTTCATTAAAACAATTTAGGTGAGATAGAACTAGTTCGATGGGTTGTCTCCCTCGAATATACATAGGTGTATTAATCATTTGATATGTGACAGTATCAAACAATGAAACAAGGATGAAAACTATATCAATGGACCTAGTTTTTCAAAAAACATTTAACAAAATTAAGTTAACTTAAAAATACATACATGCGATCCCTTTTAAAGGAATCCATTGCGTCACTAAATAACTTAATTAAAATGTAGAAGCCAACGCTGGCTGTTCAGGCCGCGACAGGCGCGACGCGCATTCGCTGCAGCATTGACAGATTCGCCACGCGGGGGAGTCTCGCTGCCTCGTTTGATGCTCGTTAAATCCTAATTATTTCATATTGGTTCACATGTATGCGTGAAATTAGATTGTTTATTTATTTGACATTCGATATTCTATGGCTTGTCGGTCATTTGTTAAGCTTTCAAATAATTATACTTAACTGTCTGCAATTATACCCATTTAAAGCATAGACTCGAGGAAGTAATGCTTGTCGTATTATTTAAACCTTTGCATGTCATTGGTATTTATACGTTTTTGGGCAAAACTAAAAATGTTTGCGCTACATTTTGATGCAAATTGCTCTAATGTATCCGATTTATCCAGACAATGTATTCGCAGATTGTAAGATATCGCAGATGTACAAATGAAATGTTTCTGAAATAAAAAACCATTCAAGCTCTATAAAGTTATAAAATAACACTCAATTAGATCCTAATGCCGACACGTGTCTCCAATACACAAACAAGACAAAACACCCAAACTACTTAAGCACATGACACCTACAGTGTTAATTGTGTACTAATTTGACAATTCAGATAATCGTATGAAATCTGAGTGTGGAGTGACCGCGGACACGTGGCAGGCGGGCGACGTGGCGGCGGCGAGGTGGAGGCGTGGCGCCGGCGCGTGGCCGCCACGCTCGCCGCCGCTGCATGCGTCTGTCTGTAATGCGATCCGTCTAATGAAGTAGTTCAATCATGTAAGTGTTGAAGTAGCTGACAGCGATGCTCAATATTTTACACGAGATGTATGTCAATTAATTTCATGATAGAGCAAGGGTCATTTATTTTACATAAAACTAGAAAGCTTGTATCAAAGCTTAAATAATCTTATCAGTTCTTAAACTATTCAATAGTTCACCTAATTCCGTTACTCTGAAATTATTTTTGAAGTGTATTTAATGTAGAGTTGCTTGATACTATATAAAACAATAAAATTCTTAAAATTAAACTCTCTGCCATTTTTTAAATCACAATATGCTAAATAAACAACACTATTCATTCCCACGACTTGTTACATTCGACATTCCCATTCCCATGTTTGATAAAAAAAGAAAATCCATGAGATCATAATAATATCAAAATCAACATAATAATTAGGTTAATGTGTAATCCTGGTCCTAAACCGACACTTGAGTCATTTCGCGCCACTTTGCGCCACGCTCGGCCTCAAGTGGCATTATGTGACAATTACAACACATTTAAAGAAGTGTGACAATGAGAGGGTTAAATATCTGTAAGTTTTGAGTATCATAGCGACGTGGGAACCGCAATGTTGTCATAGGAGCAACTGGCGATGAGTGACACTTGGCACGCCTACACTTGAAGCGTAGTCAAGTCTTAATCGTGAGTTCATTAAAAAAGTATTATGCTGACTACACAGATACAAATAAGAAACCATGCACGTTCAATGTACAAATGTTAGTTCTCACTCGGATTCGAATACAGAACCTCTGGCATTCATACGACTTACACAGGCAGGATGTTGAGCCGTTGTGAAATACCAAATACATAAATAAATACTGTAAATAAATATTATAAATATACATTTAACTACAGCAGGGTTTAATGGCCCAAAATGGCTGTTAGAGGAATTCAATTAGTTCTACCAGGCCACTCAGAAAGTTTTACGAAAAAAGGATTTTTATGTACGGAACGCTGGCTAGTTATAGTTTGTTTTGAAACTTTGATTATTAAAAATGTTGTTCTTGAAAATGTTTTTACCAGCATCATGAAACTATTGTGTCGTAGAAAAATGGAACTACGTCGGATTGATTTTTTAAGACTCTAAGTCCAACTTGAAACCTGATAAATCGTTTAATCGACTTGAATAAGCTTTTGTGGACAAGGCGCCTTCTACAGCACCTGTGTTCCGCTGGTAGGACCAGTTTGAAGGATGAGAAAATGTGGTCGTCCTTTGACTTCTGTTACAGAATAAAACGTGCTACAAGTGGAACATATGATTCAACAAAACCATCTGCAGATTGGATCGGGAAGTGTTCATCATATACTACACAACCACCTTTGCGTAAGCAGAGTGCAGGAGATGTAAGATGGTCGCCAGTTTTTTGCCTCAACGCGGTATTTAGTATTAATTCCCTTAGGAATCCAAACGAGCATCAACGCACAGAGGTAGAATATCAAATAGATACTTACCAGAAGTTTTTGCTGCGGCGAAAACGTAAGAATTAACAAGGTACCAAACACGGGACTGCGAGGCCTTCTGCTCCACCGCGACATCGCGCCCGCGCACTCTGCGATCAAGACGAGGGACTTCCTAAACACTGCACCGGAAAAAATTTTGGGTCATCCGCCTTATAGCCGTGTGACTTCTTATTTTTCCCTTAATCTTGATTATAAATAGGCATTGTATTTGACTAATTCCTATTATCACTTTCTTTTAAGTTGGCACAATTAACAAAGCCTTAGTCCCCTCCTTAAAGTTTATATAAGTTACAGAACACTGCCACCGGATTCATTCTTTTGATACTATTTTGTACAGACGCGTAATAACTTCTTGTGTAATAAAATTAAATATCTATTTTTGATTTCACAATACAAGTTTTCTTTGTCACCCATAACCCAATTCTAATACGGTCGAGAAGCCCGTCGAGGAAGTACCAGTTGCAGACTGGAAAATGTGCCTTGAATCAGATGTGTTAAGTCAGAAGCATCAAACTTTATATTGACGCTGGTAGAAAGTTCTTTGAAAACATAATAAATAATAAATCCCCAGACAAACACACCAACTGTATGGCCCCAAAGTAAGCAGAGCTTGTGTTAGGGATGACCATACAGCGAACTGGGGGGGGATCCCAGAATAAACATACATATATAAATACAAACAACCATGACCCGAGAACAAATATCTGTGTTCATCACACAAATGAATGCCCCGGCCAGGACTCGAACCTGGGACCTTCGGCGTATTAGGCAAAGCAACTTACCACTACACCACTCGGTCGTCATATGATGAAATAAAAAATTTTAAACCCACTTAAAATATTTTTTTCCTCAAAACTTTTTGTGTGTACCGCGTATAAGTATGACACCTTCAACGGCAAGCAATAATTAACATCCAAATCACTTACTAAACATTGAAACTTAACTACTGGCAATAACTTAAAATAACTATTCAAATATTACGCAAATACTAACATTAAGAGAAAATGTAAATAGAATTGAAAAATAGCAAAGTGTGCATAAAAGACGCCTATAAGAAAAAGCTTTGAATGAATTGGTAAGTTAGTTTATTTCATAGCATTTAATTTACTTTATTGTCCTTAAATAAATTTTTTTTTTATTTTGCGTTTCAGAAAAGTACCATTTTTATAAACAGTTCTCACATTTATCAATTCTCTTTGATTAGTTTCACACCTGTCAAGTGGACCGCTGCGCTGTCACCTCGGGCTGTCGTGAGCATGCGAACGTCGATTCAAAAATAGAATTAAACGCGATAAAATAGGCTTAGATAATTTTTTTATTTAATAAAATGAATCGTGAAAACTTAAGGAAATGTTTATTTTACGCTTTATTCATCTTATCTTTGAACGAAATTGAGTAATCGCAATATTTTTGTTACACCTACGAACAGACCTCGTGCACACTGCAGATGCACACTTGAAACGGCCTGCATGTTGTTGTAGCTACACGCAAACACACAAAAGTTGGTTTTCAATCAGCCTCAAGTACGCCACTCGTTGCCAAGTGTACCAAATGTTACAATTACGTGGTCTGCACCATAGGGAAACACAGTTGAAAATAAACCCAAAATGTAAGCAATAGATTTGATTTTTGAAGCAACAGCGTTACGTATTCTTATGTTGATTAAAGCTTTAATTTTTGTTTGGGTTTTAGAAAACGATTATTCGTCTCAGTTAAGTTATTATGCTATGATAAAACATGCAGATGATCGCTAAACATCGAACATGAAAACCTTCCCTCATGTATTTAGCAAGTTGGCAAAACAGTGCCGAGAGTTTTGTCGGATTTGGTCCTCTCGGTCTGCCTACAAAAGTCTACCTTTTAAAAGCATTGCATTTACTGCTATGATGATGAAGTCGATGACGAAGATTAAGTAAATGACGACTTTCGTTCATTGTAGAAGTTTTTACCTACGATGAAATAAAATAGTTTGAATTTTGGAAACAACTTGAACATAAGTCCGTGGTTATGTGATACCAAGTAGTTAAAGAAGAGAAACCTAACCATCGACCAAGCCCTACGAATCCCAACTTGCGCCAAGAAGGCCACCGATGCAACGACAGCAGATCCATCAGATATTTCCAATTATTAATATTTATGATATTTGCGCAGTGTCAGAATTCTGTATACTAATAGTCCCGAGGCACCCTCTTAAAATCAATACCCATTATAAATAGAACCCCTATTTCTATACGAAAACCTTAAATTATTAGGGTCCAAGAGATCTTTATTCGCTGGGTTTGAGGTTAACTACCAATTTGGTGTCATGAATGAAAATGGTTTATATCGCTGGATTACGGCGTATATTTGCGGGTACGCAGAAATCTATTAAGTAAACAAATAATCCGTCAGCTGTTCGGTGCCGATTCATTCCCTGCCCAAGGGCACGGTTAAGTAAGTATCAAACTTCTGTCGTTTGGTCAGAATAGGGAGACGAGCTATTGACTGACCTCAGTGGCAATTGTGCCAGTAGGGAACATCGGTAACTTGAGCGATGACGTCATTGTATAAACATTATTCAACTTTCAACAAAGGTCATCAACTAAAACTGGCCTCACACCATCGCCTTGCGTAGGTGATGAGACGGCACAGCGTAGGTCTATTAGCGATTTCAAACAGTTTTTCTTATTTGAAAATATCATAACATAAACATAGCGGACTGGTTTAAGCAGAAACTCTTAATATACGTAAAGCTGCAACTTAGAACTTCGGCTAACTTCGAGAGGGAAAGAAGCCGGCGAAAGAATAAACCTCTCGACGCTCTTTTATAAAAATTGTTAAATACACCAAGTGGAAGGTACACAACTTGACGACGACAGGAAAGAAACACACACATGACAGCTGATTGTGCGCGCTAATGAAATGCCGCAGTCAAGCCGTTTACGTTGTATTCATATTTTAATGTTCAGAAACAGAACAAAAATTACCTGTGGGGATTTCAACTTCCCGCCCTTTTGTCATCCAATTAATCTTTGATCTTGTAGTAAGCTTTTAGACATAGTGCTTCCTTTCTAGTTTTCCTGGACTTATTGAGGGGGGTTGAACTGATGCCGGTAATTTATTGTAGCAACATTCCAATAAACGATTTGCTGGTTTTAGCCAGCCTAAATTTTGGAAACGCTTGCGTACAGTCATTTCTAGTTTTTACAAAGTTACCATATTCATGGTTATCTTTCTTAGTTTTATATTTAATAATATTTTTGTGAATGTTTCAAAAATTTCATAAATATATTGTGATGCAAAGGTTAACATTCCAATTTCTATAAACTTTTCTCTTAGAGGTCTAAAATAAATATTCCACAAATAGCCTTTTTCTGCTGAGTGAAGATAGTTTCGATGTCTACCCACAGTAGGATACCCTAATAAGACAATAAACTATTAAAAAAACTAAAATATACCATCCTGGCTGTATGCACATCAGCCAGTGAGCGAATTTTTAGCACCTGGAACGCTGCAGAACCAAGTCTACTCGCAACTACTCACTCGCTAGTTGTGCTAAATGGGCCAATTCTTTCAAAACGGGGGGAGGGCGGCGTTCTTTTAATATATATTATTGAACTACAAGTAAATTGTTTATTAAACACTTTATGTTTATTTGTTAACTTGCAGTAAGCATATTCTTATACTTTGGTTCGATTCGTAGATATACATATAATCATAACATATTATATATACTTTATCTGCCACTTCTAAAAGCTGCGTTAAAATTGTCATAAATAATAAGTTTAAATGTAAGGTAGAACATTTGAAAAGTCCTAACTAATAAAACTAAAATTAAAAAGCGCACCCCACTAGCCACCGGGTACAACTCAATCTTTTTTGAAATCCAAACAATTAAATATTGGCTCAGTGGACTAAACCAACACTAGTGACTGCCCCCGGCGTCGCGCGCTGCATGTTCAACAAGAGTCAACAAACACACGGACAGGCAGACAATGAGGTAATTAGCCCGAGGATATGTTTTAGACATTCGATCGGTCAACATGTGGCAGGCTCATTTGGATTTATTTGTTTAAAAAAATGAATTATTCGTATGTCGTAAGTTGTTTGTATGGTTTTAAATTTACTGCCGCTTTGACTGTTCCTATTCAAATATCAATCGTAGGCCCCGCATCGAGTGAAGCTCGGACTTCATTCCTTCCGTGATTAGGAGAATTAAAATTGGCTAGGTTCGATATGTTTTAGTGGGCGCAGCCTTACCACTGTAAACAAATTTAATTCACCTGACTCATAATACATATAATAATATTTAACTTCACTGATGAGCGTGAAGCTCTATGCCTTCATTATTAATAAAAACTAAATACTTATAGCAAGCAATACTATACTTAATGAAAGAACAAAATGTATTAAAAGTAATGAAAAACTTAACTGAATCAAATTACGAACCGTAATAAAAAGTAAATTGAAATATTTGAAAACTTAGTTTTTTTTCATGAAAGTTATCTTTAATATACCGAACGAGCAGGAGACAGGGCATGTGCTGAACACGCCACACAACACACCGAGCCACACGATGCATAATGGACACGACGACGCTAAGCCGGCCGCAGGAGCCGAGCAAAATGGATTATCACGGCTGTCACCCCCGCGAAAATATTCTGTCATTTGAGGTAAAATAGATATGGAGAAATACAATAATGGTGTGTACTTTTGTATAGTGAGAATCATTCGCGACGCCGCGCCCCACTTCCTTTCTAGGCTATACATCGTAGTCTGCGATTACAGGAAAAAATAGGAGAGATGCGCGGCGCCGTGGATGCGGATGTGGATGTGGGTGGCACTCACTGTACCCTGCTACCTAACTAGAACGCTACGAAGCCGCATACTTACCTACGTTATAGTGAGTCTCTTTACAGTGCAACCTCGATGGGAACAAGTAAATGTTCGTTGTATCAAGTAACTCGTGGAACTGAGGTTTGGAGCAGCAGTGCTTACATTACATTCCATCAAACAACAATGATTGTTTTACGAACAGAAGCGTGTCCAAACCTGTCGCGACATGGATCACATACTGTGAGATTAAGAGTCATACATTGGTGGGGACTTAATATAAAGGTTCTGGGTTAACAACATTCGTTAATTAGAGGTATTTATACTTTTTCTTGATAGTCGAAAATTCGTTATAAAGAAGTTGTTCGCAAAAAATGTTTTTTCATTGACTGTTATGGACAATTCCACAATTCGAAAAGTTTGTTAAATCGAGGAAGTCGTTATATTGAGGTCCTATATGCGTTTAGTGATAAATGGATACTTGTATTTAATCTAAAGACGTAGTAAGTGTAACATACTTAGCTTTTAATTATTCACTTATTTATGTAAGCCTTTGTATCGTAAACAAAGTGCAACACCGTGCTGGTTGTAAACAGACTGCAGGGAACAAACAAGTTTCAACTCGACATTTCTACTTTCTATTTGCGTAAACAGTGAATAAATAATTTCCAAATCTATAACACGCCAATCATTGGAGCAAACATAGACGTCCGATATAAAATAGGCCGAAACGAATTTCCAAAGTAAACATTAAAATCGTAACACGATCCAAAACGGGTGCCCCCATACATCCAACCCCTAATTATGAAAGTATGTATGGTCCCTATATATACGACAATAAGGTTCATATTTGAAGTGTATAGTTTAAATAAAACGGTCGGTATTTCTATAGAACTGAACAATGCGCTCGCACAGGGGTGCGCTAAAGGACTGACAACTTTTCGCTCTTTAGGCGCCATTGTTCCAATTTGATTTATATTCATGATTCTTGCTTTATTATTACACGTCGGTAAATCAAGTGCAAGTTCAGTTCCCTTTCACTGATAATTGCTGGGACTCAGTTCACATACATTTTTTTCACTTCATCTGCATTCGAAATAATAAAACTCACAATTGTTGGAATAAAAATATATATTTCTATAAGCTTATTATTAAGAAGACTAGAATTTAAAACAGTCTTTGGTTCTGTTTCAATATTATTGTCTGGTTTTTGGACAAATTCTTTTTCAATAAATGTTACAACTAAGTTTACAATCTTGACTAGTATTTATAAATCATTAAATTTGAGCATTCACAATGTTATTATTCCTATTAAAAAAGTTTCTGTAACACCTTTGGTCATTGTAATAATAATTATTGTAAGTTTGACTAGCATCATTATTATAAAAGTTCTTATTATTATAATTGTATAACGAATTGTTAAAACTATCATAATTAGCAGCTTCAGTCTTTGGGTGTGGTTTACTTTGCGCAGTCTCGAACGAATTTTTGAAGATTTCGTAGTTTTTCTGGTTGAAATATTCCTCGGTGCCATAGTTTTGACAAGATTCATAACTATTTTCTAAAGCATTATTTGCGGGACCATAATTTCTGGGGAAATAGAAGTTTTGTGGGGAAATATCATCTCCGTAGCTTGAAGGATGCGTGAAGAACCCACTGCCAGTTGTAGATGTAATGCAGTTTCCACCCTTATTATTAACTGACACTGTAACGTTTCCCACATTGATTAGAACTCCTTCAGAAGTTTGCAAGAAGTTAGCACCATTTGGGAAAGGTTTGCTGTAACCTTGAAAATTCCGGTAACTCCCATCAGTATTATTGTTCTCGTTTATTTTATCAGGCATCGAAAACATATCTCGAAAAGCATCTTTGGTCATTTTATCACCAGCTTGCGCGTAACTTTGTAGCTTATCACAGACTAATGAAAAGGAATCTGGGGCAATTTCTCCAGTGTTGATATTGTCGAGAGATTCCAAAGTTTGACTAAGTGCAAAGATGTAATTATGAGCAAATCGCAAAGTTTCAATTTTGGTTAATTTGGTGTCCTCAGGGAATGTCGGAAGGACACATCGGAGTCTGTCTAAAGCTTCATTCAACATGTGCATGCGGTTCCTTTCTCGATCGTTAGCTTTAAGTCTTCTGTTTCTCTTGATTTTCAATATCTGCGATGGGCTTTTGCATCTTGAAACTCTGTTTTTGCCGTTAGCATATTTTCGTTTCGGTTTGTTCGGGTCTCGAGGTTTTTTCTCCTTCTTGATGGGGGTCGAGGTGTTCGTTAATTGAATATTGTCTTGGAATGTTTTGATGTCTTCGACGGGGTCTTGGTAGGGGAACTCATAAGAATCACTGAAGAGTTTCCTGCGGGCGTGTTGTTTGGGTGGCGTGAGGGCGATGCCGTGGTCGGAGGCGTCGTGATTTAGGGGGGCGTCGTGCTTTAGGGGGGTGCTGTGCGCGGAGGGGGGCAGGGGCTCGGCGCAGGAGCGCTCGAAGCCCGAGTCCGCGCTGCAGACACTGTCGTTGAAGTCGCAGTAGTCGTCAAAGTTGGTGCTGAACATGGTACTTTCTGTGAACAAAGCAAATATTTCCATTCGTAAGATAAGTATTAATTTCTTCAAAGAATGAAGTTTCTTGCCAGTTATTCTTCACGAAGGTTTTTCCGAACTGGTGGTAGAGTCACGCTTTATTAGTCGTCAATAAGAACAAGTAATTGTCAATATGGAGAAATAAATATTTGAATTTGAATGTACTAGATTTCTATAGGATATGAATGTTAACTTGATTTATGCAATAGATTTGAATCAGGCATAGCTTTGCGGAAATCTTTTGAGCTTGTAAAACAATAAGATATTAGTAATGGCATCACCTTACTTTCGTCACAAAGCTACAGCCCTGCTTGACCTTTCTGGAGTAATGTTTGTCCGACGCAAGTTTAAACTATCTGAATAGCATTCTTAAGTAGAAGTAGCAAGGTGGTCAAACAAAAAAAAATATAACACTTTGGCTCGTTTTCAACCTTAATCGCTATTGTATAACTTGTTGTTCCACCCCACATACACACTTGCACAGTTGTTTGATATAGACAAATTTAGGAGTCAAAAATGACAGGTGGAACCCCCCTCGCCAGTGGCTCGCGTGACCGTTACAGAAAGTCAGTTGAACTTTATCACTTCCGAGTTCCAGTGACTGACTTCCGGTTAAACATGGGGGTAAACTAAATTATATTCAGAAGTTAAATCAAAGCGTGCCGGGATTGGGCAATTAACTTTATTTTAATTGGAGGAAATAATCAAAATAATTTTGATTTGGAGTGGAAGCGTCACGGCTCATTTTCTTTTGATTGCGTTATATGCGTTATAGGCGTATTTGATATGGATGGAATTTATTTATTAATTAATACTGAGTAGTAAAATGCAAAGAATGAAATAAAAGGTAAAGAATAAAAACTATGGCTGCAAGCTGTAATTCCCCCAATCTTATACCTCATAACTTATACCTCAAGCTAAGTTTGTTACAGAAAATATATTATGTATGATTGTTTCCATAAGTTGGCCTGATAAGTATTTCAGTAATTTACCATGACTAGTTATAAACCCTGTGTTGTATTCACGTGCAACCAGATAATTTGTATAATTGGTAGAAGGTAGAAGAAATGATCGGAACGACTTATTCTATATTTTATTGTGAACTTGCAGCCACGCGGTAGCCGTCCTCGCTGTTGATCACACCCTGAGAAACAAGTTCACGAGATTCAACTAGGAGACCACAACGCTTCAACGCTGCTTAAATTTAATGGCAACGAATTTGTTTTAATCTTTAATCAAATAAGAAAAGCAAATACTTATTTCTGTTCTTAAAACACTGCCAAAAGCAATGAATGGATCATCCCGTTTTCAAGATCTGCACTAAAAGGAACAGTTAACGCGTTGGTTCTTTGTACACATTTATGTTTAATTTATTATTTCTTAAAAGTACATTGATATGATATTTTAATTTTATTATAACTTATAAGCTATTTTATAATTTCCTTATAAACCTTTTCAACAAATATAGTCCAATATAATTATTTATTGCATAGTCTTGTTTTTAATCACCAAACTGTGTCATATTGCTTTTAAATTAAATTGATTTTCAACCTGCTCGATTATTTAAAGTGTTTATGTATAAAAAGGGCTGTTACGGTTATAACAAGTTTAAATCAAGATTACTTCGACAAGGCAAGACAACGCAAGCGCAGCCACGCACGGCCACCTGTTGCCACGCACGCGGCCGCCACGCGACCGCGCCCATGCCTAAGTCAACACCCGACCAAGCCAGTAGACGACCCAGCGGGATGCGGCTGTTTCTTTAATACTTTACTTACTAATAAACAGAACAATCCGCTTATTATTTTAATAAATACTTCCATTAAATACAGAAACAAATGTTCGATATAATGTTCTAAACGGTTCGATAGCTCATTTTTGGTTCGTGTTGCCAAAGAGTGGAACGATTTGCCTGCGTCTGTTTTTCCAGACAAATATAACCCTGGAGCTTTCAAGTGTAGAGTGAATAGGTACCTCTTAGACAGGCGTGTACGATCCTCGTCTTCATCGTCACTTTCCATCAGGTGAGATGGAAGACAAACGCCTGCTAATTATTAATAAAAAAAAAAAAAAAAAAAATGTTAATAGTTTCCTATTGAAGTAAAAATGTCATGTTTGATAGTCATCTAGTTGCATTGCACGTGTAGTACACTGGACGGCGGCGGCTCGCGCTCCTAGCTACTCCACCGTAACGGGGTATGTAATGTGCTGGACAGATTTGTATGGTTTTAAAGTAGGCGGGGTTTATTGTAGTGGCGTGTTTTTAATATTCCACTAATGTAAATGTTTTAGTTATTTGTCTTAGACTATCGCGGCTATTTAAGGAATTTACGGGATTCCTAACACGTTTTTTTTTTGAGTTTCCGTTATTCTTGCACCTTTGCAAGCGGCTGACACGGAGTTCACGGAGACTGAGCGGCGGTCACTCGGACGCGGCATGCACTGTACTAGTAAGATCAATACGTAGTCTGTATCTAATCATGTGGTTAAGATAGAAATGTTATTCCCTGTATTTAACTAGCAACTATAAATGATTCCACCTCTCAGGTCAAAAAGACAACAATATTAATATCAAATACATAATGAAACCTCGCAGCAGACATCTGCCACCTGGAGTTGAAGCGGGACTTCAGGCGGATGACGCTGGACCGCCTGCTACAGCATAACCTCGCGGTCTTAAGGTCTTATTGGTGCCGTTATTCCCTTTAATTTATTTAAATTTACATTTAAATATCGGACATAACCTTGTTTTGATATAGATAGGTAGGAAGCTCTCTCTCAACCCTCGAAACGTGGTGGGTCTAATATACATCGTGTGAAGCTTGTTTAAGCTCCAGAAATATTTAACTGGTAGCGATACAGTTAGCAGTAGCCCGCCCGGCCGGAACTCCGTCTTCTATTATATGAAGTCAAACCCCAACTTGGAAACAAACACGAGTATTTAAAGATTAAAAACAAATTTTTAAATAAACTATCGATGTTAAAGAGCAGTGGGAGTCGCTAAGACCTGGCCCACCCTTGATTCGGAGCCGCTTCACGAGAGGTTGTAGTATTGAATTCAAAACATGAACACGTTGAAACATTTTAACTAACGTCCCGACGACGTAGATGAAGTCGTGAAAAGTCGGAATGCACTGTTTCAAAAACACATTTATTCACCTATAAACAAGAGTAGGTTTTAAATAAAATTTACAAATTGAAAACCGATAAAAGAAGTTAGGCAAATAAAACAATCACAGACAGAACACAGCGCCTATATTAAATGATGCATAGGCAATGTGCATAGGCCAAACTTTCCACAGTTTTTCAGAATTCCCGGGTGGGGTCGCTGTCGAACTGCGTTGAGCAAAATAAGTTGTGCTAAAAGTGCTTTCTAATGACATTAAACTAAATTTACATTTGAACTAAGAAAAAAACAGAAAACAAATCTCACCGTTCAAAATAATCACTGCTACCACTAACTTAACTCTTAACACCACCGCACTGACGTCACTAGATTTAAAAACAAAATGCCTAAGAGCCCAGCTCCATGACTTCACGCGGTCGGCGCGTGCGTCGCTGGCCACGTAGCAAAAGCGAATGGTCCTGGCCCCTGTGACTTGCACGTCGGTGGGCTGGCCAGGCCCCGCCCCCACTCTGGAGCGCGTAGGTTCGACGTAGTAATTTACTTGTAGTAAATGGGGCGATAGGACACTTTTCTTTTTTTTTTTATATTAGTTAAAAAGTGCAGCAGTTTCTAGGTTTGAAGTTGGTTAAGTAAGGGAGGTGTCCCTCACGAAGAATATTGATTTGATTATTATTATGAAAACTTGCTCTGGACTCTCTGGTTCTTGTGAAACTATTGCTTAGGTTATAAATACAAAGTAAAATCATTAATTTTTTAAATAGTATATTCGTTGCTTAATCTCTGATTTACTTACAAAGTAATTTCAATACTTGCAGGATTTTCTCAGTAGTTACCTATCTAACGATCTGCCTTCGGGTTTTGGGTGAAGTGATGTCTCCGGTGGGAGCCAGCTGCAGTCCACTGACGCCTGCAGCGGCTTCAGGTTCAAGAACAAATCTGTTTCTTGAACAATCCCGTACTTATTGTATTTCAAATAAATCACCTTCCAATTCACCTGATGGAATGACATGGAAGACGTGGATGTTGCACGCCAACTCCAGTTCATTATACTATTTTTTTAATTTTATTGAAACAAGGATAAGACGTTTGTCTTCTACCTCACCTGATGGAAGCGACGTTGGAGACGTTTATTTGGTACCGCTTATTTGTTTCGTTGTTTGTGTATAATTGTTGAGAACATGTAAATATTTAAATAGTTTTTGTTAATTGCACCAAATTTAAAAAAATTAAATAAGTAGTAAATATTTCTAACAATGACTCCACATTATCTAGCCCAAATTAAGTATCATTAAGAACTTGTGTTATGGATACTAGATAACTGATAAACAAACTTAAAAAATATATGAACACACATAGATATTTTTTTTAAATATGAATATTACAAATAAACTTAAATTAACATACATACACCCATGACTAAAAAGCAAATATGATAAAATATCTGCCTCTACCAGGATTCGAACCCGGGAGGACCTCTAGCATGGAAGGCAAGGCCACTTACCTCCACACCAAACAGGCCGTCAAAATTGTTTTTGAAATATATTTATTTTATTTATTTTTATTCTGGCATAAACAGTCATTGTATAAAAAAAAATTGTGCTTAGATAACAAATTACATATTTCTGTAGACAAATAATGCCCAAACTAATTATAATTAAAACAATAAAATATATTGCTTTAAATAAGTATAAGTAAAAGGTAAATATTTTATATGTTAACCTAAGTAATATTCTAAGTACAAGTTCATAGTTATTATCATAAAAAATAAAAGTGAATACATTTTTTCATGCAAACTTAGTTGTTCAAGGCTTTAAACAGTTTCCATTTTATTGAATTTAAAGTGTTATCAAATAAATCAATTTTATAAAAATATTGGTTATTCATATTTAAACAGCGAATGGTAAAATTATTTCGTGTATAATTTCTACGGTGACGAGGTGGAGGAGGACTTTCTGAAGGGGCGTACAAGAACTCGCGCCTTACAAATGAAGTTTATATTAGAGAGTAATGTGGGTGAATCCAATTTATTATTAACTAATTGAAACAAGGTAACAATATCAAATTGCTTGCGACGATTTTCTAGAGACAAAAGTTTATAGTGAGACAACGATTCCTTATATGACGAATGCTTACAATTATTGCGATAGTTTAAGATCTTTATAAACTTACGTTGGACTTTTCCTATGCGATCAACATGACGTTTGTAGTAAGGATTCCACACGGTGCAAGCCAAACTAATAAGGCCCTAATAAAAGAAAAGTACAAAGTTTTAAGAGTAACAGTTCTCTCATATATAATATGTACCAAAAGGAAGCGGATTCGCCACTTTTACAGTCTGCGTACTACACGGGGGCTTCCTTGCACTAGAGTAAAAACTTTTTACCAAACAAAGATATTTTTGAATTTATTTTATTTCCTTAACCAAACAATACAATATTATTGACCTGACTTTTGCGAACCGGAGCCGCCATCTGCGACCTCGTTACACTTGACTTACAAAACGGTGAAATATTTCACTACTAATGGTTTAATAGCGCGTGCAAACTGTATGATTTTTTATTACTGAACCCTTTGTGGGTATCGACTTGCAATAAATTATATCAATATTTGATCAGATACGCCATGATGGCATTTTTTTAGAAGTTTTTAGAGTCTTCCTTTAGCATAGTTTCCACCAATCGCGGCTGATTGCTATTTTTCAATTAACTAACCAACTAGTATAGTTTGATATCTTTCGTTTAGTAGAAAAAAACAGGAAACCCACCTAATATTCCATGTTACATGGTTACCTAAAAGCTTTATGAATAAATAAGTATCTAATAAGAAAAATTATGTTCATTTCAAACTAACATAAAGTGTGAATTTTTGACTTCAGATTTGCAAGGTCTGTTAATCTGAACCTTATTTGTTGCATAATAAAAAGCTATCATGATGTCAGTCAAGCGTACACAATTAGGCACTGGTTCTACTGTCTACGTTGTACAGTAACATCCTATGGCTGAGGATGGCGACGGCTAGATCCTCGTAGAACTCGTGAACGGGTGCCGTTTGAGGGTGTTGGTTGTTTGGATACTTTGTGGAGGGAGACATGCTGAGCTAACAAATGCAGATAAGAATAATTTTGTATAGATATAAAGAGATTTTATAAAACTATAAACGTGAGGTTTCTTGCCACTTCTTCTTCACGAAGGTTTTTCCGAACTGGTAGAAGAGTCATGTTTTATTTGACGAATTTGAGCAATTAACCCTGAATCGGTCGTGACATTCGCTTGATCGGCGAACACATGCTGTGACAAAGTAACGCCAAATGTTCCCCGATACGGATCAACAGTGATTTTTAGCAAACGTGGATATATTGCGTCACGCTGTATTCCTGTAAAGGGGTAAAAAACAAGAAGGTAAACAACGAGGTGTTTTCACGGTTCTGGTGCAAGTCTGATGTTTACGGTTTCTATCAATGAAATTTGTATGAATGGCAAACTTTTATATTACTTGTTCGACAATTCTAACAGTTTTACAAGATAAATTGTAAAGCTAATCTAGATTAAGATGCATGCACGATTTATTATCTATTTTCTGTAGTATTTAATCTTCAGGTACTAAAGTAAAGACATAAACGTGGCTTGATTACGAAAAGCATTTCGCTTTTGCAAATCTTAAAATACCTAATCAAATCGAATACAACTTAGTATTTACGCAGTTTAAATATTTAACTAACAAGCCCCCTACATCCTCTAACAGGTGCAGTCAACACAAGCAGTACGCAGCAACCCTTCCGCGCAAATCTCTAAATTATGACTCCACCATTTAAAATAATAAAAACACGAAACTAGGGTGGAGCGAACATTTAGTTACTTTGCCGTCGCCACGCTCGAGAGGTTATGAATGCATTAACATGCGCCTCTGTACTGCTCTGAAGGGTTAAGGACCATTTTGAGTGTTGTACATACCAGTAGCTGCTGTCGATGAAAAGTCTACGACAAGAATTTTTTTAATACTTAATTTTTTCATTAAATAATCAAAAACAAGCGTTTTGTGTAATTTAGAATAATTAATACGTGATTCAAAATATTATCAAATATTTATCATTTAAGATAACATAAGTCATGAAAACTAAGTTGCATTCTATGAATCTATGAAAAAACCAGTTGTAAAAAAATATTTACTTATAGTATTTTTTTTCTTGAGTGAGAAATGGTAAAAATAATACTTGCATTTTATTAACTCATTGCATATGACATTTTTGCGTCCGAAACATACGTAAACTTTAAAATAATATTCCAGTTCGATGCGATTTTCCGCTTAACAATGAATTACTGTTCTGACTGGGTTATATGATAGTTAATAGATATAACCAGCAAATCAAGACTCTGGCTGTTATTAATCAAAATAATTTACATCAATAACAACTTCATGTCTCAATCATATTTAAGTTAACTTTCATTGAAGTACGTGTCGATATCTATCACTAGCGTGGTACATCACTGGGAACAGCCACGCAGCGCCCTTGCAGCGCGGCGCGGCGCGCACGCCACCGAGCATAATTCTGCGGGCTCGCCGCTCGCTCGGCGACATTGTGATAATCATTTGCTTATTTCAAGCTTATCAAGCTGTTACTGTGTAAGTATTAGCGTGCTTTGCTGGAAGTGTCGCTAATAAGGATGAAGGTTTTCAAGTAAATCTGTCATATTATCTCTGTCATAGTAAATCTGTCATATCAATTTTGTGAATTGTGTTCTATCTGGTACGTAAACTTTGAATATCTAAGATGTGAATAGTACTATATAAGATTATTCGATTAATGTTTAACAATTCAATACTGCTATAACTCCTAGAATAAATGAAATTTACGACAGCCAAAAGATCCATTTATTGTTTAAATATATTCATAGTCATGAGCAAGTCAAACTACGTGTCTGTTTAGAGCAATTAACTTCCCTGTAAATGTTTAAGTGTTTGTTATATTTGCGTATGATTTGAAGATCATTAGCTATATACCTTTTTATTTAAACAAATATTCAACATAATAAAAATCTAAAAATCTCCAGCCACATTTAAGTTGAAATTCAAACATTTTAAATCCTAAAATATTTACATTCGCTCAAACACACTTACATGACGTTAATCTTTTAAATATTAAAACATTTAGCGAGCAGCCGCACGTAATCCTGCGCAGGTCAGGCAATTCAATACATCATCCATTGTGGTGCAAGTTTTAAAAAACGTTGAAAGCTTTGTTGTCAAGGGCTGAGCCAAAGGGTTGTAAATAATGATGGTGCAACTCTTTACAGAGAACTAAACGGTGTGTGGGGGGGAGGCAGGGAAGCGCGATCCTCAGTTGTACAAATCTAGTTTATGTTGTGCTTAATATGAGTTTTTATAGAATTTTAATATATTTAATTAGTAGCTGGTTTGATAAAAGCATTCCAACGTTTTGGTTCTGTAAAATTACACGGAGCACAACCGCATTTCTAAAATATACTGTTTGAGCGGGCGTCATGAAAAAAAAAATTTAATTATAATACAAGAAGCTTATCAAACACAAATAGATACAAGAAATCAATTTCGATTTGAATGTTATTTGAATGAAATATTTACAAAGCAATACAAAAAAAGCAATTACTGCAGAAATCACGCCAACCATTTAATTGAAAAAGTCACATATCAAAATAGCATATTGCAAAAACATTATTTATCTGTGATTGAGCCACCTGTAAAAACCATGGATTTTCCCACGAGCAATGTTTGCTTGGAAGAGAAAAGCAATAATCATCAGTAATATTGGCATGTTTCTATAAGGTGCGTTCATTACTTTTGATTGACGCGTGCCAGCATTATCGTTGAAGGCTTAATGACTAGTCGTCAATAAATGTTATAAGTGATGAAGTGGCATATTGCTCCTGTCAAGATAGCGTCACCGCGCGGTGCATCGCGGGGCAGGCGACGACGGCCGCGATAACGCGCTGCAGCGATTGCGGCGAGATAATCTGATGCATTTGTGTGTTGCTAAGCTAAGCGTTTACGTATAAATGTTTTATGAACAACCCTCGTTGATTACATTTCTCATTAGATTCATCAAAATCAAATAACAAACAGTATCTTTGGTAACGGCTAAATGGAAAGTTTTCGTTTAATTAACGAATAAAACATAAAGTGTCAGGAACGTAAAGTTTGTTTTCTAATTTATTCCAATGACGTAAATGTTTCTGTACAGTAAGAAGTGTTTTAACGGCAACCGCTTCGAGCTGACCTCAGTAGCGCACGATGCCCCGCGCCGGCCGCCAGAGCCATGGCGCGTTTAATTACAATGCTGTGGCCGGCGCAAGAGCCTGTTTAGCTAGCAAAGTAATGACGTTTATAAAGTGAATTTTTGGGATCAACATTTCAATTCATAGCTTTCCCTCCGATCACCACACTCAGGATAACCCTAACTCACTTATCTACAGTGGTTTTCAAATGGCGTACTCGGAAAGGGCCGAGAAAACACATTTATCTTATTATTAAAAACGCGGCCATAATTGAGATCTGCACCATCGTTAGAAAATCCGTAAGTTAAACGTCTCATTATCTAAGATATTTGCATCCTTGTTCAGTTAAAACCCCGCAGAGCTGAGTATATCCGTCCAGTTGGAAAAAAACTGTAAAAAATATGCAATAATAATAACAAGTTAATATTAGTTTTAGTTAGGAGCATATTTTAAAGTGATGGTAGTTACAATTATTCATTGATCAAAGTCCGAAAGTTTTGTGGGAGCCTAGTTCTCGGAGGTCGCCGAGTGAGGGCGCTGCAAGCTGGAGCAAGGAGCCGCGCCGCACCGCGAGAACCGCGAGAGAAGAGTATATACCGCTTGATTTCTGTGCGGGCTCGATGAATTCAACATACAGTAATGCAGCGCTTTAATTTCAAATTGTTTAAAATGGCGTCCTCCTTGTTCTTTCTTTTGAGTTCTTATATTTTGTGTGTCAGTTTTTTTTGTTGTGTCATTGTATTTTTTCTTTCTTCTTACATACCATCAGTGCAGGATGCTTATATGGCATATTTTTGAAATATTGTTTTTCTAAGGTCATGTATATAATAAACGCTGTTCAAGTTGTTCAATCACCGCCGCAGCGTCGCCGCGGGAGTTCGAATGTAGTTGGGTGTGTTCATTGTTGTGATTGCTCGGTGAATTACGTATACTTGGTTCATTGATTTCTTTCCTGCGTAATGAGATTATTGAAAATATCTGGACATTAGGTTTTAGTAGTCGTAATTCTAAACTAGGCTAGAAATAAATATTGTTGAATAGAAAATGTAACACCGTAGTTTAAAATTTAAGCTACAGACGCCACTATTTTTACCGAAAGGCTGTTTCATAAGGTGCCATGTTGTTTTTTCTTCACCAACAATCGTAAAACTAAAGTAATGGAGTTTAATTCTTGTTCTCTACAGCTCACTGGAGGTATATCTATCCCTTGAGGGCGCGGGCCTGCGTAGTCGCCACGCACCGTAGCTGCGCGCGTAGTCGCATGCGCGCTACGTCATATTTTGATCTACAAGCTTTTTGGAAAACCTGCCAAAACACGTGCAAAATTCACCATCAATATAAACACAATTATATCAAAAAACAAATAATTCATTCAACAAAAAAACCGCATTATTTGCACAATTGTTCCGCTTCGCCATAGTAGACAATCTAAAATTATTTCTGGTCACAGAAATTGATAAATCGCTGTAATCCTTATTTACACAGTTAGTCGGTGAAGTGGGTGACGTGATAAGGGCACAACTAGTTTGGTATATTGGCTATTTCTCCTCACAAAGCGCGCGGTCTGCGCGCCTGCGGCGATACTTTGCTCGTGTCGTACGCACGCGAACTTGCTATCGAATACTGCAATTGTTTGTGCGGTTATTTTATTTAAAAAATAAAATGTAAATAGTTTACAAAACAGCAATATAATTAATTAAATTAATTACATACCAAAAACAAGAGAGCAAAAAACCGCGGCCGGTGTGACTTGGTGGGGATACACTTCTGCCAATGGCCGGACAGTGAATGCTTCCTACACTATCATACGGCTAGTGGTATATTTCTATTTAAACATATTTTAATAGAATAAAAGATTTATTAATAGTAAGCGTATAAACTACAATACCAACATGCAGAGGATTCAGCGACTCACATGCCTGTGAACTCCGTGGAGCTCTATAACTGCAACACCACCTGTTGTGGTTAGCCTGCGCTGGCCTGAAGTCACCAAGTCATGTAACATCCAGGTCAAGTCCACAACGAACTGTGCGTGCGAGCTTCTACGCAGGGCAATTTTGGACTTGATTAATTTGCTCTGACAGACTGCGATTACCTTCGTAAACGAAGGTATTAAAATAAGAACAGTCAGCTAAATATTTCTAAAATATACTCTCATATAGTCAGGGCAGTTGGCATCGAAAACAAACAAACTAATCCAGACCCCACCTTCTAAATCCAATCTTTCGTGTATACATACTCCGCATTTAGGGAATAAGAAGTAGACGCTTTGGGCGTTTAACTGAAGATGGTCAAACCATCATACACCGGGATGACACCACAATTCTTTCTTAGGTGATGAGAAATGAACATGTTATCTAAATTATAAGCAACACTACCATCCAGCCAGATCTCTTGCATACGATCGGCAAATGACCCAACATTATCTTACAAAGCAATTCTTCAGTATTTTTTCAAAATTTTATTTGAATGTCGTATTAAAATAAATGCCACATTCTGGAGCAATTTGATGAAATATTTGATGATGTTTATACTCAGGAGATCACAAGCTAAATATGTGTCCATAATAACTGAAGAACTCTCGGCTGTTTGTTTCCCGGCTGTGGTCTGAATAGTTCCAACTACTGCATTGCTCGTGATCATTGCCGTGTTCAACGGTATTTGGTAAGAATCAAATGCATTCCAAAGTGTTGTTTCAGTCGAAAGCTAACCTAGTAAAGTTGACACTTTACCAGACTTGGGTTTGAATCTTGTCTGGGACAGATAAAAGCAGATGTTTTTAACGTGTCGTCGTCATGATAACTTGTATTTATTGGTATAAATACACTGCACTATCTTTGTTTTTGAGCGTATGCTGCATCCCGCATCGTCCATTACCTACGTGGCGTGTTTTTGAAGTGTGTAAGTCTGTTCAACATATCTGATCTCAAGATGTTTTGTTGATATATGTAAAATGGCTTTGCTCACGATAAAAACTGTTAAACATTAATTGTGTGTTAGTAGCTACTGAGGTACCTCCTACTACTGAATTAATTACCTAAGTATTTGGCATATGTCTGGATGTACCCATGTAGTTGTATATTTTAATGATGTATCTGAACGCATCGCTTGTGGTACAGACCATCAGTAGATCACCCTATCAACTCTTATCCGTGACCGCGTATGATTAAAGAAGTGGCTGCAATAGGTACGTAGCAGTACTTACCTATCTGGGAATGCTCTGTTCATAGCTAGACAGGTAGGTGGTAGGTGGGCAGGATTGTACCCGTCTATCTAGGAGCACCTACCTAAGTAATGACCCACAAAGTTATCTGCGAAGTGACGAAACTCGACTGTCATCCTGAATTTTGCTCGTGATTTTTATAATATTAGTAAACATTAAAATGGCAACTCTTAAACGGTAGCGACTCTTGTCAATTCGCAGATAAGTAGGTAGATGTGTAGGTGTGTAGATCGATATAGAGGTAGGTACATTAGGAAGCGTTGATCCAGGCTCTTGGCTCAGGCTGGGCCTCCGCCGAATACGACGAGGGTACCTATAATTTATAAATGAAATTCTCTCCCTACCGCGATTGTATTTAAGGAAATATTCTAAAAATGATTATTGCTCTTTGCAATATGTTTTGCAGCATAAGCGAACCAAGTCGATTGTAAAAAACAAGGCTGTAACCTTCTGTGTTGACAGGAACATTAATTGTGTATTTTCACCGTTTTAATAAAATTTTATTTGAAAATATACTTTCTCATTTCAACTATATCCCTAAATCCTGACTACAGTTTGTGGTACCTATCACTACCTAATCTGTGGTAGTGCTGGCTGCAGTCAAATGATTTTTGTGCCTGTTTGATTTTTGCCGTTTTGGCGCTGGAGGCAGCGGCGGGGTTCTTAGGTACTAATATTGATAAATTAAAATACACAAAATAACTAACCAAGTCTTCATACAAAGGGCCTGAAAGAAGTAAGGAATTTAATTGGAGCATAAAAAAAATATCAGTTCCAACCTATTTTATTATTTATCTCCGGACTGAAAATATTCTTGTTAAATAAAGTAGATTAATTTTGTTACAATATTCCATAATAAAACTATTGCTTACTTTATAGGTATTTTAAATAATAATCAGTTTTCAAAAATACTAATTTCTTTGAGTACTGAACAGATAAGCTGTGAGCTGTACCAGGCCACTCAGAAAGTTTCGCGAAAGAAAGTTTTTATGCATGGAACACTGGCTAGTTATAATTTATTTTGAAAATTCGATTATTCAAAAGTATTAATATATTTGTTCCAAATTTAAATATTCCTCAAATTTTTTTTTACAAGCATTATGAAAATAATGTGTGTCATAAAAGAATGGATCTGCGTCGGGAACATTTCATGTAATTTTTTTACGACTTCAAGTGCAACCTGAAACCTGACCTGCTTTTATTAACAAGGTGCCTTCTGTGTACCTCTGGTATGACGAGTTTCAGTACGGTCGCTTAAATTTGAAAGATGAAGAAAGAAGTGGTCATCCCTTGAATGCTGTTACGGAAGCAAACGAGCTAGCTACAAGTGAACAATTTGTTTAACAAAACCGGCGCTGCTGAATCTTTTCACATACGAAAAGATTCAGCACAATTAGGGGAAGGTAAGGGGAGGTAAGGGGAAGTATTCATTATATTCTACACACCTTTGCGTAAGGAGGATATTTGCGCGCTAGGTACCCCGCAACCTCACTGGTGCTCGGAAGCAGGCGCGCGTGGAATGGTAAACTCAAAGCAGTTTCTTCCCACCGTGTTTACGATATCATAACAGCTGAGGAATTTTGGATTTCTCAATGTGCTCCAGAAACAAAGCGCCAGTCAACAAGGCTGTTTCGAAAAGATCTTCTGGAATTTTTTTTATCACCAGTTTCTCCGCCTTTACGAGGTATTTAGTATCAATTCCTTTAAGGAACCAAAGTAGCATCAATGCAGAGTGGTACACTACCAAATGCTTGCCAGAAGTTTTTGCTGCTGCGAGGACTTTTGCCTTTTGGTACACCACGATAACAACTCCGCGTTCAAGATGAGGGACTTCCTAAATACCACACCGGAAAAACTTTTGGGTCATCCGCCTTACAGCCCTCATTTGGCACCATGTGGCTTCTTCTTGTTCCATTAAATTAAAAACCAGCTGAAGGGGATACAGTTTTTTAACACCAGCGCTCAGTTTTTTGCGCTCACTGCGTTCGAGAAGGCCGTTGAGGAAGTACCTGTTGCAGACTGCTAAATGTGCTTTGAAAATGTGTGTAGATATAATAAATATGGGTATACAAGGTGTCTATCTGGGTACTCTCCTCTGTAGGCAATAATGGCCGCTCTTTCGCTACAATCATATGTGTAGTACAATTTTAATATATCCCACTTCTCTCTATTAGAATATGCCATTTTTCAATCAATGAATGAAACAATGACGACTATTAACGTAAAAAAACACAATAGATTGGCGAGAATGACAACCCGCGATAAACGTTTTGAATTTAGAACGAACACAAACAAGGAGTACTTTTTTTGTAGTGTGTAGCTTTTCAGCCAGTTCAAATTAATGCGATATTGAAACAAAGTTTATTACTAATTTGATGTGGTAAGGTAATTAATCTACGCGAGTATCTACTTGAAAATTATTATTATCATAAGTAATCATAAAATATGATTAAGGTAAAATGAGTACCTACTAGACCATTTAAAATAAGGAAACTAAAACCTTTTTACTAATCTCATACTAAATGTGTGGGAGTGTTTAATGTCAAAATTTTGGGTACCTACTAGTCGTTTGATTCTTGAAAAGTTATTGATGTCATTTTACTCATTAGGTAACGTACTTTCGAGGTCAGTTTAAAGTTTTGTTAATTTCTCTAAGAACATATTTTTTCTCAAAACTATTGGAGTGTCCCCCGGACCTAGTACTTCCTAGTAACTGGAAGACAAACGCCTGCTAATTATTAGGTAATAAAAAGAAAATCCACATGGCGCTTCATTAAACGGTACTTATCGCGTAACTTTCGTACTAATTGAATGAGGAATTTTCTGACAGTACGGCTAAATAGTAAATACATTGTAAAATAGGTTGATCGACGCCATCGATCGATGTCGACTGTTCCATTCTAGCATGGCATATTCCAATAGAGAGAAGAGGGATATGTTAAAATGTTCTACAAATATGATTGTAACAAAACAGCGGCCATTATAAGCAGAATCCAATACATCACAGCGTGTGGTAGTACAGAAGAGAAAGTTGCCACTGGCCACAGAACATCACCAGTGCAGTGCTAATTAGCAACGTACTAACATTTTAAGCATTTAAATCTATGCAGTCTATCATATTAGCAGTCTGTGGCACTGCGGCCTGTGTGTAAGCGAATTGTCAGATACCAGTGACTTATGACTCAGTTCGCACGATTATAATGCCTCAAGAAATGAATCGTTAAGCTTGTATATTAATAGAGTGTAATAGGAACTGATGTGGTATAGAACACTTACATTGAAGTTGTGGTGACGCCTGTAGATGTAAAACTACCTACGAAAAAAACGTGCATACCTGAACTTGAAAAAAATCATAAAATGGCGTCCATTTTTAAGGGTTGCACAACGAGTATCGAATCTACTATCGATATTTTAGAACTAAATATTATATAATGAACTTTTTTAAGAGATTGACGTTTATGGTTTATTTACTTACATTATGATTCTTTTAATATAAAAAATAAATAACTATACAGTTTATTTTCGTAAGTCCTGATAAAGTCCCGTTTAATAAGCCAGAAAAATAGTGGTCCGTTTGCATTAATTCCCAACATGCTGGGCTGAATTTTGGTACAGACCTTGGGTATAACATTTCAAATAAAATAATGAAAGATCCCATGTTTGCTTAAAAAGTTATTCAAGGTAAGCATCAGGTTTTCGGTTCAATTAATTAAAGTCTGGCTTGTCTTCAATTATTACGAATTAAAAATAAACAAAACAACTACCAGCCTATTCAATAACAAAATTAACAATTCTAAGCAAACTTTATTCCCTCTTTCTTCACGTTTGTTTCCAAAATACACGCACAACGGCAAGCAAAGCAAATACCGTTTCGATATGATTTACTGCGTAAGCGCCTGTTATCATTTGCATCGAACGTATAAAAATAAAAACATATTAATAATGATCATCGATATCTGGTTAAATAATCAAAGCTCAGTAACTTCACTTTTGACAGCTTTTTTTGACAGAAAAGTATCAATAAATGGCGATTTGTGGCACGCTAGCCACCTGCTATGACGTCACGACACAATTGATACCAAGTTCTTTCACTTCTATGATTCGATATACATAACTATTTATTTATATAGGACATTACGACTACTCCATGTATTTATCACCTCGCTGCCCCGCTCACAGTATCCAACTTATGGAGCATGGTCGCTCTCAGTGAGGTGATAAATACATGAAGTAGTCGTAATGTCCTATACAGTATGGATACCACTTAAGGGGAAATGAAACCTCATACTTGTTATCGCCTTTTCTAACAGTATACAAAAAATGAAAGAAATCGGTCCAGCAATTAGGTCAAAAACTAGAGTTTGAATTTTGAGCAAATTCGTAGAGACACACTCTGTAGATTTGCAGCACTAGGTCAATGAGTCAATGAACTTGAATTAACATTATTTAGGTACTTAGTTGGAGAAATGCGACGTTGCCACGTAGTGCGTTATTTGCCGAGCGCGGGAATTCCCCTGAGCGGGGCGCTTGCAGGGTGGACACACCTGTTCTGCCGTCCTACCGTAAAAGGCCGCTAAGTGCAAAATCATATTTTTGAGAAAAATGACAAAAACCCGCCAAACTTGTTTTCTAGAGTTGTATGTAAGATAGCATGTTAGTTACCACTTTTTTGTAAAGGGAATAATAATCGGTTAATAAATAAGTTGAAAGAGAAAATGATTCGAGATTATGTTTATAATGTTTAGCTTTTATCACTTAGGACATAGTGTTTTTAAAATTATCATAACGGTACTTAAAAGCGTTCTTATTAAAAATTATTAAGTGTAGTTAGAGATAAAATAAATAAAGAAGTAGACAGTGAAATCTTATGATTGTTTTTACGTATTACGCCTAGACTGGACGAGTCGAATCGCTCCTGTTAAAATTCATAAATTCAATCTTAAAAACAAATAAACATTTATTATAATAGGTACATAGTCCATTCCTTAAAATAAACGATTATCATAATTCATCATTTTCTTAGGTACGTAATTGTAAATAATACCAGAGACTAGTAAATAACTATAGACTGACCATCTCCATACAAAAATTCGTGACTCGGAAAAAGCTCAAAATCCAAGCTATTACTAGATGTCGCTCTCAAATAGCTTGGACCAACCTTGTCGTTTTTAATTTTTATATGAATTATCAGATGAAAAAAGGCAGATAAGACAATTTGTTCTTATCTGCCTTAACATAATAAAACGAATTTCAGTGCACTTAATTAATAGGTATATAATATTTTAGTTTATTTCTTGATATCGATAAAAATTATGTCTTAATAAGTGCACAATTTTTATTTATAATGCATATAACTCATAACTATTTTGCAGTAGTTAAAAAAATATTTTCTTGCTGGATTATTATTTAAAAAAATGTTCTTTATCCATCAACTTTTTTTGTTCTTTTCATGACAACATTTTATTTGTTTGAAAATTTGAATTCTTTAACGTTTATTGTTGTTGCTATGGGTGTGTGTTTGTTTTGGAACTTTTCCCTGCATTTCTTTGAATTCACAATATTTCTGCTCGCCTACTGTGACTCGTTTAAATTGTATGGATCTTGATTAAGTTTACGTTTTGGCTGCTACATATAATATCGTATAGAATGTACGTTTATCACAACTGTGATAATAAAAGCTTTTAAAAATAGGTTATTATGGCAATTAAAATAAGGAGGATGGTAGTGCCCAGACGTCTCTGAACAAAATAAACTTATACCAGTATGGTCTTTTGTAGTTGTTATTTTATCATCTATAAAGTAAGAATAAATTACAATCTACCTATTCTTATTGAGTAAAATTATCAAAATCAATGATATAAAATGATGACATTTTCCAATTTCAGGAAAGGAATAAATCCTACTTGCTAAGGTTTCAGGTTATTTGACAAGACAAAACACAATAGTTCAGCCATATTTCACCATCAAGGCATGTACATTACAATTATATATTAGTATTTTTCAGTAAAAAAATTCTTAAAACAATTCTTAAGTCCAATATTATTTGTCATTTATCATTAAAATAATCTTGTACAGAATAATAACATTTTTCTATTAGTAAATATAAAAATTTTTGTTTGAACTCATTAATATTATTAATGTCCTTTATATAATTTGGTAGTTTGTTATAGATTTTGGGAGCCATACCAAAGAAACTCTCAGAATATAGCGTGGTTTTACGGGGTTTAGATCTAATTTTATGCTTAAGTCTCTGGCTTTTTAAACACTCAAATTTGTCTAAGTTATTCTTAACAAATAAAACTGTTTCTAAGATATAAACGCAAGGAAAAGTCATAATTTTTTACTTTTC
Source organism: Marasmarcha lunaedactyla (assembly GCA_923062675.1). NCBI lineage: Eukaryota > Metazoa > Arthropoda > Insecta > Lepidoptera > Pterophoridae > Marasmarcha > Marasmarcha lunaedactyla. The sequence continues at coordinate 1,312,601 of OV281341.1, forward strand.
AAAAGACAGGCCTACATGAATCTCTACTTCTGAGGTGACAAATAGAACTTATGCATCGCTTCTGTGCTTTGAAAATTTTTGATTTGTCAGTAGAGTTTCCCCAGAATATAACGCCGTAACGTAGAATTGAGCCCACGTATGCATAGTATGCTGATGATACTACTGTCTCGCTCACTATATTTGATAGCATGCGTAACGCGTAAGCGAATTTATTTAATCTACTACATGTAGCCTCAATGTGCTCTTTCCATCTGAGTTTTTCGTCAATAATTATTCCTAAAAATTTTGTCGACTTTACTTCATTTATTTGATGTCCTATAAAGTCAATATTGCATAATGTCAAGTCCCTATCTCTATTTTTAAAATAATAATTTCGGTTTTAGTCAGATTCATTTTAAGGCCAACCAGTCCATCATGTTGTTCAAAGTAGATTAAACATCAGATTTTAACATATCGATCTCATTATTGCTACATATCAGTGTGCTGTCATCTGCAAATAATATAATGTCATGTGATGTTATGTCAGGAAAGTCATTAACATAAATTAGAAATAAAAATGTACCCAAAATACTACCCTGTGGTACACCATATTTGACAGGCCTAAATTGTGAGAGGAAGTTTTTCTCAGTAAGCGTATTAGGACATAATCTCGTTATATCAATGGCTTGAAGTCTGTTATCCAGGTACGATTTTACGAGATTTAGAGCAACGCCTCGAACTCCATACGCGTCAAGCTTATTTATGAGAATTTTATGATCAACAAAGTCAAAAGCTTTAGTTAAATCCATAAAAAGAGCACAAACAGGTGTCTTATTATCAACATCAATCAAAACCCTCTTCAAGAAATTGTACAATGCTAGATTAATTCCCTTATTTTTTCTAAATCCAACTTGTTCTTCTACTAAAAGTTGATACGTTTCAAAGTATTTATTAAGAGCATTATGTATAACCTTTTCAAAAATTTTGGAAAAAATTGTCAAATGTGCTGGCCCACTGGCCTATATGACGTCATGCATTTAGGGTCGGATTTCTTAAGTAAAGGTTTTATAATTGTTACTTTCAATGTCTCGGGAAATCTGCCACTTTCGATGCACAGATTAATCAAATGACTGAGGATAGGTGCAATATACTTTGCTACTTCTTTAATAATTCTTGTGGATATTTCGTCATATCCAGTACTATTCATATCTTTAAGACTCTTTATTACTATCAAAATCTCATCAGCATTTGTAGGCGCAATGAACAACGAGTTAGATTTTTTGGATTTACAATAATTATTGATTGCGTTATTATGTTTTTGACTCTCGACTTGAAATGAAAACATTATTAAAAGATTCGGCAATGTCATTGGGATTTATCAATTTAAATTTATTATTTACTATTTCACTTATAATTTGTCTAGGGCTATTATTCTTAGTCTGTTTATTAATTAGGTTCCAAGTTGCTTTCATTTTGTTTGTAGATGTATCAATAAAGTAACTATTTTGCGCTTTTTGTGTTAATCTTATAATGTATTTAAGTCTGTGGGAATATGTTTTAAAATGATGTTTATTTTCGTGACTTGGTGCTTTTCTGTATTTCCAAAGTAACTCTCTTGTATGTTTGCTACATTTTAAGATGCCTTTAGAGATCCAACTTGGGCGTGAATTAGTTCGGATTTTTATGCGTTTCAATGGAAAACACTGGTCATATATAAGTTTCAATAAATCAAAAAAACTTTGGAATGCTTCATTGGGGTTTTCAGTGGTATAAGCATCTGTAAATTTTTGAGCTTATATATGTTCCTTAAATTTTTTTACGTTTTCCGGACTAAAGTCACGGTTCATTCTAAACCAGCATGTTATATTTTTTCCTTTACGGGGCACGTAAACAATTGTGCAGTGTGGTCTGACAATGCCAATTCGAGAACTTTACTTTTATATTGGCGCAAGTTATGTGCAAAGTTGTCAAGACAAGTACCACCAGATAGTCTTGTTGGTTCTCTAATTGCCAACTCCAAATTAAAACTTTTTAAGAGCTGTTGAAATTCATTTGATTTCTTGCTATTTACTAACGTATCTATGATAAAATCTCCGCATAATACTATTTTCTTTTTACTAAAAGCAATTTTACAAAGTATGTCATGTAAGTTTTTGAAAAATATCTCGAGCGATTGTTTTTTTTATTTTGGAGGCCTATATATATATATATATATATATATATATATATATATATATATATATATATATATATATATTATTTACATGTTTTGACAAATTAATTCTATAGCTGAACACTCAATAACATTCGTAATGCTGAGATTTTGTACAGCTTCAACATTTCTAACCACGTGTGTTTTACGAACTAGAATACATGAACCACCATGCCTATTTTTTCTAGAGTGGTTAGACGCCAAAGAGAAATTTGTAATTTTCAAAATATTACTATCTGATTTTAACATATTATGCTCTGTAATACACAAAACATCTATGACTTTATTGTCGTTTTCTAGTTGTTATAATTGTACCATTAATAGATCTGACTTTTCCAATAGCCCGTTTATATTTTGATGCAAAATGTTTATGCCTTTAGAGACGAAAATTACTACGTACTGTGTTTGTGTTAGAGTTAGTTTTATAGCTAGAAGTACTTAACAACTCTTTCTTATTAGAACGTACAACGATAAAATCTGTTTATAGTATCTTGTCCGAGGTTCTATTGTTAGATTTAATTAGTTTAAGATAATTGTCATATTCTATGTATTTCATTTTATATTCTATGTGAAGAATATCCTTCAACAAAGTCCTGCACACATATAATGAAAAGTTTCTTTTGTACGGCAAAATTTTTTTATAAACTTTTTAAGATGACCCTACTGATTAAAAAAAAAACATAAGACTTGAATAATCTTGGAAACGATTCACTGTTGGATAATACATTATATTGTGAAATCGACTGCAATTGACCTCTTCTATACCCCCTTAACATATCCGACAGTAATAACCAGTCACCCTGTATATTGATTAGGTTTATTTTTTTTTTATTTTTGTTATTTTATGATTGTACTACACACCTGCCAACCCAAAATACCGAAATCCTACTAGATACTCTAAGGTTGGCTGGAAGAGATCCCTGACTGGGATAAGTCCGCCTTTGCACAATTTATTTTTAATTTTATAAATTATCCATGTTTTTGTGCAATAAAGTGTTTACAATACAATACAATTAATTGATTGAACCGAAAACTTTGATGCTTGACCTTGAATAACTTTTTAAGCACACATGGGATCTTTCGGTATTTTATTTATAATAATGTACCCAAGGGCTGTACCAAGCTTGTTGGGAATTAATGCAAACTGACCACTGGCTAATTTGACGGGACTATATCAGGACTTACGAAAATAAACTGTATAGTTCTTTATTTCTAAATTGTAAGAATTATAATGAAAGTAAATAAATAATAAACGACGATTATTTCAACTACGTCAATCTCTTACAAAAGTTCGTTATATAATATTTAGTTCTAAAATATCGATAGTAGATTCGAAACTTTCTGTGCAATCCTAAAAATGGATGCCATTTTATGTTTTTTTTCCAGTTTAGGTATGCACGATTTTTTCGTAGGTAGGCTTTGTCCATTGGTTGAGGTCAATGGTCGCTCTGAACGGCCTGTCAAAACTGACACATTACGTTTCTTTTATTTTTGGGTTTGTTCCGAATGCCGCTCACAGCGCTATCAGCGCTAAAACTGCTCATAACCGTTCCGCTTCGTTTTAGCGCACTAAAATTGTTCGTTTTTGCTATTTCAATCGGAATGGTAAATAGCACGCTAAAATTTCAATTAATCCTCGCTTAAATCAAAAGTTATATATTTATTTGACATCTGAACCTGATTGAAACAGGAGCAATTTTTAATTATTATTACAAAAGAAAATTTATAAGATTTTATTGCCTAATAAATGGTGTGTTCCGATTGCCGATTCCTGTTTCAATCAGGGTTAGAGATCTTAATGAAATTACAACTATAGATTGAAGCGAGGAGTAATCAGAATTTTAGCGCGATGTTTACCGTTCTGATTGAAATAGCAAAACTATCACTTTTAGCTCGCTAAAACGAATCTGAATGGTTTTGAGCAGTTTGTTGCAGTTTGGAGCAGCTGATAGCGCTATGAGTGGCAATTGGAACGCACTATTTATCAGGCGATTAAAGATTTTATAAGCTTGCTTGCTAATTTTCTTTTGTAATAATGTTAAGTAATGGCTCATGTTTCAATCAAGGTCAAAGATCTTAAGGAAATTATAAATTTAGATTTAAGCGACGAACAATCAGAATGTTAGTGCGATATTTACCGTTCCGGTTACAATAGCACAAATATCACTTTAAGCGCTTTTAAATGATTCGGAATGGTTATGATCAGTTTTAGCGTTGATAGCGTTGTGAGCGGCAATCGGAACTCGCTATAGAGTAATTTTTTTTTTCTATGACGGAACGCACCAGTGTTGCCAGATCAGGGGATTTCCGACCGAGTTTTTCAACCGAGTTAGGGGCAAAATAGGGGGAAATATATTTGGGGGATTTTAGGGGCAATTTAAAAACCATCAAATACAGTTTTTTTTTACCAAATATCAAACTCCTGTCGTTTTGTTACTAATGTTTTTTACCATCTTTAAATTACCTGAGCTCCACAACTAGTCTAGGTCGAGGTTCGAGGTGTTGAAGATATCGAATAAATTTAGCTATAAGTAAATTTAAAGTTGTAGTGTAAAGTTTAATAATATATGTACCGTATATGAGCATGTACACCCTCTTTAAAAAAAATCGCTGCATGCCACCATCCACTTGGTGAGGGTATTCTAGGGGATTTCTAGGGGAGAAATCAAATTAGTCAAGGGGCTAAAATAGTCTAGTCTATCTGGTGACACTGGAACGCACTATGTAGAAAGAAAATGGAAAAAATAAAAAGTGGCGGCAACTTGTTTTGTTCCAGCCTTTCGACAATATTTTTGAATCTGGCTTGCTAAAGTTTATAAAGTGACTTAATTTCGTTTAACATCAATATGCTCGTATTTAAATTGGTTTAAGTCCAAAGTGAGGTATCCTTTTGGTGATGAAAACATTCAATCAAAACTGTTTGTTGATAAGTAAGGCTCAAGATAAAATACTCATTATCAAACAGATTAATGTTGAAAATTCACAACACACTGTTTTGGGGTCAAAGTATTATAAAACACTTGAGCACAATGGTAAGAACTGTTTTTGGTTTCATTAAATTGACTCATATAAGTACAACTAAAATGCAAAAAGTCAATTTGTTAGTGAAAAGTTAGGAGAGGGATTTAATTTTATTTAAATATGGAAACAAATAGTTTTTATATTGAAGATAAAATAAGCAATGCTTTTATTTCAAATAGTGTCATGACACAAGTAGTCACGATCAAGGTCTTTGAGTTAGAACAGTATATTTATAGTATTTGTACTTAAACAGTTTATAACACTGAATCATATCTTTAGGAAATGAAAGCATCTTCAGATGAAAAGTGTTATATCATTTAAATAAAATTATATTTAATAATTTGAACCCATTCTTTGAAATATACTTATCAATGCCCATTCTCAATATCCATTAATGTACCAACTCACCATCCATTGGTACTATATAATGTATTTAACTTTATTAATTGTAGAATATTCTCAAAAGGTTTTTCTGATTTCAGGCCAATCCAGTAGTGACAGTAACAGAGGGCAGGGTGCAGGGAGCAATAAAGAACCTTCTAGATGGTTCTCCTTACTACAGCTTCAAGGGAATCCGATATGCAGCTCCTCCAGTTGGAAAACTTAGATTTAAGGTGAATTACATTACTTACTAAGGTCAATTACATTACTTATAAACTTTTTCCTGTCAACTAATCTTACCAAGATTTTTCATTGCCTTCCAAGACTAGATGGATCTTATTATAGAGGTAAACAACTATATATTTCTGTTTTTAAAATCCTACCTAACAAGATAAATAATGAAAAAGTTTCTTGTAATTCTTACAATTGAATACATTTTTGTGGCAAGGACAGTGAGTACCTATTGAAGTTTTTAATTTATAATTTCAAGTAAGTAAGTAAAATATAAAGTCATTATATTTAATCAAAATTTGATAAATACAAATTGATCAAACCAAAATTAACTTATCAAATTTATTAGAGAGATTTGATCCTCATGTTTGACTAATGATTTCATAAAAAAGACAGATAGCATGAATGCAATTTTCTTATTTTAAGAAACACAGGAATGTTTCCTTGTAGTAAAACTTGATATCTGCAGTATTTAAAGTAATTTCCCTCAATTACAGGTGGCATTACATAAATCCAGCCTGTCTATTAATTAATTTATTTTTCACAACATTACTAACACAATATTTTGTCCTGTTTCAGGCCCCACTTCCACCCAAACCATTTGATGAAGTGTTTGATGCAACTCAGCATGGTCCAATCTCTCCACAAGCTGACATGATGACCTTGAACATCATTGAGGGCAGCGAGGACTGCCTCCGACTCAACATATACACCAAAACTTTAAAGTCTGATGCCCGAGTACCTGTCATGGTCTTCATCCACGGAGGAGCCTTCATGTCGGGATCGGGAGATGATGACATGTTTGGCCCAGAGTTCATTATACAGCATGATGTTATTCTAGTCACTATCAATTATAGACTTGAAGTATTAGGATTCTTGTGTCTTGATACCCCCGAGGTACCTGGCAACGCTGGCATGAAGGATCAGACTGCTGCTTTAAAGTGGATCAAGAACAATATTGCCAACTTCGGTGGAGACCCCAACAATGTTACTATATTTGGTGAAAGTGCTGGATCAGCTTCTGTTACCTACCACATGCTGTCTCCTTTGTCTAAAGGATTATTTCATAAGGTGATTGCTCAAAGTGGAGTGTGTATCCAAGATTGGGCCATAGCTAGAAATGTTCGAGAACGCGCTTTTAAAGTCGGTAAAAATCTTGGAAAAGAAACTGATAATGTTGATGAACTGCTGGAGTTCTTACAAAGTGTCCCAGCTGTAAACCTGGTTAAGCAAACTTTAAAGACAAGATCATTAGATGAAAAACACAGAGGCTTACCCTTTTACTTTGTTCCAGTTGTTGAAAAACAGTTCAACATACCTGATCAGTTTATTACAGGAGATCCTCTGCAGATGCTTATGGAACACAAGGTGAATTTGGTGCCTCTCATGATTGGATACACTTCTGCTGAAGGATTACTTACAACACCTAGTATTGTGAGGAAAACTGATTTTTATAACAAGCACCCTTCCTACTTTGTGCCCAGAGAAGTAGCAGAGAATGTATCTCAAGAAAAACTGATTCAGTTTGGAGAAAAGATCAAGAAATTCTACTTTAATGGTAATATAAGCTCTGAAGCTTTGATGCCAATTACAGATTTACTCACAGACTTACACTTTTTATACAACATTCATAGATTTTCAGATATCTATGTCAAATCAAATGGACCAGTATATTTGTACAGGTTTGATTTCAGTACACAATTAAACATCTTGAAAAACATGTTAGACGCAGATAATTGTGAAGGAGCTTCACATGCAGATGACATATTCTATTTATTCAAGAACCCTTTGAATCAAGATATATATGAAGAAAATAAGGAGTTGCAGAAGATTGTTCATGATGTAACAAAAATTTGGACAGATTTCGCTAAAACTGGGTATGTATTAATTTAATAATTTTATAGAATCTATAGCAATATGATCCTGTAATAAAACATGAATGTTCAAAATCGTAGAATTCTATTTTTACTTACAGAAGACCTATATTATGATTCTAATATCGTGATAATAATAAAACAACTCCGCAATCATTTCCATAGTACGCCTGTCGCGGATACCAGTACGACACAATGGCCCCCCTACAGCCGGTCTGGGAGGGAATACTTCAACATCAACAGATCCTGGGCACCCGCCACGCAGGCAGATAAACATAGGGTAGAGTTTTGGAACAAGATTTACTGTGAGGCAGGACGGCCGTGTATCACTAACAGCCACTTATAAGTTTTATAATAATTGAGCATTTATTTAAATTCTTCATTATTAGAAAACAAGCTTCCGATCCACCTAAATGGCAATCCAGCTGACATTTAGTAAGTAAGTAATTCATTTCTCTTTCTAGATGTATGAGGTTATATTTTCATTATTCAGAATAAACGTTTATTGAGGCTCAGTTGGCTGACTGTTACCGTAACAGTTAAGATTTCAGCTAATGCAAATGCAATTCATAGGTGTTGGATTTTTCAGTCTTTTATCTGAGCTCTTGGGTGAAAGGTGTCTTTTAGTATTTATTTTGATTTTGTTTAATTATAATGTATTCATATTCCACTGAATATAAATCGCTTAATCAATGGGGATATGAAAGTAAGTGCAAATGAAATTTGTATTTCGGCGAACATTGTACAGGTAAACTCAAATGGTGCTAAGCGCTAAGGCGAAACATGATTACTGTGAAATGTTATATTGTAAAATGGTATTTAAATACGACAGAATGCTTTTGTGTAATGTTTATAATACCAACCACAATTTACTGTTGTCAAGCCAGTGCATTAAAATAATGTTTAACTTTTAAGTACTTATAAACCATATTTTATTATGTACCTATTCAATTTTGTAAAAATCAAAATGTATATTTTTATGATTTTGTAAAGTAATACTGTGTGCCTTGTCGGCAAACCTAAACTAAATAAATAAATAAAAATAAGTCTTATGGCTGATTGTTCTAAGCTAAGATAACTTTTATCTGTACATTAATTTTGAGAATTTGACATAATTTCTATGAAGTCTTGTCAAGTGTCGAAATTATTCTAGTGATTAAATTTATCTGAGCATTGAAAAATTATTTTTAAAATAATAATTAGATTGTTTATCGTAGATCCGGACACGTGTAGCGTCCGAGCCGCGCCTTGTTCTGTCTTTTATTTAACGACAGCTTTGTGATAAGTTATCTATGTGATTGTAAGTTTAAGAGAAGTAGAGGGGGATACATTTAACTGTGATAAGCCATGAATGTTGTATATTTACAACCCGGTGTGAAATATAATGTTATCACTTTTGTTAAGAATTAAACTTGTCTTTATAATGTCAGTGGTTTATTTAGTATGCCCAGTGGCTGCAGCCGGAGGCTCCAGTCCCGGAGCACTGCACATAATGTAACTGGGTATACTACCAAGGGCTGATTACTCAATCGTCGTATTATCTGGTGAATAACTTTGGCACTTGACAAGTCTTTCCATGGAAATGATAAGATAGGTATATAGCTTTTTTGTTACTTCAAACACATATAGATTGCAAAAAAATTAAGTTCTAAAAATTATTCTACTGATAAAAGTTGTCTGAGCATTGAGAAATCGGCTTTAAACTAATGAGGCCTGCTATTTGATTGTTACCGTCCATTTGGTAAACTTGAAGAGTAATTTCCCATGGAACGTTTCGCCTGATTGATGCATGTGTTTCGTATCAATGTAAAGTGTCATTTAAGGATCTTAAGAAAGAGAACACATTGAATACATCCAATTACATGAACTTTGCTAAGAAACAGAATTGATGGTAGTTTGAGGTAAAAAAACTATAAAATAAAACGACATTAAACTAATTTATTAGTTTTTGTATCCTTAACTTATATGCACCAGAACTGCATAATGAATTTCGTATTTATCTTGCACCTACCAATGAAATGAAATGAAATATTTATTTCTCAACATTGACAATTACTTGTTCTTATTCAAATAAAGCGTGACAGTTCGGACAAACCTTCGTAAAGAAGAACTGGCAAAAAACTTCACGGGTATATTTTTTACAAAATAAATTTACAGAGTCTCTTTAGGACTATACAAAGTTATTCTTATCTGCATCCGTTAGCTCGGCAATCCCTCCCTATCCCTCCCCCCAAGTATCCAAACGACAAAAACCCTCAAACGGCACCCGTTCACGAGTTAACGCGGGATCCAGCCATCCAATGGATTTAGTCTCAAGTTAATTTGTACCGACTCTGTACTTCAGAGCAATGTCGTGTTGACTCATTGGTTTTTGTTTACTCTTATGGCTGGCGCGTTAAGTGGTTTAGTTGGTAACTCAAATTTAAGATAAAAATTACGTGTAAACAGTCAATTAAGTGGCAAGTGGTAAATTATAATTTTGTACTCAAGCGATTAAGTAAATTAGGATTCGTTCTAATTTTCGTTTAAGTAGGTGGGTGGGGCTTCTCACTTAACACGTTTGGATTTTTTAGTTAAGTGAATAAGTTGACAAAGCAGTTCTGTTGGCAGCAAGAGCTCGTAATTATTTCAAAATTTCTCTTGATTTTTCATAATGTCGGAGTGGAGTTTAGTTTCAACTTTAAAATTAGTTAAAGAATATTTAAAACAGGAATGCTTGTGGACATATTCTTCTAGAGATTTTAAGGTCCGAAACAAATTCTCTGAATTTCTCCAAAATCCCGTTTATCACATATCTAAGTACAGAATTGACAAATTCTGTCAAATTCCTTGACATTAATCACTGTTCATCTTCTTCGAACTTATGAGCTTAACTACTTAATCCGTTTGGACACACAAGTGACATGTAGTAATTAAAATTTAGTTACCAACTTAATAGGTGTTAACCGCGCATTACTGTCAACAGTCGCTTCGATCCGAATGTGTGTGCTATGGGGAGTAGTTAACCCCAGCAGCAAGTCGCGCCTGCGCGGCAAGCCCTATCGCCTACGACGCGACGTTCAAAAGCCTCTACGGTATTAGTGAAACTGGCTACCAAAAATAAACCTTTCATAAATAATACTGTTAAAGAGTATAGATTTTATACCTACGCGATTACCTATATGAAAGGGAAACCACACCAATCGATCGTCCGTCGATCGACGTCGACTGGTCTATTAGAATAAATAAAAGAAGAATAAATTCTTACAAACCAAGCGAAATACCAAAGTGCACAATTCCGTAAGGAAATGAGTGAAAGAAAGGAAAATCAATACCAAAAAGCAAAGCAATCGATTGTGCGTCGGGGCTAATAATTCAACCTTCACCCTGAAACCTAAAATTTAATCATTTTTAATGAAGTTGTCGATTATAACTATGAAAATACAAAAGAATAGTAAAGTCTCAGCGTGACTACGCGAAATGATCGCCGACCAATCAACCATATAAATATAAATTTAAATAAAAAGAGGGTCTCCTGTACAGTCTGATATTGCATTATTATCTAAAGATTTTGCAGATTTAAAATCTTTAATGTGGCAAACCTTCACAACTTTTAAGAAAGAAATTGAGTCTCTTTCCCAAGGCATAGATCGGCTTGAGAATGCTAATCGAAGAAAAGTTCTTTTGATTCATGGTGTTGCTGAAAATAACAAAGAAAACCTTAATGATGTAGTCCAGAAGTTATTGTCTGATCGTTTGAAGTTGTCTGAAGTGGATATGAATCACATACATGTTTGTCATCGGCTAGGTGGAGCCTCCAAAGGCAAAACCAGGCCTATACTACTGCGTTTTACTAATGTTGAGAAAAGGCGCGTAGTCTGGGACAGCAAAACGTTACTGAAGGGAACGGGCATTACAATATCTGAGTTTTTGACTTTAGTAAGGCATCAAATTTTTGTATCGGCGCGCAAGCATTTCGGCATTAAAAGTTGCTGGTCCGTAGATGGAAAAATAGTTATCAACCTTCCCGACCAAACCAGACACAAGATCGGGTGAGCTAGTTGAAATTGAGCCTCAATTCCCACTCAGCATTGTCGCCACCGAGGCTTCTGCGTACTCTGATGCAAAACTTGCATCTAAATCTCCGAGAAAAACTCGCCGTAGGCAATAGTTAAGTTCATTATATTTTAATTTTACTTCACAAGTTTCACTCATACTAATTGCATAACAAAAGTCGGTACTTATCAATTTATTTTGAGGTTAGTTAACTTTAGTAGTAGTATTTACAATTCATCCTTTATTAGGATAAGCAAGGAGCTGAGCCATACAGCCTGTTCTTGTTTAGTTAATTTTAATTGGATTGTTTACATCTTTTGGTTTTTAATTATCCCTATTAAAATAAGACGAAGTTTTTTTTTTTTTACTAAACAGCATGCTAATACACGTCCCGACTTTTTCCAATGATTTTTATTTTTGTTTATTTTACTTATATTGTTCATTTGTAAATTAAATTTAATTGTTTAGCTGGAAGTTTTTAATGGATAATAGAGGAATATATGTCATATTCCTCTTATTTTTAACTATTGTATTTTTTTTTAAATTAGTGTGAAGCATACATGTGAGTGTAAAGATTAGCGAACGCGGTCATAATTTTGTGTGGTGTATGTTAATTTTGATATAGATTTTATTGTTTATTGTTTTTTATAATATTTTATTTAGTATATTTAGGTATATAATATTTTCATTTTATTTAAATGGACGACAGTATGATGTGCAACATGAATGATAGCTTTTTTTCCTGCTCTTCCTCTTGTAGTTTTACTAGTGTAGGTTCAAGTCCATCTCTGACACTACATGACCAACTTGCTTCTTACCACAATCCATCTTGTCTTAATATTGCTCATATTAATGCCCAGAGTGTTCCTGGCCATTATCCTGATCTTCTTGCTTCCTTCAGCAGTGACAATATAGATGCAATATTGATTTCGGAATCCTTCCTAAAACCTTCACTGCTATCTACTCTGTATGCCCTTCCAGGTTTCGTTTTGATACGCAATGACCGGACGGGTAAGGGTGGCGGTGGAGTGGCCATTTATTTGCGCGAAGATATTTCCTATAAGATCGTTAGTTTGTCTCCGTCACTTTACTCCGGATCTGCCGAATATTTGGCCATCGAAATTACTCTACACCATACTAAATTACTACTTACAGTATTCTACAGCCCTAACCTTACAATTGATTATTTTAACTCCTTTGATAACTTTTTACAAAATTACTCTCCTGCATACGATCATGTTATTGTTATGGGAGATTTTAATACTTGCCTCATGAAAAACGACACCCGTTCCCATAAATTATAATCTCTTGTATCCTCGTATAATCTCCAAATCTTACCTCTCTCTGAAACTCACCATTTTCCTAATTGCGTACCATCTTTGCTTGACCTTATAATCGTCTCCTCACCTGAAAATGCTGTGGCTCATGGGCAACTTACTTCATCATTTTCTTACCATGACTTGATCTTCCTATCCTATCGCTTCCGTCCCAAACGTAGATCCCGAACTTTACTTTTACGTAGTTACAAGGACGTTGACTTGGAGGTTTTACAGCGCGATGTGTAGTGTCCAGTGTCTTGAGAAGTTCAACCATTGATCTTAAAGTTGAGAACTTCAACTCTATTATTCTAAAGTTATACGATCGCCATGCCCCCTGTAGGGGTTGAGACGAACGGAACCCGTACAATATTTGATTGATAGAAGGTGGATAGTTCAAATGATAGTCCGAAATAACGGTTATAAAACTGATTATAATAAGTAATCCAAGAGTAACACAATTAGACTTAAAACGATAGAAATAATTTGATAGATTTGATAGCTTAAAATAAATGATAGTTGAATGATAGGTATGACCGCCTCGGACACAACTTGTGCACTGAAAATAAATTCGCGCGATTGGCGTAAACTGCAAACGCAGAAATTGTACGTGCTGGCCCGTACATGCTCCCGGGCCAAAGGATGAGAAAGCGGGTGAATTGATAAATAAAAATATACAAAGTGATAGACATCTTAGCTAATTAAGAAAACCACCAAAAAAGTCAAACAATAAAATCGCAAAAAAGTAAAATAAAAAAAAAATATAAAATTAAATAGCCGTATCTGAAATTGTATACACGGATTGAAGCACCGGCGAGGTGCCTCTATTTTGTCTTGCGCTACGCGCACTATTCACATGATCGCACACTTCACTTGATAGCACACCACTATTGCACGGCACTACACTTAATTGCAAGTCAGTAGCGCGGAGCTGCTGCGCTCGCCGCTGCCGCTGCCGCTGCGCACGCCGCCACGCGCACGCCGCTCCCGCCGCCGCCACCAGGCCCAGCACCAAGTAGATCGCCGCATAATGATGAACGTCGTGATATGAGATGCCTCCTGATAATGGCTCGCTTTGTTTCATCATATCGATTTGATCTCTTATGGCAAGCAGCTGTTTCTCATTGAATGATTCCGAACTAGTACTGGCAGGTAATTCAGGCAACGAGATGTTGATCAAATGATTTATCGGAGCGATTCCCGGGATCCCAAATTCAGGCTTCATAGTATACTCAGTCACATCTTGTCTGTGACTATAAAAATGATAATCATTTGATTTTATAAGACAGTCTTGACCCAGTGTAAGCAGGCCGGTATTATTCAACTTCACAATTGAAACTTGATCTTCACAAATTAGCTTATAATGACAATAGTCGCAACAGTAATAAAAGTATGTATTTAACTTGTGAGTTATTTCCAGTATATCTGCGCATTTTTTGATGATTGTTTTACATGTTCCTAGATCTTCATCACTTTTCCGACATAAATTTTGATCATCTTTCATATGATAGATAGGCTTTTTTGATCTACACAACACCGTAGTGATATCGTATTCCTCACACTTATTTAAGTCGCTCTCTGATAACGTTATAAATGAATCTTTGTTGATATTTAATGCTAAGTATTCGCTGATAGGTATAAGGCTGATCATATTACTTTGTGTTGGTTTCGGAATAGATATAACTTTATGTAATTCATAGGAGTCTCGTGCTACTAATGGGAATCGTATTTCAAAAATAAGGTATTTCTTTGTTAAGCGGGTTTTTATCTTTAACAGTTTGTAAAGTTTAAACAGATTCTCGTAATTGGTAGGTAAAGTTAGTTCTCTAGGTAATTGAGCGGATATGATACTTAACTCTTGTTGTAATTGCTCGGGGGTTAAGAGGTGAATGTTAAACTTGCCATGAAATATATCAGTGATAGTATCTAAAAGGTAATCTTGAATTATTTTTAACTTGCTCATAACATTGTTTGTAATCATTGCTGACATGGTAAACTCATTAATGAAGGTATAGTTTTGCATTTCAGATCTAACTGAGTTAACCGAGTTTTCCAAGGCATTTATCTTTTTCGTGGCCGACTTATGATGTTTTTCCATGATAGTTTCCACCCTTTTGATAAGATTTAATTCGGCTTCCACAACAGAGGTTTGATTTTTCCACAAATTTGCCAGGTTTATTTGATTACTTTTAAGTAATAAAATATCTTTTTCGTATTTCTTCGCAAAACTGTCATCTAATAGGCCAAACAACGAATTAGCAATATTACCTACTCCATTGATAAGCCCGCGCTTTCGGCGCGAGCTCGAAACGATCTGCTGATGAAGTAATAGTTTGTTGTAGTGTTGTAGCTCAGAGTACTCGTGGTTCAATTGATACATGACACCGTCGCATTGTGATAGGTCTTTTATTTTAGAGCATAGTGTTTCTAAGTAATTTATATATTTGCTAGACGCCGCCATTCCTTCCCAGTATGGACTCATTTCATAGTAGACGACAAGACGCCAATCGTCTCTTATCAGGTGCATGTTAGCGATTTTATCGAAAAATAAAGCAGTGTTGGTTTGTAATGGAGTTATTGAGTATAGGCCATAAGAATTCGTTACTAAGGTCATAAAAAGCAATAAAACCGATGTAGCAACTGTAGCCAAATTAAAGTTCCGGTTGTTACGTCGTGGCCTTGGTGGAGTAATTGCCTGCAAAGGGTTCTTATCTTGCGGGACTTCTTTGTTTTGGTTGATAGGTAGCAATGATAGTTTAACTAAAGGTCTTTTTATATAGCCATCCCAGTGCCCATTTTCCTGCAGGAAGGTTGCCATCATTGATAATAACAATATCGTTTAAATTGATATTGGGTTGTGACTGTCGCCACTTGCCTCTTGCAGTAAGGTTTGATAAGTATTCATGTTGCCATCTTTTCCAAATGTCTTGGAATATTTTTTGTGTTAGGTGCCATCGCGTTCTGAGATCTCTTTCAGTTTCATAAATTGATAGGATCGGACCACTCGATAGAAAATGTGAGGGGGTTAAATAATTAAGATCCTCGGGGTCTTCGGTCAACGGACACAACGGCCTTGAGTTTAGGCAAGCTTCTAACTGAGCTAAGACTGTGCTATACTCCTCGAAGGTAAGTTTCTGCTCACCAACCACTCTCTTGAGATGATATTTGAGGCTCTTCACAGCTGCCTCGCACAGACCATTTGCTGACGGCCAGGATGGAGCGTTAAAATGCCAACTGATGCCCATCTCAGCCACGTCGGAGTGAAACTCCTCATCAAAGGTCCTAAGGAGTTCTTCGTATTCTTGCTGTAGAACCTTGTTGGCTCCTACGAAGTTTGTGCCGTTGTCACTATAGATATGCCCTGGCTTCCCTCGACGAGCCGACATTCGTCGTAAGGCAGATAAAAATGCTGTACTTGTCAGGTCGGAGACCAGCTCCAAGTGAATAGCCTTTGTTGTTAGGCAAGTAAAAACTGCAACATAACCTTTTGTAGTTTTGATGCCTCGGCCTGCGTTGGCCTTGGTGAACACGTGACCCGTATAATCCACAGCTACGTGATAGAAGGGCCTCGATGGATTGGCTCTTGCTGCTGGAAGGTCGCCCATAAGCTGATAGTGATTGCTTGGATTCATTCTTCTGCATTTAACACATTGACGCAGCCGTTGTTTCGTAGCTCTGTTGCCACCAATCACCCAGTACTTTTGCCTTAAAAAAGCTGAGGTTAGTCTGGGTCCGCCGTGATAAGTCAGCTCATGAGCTTGGTCTATTAATAATTCCGCAAGACGACTGCTGTTAGGTATGATGATAGGGTTTTTCATCTCAGGGTCCAGGTTTGCGTGTCGCAGCCTCCCGCCAACTCTTAAAATATTGTTTTCATCCATGAAAGGATTCAACTCACATAGTTTGCTCTTATTGTTAATTTTATTATTATTGTGTAAGTCAAAAATCTCTAGATAATAGGCTGATTGTTGTGTTTGTTTTATAATGTGTAACGTTGCTTGTTTGAGTTCGTTAACTGATAGGTATGTTGTTGAAATATGATTCTTTTTTGTAATGTTATTTATAAACCTTCTAATCCACGCTACAAGCCTCACTACTTTGTTAAACGAGCTATAATTTGAAAGAATAGATTGTATGACAGATTCGTCTGATTGCTGAGTGACTAAGTAAACGGCTTTTGATAATTTAAGGTCTTCATTTGTTGAAAAGTCTATGTGTTCGTCGTTGTTATCGTTGTAGCTAGTTAGCCATCTCGGACCTTGCCACCACAGACTCAAATCTTTTAATTGGGTTGCTGTTAAACCGCGACTGGCACAATCAGCAGGATTTTCTTCAGATTTAACATACCGCCAACAGCTTGGCG
The DNA here is from genome assembly GCA_923062675.1 of Marasmarcha lunaedactyla. Classification (NCBI taxonomy): domain Eukaryota; kingdom Metazoa; phylum Arthropoda; class Insecta; order Lepidoptera; family Pterophoridae; genus Marasmarcha; species Marasmarcha lunaedactyla. Next base: position 1,330,013 of record OV281341.1, read on the forward strand.
GCATGATTGGAGTGATTTTTCGTACTCGGTTTGCCACAAATGTTTTCCATCTAGCTGGGTCACCGTTTAGCCAGCCTAGTACTACTGTTGAGTCTACCCAGCCATATGTTTTGATAGTGTGGCCTTGAATACAATGCTTCACCTTATTCATTAATGTTGATAGAAGTAGGGCTCCACATAATTCTAACCGGGGTAGAGTGACGGATTTGCTGGTCGGTACGAGCCTAGTTTTTCCGACTACTAATACTACAGAAGAGTGTGTCCCTTTATTGATGCGGCAGTAAATTACACAGGCATAGGCTTTAACTGAGGCGTCGCTAAAACCATGTAACTGTATGGTTTCATCCTCCTGAGTCAGCAACCATCGTGGTAGTCTTATGTCTTGGATGTCATTGATGTCTTCTCTAATCTTTACCCATTCTGAGTAGATGCTGTTAGGTACGGGCTCATCCCATTTGATATCCGCTGCCCACACTTGCTGGAAGATTAATTTTAATTTAGTTGATAGCGGTGACAGCCAACCTAGTGGGTCAAATAACTTTGATATATCGGATAGAAGCCTTCTTTTTGTGATTTTGTTTGTTAGACCCGCCGGTTCCAACTTTGATAGAAATAGAAAGTTATCCTCCTGTGGGTCCCAGCCTAGGCCCAAGGTCTTTGTTTGTTCTGATAGCTTGAAGTTAATGTTTTCATCAGCTGAGATGATTTCCGTATCTGGTATTAATTCCTTGTTGTTGGACTTCCACTTTCGCAGGTGGAAGCCCCCAGATCGTAATAAATTGATAAGATCCACCTGTAACTTCTTTGCAGCTTCAATGTTGTGGCATCCATGGATCAGGTCATCCATATAGAAGGAGTACTCGAGCACGGCGGGAGCTTCGCTATTTTGATAGTGAACTCTCTCATCCTGGGCAAGTTGTTTAAGAGTCATCATAGCCAGGAATGGAGCAGCTTTTGTACCGTACGTTACAGTCGTAAGTTGATATTGCTTGATAGGTTCCGAGGTAGAGTCGCGCCATATGATTTTCTGCAATTTCTGGTCTTCTGGGCAAATCCAAATCTGCCTAAAGAATTGTTTGATGTCGGCAGTAAAAGCAAATTGATACTGTCTCCACTTGATAATGAGAGACTGCAGATCCTGTTGCAGATTTGGGCCACTACCCATGACGTCATTCAAGCTGTAACCTGACGACGTTTTACCCGAAGCGTTAAAAACCACTCTAAATTTAGAATTGATAGTGTCATCAGATTGCACACAATGATGGGTATTAAAGTATTCCGGTTTCATGTTACTTGTGGACGGAATCATATGACCCAGCGAGCGATAGTCATTGATAAATAATTTATATTGTTTATTAATGTGTTCACTTCTGTTAAATTTATTTTCTAATGACCTGAATTGCGCAACTGCTTTTGATCTCGACTCGCCTAATTTTTCAGAAAAATCTGCAGTCAGTGGCAAGCGAACTTCATATCGACCGTCTTGACGCCTTGTTGTTGTAGATTGATAGTATTCTATGTACTTTTTATTTTCCAATGATGTAGTCGGTTCCTCCCCAATATCCTCAATTTCCCAAAATTTTTGTATTTCTGATAAATTATTGATAATAACGTTGCACTGTAATGATTTTGCGGTTCCAGTTAAAATCCATCCTAAGCGTGTATTCTGCGCAATAGGTACATTATCGCCAATTCGGCATATTCCTTCAAGTAAAATTAAGGAATAAATATCAGCCCCCAAAAGTATATCGACCGGACGACTAATATTGAAATCAGGATCCGCAAGTGAAATGTTTTCTAAATACGTCCAAGATGGCCTTCAGAAAGTGTAGTTAGGCAAGTTTTTAATGAGTTGTTTCATAATATAGACCTCGGTTTCAAACTCAAAATTGCTATTATTGGCCTTGCATTTGATAGAGATGGCACCCTTGCAATTGCTTTCTTTGACACCTACCCCTGATATAACACCTCGACATCGAAGCCGAGCGTGGCCTAATAGTTGAGCGGCGTTTTCCGTTATAATTGATGTTTGAGACCCCTGATCTATTAAGGCTCGCATGTTAACAAAGGTCCCATCGCTAGCCTGAACCTTCAACATGGCAGTTGCCAAAAGTATCTCAGGCATATCACATTGTAACGACACGTGCGAGTTGCTACGTAAATGTTCTGACGTTTCAGTTTTCTGCCTGCTTCCGTTGTTTGCTACCTTTGACGTACTTGGGTTGTTTGTCGATTGACCTGATTGCGAAATATTGAAGGCAGCATGTAAAATGGTGTTATGCGACCCATTGCATTCGATACAACGTCTTTCTGAAAAACATGGCTTACCGTTATGTGAATACAGACAGTTTTCGCATACATTTAATTTTGATACAGTTTGCCGCTGTAAGTTCGGTGACATGCTTAAAAATTTACGGCAATAAAAGAGGCAATGTTCATTTGTTCTGCAAACTCCGCACTTATAAAACGGAAAATGTTTGCTACCTTTAGTAGGTTGTTGCGAAATAACTTTACCATGGGCCGGAAATGCTTGCTTGTTCAAATTTCGGCTCTTGTTAAAATGTTGCGGCATATAATTATTGATAGGTATGTTTTTGATAGGTATCTCTGGTCTTTTTCTAGATGATTCCAAACTTGTAAATTTACCTTCTAAAAATGATAGAAATTCCTGCATATTAGGCAATTCTCGAGGCTGTTTGACCGAGGCTACATAGTCGTTATGAGTCTCTGTGTCGAGTTTTTGTGATAAAAGATGGACAAGTAAGGGATCCCAGGACTCGACGTCTACACCTAAGTTTTTAATCGCATTCAAGGTCTCTGACGTGGTATCGTGAATGCGTTTTATATGATTCACTGAGGTATGATTTACTGTCGGAATGTTAAGCAAAATATCAATGTGCGAGCGGAATATTAGGCGTTTATTGTTATATCTGTGGTTTAGTATATCCCAACAGATAGGATAGTTATCGGACGTTATAGGCAGATGTTGTATAAGCCTCTCCGCTTCGCCTTTGACCTTAGACTTTAAAAACTGCATTTTTTGTGCATTTGATAGTGATGGGTTCCCGTGAATTGTCTCTGTGAAAAGGTCTTTAAAAGAGCTCCACTGGTGATAACTACCATTGAATGAAGGTATTTCTATTTGAGGTGTAGACTGCTCCCTATGTGACGCGGACCACATTTTTCTATTAATTGCCCTTATTATGTCATGGTATTTCGTTTCGTACTTAAAGAACGTAGCCTCATAATCTGAATTCCTACCCCCGAGCTCACTGTCTAGCTCCCAATGTAAAGTATCAATAATAGACCAACGAGATTGGATAGACCGCAGTATATGATCGAATTCCCATTTTTCCGATATAGAATCTATTATTATGTTAGAAACGGTGTGTTCAAATGCCTTAAAATTACTGTTTTGCTTTCGTAATAACTCATCGGTTTTGCTACTCATCCCCTGTGACTGCAGCAGAGGAACCTGGGGCGACGGTTGACGAGATGTTCCAGGCATACCCAACGGAGTAGCCGGTTTAATTACTGGCGTAGTAGGCCTGTCGTCCCTGCTTTGATAATTGATGATTGCCGCTTTTATTTTCTCATATTTTTCATGAACTTTCTCAAATTGATTGCTTGTAAAGTATGAATGAGTCTTGGCGTATTCAATGCTGCATAAATTGTTATGATTAACTTGAAATTCCTGCCAGTACTTATCAAGGGTGTCCAATCTCCGTCGGATATAATCCGGGGTTTTCCGGTCGGCACCGTCTTTCTTAAAATTAGTATATATTTGCTCGATGGCAGAATGAGTTTGTTGTTGATTTGCCAAGATGTCTTCCATACTGAACATGATGAATGCAGTGATAGTGAAAGGAAAGATCTTACTTGAAATTCTGCTTAGCTGCTTGCCTGTCGGTATGTGAGCGTCTGTACCCACAATATCCAATATTTGATAGCTAGCGTCTCTCGCTAGTTCAGTCCTCACTAGTTATACACAGTCCAATATATCTGAGTACACACGCGAGGCCCTTTCGAAGGACCACAAATATGTAGGGGTTGAGACGAACGGAACCCGTACAATATTTGATTGATAGAAGGTGGATAGTTCAAATGATAGTCCGAAATAACGGTTATAAAACTGATTATAATAAGTAATCCAAGAGTAACACAATTAGACTTAAAACGATAGAAATAATTTGATAGATTTGATAGCTTAAAATAAATGATAGTTGAATGATAGGTATGACCGCCTCGGACACAACTTGTGCACTGAAAATAAATTCGCGCGATTGGCGTAAACTGCAAACGCAGAAATTGTACGTGCTGGCCCGTACACCCCCCTCAAACACATTAAAGTCAAACGTAATCCGGCTCCATGGCTTTCAGATGAAATAAAAGAAACAATGGCTAAAAGAGACAAAGCCAAAGGTAAGCATAAGCGGTGTCCTACAGAGCTAAATCTCAATACATTTAAAATCCTACGTAACCGCTGCAATCGTCTGTGTAGGGATGCCAAAAAACGCTACTTTTACGAATCTCTTACTAACCAGAGCTCTGCAGTAGTGTGGAAGTTTCTTAAGTCGGTGGGAATAAGTAAATCTCCAATGGATTCAGCTAGAAATTTTGACCTGTGTGTTCTAAACAAACATTTTTCTACTCCTCCTGTAATCCTAAGTCCCAATACCAAAACTAAAACACTCAATTACTTATCTAGTCTTAGATCTGCACAAGCTTCTTTTTCCTTATCAGCTGCTTCGGAAGAGGATGTAAAGAAGTCAATTCTCTCCATATCTTCAGCTGCTATCGGCAATGATAATTTGTGCTCTAGAATGGTAACTCTCATTCTTCCTATGTTGTTACCTATTATGACCCACATATTTAATTACTCCTTGTCTACCTGCACTTTTCCATCGGCATGGAAGCTAGCGCATCTTATTCCTTCACCCAAAGTATCTAATCCTTCCTCTGCATTAAACTTTCGTCCAATATCCATTCTCCCATTCCTTTCTAAAGTTCTAGAGCACATAGTTCATAAGCAATTGTCAGCATTTTTATCTAAAAATAATGTACTTAATCAATTCCAGTCCGGCTTTCGAGCAGGCCATAGCACTGTAACTGTGCTCCTCAATGTAACAGACGATATTCGCTGGGCCATGGAGAATAAGTCACTTACTATGATACTATTAGACTTCAGTAACGCATTTAATTCCGTAGATTTTGATGTCCTTCTCGGTTTTCTTAAATCCTTAAACTTCTTCCCTTCTGCATTGAGCTGGTTCGACTCCTATCTTCGGGGCCGCTCGCAGCGTGTCCTCCTTGATGAGTCCTACTCTGACTGGTGTGATCTAGCTGCTGGCGTGCCCCAAGGTGGCTTTCTCTCTCCGTTACTCTTCTCAATATTCATCGACTCTGTGACTAAAGTCGTATCCTCCAATTTCCACTTATACGCAGACGACTTGCAAATTTATCGGCATTTCTCAGTTGCAGATGCCGATTCCACGACCGTATTAATTAATGAAGATCTTTGTCGTATCAGTGACTTGGCCAAATCCTTCGGATTACTTGTAAATCCAAACAAGTCCCAGGCTATGATCATTGGTAGTAAACATTTTCGTGGGTGCCTCTATATCGCGGCTCTAGCTCCCATACTTCTGGACGGTATTCCAATTCCTTTCACTGAGAAGGCTAGAAATTTAGGTGTGACTATGGATTCAAACCTTAATTGGAACGCTTATGTCGCCGAAATTAGTAGGAAAGTCCACTTTTCATTTCATTCCCTGAAAAGCCTCCAAAGTTTTCTGCCTTTACCTGCTAAAATATCCTTGGTCCAAACAATTATACAACCCATTATTGACAATGCTGATGCTTGCTGCCTAGATGTGACCGAAGAGTTGTTAAATAGGCTGGAACGGTTGCAGAACCTTGGCATCTGTTTTATATTCAGTCTTAAAAAGTATGATCATGTGTCTGAGTTTCGCAAGCAACTCTGGTGGCTCCCAATCCGTTTTCGTAGGAACACTCGGATTCTTTGTCTCCTCTTTAATATCCTGAACAATCAAAGCTCTCCTTCCTATTTGCGTAAGCGCTTTTCCTTCGATCATCCCCACGATGTTATTTGTAGACCTTCTAAGCGTAGATTACTTCAAATGCCTAACCATAAGTCCGATTTCTATGCTTATTCCTTTTCCGTCCATTCAGTTAGACTATGGAACTCACTGCCACACTTTATTAGGGAGATAAAAACATTACCTCTCTTTAAGAAGCAAGTTAGGGAGCACTACCTATCCTTAATACAATCGTAGTCGTCATGTTATTTATTATATGTACGGTTCCATTAAATTATATGTTATGTATTATTGTATTATATTAATATTTAAGTAGGTATATTATTTGTATTTAGTGTATGTAAAAATATATTTTCATGACACACTTAGTTGCATTTCTTTAACTAAGCTTTCCAGTCACAGGTCTGCTGGAAGAAATTTCTTTTAGAGATAAGCAGTACCTTTGTACATTACTTTTTTTTTTGTTTTTATTTTCTTCTTAAGTCTCCTTTTATGCTTTAGTGTGTACATAAATTGTTAAATAAAAATAAATAAGATAACATGTTCCTTTTAGAACAAGGGCGATTGTCAGTATTGACAAAGAAAGCGAAAGCGTCTTCAGAAGGAAGCCAGCGAAGTCCTTAAATTTTTATAGTGTCACATTTGGCCAAATCAACACTCTGCACGAGTCGGAGAGCCCCAGGAATATGCTCCAGAACCGCCGACGAATTGCTGGACCACTTGCCAAGATCAAAGCCCCCGGCCTTGAACAGCTTTATCAATTGACGGGCGACCTCGCGTAGTGCAAGAAACGGTGAAGATTTTAAAACAAAAATAACGCGATCACGTTGATCTGTTTGTATTGGGTCGTTGCAGTCAAATCTATATAAAATGCGTTGAAAAGGACGATCCTGTTCGCGGGTTTCAATGTGCAGATACATTTGTTGAATATCACAACAAATAACGATTTTAAATAAGCGTAAATTCAATAAAATGTCAAAAATTTCCTTCTGCAGATTAGGGCCACAATGTAAAAGGTCATTTAGTAAAGTTCCGTTGTCGGACTTAGCACTAGCGTCAAGCACAGGTCGAACTTTCGTAGCGACCTTCTCCTCTAGTAAAACAGGATGTTGCGGTATGTAATAAGCGAAATTATGGGAGTCATCTATCACAAGCGTTAAATATGATTTGTCAAGTTAATCTTTTATGACATCATTATATAGTGTTTTGAAAAGCGGTTGCGTTGCAAAACGACATCCTAGGTACAGAAACCGGCGTCGTGCGATATCAAACGTATCCCCGAGACAGCTCGGATCACGTTGAAAAGGAAGTGCGACTTTATACCTCCCGAATGCGTCTCTAGTCGTAGTTGCGGCGTAAAAGTCCTCACAATAATTGTCATCAATACTAATTGGTGGTTTCTTATCAACCTCTTCTATTTCCCAGAACTTGTGAACTAAAGATTCCACCTCACAAGTAGCGATGGAACAGAACGAAAATGACGAATGCGGTGGCGAGATAGAAGTAGGTGCGTCACCCAGGACGACATAACCTAAGACGGTTTCTAAAGCGGTTGGATATCCAGGCTTGTTTACGAGTTTGCCAGGTAGAAGAAGTTGCGCAAAGAGGTTGACACCCAGCAGAATGTCAACATCTCCGGGTGTGTTCCATAGATCGTCAGCGAGCGGAATATGGCCAAAGGCTGCAAGAGAAGATCGATCGACTGGACATACGGGCAGTTGTCCGGTAATTTGATTGAGCACCAAAGCGTCAATAGCAAATGGAGCAAGAGAGTTGAACTTCGACCTGAGGGATAACTGGACTGAACCTCGAACTACCTGTGCAGTACCTCCTATACCTTGTACAGTGACAGAAGGCGCATTGCGATTAGGACGTAAGTCTAAGTTTCTACAGCATTTCGCAGTAATGTAATGTTTTTGCGAACCTGGATCTAATAAACAGCGAATTATATGTTCACGGCCATCATGAGCAACGGCGTAAACTTGAACAGTGGCTAAGACCTCAGTCTTAGCGAGCGAAAGATGAGAAGACGTTGACGACAATGTGCACAAAGCGACTTTGTCCGATTGCGGTTGATGTTGTGAGGATTGCGGTTTATCCGCGGGAGGATTTGAGCGAACGCGGTTATAAGCGGTATGGTCCTGAGAAGGAACCGAATGGTGCGGTTGCGCATCTCCAAAGTGCAGCAAGGTATGATGTCTAGCATTACACTTGCGGCAAGAATAAGCAGATTTACAAGTACCAACTGAATGGTGCGGACTCAAACAATTGTTACACAATTTGTTGAGTTTTGCGAATTTATATCGATCATGCGGTGCGAGTTGACGAAATTGCTGACAACTATAAATATGATGCGGTTCGCCGTGGCAGCATAAGCATTTGCGACGGGGCGGTTGCGTAGAAACAAAAGCAGAATGCGTACGAGCGGAAGCAGGCGGTGAGGAGCGCGCGCCGGGGTTGCCAACACCACCGCCGCCGCGTGTTGTAGCCGTGCGCTGCAGGCTCTTCACCTGCTCGTTCACAAACGTAACGAAGCTATCGTAAGATGGCATTGCGTCTTTCGATCCCCGAAGTGAGGACTCATAAGCCCTAGCGGTTTCTGTGTCTAATAATTTTAATCCCATATAAACGAACAAAAAGTCCAGTAGGTCATCGACCTTTAGTTGTTTGAGCGCGGAGATCAACGTGGTATATTTATCTATAAATTTTTCCAAGTTAATAGCGGACGAACTAATTAACGGTTTTAATGAAAATAATGAATTTAGTTAAGAAGTAGCCAAGACGTGGTTGTCCTGGTACTTGTCTATCAAAGCGTTCCAAATAATTTGGTAATTGTCCGCGGAGGGAATATGACCGGCACAAATATTTGAAGCCTTCCCAGTGAGATGACTAACTAAGTAATGAAAGCGTTCCGAGTCCGATAAACTGTTGTTGTCATGGATGACGCGCTTTAATGTTTCATGAAAATATGGAAAGTTCTGAATTTCACCGTCGAACACGGGAAGCGTAATCCGCGGGATTTTCACTAAGTTCGGAACGGATTGATTACTGTCGGAATGAAGCAGAGCGGAAGCAGAAGCGGGAGTGCACGCTGCGGCACTCTTTCGATCTACGCGTTCAAGCGTCGACTTAATGAAATAAAACATTTCATCAAACGTAGTGAGCGATTGGTAGGTAGTTAACTTCGTATGACGAATCCTGTTCTAAGCGATACAAGTTAAGTTGATCAACTATCTCTACGTATTCACTTCTAAGTTGATCAATCAAGCGAGCTTGAGCGACAAATGTACTGCGTGACTTATCACTGCGTAAATCCGAAATAAGATCGAATGTGCGTTGTAAAGAATTAAAGTATTGAGCGCGCTTAGCTTCATACAATTTAATTTTGTTCGATATTTCTGCCATCTTAACGATAAATATTTTTTAGAAATAAAATATAAATTAAAAGTTCAAAATAAAGTAGACAATGTTTTATTAACAGTAAATGCAATAAAATATAATGTAAAACTGTGGTGTTCGAGTCCTGCGTGTCTCAATTCATTCGTTCGTTCGTCAGTAATAAACCAGCATTCATACAGAGCCGTCGTTTCATTCTTAACACTGGCGACGAGGTAAATACGTACCCACAAGCAAAATAAAAAAAAAAAATAAAAAAAATATGGCTACTTTTGGAGTAATTGGACATTTAAATGTATTCAACCATTGTGTGGACGATTGGGAAGTTTTTAGCGGCCGCCTTGAACAGTTTTTCAAGTTGAACAGCAATATCACTGATAAGAGTGCGTTATTGCTAACGCATTTATCAGATGATACGTATCGCCTGGTGAGAGATTTGGTGCATCCTAAGCAACTCGACGTTATCAAATATCAAGAGCTGGTTCAAGTACTCAACAGCCATTTCAAGCCTAAGAAGTGCATTTTCGCCGAGCGAGCGAAATTCTATGAGGCAACGAGAGCGGAGGGAGAAGGTGTCGAGGCGTGGGCGGCCCGCATTCGGGGACTCGCCGTCCACTGCGAGTTCGGTAGCACGCTGGAGGGACTGCTACGGGACAGGTTCGTGCTTGGGCTGGGCGCGGGCCCCGAGCGGGACCGGCTATTCGAAGCCGACGCGACCACGCTCACGTTCGGGAAGGCCGTGGAAGTGGCTCAGCAGGCGGCGAGCGCTCGCCTGGCGCGAGCAGTGGCAGGAGCGACCGCGGCGCCGCCACCCTTCGACAAGCAGGAGCATTGGGCATTTAGTGAAAATGTGCGGGAAGAAAGCTGCGAGCAGGGTGTTTAACATAGAACCGAGTGAATTGTCGTCCTCGGAGAGAGATAACAGCTGCGCCCATAATGAGACTTGCCAGGAATGTGAACTCTTCAACCTTAGGTATGTGAGTCGTGCGCCTATATTGTTGTCTGTTAAGGTAAACGATGTAGGGTTACAGATGGAATTAGATTCGGGCTCCGGGTCTACCGTTATCTCAGATTTTTTGTTTAAGAAATATTTTTCTACCTGCAAGCTTTATAAAAGCGATATTAGAATGTGCCTCTATAACGGACATAAAATTTTGCCACTAGGCTACTTTAAAGGTAAAGTCACTTATTTTAATGAAACTAAGCTCTTACAAATTTACGTAATTTCATCAAGCGGCCCCCCACTGTTGGGGCGAGATTTTATGTTTGAATTCCAACTATGCCTTACCCGTAACTGTAAAGGAAATAACTATTTTTTTAAATCTGATTTAGACAGTTCAAAAAGAATTCAAATTATATTGGATGAATTTAAGGAACTTTTTAATGGAGAATTGGGGCGTTTTAATAAGTTTAAAATAGAATTGCGATTAAAGGAGGGGGCACAGTCAAAATTTTTTAAGCCTCGTTCAGTGCCTTTTGCGCTGAAGGTACCGGTGGAGAAAGAAATTCAACGTTTGGTACGTTTAGGTATCCTTGTACCTGTAAATTTTTCAAATTACGCGACACCTATTGTGCCTGTTTTGAAAGATAACGGTAGTGTTAAAATCGCGGGTGACTATTCCATTACGCTGAATAAAGATTTGTTTATTGACAAATACCCACTTCCACACATTGAGGAAGTGTTTGCTAAGTTAGGAGGCGGCACACATTATAGTAAAATAGATCTTAGCAACGCCTACAACCAATTTGAACTTGCTGAAGCCTCACAGGAACTTACAACAATTAATACGAGCCAAGGATTATACAAGTTTACGCGCCTTGTTTACGGATTGGCAAACGCACCGGCGATTTTCCAACGTGCTATGGAAACCCTTTTAGCAGGTATTGAGGGCGTAAGTTGCTGGTATGATGATCTTTGCGTCACGGGGCCAACAACGGAGATTCATCTCGAACGGTTGCGTGAGGTTTTGCGTAGGTTAAGTGATTCAGGGCTTAAATTACAAAAGGACAAATGTGCATTCTTTAAGGACAGTATTACTTATTTAGGGTATGTTATAAACAGAAATGGCTTGCAAACTTGCCCTAAGAAGGTTGAAGCTATAAAGAATGCACCTAAGCCTACTAGCATTACGGAATTAAAAAGATTTTTAGGGGTAGTTAATTACTATCGTAATTTTATTCCAAATGCTTCATCCATTATGAGCCCTTTGCATGAATTGTTAAAGGCAGGCGTGTCTTGGATATGGAACGAACGTGAAAATAAGGCTTTCGAAACAATTAAAAGTGAACTGTCGTCAGATAGGGTCCTAGCACATTTTTCGCCGCACGCGCAACTTATCTTATCAGTAGACGCCAGCCCGTCTGGCCTAGGCGCCGTCCTGGCTCAGTGCGAAGACGACGGCTCGGAACGGCCGCTTGCTTTTGCGTCGCGATCGTTGTCGGCTAGCGAAAAGAATTATAGCCAAATTCATAAAGAAGCGACGGCAATTATATTCGGAATCAAGCGTTTCCATCAGTATTTATATGGCCGTCAGGAACCTTTTATATTAAAAACCGATCATCGCCCGCTGTTATCAATTTTTGGTAGTAAAAATGGCGTCTCGGTTATGGCTGCGTCTCGTTTACAAAGATATGCAATTTTTTTATCTGCTTATAACTATTTAGTGCAGTATGTTAAAAGTGAAAATAATGTTATTGCCGATTATTTCTCACGGTCTCCCTTACCTTACAGTGCTAGCGAAGAGCCACCGATAAATTTCATTAAATACTTGGAAAAGAATTCGGTACCCTTATCTTTTTCAAGGGTTAAAGAAGCGACGGCGAGTGACCCTATATTGCAGACTGTAATTACGTATATGCATCAAGGTTGGCCTCGAAAAATAACCTGCTCAGAAATAAAACCATTTTTTTATTGCAAAACGGATTTAGAGTTAAACGAAGGCTGCCTTTTCCGTGGACATAGAATAATAATACCTTTAAAATTACGAAACACATTGTTACAAGAATTACATTCGGGTCATCTAGGAATTGTTAAGACAAAAAGTAATGCACGCAGTAGGTTTTGGTGGCCCGCCATTGATAAGGACATCGAACGTCTGATAGGTTCGTGTGAGGCTTGCGCGAGTGTGCGCAGTTCCCCGCCGCGCGCGCCCCCTGCCCCGTGGCCGCGTCCACCCGGGCCGTGGATGCGTCTGCACATTGATTACATGACCATTGTTAACCGTACCTATTTAATCGTAGTCGATGCACATAGTAAATGGTTGGAATGCATTCACATGAATAACGGCACTTCAACGGGTTCCCTTATATCGAAATTAAAATATTTATTTTCTAGGTTTGGCATACCTAATACGATTGTTTCAGATAATGATGTAAAAATTAATTCAGTGGAATTTAGAGAATTTTGTTCTTATAATGGCATTTCTCACGTAACGTCACCGATTTATCACCCGGCTAGCAATGGTCAGGCGGAAAACTCCGTCAAAACTTGTAAGAACATGTTAAAACGTATTAGTATTAATAAAATAAACCTGAGTGTCCTTGATGACGAATTGCTTGGTTGTTTATTTGACTATCGTAATTCGGTGCATTGCTCGACGGGTTCAACGCCCGCGCTACTTATGTTCGGACGAGCATTACGATCAAGATTAGATTTAGTTCTACCAAGTAAAACAATTGGTGATCAAGGTCAGCCGGAGTTTGATAGTCAATTAACAAAGAAAAGTAGAATTTTTGATATTGGTGATATTGTTTGGTTAAAATGGTTTGTTCATAGAAAAGAGGTTTGGACTTTAGGAACAATTATAAAAACAATAGGAAGTAGACTGTTTGAAGTTAAGGTTGACTGTTATAATACAACTTGTAGGCGTCATATAAATCAATTAAGAAAGTATACTGGGGCGCCTATCTCGACTCCAAGTATAACTAACTGTATCACCGAGAACACGACTGACATAGCAACTGTTTCCTCTGACTCAAACCTAGACGCGCCAACATCCTTGCAAGAGAACCCACCTTGTCCCGATACTACACAAAATAATACCCGTATTGTAGATGCAGGTGTGGAGGAGGATGGAGAGGAGTGGGAGGAGGCAAGTGCTGAGCCATTACAAGACCCTGTGTTAGAGGAGGTCGTACCATCAGCAGGGGCTTCGGAAAGCGAGCAGGTTGACATTGTAACCCTCGGTCCTCGTCAGCTTAGACCTAGACTTAAGAATATTAATTATAAGATTTAGTACCTAATAAGTATTGTACCTATTGTTTTTTTTATTAGGATCTCAAAATAGTGAGGAAGGAGTGTGGTGTTCGAGTCCTGCGTGTCTCAATTCATTCGTTCGTTCGTCAGTAATAAACCAGCATTCATACAGAGCCGTCGTTTCATTCTTAACAAAAACACATTGAAGTAAACAGTACTAACTATACAACCGTGCGTTTAAAGTTACGTTAAATCAAAACACAAAAATTGTGCATAAGTAAAAAGTGCATAAACTAAATTAAATGCGTGAATCCGCGAGTAAAACCGTGAGCGAGTAGCAAGCGAGCGACGGAAATTGTATAGTCAGTACGACATTTATTCAAAACAAAAATACCTAAACAGGTGCGTTACGAAATTTATTAAAGAAACAAATAAATTCGAAAATCAAACAAGCGAAACCGTGAGCGAATATAGTATAGCAAGTAAATAGCGAACCAGCAAAGGAATGTACCTACAACGCGAGGCCAAACACAAAAAAATACTTAAAAAGGTGCGTTATAAAGTTTATAAAATAAACAAACAAATTTGTAAATCAGCGGGCGAAACCGTGAGCGAATATTGTATAGCGAGTATATAGCGAACGAGCACAAGAATGTACCTACAACGCGAAATTGGGTGCAAGAAATACCTAAATAGGTGCGTTATAAAGTTTATAAAGCAAACAAATTTGTAAATCAGCGGGCGAAACCGTGAGCGAATATTGTATAGCGAGTTTATAGCGAACGAGCACAAGAATATATCTACAACGCGAAATTGGGTACAAGAAATACCTAAATAGGTGCGTTATAAAGTTTATAAAACAAACAAACAAATTAGTAAATCAGCGGGCGAAACCGTGAGTGTATATTGTATAGCGAGTATATAGCGAACGAGCACAAGAATGTACCTACAACGCGAAATTGGGTACAAGAAATACCTAAATAGGTGCATTATAAAGTTTATAAAACAAACAAAAAAATTAGTAAATCAGCGGGCGAAACCGTGAGCGTATATTGTATTAGCTAGTATATAGCGAGCGATGGAATGTTCCTACAGTGCGAGGTTTGCTTTTGGATGTGTATGTATGTTTATTTAAGTTTATTTCTAATATTTATACATGAAAAAAAATATCTATGTGTGCTTATATATTTCTTAAGTTTATTTATCCGTTATCTAGTATCCATAACACAAGTTCTTAATGATACTTAATTTGGGCTAGATAATGTGGTGTGATTGTTAGAAATATTATTATATTATTATTATTATTAAAAATCACAATGAACAAGGAGCAACCAGCGACTACTATAGTCGAATGTAACGAAGATCTTCCCAGTAGCTCTAAGGCTGTTAATTATCTTGTAAATCTGTTAATTATTTATTTTTAAAATTTTATATAAAAAACTATCTGTTGCCCTCACATCTAATTGAAATTGAAAAAAATGACAAATTGTGACTTTCTCAGATCCCACTGCAGGGTATTTATCCCTATTTTTTGTCAGTGTAATAAATATGGTTAACGTAATCAGTCAATGTAATAGCTCAAGTAATTTTCAATTTGCTATACGCACCTTGCTATTGCACCTTAAGTGGGTCCCAAATTAAAGTTTGGCAATGTATTGTATAATAATAAATAATATTTTTTTCATCTAATTTTAATTATTTTTATGGAGTAATCATTATTATCTTAAATCATTACTACCATAACAAACGTATATATATTAATAATATCAATCTCTTCGTTAAGCCCTTATTGTACCCCAATTTTATTTCGTCCCATGTTATCCTAACCAGGTATTTAAATATCCTACTTTGCAAAACATAACTCAAGTAATAAATTATATAAATGTATACTTCTATCAATGAAAAGTAAAATATAATAACGTAAAATAAGTCAAACATATTTGAAAAAGTATCAAAACCTATGCGGACGCGCTACTTGACGGCCAGCGGCTGTATCGTACAGCACTGCAGATGTGTGCGTGTAACGGATACGTGTGCGTGTTGCAGTTTACCGATTCGGGAGAGCGTTGATTTATATAAAGGCTCTTAAGTGAAAATACAAGAGCTTAGGCAATCAATTTTGAAAAATAGATAAACGCATTATGAATTATTGAGCAATGAACAATAAAAAGTATGAATAATTAAGTGCTATGTCTCTTTGTAAGTTCCTTTGATAAAGCATAAAGTCCCGATCCTGTTAACATTTTGGGATAAAGTCTGTTTGTTATTCCAGGGTATATTCTATCCATATCATATCATCCATACCAAAAAACCTTCAAATCTGTTCAGCCGTTTCTGTATTGAGTTACAAACATACAAACTTTCACATCTATAATATTAGTACGATGCTTAATCTAAAAATTGTTTGCTGATCACATGTTTTAGGACAAACATTGTCCTTGATTAACTTAAAGCAGTCATAAAGTTGATATTTTAAATGGTGCTGACCTCGGTATCTATTCGATTTTAAATTTGAGTTCCCTTGTTTGTACAAGCTAGTTAGTCAATCTAATGGTTCCTTTATCGTTTTAACAGTATGTGAAATCAAACAGTTGATGGCATCGATAAAGAAGCGCCGCTAACTATACCGACACGCGCGGAGGCGCCGGTTATGGAAACTCTTCTGAGCTGGAAACTTCTACTAAATTATGTTATAAACTAAGAAAAGTAGGAGTTCGGGATGTATAAATTGATGCTTTGCTACATGCATTTGCATTTAAACGCATCACGTGACTTATTATGAGACAATTAGATACGCAGATATATCACTTATTTACAGACGCTTTTGATTAAGATATTCTTTTACTTATCACGTAAAAGACTAACTCAAGATATACCTATATCCTTTTCTCACAATTTGTATGAAAATAAATACATTGAAGTGTTTGGTTAAGGGCTGATTTTTCAATGCTGGTTGAATACTTTTGAGACTTTGACATAATTTATACGGAAAGCCAATAAGCCTTACAATGACACATTTTCACAATAAGATTATAGCACAATCAATGCAAATTGCAGCCTCAATTTTAGGCAAACATATTTGTCGAGGCAAAATAAGTTAAAATTCAACATAAACGATCTATTTTGAAAGGAGAACAATATACAGTATATAGTAATCAGCCCTAAAAAGATATAAACAAGGTCCTTTGTTGATGATTTGCTTATCTCGTTCATTCCCGTGAAGAAAATTAATTATTTAATGTAGGTTTAATGGAATATAAGTTGGTGTATGAATACAATAGGTTTTTTCCTTGAATAGATGAGATAAATTATATCCTAGATCAAAAATGAAATGCTTAGGTAACGCTTAGTTAAGAGTTAACTGGTTACAGTGTTCGACAGAAACAATAAACAGGGCGTCCAGACCCCTTATAAATAATCCCGGATTTTACACAGATATTAAGTCTAAGTGATAACTTATCGTTTTGATTCGTTAAGGTTTAATCGGTTCACTCGCGATCACACGACGTAAACCAAGCTCACAGCAGGCATTGCTTTAGTTCGTCGTCACTCAAACGGACTAGTTTCACGGATTCGTTCCAAAGACTCAATGCTAGGTCTTCATCATAGGCGGATTTGACGGCTCTTGTCAGTTTGCAATCCTTGAAAAACTCACCGCTGCACCGACTGGCGTTTTCATCTACCGCCACGTGAATGGCGGTCTGCGCGCCCTCCCACGGCGTCTTGAACAAGTACGTGTAGATCTTGGTCACCAGGAACCCAGGCACCGCACCCGCACTGTGGAATATCCCGGTCCCGACGTTCCCAGGATCCACATTGTTTATAACAACGTTGCCTTTTAACCGTCTCGTTAATTCTCTCGAATACAAGACAAAGAAGTATTTACTGTTTCCGTAGAGCTGTATTGTATACCAGTAGCCCGTCCTGTTCATGTTCTCGATGTCGAGTTTCCCAATTCGATGCAAGATCGACGACGTGTTCACGATGCGACTCGGGTCGTCTGCGAAGCCGGATTTCTTCAGCAGCGGCAACAGTAAGATGTTCAGGAGGAAATGTCCGAAGTAGTTTACTTGGAGAATGAAGTTGAGTCTATCTTCAGTTAAAAAATCTCCAGGAATTCCCACGCCTGCGTTGTTCACTAAAATATGTAATCTGTCTTCTGTGTTTAGGATATCTGAAGCGAACTTTCGGACTGAATGTAAAGAGGCCAGGTCTAAGAGTTTGAAGCGTACGTTTTGGCTGCCGCTGTTGTCGATGATGATTTTGGTGGCGTCGAGACCTTCTTGCAGGACAGGGCAGGCGATGATGACCCGTGCGCCGCGCTGCGCTAGGTCTGTGGCGATCTGAAGCCCCATGCCCGCTGTGCCACCCGTCACTAGGACCGTTTTGCCGTCTAGCCGCCGCTTCGACTTGCATATTCCGTTCGTGTTCTTTTGATAGAGCCCTACAACGACAGCAATTACGATAATGCCGGTAATGGCCAGTAACACGGCCATCGTGGCTATCAGCCGCCGACTGCCTGCACGAGAGGCTGTAGTTCAAATAAGTAGTCGGCTCAGATCTTTACATCACAAACATTTGCACGGAACGATTCCGCGTGCGCCGACAGGGAAGTGGGCGCGACGAGCAACACGCGCCACTTCATCCGATAAATATAAGTTGCACAATATTTACCTAATATTTAAATTCAATTTTATATTTATATACTTCATTTATAATTATACATATATCTATTAAGCATTTAGTTGATACGAGGTTTCTATTATGCCAAACTTGTTGCGGCTGCAGTTGACTGCCTTACGTAGAAAAGTATAGGTGTTTTTTGGAAAATTTTTGGAAGTCCCTTTTTTGTCATATCCTGAGCTTGCGTTATTAGTAGGTAATCCAATGATTTGTGCTCCATGTAGGTGCTCCTATTTGGCTCTAGAATCGATGGGTGCAATCGCTCGGGTTATTAAAACCCCTGGTGTATAACTGTTATGAAAACGTAAAGTCAAATAACTTGTATTTTCTTTTGTGTCGTAAAGGGTTAAAAAAAGCAAATCGAAAAACTTGAAGTGCCATGGATGAATTTGGTACTTTCTGCTTTTACTGTTGTGTAATAGAGGTGTTAGGCTCGTCTACCCGTGGATTGATATGACGAAAAATGCCCAAGATCATCAGTTACCACATCATTATTATGATGTTAGTAAAATTTTCTACTCAAACAAAATGTACCTATCCAAAACGATTATTGCTTAGAACTCTCCAAAGCCAGTCTGGGAGAGGGCTCTTCTCCCACGCTCCATGGTCACGCTCGACGCTTACGAACACACGTAATGAAGTTCATGGTCAAACAGTGTGTCGGTGTGACAGTTTGAGACGGGACCGCCGTAAATTGCCAAAAGTCGCTTATAGTGTATCGAATAAAAATACAGATACTAGTCATTCCACGCGGCTCTCCCCGGATTTCTGAATAAAATGTAGTCTATGTATTTTGGATGGTGTGGCTCGCGCGGCGCCACACGTGGCCACACGTGGAAACCTCACCAGGTTTCAGGTCTTTGTCGATTTTATCGCTGATTTTATTTATTTGGTTTACCAACAATAGATTACACTGTTACTTATATACTAGATTGACAAATAATCTAAAGCCTGCTTAGTGCACCTATTACTTACAGGTAAACACCACATACAATTAAAACTAACACATTGTTATCACATTAATTCACAATTTTTTTTAAAAAGATGATTACTTTCATGTAATAATTTCAATATTTGAGGGTGTTGTGTGTTGCATTGTAAAATTTAGAGAACAGATCAAAGTTTAAACCTACGTCGGAGCTACATAAATTAAGAATTTTACTTAGTCTACTAATTGGCGAGTTGGAACCTAAAGCAGTTTTTCTAAGTGGAAAAAAGAGAAGCTGGATGACGAGGAATTCGTCTCGAACTCGTACCTATACGAAAGAGTTGTAGCAAAGAAGGGCAATCAATGGTATTATGAAAAATTTTATAAACGAATACTGCTGCTTGAATGCACTTTTCTAAAGAATCTATTTTAAAATATTTTAGTCTTTCTCGGTATGAATTTAAAAGTTTCAATTTATTACAGATATAGGTAAAATGAAGGAGAAAACGTTTTTGAATTCGTTCGAGGCGCAGAGTAGGTATGTGTAGCATATTGTGGTCGGTCGCCACACTTCACAACAGTATTCTAGTATACTGCTGACCAAGCTGTTATATAGTTTTGTCCTGTGCTGTCGAACAATTTTACAATTTCTTAAAACGAATCCTAACATTTTGGATGCTTCCTTGACTATAGTGAGGTACCTAGAAACGTTTTTCTAAGAACGTAATTCTGCGGCACAAGAATCTTTGTCCTAGCTTTCGGGAGCGTAATCTGAGACGAAATATTCATTATTGGCATACACATCGTTAATTCGGTATTGTAGATATAACATCTCATTGCGTTTGCACATAGTGACAAATTGCCCCAATTATAGATTTTAACCAATAGCAGTACGGACGATTAGACTCATTTTATTGGTTCGGTGTTCTCATTGGCTAGGATGCATAGTTATTATTATTAGTTCACAGAAAAAATAATATTTTATTATTAAGTAGTTCTTGATTCCGTGTTTAAAACTATATTTGCAAGATAACAGAGTGTTTACAGTGCCTTAAGCAAATAGCAGATTACTACAAAGCATAACTACTACTCATTTTGACATGATATTATTAGGGATATTACAACACGTGCATACAATAATGTCTTTATAACTTGTTAAGTTTCGTAATTTAGCAAATAGGTATGTTATCTAGGAAGTCTATTATTTAGAGAGAATATCACAAAGGCGTGTACCACCAGGTAGGTACCAACTAACAAACACTTATTTTCATATTTGCAAATCAGTTTATCATTTAAAACACCAAATATTTACTATCATGCTTAAAACAATTTAAAATAAACTTAAGTAACAAAGTTTTACCGTACTTCGCTTATAAACGGATATTGGACAATCGATTATTTGTCAGCATCAACGAAGTCATCAGGAAATGGTAAGTAATTGCAGTACCTATTTCTTATTTTATGTTGTAAAACTAACCAAAAGTTGAGGGAGGGCATGTGTAGGGACTCGAGCATACCAACATAGCGTACAAGATCGTAGTACCTGTATATTGAATATCTGTAGGAAAGTTAAAAGCAATTATCCGTATTCTAAAAGGTATTGTGTTTGAATTTGTCAATTGCTATAAAACCGAGATGACAAGCCTCCTTATTTAGTCGGCTATTTATTTAAATACTGGAACTCACGTAAACTCTTCGCCTGAGAACCTGTAATGTTCATTTAAAAACATTGTTTTAAAAGGAATTCTCAGGATTTTCCAAGGATTCTGGCTAAGACTTACTTTTGAGTGCCAGAATATGTCCTAAAACTGACAACATATATTAACCTATAAATATAACAACACAGTTCAAAGTTTTATATACGATTTTATTATTTGATTCGCGAACAAATAACAGTATTATGATATTACTCTGTGTTCCAAGCTCAACTGGGCGGTAGGCTGTTGGGCAGCCAAATAATACTAGCTCGCTGGTCAGCCTGACACTTCCTGAGTACCACAATCCTGCCTACGAGGCTGGAGTGAGAGCCACGGTATAGAAATTGTACATGTTATGGTTTTGTTTAACTAGGTGTCTATAGTTACCTAGATCTTGAGCGGAAAGTTTTTTCGCTAATTCCATACAAAACTGGTCCCTTGTTACTTTAGCAGAGCAATGTCGAAGATGTCCAGTATTGCTTTAAAAATTTTTCAATGCGAGAGACAAGAAGATATGAAATATTTATTTATAGTGATTGTTATGTTGTAAGAACGAATAATGCAAGTTTGTCAAAAAAATTGTTTTATATTATTATTGTTATTATATTTTACATTTAACTTCCACTTGTTATCTTCAGTGTATAAATTAACTTATATTAACTTACGTAGATATTTTAAGTCAGGTGCTCTTGTTATAAATAAACTTCACATTTTTACGTAGGTTCGAAGCCCCTCTCTTTAACGCCGTAAAAAGGTTTTAACGCTCCCATCTGCTGCAGCATTCACTTTAATTGAAACTCGTGTGGCAATAAAACTGACAGGGTCGTTTTAAAATGTCATATGAGCCAGGAAGGAAGGTAACATAGATTGATGAGGCAGTTGGTATACAGCAGCCTGTATATAATATATAATATTCCTTTGTTGACTAGGTGCTATGCAGGATTAACGGGTTATGATAAGATGCCATTTTGTATTTTTATTATTATTAGTATGCTTTATTGAGGTTGAAAACTGTTATGTAGAAGCTAGGTTTCTGCGTGCGGCTGCACTCATTCAGTACAATGCAAGAATCTGTTACAAGTGCGCAAGTAACTAATTAGTGCGAAGACTAATTAAACTGGTCTTCATCATCGCTTTCCATCAGTTGACACAAAAGAAATGCCAAGTTGATGAAAATTATATTAGCTATTACAATTTAATTGTTCTTTCAATAATAAGTTGTCATGTTTTGAATAGCTTTCTGCTGTGAAGTACCTGAACGCTTCGAAGGTTCGTCGAAGCGAACGCCGGATATTTCAAGGAAATCGACATTGGTTTTCTTTCATAAAAATCTAAAAAATTGAAAGAGCGCGCGAGCAGCTGACGTCGACTCTTTAATGAGTTTTAATCGGTTAAAATTTTTCATGACCTAGTTATGACTTATACTGGCGTACGTTGCGTGATCGTAGTCAAGCAAAAGGATATTGCTCAACTTACACCCGTGTTCCGTCTGGTGTGCCCCAAGGATTTCATCTCGGACCACTTTTATTCAACGTTTATATCGTAATTTTTGTTGTATGCCGACGATAATTAAATTTATAAAACAATCACTTCATATAACGATTGTTTCGCTTTACAGCTTTAGCTCCTATCAAAGTATTGTGAAGTCAATCTCTTGAATATAAACATACAAAAATGTAACGTTATTACCTTTTTCAAAGAAGAATAAAACCATTCTCTTCGATTATAAGACAGGAGGCGAAATTATTACGAGAGATTCTTTGTTTAGAGATCTGGGCGTGTTTTTAAACAGCAAGGATTTTGATCCACATATAAAATATATGACAGATAAAGCCTTAAAAATGTTAGGATTTATACGTAGGTTCGGAAAAGAGTTCAAACGTATATCCACACTTATCTTGCTGTATAATACTTTCGTGCGATCAATATTAGAATATTCAACTAAAATATGGAATCCGCAGTGCAAAATATACGTGAATAAAATGGATGGAATTCAAAATAAATTTATGAAGTTTTTAAAATGTAAATGATAATGCAGATATCGATAAAACAACTAATCTGACTTCACTCTCTGATAGGCGCACTGTACGAGATATAACATTTTTATGTAAAATTGTAAATGGTAATATTGACTCTCCATATTTACTTAGTAAAATTGGTTTTGCTTGTCCTCGCGTAAATGCTCGTTACACGCCTAATTTTCATTTATCATTTTCTCGTACTAATTATGCCGCAAACTCTTTCATTAATAGATCACGCAAGGAATTCAACAATCTTAATAATTACATCGACATCTTTCATCTGCCTCTCCCTAAATTGAAGTTATTATTGCACGAGTACAATGTCAATTTAATTAATCCTATATTTTAGTTTACAATGAGCTTCTCTCCTCAGTTTGTTTATTATATTTTTTTTTCTGAGTTGTATACCGTAGTTATTTAAATCAATGGAAACTTCACTGGTCTTTGTACAATCTTATATGTTTAAGAGATTAGAATGGCTGTTTGTTTTGCTGAAAAATAAACAAATAAATAAAAGGAAGTTGGTGCACAGCGGTCCAATCTTATTGAGCGACTTATGCACGCTGCAGGGCTTTTGAAACTTTGGAAATGGTCAGCGACCTTTATTGCTGACTGTGCACAGGAAGCGGGCACCCAGATACCGATACAAATAAGTGCAGGTCGTAGGTAAACTGACCTAAGCCGTCTACAAAAGGCGTTGTGACTTAGTACGAATTACAACTAACCAGTGGACTTATTATCGTAGAAAGCTGCAAATACTAGGACTCTACTATTATACAAAGGCTAAATTACTGAGGACCAGTTGTTTGATTAAATACGGGAAAAGGAATACACGTGAAAAACTATATAATGTAGAGTACGCTCAAATTACTTTCTGGCAAAAATTATATTGCCATACCTAAATTTCGCTAAAAGTCGAGAGAGATAAATGCGAATTTATGGAAGGTAGAACAGTTCCTTTAGTTAAGATGTCATCTGGGGTGTCCCTACAGCCCCTGCGTTCTTACCGAGGCCGCTGTGACGTCTACACTTACGAAAGTATATTTCGGTTTAATGGAAGGAATCGCCAGTGTAATTACCGGAAATTAATCTTACAGCTTAATTTCAGCAACTGAAGTATGTACTATTTATGATGCGTTTGACGAATGTGATAAAAGAAAAGAAACTTTTGAAACAAAAATAGAATGCTGCGTAAAATTGAAAGCGGAAGTTTAAATAACATTTAGATTGATATAGCTGCAACAATTACCTCAAAGAACGAGCTCGAGTCGGCGCAACATCTAAAATATTCTCAAAACGTTATTTAAATACACAATCTCACGGGCTTACAAACTTTTCACATTAAAACTTGGAATCGATCATTTTTGTAACACAGCATAAGCAGTAATTTGTTTATAAAAAGTTAAGAAGGTAAGTTATGTATGTGATTTAATAACTCTCCGGCTGATCGAGATGTGGGAGGTGTGGTTCTTTGCTTTAATGTAATAAATGGATATTCGATGACCAAGCTAGCGAGACGGCTGTCAGATGTGACGTCACAGTGTTTGGATATGGACAGAAGCACTATAATAATGTATTTTGGTATTTGAAGCCCGTGCTAGTTTACCTGACTAAGTGACCGTCGCATTGAGCAACACTTTTCTCGCCTTGGCTTGGTTCATTTTTAGTTGTAAAGGTAAGAAAGGGGAAGCGTCTTTCCACCCGCACATCTAAATTGCGTGGACATGTAAGTGCGCATCACATTGCAAGAGATGACTTTAGAAAGAAGATTTGAGGATTTTTGCATCATTTACGATCGTCTCATGCTTGTTTAAAATTGAGGATCTCGATGTAGCCTCTATAACGATTGGAGACACTTTAAGGAACTTGAGGAAAATAGCTATTATACCATAAAGTGTCATATTTCAAAGTTATGCGTAGAACAAGGCCGTAACAGTAAAACATTATATAGAGCTATAAAACCGATTTGAATCTATCTTGTTACTTCCACAGTCTCATGACATATGGCACTCTGTTGTGGGGGAGTGCGGCCGATATCGAAACTTTACTTATTCTGCAGAAAAGGGCCGTTCGCGAAATCTATCAGCTCGATCCAAGGGTGTCACTTAGAAGTAAATTTAAGGAAATAAATAATCTTACTTTCCATTCACAATATATTTTAGAAAATTTAATGTATCTAAACCTTGTTCAAAAGAAAAAAATATCTGCACAATGTTTAACACAACAGGAAAAAATATGCTAGCGGGTAAGAGAAGGCTTCATAAAGTCACTAACTCATTCATGGGTCATGTATACGCTTTTATAATAAGGTTCCTGAGGATATCCGAGGTCTTCCTATTGACAAATTCAAAGAAACTATAAAGCAGAAGTTTTGTGCTAAAGCATATTATAAACTATGCGATTATTTGGATGATAAAATCCCTTGGGTCCCCTCATCAACAGGATTTTACCAAAAAAAAAATGTGTAATGCGTCTGTTTGCTCGTTGAGTTCTTCGTCCCGATGAATATCTAAAGCGTCTTTGTCACTAAATGTCTTCTTATGGTAGCGTTGGGTGACGGATCGCTCACTGCCCTCTAATATGGTTGAGGAGAGCGATGGCTGGATCCCGCGTTAACTCGTGAACGGGTGCCGTTTGAGGATGTTCGTCGTTTGGATACTTGTGGGGAGGGAGACTTGTCGAGCTGACAGATGCAGATAAGAATAATTTTGTATAGACATAAAGAGACTCTGTAAAGGCTTAAGTCCATAGTGTTTGAGCCGTCGGCCGATTATGTTTCGACGTATAATACCGTCATGATTATTTTTAATAGATTAACTTTATAGTCATGAACCATATTTAAAAGGTTATTGTGCTAACTTTTTTGTTTTTGGTAGTTTAATTAAATAATGAAGTCAAAGGAAATCTTACGGGCAACCCAAGTCACATGTCCAAAATCTTAATCAGAATATAGAAAGAAAACACATTTATACATTAGACTAACCTACAGGTTTTGAAAGGAAGACGTTTGTACCCGCGACAAGTCGAGGAGGTCTCAAAATGCGAGAAATTGACGCTACTGAGCCACATTATCTCTCGACCCGAAGCGAGTGTTTGTCGCGTTTTGACACCTTCTGGGTTAATTAAGCTAGCCCCGTGCAACTTTAATAGACGCAAACAAGTTTATGTGTATGATCAAGATACATCATACTAAGATATTATTGGTAATGTCGGCAACCTTTCGCGCTTATGAAGCTTGTTTTCAGCTTGAGTTCTAATTTCCTAACCCAGGCGAGGTTTTTTGGATCATTTAGTTTATTTGATGATAAAAAACGTTCTAATATAAAGGACAATCAAAAAGAAAATAACATGGAAAGAAAGAAATTCAAAAAAAGGGAAAATCGACAGAGCACGTCCACTTGTTGCAAAATAACAGAGCGAACATTTGATTAACGTATTTGAATTTTGAAGTTTGTTGATAGGGACCCCGATCTAAAAGAAAACAAAACTCACAAAAAGTTATAGTTGCAATCGAAATAATGCTTTGCAAGATTATACAATCAACATAATTAATTTCGTAATATGTTTTGGATATTATTTATTTAGTTTTAAATGTATACTTAATATGTTTACTTTACTGTTTATGAAAAGCTTTATGCCTTTATCTTTAAAATAATCCACCAGCAAAACTTCTTTTGCATTGAATCAGTAACCCCAACGTTGCGCAGTTATTGTACGGAGACTCCTCACGTTTAGTTTCTTACTAATTGAGATATTTTTATTGAGAAATATTTTAGTTTTGATACTTTTTCAAATAATCATTAACGTTTATGATACAAATTATCGTGCATTCCATTCGTCCATTAAGTGCTGAAACAAAAAGCTTACTGACGGCCTAAAATGGACTTAATGGTTTTCCTGAACTGGTGGTAGAGTCATGTTTTATTTGACATCAATAAGAACAAGTAATTGTCAATGTTGAGAAGTAAATATTTCATTTCATTTCTTCATGCTGTCCTGGGCCCAAATAGCAGTCCTTGATCGTATCCAACATTTGCCTCAAGAGTTCCGACGTAGTGTAATGCGATGTCACCCTGAATAGGGACACTGGTTCAAGAAATAGTGTGTGAAAATTGAGATTTACTATTATTTTGTTTATTCCATTTCAATATCTGAATCCTGATTGAGAGATATAGTAAAAAAGGAAAATGTTAATGCCTGAGTAACGTTGTTTATCTTTAGTTGTTGGTACTGATTTCGGTTTTCTTACGGTCTATTGCTTGATGTATTTATGTTTTCTTTGCGATTTGAACGTATTTGTTCCTTTTCTTTTGCTTCAAGTTCATTAGTGGTAAGTTCAAGTTCATTAGTTTACCTTTTTTGAGAATTTGTATATATTTTTCTTAATTTTGTTTACTTTTATATTTGCTTTCTATGTTTTATATGTGTGTATATCTCTAAATAAGATTCGTTGACACATTGAAATGAAATGAAATATTTATTTCTCAACACTGAAAATTACTTGTCCTTATTGACGTCAAATAAAACATGACTCTACCACCAGTTCGGAAAAACCTTCGTGAAGAATAACTGGCAAGAAACTTCACGGGTATATTTTTTTCAAAATAAATTTACAGGGTCTCATTATGTCTTTACAAAACTATTCTTATCTGCATCTGTTAGCTCGGCAAGTCTCCCTCCCTCCAAGTACCAAACGACGATCACCTTCAAACGGCACCTGTTCACGAGTTAACGCGGGATCCAGCCATCGCCCTCCTCAACCATATTAGAGGGAAGTGAGCGACCCGTCACCCGACGCTACCATAAGAAGACGTACTTTAGT
Source organism: Marasmarcha lunaedactyla (assembly GCA_923062675.1). NCBI lineage: Eukaryota > Metazoa > Arthropoda > Insecta > Lepidoptera > Pterophoridae > Marasmarcha > Marasmarcha lunaedactyla. The sequence goes on from OV281341.1 coordinate 1,357,814, forward strand.
GACAATGACGCTTTAGATAGATTTTATGGGTTTGTCGTTTAAGTTTCGTTAATCTATATTAATACGAAATTAAAGCAACAATATTCGAGAACAATATTATAAACGTATTCTCTGCTATATTATACTAGAATCACGGTTGGCGGACCCAGCCCATACACAACCTTAGTACGGAAATACGTCTAGTCAAAAATTTAATTTTAGACAAATTTTTTGGTTGTTTTATTTTTAGTTTGGTTATCTAATCACTCATTTGAATTGTTTTCCATTATTGTTTTCTTTACTTTAACATCTGGAACCCAACTGCGAGCTGATAACGCCTTGTATGCAGCTGATTTTGTTTGCTCTGTACAAAAAAATATTCCGAGGAATGCGGTTTACATGTTAGTTTGATTTATTTTTGTACACAGGTAATGCCTACCTGGGAAGTACTACCAGAAAGGAATATCGTAAAACTATTCTACCAGTAGCTTAAGAAGATTATTCGAAAAAAATTGCCATTTTATTTTTAGAAACTATAATTTAAACAGAGACAAAATTTGACACATTCACATGGTCAACTGCATGTCGATTGCTCTAGAATCGCGCGCGGTATGAAAACCGCCGACTGCATTCAAATCGCACATTATCTGCACTAGTAGAAATTATGGATCATACATTGTCGTCTATAGCAGTTTATTCACTAAAAATATTCTTCTAAAATATATAATAATTATCTTATGTTATCCAATTACAATAAATCAAGTTTTGTTAAACATCCATTGTATAATAATTGGATTGCTAATAAGACCTAACTGTTACCATGAAATATAATGTCCTTCGTGAATTGTCAACTTGTATACATACCTAGATTTTAAAGATTTAGTTCATATGTTATCTTTGGACCACAAAAAGTACTGTCCCCAAGGATTACGCGATCGAAGCCGCGGGCAACACCTAGTGACTGGTATATCTTGTAAGGTATTTTTATAATAAACATAGTCGTTGCTTTATGTAAATGCCTAAAACCATAACCTAATGTTTAATTAACAAAGAGAAGAATTATGTTTGTTACGCACTAATTTTGTCACGGTATCACACTTTCCACTCTTCGGTCAGTTGGAAAAGATTTCTCTTAGAAACAAGCTGCACTACATTCTGTGTTTACTATTAATTATTATATTTGTTATATACTTGTGTGTAAAAATTATTAAATAAATATCTTTAAAGAAAGGCAAAGGAACTACGCCACACAGCCTGGTCTGTCGTCAATACAGTTTTTTTTCTTTTATTATGATGATACTATGTATGATAATGAAGACGAAAAAGTGATAGCGTCACTTTACCATCAACAAGCGGATTCTCGGAGCAAAATGAAAAACAATGTTTACACTCCTCATTGGCTTTTTTATTATTGCATACGTCTGTGAGTACCACTGCACAATGCGCTAGCACCATATACACTAAACACTAACTGAAGCACACAAAAAAGAAAACACAAAGTAGAGCACGATTTGCTCCGTCGGATTGCCGCCAAAATGTCCTAAACCATAGCCTATTATATCTAGAATAGGCTATCGGTTTTGCTTGAGATCATTCAGCCTGCCACTGCATATCTCTCTTTAATGACAATTTGATTATAATAACGACGCAGCTAATATCAAATATCAAAAAAATCAACTGTTTTACCGAATCGGCTGTGGCCTCTAAATGAGATTCCCCCCCATTATTGGCCCACATAATCCTATCATTTGCATAGACAACAAAAAAATCCCCAGATATTATCAGGCGTATTTTCCGTTTAGGCGGTACTTACGCAAAGCAAAGCAATTGAAAGTGGATTTGTGTCCACGGATTAGCGGTAATCCCTTCATAATGAAAATGGAACACTGCACTTTGGACACGTAGTTTAGCTTCAATATGTAGGTGTTCAACTATACAGGTAGAGCTCGCGATAGATCGTTTGTTTACGTTTGGAAGCTCGTATCGCGAGGGTGAAAGCATGTTTATGTGGAGTGGAAAGGGCTGGCAGGGTTTCCTGAAACCCTTGGTAGGCAGTCGCTCGCCGCGCCGCACCGACGCCACACGCGTCTTGAATAAAGTCGTAACTAGAAAAACGTGAAGTGTCCGACGTAAACAAAGCAATACGGTAAGTTTCACAGTACAGTTCGTAACTTGAAAAGTTTAAGTGAGTGTTAATAACAGTGATTCAGTGAAATCTGATGCTAATAAGCCTTACTAATTATTGAGCTGTGAAGTGTGAGTAATGTCTTCGAAGGGATGTAAGTAGCTTATTTTGATCACTAGCTTAATAAGATTGACGTATAAGTAATTTTTTGTTGCGATGGAAAGGCTTTGTTTCCCGATAATTGGTCGTTTGGGCAGCGTTCCTGGACGCGGTCGGTTTTCAAATTGATTAATTTACAGGAACAAGGTTGCAGAGAAAACTGATTGGAGATATTCAAGTTTTAGATTGAAATATATTGTTGTTGTAATTGAAATACTCGTTGGGGAAGTTTGGATGTAATCTTTACAAGTTTTGATGAGCTTATACTAAGTCTACGGAAGGTACGTAAACTAGGAAAGAGCCTCATATAGTTCTCGACCCGGAAAATTAAATTTGTATTTCATTGCTTGCCGAAGCTGTATGAAAACAATATCAATTCTTTAGGATACAGTTTTTGACAAATTGAATCGCTATGAGACCTTGCTTCGACAGACCGTCTTACGTCTTTGCACTTTAAATATAACTTAATTATTTTTGTTGAAGTAGAGCAGCTAAACCAGCTTTCTACCACATTGAAGAAGGTTTTAGCATTAGTGGCAGCCGCTCTGCCGCCTGTTTTCTTCCTGGGTTCGTATCTCAGCTGAGACATTTGTGTGCACGTTTATTTAGTCAAATATGATTCTGTGCATACGTTTATATACTTCGGAAACAGTTACATAGCTACATTAACAGAAGCATGGCTAGCGTTTTATTTACTGATTTTATTACTATAATTTTACAAAAATTAAAGTTTGTATAAGTCAGATTAGGATCCGACTTTGAGTAATGAAACCGTTAGACGTCTGAGGATCGCATTAAAGAGTAAACGAGCCGAGTTCTTGGGGCGTAACTAATAGAGTTTGACAAACTTATTTCCTTTCTTGCTGAAGTCTACGTATCCTTTGCAAACCTTTTGAAATTCAAAATTCCTCATATTTTTATTTATTTATTTTAGTGCTCATAAATTGAATAATAACAATACAAAAATTATCACAACATAAGCAATTATAAGCTACCTATTATAAGCTACCATTTTAAAACTAAAAATAAAAAAACAAAAGCGGGCACATGCATAATTGAATGCATAAACTACAGTAAGTTAAATAAACGAAAACAGTACGCGGAAACCATACAATTAATATTTAGAAACAAAATAGAAAGTTACATAATATTTTAATCAGTAAAATGGGAATTTAGCATCTGCAGTAAATCAATATATGGGTCATTATACTCTGAATTTTTACTTCTATACGTATAGTTAGATCAATTTCAATAAAAAAATCATCCAGGGTAGATAAGCAATCTTGCGTTCAGGTAATTCCAATTTAGCATAATTCAGGAAAATTATTTGTATAAAACGATTTTAAGTTGATCTTTATGTTTATTTTATAATTAACTATTTATTGTATTGTATTTTATTTTATATTATTTAAATATACATTGTTTAAATGTGCACACTTAATTTGTTCTGTACTACTTTGTCCAGTAATAGGTCCGCTGGTAGAAATTTCTATTAGAAATAAGCTGTACCTTTGTACTTTATTAGTTTATAAGTCATTTTTATTATTGTGCTTTTCTGTGTGTACATACATCATTAAATAAATAAATATAAAAATAAAACGATCGGTAGTTAATAACCAATGACAGAAGTGACTCTTCCAAGAACTTTACAAATATAGGAATTACTCTTATCTGTTAGCTCCGTCCATTTCAACAACGTTCCACCTGCTTGCGTTCCGCATCAACCATCAGCACACGGGTTTGATTACATATCAACAGATATTATTGTGAATTTACAAATAAATCTTCTTTATGAAGTAGACTTTATGTATTTGTTCCAATTTATTTATTTATGTACACTTATCAAACTTTTACAATAAGAGAACAAATAGCCTATGGTTAACAGTACTTTAGAGATTTTATCAGGCAACTTATGTAAATGATCATATATGAATATGTTTCGGTTGAAATGTTTGAGAAATAGTTCTTTATTTTGGTGTAATGGGATGGTCAGTGAGGGTTAACAATTACGACGAATAGGAAAATATTACGATAAAATGTATACTGGTTTGTCTAACATGCATCTCATGATGGAAAGTCACCATGAAAATTAATTATGATTAATTAGAGGCTTATTAAATTATATTCAAAAAACGTGTCGCTAATTTACTACTTCTCTAATTATGAAATAATTGTAACTTTTTAAATAAACTATTAAACGATAATAAAACATAAGTTAAAAAACTAAAAGCCGCCTACTGGTCCGCGTGCGCCGGAGGTCCCGGGTTCAAGTCCTGGCCGGAACATTCATGTGTGTGATGATATGAACAAACACAGATGTTTGTTTTCGGGTCATGGTTGTTGATATTTGAATGTATGCTTGTTCTGGGTTTCCCTGCAGTTCGTTTTGTGGTCATCCATGACACAAGCTCTGCTTACTTTGTGGCCATTCAGTTGGTGTGTTTGTCTGGGGACTTATTTTTATTATTATTATCTCGCTCTAAAAAGTACGCAAGAAAATATTGCTATCAACGAAAATCATTACCTACAGACTATTCTATATTTATCGTCAATTAAATATACAACTGATACAAAAAAAATATTTTAATTTATTTCATACATATCACGGTGGTGATATTGTGAGAGCGGGAGTTTGGAATAGGCGGGTTTCTAATTACAAAATTGTTTGTTTCTTTGAATTATTTTGTGGCAATATTTTCAATCTATATATGTGATATAATATTAGCAAAACCACTTTTATAGTTTTTTGGCTGTATTGTTTACATGTAGCAAGGTAATATCCAAACTCACAGACACGTTTACGTCTTGGACATTGACAGGATTCTGAACCTTTCAATTTCCTTAAGAGGTAAGTCATGAGATTTTCCAGCAGTATGTTATAATCCAAGGAACAATAAATAATCCATACAAAGAGCGCAGTCTGCTGAGGGTCACACATATTTTTATGAACAAGTTCATCGTTCTCAGTGGTGTCGTTGGCAATTCTCCTGCTTTCTATTATTGCTAGTTGTTTCGTTGTCAACTTCTCCGCTCTGATGCTGTCTAGCAGATCGACACAACTGTTGTCATTAGCCTGACTGCATTCACAAAACTGAAAATCGAATTAATTTCAGTATTTCTCGTACATGCACAATTATAACGACGGACCAATTATTTGGTGATGTTATTATATACAATTTTGTAGTTTTGTAGTGACCCTACACTTATATAGATACCTACATAGGTATTTATATTTACAACGTAACGAATAATTTGTATATAATCTAAAAGGATAATTACTAATTTGTTGTTGATAATTATTGTTGATAAAGTTGATAATTAACAAAGCTTAGATATTGTTTCAAATATTATTCACTAAATTATAAAGTGTCATTACAGCTATCAAACTATTTATCATGTAAGGTATTAAAGATTAATTTATTTACAGTTGACATTAAAATACACCTATTTTTATCCTGGACTTAACTACTTAGATAAGTTGTTTTAAAAAGAAACTAAGCCATACATGCCTGGGCCCAGGTTTGTGCAAAGTTGACAAGATAAAAGTTTGTCTACAGAGCAATGTGGTATCAATAACTCATAACCGAAAGTACCACAGTGTTCTGGCAATCTGAAAGTAGTATTATAACAACTTAAAAATATGGAATAAAAAAGTAACAAACACACAATATGCAACATAAGCCCGAAGGTGCAGTTATGAAGTGAGATTTCCAGCACTAATGAGTTTTATCGCCTTGAGCCACACTTATGCGCGGTTTGCACGTATTAAGTAGTTAAGTTGGTAATTACATTTTAAGTAACTACATTTCACTTGTGTGTCCGAACGCATTAAGTACTTAAGCTCATAAGTTCAATAGAGATAGACGATCAATATCTCATGGTATTCGTCAATATTGATAGATTCAAGAACTTAACGCGTGTAATCCAGCCATTATTCGGCCCGCACATATCGTTGGAAACGGACGTATTGAGACATATCGACGGTCCCTACGTACATAAAGACATGTCAAAAATGGCCTTTTTTTATTGCTTAATTGATTTCAGATTTTCGATATGAACATACCTATATACAATTTTTTTTTTAATATTAAGTATTAAACGTCATTTACAAATCGTATATGAGAACAAGTTTTATATTTACAACGAATATGTGTCGTAGAAGCGGATATCTAATCGTATCGTTTTGTACGATGTTTAAAATTGTGCGCCACTCGGTGCAAGCGCGGTGTTGTCTGACATAACGTCATTCACGCCGGGGGCTTCCTAATAAGACGTGTCGATGCGTGTTCGCGTGCTCAAATAATAAGGTTTTGATAAAGTTTAGATTTAGAAGTGCTTTTTAGTGAAACATGAATAACAGTAGGCCAAAGTTATTAGTCGGTATCGCAAACTCCAGAAATAACATTTTATGCGTTTCTGAAGCACAAGATTTAATTAATTATATAGATGCAACTAATGAGGGTAAGTAGTAATTCAAGTACATAACTCAATGATAGACAAAACCGATATTAATATTTCAATTGTTTTTCTAACCTAAAGCAGGAGAATATCAGTGTAAAAGCAGTCATGTCAGAGATATCCGCTTATACTATGATATAGTCTTATTGGTAAAAAGCCATGTCCTACATGTTTGTTTATACGTGTAACTATTAAATTTATTCATGGATTTGTTTTCATTTACAATTGCTAAAGTTTTCTTTATTTTTCTTTTAGAGACACGTTTACGTACCGAAAAAGATAATTCGGTGGATCATTACGAAAGACAACTTGCCGAAGCACATAATGATATCGATTTAAATCATACATCCACTAATTTACTATCGCAAAGTGATTTAAATTATATAATTGATACAGTAGGGGAAATTTCGAATGATGGAATTGAGCTTAACATGCCAATTTTTGAAAATGAAACACCACATCCAGTAGTGATACTAATGAAAGTGATACTAATGAAGAACCTTTGGTTTTCACACCAATGCCAAGTCCATGCATGAACTTTGGTGATACTGTAAATGAATGTAACTATTTAAGCGAAAGTTCCGTTATCTTATCTGATCAAACCTATAGATCAAGCCCGTTAGGATCCAGTGAAATGTCTGGTTCATCAACACCGCACCAACCAAAAAAAAAAACGTCAATATGTAAAATAAGCCATAACAAGAAACAGAATCACTAATCAATCTAACTGGCTAGATGAAAAAAGGAAGGTCCTTGTCAATTTAGGCGAAGCTCATAAATCTCGATCCGGAAAACAACAAATGGCAAAACAAATGAAGGGTCCATGTTCATCTACTTGTCGACTGAAATGTTTTGAAAAGCTTGATGTGGAAGCTCGCCAAAATATATTCAAAACCTTTTGGAATCTAGGTGACCATTCTCATCAGTGGTCGTTTATTGCAACTCACGTAAAAGAAATAAGAAAAAAACAATGGACACAAGATTCCAAAAGGTTGAATGTTTATAAGTTTTATTTGCCGCTTTTGTCTGGCATTGGCCTTAAAGAGAAGATTATGGTATGCAAAACTATGTTCAAAAATACATTTTCCATAAGTAACACTTTCATACAATCTGCCATTGAAAAGCATGATAAAAATGTGGGTATTTAAGACATGAGACTAAAGACATGAGGGGCTTTCATTCAAATCATCCAACTATTATAAATACGGCAATGAAAGAAAGTGTAATTCGACATGTACAATGTTTTGCGCCCATTGAAAGTCATTATACGCGTAAAGACTCAAATAAACAATATTTAGATAGTGATTTGACGTTTAAAAAAATGTACAACCTGTATACTGTATGGTGTAAAGAGCTGAATATAACTGAAAATAAAGCTACTTCTGTAAGACAATACAAAGATATAATTAACAAAGAACTAAATATAGCTTTTCACATACCTAAAAAAGACCAATGTGACGTGTGTCATGCAATGAAAAACAACACCTCGCCAACCACAAATGATAATCTAAAGCATAAGTCACACATAGAGAACAAAAAACTAGCGAGAGAATTGAAAAACATTGATAAAATTGAAGCTCAATCGAACCCTTCGGATATTTGCACAGTGATGTTTGACTTCCAAAAAATAAATAACACTCCCCATGGCGAAATTAGTGTGCTTTATTACAAACGGAAGCTATCGGTTTATAACTTTACCGTTTTCGATGCTGGTTTCAAAGAGGCTACGTGTTACATGTGGGACGAAACAGTTGCCGAACGTGGTGCCAATGAAGTGGCTAGTTGTTAGTTCTCTTTCGTTAAAACAAAGGCTAATGCTGGCGTAAAAGATTTCAGATTCTGGTCGGACAACTGCGCCGGCCAGAATCGTAATCGAATTGTTTTATTTATGTATTTGTACGTAAGCCATACATTTCAGGTAGATGTGTGCCATAAATTCTTGGAAAAAGGCCACACGCAAAATGAGGCAGATAGCGTTCACGCATTAATAGAGCGTGCTTCAAAAAATAAACTAATTTACATTCCAGATGAATGGTACACACTGGTTCGCTGGGCGAAACAGAATAGTCCATCGTATACAGTCGTAGAAGTGAACCAAGACTTAGTCCTGGATTTCAAAGCGTGGCTACATACTAATTTTTTGGACAAAAGATACGTAATAAATTTTTTGGATTTTTTGGACAAAAGATACGAATTCAGAGAAAATTTCTTGGAATAAGGTAAGGGAAGTAAAAGCGCAAAGGAATAATCCAGACATTATTGAATTTAAGTACGATTTTTTTGAAGAAAATTATAGAAAACTGAACTGTGGTAATAATATGAAACTGACGAGAGGGAGAAAAAAGAAGGAAAAAGAAGTAATACTAGAGAAAGCATACAATTATCCTATTCCTATCACTGATGTGGAATATAGAGACTTGAATAATTTATGCGAAACAATGATTATCCCAAAAAAGTATCATACATTCTATAATAACATTAAGCATAGCAAGGAAGAACAAGGTGATGATGAAGAGGATTGTTAATTTTTTTTATACTTTATTTCTTTATAAATTTTATTTTGTTATATTACTATAATGAACCAGTTTGAGTTAAGCTGTTATGATTATTAAATATTGCCAAAAAGTATGAATGGTGAAGAAATTTTAATGTTAAAAAACACTAATAGTAATGAGATGAATCAGTCTGAATTAAACTGTGATGATGATTATTAAATATTGCCAATTAGGTGTGAATGATGAATGATTGTTAAAAAACTTTAATACTAATAAGATGAATCAGTCTGAGAAAGCTGTGATGATTACTAAATATTGCCAATAAGATAAGATACACACTTAAATAATACTGTGATTAAAATATACTAAATACTATTATGATGAGGCTCCTGCTTAAATAAAAGTTAATTATCAATATTATAAAACTGTGAATTTTTATGTTAAGTTCCTACTCCAATAAGACCAAAAGTAGCTATTGTTTAAATGCTAAAAATAATGTTAATTTACAATAAATATTTTTTCAATTATAAACGTTGTTGATTTAATAATCCAGAATCCTGATAATTTTATTTAAAGACATAGCTTTATTTACGTTACAAGTCTTACCCCGAATAAATGAAACCGCGTATAAAGCGATATGTCTACATTGATGTATTTTTTATATCTTTAGGTAACGATCTTAAGATTTTTAACATATCCGTTTGAAAACAATTACATAATTGTACGTTTTCATAAAACATTTTATTCAAATTCTATTTAATAAACTGTTTTCTTCTTTCCTGCGTACAAAAAGGTATCTTAGACATGTCTGACATGCTTTTATTTTATTATCGGCGTAGAAACAGTCATCTATCAGTTTATCCAGGAAAAATTAAAAGTAGAAAATACGTATAAACACAATTATAAAGTTCCTAAAGCTCATAAAACATTCCAGAAAAAAAATATCAATAATTAAACATAGAGTTATTTTAAGATTGGTTTGAACATAAATAACGCTCTCCTGTAAACCTCGGTTTTGACATGTCTTTATGTACGTAGGGACCGTCGATATAGGCACAACATAAATTGAGGTAGTAATGAAATTATAAATTGGTTAGAAATTACTTAAAAATTATTATTCGCTGCCATAAAAGACATTTGTTAAATTATAATAAGTAGTTTATAAGTTATGAGGGAACAGATGAACATACATACACACTTACAGACATACACGCATACATACATACCAGACCACCTCATAACCCTTATTTTTGCTTCGCCGTAGTCAACAAAGAAGGTAAGTAATACGACGTGAGAATTTTGAAAATTAAAATATTTAAATAGCTTTTGTGGGAAATCAACACCAGAAGGGAAAGTACAGGTTTAATTTTACCGTAACATACTCGTACCACGGTAGATGGTTCTGCATGTTCGATGATTTCAAGAGAACTATTCCGACTTAGAGTTATTCGGCAACGTATCATAAACGATGCTCTCCTAGATTAATGTAGAGGGCTTTGAATGTCCAAATTTCATCTGTAAGTAAAAATAATATCAACTCACACTGTACTAAACAGATGAAAAATGAAATAGCATTATCATTCATTTTTTTTTTGCTGCCGAGGCTCCCTCGCGGGAGGGAGGTGGAAGATGCGTCATGCATACCGCCCGCAGGTAAAGTCCTCTGCGGGGGGTTATGTGGCACCAGAATGGCACCTACCCACTAAAAACCACCTGTTGGCTGTAGTAAAATTTTACCATTAGCCTTCATCGGAAGCGACACCCGTCGGGAAGTTGGGCGCGCTGGCAGAGACCCGCTAGCGGGTCTTCCGCCTGTAGTGAAAGATGCACTGAAGGTGCTCAAAGGGACATGAGTTGGTGGCCGTTCTGGGCAGCCTCCGGTGAAGCCGGGGCTGGGCAGAGGTCGGCTGAAGCATGATTTAGGGATCAATTCATTTAAATGAACCTATAATGAATTGAGAAGGGAACTATGCTCCGCCAGAGCGAGCAGTCGCTCTGTCGGAGAACGTGAAGTCCTAAGTTTACGGGCTAAGACTGCGATTTCACTAACATCGATATTTTCATAGCGTCGCAGACGATACGCATATCGTCTGCTACGGAGGATTGAGGAGTGGGTTTGTATGAGCGAGGAGCCGGGATGGGATTCGATGCGGGGCGCAGCCTCCAGTTTTCTGGAGCAGGCCTGGACTGTGTAGGCTTTGCAGCCGGAGGAACTCGACTACGCAGCGGCGGAAAGTTTTCCTGAGAAAGGGGCGCGGCCTGTTTGGGTGCCGCCCTCTTGGAATTGGAACGCATACAATGGGGTGCACGAGGGCAGCCCCTGTAATTTGCGGTGTGGCCGGACTGGCCACAAAGCACGCAATCGGGAGGAGAGGGAGTTTCAGTAGTGCGATTGCACTCCTTAGTGAAGTGAGGGACCAGGCACTTGACGCACCTGGGCGGTGCGCGGCAGTTGGCCGCCGCGTGCCCGTACAACTGGCACCGATGGCACTGGCCGGGATGACCGCGGCGATGAGGCGCCTCGATCGAGATCCCAGAGAGGCCGCATATATTGCTAACCCCTTTCAGGATCTCCCTGGGCTTGGGGACGTTGGCGAGAACCACCAAAGCGAGAGGGTGACGCCTCCCGTACTTGCTGTGCATTTTATGCACCGCGAGTGCCGGGAAGCCTTGGGACTGAAGATCCTCCAGGATAGCCTCGTTCGATAATTCGGACGGCACTCCCCTGAGTACCGCTCTGATCTTACGCTCTTCTGACAGAGCATAGGTGTGATAAGCATATTGCTTATCGGTGAGGAGCTTTGTTAAAGCACGAAAGTCGTCTATCGACGAGACTAAGATTTTAATAGATTCACCCGAGTTGGCCGCTCGGGTGTAATGGATCTTGTGCTCATTGCACAATGTCGAAACCTCAGTCCATTTACCCTTTTCCCGAAGGAAAACAGGTGGTGGGACCTTGGCCTTGACAGAAGTTGGGGCCGGAGCGGGTGTTGAAGACACCGGGGCAGCTGGCGTTGAAGACGCCGCAGGGGGTGTAGGACACACCGGGACGGGCGTCGAGGGCGCCGGGGCTTGTTTCGAGAGCTTCTTAGAGCGCTTCTTAACAAGCGTAAAAGAGGGAGACTCAGGGCCAGTTGGGGTGGCGTCCGAGGATGACTCGGTCGCGGGTGCGCGCTTGCGGCACGGAGGGGCGTCTATTTCGCACTCCATGTCACTGGAGGAAGGGAACGCTGGAGGGCCTAAGACCAGAGGGGTCTGGGGAACTAGGGTGGCCTGAGGGGCCATTAAGGGAATTAACGCCATGATATGCGGGATAAGAGAATCTATCATTCATTCAAGTTCTAGCGCGTTTATAGCCGCGAGTATGTGTTCAAGGTTGTTTGTTTTACAATGTTGGTGCACTTGTGGAAACACACGGAAACAGATAAAGGGAACAAATGTACCTGATTTCCAAGGAATATCTTGTTTACCATACTGCAGGTCACAGTGACATTGCTGTGAAGATTTTCATATTTTAATGTGGTATGTGGTACACACAATTACATACCTAATTGTGAACATGAAATGTTAATGAAAAGTGTATACTAATATTGTTTATTAGTTACATTATAATCTTTTTTAAACATGATATACTCGTATTTCAAAAAAACATATTTTACCAGTTAAAGATTTGTAATACGACGCCAAATTTTGATTTTCTTTGTACTTAATTTTGATTTGCTTGGCTTTTTGGTAATTTCGGAAGCCATCTATCCATACCATCAGCCATATTTTATCATAACCATCCAATTATAAATAACATTTAATTTTGTTATTTACAAAGAAGAATTAAATCCCCTTTTAACCCTCGACGCAAAAAGGAGGGAAGTCTCTGGAATCCCATAGCATATTCGAAAGGACCAATTTCGACGTTGTTTCTTTGGTCTATCTACATGTTTGAAAAGTAACTAAGTATATATATATGTTGAAATGTCCACGAAGTCGGAATACGGATCTTGGATTTTAACTAATTATTCGCATGCTCATAACTTTGATGCGTTTGTTGCAGTCTCAGTGAAGTAGTTCCGTGTTTGTACATTGCATTGTGTCATATTTAGACACTTGGTCTGATGGCGCCGTAAACGAGTTAACAAGCTTCAACGCTTAGCAGGGGACTTACTCGCCAGCCTTCTAGGGCGTTATATTTGACACCGAAAGCATTTAATTAGTATTGCAGGATTAGTAATCATTGATGTATGAAAATGCATTACTTAATTGTTTTAAAAACCAATCCCACAGTTCCACAAAACTTAAGTTTCCAGGACAGTAGTTGTCTACACATACTCGTATAGACAAATACTACTTAACTAAATCAAAACAAATTATTTCATTTGTACAAATATGGGCGGATACAAATACAGATGGCGGGTCATAACAGACACTATTATTCCATATTTAACCTGTTAGGTGTGCACAGTTCAGTAGAATAATTAATATATATACTTTTGTTCCCGTGTCCCACAGGAACCACGCTTCTTCCCGGGATGAATGGAACTGTTGTCCCGCACCACGTACGGACATACGTTCTATTAAAAATATAATAAGTCTACGTACCTCTGTGGTATTTTTATACGGAGTGTAAATATTAGGTCCTTACCTATGAAATTGCCGTTTTTCACGAAATAAATGAAGCGTAATTTGTTTATATATTTTTTATTTCTATTAATCAAAATAATCACCCATGCAATCAATGCATCTTTGCCAACGCATTGGTAGCTTATTGATGCCTTTCTTGAAGAAATCAGCTGGACGGGAGGCAACAAATTCTTCAAAGGCATTTTGTACTGCCTCTCGGGTATTGAATTTTTTTCCCGCCAAGAAGTTATCCAAATTCTGGAAAAAGTAGAAGTCTGTAGGCGCAAGGTCTGGTGAGTACGGCGGATGACGGAGAACTTCCAACCCCACCTCTTGTAGCTTGGAGACCGTCTGCTGTGCAGTATGAGGTCGCGCGTTGTCGTGCAGGAGCAGTGTAGCCAAACGATTGACCAAAGCTGGTTGAAGACGTGCGAGCTTCTCCATCATTGTGTTCAGTTCTTCACAGTACACATCTGCAGTAATGCTTGTCCCGTTTGGCAAGAAGCTGTGATGAATTACACCCGCGTTAGACCACCAAACAGTGACCATCACTTTTCTAGGGGTAAGTTTTCGTTTAGGGCATTGTTTGGGTGCTGAACCAGGGTCCAACCAACTTGCTGAGCGCTTACGATTGTCAAACAGGATCCATTTCTCGTCACAAGTAACAATGCGGTTCAGAATTCCTTCATTTGTATGCCTGCTGAGCAGTGCAAGGCACGTCTCCACGCGTACTTCGCGCTGGCGGTCATTGAGTTCGTGGGGTACCCATTTGTCAAGCTTTTTTACCTTGCCAATTTGACGCAAATGGACCAATATTGTTTTGATGCTAACGTCGAAAGCTGCTGCTAATTCAGCCGTGAATTGAGTTTCATCAGCTTCCACAATTGCCTTTAATTCGTCATTGTCGACCAAAGTTTTCGGACGACCACGGGGTTCATTTTTCAGGTCAAAATTTCCAGAACGGAAGCGGGTAAACCAATAATGGGTGGTGCGTTCGTTTGTAGTGTTCGCTCCGTAAACGTCGTTGATGTTGCGTGCCGCTTGTGCCGCTTTGCTGCCACGACGGTACTCATACTCCATAATTACTCGAATTTTTAACTTATCCATGATGACGAAAAATGTTCGAATGCGTTGAAAACAAAACACTAACTATTAAACAAATGACGATTTTAGAAAAAGAATTCCATGTTTGTCAAATAAAATTAATTTGAAATTAGAATTATCAGTCAAAAAAAAAAAAAATATTTTCATTTGAAATGGCCAGTACAGCAAAACGGCAGTTTCATAGTTTCAAAGACCTATTATAATATACATTCTGGCGTATTATGGAAGTATTGATAGTGCTTCGGAACATGCCATCTCAGTTTGACAAGTTAATCACAGCGTGTAAAAAGTGACAAACCATGGAATAACTGTCGCTAGACCAGGTTCATTATCAGGTATATTATAGACAGGATCGTTAGGCAAGGCACTTATGCCTTACGTTGCGTCTGCTGTAACATTGTTTACTGGGCAGAAAACAAATGAGCATTCACAGATGTTTGTATTGACGGCTCTTGCCTGTCTTTGATCTTCTCTTTGAAACTTTATACAGGATGTTGATGTTAGTGTAATCTTTTTTATCGTCATCAAAAATGTCATACTTTATATACTCATAAACTATGAAAAACATGATTTAAAATGTTCAAAGGGTGCTCTTAGAAGACGTAATCATTTGCCTGACACATTTAGTCAAATATCATGACTTTTCAATTTTGTAAAATGCACGCGTGTGTCGTAACTGTGTGGACAAGTCGTGAAACAAATTTTATTTCGTAAAGTGATAACGAGCCGTCCGAACTGTAAATGTCAAGATAAATAATGAATAGATTTTGCCACGTTACCCTTCATAGGCCATTTTATGAACATGAATACCTTACAATGCTGCAACGCAATCCTAGGTCATAAGATTTACCTGGATATCTTGCTTTTAAGTCCAGATCTTGGGGGAAGGGAGACTTGCCAAGCTAACAGATGCAAAAAAGAATAATTTTGTAAATTTGTTTTGAAAAAAATATACCCGTGAAGTTTCTTAACAGTTCTTCTTCACGAAGTTTTTCCGAACTGGTGGTGAAGTCATGCTTTATGCCACGTCAATAAGAACAAGGAATTGTCAAATAATTCATTTCATTTCATTTCAGAACACTCCTTGTTTGGCCATGTGATGTTAGTTCTCAGCTGTAGTAATGTTCGATTAAATATTCTCTATTTCTATATGATGTCCTTTTGCATTTGCTCAATTGCCAAAACAGGATGCTACGTATTGCGGTGCAGTCCACTTCAGTACCAACATGCGTTGCGTGTGGCGCGTATCTTTGGACCTGGCCAGAAATAGTACGAGTAAATAAGAAGATTTATGTTTATTTCTCCTCGCTGTTCTATTTAGCACTTCACTACAAAAGCTTGTCGATCTCAGAACCAATATTTCACTCGTGAACCAACATTGCGCCATATACCATTCAACAAGAAAAGGACGCTGGTATAACTTTAAGTTATCACTTCGGAATTACTTGCAGTTATTTAAAACATTAATTAACTTTGTTATTATAAAACGTACGTGAACATTTATATATTGCATTCCGGGAAAGTTAAGTCTAATTAGTTTCTCGAAGAAAGTTAACTGAGATCTTTATAACGGAGCTGGCCCGCCATCCTAATCAGACTTTTCATAAAGTTTTACATGATTTACATTGTTATAATTGTCGCTCAGTTTCAATAGCATCCATACACTTTTGAACCAACAGTTTTATATACATTTACTCCAAAATCCATCAGCATTTGAATATCATATTCTCTTTGGATCTTTAAAATGATAAAAAGTGACTTGTAGCAAATGCTACTTTATCATATTTAAATGCTGCTGGTTAACATTTAGAAACAACTATATACATTCGGCGCTATCTCGTTTGTAGACAGATGTTCAAGAGCGAAGATATTATACTCGTAACATTGACAAGCACAACTTTTTCCAGTTTATAGAATAAAACCTGTCAGATGCGCCGCACTCACAGTCGTTTAGTTAAATGGAATTATGATATCTGCGGGACAGGGAACTGGTTCAATGAAACTGCGAAGTTCATCTCCACTGCGTAGTTTATTTGTTTGGGACTGCGAACGCTTTGGCTTTATTTTCTTCAGATGTCTTTGAGTTAATTTTATTTGAGCACGTAACTTGCCTAATGGATTACGTAGAAAATAAAATTATCTTTCAGATAACGTACGAGTATTTCATATGAACATGCAAATACTGTGCTTAGCATTAAATTAAAAGCTGGTCTGTATAGATGAGATTTTATAGACGCGATTATAAAGTTGAGTATTGTGACAGTTATCTATATTAGGATGCCCATGGAGCCACTTTTGAATTCTGACGTAGTTATTTTCGCTACGAATTTGCTTGCGTAGACAAAGTTCTGATGCGTTACTCATTTTTACGGCTTGCTGAATAAACTTTTACATATTATTTCTTATGACATATTTTCAAAAAAATATTTATTGCGGATGCAAACCTAGATTAGTGTTGCCAGTAATCAATTAATTTTTCAATGGATTATAAGTTAATCTGATTAATTACAATCGGGTTAAACTTAATCGTATTTCGATTAATACAGCAATTGTCATCGTGATTAGTAGAATTATTATTATTTTATATTATTAACTATAGTCAATAATTTGATTAGACAGACTAAGGTAAAGTGAATGGTAACCGCTACTGTTTGTATATCAATTTATATAGTTTTTCTAGAATATTATTTGCTTTAATTTATTTCTTACAAAATTTACTAACTAAAGCTATTTATTAGAATTTTTTGGATATCAAATGACAAATGTATACAAAAAAATATAGCTGATTCAATGTGCGCGCTGATCTCCGGAACTACCAGCAGGATGAGAACAATTCGGTATGTAAAGTAAATTTGAAGTATATATTTTTTTATTATTTCTGAGTTATTTTGTTATAAGTATTACTAGGAATTTCAAAGTTATCCAAATTTTTATTACTATTGAGTAATTTTAATCTATAAAGACGTTTATCAGATTCCGACCCTGGCGTAGATATTGTACCAAAATATTATTAGTAAGCAAAATTTCATCTCGATTCACTCAAAGGTTTTGCGATGAGCGTTTATAGAGCCGACGATCAGTTGGCCGTGTTTACTTTTATTATAATAAGTTACAAAGTATTTTCATACAATCCAAGTGAAATGAAAACTTGTCGAACTATCCACATGGGTACACGTCCTGCCGGGGAGACGTCGGCGTGAGCTCGTTAGAAGCTGGTATATCTCCAGCATACCTGAGGTAAATACGAGTATTGTAAGGTCGTTACAAGTTTTTCATTTGTGTGTGTAAAATGTAACACTTGTTGCTGTATATCTCTTGGGTACAGAAGTGGGTATACGAATATTACATTTCATACTTTTAGATAATAAAATAGGGTACTGTTGCTTAGTTCTGTCTATGGATATGTTGGCGTATGGATGCTTTGCGCTGGATATTTAAAACCATGAAAATGAAAATGTTTTAAATAAAACACTTTTTACCGGATATTATCGCGTATATTTTAGTTAATTTTAAAATTATTTCGACGTTTCGGCATCTTTGCAGTTGCCGTGGTCTATCGTGACCACGGCAACTGCAAAGATGCCGAAACGTCGAAATAATTTTAAAATTAACTAAAATATATGCGATAATATCCGGTAAAAAGTGTTTTATTTAAAGTATGAATCGTGAAAATTTAAGAAAATATATGAAAATGTTTGAACAAAAATCATTCGACAAATCTCAAAGTAAAAACACCAAAATATGTAAGTATTTTTATCTATTTAAATACTGTAAATTTTGTAGATTCATAGACAAACCTTATACAATTTTTCTCTTTAATTATTGAACACCAAATGGCAACACCAAAAAGCAGCAGGACCTTTGACTGCAAGTCCTAAAATTTAAAATAACACTTGACAGATTGATGATTGAAGACCACCCAGCGGCTACCATGCCGTTTTTTTTTGCTGTCGGCGCAGTCGGCCGCCGCATGCCCGTACAACTGGCACCGATGGCACTGGCCGGGATGACCGCGGCGATGAGGCGCCTCGATCGAGATCTCAGAGAGGCCACATATAGTGCTAACCCCTTTCAGGATCTCCCTGGACTTAGGAACGTTGGTGAGTACCACCAAAGCAAGAGGGTGACGCCTTCCGTACTTGCAGTGCTTATCGGTGAGGAGCTTTGTTAAAGCACGGAAGTCGTCTATCGACGAGACATTGATTTTAATAGATTCACCCGAGTTGGTCACTCGGGTGTAGAGGATCTTCTGCTCTTTGCACAAAGTCGAGACCTCGGACCATTTGCCCTTTTCCCGGAGGAATACGGGTGGTGAGACTTTAGACTTGACTGAAGCCGCGGTAGGGGGTGGGGTCACAGTGAGTAACATCAATGGAGCCGGGGCGGGTGTTGTAGGCACCGGGGTAGCTGGCGTTGTAGCCGCCGCGGGGGGTGTTGAAGACACCGGGGCGGGCGTTGAGGACGCCGGGGCTCGTTTTGAGCGCTTCTTAACGAGGCTGAAAGATATAGGCTCAGGGCCGATTGGGGTGGCATCCGAGGATGACTCGGTCGCGGGTGCGCTCTTGGGAGCGGTGCGTTTGCGGCGCAAAGAGGCGTCTACTTCACACTCCATGTCACTGGAGGAGGGGGACGCGGGAGGGCCTAAGACCAGAGGGGTCTGGGGAACTGGGGTGGCCTGAGGGGCCAGTCTGGAGAACAATGCCAGGATTTGGGGAAGAAAAGTGTTTAACATACGATTCATGTTAGGGGTGACGTTAATGCGTTGAGCCTCGAACTTATCGAGTAAGAGTTCCATAATTTTATTATGGAACTCTTGGCTTAGGGAATCCATTGCGGAGGGGTTGGGGAGGGACAACAATATATAAATATATATACTATATAACCTACCAACGAAGACTAACTTCCTAAAACCACCCTACACGTGGTAGGGGGGTTGGGTACGACGCGGATAACTTACTCGAACACGAAGACTCGAAGTCCTGGAACGCAGAACTTGCCGTGACGCAGGTCGGCGACGTCGGGCTGCAGGCGACGATTGAAGATTCGTCGTGAAAACGACGGTTCTATGAAATTTAGGAAGATTCTGTGAAATTTAGGAAATACGGTACGAAAACCTGAGTCGTGAAAACGACCCGTAAAATTTGGGGTGCTCAACTAGTGCGGAGACTAGAGAGCGGAAAAGCGTCTGCGATCGACGTGCGAACCTTTGTTAAACCTTTGAATAACCCGGCTAATCACAGACCCATCAGTCTACTCAAGGCAATCGCCAAACTTCTCGAGAGAGTCATACTCGCTCGAATGAAGGACCACCTGTTCCCAGCGGACGGTGATCCCCTCATTATCCCCCACCAATTCGGCTTTCGAGCCAAACACTCGTGCCCTCAGCAAGTCCATCGAATCGTCGAGTACATACTCGACGGCTTCTACCCCAGACGACTGAAAACAGTCGCGGTCTTCTTTGACGTAGTCAAGGCTTTTGACAAAGTCTGGCACGCAGGGCTCATTTATAAGCTTCACAACACAGGCTTGCACGACCGACTAGTCAAACTAGTCGGCTCCTACCTTAAAGATGGCACCTTTCGTTTCAAACACGAAGGTACGCTCTCCACCCCCCGCCCCCTCAAGGCGGGCGTCCCTCAGGGCTCGGTACTCGCCCCGTTACTATACACAATATACACCAATGACATACCTATTCCGTCTAAAGGTGTTCAACTCTCCCTCTTTGCCGACGACACTGCCCTATACGTCAAGGGCGTGCACGTCGACACACTCATCACCAAACTCCAGAAGGCCGTAAATGACCTCGGAGCCTGGTTTAAAAAATGGCGTATCGATGTAAATCCAGAGAAAAGCTCTGCGATGTGCTTCGATCATAAACGCTGTCGTCCCTACGACCCCCACATCCGAATGCTAGGTACGACCATCCCGTGGGCCCTAACCACCAAGTACCGAGGCGCAACGCTCGATCGTACGCTTTCATTCCGACCTCACATACATCGAGTTACCAAACTCGCCCGCCTGTACATGGGCCGCCTTAACAGTATGTTAGGTCGGCACAGTAAAATGTCTCTTAGGAACAAGCGAACGCTTTTTAAGGTTTGCGTGAGACCAGTCATGACGTACGCCTCCCCAATCTTTGCACATGCTAAACCCTCCGATATGTATAAACTACAGGTAGTCCAGAATCTCTTCTGCCGCCGGGCCACGGATGCTCCGTGGTACGTGCGAAATGCAGACCTGCACAAAGATCTCGAACTGCCTACTATACAACAACACCTTAGGACGCTCTCCACCGCTTTTTTCAAGCGATCCGAAGAGCACCCTAACCCCCTTATACGAGAGTCAGTAGCTTATACTGCTCCGTCCATGCCGTCGAGGTACAAAGTCCGTAGACCGAGAAATGCACTCTCGGATCCCCCCGATCAACTTTCGGCTAATCTGGACCAGCTTAAGGCTGCCCAGGCCGTATAATCACCAATGTAAATGTCATTTGCACCTTAAGTGATTAAGTATTCGCAGCGGGTGACGCCCTACCCGGGTGTCGCTCCGATGAAGGCTGACAGCATTCCCATGCTACAGCCATTTAGGTGGTTTTTAGTGGGTAGGTGCCACTTTGGTGAGTCCCACATCACCCCGCAGATGGCTGCGGTGGTATTCATGACGAATCTTCCACCTCCCTCCCAAGAGAGAGTGCTTCGGCAGCAAAAAAAAAAAAAAGTTATTTCAATTTCAGATTACTGGTTTAGAACTATCGATTTAATAAACCCTTATATTTATTTATCTTTTGGTACAATTTGCCGGATCACATTTGCTAATTCAAATTAAAAGCACGACGTTTAATGATTATTTCTAAACAGAATATTCCAAATCTTAGTTTGTTCATTATTTTAGGAACTACAGCGACGTATTCGGTAATTCTTTTTTCCAATAAGCTTTAGTTTTAGTAATAATAAAGCTAGACGAAATAACCTAAAAGCAGCGGGTTGGAACCTCGAGTCGGGGTTGATATTTGTCTTTAGCACTAATTTGCAATGTCATCGTTAAATATTTATCAAACATGTAAATTAAGTGAAATCGCTTGACGTCTCAGGAGAGCAACAGTTTGTTGTTTGCGCCTTGTTTTTGTCTCGTGGATTACAGAATTAATCAGATTCATATTATATTAGATAATGGCTGGATCCCACGTTAACTCGGGAACGGGTGCCGTTTGAGGCTGTTCGTCGTTTGTATACTTGGGGGAAGGAGACTTGCCGAGCTAACGGATGCAGATAAGAATAATTTTGTATAGACATAAAAAGAAATTGAACATTTATTAGGTGTTAAGATTAGAATGAAATTTGTTTATTCTTAAGCAATTTAAAAACACGTTTAGTTTAGCTGTTTCCATCGTTGCCTAAAATTTCGTTTGATTCATCATTGGATCTAAATGTTTACGAGTCACGGAATAGATTCGCCGATTACGAGGTTTTGAAATTCTTCGGTAACAAAAGTGGAAAAATGTGCATTTATACTACCGGTGTAAACATATTTTTTTAAAGATATTTCTTATTCTTCACCGGCAAGTGTGGAGTAAAACCTGCCAATAAAATACGTAATTTCAACGTACACTTGCGCTACGAGTTTTTCTCCGTAGGTATACCTACAGGTTTACTTTTTAGTTACTTTTCAAATTTAGTGTAGATTTAAACATATTCGACTTATGAAAGTGAACGACTTACAAAAGAACATGAGTCGAAAGACGAAATGTGGTTTTATCCAAATTGCATGATCGGCTGCAACGACTTCCCAAGTCCAAAAATGTTTGCATATTTCAAACCACGTTTCTTTGGGAAAGTGGTGCAGTTGTTTCACGAATAGATCGTTTACAGCCAATGTGGAAAGTGAGCTCTGTATATTGTTCGTTTGTTAAGAAACCATGTTTATGTCAGAAAAACAAGCTACGCACATACATTCAAACTAGGACACCATAACTTGTACTTACTTATTCTGCGTTGTTCTACATCTGTAATAGAAAATGAGTCTATAAGAAAACAATTTTGTTTTTCAACTTTTTAATTATATATTTTAATTATATATAGCAGCGCGATTTGTCGCGCCACATCTGATGAAAAGTGATAGAAAGACGAGGCTTTTACGCCTTTTCTAAATTGAAGTAAATTTCCAAATATTTATTTATTTTTTAAGGTCTACCAACAGAAGTACGCCATAAAACAGTTTAAATCTTAAATCTAATTTAAAAGTATAGTGTAATTCCAATAACAGGTAAACACAACTTATGACTAAAATTGTTGTAAAATTGACAATTAAAACTATAACAATTTTATTTAAACAAACACAAAAATTATATTTGACTCATATTGGCAACATAATCATACAGAGCTCTCTTATATCTAGACAAAGGTACAGTATAATGTAAATCAATTTTGGTATCTTTATATACTTTGTTATGTTCGCGGCATATTCCAGACACGGTCCCGTAACAGCCGATGTTAGTTCTGAAAGTTTTGGTTGCGAAAGTTGTATGGTAGTTGTATGGTAGTTGTATGGAAGAGTTTTTATTAGACGAAATATGCTATAATATAATTCACGCCTCGTTTCCAAACTAAATAACACGTGCCGTTTGTCCGTTGTGGTTGTAGTGGCTTGCCAGCCTCTGTTCCGATAATACGTTTTGTCTGAGTTATAAGTACGTTGTTAATATTTTTGTATATTTTTAGCAAGTTGGTATCCGTGACTTCAAATACGTTTAGCGTAACAGAAATCGATCCTTGATGAGCTGCTTAGCTGCTTGGAGCTACAATACCTTACGAAAAGGTACCGATGACTCTAATCACGAGTATCGACACCAAAGAAAGACCCTAAAGCAAGTGCGATATCCTTAGAGTTTCAGAACGAGCTAAAACGTGAATGCACTGTTTATTTTATTTTAGGTTTATTACACAAATACCTACAATAAAGTAGGTATATCTACAAAGTATAAACCGCGAAAGTACTTCTTCACAGAAATTCAAAGCGTGGAAATTCAAGTCAGATAGAATCTGACAAAGTATTCTACAGTGCGGTCAAATAAGACCAAAAAATAAAAGTGAAATAAAAGCTACATAAATTAAAAAAAAAAACTGAAAATCAGTAAAATCGTTCAAACTATAATTATGAAATATATTATGATCTTTTGAAACATTTTTTTTCAAGTTCGATGGTCAGAAAAATGAGTTTTTCGCGATTTACAGCAAAACGGTAAATTTTATCATAAAAACACTCAAAACAAAAATTTTGTAGATCATTAAAATTAAATTATGTATAAAAATTTATCAATAGAGCTTAAGTTCTACCTATTTGTTGCTTAATCAATCTCATGTTACCACTCTTAATAAAACTCACACAAAGTTTTAATATTTAACAGCCAATGAGTTGTTTTCTCGAAGATACTTTCCTATCAACCATTGAAAGGGCGATCTACCCCCTGGAACTTTAGCGATCTCCCACGGGCCCGACTCCGCGGGGTAAACACGCCCCGTGGCGAACATTCTACTGTCCATTAATTATTTGTTGAAATTAGGTATCATATTTACATTTGTTAGCTTTCAACAAGGATAAGTAATTACGTAGATAAATATTGTAGCCAGACAAAACAGAAGTCTTTATCGTGTGACTGTTACGAGTGTAGTTTTGAGAACCAGTATGGAGCGCTAACCTCATATTCGGGCCAATCAGCGACTGCCAAATATGTGTGGTGCAACTTTCTAAAAAATGTTGTTCAGGCAATGCAGTTTTTTTAGCGAGACGCGCTGAATGAGCCAGTCCCTATGGTTTGCCCGATCGCCACTTGCAGAATGTGTATTGTGGTTGGTTCGGGCTGGCATTGACGTTCAGCACATGCTGCCGCTACAAACGTATACAGGTTGCGCCCCCTACTGAAGAGTACTCGTGAGATCTAGCTAGCCAGAGGCGCATAGTTTATAGAAGAAACAAATGAATTTTAAGAGACCTTGCACAGTTGTTTTTTATAAAATTACAAACTAAATGTATTATAAATTAACATCATATGTTATAATGTTATATTGTCGTCTCTTTCTACCACATTTCAACTGAAGCTTCAGCTCCTGACGCCGTTGTCTATGCGCGGGCCTGTACTACTGTTATGGAGAGACAAGATCTGTATATCTGTTTATAATAATAGTACATGTGACTTTTGGATACATATGCTTACTATTAGTGGAAGAATTAATAAAATTCAGTTTAGTAGTTTTAGAGAAACATACATATTTCCTCTTTCATATAATATAAGACATATACAATTGTCTAAGGCTGTGTGTATCGTGTCACGAAAACTTTGATACTCATTTCTATAATACTCGATCTTAATACACCAAGTTGGTACAATAAAAGCTTCACATTAATGTTTACTTAGAATTCACCGGCAGAATTGCGTGCCCTCATTATATTCTTTTGTATCAAATTCACAATAGAACGTATTCTTATTATTACAAAAACATTTAAATAGAATACCAGAATATAATGGAACAAGTCTATCAAGGCTAACTTTGTTTCACTGTATTTTATTTATAATTTGAAAAGCAATCTTTTACAAATTCAGATCAGGAATAGATGGAACAGTAGTAATACTGGTGAATGTTTAGTTTTGCGTTTCTAACTGAATGGTTGGCTAGCCGAGTCCTTAAATGTGTTATGTTAGACATGTTTTACTATATTTTGTATATTATACTAAATATACCTCACTTAACAGAATTAGAAACAATTTTTATTTGCACGTTTAAAAAACTTATAAAATTGTAACTACAAAAATATGCTAATTCAGTACATTAAGTACTACGTGGCTCAGGCGCCGTGCAGTGGGTTGCGACGCCAGCACGTACCTTCGGTCGGTACGGTTAATACCTAAACTTGTAACCAACTTGGAGTCTAATAAATAATTACTACCGTGTTTGTCGGATCTTTTAATTCAAGAAACTATTAGTGTATACCCTAATACATACTTAACAAAAGTGAACCCAATTCCTAGAACTTACTTCTGAAAATAATGACTGAATCGAATGAAATATGAATGAAATATTAAAAATAACAACCTATGCTCATACTTTTTATATAAACAGATAGATATGTTTATCTAGTTGTAATCGACACACTCTTATACTTACTGAGTTAGAAGCTTTACTGTGAATGTTCAGAATATGTATTTCTTATATCGTATTGGATACGCGTTTGTCCTCCATGTTACCTGATGGAAAGTGATGACTCAAATTCAAATTCATATATTTATTTCTCAAAATTCACAAATACTTGTTATTATTGACGTCAAATAAAGCATGACTCTACCACCAGTTCGGAAAAACCGTCGTGAAGAAGAACTGGCAAGAAACTTCACGGATATATTTTTTTCAAAATCAATTTACAGAGTATCTTTATGTCTATACAAAATTATTCATATCTGCATCTGTTAGCTTGGCAAGTCTTCCTCCCCCCAAGTTTCATATCATAGGGAAGCGAGCGACCCGTCACCTGACGGTACCATGATGGAGACTTGGATGCAACACGGGGTGCCCATTCACTCTAAGCTTGAATGTTCCAGGACTATATCTCACCTATGACTATATGACCCCCATGTCAGGGAGGACTCCGTGTCGGCGCCCCGTATTCCGATGTTGGAATGGCAAGGGTTCATAAATTGAAAGAGAGCACTTGCACATTTATAAAAAAAATTTAAGTAAAATACCGACAAACGTGCACCTTTACGACGGTGTTCAAGACTCCAGTTTTTTTTTCGTATGCACAGGGTCATTGATAATTTGAAGAGCTCATCGGTCGACTGAGTCCGAAGCTTCGATGCTTCTAGTTGGTACTTTTCAGAACCATCTCAAATGATCGAACCTGAAAGTTCAGCACTTCAGAGATGGAGGTGGCTGTATTTTATCAAGAACCCTCCCCGGTCCAGACAGTTACAAAGGTTAGTGATGAAATGGAAAGCTTTGATCCGGTTGACTTGACGGCATGACAGCGGGTGTCACGTGCTTACAAAACATCTTGGTTCTCTTTTCGTGCAATAGTTATAAATTGGTCGCAAAGGTTCTTCTGTAAATAAAAAATTATGCAGTTACCTTTATGTAAATTAGATATTGTAAGGCATTTTTCATCGTTTACTATTAATTTTTTTTAACAATATGGTTCTTTTGACTTGGAACCAGCCGGGTGTGCGTAATTACTATTTCTGCTTGATCCATAATTAATTTTTCTGTTCGTTGGCAATTTGTTATGAAATTTCCTGCCGTACAATTGACCCAATTGCCTACTGTGACAAATTATAAACCGAACAATGGAAATAATAAATGCTTAGAAATGTCTTCTTTTATTAATATTCCAACGGACTGTCATTACGTTTTTATGAAAGAATCGACAAACCTTTTCAACTATGGAAAATAGATGCTGAGTCACTAATGCTGCATTGATTCGGTTACCTATACAAACACGTCTTCAGGAGCGTTTTATGACCGCTTCGAATAACAAGCGCACGAGCACATCAAAGGGAATCTGCTATAAAAATATAAAAGATGAGCGTAATGGATCCCACCTAAAACCCCGTAAGGAGATTTTCTGTGTGAATCGGGTATCAAAGTTGAAACTCTGATTGTGTAGAATGTTTTATTGAAGTCAATCAAATGTTTTAACATACAGGTAGAGTTTATGCTCGATGGAGGATTATTCGCTTCGCTGTATTTATGTGTACTGGTGTCACTGCGAACCTAAAGCTCTCAGATTCTAGGGACAAATAATTTCGTTACAAGTTCGGGCGGTACCTGCGTACAAAAGACCCGTGTGGTGCCAATCGCCTAAACAACAAGCTCCAGTAGTAAAGTGTTTCACCGCTATACACGTATAGAGATTGTGACGAACTGGGGGGGAGGGAGTTACGAACACATTGTTTATCGAGTACATAAGGGAGCTTTATATGAACACACTTACATTGTATACTCTATTTATGTTTCGGGATTGTATTAGTCATCGTCCAATCGCATCATTTATATCACGCACCTTTCAACCAATAATATAGCACTTTAATCGAACAACCGGTCCCATTTCTATTTAGTGTGAGCGTCTAACACTTTCCACTTCAATAATCACTCAAGCCCGCTTGCTGAACTATCAGACTTTGGTAAGGAATCTACCGGAAGCGAAGTATTTGTCGTATATAGAGTTTTCTAAGTTATATGTGCTTACAGTTTATTAGATATAATATATTGAAAGGAACTATTCAAAAGGATGGTTTACAAGGAAACCGTTTCCTATTGTCAGGAAGCATTCAGTGATGTAAAAAAGACAACGATTCGTCGCAACACTTTTTCGCCGATCATTATACAACACTACGAATTCGTTAGTTTGTTAGTTCACTTTCCCGCCCTGACTACTCAACCGACCACGCTGACGTCTGTCAAGAGAAACAAAGGATATAAGGTACATCATATTCAAAAAAATAAAATTATTTTTACGGAGAGAGAGATACGGGAGCGAAGCCGCAAGCAAAAAAAGTAGGTAATACAAGGATTTCAAAAAACACTTAATAATATCATTGTTTTTGCCTGAAATCTCGTGCTGAGTTCATGATCTAGTACATATATGTAGATACACAAATCAGTTTACTTCACGGATGCAGCGAACTAAGGATCCAGTTGAAATATACCTACATGAAACATACATACTCGTATATATTTGAAAACACGAAGTCCTGGGTGCCAACCTGACCTGGGTCGATTGTTATTCCAAGTCATGGTAACCAAATGTTGAATTCTGGTTGTTGTTTTCATTATCTTTTAATATTTCCCTCGGCTGGGAATAACTGAGCATTAAAAAAGAACATTCAGTTTAAACCAAGTACTGGTAGGTTACTCAGTATGTGGATCTATACAGGACGAAAACTTTTTTTGATATTTGCATTTTCGGGTGATTCGTTATTTTCCATTAGTAAACATTTCTTGATTTGTTTCTGTTTTAGTCTGTGAATCGATACTAAAATTACTTTCACGGTTATTACCTGGCTTTTATTGCACCGATATTAATTGCGAATTGGCCCAAGGTGTGTAGCGAGTTTAATTTCTAAAATCTTATGCGCATTAGCTGTGGGCGTTAGCGGCACATTGCAAACACAACTACAATTGTGAATGGAATGTAAAGAACGACTTTAAATACCAATAGCGAATAGTAATTAAACTACGGACTTTGTAGCAATATGTATCATCATGAAATAATGAGCATTTTTATTATTATTTTTTACTTTTATTGTAAGCTGCAAAAATACACTATTAGCTACAATAAGCTGTTAAGGTGCTAAAATTCAAATACGCAAGTCTCTCAATTAGCTTTTAAATACATTAAATCAATAATTAAATATGTTGTTATTTCAAATACTTGTTGTTCAAAATATTGATGCACTTATATTTTCAGCATAAAGGTATGAAAATAAAAATTTGCGGCATTCTACAAAACGTTACGAGATTTATATTTGAAAACTGATCCTAAAAGAAAAATAATATACTGTTTCCGAAAAAAATATTTTTGATTAAGAATTAGAAATCTAGGTCTGAAAGTAAGGACCACAAAGAGTTAGCAAGAGAAGTTTCGAGCCGTATCTGTTCTGGTACAAACGTATTAGCTGGGGTTTTATTTGTATATATAGTTGCATCAACAAACATAGCACTATTTCACTTAATAAAGATTTAAGGGAATAATGGATATAGTATAATTTAGAGGTACAGGTACAAACCACATGATAGTTACATTAAACATTAATTAATTGATGGTAGTTCAAATAAAAAAAAATTTTTTTTATATTACTAAGGGAAAATCGTAGAACATTATATTTTAAAACTAATGAATTGCCTATTGGGGTTGAAAGGCATTTACTACACAGATATTTGAGGCACCACCACCTTTTAGCTTCTTATTATTTTAATATAAACAGCATCAACCTCATTTGAAAAGCAGATTTAAGATAAATTAAACACCTTTGAACTCTTGTAACACGGCTTTAAACATTTATAAATGTTCGTTTTATTATGTAAATACGCATTGTGTTCATATTGGAGCTAAGAAAGGTAGCTTGGATCAGACAAGCGACTTCTTACACTATTTCGTGCGAGGTAGGGTCTTTTGACAGAGTTCTTTGGTTGGAGCTATACGTTTAAAATAATCTTTGATTGAATTTGAGTTGAGAAGAGATAAAGTATTGCCCTTAGCAGAGGTTTGATGAAGCAGTTCATGATCAAATACATGTCCCCTGTAGAGAGCGAGTCCGGGGTTACGAGTAGAGCTAGTTTTAGACTGGCTCGGACGAGGCCCCTACCGCCGACCCATATAGCCCGATGATTTGGAAATAATCAGCCCAATCCGAGTCGAACGGCCCACCGACAGACGGCGGCGCGGCGAGTGGACAGTTTTGAAAAAGGGTTTCGCCGCAACCAATAAATTCTAAGAACCTCAAACCTAAATAACAACAATGATAATGATTATTTGCTGATAAAAGCGTGAAACGTGAAGTATATGTACGAACCACGGAATACAACAAACTGAAATACTGGAGGATTGCGTGTTTGTTATAATCTGTGCTTGTAGTATGACATTTGTATGTCACTTCCGGTTACATGCTGTCACAATTTCTCTCAGCCTGCACTCTCCCTTTTCCATGTCCTGGTAAAATAAGATTTAAGAAGAATTATTTGTAATCCTGGGGAATCAAACCGATACAAGTTATCATTGAAGAACTCAAATTTTATATTAATAAGGTGCATTTTGCGTACAGATTTGCACCTTTTAGTTATATACATTTCACAAGAATCTCTACTATGTGTAGTAGAATTTCTAATGATAAGACCTCGTCTTGGGTGGTTCTACAGTACGTCCTGTTTAAACCGCCTATCTGCGTTGACGTTGTGTTTCGTTTAAAGGAACGGATCAGACAGTGTAACAGCTGGTATAAAGAGACACAGAGAGAGACTGAAAGCATCATTAATTGATAACAATAATTTAATCCAATAACTCCTACGATTAATGATGTCCGTTGGCAAGGATGCCTCTCACCATCAGGTTGAGCGCGGGCTCGTTTGCCGGCTTCGTCGAAGTTAACAAAACTAACTAAAGTTACTACAACAAAGTCATAAAATCAAGCTTCGCCGCATCTTGCGAAAACCGATAAAATTACAAAACAACAAAAACTAATTTATTTCCTTTCGACGACTTCGACTAGTAACTTCGGCATCGTGATGCTTAACATTCTTTCGCGGACATTTTACGCACTCCGGTCTGTTGGCGGGAACATGAAACTTTGTTTTAAGTCCACTTTGAGCAAACTCAGGCAAAATGCTCACAAACGGGATTTAAGTTAAATTCGCGCCGCAACTTCAGGGTAAATAAAGAGTGGCAGACTGCAAGTTACTTGACTTCTGCAAGTTATTTTTGTGTGTTTTACTTTCATTGGTAATAGTATTTTGTGATTGCCTTGTACCTATGGATCTGTTATTATTTGCCTTTAGTTAGTAACATGTCTATGGAACAAAAAAATATATTAACATGAGAACCATTCACAACACATTCTGCCAGCTTTGGAGAAATCCGAAAGCCGGCAGAATGTGTTATGAATGCATACATATATACAGCAAAGTGGGGCTATCCCTGAATATAAATATAAATGTGTATAAAAAGATAACACAGTACGCAATATAAATAATTTTATGAATTTTGTAGGAGGCCTTTGTGAGACCAGAGAGAGAGTGCTGAGAAGTTATTTTACTGGTTCTAACGCAGTTACCTTGAATTTTTAGTTTTAGTTTTTGAAATCATCAACATAATATTAATGGATTAATATCATAATTTTTTTATTGTATTTATTTTTATGTACATATGGAAATTGGGCTTCTTACGGGTAGTTGGTGAGTTCCACAGTTTATACCTGTAACCGGAAATTTTCGGCCTACGCCCCTTGATGTTAGAAGCTACTGGTTCGCTACTAATAAGCGGCCGTCCCGCCTGCACCTTCCCGACCCATCCCAGCTCCCGTAGCTCCCGTAGGGCCGCGTCCCGCGTTGTCATCTTCCCCTCAGTCGTCGTTGGCTGAGGACATGAAGACCGTGTTCGACGTCATCCAAAACGTCGACATTAACGAAATCTCCGTACTCGCACGCAAACTGCGAGCCGCCCGCTCTCCTCAAGAGCGGCTATTCGCGTTAGCAGAGCATCACTCGCTCCTAAGTTCGTTGTAAATTTTTATTTTTTATTTTTTAATGTCTAGACCCGCGAATCTCGCGTCCAGTCGTATTAAACCTAAGGGCTTATCCCTAGTATCTTTTAACGCTCGTAGCCTTAGCTCTAACCTTCCCGAGATTAAACTGTTCCTTCAGAACAACGACCCAGATCTTTTTCTTCTCCAGGAGACATGGCTCACACCTAATCGCTCCAGGGGATTCGTGATTCCCAAGTACGCGTTTACACGTAACGATAGGCCTAACTGCGACGGTTTCGGCGGCACTGCTATCTACTACAAAAGAGGATTCCATTGCTGTCCTCTCCCTACCCCTCCTCTCCTTAACATGGAAGCCACCGTGTGTAGATTGGCTATGACTGGTCATCCGACCATCATCATAGCCTCAGTCTACATACCTTGTGGCACCAAACCTATCCGCAGCGACTTTGAGACCATTCTCGCCCTCGGCCGTTCAGTCATTATGTTCGGAGACTTTAACTCCAAACATACTGACTGGACGTGCCTATCAACCAACCAAAGCGGTATAGCTCTCCTCGACATCACCAACTTACTCGACTTAGACGTCGTCTCCCCTATCACTCCCACTCACTATCCCGACAATCCGAACCACTCTCCGGACATCCTCGACTTTGCAATCGTCAAGCATATCAACCTCGACCTCAGGTCTATCGAACCGCTCGATGACCTAGGTTCTGACCACCGCCCCGTCTCCCTCGTGCTAGGACCGCCTAACGTTAACGTCAGTTCTCCTAAGACCTTTACCGACTGGAAAGGTTTTAAAAACACGATAGTTTCTGCCTTAGAGGCCCCAAACTCTCCGCTCGCGATCTCGCCTGATCAATTAGATAGCCCGGATAAAATAGACTCGTTAGTAAATTCTCTCACTGATGCTATCAACTCAGCCATCAGTGTAAACGAAAAGGTTGCTAAGAAAGGCAAACCCACGCTTCCCTTAGCCATTAGCAATCTTATTAAAGCTAAGAACGCGGCTCTCCGGAGAGCCAAGAAATATCCCACGCCCGCCTATAGAACAGCTGCGAATCAGCTGCAACGTAAAGTTAGATCTCGCCTCGCGGAACTCCGAGACGCCCAGATGAACGATCTCATGGCGAATATCTCCCCGTCCCACCAAGCGTATTATCGAATGGCCCGAGCCCTACGCGTAGACGCCGCCTCTCACGTCCCTCCTCTCACTCGTCCCGATGGCTCTATCGCCTTCGAAGACGAAGAGAAAGCCGAATGCTTCGCTGACAGCGTTGCGTCTCAATGCTCGCCCAGCACGCAACCCGCGAATCCCAATCACATCAAAGCGGTGGAGGCCGAAGTCCTCCGTAGAAACTCTCTCCCCATCACCGACGACCCCGTCACAGTCTCTAATGATGAAATCTCGCTTCACATCAAAAGTCAAAAGTCCAGAAAGGCTCCGGGTGCGGATGGTATTTCCAACCACGCACTTAAGCACCTGCCTCAACAGGTGCTTACCTTGTTAGCTATCATTTTCAATGCCTGCTTCGACCTTAGCTACTTTCCAAAAGCTTGGAAAGAAGCGACAGTCATAGGCATACCCAAGCCGGGTAAACCTCTTAATGTCCCGGCTAATCACAGACCCATCAGCCTCCTCAAGGCAATGTCTAAACTTCTCGAGAGAGTCATACTCTCTCGAATGCGGAACCATCTGTTTCCAACGGACGGCGATCCTCTCATAATTCCCCACCAGTTCGGCTTTCGCGCTAAGCACTCCTGCCCTCAGCAAGTCCATCGAATCGTCGAGTACATACTCGACGGCTTCTATCCGAAACGAAAGAAAACGATCGCAGTTTTCTTTGACGTAGCCAAGGCTTTCGACAAAGTCTGGCACAGCGGTCTCGTTTATAAACTCTATAAAATAGGCTTACCGGCTCGCCTAGTTAGGATAATCGCGTCGTTTCTCAAAGACCGCACGTTTCGTTTCAAACATGAAGGCACGCTCTCCGCGCCTCGTCCCATAAAGGCTGGAGTCCCTCAAGGCTCAGTCCTTGCCCCTCTTTTGTATACCGTATACACTAACGACATTCCCATCCCAGCTAAAGTCGTCGAACTCGCTCTCTTTGCCGACGACACTGCCCTTTACACCAAAGGCCGCAGAGCCTCGGGTCTCGTCACCAGACTTCAAAAGGCTATTAACACCCTCGGTGCTTGGTTCAAAAAATGGCGTATCGATGTGAACCCAGAGAAGAGCTCTGCGGTTTACTTCGACTACAGACGCAGTCGTATCCCCGACAATCTCCAATTGAGAATGCAAGGCACTCCCATCCCCTGGAAGCGCAGTACCAAATATTTAGGCGTCATATTAGACCAGACGCTTTCATTTAATCCTCACGTCGATAGAGTAACGAAACTCGCACGTTTTTACCTAGGCCGGCTTTACAGTATGTTAGGTAGAAAAAGTAAAATGTCCTTCAGAAATAAACGAACGCTTTATAAGGTCTGCGTTAGACCAGTCATGTCATATGCTTCGCCAGTCTTTGCTCACGCCAAACCCTCCGTCCTGCACAAACTGCAGGTAGTTCAAAACCTCTTCTGCCGCAGGGCCACAAACGCACCTTGGTACGTGCGCAACGCGGACCTGCACAGAGATCTTGAACTGCCTACAGTTCAACAGTATCTAAAAACACTCTCAGAATCGTTCTTCAAACGCGCCGAATCCCATCCCAATCCTCTTGTTCGAAAATCAGTCTCATATACTGCTCCTGTCCTAGATTCGGCATACAAAATCGCTAGACCGAGAAACGTGCACACAAGCGAACCTTCGAAGATAACCGTAGATCTCGAGGCCCTTCAGGCCGCAAATTCTAATTCTAACGTAAATTCTAATTCTAATTAATGCAAATTTAATTTTTCAATTTTTAATGTTTTCATTATTTACTTTTCATTTTTAATGTTTTATTTTACTTTTAATTTTTGAGCACCTTCAGTGCTATGTAAATCCCAGCGGGTGACCCCTTAAGGGCCCCGCTAGCGCGGCCTCTTTCTCCAATTGGCCGTCGCTCCGATGAAGGCTGAGTGGCAAAAATGCACGAGCCGACAGGGGGTTTTTAGTGGGTATGGTTCTGGTAGGCGTCGGGACGAGTCCCACATAACTTCGGAATCGCGCCGGAGTATGCGTCAGAGCATTTTTATCCTCCTGCCCTTCCCGCGGAGGGGAACAAAAAAAAAAAAAATACTAATAAGCTATAAGTGAGGAGGGCGATGGCTGGATCCCACATTAACTCGTGAACGGGTGCCGTTTGAGGGTGTTCGCTGTTTAGATACTTGGGGGGAGGGAGACTTGCAGGGCTAACAGATGCAGATGATAAGAATAACTTTGTATAGACATAGAGATACTCTTTAAACTTATTTTGAAAAAAATATACCCATGAAGTTTCTTGAAAGTTATTCTTCACGAAGGTTTTTCCGAACTGGTGGTAGAGTCATGCTTTATTTGATATTAATAAGAACAAGTAATTGTCAATGTTGAGAAATCATTTCATTTCAACCATAACCACTAGCCACGCGCAACAGCACTTTGATCCACGATTTGTTTATGTGTTAAGGGTTCTCTGTACTGTACTGTTGGTGTAAATGTAAGTCTAGGGATTGTGTCACTCACGTGGTCCCATGCACTTGAGTCCCAGACATTCAGAAGGCCTGCGCGTTGTCTATGATAATTGCTAACTGAGTTAATAACAAAATGTAATTTCCCAAAACGCTTTATGGTATTCTTTAATTTAGTATAGTAATTATTAGTATTTTTTATAATTGCTTTTTGGTATTCGGTCCAAGTAATATTCATATATCTGATCCTGTGGAAAGTAGACATCTTCACGCTGACACTGGGGGCCCTAGTTAGGGGCATAGTTAGGGCATATAGATATACAAAAGAAAGCGAAGTCGAAATATGACTAGGGCCCCTGGAGTGAGAGAGTTTTTTCTGTGTAGTTTCAAAAGTATTGGAGAGTGTAACTCGAAACCTTACTTTTACACTTTTGTTCTATATGTGCCCAATGTTGTACAATGTACATAAGGCATTATATTTTATCTGTAATTATCTATTTTTGTATTTTCTGTGGTAATTTTCTAATATTCATTTTTGTAAATATACTTGACATCAAAACCAGAATTCTGCAAAAATCTGTAACACCATAATAAAATTGAGAAGGCGAGGGCGAGGGCGTGACACAAGTAGCGACACTCTGTTTGAATGAACCTTCGTATTCATCGTCGATACTATTTATTTTCAGTTTTCACCCAACTTGACTCTAAATAAAAATATATACAGATCGTTCTGTAGCTCCCGTGATCGAGCCGAGATAAAAAGATGTAAGCGAGAATCTCATTCTCCTTTGTGGCCGCGACATTAATAACTGAGTTTTCTGCGACATTGATTCCAGTTATTCCCGCGGAAACTATCTCTTTTGTGCTGCCTGTTTTATTTTTTTTTACTCTCTGGCAAGTGGCGTCCGCACCCATTGGTACCATTCATCGTAAGTGTTTTACTTATCAATATTGATTATGATTATTACACCGACGTGATGCGTCTCCGAATACTTCAATTGATTCGACGAGGACCTGTGAAATAAAAGATAATCGTTCGATGACAGAACCAAATAATAGTTTCAAATGAAATGCGTTATTATTGTTTTGCTAAAATTTTAGAAGTGATTATTTATTTAATTTATTTAAAATTATTTCTTATTATCTGAACGTATTTATATTAAAAATTTGTAGCATTATTTTAACACAGAAGAAAGAACATTTGCTTCGTTGTAAAGTGACAATAGTTGTTATTGGTCATTAGATATGGTTTATATTATAGATTGGGTAAGTTTATTTGCATGATTCTTGCGAAATCCTAAATAATACTTAATGCGAAGATGAACTTTTTTTGCATTGTTTATTATGTCTTTACACCTTAACTAATTAACTAATCATCATTAAAAATTACATGCACATTGTTAGAAAATGAGTCAGGCTTTATATCCGAGGTA
Organism: Marasmarcha lunaedactyla; assembly: GCA_923062675.1. Taxonomy (NCBI): domain Eukaryota; kingdom Metazoa; phylum Arthropoda; class Insecta; order Lepidoptera; family Pterophoridae; genus Marasmarcha; species Marasmarcha lunaedactyla. The sequence continues at coordinate 1,395,020 of OV281341.1, forward strand.
ACTGCGGGATAGATTTAGTATTTCATAGTTAAGAACATTTGGTGTTGGCCAGAGATGACCAGGCCAGAGCGAATGTAAACCGGCTCCCCGTGACCAAGTCATGGTTTGATATAACAAGTTCTTTTGTTAACATATTATTATTCCGTTTTCGTAAGTTCTATAAGTTTACATAAATACTTAATTAAGTACTTACTGCTGGTCTGAAACAAACACAACAATTTTGAATTTTTTTCTATTCCGTGATATGGTTTTTAATTTTGTTGTGTAAACTACCTAAAGGTCAATTCTTGAATTTTCGTCTTAATTAACTCTAGATACATAGATAAGCAGATAAGCAGAGCTTGTGTTATGGATGACCATACAGCGAACTGGGGGGGGGGGTTCCAGAATAAACATACATATATAAATACAAACAACCATGACCCGAGAACAAACATCTGTGTTTGTCGCAGAAATGAATGACCCGGCCAGGACTCGAACCTGGGACCTTCAGCGTATGAGGCAAGGGTATTTACCACTACACCAATCGGTCGTCGATTTGTATATAATATCTCTTCTCTGTAAATCTTTTTGTAATTTTCTATTTTTTTGGTGTGTGTTTATGTCAATAAATTATTCATTCTTTCATTCTCTAGAGTTGGATTCGCGTTTGTCTTCCATCGCGCCTGATGGAAAGCGGTGATAAAGACGCTAAAACACGCCTTTTCAAAAGTGCTTATTCATTTAAGAAAAAAGAAACACTTATTCAATATTTGGGCGGTACGAAACAAAAAGGAGCCGTCAAAATGTTTGCTTCGAATTTTAGGTGTATTAACTAAAAAGGTACAGTATCTGCCTGCGCCTTGAAATCTAATGTAAGAATGTTAGGGCTTGAATAAGTTCGAAGAGAACATTCCGACACTCTCCAAAAAGCAGCATATAAAACACCCACAACAAGAGACTGTGCGACGCTATTAAATAAATTCTACCAACGGTGGAAAAAAAAAAACCAAGACTCCTGTGTTGTCCACAACACAGTATGTGAGCACAGCACGCTTCATAGAATGCAGCCTGTAAATGCAGAACTGTAAATGGCTGCAATTATTAGTGTGTCGCTATAGGTGAGCTTTTTATTTTTAAATCTATGTTTATGTTTAGAGTAATTAAATTGAATTGAAAATACATTTATTGTCAACCACAACACATAACAATAGTTTTAAACATACAGGTTAGTTAAATACAAAAATAATGAACACAAAGTGCAACGCAGGTTAAACAATAAAAAAAAAAATTGCGTTTCTGGAATCAGTCAATTGCATGATAAGTTGTTATTGTGATTGGATACTTTATTATTCTTATTTGTTCAATTTTGTTTGTGCTTGTTAAATACAACATGGATAAGTTTACCCGAAAACTATTCTGTGATTAACTATGAAGGTGGATTTCGAATTTAGTAATAATACATTCCGGAGAATCGTAGTATTTAGCGCACAGATATTATTCAGCTTCACAGAATCTGCGCTGGGTACTGCAGGGATCTGTGGGAAGCGATGTCATCTGTATATGCCAAGGTTTTCAGCTTTTACTCGTAGTTGCAATATCCAGAATCCATTATGACTATGTCTACAAATGTTACATATAGTGATAGGAAAACTAAATCAAGATTTTAATATATTGTGAATAATTTCTAATCAGCTCAAAAAATAGAAATAAATCCATGTTACAATACATATTATTATGTATTATAGCACTTTTGCGATGATTTATCGAACATTTTGAAGACTACAAACGGTGGCACCTGCAATTGTTGAGTTTGAAAAATTTTACCCATTTTTTAAAATTCCAAATTGGTGCAAGATGAACGTAATATAGTGAGAGCTGACCTTGTAAAGCGATGATTTCCTGGGGGAAATCCGAAAGTGTCTACCCGTGGGGCTGCGTCAGTCTGCTGTGGTATGTTGTATTTCATATAGGTATAGACATTTATTTATGTAGATATTTTTAAACGTTATTTTATGTAATTTTTCATATATTTTTTGCTAGACTTGAGCTATTATGCCGATGGATATGCTCAAATAACATAACAGGAGGACTACTTCCTCTCCGGCGACGTGAATACAACCTTACTCCAAGTCGTTTGAGCACTGACTTCTCAAAGACATTAAAAAGCCGTAAATAAGCCATTCAGTATAGGTATTTTAAATACTTTCAGTGCAATTATATTTTTAAACGGTTTTCATACTTTTTATGTTAGATCGCTATGTGTAGATTTTCAACTGTGACGCATAATGATGCTATCATGAAAATATTGTTTACTTTACTGTTGAAATCTACTGATATACTCGTATAACAGTGGACAACGCAAGTGATAAAAAAAGTATAACAAAAATGACCTAGTAAAGTGGGCCACTTTTACACCAACTGAAGTTTGAAACAGAAGGAATGCTCTGAAAGTAATAGTTCTGTGATAATCTATATTTATTATAAACAAAAAAGAAGATTTGTTTGTTTACATTTGTTTTTTGTTTATAGTGTTCTCAATCAAAAAATGTAAAAAGTTCACACATGTATTCTACTCTATAAGATCATTTTTTAAATTGTGAGCCTGTTATTGGCGGTCTGTTTGAGCAATTAAATACAAACAAGTGTAAATTAGACCTCAGAGCTGTTGGCTCTGTGAAACAATAAATAAATAAATAAAAAAATAAATAAAATACATGTCATCGACGAACTTTGAAACTTTTGAACTGGCTATAGAAATAAGAACCCAGAGCTACGCGGGTGACATAGATAGTTCAACTTATTTTTGCGCGCAGTGCTATGTGTGCGTGTTCTTCAAAAACTGCAACTTAACTTTGTGTGACGGCCGCCATCTTGTGTTCTCCACGCTTTGGTGTGCGTGAACTTGTAGCGCACTCTAGGCCGCTACACAAATGCCTTGAACTATCTGTACCACACAGGAACCAGTAGTGTCCACACCGAAAGTGGTTTAGTTGTAGCTTTGGTTAGACAAAGAACGTAGACTTTGAACCATAAACAATCTTATGGTGACATTACTATATCATTACCAAATTTTGAAACATACTAAATCAAGATTAATTTAATTTATTGGATCGTTTCTACTCTGTGAAGACTTTAATTTTCATTATTATCAAAAACAGTTTTGAGCAACTTCATAAGCTCCTTAGCTGCGAACGACAGTTTATTTTATGAATACTTTATAAATCAATATTTCGTCGAAGTGTTAAATTTTAACAGAATTTTCACATTAATTCCACTTAATTTGTGCATAAAATAGTGTTTACCTTAATTTTAAAATTTCCGAATACCAACAACAGACAAATCAGATTGTAATATCCATGTTTAAAATAATTATTTTGACTTTCAAAGTTTCAGTACTTTTTGTGATTTTAAAATGTCACATAACTCCACTAATATATAACTTCATATACCAGGCAATTCAGATAGTTTTGCGGCAAAACCTCTGCGTAAGGAGGATCGTTTTGCGCTGGGTACCCCACAACCTCACCGCAGCTCAGAAGCAGGTGTGCGTGGAATGGTACCATGACATGATTCATAAATTCAAACCAAAATCTTCCAACCGTGTTTACGATATCAGGTGACGAATCTTGGATTTATCAATATGATCCAGAAACAAGGTGGCAGTCAGCAGTTTGGTTGTTTCAAAACAAACCAACGCTTACGAAAGCGAAACAATCGAGAAGCGCTGGAAACATGTTGATTGCCAGCTTTTTCTCCATAACACGGTATTTAGAATCATTTCCCTTAAGAAACCAAAGTAGATCAATCCGAGGCCTTCTGCTCCACCACGACAAAGCGCCCGCGCACGCCGCGATCAAGATGTGGGACTTCCTAAACACCACACTGGTAAATCGTTCTGTTCATCCATCTTCCAGCACTCATTTGGCCCGTGTGACTTCTTTTTGTTCTCTAAAATTAAAAACCAGAAGCTGCGCTCACTGCAGTCGAGAAGGGCGTTGAGGAAGTACCTGTCGCAGACTGGAAAATGTGCTTTGAAAATTGGTTGAATAATTTTGTAGAAATGCTGGTGGAGAGACGGAATATTTGATAAATATATTTGAATAGATGAATAAACAAAAATATAATCTATTGAACATTTTTAACTTTCTGTGTCCCACGCAATTGCATCAGGGCCCACTGTGGGCCACGCAAATATAATATTAACAACCATGAAAATAACGTGCTTTTTCTGAAATCCACTAACATTAACATTTTGAAAGTTTAGATGTTCGTTAATTCAAAATCACTTAAAAATGGCTAAGCAGATTTAGCCGAAAGGACATTGTTCTGCACCCATATAAAATACATATTATGTCAAAGCGCTTATTAGAAATCTAAATCCAAAATAGACGCTCTTTATGTACCTATTCATTTTATTATGGACAAGCGTGTGAATGAAAGTTACAAAAAATATACGAATTTGTGAGGTCATAATCTTGTGTGAAAGTAACACATCATTATTGTAAAATACAGTTTTTATACTCAGTATTTTTAATGAAATTCAGATTACTCATTAGACATTTCCTACCCGCTAATCCCTTTTTGTGTAAAAAATCCTTCAAACAAAAAATAACTTATGGCATATTTAAAAGTTTAATGCGTACTTTTGTGTTACTTAAAATTGATATGGACATTGTTATATCTTTAAGAACATAACTTGCTTCCTCGAGCCAGTTTTCAGAGCCTTCGAGATTCTAATAAAATGTTTCTTTAGACGCTTCTCGTCTTTATTACTCTACTGGTCTATATTGATATAAAGAGGAAAAATTTATTTTTTTGTTTGTGTGCATGTTAATTGAAAAATGCATGTAATGGATACACACAAAAAAACTACTAAACTGATTTAAAAAATTCTTTAATTAATAGAAAGCTATCTAATCAGCGAGTAACATAAGTTATGATTTTAAAAGATATAGGGTAAATCCAGGTATACCCAGGAGGATTACCGCATGCGTTCGTGCCAGGGGAGCAGATGTTTTGTATTAATTTTGTAAATAAAAACATGTAAAAATTAATATAATTATTTACTTTAATTAGGAGATTGGAACCGCTCGCGTCCGCAAGGTTCAGCCCTCGATGCCTTGTACGTGGTCCCCGGGTGGTGCTAACCGAGCAGTATCTTCTGGTGGTAGGCTTCGGCCGTGGCTTGTCACCACCCACCAAACAAAGCCATGCCGCCAAGTGACATGGTCGCGTTCCGGCATGATGTTTAGTGTAGCCATCGAGAAGGGTAGGTCTGAGTAATCGTGCTGCATCAGAGAACTGTCTTCAGCTCATAATTTATTGGTTTTGGAGGGTAGCGGGATCCGAAGCCACGGCAAGCCACATGCGAAAGGCTGCCCCGCCACCTCACGAAAAATCCCGGGAGGCTTCATCGTGCCAGCTGGCCACTGGTTAGAGAGGTCCCGATGATAATCCCCGGGGGGGTTCAGGCGTCCCCGCAGTCTCCAAGCGAGTTCCCCATCGGTGCGTTGTTTATTGCGAGTTGCTTGCTTCAATTTGCAGCGCTTCACTCAACTTCTGTCCTCTTCCCTATTCACTCACACAAATAATATGAAAAGTCATAACAAGAGTAAGGTTCTACAGCGGTTGCACTTCTTCTCTCTTAAAGTGCACTTCTGCAACATCAGAGGAATACACTCAAATCTCAACGATGTCCAACACCACCTTAAGATAGAGAGGCCTCACCTACTCTTCCTATTGGAGACGCAGATCTGTAATCTCCTCTAAACGTATATTTAAAAAAAGTCTCAAAACATTTCTGATGGAATCTCAATTAAAAGGCTGAAGCAATATTGCTTGTTGAACTAATAACTTTTATATTAATTATATCATGTTGATGTATATTTTGTTAATGTATATACTGCTGATGAATAATCTATTATAAATATGTGTACATATATTATAAGTATGTAATATAATTGTGTATGTATTCAATTGGCATTTTTATTTATTTATAATTTTTCTTTTTTCTTTTCTTTTTGTGGTCAAATGTTCGTCCTGACTCCTGATATTGTTGTTTTGTTTGCATATGGTGGGAGGTTGAACTGTACGTACTCATTATTTGTTTCTTTGTATTGTTTGTTTTCATACGTCACGTACTATATTATGTTGACAAATATTTATACATTCCTCAAGGTGGTGACTGAAAATCAGTGATTTGCATGTCAATGCAAATAGTAATACACTACAGGCACCACCTTTTTACATTTTGCACAATTGTGTTAGTTTTTGTTATTTATTGTTTCCTATTTTTATGTTGCTTTTTCTTATGTTGTGAACTTTTAAGTGTGTATTATGTTAAAAATGTTTCTTTACCTATTGTATTGTATTGTGTGTAGTGTAAATAAATTAATGTCTATGTCTATGTCTAATCCGTCAGACTCGGCATACCTTTGTTACCCAGGGTACATCCTGGAATTCAATTTACGCCCGAACGCCAGGGTGTGCGTGTATGCCAGTGACGAGATCTGTGGTCAGCGTCTCCGTAGCTTGGAAGATCTGGACTTTTCCGTCATGTGGATTTACATTGATACCGGCCTTGACCAATTGGTCTACGCCAGTATATACCAGTCTCATAGCGGAGATCGGGAAACAACGAGGCTGATGGAGTATCTCCGCGATGCATCAGATAAGGTTCGGCAACGTTTTCCTTCAGCGCAGTTGGTGTTCCTGGGGGATTTTAACTCTCACCACGGACAATGGCCACGCTGGAAGAGAGGCTTTTAAGTTTTCCGTGACTCATTTCTTAGGAAGCCTGACGGTTTACTGGCCCACGCCGCAAAAGAGAAAGCAGACCTTCTTGTTAATCTTTTTGCAGATTGTTCACGTCTAAATAGTCAAGGTAAAGTTCCACCCAAGTTACCTCAGGTCGTACCCAAAATGGGTACCGTTCATATTCGCCAAAAGGATACTTTGAAAAGTTATGGAGCGTGTATTGAACAATCGTCTCCTGGCATACTTTGAGCCCAACGAGCTCCTTAGTGATAACCAATACGGTTTTCGCAGTGGACGCTCGACTGGAGGTCTTCTTGTGTATGCCACTCAAGTGAGCGTATGGAGCGAAGCCTTGGAAGGTCACGGTGAAGCTATAGCTGTAGCCTTAGACATTTGCAAGGCTTTTGATAGGGTCTGGCATGATGGTCTCTTGAGTAAGCTTCCAGCATACGGAATACCTAAAGGGCTCAGCGACTAGATATCTGATTTTCTGAGGGAACGGTCAATTCGTGTAGTCTTAGACGGCTGCTCTTCTGACCTAATGGCAATTGATGCCGGGGTACATGGATCTGTTCTCTCTGCAACGTAATTCTTGCTGCACATTAATGACCTGCTAACCCCAGGCATTATTGGTTACGCTGATGACAGCATCATTGTAAAGAGATACATGTCCAATGCGCGAGCGATTTCTCAAGAAATCCGGGCTTTGAGAGAGTCCATGATTGAGCGGGTTGATTAGCCCTCAAAGAAAGTGTCTGATTGGGGCGAGTCCAACTTGGTCAAATTTAACCCGTCAAAAACACAGGCATGTTTATTCTCGGCCAAAAAGAGCAGTTTTGATCTAACGCCCAGTTTCCAAAACGTTTCTGTACCCTTAACCGACCACCAAGGGCTTCTGGGCGTAACTATATCGTCCCGGGCAACAAATTGTGTCCATGGCTCAAATAGCTTCAAAGAAATTGGGAATCATCTCGAAGGTCCGACGAAACTTTAGCCCTGAACGGCTACTTAATTTGTACACAGCTCAAGTTTGATCTTGTATGGAGTAATGTAGCCACCTTTGAGATGGTTCTACAAAATACCAAATAGAAGCGATGGACGCAGTTGACCGAAGAGCCCGAAAAATTATTAACAACTTTGACTTCACCACCAAAAATCTGCAAAGCCTCGACCATCGTCGGAAAGTTGCCAGTTTAACAGTCTTCTACAGATTGTATTTTGAAGAGTGCGCGAATGCTCTTTTTGATCAGGTTGAACCCACACCCTTCTTATATCGGATTACTAGACGCAGACAGGCCTTCCATCTCTTTATGGTAGATATCTCAAGAAGTCGAACCAAACGCTTCGATAGTTCCTTTTTGGTGCGGGTCGCAAAGGTGTGGAATGAACGCAGGCAGCGTCTGTTTTTCCAGAAAACTATAGTCCTAGTTCTTTCAAGCGTCGAGTGAATAGGTATCTCGTGGATAGACGTGTAACACCTTCGTCTTCATCGTCACTTTACATCAGGTGAGATAGAAGACAAACGTCTAGTCCTTTTTTAATAAAAAAAAGAGTTGTAAAGTCTGGGGCTGACAGTAAATTAGATGGTGATGAATAAATTAGTAGGACCAGTCAACATAATAGTAGTTCTTTCTTTGATATATTTTGTTGACGTTGTAAAGAATTCGAATTGATTTGTTAAGAGTTTTCTTACTCGCACGTTGCCGACGTACAGAGGTGGATCCGTGATCAATAATGTTTTTTCCTTTCGCCTCATATATTTGAAAACTTTAAACATACTTAAGTCTAGGTTGCATTCCACAAGAACGTGTACATAGAAAAATACATCAATTAACACTGAGATAGACAACATTGTATATTAATTTAAAAAAGTACCTTTACCTTCATTACATCTGTAACACTAACTAACAGATTAAACAGTAATAACAATTTTTTTTTCAAAATTATTTTACACCTAATTTTAACCATACACAACTTACAAAACAAAAAAATGGTGAACTAAGCGTAAAATTCCATTAAATCAAGGCCATATTATTCTGATAAACTATATTTTTAAGAGTTTTAACACACAGAACTTGTTTCGGTAAAAGATTTCTTTGTCAACATACATTTTTTATTTATCTTAAAAAAACTGCGCTATATTTTCTAAATCTTGTGCTTTCGCTCGCACTTAATCAACAGCAACACCAACTACGAAGACTGAATAAATTATGGAACTTAATTATTTTTTCGTCTGGAATTTGTTTTGTTCTTATTATTTCGTTTCGCATTTTGGGAGACGAATTAATTCTCGTGGCGCCACCGCTTGGTGGTGGCCACAGCTTGGTCCGCGTACATCTATTTTGATTTCAACTTTAAAAACACTTATTCTATGAGCCGTACGCTGTTGCGCTACTCACTCTTACGAATTTGAAGACATTTCACACTTAAATCGATATCCCAAAAAAGTTAACCTTTTGTAGACGATTAGATACCTCCTTGATCAGAGCGTATTGGTTGTGAAAGTAACATAACATTCTTCTTGGAGAGCGGAAAAGCGCAGTCGAAACATTTTCTTTCCTTTAGGCTAGATTTAATGAAAAATCTAACAATTATTTGCCAGACATCGCGTGCGCATGGCCTTATCTGATATCTTATCGATTTAACTCAGGACCTAACAATGCGTAATGTAAGCTCTTTCTAAGCCAGAAGATGTGTATATTTTCTGAAAAAATACCATTTGTGTTCCGAGCATGTAAATATATAAAATTGTTTTCATAGCTATGTGAAGAGGTCAAGAATAACCTTAAAATAGACATGCAGAGAGCGGGAAGCTTTTGACAATTAAACAACCTAAGACTTTTGTTATTATTTCATTTGAGTCTAGTATGAATCATCTCTTAGATTTCAATATTAACTAGCGCACTTAACCCTACTCACGTACAATAAATTACGCAAAAAACAGTCTTAATCAGCTTTAAATTTAAAAACCTTGCTTTGTTAAGCTTTTATAATCCGCAGATGCTCAAATTAGGTATCTCACAGTTTACACACATACAAGGTGAGGTGTAATCTCGAATTCCAAGTGTAAAGCTAACGTGCAACTTTTGGCAAGGTGCCGTATCCCCATGTTCGTCGCTACGTTCTTTGGGTGTAATGAAATACCTCCGTGGAATATGCCTCCGCGTTCTAATTCATGTAACGCTTTAGAAACTGCGCAACATTGTTGGCTGTAAGAATGATGGCAAGTTGGTGCTGCAAATTCGTCATCTTTGGCTGTCAACCGTTCAAGCTAAATTGCTAATGATAGACCAATATTAGATTGTTTTCAAATTATTATGGTGGAAATTTGTAGTAAGTTTTTTTTATTACTTTACGGAAAAACTCACTTTAAAACTTTCGCCAAAAAGTTGTCTACACTTACGTGAACAATGAACATGAACACTAAACAGTGTGTGATTTCGAATATTGTGAAGTTTAATGACATTCCAAGTTCCACATGAGATCTTTGCGATTGATGGGGCGAGTCTATGATTACTGATTAATGGGATATCAGATTATGTACTTTCCATATTGTGTTCCATAGGTTCGTTTTTCAAGGGTCCTGCCCTAAACATTATTTAAAAGTAAATCGACAAAGCTTTGAAGGATATGATACATTTATTAGGGTTAGGAAAGAAGAAACTGAATAAAAAATATAATAACTATATATTTTTTTGTAGATCTCCCCTCCATTTAGTTTTTTCACCTCCCCTCGCACGTGTTTGTAGTGAGCGAACGCGTTCTGAGTGGACAAGCAAGTGTAAACTTATGCGTGGTTTACACGTATTAAGTAATTAAGTATTAACTAAATTGTATGTTACTATATTTCAATTGTTTTTTAAAATCTCTATGTTTTTTTTGAAGTTTTTAGTTCGTATATTCCACAAGTTTTATTTTAAATATTCTTCAACAAATTAAAAAGCAGACTCTAACTTCATACCGACATTGTGAAAAGAGGACAAAATGCGAAATAGGTGCCTTGCCGTGAAACACTTTGTCAACTTGTGCACTTAACTAAAAACTCATTTCCAAACGTGCAATGTCCAAACCTCTAATATGGTTGAGGAGGGCGATGGCTGGATCCCGCGTTAACTCGTGAACGGGTGCCGTTTGAGGGTGTTCGTCGTTTGGATACTTGGGGGGAGGGAGACTTGCCTAGCTAACAGATGCAGATAAGAATAATTATGTATAGACATAAAGAAACTTTGTAAATTTTATTTTGAAAAAAAAAATATATACCCGTGAAGTTTCTTGCCAGTTCTTCTTCACGAAGGTTTTTTCGAACTGGTGGTTAAATCATGTTTTATTTGACGTCAATAAGAACAAGTAACTGTCAATGTTGAGAAATAAATATTTCATTTCATTTCATAACTGAGAAGTCCCGCCCACCTAGCTACCACAATAATAGAACGAATCCTAATCTACTTATTCACTTGCGTACTACATTTTAGCTTACCACTTGTTACTTAATTGACTGTTTACACGTAACTTTTAACTTAAAATTCAGTTACCACATTAACTACTTAATACGTGTAAACCAGCCATTACTGACATCATGGGATATCAGATTATGTAGTTTATGTATTGTGTTGGTTCGTAGACGAGTTTGGGCTTCTCGATTATGGGACAGACAACGGATGAAATGGTACTCATTTCATGGTATTTGTAAACCCAAAGTATAAGAATACAATGATTTATCCATTTAACAAGGTGTTAGTGGTACCTTAGGAAATTATTTGATTATTTTTCTTATTTCATCATAGGTAAAAAAGTTCATGTGATGAATGTCGTCATTTTCTTCAGATTCGTCGCGATTGCGTAAATACACCTTAACTTGGTAGTAGTGGTAACTTGGAAGTAGACCAAAAGCAAAAAAGCCGACGGAACCACAGTTCTCGTCACTCTTTTGTCAACATTGTAAAACACATGAAATAGGTTAGCTTGACTATTAGAATAGGTAAATACGTTTCTTCGTTCAAAAATTATGTCGATCGTCGGTATTCCTAATGCAGCCTTTGTTATTTCTGCCTAAAGTTGAAGGAATTATTAAATTTAGTACAGTAGTTTCAGTACTAAGCCATTATAAATATTTTCTCTTAGTTACATAATGTATTATCTAAATTAGGATGTTGTTACAAGTCTTATTTCAATGTTTGTAAATAAAACAATTTTAAGTTCATTACACGTAAGGAAGTTTATTGACTTATAAACAAAAAAGTTATCTTGAACATGATACCGTAAACGATTAAAAATAAATACAAACAAGTACAATATACATAATCACATGAAGTGTGTGTTTCAGTTGCTTCCAAAGGTAAATAAATCGTATTTTTATTTTCATAAAAGCTTTTACCTCTAGCAAGAAAATTGTTTATTTGCAAACTTGGAGACGGTGAAACAGTTCCATAAATCAGTCTCTTTTGTCAGAAGAACCAGTCACGAGGGTAATTGTAAAATATGTGCCGCGTAGAGACGTGGAATTAAGTAAAGTGCTGCAGCATCGCACGGCGCACGTAGTCGTGGGTTGACTATACGTGGGAGTGAGAGGTTGGTGCATGCATGCAGTGAGGCTGTATGTGGGTGTGAAAGGTTGGTGCATGCATGCAGTGGGCCTATATGTGGGAGTGAAAGGTTGATGCATGCCTGCAGTGGGGCTATATGTGGGAGTGAAAGGTTGTGGCATGCATGCAGTGGGGCTCTATGTGGGAGTGAAAGGTTGATGCATGCATGCAGTGGGGCTATATGTGGGAGTGAAAAGTTGGTGCATGCATGCAGTGGAACCAAATGTGGGAGTGAAAGGCTGATGCAAGCATGCCGTGGGACTATATGTGGGAGTGAAAGGTTTTGACCTCGCTTTAATTTGTGCTACCAGACCTGTAAGCTCAGGGGATCATCGGTCATCAACTAAACTAAACCAGTTTTAAGAATAGTTGAATATTAATCTAAAAACTCTCAGTACCTCGTTGTTATTAATATTGATTTAAACACTGCTACTAATTAATTATTTTCGAAAAGTACATTTAGCCCTCACTTTGATTTTACTGCTTATAGTGTCTAATTAATAATATATGTAGCAATTTATAAGATACTCATAATAGATGGCAATGGAATAATTGGATACGAAAATTACTTTTGAATTCACATTTAAAACAATGCACCCCATAAATTCATCACAATTGATATCGAAGAAACTTACAGTAAAATTATATAGTTATACAGTAAAAATATTTCTTCATGCGCTTTCAGGAGGATGAAACCTGTCAGCGAAGCCTTCAAGTAGTTCAACCAACCTAGGGAAAATCGTTTTTTTAAACCCTCGAAATTGAATGTAAAATTCACCAAATTTATTTCTCGCCACGAAGAAGCAGCGATCGGTATTTGTTTCTTAAAATTAAGTGGAAACTGAAAATCATAAGCCTTCCAGTAATGAATTATTTAATGGAGTAAAATCTGTAAAATTTTGTTACAAAATTTATTTAGCGTGTAGTTGAGAGATTGTTATTTAAATTACGTTATTATTGGATTATAATTTGTATTTTGGGATGGCGAGATAATTTTTTAAATGTTTTGTACTCATAGTGATAATAAAGATCTTGTCAATACAAAGTAAAATTCGACAAGAAGTTAAAATTCTAATTACGTTTCGTAAATACATACGGAAAAGGATTATCTTATGTTTCACAATAATTTGTTGTCTTAAAATCAAAATCCATAACCAGCCAATCCAAAACCATAAACGTCACATAATATTTCAATTCCAAACTCTACGAGTTATTTTAATATAATAATAAAAATTTATAATTCAATTTTCCATAAACACATTTATTCTAAAATAGATGCACGCGAGGCCGACGCGTAGCGAGTGAAGCGCATGGTTGACATAGCGGGTCTTGTGGTGGAGCATACTTGTTTGCTTGCACGAATGCATGCTTGCATATCGCCATTCTCGCTCCGATCGCCGCCCAGTTCGGACGTGCAAGCCCCGTTCTCCGTCGATCGGTCCTTTCCCGCTATTCCGTGGCGCTCAGTCTACTGACGTCACAGTCTAGCGTGCTGGTTCCGTGCTACGGTTTTCAAGGTTTTCTACTCCGTCTGAGTGCTATCGAAGTGCGTATTTTTTCTTTGCGACTAAGCCCCTTAGTCTTCAAAGTGCTGTGCTAAGTAGTGTTGTGCTTGTGCTGAGTGCAGTGTTGTGCCCAGCGTAAGTAGTCTGGTTTCAGTGCAAAGGATACTTAACGGTGACAACGAATTTGTACTGAACCAGTCCTTTTTATTTTTATTTATTTCTCTTCTCTATTTTATTTATTTTTCTTCAATTTTTCATATTTATTTTTATCATATCTGTGTGTTTTCGTGTGTATCTGTTTTTTCTGTCGGTAAAGGTTGACCCTAACGCGGTCAACTCTTTACCTGCGTACCCTTTTTAGGTTTCTAGGTAGCGGCCTTCGGCGTACTACTGTTAGTTTTAAGTTTTTCTTCCCCAGCCCCCCTACCGCTGGTAGGGAGGTTAGCCGCTAGGTTGCTAGGTTTTTTTAGGTACTAGGCATCTTTTATTATACATTTATTTATTAATATTAGTGCCCAACCCTCCCTAATGGATCCGCTAAGCGCTATTAACGCGTTCACCCAGGCGCTTGCTGCGATAGGCGTCTACATCCCGAATGACATCATAACGCAGGCCTTGCAGGCATCAATCGCGTCCCCGGCCCCTCAGGCCTCAACCCCGGCCCCTCAGGCCTCAACCCCGGCCCCTCAGGTCTACAGCTCTTCCTCGTCTCCCGCCTCGTCCGAGATGGATTGCGAATCGGTCGCATCCTCTCACGCGTCGCGTCGTAAGCGTACCGCTCCCGGGAGCGACTCCGAACCCGCGTCTGACAAGTCGTCAGATGCCGTCACCTTAACCGGCTCTCCTGAGCCCGCCTTTCAACTTGTCGCCAAGCACTCCAAGAAGCGCTCTAAGAAAGCTTCGGTATCTTCAATACCCGAGCCCTCCCCGGTGTCTTCAACACCAGCCCCCGCGCCGTTAAAATCGCTCGTAGTAACCGCGTCTCCGTCGGTCACATCGAAGCCAGCGACGCGCTGCGCTCCCGTCCCGCCGAAGCCGCAGCTCCCTCCGCCCGTATTTCTGCGTGAAAAAGCGCGCTGGACCGCGGTTTCCAACTTGTGCAAAGTGCACAAAATTAATTACTTAAAAGCCGCCAACGCTGGCGATACAATCAAAATCCAATTAGCGACCGTCGACGACTTCCGCGCGTTTACCAGGTTACTCGGATTAAACCAAATCGCGTATCACACCTACGCCCTCCCGGAGGAGCGTAAGATCCGCGCAGTACTACGGGGCGTCCCGTTCGAACTCAGCAACGAAGACATTCTCGAGGACCTTAAGTCTCAGGGTTTCCCGGTCACAGCAGTGCACAAGATGCACTCCAACCGCGGTAGGCGTTTTCCGTTAGCGCTAGTAATCTTGTCCAATACTCCCAACTCGAAGGAGATTTTCAAAGAGGCTCGCACAATCTGCGGACTCTCGAACATCTCCGTCGAGCGTCCCAACCCCCGTGGTCACCCTGGGCAGTGCCACCGCTGCCAGCTATATGGCCACGCAGCGGCTAACTGTTCAGCTCCCCCCAGGTGCGTTAAGTGCCTGGATCCCCACTTCACTAAGGAGTGCACTCGCACTCCCGAATCCACTTCCCCCCTGCCTGTGTGCTGTGCGGCCAGTCCGGCCACACAGCAAACTACAGGGGTTGCCCGCGCGCTCCGCGCTCCACCGTCAAGAGGGTCGCGCCTAAACCGGCGCCGCCGCTCACCTCCGCTAACTTCCCGCCGCTGCGCAACCGGGGTCCCCCGGAAGCAAAGCCCGTTCAGCCGACGCCTACTCCGGCTCTGTCTTGGAGGCAGCGTCCGGCCGTCCCGCCTGCACCTTCCCGACCCATCCCAGCTCCCATAGCTCCCGTAGGGCCGCGTCCCGCGTTGTCATCTTCCCCTCAGTCGTCGTTGGCTGAGGACATGAAGACCGTGTTCGACGTCATCCAAAACGTCTACATTAACGAAATTTCCGTACTCGCACGCAAACTGCGAGCCGCCCGCTCTCCTCAAGAGCGTTTATTCGCGTTAGCCGAGCATCACTCGCTCCTAAGTTCGTTGTAAATTCTTTTATATTTGTATAAATTCGTAAATAAATTAATTTAATGTCTAGACCCGCGAATCCCGCGTCCAGTCGTATTAAACCTAAGGGCTTATCCCTAGTATCTTTTAACGCTCGTAGCCTTAATACCAACCTTCCCGAGATTAAACTGTTCCTTCAGAACAAAGAACCTGACTTATTCCTTCTCCAGGAGACATGGCTTACTCCAAACCGCTCCAGGGGATTCGCTATACCTAAGTACGCGTTTACTCGCAACGATAGGCCCAACTCCGACGGTTACGGCGGCACCGCTATATATTACAAAAGAGGCTTCCATTGCTGTCCTCTCCCTACCCCTCCTCTCCTCAACATGGAGGCCACTGTGTGTAGATTGGCTATGACTGGTCATCCGACCATTATCATAGCTTCAGTCTACATACCTAGTGGTACCAGACCAATCCGCAGCGACTTTGAGGCCATTCTCGCCCTCGGCCATTCAGTCATTATGTTCGGAGACTTTAACTCCAAACATACTGACTGGACGTGCCTATCGACCAACACCAGCGGTATCGCTCTCCTCGACATCACTAACTCCCTTGACTTAGACGTCATATCCCCCATCACTCCCACTCACTATCCCAACAACCCGACCTATTCTCCTGACATCCTCGACTTTGCAATTATCAAGCGAATCAATCTTGATCTCAGGTCCATCGAACCGCTCGATGACCTAGGCTCCGACCATCGCCCCGTCTCCCTCGTGCTAGGCGCGCCTAACGTTAACGTCACACCGCCAAAGACCTTTACCAACTGGAAAGGCTTTAAAAATACGTTAGTTTCAGCCTTAGAGGCACCGAACTCTCCGCTCGCAATTTCGCCCGACCAATTAGACAGCCCGATTAAAATAGATTCGATAGTCTATAATCTCACTGATGCTATCAACTCAGCCATCAGCGACAACGTAATCATTGCTAAGCAAGGCAAACCCGCGCTTCCCTTAGCCGTTAGCAATCTCATTAAAGCTAAGAACGCGGCTCTCCGGAGAGCCAAGAAATATCCCACGCCCGCATATAGAACAGCTGCGAATCAGCTTCAACGTAAAGTTAGGTCTCGCCTCGCGGAACTCCGTGACACTCAGTTTAACGATCTCATGGAGAATATCTCCCCGTCCCACCAAGCGTATTATCGAATGGCCAGAGCTTTACGCGTAGACACCGCCTCTCACGTTCCTCCTCTCACTCGCCCCGACGGCACCATTGCCTTCGAAGTCGAAGAGAAAGCCGAATGCTTCGCCGACAGCATAGCGGCACAATGTTCGCCCAGCACGCAACCCGCGGATCCCTCCCACATCCAGGCGGTGGAGGACGAAGTTCTCCGCAGAGAATCTCTCCCTATCACCGACGACCCCGTCACAGTCTCTAATGATGAAATCTTGCTTCTCATTAGAAAACAAAAGTCCAAAAAGGCTCCGGGTGCGGATGGAATTTCCAACCACGCACTTACCTTGCTTACCTTGTTAGCTATCATCTTCAATGCCTGCTTCGACCATAGCTACTTTCCAAAAGCCTGGAAAGAAGCGACAGTCATAGGCATTCCCAAGCCGGGTAAACCTCTGAACATCCCGGCTAATCACAGACCCATCAGCCTCCTCAAGGCAATGTCTAAACTTCTCGAAAGAGTCATACTCTCTCGAATGCGGAACCATCTGTTTCCAACGGATGGCGACCCTCTCATTATTCCCCACCAGTTCGGCTTTCGCGCTAAGCACTCCTGCCCTCAGCAAGTCCATCGAATCGTCGAGTACATTCTCGAAGGATTCTATCCGCATCGTAAAAAATCAATCGCGGTTCTCTTTGACGTAGCCAAGGCTTTCGACAAAGTCTGGCACAGCGGTCTCGTTTTTAAACTCTATAAAATAGGCTTACCGGTTCGCCTAGTCAGATTAATCGCGTCGTTTCTTAAAGACCGTACGTTTCGATTCAAACATGAAGGCACGCTCTCCGCGCCTCGTCCCATAAAGGCTGGAGTCCCGCAAGGCTCAGTCCTCGCCCCTCTGCTGTACACCGTGTACACTAATGACATGCCCATCCCGCCGAAAGGCGTCGAACTCGCCCTCTTTGCAGACGATACCGCCCTTTACACTAAAGGTAAAATAATCCCGTATAACATCACCAGACTCCAAAAGGCCGTAAACGCCCTCGGTGTTTGGTTTCAAAAATGGCGTATCGATGTCAACCCAGAAAAGAGTTCTGCCATTCTATTCGACCACAAACGTCGTAATCGCCGCAACGATCCTCACATTCGAATGTTAGGTATTCCCATCCCCTGGAAGCGCAGTATCAAATACTTAGGCGTCACCTTAGATCAGACGCTTTCTTTTAAGCCACACGTCGATAGAGTAACGAAACTCGCGCGTTTCTACTTAAGCCGCTTAAATAGTATGATAGGTAGAAAAAGTAAAATGTCTTTTAGAAATAAACGTACGCTTTATAAGGTCTGCGTTAGACCCGTCATGTCATATGCTTCGCCAGTCTTTGCCCACGCCAATCCCTCCGTCCTGTATAAGCTGCAGGTAGTTCAAAATCTCTTCTGCCGCAGGGCCACAGACGCACCTTGGTACGTGCGCAACGCGGACCTGCACAGAGATCTTGAACTACCTACAGTGCAACAGCACTTCAAAACACTCTCAGAATCGTTCTTCAAACGCGCCGAATCCCATCCCAATCATCTTGTTCGAGATTCAGTCTCATATACTGCTCCTGTGTTAGATTCGAAATTCAAAGTCGCTAGGCCGAGAAACGCGCACACGGGCGAACCTTCGCAGTTAACTTTAGCTCTCGAGGCCCTTCAGGCCGCAAATCCTAATTCTAACGTAAATTCTAATTCTAACGTAAATCCGAATTAATGCAATTTTTATTTTTCATTTTTAATGTTTTTATTTTTACTTTTCATTTTTGAGCACCTTCAGTGCTATGTGAATCTCAGCGGGTGACCCCTTAAGGGCCCCGCTGGCGCGGCCTCTTTCTCCAATTGGCCGTCGTTCAGATGAAGGCTGAGTGGCAAAAATGCACGAGCCGACAGGGGGTTTTTTAGTGGGTATGGTTCTGGTAGGCGTCGGGACGAGTCCCACATAACTCCGATCGCGCGCGCGGAGTATGCGTCAGAGCATTTTTTATGTCCTCCTGCCCTTCCCGTGGAGGGGAACCAAAAAAAAAAAAAAAAAAAAACTTGCATATCATGGATGAACCATAGAGCATGGATGAAAAAAATAGTCTTGCATGAATACTTGCCTTTCTGTCTTTGTTACTTGTCTCCTCACAAACACAAAAACTGATGAAAAAACAAATAAACTCTCAATTCTATTATACGGAAAATTATAATAAATATTGTTCAAATGTCTAATTTTTGTGCACTGTGACGTGTACATACAAAGCCTTCATTGTTAAACTTCATGATTTGAAAGCAATCATTGTTACATTTCTGTTTATTTGGTATGATGAGCATAAAGAGATTTTTATAGATTTTCTTTGAAAACACGCGTTACACGATTTGTGACAATAAAGTTTAGACCGTTCCACGATTAGGACTTTCATTCTTAGAAAACCGCCTGTGCCTTAGTAAGTCTAATGAAAAAAGGCCCGATAGAAAGGATTTTTTTATTTTTATAGTCCTGTTTGCTGAATTTGTTATAGCAGTTATACTGAGACAAGAAATGTTTCGGACAATCGATAGCTATGATCAAAAATTATGTCATACGAAATTACGAGTAACAAGTTTATGAGACAAAATAGACCACCGTACCTGATCTCGTTTTCTCTTGTGGATGTCATACAGCATGCGGTTATACGTTCACGTCGCGGTATCTTGCAAAATATTATTGTAATCTTGGGTGTTACGCTGACCACGTAAGGCTGACGAAGAAACCTCTTCATGAAACGGTAGCAGAGGTGTAAGCGCGACCCCAATAATTAGCTTGCCTTAATTGTAGGTAGTTTCCGGATAAGTTCATCCACTTAATATGAATTTAAGAGCTACTCTATTCTAACATATACGGTTTTGAACTGCATAACGATTCGATGGCTTGTAAAAGACTAGTTTTTTGTTTATTTTTCACCACCGCTATGAATATTTAAAGCATTTTCTCAGAAATGCGGTTTAGTTCAGAAGGTTTCCCACGATGCATAAAAATTGGAAAACCATTAGCACATTGCGTTCGACATCAGAATGTCAGATACCTGTTTATAGGTAGCAGATATCTTGAAATGAGCGACTGCAAAATTTTATTTACTTTTACGATATCAAAAAAAGAAGTGATATTGAAGCTAATTTATATGTTTCTTTATTTCATGTATGAGCAAATAAGATTTTTTGTCAAGCCACCCGTATGTACGGATCTCGGCTGCGGTCGCCGTGTATTGAAACTACAACTATATAAAAGATAATATTTGTATACTTTTTGAAATATTTTCGTCAAACTGAAACTATAAAGGCAAGAGGTGTTCGTGATGTTACTATTTAACATTAAAAGAACTAACCGGTTTAGCTAATTATATAAACATTTATATCTGTATATATATTACGTTATATATACCTGCAATTCGTTCAGCAAAGCTCATGAAGAAACATTAACGATTTCTGAAACGATTTTTACCGGAAGTTTGTATAAATAAATAAAGGCACTGCTTAATATAATTATTATAACTTAATATAATGTAATGTCTACTGGTGGTCCTTAAATATATAACTAAATATATTTATTAATGCTTTATTGTACACATTTATAAATACAATATATGAAAAAACATTGATACGAAAATCCAGATTATCGTCACTAAGAATAAACTCAGAAACAGAGCGTAGGTAATATTGAGACTACCAATGTATAACAATAAACGTTCAAAGACAAAAATATCTAAAAGTAATTTTATTTATTTTAGTACTACGAGTATATACTATTATTTTTTATCCTGAGTAAATTACCAAATCATTGAGCGGTGCTACGTGCTTTCGTAGAGCTGGTTTTACTCAGTAGTTCTACATGAAAGAAAAGGCAGGCCACTTTCCGGCCGTTGTGCTGTTGGGCTGGGCATGTAAAGTAAGGCCAACGAGACGTGATAAAGAATGTACACATGTTGCTGCGGTTCAACACATTATGAATCTTCTGAACAGGTTAATAACTTCTGCACTTCTGGCTTACTGTACACGACAACGGTCGTCGATCATCTGACAACATTACTGCGTACAAGAGATAATGAAAGATGTAAAATCGCTCGCTATCGGAATGTAACTCAGTGGTGGTCCCTTGTTGTACTCGATTATTTACTGCTTGAATAACGTATGCGCTAGCAATACCGCGAGTAAAACTGATTCGGTGAAGAGTGAAGAGGGGTCTATAATATGTATAAGTAAACACTCTTGGCGAGTAAGTTTAGCCACAAATAGAACAGTCACGTTTCGTCAAACTGTTGGGCAAAAAATAATGCCATTGAATCCCAAGCTTACGATGTGAATTATTTAGTCCGAACACAATGGTGGAAGTCAGTGATGTGACGTGTATTGTGCGAGTGGTCGAGCAATGCGTTGCAACTATCAGTAGACCAATTCTCGTAGAAACAGACAATTGCCATATCGCTGTAGTGCAGAAGTCGTTCGATCGAAGTTCTGTCCAACATCGGTATCCACGTATTGCTCGGACGCGCTTCGATAGGACTTCAACTCAATAGAATCGAAACTGAACGACTTTTGAATCGAGCGACACACGATGTTGCCAATTCAAGTTATCACTGAACTACCAAGAAATTATAACATATTTTAAATTCTGAATACGGTGTTTAACATGTAATTAATTAAACACATTTAAAGGATAACTACTCCAACTAACTTCAACTAGCCAAAGAGAATTAAAGGCTGAAAAAAGCGATTTTTCACTTCAATTGATCGAATAATTCGCATCTTGATAAACGTCATTGTCTTCGATTCTGCCATCAAATTGTTTGTCAAAGTTTATTGTTGTCAAATTGGCGATAAGTTAATTATTTGTTTTTATTCAAAAGCAAGAAATTTGTGTAGAAATTTCTTGTTCAAAGACTTATTTATTTAAATATCAAACGCGAGTTTCTATACGACAGTTCGAACTGTTTGTTGATTCCATAAATCTTAGCCCTAGGTCGCCCGGTCGTGTCCGATCTATGAAGGGACGAGACTTGAGCTCAAAATTGTCAGGAGTAACCATCAACGGACACTGTACAGCGAAATAATAGAACAATGTGTAGGTTGCAGCTTTACAACGATTTAAAATGTCGGCTCTCAAATACGGTCCGAAGAATTCACGAAGCTTGTAGATTCGTGGTGGCCCCAAAGATGTTCCGATACTTAGTCCCTTAGAAGAACGCCTTTGTGAAATTATAGGGCTTGACAAGTTTTAGGGTTTTCACTAAGCTGTCAGTTGCTTTAACAAGCTATTGTGTAGTGAATGTAATTTTTAATTGGTTTGTTGATATTATAATATTTCAGTGATAACAATTTGAAGAAGCACCTGTAGTTGCAGTTTAGACCAATGTTTATGGTTCGGGTTATTGTTTTGTTACTGTAGTAAATATACATTTTTAAGACCTAAATAAAACCAAATAGTATATTTTACAATTGTGTTTTAATTTTTTATTACACTTACACTTATTACACTTAGCTCTCAGGCTCCACACACATGGTAATTATTTCTTTAAATATTAACCTACCATAACTAAGTAGTTTACATATAATAACTAAATAATCACAACATAACACCAATTATACAGTAATTTGACATGAAAACCTCAAACCATATAATGTTGACTATTATGTAAGATAAAAAATGTGTTAAAGTTTAATAAATAATAATAATAATATTGGACACATCTTAGGTATAAACACTTTCATAAGAGATAAGCACAACATGATATCATCCAGTCATCCTTAAGATCTTTGTTCAACACATAATTATTCAAATTAGATTTGATATAACACAATTATTTTTTTGTTTCTGTCTATTTAAAGATTGAACTTATCATGACTTTTCACCCCCATTTATAGTCTATATAACTGCTTGTAGGGCCATCCTGCCTTATTCTAGATCTACATTAACTCAATGCAATCCTTGAAAAGTCTCCATGTTAGCTGATTCATTTGTGAAGCTCTCCTTTGCCACAATATATTGAGATTGATTTTCCATCTCACGAAGTACTGGAACCGCAATCGAGGCTCTGTTTGCAACGTTAGCTAAAACTGTTCAAGCATTGACCACTAGTCCAGAAACTTCTGGGCTGCAGTGTAGCTTACAGGCAACCAGTAAAAATCTGAAAGTAATATAAGACCATCAGTGTATGTTTAACATTATTGCAATAAAAATGAAGATGTCGAATGCAAGGTTATTTTTATTTATTGAGTAGGTAACCTAAATTAAAACAGTTTGTAAAGAAAGGTTTAAAAAGTGTTTTATTCAATTAGTTATACCTACCTAAGGTTACAATATTATTATCTAATATGTAAACCTTAGTATATATCATCATAAACTAATATATTTACGTTTTAATTTGGTATACAAATAACGTGGGCTAGCAGAATAGAAACCTACTAACCTTATCTTTTACTGACAAAGAATCCCGTTTTCCTTTAAAATATAATATAAAAAATATTTTTTGTAAAGCGTTATTTTATATTCTAAGGCCAGTGATTTCTTTTGATGCCAAGCTATTATAAAAATTATTATATTAAAATAAGTCAAAGAATTAAAAGCGTCTACGATAAGTCTATTTGCCAAAATGCATACTTTACGCGCACACGCACATGCGGCAAGTATGCGCTTAGTGTTTCACAAATAACTTGTACAGAACAAACCAAATTATGCGCGCACTTTACTCTGAAAGTACGAAGTACATTTAAATGGTAAGTAGAAACTTTTCAATTCATCAGTGATTTTAGGCATTTGACTACTGTAGGCCAATTCTCGTAATAAAAACCGCGGCGATGTCGTAGCGACTCGACCGTAGAAGTCACTTTCGTATTCTCATCCGTCGATTGGACCGATTCCAAAGTCTTTCTGAAGTCGCTCTATCGGAATGTCGCTGAACCGTATTCACATCCTGAATCGACTTTCAATCGTTTCAAAACGATATCACAATGGTATTCTACTCCTACAAATGACAGTTAGTTCGATCGGATGTCAACGACTTAGCGTCAAAATAAGCGATCCAAAAGTCGTTGAACAAAAGTTCATTCTGCGGGACGTTTACAAAGAGAGAACCGATAATTTTGTGTTTTGAAGAGGCTAAAAATGAGCTCAAAGTTAGCATATTTGTTGCTAGATATGCCAGAATTGCAAAAAGCGAAAAAGAAGAAGTGTATTGATTGAGGTTCACAAGATGGGACGCATCGCAATGCCGGAGAATGACTTCATCAAAACATTTCGTCTCACAAGTGTTGGTGCAGAATCTCATTAATGAAAAGAAGGAAAACGGGATTCTTTGTCAGTAAAAGATAAGGTTAGTAGGTTTCTATTCTGCTAGCCCACGTTATTTGTATACCAAATTAAAACGTAAATATATTAGTTTATGATGATATATACTAAGGTTTACATATTAGATAATAATATTGTAACCTTAGGTAGGTATAACTAATTGAATAAAACACTTTTTAAACCTTTCTTTACAAACTGTTTTAATTTAGGTTACCTACTCAATAAATAAAAATAACCTTGCATTCGACATCTTCATTTTTATTGCAATAATGTTAAACATACACTGATGGTCTTATATTACTTTCAGATTTTTACTGGTTGCCTGTAAGCTACACTGCAGCCCAGAAGTTTCTGGACTAGTGGTCAATGCTTGAACAGTTTTAGCTAACGTTGCAAACAGAGCCTCGATTGCGGTTCCAGTACTTCGTGAGATGGAAAATCAATCTCAATATATTGTGGCAAAGGAGAGCTTCACAAATGAATCAGCTAACATGGAGACTTTTCAAGGATTGCATTGAGTTAATGTAGATCTAGAATAAGGCAGGATGGCCCTACAAGCAGTTATATAGACTATAAATGGGGGTGAAAAGTCATGATAAGTTCAATCTTTAAATAGACAGAAACAAAAAAATAATTGTGTTATATCAAATCTAATTTGAATAATTATGTGTTGAACAAAGATCTTAAGGATGACTGGATGATATCATGTTGTGCTTATCTCTTATGAAAGTGTTTATACCTAAGATGTGTCCAATATTATTATTATTATTTATTAAACTTTAACACATTTTTTATCTTACATAATAGTCAACATTATATGGTTTGAGGTTTTCATATCAAATTACTGTATAATTGGTGTTATGTTGTGATTATTTAGTTATTATATGTAAACTACTTAGTTATGGTAGGTTAATATTTAAAGAAATAATTACCATGTGTGTGGAGCCTGAGAGCTAAGTGTAATAAGTGTAAGTGTAATAAAAAATTAAAACACAATTGTAAAATATACTATTTGGTTTTATTTAGGTCTTAAAAATGTATATTTACTACAGTAACAAAACAATAACCCGAACCATAAACATTGGTCTAAACTGCAACTACAGGTGCTTCTTCAAATTGTTATCACTGAAATATTATAATATCAACAAACCAATTAAAAATTACATTCACTACACAATAGCTTGTTAAAGCAACTGACAGCTTAGTGAAAACCCTAAAACTTGTCAAGCCCTATAATTTCACAAAGGCGTTCTTCTAAGGGACTAAGTATCGGAACATCTTTGGGGCCACCACGAATCTACAAGCTTCGTGAATTCTTCGGACCGTATTTGAGAGCCGACATTTTAAATCGTTGTAAAGCTGCAACCTACACATTGTTCTATTATTTCGCTGTACAGTGTCCGTTGATGGTTACTCCTGACAATTTTGAGCTCAAGTCTCGTCCCTTCATAGATCGGACACGACCGGGCGACCTAGGGCTAAGATTTATGGAATCAACAAACAGTTCGAACTGTCGTATAGAAACTCGCGTTTGATATTTAAATAAATAAGTCTTTGAACAAGAAATTTCTACACAAATTTCTTGCTTTTGAATAAAAACAAATAATTAACTTATCGCCAATTTGACAACAATAAACTTTGACAAACAATTTGATGGCAGAATCGAAGACAATGACGTTTATCAAGATGCGAATTATTCGATCAATTGAAGTGAAAAATCGCTTTTTTCAGCCTTTAATTCTCTTTGGCTAGTTGAAGTTAGTTGGAGTAGTTATCCTTTAAATGTGTTTAATTAATTACATGTTAAACACCGTATTCAGAATTTAAAATATGTTATAATTTCTTGGTAGTTCAGTGATAACTTGAATTGGCAACATCGTGTGTCGCTCGATTCAAAAGTCGTTCAGTTTCGATTCTATTGAGTTGAAGTTCTATCGAAGCGCGTGGAATAATTTTTATAATAGCTTGGCATCAAAAGAAATCACTGGCCTTAGAATATAAAATAACGCGTTACAAAAAATATTTTTGTAAACGGTACGTTAATTTTTTGTACTTCTTTAAAGTAATACAGCTAGTTTACACTTAAATCACAAAATTAATCATGCATGCAATTAAAACATAAACTAAAAAATAGCCTTTTTGATGAAGTTCTTTTGACTACTTTCCAAAAAAATATTAATAGTTCTGGTGTATTATTGTATCAACTTGTATTACAGTGACTTATTTCAAAAAATATTCTTTAATCATGAAACTACTAAGCGACAACGTAGACGGAACAATATTTCCGTAATCTTTCACAGGATATTGACTACTTGTGGTTATGTTTAAATAGAAATTATTGCCCAAGCATTTGGACTTTTTTGTCATTATTTTTCTTAATCAAATGCGATTTCAACATATAGGTAAGTACGCATCAAAAATGTTTAAGAATGTGTGTTTAGCCCAGTGAACTAGAAAAACCTGTTACGTTAGTATTTAAATGATAAGTTCTTATGTAGTTACAATCTAATAAGGCAAGTGTCTAATTAATAGGAAGGCATTCAAAGTGTTAACCTCAAGATTTAATCAAATTAGCAACTACATTACGATTCTACTTCTCGGACCATCAAGTCGTTTAAAGAGTTAAATTGTCCCCCGCGCTGGCTTGCCGTAAGGTGACTTGTCGAGCCATTAGCATTTATATTGCCTTTAAGAAAACACCTCTGCTCAAGATACCCAAAATTACATTAGACCCACGACCTTAACTTAAAGGACCCCTAAATTTCCTTTAGAGTTAACGAGTATATTTTAAAATTTGATTACGTTTTCTTTTAACCAATTAGGGCTTTGAAGGTGGAGGGACGGTACCTTAATTACTTTCCCAGTATTTTTGGTTGAAATATTAACGGTTCCGGAATTTTTTGGACGTATGAAAGTTTTAACATACTTTTATGTAAATACGATAATTTATTGCATATATTTGAAGTAATATACAAAATGTGGGTTATGTAGTTATTTCAATTCATTCAAATGTCCAATGTAGCTTGAGTAGCCTCAAATCCTCTTTCCCCATTGCCACTAGGGTTTCGCGTTACATTCTGTCATAAGTCCATGCAATCTATGTTCAAGTATTAATTTCCACGGAAGTGATAACCTGCATCAAAATAATAATAATAATAATAAATAAATCCCCAGACAAACACACCAACTCTATGGCCCCAAAGTAAGCAGAGCTTGTGTTATGGATGACCATACAGCGAACTAGGGGGGAACCCAGAATAAACATACATATATAAATACAAACAACCATGACCCAAGAACAAACATCTGTGTTCTTCACACAAATGAATGCCCCAGCCAGGACTCGAACCTGGGACCTTCGGCGGATGAGGCAGGGCTACTTACCACTACACCACTCGGTCGTCAAACATCCAAAAATATATCAAGCGATTTCAAAATGAAACCTGAAAATTAAAAGTCATACTTTATTAATTATCGACCATCTTTCTTTATTAGCGAGCTACTAATTAAATTCTTCGTTATACTTAATCTTCATTAGAACATTTCTTTTGTGAAGTGCGAACCAGAGATGCCGAAGATAAGCAAATAATAACCAACCAGACGCACGAACTTGTCTACTGCGTTCATGGAATATTTTGGATTGTAATTTTATATTAGTAACTTGTTGAAAATGTGAAATGTTAATGTATAATTTCAGTTAGTGACGTTTTATACATCTGAAAAATAATGTGGAATATGAACGCATTCGGTTGAGTCTTTATAATTAAATTGGGCGTCAAATTTAAAAGCGCGCGATACATCTGATGATATGGGGCACCCATGGACATTTCATTGACATTATTTATCTTAGGAGTGTTGTTGTTCAATACTGTTAGGTGTATATTGGAATATTGATGAATGATGCTATGGATGAGCCATAATGCCAACAGTGGGCTTTGGTTGGAGCAGCCTTCGTTCCTGCTATACCCCTAGCTATCATGACAGAAATCGTGGTAATTATGCAGTTTTGAATATGAAGGACAGAAGTCCGTCCAAATTGAAATCAAACACCTTAATAAATATAGTTTAAAACTAATATGCTTCTTACAACGTAAATTATTATTTAATGATGACTGGTTGAATAGTTGCAGCGTTACGAACAATCATACAAACTCACTGTCAGAGCGATTATAGCCCTATATAATAGCCCTGCCTCATACGCCGAAGGTCCCAGGTTCGAGTCCTGGCCGGGGCATTCATCTGTGTGATGAACATAAATGTTTGTTCCCGGGTCATGGTTGTTGAAATTTATATATGTATGTTTATTCTGGATTCCCCCCCCAGTTCGCTGTATGGTCATCCATAACACACGCTCTGCTTTCTTTGAGGCCTTACAGTTGGTGTGTTTGTCTCGGGATTTATTTTAATAAATTCTTTAAGTTCACTTTAATTTGTTGACCTACTCCGACAAAAGTTAAAATAATTGATAAATTGGTTTCTAAGATTCTAAAATTTTGATACTATTTTGATAAAAGATTGTGTCAAATGAGACTTAAAGATAGGTGCAACAGAAATCTAAAAACTTCACGGTCAATTATCAGACACATCCACCTGCCAGGCTTTGAGCGTGATTATACAATATACAATTTCGCTTCTGTTCCTGCAAAGTGATGCCCGTTTTAATATTTATCTTCTGGAAATAACTCACTTTTAAAGCAATACAGAGCTTATTTCCCTATCTCTAATATTATTTTTCAGATTACTGAAGATGATTATGTGCGTGCAACATACCGTGATCTGGTAATGTGTGCTGTTAATGAACAGCTGCAAGGAGAAAAACAAGGTTGTGGACCAAGTAATAGTCGCAACATGTATTTTATAAATGTGTCTTCTATGTGGATGCAGATATATTCAAAATAAATAAATGGAAATAATTTGAAGAAAAATCTATTTTCTAGTCTAGTGTCTGTTATGAATATGATGCACATTAACAGGTTTTTTCATTTAGTTAAACTAATCAGTTGTGAAGTGAGTAACGTTAGTAACAGGCTGTCTAGTGGGGTAGTTGAAGTGAGTAAAGTTAGTAACAGGCTGTCTAGTGGGGTAGTTAAAGTGAGTATAGTTAGTAACAGGCTGTCTAGTGGGGTAGTTAAAGTGAGAAAAGTTAGTAACAGGCTGTCTAGTGGGGTAATTAAAGTGAGTATAGTTAGTAACAGGTTGTCTAGTGGGGTAGTTGAAGCATATGCAATAAGCACGTGTGACGACCACGTTTTGATAGTATATTGATTGTATAAGAACAATAATAGATTCTTATTTTAAAAAAGTACCTACTAGCATACATTTGGTGTGTCCTCGATCACACGGGCTTAGTGTCCGGCGGGCGGCGTCGTGACTTGCTCTTGTTTATTGAGATTTTTTTTGCAGTTTAGCTACTTTTTGAGAATTATAAACTGTTCGTAGATACTGTACCTGTATGTAGCTTTTTGGACTGCCCTACTGTTGTTCCACATATACAGGGTCTTCCATAACTTGCACGACAAACTGAAATTAAAGAAAGCTTGAAGCGTGCCCTACCAGTTAAAAAAAATTATCATAATAAAAGATCCGTTTTCGAGAAATTCCCGACTTTTTATTTTTTTCGAAAAATGCCGCTTTTGGTCAGTTTTTTTGTTGGTGCGTGTAAAAACAAGCAGATATTTTTGTACTTTTTTTTTTGTAAATATTCCAGAATAGTGGATCTACCATATGCAAATATCATTCTGTTAAATATCATTAGGTATCATTGAGAAAAATCATATTATTCTCATTATTTTCTTCTACAAACGTTATTTACCTCAGCTTTGGCATTCAGTGGCGAAAAAAAAATTTACTGGACTGTCACTGCACATTTTACAAATAAATTACGTATTTAATAAGTCAGCATCCCGCTGGCTTCTTAGCTGTGTTTCTTCACCGAAGAATAAATGAAAATTTTTCATGAGGTTAAAAACGAGTACTAGTTCTAACTTAACTCCACCGTTTATAAGAATTAGTGCCAGCTGTCTCTCTGAGAATGATTTGATTTTTGTGAATGTAAGGAAACTAAATCTTCCTTCCTCTTGAGACCTCAC
Organism: Marasmarcha lunaedactyla; assembly: GCA_923062675.1. NCBI lineage: Eukaryota > Metazoa > Arthropoda > Insecta > Lepidoptera > Pterophoridae > Marasmarcha > Marasmarcha lunaedactyla. The sequence continues at coordinate 1,425,483 of OV281341.1, forward strand.
TTTTACATTACGGATGTTGGTATAATAAGGTCAATCCTTGTAATGTAACAAAACATAGGTAGTGGGTATAGCACCCTGAGGCGGCCTAGACGCATTTTGCATCAACAGACGAGCACTCCATCCGTCGTAGTTCGTAGACAGCTACCGCTACCTGTAAGGGCAGAAATAAGGCTTTTTGAAAAACATAACCTCAAAATGGTGGGGATATAAATAACTACACACCTTTAGTTCTATACTTTCTTGAAGCAAATGTCTCATACAAAGCGTGCATTGGACCTAACGCCCTTCCACTTAGAACGAAATAAAGCAATGTCCCATACATTGCTTTTATGTTTTGGCATTGTGTATTTTGAAATTGAGGTCTTCGTGACGTAAATGGTAGAACCCTTGGCGCCTACTGGGAGATCCCATGTTCTTATCTTGACAGGCTGTGTGACAAGTAGATGATCGTTAAAGAGAAATTGTTTCTTTTAAAATTTTATGTTTTATATGTATGACATAGTTCTTAACGGGTCCTTTTCCTTTCGAGTTTAGTTAAGTGAATATATTGTGTATCAGTTTTTAAGAAAATATTAACATCAATCTTTTTTGAGAGGTAAATGGCAGCGTAACTTTTGAAATGCCGAACAATATGTTTTTTGCAATTTTCGTAGCCAGTAAACGAATGCGCACCACCTGATGGTAAGCGGCACCTGCAATCATGGAAATCATTAGTCGTAGCTGTTTTGTTTATCAATATTGAATGTGATTATATCGTCTAATGATGAAAGTTGTTTCTTCCCTTTGACCGGAACACAACCAAGAAAACGATTATTAAGGCAGTCCAAATGGGAAGGACTGTAGCAACGCTATAGATGAGGTCTTAAAAAAAATCTTTTCGACACCTTTGACACAATGGACCGATAAATTGACAATTTCAATTATAACTTGAAATAACTTTGATGAACTTCTTTATAGTCTGGGACCAAGGTTAAGTTAAAAGTGAGGTTATGAGAAGGTTATGAGGTTTTCACTTACTTATTATGTTTTAAATGTCAAATTCTGTTTCTCACACCTATCAGCTATATTTCGGATGAATGCCAGACATCCTTACATTAAGTACGGAAGCAGGCATTTTCTTTTTTAATATAAGATACTCCTCTGCTATTTTAAAATGATTTCACCTAATATTACTCCGTCTAGGGTAGGTTTGATTATACAAATACTGACTTGAAAAGAGAAGCATAGGTAAGCCTGATAATGTAAGTAGGTACTACCCATGAGCAGTTTAATTAGGATCCTGAAGTAGGGTTTGAACTTATGGGGGTAGAATCTTGTTGGAATCAGACCAAGGTAATAGTAATTTTTAACGCGTTAAACTCATTGTTTCGTAGGCGTGCCAAAATATTTAAACTAAGTATGAACGAAAGAAACAAGCGTTCGAAAGAGAAATGTATAATATTATTTAATGACATTGATTGGTTGACATTTGACTGTAGTTTTTATTGGTCTGGCAAAAAAAAAAGAAATGAATCGCTGCATTGCAGTGGCATTGTTACAGATATATTTTTCCTGGTTATAAAATTGGTTCTTAAGGATAATATTTCAATCTAAGATACTAAAACCATGTAAAAGGCCTCGTTTTATGATTTTCAAGTTTGAATGCTTTCCAAAATGGTTGGATCCAATCTCGCCATGATTCTTTCCATTATAGAATAAAGTATACTACTACAATATATGGTACAAGAGTATGGGCCAAAATAAATGTATATTTTTCACATGGCTCTTGTGAGAAACATTTCTCACAAAAATCAAAAATGTTTCTCACATTTCTCACAAAGATGCCTTCGCACAGGTAACTTTTTACTGGTAAACAAATAGGTACCTATGACATTCATAATTCAGATGTACAGGAATAAACAAAAGATTCAAGATAGATTTGTTTTGACTGTCGAAGTGTCATACGCTATAAAATTAATTATGACAATCAAATGGCTGATTTTTGCGCCAAAATGCTATGTCATAATAATTTTTTTAACCTAACCTCTGAATTGGGGTTTCATTTAACAAGTATTTAAAAATGTTTTTTAGGTTTCTCATACGTCATTTTTATATACATATATTATTTTTGAACGACTATTTCGGACCTATTTATTTATTTACTTTATTGGAGACAAAACAGAAATAAAAGATAGAACAGATATAAACAAATTTTAAACTAAAATAATTACAATTATTTCCTTAGAACGTCTCACTGAGGGCAAACACAGATATAAAAAAAAAATGGTAACAATTAAGGCGCAGCAGTGTCTGATATAAAAATAAAAACAAAGAACAGTTAAGAATTGTACAAATAAAGTGCTGTTTATTATAATGTTAAGGTACACAGGTATATTCTGAACTAAACAATTTCGTGAGTTCAGCTTTATACTTAGAATGGGAGCACGAAAACAAATCTATATTATTCAAATTGTGATTTTGAAAGGCACATAGTCTGTGAAGTGGTGCACGCTTACCAGCATTAGTCCTAGTTGATGAGATGTGAAATAAATTTTTTGATCTTGTTGCTTTAGAGGGTATACGAAAATCTATTTTTGATAACCAATGGGAACATTTTATATCTCCAGTGCATATTTTTTTTAGCGTTAGAGCGTCAATTACTCGTCGTCTGTCAGTCAGGGATAATGTATTGTGTTTGGCTAAGAGTTCATTGTATGAGCAGCGAGGGATGCGCATTCGATAATTAAGCGATCTAAGGAACTTCTTTTGCACCATTTCTATTTTATCTATATAGACGGCGTATAGTGGGTTCCAGATTGGAGATACGTACTCTAAGTGCGATCTAACTAGACTCTGAAAGAGGCATGCAAATGTTTCTTTACGCTTAAAGGATTTCGTAACTCTTGTTATAAAACCTAGCATGCGGTATGATTTTTTTAGAATATTTTCTACATGCGTATCAAGTGTGAGTTTAGTGTCAAGATATATACCAAGATCCCTGATTGTTTTCTTATTGTTCAGAGTGTGGCCGCCTAGTTGGAAACTAGTGGGAAGTAAGTTAATGTTTTTTGTAAATGTCACGTGAATACATTTATCATGGGCTAAACAAAGTTTATTAGTTCTGCAATAATCTTCAAATCTATTTAAATCATTTTGTATTAATGTTACATCATTTCTATCACGAACACTTGAGTACAATTTTAAGTCATCAGCGTATAAAAGAAAGTTGCAGTGTTGGAAGCAAGATGAAATGCAGTGTTGGAAGCAAGATGAAAAATGACAGTTTGAAGAAGGTTAGCAGCGAGTACGGAGCGCTCTTTGCCGTAACCGTAACAAATACTTTTTTAAAACCACATTAAAATCGGTTCAGCCGGAACGCGAGATAATCACAGCCAAACATACATACATACATACAAACATACAAAACAAACTGAGGATCTCCTTTTTTTGAAGTCCGTTAAAAATATATAAAATTTTTATGTAAGACACACACAAGTACGTAAATACTAGTAAGTATAGGTATAATAAATACTTTAAGAAACGGTCATGTGAGAAATATGAGAGCAGTATGAACGTGCCTTAGTTTTACATTTTCGTTCGACCGTTTCTCACAGGTATACCAACATGCAACTTTTAAAGCACTTTATTTGATTATTATCTTTAAATCGGATACTAGGACAGCGTGACACTGTTATATCGGGATCACTTTTCTATCGAAGTGCACTTGCACTAATAATAAACAAAAATATTAATTACTTTTCTTGTTATTAACAGGTTTCTCACAGGATTTTTTCACAAAAAATATGGACGACCAAAATAAAAACATTAACACATCAAGACACAGAGGGATACTGACACGTTTTCTTTTTAATAAATGATGTTTATGTGTAAAAGTTTTTAAAACCGTTACTGAGGTGACAGTTTCTATAATTCTACGTGGGTGTAAATAGCGTTTATATGTAAATCTATGAAGTTCTTATTAACAATTTTTATTTTCGTTATTTAATAAGCTAGGCGATAAAATATCAATCAAAGTACTACACGAACCTTTGATGAAATTCTAATTCTAAGCTTCCTAAGAAACTTTGGAAATTTTAAGCTATTATCGTAATGAGGTAGTGAAATGGACATGTTTCATTTGTATGGACAAAAAAAAAACTAAAAATAAAATATTACTATGTAAAAAAATCTATGATTGTTGGTGTAAATATGACAACATACTTTAAAAATACATGGTCCACTGTAATTTAAAAAAAAATTCAGACAAGTTTAATGCAATAAACATAGCTGCAATTATGGGTTGAAGTCGGTGGTCACGATATTTTTTACTCGTGTACATTTATTTTGGCTTTAACCCACAAAACGCTATGCCAGCATGATAGTTGTTGCCGAAATAACGCAGACAAGTTAAGTCAAGTGTGGTACATGATAAGGCGTGGTTATGTTGCAGATACACTTGAGTACTGAATAAACAATTAAATGATAGCAACGTTTAATGGTCGGATTATAGCGTTCTTTGTTTTATTTACGCAGATAAGTCATTGAACTAATATGAGGTTAATACTTATATACTGTGTGAAGTATCATAATAATATTTACATCTACAAAAGACACAATACTATGAATTATTGCGGTAGCGACCACAAAACAGTTTTCATAAATTAGAATTGTTTCTTAAATTGTGTAGTCGAGTTTTCCTACATTACATATGTGTTGTTCTTTCAACAAGTAACGGATATGTAACAATTGCAAAAGAAGCTCTTTATTTTGTTAGTACTGAACAGTAGAAAATAATTTTCGCTTTCGATTTTGAAACAAATCCAAAAAAATCTTGCATGATTTTTCCTGTCACGAAGATGAGTTTGTTAAGACGCAAGCATTCAAGAATAAGTATCAAAAAAATAATATATATTCTCAGTTAGGAGCCTAAAACGTGGGATACTTAGCACTACACTTTGATCTTAGCCAAAACACCGAGAAGCAATGGGGATACGTAATTATCGCCATTATCTTCTAGGGTTCTGTTGTACATTAGAATTATATTTTTGAACAATCGCGTCTTACCTGTTTTCTTGTGTGCGACCAATTGAACGTACAAATAATATTTCATCAAAGTTCCTACACTGCGATAAAAATATTATAAATACCACAGCAAAAAGCTTTTCTGACTTTTATAACGTTTTTATTTACACCTCGCACATAACGTAATAACGACATTATGGTATTTTGACAACCCCATTTACAAAACCGGTTATTTATAAAACACATTACGTAAACCACTTGTTATCGTAAACAAGCGAAGCGGTCAGCAAAACGCTTTAGCCGTAATTGTGTTACTGTCGACCTTCAGCCGCTGAGTTACTGTTGTTTGTGACTCCGTGGGGTATCAAGTACGCCTAATTATACAAGGTAGAGCTTCTTGGGAATTTCCCTATCGGAAATATGTCTCGCTTTTATTAAAATAGTCTGCTTTTTTTAAAAGTGTAAGCTGTTAATGTCTCCGGAAGCATCGTAAACTACACACATTATAGCTTTATGCTTATTCCCAATCGTGTTACCTTGTTCGTTATAATTGGATAAGATAAGGTATTATCTTTATATACTTTTATATACAGGGTGTCCTAGAAATCAAATCAAATCAAATCATTTATTCATAATCACAGGAAGATTTTACGTTATTATTTGTACAGCCATGATTCGCCTTACTGGCATATGAATTCTAATTGTTATAAAAAATTAAATGTATTACAATTTCATTAATGAATAAGAATAACAATAATAATAATATAAAAAATTTGGAATAAAAGACAATAACGATAATAACAATTAATGTATAAATTATGTCAAAAAATGAGATCATTAATGTCAAATTACAGTAAACCTATTATGAATTTCAAATGTAATACAATGTCATTATTTAGAATGAAAAGAGAATAAAGATTTAATATCAATTTTAATTATGGGTCATGTCATCAAAAAAATCTTTTATATCATAATATGCTTTTTCAGCAAGAAAACCACTGAGCTCAGATTTAAACTGTGTGTTGTCTGGTATTGCCCTAATAGCTCGCGGTAGTTTATTATATATCAACGTCAAGCCGGCACCAGGTCATCGGCCACGTCGGTACAGCTACAATAATAATATTTTTCTGATAGCTGTCACAACTTGGCCTATCACCCGGTTCCATTTTGACGTTGAGTAATAATAAAAACATAATTTTCTCGACTTTTCTTGTTATTTCTGAGCAGTAATAATAATGCATTGAAATAACAAGAAAATAATAATAAAAACAAAGAAAATAATGGTGAGTAATCATACGTATATAACACGCTTAAATTATTATTAAGAAACAGAATCCGATGTAGAACGACAGAAGTATTAGACCCAATCCTTATAAAATACTGTCATTACAAGGTTCTTCCATAACAGACCTCGTTACAGCATCCTTGTGGTTGCATCAGCTGGTCGTTATTTGGTTGTCATATAAGCATTTGTGTATCGATTATACGATAAAGATGAACTTATATATTACCAGGGTACTCAGAAAGATTTGCGAAAAACTGTTTTTATTCATTTGAAATTTTGATTATTTATTAAAAAGTAAAAATATATTTGTTCTTAATACTAATGTTCCTCTAAATATTGTTACTAGCAATAGAACTCGATAGACCCGAGAACAAATATATTATTCATGTTCATCACACAAATGAATGCCCCGGCCAGGTTTGAACCTGGGATCTAAGGCGTATGAGGCAGGGTTACTGACCACTACTCTACTCGGTCGTCAACATTCGACTTCAATCAGCTGTAGTCTATAAAATTTAGAACAAGGTGCCTTCCAAAGCAACTAAGTGTGGTTGCTAAAATTTGGAGAATGAGGAAAGAAGTGGTCGTCCTTTGACTGCTGTCACGATAGCAAACGTGGTACAACTGAAAATGTTTATTCAACAAAACCGGCGAATCACATTCGAGGAGTTTTAGCACAGTCTGCAGATTGGATCGGGAAGTGTTCATGATATTCTAGGAACCACCTGGGTACCCCACAACCTCACCGATGCTTACAAACAGGCGCGCGTGGAATGGTGCCATGATATGATTGATAAATTCAAAGCACGGCCTTCCCGTCGTGTTTACGATATCATAACAGGTTACGCAGAAACAAAGCGCCAGCCAACAGTATGGCTGTTTCAAAACGCACCAACGCTAACAAGAGTGGAACGATCGAGAAGCGATGGAAGAATTTTGACCGCCAGTTTTTTCTCTTTAACGGGGTATTGAATTGATATTATTAAACATTTATTTTTTTTGATATATTAAGTTAAGAAACAAAAGTAGCATCATTGCAGAGTGGTACACTATCAAATGCTTGCCAGAAGTTTTGGCTGCTGCGAGCAACAAGTGACCGAATACGGGACTCCGAGGGACTCCTTTTGCTTCACCACGACACCGCGCCCGCGCTCTCTGCGATCAAACGAGGGACTTCCTAAACACCACACCGTTAAAACTTTTGGGTCCGTGATTTGGCCTGATTCTTGTTCACTAAAATTAAAAACCAGCTCGAGAGGATACTGTTTTATCATTTTTATTTATACAGTAATGTTCCATACTGATAATTTAAATCACTTTATTATTAAATTATTTCCCCACTTCTTTCCGCCTCAATGTTTAGCTTAGAGGAGACCAATTCGAAAGAAAATTATTTAATAAAATTCGGTGTAACCTTTCCTCCGAAGTTGAAGATATTAAAATTATATTACCAAATCGATCACACCTTTAAAAATAAAAATGCGAATATATTTTGCTCGTGACCTTATCAAGAAAAAATCCTGATATTAAACGATTTCCAGCTACATCATAATTTATTCCCCCGGTTAAGCAAACATTTTGAGGGATAACCGACAAATGTGTGAGCTGCGATGTTTTAGAAGAGGATACCCAAGTATGTATAGTTAAACATTTATTGCATAGAATTTATAGCATATTATACTAATCCCTGCCTTAGGTCAGCCGGAGGTCACAGGTTCTAGTCCTGGCCGATGCATTCATTTGTGTGATGAACACAATATGGTTTTTTATATTATATTACACGTAAATTTTTACAAGAATTCATTTTCTAGATTTAATTGAAGTTTTTATCATGAATATATGGTTTCTACGTTGGAGAAACGGAAATTGAACATCGTATTGAAATAAAAGGCAAACCGATTCAAATCTTTATTTTTAACAAAAAGCTTAATATTTATGAAGCATAAACTGGGAATCTTTTTTCGAACGATTTAAAGTTAACCAATTTAAAAGTTGATATTGAACCATTCAAGTTTATTAACTTTAAACTTCTAAAATCTAATTATAAACTTTGAAGATAAATAATATATTATCGCAGTTTTTTAAAAATTTCAAGATCACCCACAGAGCATTCAAGTACTTCATAATTCCATAAGAATATATCTATCGATCAAAGTCAAAGCCGAAACCCCAAATGCAAAGTCTCTGGTGGATGTGTCCCTACGCTCATAAATATTTTCGCATAGATGGCAACACAGGGCAAAGTCATTTCCTTTAAATTAACTGTTAAAGTTTATTCTTAATTGTAGCGATAGATATTAATTTCAATATAGTAAAATAGGATAATCGATACCTATGTGTATGAGAGCCTACAGTTTCGTCGTGGTCATCAAGTTTCTATTGTATGTTTCGGATGAGTTGCAGCGCATGCTTAGTAATTATTATAGTCAATAATGCCTTTAACAAAAATAATAATAATAAGGTTACAATGCAACAGTTAATAGACTCAATGCGAGGTCATATTGTTTGCTGACGATACTTCCTTCTTATTTATCAAAAGACAAGAAACTGACTATAAAGCGGAATACCAATGCATCTCCAACACAAAGAACTGGTTCTCAGGTAATAATTTGCTCCTCAATGAAAAATAAACAAGATGTGTTAAGTTTACTTTGCCAAATGTCAAACAGGTAAACACAAACATTGTAGTTAAGAGCCAGGAACTGACTTCTATAAACTCAACTGTATTTCTGGGCATAACCTTAGACGCCAAACTCTATTGGGGACCGCATGTTGATGGTTTAGCGAAAAGGCTTGGCTATGCCGCATATGTTGTTAAAAAATGAGACAAATTCAAATGAAAAAACTGCTTGATTAGTCTATTTCAGTTACTTCCATAGCCTCATGACATATGGCATTCTGTTGTGGGGGAGTGGAAGGTTGTAAGAAGTAAATTTAAGGAAATAAATATTCTTACTTTCCATTCACAATATAGTTTAGAAAATTTAATGTAAGTAAAAAAGAACATAGCCTTGTTCCAAAGAAAAAAAGATCTGCACAATGTTAACACAAGAGGAAGGTTTCATATATTCAGCATATTTGTGCTGGCAGCTCATAACATTAGGCTTCATAAAGTGACTAAATCATTCGTGGGTCAATGTGGGTCTTTTATAATCAGGTTCCTGAGGATATCTTAGGTCTATTGACAAATTTTAAGAAACTATAAAGCAGAAGTTGTGTGTTAATTGTGTGCATATTATAAACTATCCGATTACTTGGATGATAAAAGCCCTTCGGTATAATCCCCTCATTAACAGGATTTTACTAGTATTTGTAACAAAACATGTGTAATGTGTCTGTTTGTTCGTTGAGTTCTTCGTCCCGCTGAATATCTAAAGCGTCATTGTCATTTTTTTTTTTTTTTTTTTTTTTGCTGCCGAGGCACCCTCGCGGGAGGGAGGTGGAAGATGCGTCATGCATACCCGCCCGCAGGTAAATTCCTCTGCGGGGGGGTTATGTGGGACTCACCAGAATGGCACCTACCCACTAAAAACCACCTGTTGGCTGTGGTAAGCGTATACCTTTAGCCTTCATCGGAAGCGACACCCGTCGGGAAGTTGGGCGCGCTGGCGGAGACCCGCTAGCGGGTCTTCCGCCTGTAGTGAAAGTTGCACTGAAGGTGCTCAAAGGGACATGAGTTGGTGGCCGTTCTGGGCAGCCTCCGGTGAAGCCGGGGCTGGGCAGAGGTCGGCCGAAGCATGATTTAGGGATCAATTCATTTAAATGAACCTACAATGAATTGAGAAGGGAACTATGCTCCGCCAGAGCTAGCAAACGCTCTGTCGGAGTACGTGAAGCCCTAAGTTTACGGGCTAAGACTGCGATTTCACTAACATCGACATTTTTAATAGCGTCGCAGACGATACGCATATCGTCTGCTACGGAGGATTGAGGAGTGGATTTGTATGGGCGAGGAGCCGGGATGGGATTCGATGCGGGACGCTGCCTCCAGTTTTCTGGAGCAGGCTTGGGCTGAGTAGGCTTTGCAGCCGGAGGAACCCGGCTACGCAGCGGCGGAAAGTTTTCTTGAGAAAGGCGCGGGGCCTGTTTGGGAGCCGCCCTTTTGAAATTGGAGCGCATACAACGGGGTGCACGAGGGCAGCCCCTGTAGTTTGCGGTGTGGCCGGACTGGCCACAAAGCACGCAATCGGGAGGAGAGGGAGTTTCAGGAGTGCGATTGCACTCCTTAGTGAAGTGCGGGACCAGGCACTTGACGCACCTGGGCGGTGCGCGGCAGTTGGCTGCCGCGTGCCCGTACAACTGGCACCGATGGCATTGGCCGGGATGACCGCGGCGATGAGGCGCCTCGATTGAGATCCCAGAGAGGCCGCAAATAGAGCTAACCCCTTTCAGGATCTCTCTGGACTTGGGGACGTTGGCGAGAATCACCAAAGCGAGAGGGTGTTGCCTCCCGTACTTGCTGTGCATTTTATGCACCGCGAGTGCCGGGAAGCCTTGGGACTGCAGATCCTCCAGGATGGCCTCGTTCGATAATTCGAACGGGATTCCCCTGAGTACCGCTCTGATCTTACGCTCTTCTGACAGAGCATAAGTGTGATAAGCATATTGCTTATCGGTGAGGAGCTTAGTCAAAGCTCGGAAATCGTCTATCGACGAGACAGTGATTTTAATAGATTCACCCGAGTTTACCGCTCGGGTGTAATGGATTTTGTGCTCATTGCACAGTGTCGAGACCTCAGTCCATTTACCCTTTTCCCGAAGGAAAACGGGTGGTGGGACCTTGGCCTTGACAGAAGTTGGGGCCGGAGCGGGTGTTGAAGACACCGGGGCAGCTGGCGTTGAAGACGCCGCAGGGGGTGTAGGGACGGGCGTGGAGGGCGCCGGGTCTTGTTTCGAGCGCTTCTTAGAGCGCTTCTTAACAAGGGTGAAAGAGGGAGACTCAGGGCCAGTTGGGGTGGCGTCCGAGGAAGACTCAGTCGCGGGTGCGCGCTTGCGGCGCAGAGGGGCGTCTACTTCGCACTCCATGTCACTGGAGGAAGGGGACGCGGGAGGGCCTAAGACCTGAGGGGTCTGGGGAACTGGGGTGGCCTGAGGGGCCGGTGTGATTAGTGGCATGATTAGAGGGAGAAATGATTGCAGTGTGCGAATCATATGAGGGGCGCAGTAAGTGCCTTGGGCGTCGTAATCAGCGATCAGCTTATTCAGGAGCTCCTCAGGGCTTAGGGAAGCCATTGCGGAGGGGTTGGGGAGGGACGACAATATATAAATATATATAATATGAACCTATCGACGATGACTAACTTTCTAAAACCACCCTACACGCAGTAGGGCGGTTGAGAACGACGCGGATAACTTACTCGAACACGGCACTTGAAGTCCTGGAACAACGAATTCCCGTCGACGAAGCTCACGTTCCACGAAGTACGGTTAACAAGCCACTATTCGCCGTGAAAACGGCGTTAGAAACTTAGAAGTACGGTTAACGAGCCACTGTCCGCCGTGAAAACGGCGTTAGAAACTTAGTACGGTAAACAACTATGAAATTTGGGTGCTCAATTAGCGCGGGGGCTAAAAGAGCGGGAAGGCGTCTGCGATCGACGTGCGCTCGAGAACGCACGCAGACCGAGACTGCTCCGCGTCATTGTCAGTAAAGTACGTCTTCTTATGGTAGCGTCGGGTGACGGGTAGCTCACATCCCTCTAATATGGTTGAAGAGAGCGACGGCCAGAACCCACGTTAACCCGTGAACGGGTGCCGTTTGAGGGTATTCGTCGTCTGGATACTTGGGGGAGGGAGACTTGCCGACCTAACAGATACAGATAAGAATAATGTTGTATAGACATAAAGAGAATCTGTAAATTTATTATGAAAAACATATACCTGTGAAGTTTCTTGCCAGTTCTTCTTCACGAAGGTTTTTCCGAACTGGTGGTAGAGTCATGTTTTATTTGACATCATTAGGAACAAGTAATTGTCAATGTTGAGAAATTAATATTTGAATTTGATAGTTTACTTGACCAAAACTATAGCAAAAACTGGTTATAATCGAGCAGTTATAGTTAGCTATGAAGGCATTTTAAATATTGCTTAAATGGTGCAATCCGTATTTGCCTTGACCGGAGATTTGACGGCTTGGTTATATATAGTTACATGATGCAACCCACCTTTAACTGTCAAAAAATTTAAAAACATGAAGTAATTGTATGATCTATGGAACTCTATGATTTCTCAACTTTCATTACTACTTTATTTAATGAATTGTTTTAATTATAATATTGTTTACAAATTACAATACTGTTAAACGAGATTGTGTCTAAGAAGCAAGGGTGAATAAATTATCTGCTTCATAGACGAACAAAGTTAATGTTGTCGAGCAACCAGCGGCGACATCGGAAACAATGGATGACCCAATTATACTTGACTAGCTTTCGCTTTAGCGGTTGAACTTTGTCAGTCAATCGAGCTTTTCTTTTATATATTTAGACATAAAAATAAACAAAAATTGACCACCCATTAGAAATCACTTATTACGATTGCTTTTTATTATTTAAGGTTATTATAATAATAATAATAAATCCCCGACAAACACACCAACGGTACGCCCCAAAGTAAGCAGAGCTTGTGTTATGGATGACCATACAGCGAACTGGGGGGTAACCGTTTTTTTTTGTTCCCCTCCACGGGAAGGGCAGGAGGATAAAAAATGCTCTGACGCATACACTGGCGCGCGCGATCCAGGTTATGCGGGGCTCGTTCCGACGCCTACCAGAACCACTACCCACTTAAAAACCCCCTGTCGGCTCGTGCAATTTTTTGCCACTCAGCCTTCATCTGAACGACGGCCAATTGGAGAAAGAGGCTGCGCTAGCGGGGCCCAGAAGAGGTCACCCGCTGGGATTTACATAGCACTGAAGGTGCTGAAAGCACTGAAGGTGAATATATAGCACTGAAGGTGCTCAAAATGAAAAAAATAGTTAAAAAATTAAAAATTGAAACATAAAATTGAATTAATTCGGATTTACATTTGATGATTCGGATTTACGTTAGAATTAGAATTTACCTTAGAATTAGAATTTGCGGCCAGAAGGGCTTCGAGATCAGCTGACAGTCTGGTGGATGAGTACGCTTGCGCATTCCTAGGCCTAGCGACTTTGAACTTCGAATCTAAGACAGGAGTAGTATATGAGACTGAATCACGAACTAGAGGATTGGGATGGGTTTTGGAGCGTTTGAAGAACGCTTCAGAGAGTGTTTTAAGGTGTTGTTGTACTGTAGGCAGTTCAAGATCTCTGTGCAAGTCCGCGTTACGCACGTACCACGGTGCGGTTGTGGCCCTGCGGCAAAAGAGGTTTTGAACTACCTGCAGTTTGTGCAGGAGGGAGAGTTTGGCTTGGCATATGTCATGACGGGTCTAACGCAGACCTTGTAGATGTACGTTTGTTTCTGAAATGAATTTTACTTTTTCTACCTAACATACTATTTAGGCGGCCTAAGTAGTGACGGGCGAGTTTCGAAACTCTTTCGACGTGTGGCTTGAAAGAAAGTGTCGGATCTAACGTAATGCCTAAGTATTTAGTACTGCGCGTCCAGGGGATGAGAATGCCTAACATTCGAACGTGGGGATCGCCAGCGGGACGACGGCGTTTGTGGTCGAAGCGCATCGCAGAACTCTTTTCAGAGTTCACATCGATACGCCATTTTTGAAACCATGCACCAAGGGCGTTTGCGGCCTTTTGGAGTCTGGTTATACAGTGCGGAACACTGTGGCCTTTGGTATAGAGTGCGGTGTCGTATAGAGTTCAACGCCTTTCGGCGGGATGGGAATCTCGTTGGTGTACACGGTGTACAACAGAGGGGCGAGGACTGAGCCTTGAGGGACTCCAGCCTTTATGGGGCGAGGTGCGGAAAGCGTGCCTTCATGTTTAAATCGAAACGTACGGTCTTTGAGAAACGACGCCATTAACCTAACTAGGCGATCTGGTAAGCCTATTTCGTAGAGTTTATAAACGAGACCGCTGTGCCAGACTTTATCATTAAGCCTTGGCTACGTCAAAGAAAACCGCGACTGTTTTGTAACGACGCGGATAGAAACCGTCAAGTATGTACTCGACGATTCGATGGACTTGCTGAAGGCAGGAGTGCTTAGCGCGAAAGCCGAACTGATGGGGAATAATGAGGGGATCGCCATCCATCGGAAACAGATGGTTCCGCATTCGAGCGAGTATAACCCTCTCGAGAAGTTTAGGCATGGCCTTGAGGAGGCTGATGGGTCTGTGATTAGCCGGGATATTCAGAGGTTTACCCGGCTTGGGAATGTCTATGACTGTCGCTTCTTTCCAAGCTTTTGGAAATTAGCTATGGTCAAAACAGGCATTGAATATAACAGCTAACAAGGTAAGCACCTGTTGAGGCAGATGCTTAAGTGCGTGGTTGGAAATTCTATCCGCACCCGGAGCCTTTTTGGACTTTTGATTTCTAATGAGAAGCGAGATTTCGTCATTAGAGACTGTGACGGGGTCGGCGGTGATGGGGAGAGATTCTCTGCGAAGGACTTTGTCCTCCACCGCCTGGATGTGTGAGGGATCAGCAGGTTGCGTGCTGGGCGAGCATGTGCGGCAATGCTGTCAGCGAAGCATTCGGCTTTCTCTTCGACTTCGAAGGCAGCAGTGCACTCGGGACGAGTGAGAGGAGGAACGTGAGAGGCGGTGTCTACGCGAAAGGCCAGGGCAAGGGCCATACTATAGTACGCTTGGTGGGACGGAGAGATATTCGCCATGAGATCGTTCATCTGAGCGTCTCGGAGTTCCGCGAGGCAAGACCTAACTTAACGTTGTAGCTGATTCGCAGCTAATCTATAGACGGGCGTGGGATATTTCTTGGCTCTCCGGAGAGCCGCGTTCTTAGCTTTAATAAGATTGCTAACGGCTAAGGGAAGCGTGGGTTTACCTTGCTTAGCAACCTTTTTGTTGTCACTGATGGCTGAGTTGATAGCATCAGTGAGAGAATTGACTAATGAGTCTATTTATCCGGACTATCTATTTGATCGAGCGAGATCGCGAGCGGAGAGTTCGGAGCCTCTAAGGCTGAAACTAACGTATTTTTAAAGCCGTTCCAATCGGTAAAGGTCTTAGAAGAGGTGACTTTATCGTTAGGCAATCCTAGCACGAGGGAGACGGGGCGGTGGTCAGAGCATAGGTCATCGAGCGGTTCGATAGACCTGAGGTTGAGGTTGATTCGCTTGACAATTGCAAAATCGAGGATGTCAGGAGAGTGGTTTGGGTTGTTAGGATAGTGAGTGGGAGTGATGGAAGAGAAGACATCTAAGTCGAGTGAGTTTGTGATGTCGAGGAGAGCGATACCGCTGGTGTTGGTTGATAGGCACATCCAGTCAGTATGTTTGGAGTTAAAGTCTCCGAACATAATGACTGAATGGCCGAGGGCGAGAATGGTCTTAAAGTCGCTGCGGATTGGTCTGGTGCCACTAGGTATGTAGATTGAAGCTATGATGACGGTCGGATGACCAGTCATAGCCAATCTACACACAGTGGCTTCCATGTTGAGGATAGGAGGGGTAGGGAGAGGACAGCAATGGAATCCTCTTTTGTAATAAATTGCAGTGCCGCTGAAACCGTCAGAGTTGGGCCTGTCGTTACGAATAAACGCGTACTTGGGAATAGCGAATCCCCTGGAGCGGTTTGGAGTTAGCCACGTCTCTTGAAGAATCAATAAGTCTGGCTCGTTGTTCTAAAGGATCAGTTTGAGCTCAGGAAGTTTAGTAATAGGTCTTTACCTATGAAACTGCCGTTTTGCCGTACTGGCCATTTCAAATGAAAATATTTTTTTTTGACTGATAATTCTAATTTCAAATTAATTTTATTTGACCAACATGGAATTCTTTTTCTAAAATCGTCATTTGTTTAATTGTTAGTGTTTTGTTTTCAACGCATTCGAACATTTTTCGTCATCATGGATAAGTTAAAAATTCGACTAATTATGGAGTATGAGTACCATCGTGGCAGCAAAGCGGCACAAGCGGCACGCAACATCAACGACGTTTATGGAGCGAACACTACAAACGAACGCACCACCTGTTATTGGTTTACCCGCTTCCGTTCTGGAAATTTTGACCTGAAAAATGAACCCCGTGGTCGTCCGAAACTTCGTCCGAACTTTGGTCGACAATGACGAATTAAAGGCAATTGTGGAAGCTGATGAAACTCAATCCACGGCTGAATTAGCAGCAGCTTTCGACGTTAGCATCAAAACAATATTGGTCCATTTGCGTCAAATTGGCAAGGTAAAAAAGCTTGACAAATGGGTACCCCACGAACTTAATGACCGCCAGCGCGAAGTACGCGTGGAGACGTGCCTTGCACTGCTCAGCAGGCATACAAATGAAGGAATTCTGAACCGCATTGTTACTTGTGACGAGAAATGGATCCTGTTTGGTAATCGTAAGCGCTCAGCAAGTTGGTTGGACCCTGGTTCAGCACCCAAACAATGCCCTAAACGAAAACTTACCCCTAGAAAAGTGATGGTCACTGTTTGGTGGTCTAACGCGGGTGTAATTCATCACAGCTTCTTGCCAAACGGGACAAGCATTACTGCAGATGTGTACTGTGAAGAACTGAACACAATGATGGAGAAGCTCGCACGTCTCCAACCAGCTTTGGTCAATCGTTCGGCTCCACTGCTCCTGCACGACAACGCGCGACCTCATACTGCACAGCAGACGGTCTCCAAGCTACAAGAGTTGGGGTTGGAAGTTCTCCGTCATCCGCCGTACTCACCAGACCTTGCGCCTACAGACTTTGGATAACTTCTTGGCGGGAAAAAAATTCAATACCCGAGAGGCAGTACAAAATGCCTTTGAAGAATTTGTTGCCTCCCGTCCAGCTGATTTCTTCAAGAAAGGCATCAATAAGCTACCAATGCGTTGGCAAAGATGCATTGATTGCACTGGTGATTATTTTGATTAATAGAAATAAAAAATATATAAAAAAATTACGCTTCATTTATTTCGTGAAAAACGGCAATTTCATAGGTAAAGACCTAATATTAAGGCTACGAACGTTAAAGGAAACTAGGGATAAGCCCTTGGGTTTGATACGACAGGACACGGGATTTCTATTTATTTATTTAATTTATGCGAAAAATGGAATTTATAAAGAGCTTAGTAGTGAGTGATGCTCGGTTAACGCAAATAGACGCTCTTGAGGAGAGCGGGCGGCTTGCAGTTTGCATGCGAATACGAAGATTTCCTTAATGTCGACGTTTTGAATGACGTCAAACACGGTCTTCATGTCCTCAGCCAACGACGACTGAGGTGGAGACGACGAAGTGGGACGCGGGCCTACGGGAGCTACGGGAGCTGGGATAGGACGGGAAGGTGCAGGTGGAGCGGCCCGACGCTGTCTCCAGGACAGAGCCGGAGTAGGTGTCGGCTGCACGGGCTTTGCTTCCGGGGGACTCCGGTTGCGCAGCGGCGGGAAGTTGGCAGGAGTGAGCGGCGGCGCCGGTTTAGGCGCGACCCTCTTTGAAGCGGAGCGCGGAACGCGCGGACAACCCCTGTAGTTAGCTGTGTGGCCAGACTGGCCGCACAGCACACATGCAGGGGGAAGTGGAGTCGTGAGTGCGAGTGCACTCCTTCGTAATATGTGGATCTAGGCACTTAACGCACCTGGGAGGGGCTGAGCAATTGGCCGCTGCGTGGCCATACAGCTGGAAGCGGTGGCATTGCCCGGGGTGCCCTCGAGGGTTGGGACGCTCGGCAGAGATATTCGAGAGTCCGCAGATTGTGCGAGCCTCTCTGAAGATCTCCCTCGAGTCGGGAGTATTAGATAAAATAACTAATGCTAAAAAAAAAGCCTACCGCGGTTGGAGTGCATCTTGTGCACTGCTTCAGCCGGGAAACCCTAGGACTTAAGGTCCTCGAGGAATTCATCGTTTTCGAGCCGTCAAAAAACCGCCAAAAAGCAAGGTACGCAGGTAAAGAGTTGACCGCGTTAAGGTCAACCTTTACCGACAGAAGGGACAATACATACGAAAACACACAGATATGATAAAAATAAATATGAAAATAGGAGAAAATAAATAAAATAGAGAAGAGAAATAAAATAAAAATAAAAGGACTGGTTCAGTACAAATTCGTTGTCACCGTTAAGTATCCTTTGTACTGAAACCAGACTACGTACGCTGGGCACAACACTGCACTCAGCACAAGCACAACACAACTTACACAGCACTTTGAAGACTAAGGGGCTTAGTCACAAAGAAAATCACACTTCGATAGCACTCAGAGGGAGTAGAAAAACCTAGAAAACCGTAGCACGGAACCAACACGCTAAACTGTGACGTCAGTAGACTGAGCGCAACGGAATATCGGGAAGGGACCGATCAACGGAGAACGGTCTTTCACATCCGTACCGGGCGGCGATCGGAGCGAAAGGCCACTCCTTTCGCTCCGATCGCCGGTAACCCATAATAATCATACATTTATAAATATTAACACCCATGACCTGAGAACAAACATTTATGTTCATTACACAAATTAATGCCTCTCCCCCCCCCTCGGACCTTCGGCATGTGAGGCGGGGCTAAAAGTTGATACTTCACCTATTGTTGCTGTTTTGGTCGAAATACTTACCATTATTACGCTTATTTGTTTGCGCCTATTATGCTGATTAACCACACATTTAGGGGTTTCACTTTCATCTCATAAAAAGTAGTGTCCTTAAATCGAATTCTATTAAAAAATTCTTATAAACATCATTTTGTTTTCATCTACCAGTTAATTAGTTCTTATGCTCGTTATGTACAATAAGGATTTAATTTATATATTTTCCCTCTATTTTTAGTTGCCATAAACATGTTTATCCTAAAATAGTTTGAATTACTTCTTAAAAGCTATTGGTACTATCCACATTGGCCCACCCGACATTTTCATGGGCCAAATAGGTTCGACTCTAAAGTACACCCTAGTGAAGGATGTTCTGGTGAAGCACACTCTAAAGAATTTGCTTGTTTGCGTTAATGCATGTTTGCATGTCTGCATGCATGCATGAATGCGTGCTTGGTTGCATATAAATACGATTTGAGACATACCTCCATAAAAGGGGATTTTTATTCGATAAAAAAATAATACAATGAGGTTGGCGGGAAATTCACCAATATTTTTATTAACCGTAAAATTTTATGAAACTGGACCGTAAAACCGAGAACAATTAAATAGCTACAACCTGAAAAATTTGACCCGCGATGAAATATAGAAGTAACTTTTATAGGCTTTCTTTAGTATGAATGTATATTTTTATGACAGTTGAATGTAGAATTATCAACAATTAGACACTTCAATTTTAAGACATGTTATATTATGGGTTGATAAAGAAAACAAGTGTTTTACAGCTTTGATTGATGAACATTTTTATGACATAATACTTTATGAGGAAAAGTTTATGTGACAAATAGAAACCCCATTTAGGTTATACAGATGAAGAAATGTTATAGTAAAGAGAGTCGGAATCTCTATGATACACACACACAGTGCCACGTGAAAGTTTTCGATTCTATCCTTTAGTTATACTTGTTTTTTCGAATACTGCGCATCATTTGACCGCACGATCGTTTGTGGTCGGCGCGCCCTCTTACGGCCGATATTATTTCAATATAGTGAATGAAATAAGTTTCCCTTGAAGCTAAATAACTGTGAAAAACATTTTCTATTTTGGATATGTTTTGGAAAAGCTGTCAAGTATTAGAACGCGTTTTGTAGTTATTGCGGTCAAAACGAAAGAAATTCCTAAATTACAATATGGGTTTGAAGGATACAGGTATAAGCGAATAAGGTCTAGTGTTTATGTACTACTTGCAATATAAGGTACTACTTGCAATTTTTTGTATTTTTATTTTTTCATATTATATGGACGTGTTCGGATTTTTTTATTTATCTTGTATTCTCTTTTGTAGCTATTTACATAGGTATTTGAGGGGTAAATAAGCAAATGGCTTCATTATCGACTTGATTGGATATTGATCAAATGAAATTGTTGTTTACTGGTACGGAATGGATGGAACTTCACTCGAATAAACAAGGAAAAGGACAGCTTTTAGAAAAGCCTAATGTATTTTAATGGTCTTTGTTTAAAGGCAATGAATAATGGTGGAAGATCATTGTGTTTTTGTGACGAATCACGTGTTGGTCACAAAAAAGCGGGGTTTGGGTTTGGTATTTGAAAATTTAGGGTTTTAAATATAGTTGTATCTAACTTGACGACCTCAAGATGTTTTTGGCTGTAGTGTTATGTCTGCATTATAAACAATGACAGAAACAGTTATTTTTACGGTGTACATAGTACATTATATAATTTTTTTTAAAACTCAAAATGGCCAGAGACTTTGGGACTTAAGGATTGGCGGGAAAGTCTGGGGATATTATTTATGACAACGTTTTGCGGTTCCACCCGGGTACGGTACCTCTTGAACTTTGGGGAATCGTTATAAAATATGGCCCATGTTGCTTCTTGGAATAAGAATTTTGAATAAGTTCAACAGACTACAATTTAATGGGTTACAAAGCAAATAATAAATGCTCGGTATTTGTAAACATTTTTTGAAATGGACATTATGAATCATCACTGAACCTTAAAATTTGCTCTATTCAAAGGTGTGCAAAGTAGCGTAATAAAAAAATTGTTTATAAAAAAGTAATATTTTACCACTTCATTTAGGACATTCGTGTGGATAACCGAAAACCCTCGGTATCGAGTTTGGATCCCGTCAGGTCACATTGAGGTCAGAGTTCATTATTTAGTACTTACCTTCATAAATGTATGTGATCAATATTTGTAATGAAGAAGGCTAGTTTATATCAAGTATCAAGAAAGGACTTGTTAATGAAATGAGCAAGTACATCGTGGGATCGATTCATCTTGAAAGTTATTTTGGGACCAAACTTTTCATCACAAGTAGAAATAAATTTAAGACATTCATTAAGATTTTTGTTATATATATATATATATATATATATATATATAACAAAAATTCTATATATAATAAAAAAGCAGCTTTAAACTATGTAACTTGTCCATGGTAGCACAGATTTAATTAGAGTTAATGCTCGGTTATTTCTGTAAATCATTACTTAGAAAGAGCTTGCTGATTTTATAACTTTTTAAACAAGTTACCTAATATACTAATAATGTTAAATATATTGAAAACAAGCGACATATCGTAGTTTTCACATCGGCTATTGATCTCTTTGTCATGGGAGTAGTCAATTATATAATATATTGTATATAGTATATCTATTGTATATAGCACATAATCTATTGTAAACACAATCGTTAATAACGATTAAATGACAACTGAGTACATTTTATTTCTAGTACAATCGATACATCAAATTATAAGTTTATCCGTGTATTCAAGACAGACGTAAAGTAATTAAGACAGCCGGACTAAGAACGTAAAGAAGACAAAAAGGGGCTAAATTGAGTATAGCTACTGACAAAAGGACGAACCGATTGACTTTAATGGGTAATCTAATCTATCTAGGGTTTGGATAACGGAATGATGGAAACCTCACTAATATTAAACATGTGGATATGAGTTTCTTTACGTGTTTGTCCTTTACGCTTTCACTCCTTAAATACGCAGCCGCTCATCTTGAAACTGTGCCTACGTGTTGCCGGAGGTACAGATGGGCTTTGATCCAGACAAAAAGTGTACTGTTCCAAATGGAGTCATGAAGAGAGTAGCGGGTATAACATCCCTATACGATCGGGTATCCGACTAGGTACTTGTCCTACTCTAGAATAGCACAGCGCAGGTTTGTATTCTAGAAAGTTCCTACCTATTCTTCCACTGTCACAGTACCAAAAAGTCGCATTAAGCAATTTTACTTGTTCTTTATGGCGCGGGTTTAAAGGTGCGATGGATTGAACTGACATCAACTATTGTTTCAGATTACAGTTTTACTTTTTCAAGTAGTGAGTTAGTTCTACTATTACTTCCATTCGAATCTAAACTAACATTACCAGTAGAGACATCCTGACGTGCAATCTGTTTGAAAGCCACGCGACGGTGAATGACCAAAGCAGCCAATGGACAATCCATAACCGACAAATGGCGGCTGCTAAAACACATTTATATCCCCTTGTCACGTGGCTAGCATTTGACTTCGCGTGCTGCGCCCGTTCAGTTGTGATTTAATTTTTATTGTGCTGTTTTGGGTGTATCTAAGTAAAAGGTTTTTAAAAGTATATTCAGACTGTACAGTCCGTGACAGATTTGTTGTGTCACTTTGAAGTTTGTTTTGACCTTATCTATAGCCGTAGAAATACATTTCATGGTAAGGTATTTACTTCACATAATTTGTAATCACTTGACTTTTTGACATGTTATAAAGTGGAGAAACACTTGTTAACAATATGTAGGAGTGCTTATTAAATATCTTTAGTTTAGGCATCACGAAATAAACATGAATTTTCGACTTCCAAATTTATCGAACATAAATACTTCAGCCAATGTCAAAATTATTATAGAATCAATGGTAAAGTGTTAATGGTTTAAAATCAGATACATGATTACTGCATTCATGTTTATGAGGATAAAATACCAATCGAAA
Organism: Marasmarcha lunaedactyla; assembly: GCA_923062675.1. Taxonomy (NCBI): domain Eukaryota; kingdom Metazoa; phylum Arthropoda; class Insecta; order Lepidoptera; family Pterophoridae; genus Marasmarcha; species Marasmarcha lunaedactyla. The sequence goes on from OV281341.1 coordinate 1,448,393, forward strand.
AACTTGCGCCTTTTCTTTTGGCCAAAAAGGCAACCGTGTAAGAGTCACATATATGTATATGCTGACAGGGGCAATGATCCTTTCCAGGACTTTGAACATAGCAATTTTATTCAATAAATTTCATTTTCCAGACATGTAAAAATCGCTATGTTAGTCCTAACTCTGACTGCAATAAATTTTCATATTCCTCGCATGTAAGTCAAATAGGCTACGTCTAACAAAGAGTTATAGTGAAAAATTACCTTAAAACACTTTATTCTTGTGTTTCACGAAACTTCAGTAAATCATAATTAGTAGGTATGTACACGTAATAAAGTAAGTTTTACGGTGATTGGACTATGCAATATTCCAGACTGAGTAAACTTATGACAAAAAAGTCACGCACCGTGGTCGCGCACATCCGCGAAATTTAGTTTTATTTAGACCTTATTACCATCGATTACGTTTGATTTTAGGTTAGTGTTGCCGTGCTTGAATTTCTGTCGGACGTAAATTGTAAGTATATACCGGGAATTTATACATGTTTATAAATTACACATATTTAAACAATGTTGCATAAGACACTTTGTAATTGTAATATGTAGTATAACCTCTTGGTGCGAGCTCAAATCTCCAGTTCTAGAACTACTACCTACGCGCCAAGTTTTATGTTATATGAAATTTGGCGCTATAGATGGATAAGTCATCAGCATATTTATGGTTGATTGGACTTAATTTCAGGTGGAAAGTAAACATTTAAATCTTCTGTCAACTACATACTAACTGTTTTTATTATTTATTGTACACATATTGACATTTGTAATTGTACACATATTGACATTTGTATAAACAAAACTATGAAACTTTTCTCTTAAAGATATTCAAGCAGTTTTATAAACTCGTATATCACAATACAAGTGAGCATCGTGGCAAATTCAAAATATATATTTCATAACTTTTTGCGTCGGTAATTTAAATTAATCGGTGATGATTACTTGCATTAAAAACGTCTTAAAATGAGTTTTAAAAGAAAACTAGAGAGTTGTAAGACTTCTCGTAATTTACTATTTATTTAAGGGCAGTGTCAAAACAGCACACGCAGTCGATAGGTAATTAAAATATTAATTAGATCTGATTAGTTTTCCCGTCGATCCCAGAGCGCCATGAGCTTCAGAATGTATCTGTCCAAGTTATTATTACACAAGTTTGGACCGGTTAAGATGGCAGTCACGATCTGCGTTCGCAGCAGTCGGACCGTTGCTGTGCGATTTATGCAACACGGGGCTTAGCGATCTGTAAACATAACAATAGCTGCGTTTTGAAAGGTTGGATCTAGTAGAAGCAATATTGAAAAGATTTACGTACAAATGTTCAAAGCAGCTTATAAATTAATCTGCGCAGGCATTATTCTTTGTGCATAGGAATAGTACGTAAGCAACGATAGGAATTTACGATTAGACATAGTTGACATCAAAAGTCAACTTTCGATAATTATTTTTTGAAGGTAAAATCGGTTTTGGTACAAAAAAAGCAGTGATTTAAAATAATGCGCAATGTACAGCAATGTATCATTTCAGCCAATAAACTTCCAAAGATAATTAATTCATATAAATCGAGTAATAAAACTGGGTCAACAATCGATTCAGTTCACGGTTCGTTTTCATTTCGTTATCACCGCATCGTAAATTTCATTTTGTCCTATGACTGAATGGCCTTATGCGGAGTTCAACTCATGTCCGGTTCCAAAATCAAATAATTTTCTAAACGTAGGAATACATTCGGCGACATTGCTGTAATAAATTTAAATCTCAAGTAAAAAAAACTTGATCAGAACGTTGGTACCCTCTGCACGTCTGCAAATCCTAGTTTATTGGAACTACTCGTCCACAAAGCCATGTAAAGACAATCTCATTCTTTGATTCTCTTTCTAAAGACCTGCATTATCATACTAATGTTTAAAATGTCTAAAACAATCCTCGTTATAACCTCTAAGACTAACCTTAGAGCTTACCAACGACGATGTAAAATGAAGCCAAATCTTTTTATCCTAAACGTTACTAATATTCTCGTTTCATAGCAATGCACAAGCAACGTTAGATATCGACAAGTAAGAGAAATATTTATATCGGCTTAATTCAAACGTGGCAAATAACCTTATATTTCTGTAAAACAAAATGAGGTGTGAACACGGTATTAGGTGAAATAATTTCCTGCTTGGAGAAATTGACGTCGGGGCTGCACCGCGATCAGCAATGTTTGGAGTAACAAGTTTTAGAAAACAATATTAATAGAAACATGTTTATGCTTAAACGTTGTGTTTAAACATAAACGTAGTTAAAGAGGAAGTGTGTAATATATTATTGTTTTAGGCAACAGAGGATTTACGGATAACACATAGTTATTAAAACAGATGTAATGCTTACTTTGGGGTCATACAGTTGGTGAGTTTGTCTGAAAAAGAAAAACAAAAAAACTATAATCCTTGAAGTTTTACATTTTCACATTTTTTTGTTCTTAACGTATTTGCTTATTAATATGGTCTGTTAATAGTTCATGGATCTTGCAAATGGTATATATATATATATATATAAATAAATTAAAATCAACCAAAACTAACCCTTAATTCAAAACTTGCATGTTTGTGTGTCGGTCCATAGAATGTGAATGTGCCAATTCTGAGGCGATTCCTTTATTTATTCCGTATGAAAACTCAATGAATCGAGAGCTTGTTAAAACTAACTCGGTCTAGGGACATTTGAAAAGGCTCACACAACTAGACAAACTTACATCGGCCAGAGACTTCGCGCATCACGAAATTGTTTTATTATCCATTTAAGCTTAGTACGTGATTTATAACTCCTAAAAAAGAATAAACATCTTGAACTACTGAACTCTGCGAACTAGGAGCTCGCTGAGGTCACTGCCCCGGACCTTGCGTGCGAGGCTCCCTCCCACAGCCGCGCCGACCGAAGTCACGAACTACGTGCTAGCTGTGACTGTGTATTACCTTTCATTGCTGTAAGATTTACAATTTATTGTCTGTGCTATGATAATGTATCCTTGGATATGTATTTCTAGTCGAAGCTGACCCAGTAGCTGACGCTATGTCACTGGCAGCCCTCGCTGGACTGGCCGGCGCTAGCTACACGCGTCCAGTACTTAGATGTTGGTAGATCATTGGAGTGACTCGGTAAATCATGAAAATGAGTCTCTCGCGTGTGAAAGGTCGAAGAGAATTAAAGGCATTGTAAATGATTTTACTTTACTGTTAACGTGGTCTGTGGTTAGGCCCTCAACGTTCATTCCAACGCAAATATTCTACAATGCTATAGGTCATATATTGTTGTCGTGGTATCTTAGGATTTTATGTTATAGAGGCATTTTTCTTGTCTGTGTAATGGGATAAACTTAATAAGTTTTTATCAGACCACTTCTGTGATCTGTTTTCGAAACGTCCTAACAAAACGCGTTGTCACTGCAGGAGTAAGACGCCAGCGATTGGCTCTATGTGTTTATACGGATCCAGCATCATAGGCGCGGGCGCCGCGGAGCGCGGGGTGTGGTACTTTTCGAAAAATAGACGTTCGGTTTATTCTGATCTACGCTAGATACTGGACGCTGTACTGACCTCAAACTGTTTACTGTATTGATCCAGTGAGGGAAGACACTGATACTGGCGCCAGCTACTGGATCAATGTTAACCGGCCTTTATGCCGCGCACCCATGAGCGCATAAAAGACATTCAGATATACGCCGTGGAAGTACGAGCACTACCACGGCGTATATCTGAAAGCATATATTAAAACTCACGAGTAACTATTAATGTTGTCAATACATTTCTCTTAGTAACATTATTCTACCAATAGGTAAAAATATGATTACTTACTGAAAATAAATCCTGCACTTAAGCGGAAGTGAATATTTAAGTAACACGTGTATGTTGTACGTGGACGATTGTTAATGTTGGAGGTCAGAGACGTCTTGTCCTTGTCGTGTTAACCTTGACCATCCACATGAAGGTCATCAAGCAGAGCTGAAATATGGATCGACACATTGATTAATTTATTATTTGAAAAATAAATGGCATACTCTTTCAGTGACATGCATTGTTATTTTTAAACATTTGAATCTTTGATCTGCACTTTAAACGAGTATTAGTGGTGTTTTTCAAATGACAAATGAAAATGTATGAGTGGAATTAGTACGGTATGTATTTATTTACTCAAACAAAGCGTAGCGCCAAGGCAAAAAGAATCATTGCCATCAGTACTCCTTACATAAACTTTCTTTTATTTAAAACAATAAGTAATTTGGTTAAATAAAGAATATATTGCGGCAGTTTCTTGCGAACTAGGTCAAACTCATTTCTGTAAAACATTCTTAAGCCCTCATGTTAATAAACTAGCGCTTAACTTTGTTACTGTCTCATCATTGAGGCCCAATTGCAATGGGTCATCTTCACACAATCAGCTCGAGAGAGAACGGTTCTGACACCGAAAGCTGGTTCTGACTGAAAACGGATTGTAGGACTTATTACAATCATTACCAATAGATACGTTATTAATTTCGGCTTTTGATCAGCCATGACAATCACCGCCATGTCAACCGAATGACAAGGCAAGACGAACCTCAAGACTACGCTCGATTATATGTTCAGATAATGTACCTACTGCGTATATTTTTAAACACTATTCGTAAAAAATATTAAAACTAAAGTTTAATTACCTAAGCATTCTAATAGATTGTGTTAAACAGCGTAGTCTTTTGTATTCCAAGAGAGCCTCCCGATATAGATTTTTTGTAATTCAGGCATTACATCGTGAACTAAATCGCTATACACATCTTTATATATTTCATCGGAAGCGTCGAAATATATCTAGAGCATGTAATTTAAACATTTTGCAGAAAAAACGTGAAAATATTATATGAACGAGAGGTAATGAATGTTATTCGTTTCTTGCACGAAACCGGCTAAGGCGTTTTTGAATATGCTCTAACTAAATGAACGGCGGATCCTAGCATCATTTTATTATTATGTATTATTAATTCAAATGCCAGATTAGTAAAACATATTTAGAAAATTGATTCTAAAATAAATCATTTATGCGTCGTATTCGTGTACATGCAATTAAAATAATTATGTGCTCAGGGCAAATTTACGACAGCTTTCCTGAACAGACTCTACAATAAGTACAATCGATGTTGATAATCGTTTTATTCAACATTTAAACTTTTACTTAATTCATTGAACCTGAAACGCTCTCCTGCCTTTATTTGTAGAATACATAGTTGAGTAACTCGATACTAAAAATTCACATTAGACATCGCATGTGAGTTTTCTTGTGGCGTGTCGTACACCTGGGCGGATGGACGCTGCAAACCTACAACATATTTTTCATACACATACATTACCATAATAAAAAAACAGAGAACATATCGCAGTTCATATTTATTGCTAATAGATTATGGCTACAGAGTACTTACAATTTTGTTGAATCTCGAAGTGCGCTTCTCGTATTACCCTGCTGTAAGCAAATTGTCATGCTAACCACACAAACCACATTTTATAACATACTTTCAGCATGTACCTAATGCCTGGCCTTTCCTCATCACATCGAGTCACTGACAGCATTCAACAGTCCCGAGTTCGTCGACCGCGGTGCGCGCACTGCCTTCATTAATGCAGTGCTTCGGCCTGACGAGGGACTATGACGGATTCCAGGTTAAAAGTGTGCTCCAATTCTACTTGAACTAGATGAATTGTCATGTGGCTTTTGCAACGCCAAAAATTACGTGTTTTGTTGTGGCTATATTTAAATACATTTTTTTGTTTTATTTAAGTAATAAATACATTTCTGGGCTATGGTGTTAACAACATGAAAATTGTGTTTTCTATAAAAAACGTACATTACCTAAAAATTGAAAACATTTGTGCTTCTAGAAGTCAAGATATAAGATATTATAGTAGTATCATATAAAGTTTCGTTAGGTTATGATAGTGTTATTTTAAATTATTTCGTTGGAATTTTCAGTAAATTATTTAAATATACTTAATGATGTCCCAAAACGAATCGTGTGTGTACTATTTCTAGATCTTAACATTAAGATATCTGTCTTGAAGCCACTATCTAAATATAGGTTTTTGTGACGAGATTTATTTATCAGATTACTAATGTTGATTTTTTTAAAGATAAACATAAAAAATGTATCCAGACAGACATAAACATGTAATACAAAATTCAACATACTTGAATACTGAATGTTAAAACAAAATTCTGACTGGAAAACAAGTAAGTGGTTTAAGACTGGCAGTCTTTCATCAGGCCACGTGTCTTCTTCCTTACTTGTTTTCCATAAATATAAGAATATATATGGGAGTTTATAAATAAATTGATAACTTTTTTAAAATTGATAAATTGATAACTTGATAAATTGTTCACTTTGAAATTATTCGCAAGAATAGATAACTTACTGTTTCAGTCATACGCCATTGTCGTATCACAAAAAATATTTCTTCATTTAAAACTCGTCTGCTAACAGTAGCACAGCGACCAAACGCAATACCACAGTTAACACAGTAATCTATGTCAAAATGCAAAATCGGGTATCCAAGGGAACAAACCCAATGTTCGTCGTGTAAGGCGGGTTCTCGGGATCCGGTCGGCAAGCAGAAAATATTCGAATACAGAAGAATCGTAGTTAGTCCTTATAAAAACCTTACTAGTAAGAAAATAGGAAAACCACAAAACAACTCAAGTGCATGGAACAAAGCTAAACAAACGAGGATCAGAATGGCGGCCATTTGACGGCATGGATGAGTGAGTGACTCATCAATTACGTACGTGTCGTTCGTTCTTTTCGCTCGTTATTGGGGGAAAAAAATTAGTATTGCCGACGTTAAATCTAAATTCCACTCATAAAAATCACAGTGAATTTACATATTTTGAATTTATTTCATTTCCAGAAACTAAATTGTTCGCGGTTTATTATATTTATAATAAGGTAAATATAACTTATTTTTCGACACGAATTGCCACTTGTTAACTGTCTAGCCAACGACTACTCAGCCTCCTTTGATAGATTTCCCTTTTAAATTAAATCAAACGCACGCCACTGTTGCAAGATGGCGGAGTCGCGCTTTTATGAAGTGATAGAAGGTTAATTGCATTCAAGTAAGTTTATTTTGCGCGCGTATCACACCTACGCCCTCCCGGAGGAGCGTAAGATCCGCGCAGTACTACGGGGCGTCCCGTTCGAACTCAGCAACGAAGACATTCTCGAGGACCTTAAGTCTCAGGGTTTCCCGGTCACAGCAGTGCACAAGATGCACTCCAACCGCGGTAGGCGTTTTCCGTTAGCGCTAGTAATCCTGTCCAATACTCCCAACTCGAAGGAGATTTTCAAAGAGGCTCGCACAATCTGCGGACTCTCGAACATCTCCGTCGAGCGTCCCAACCCCCGCGGTCACCCTGGGCAGTGCCACCGCTGCCAGCTATATGGCCACGCAGCGGCTAACTGTTCAGCTCCCCCCAGGTGCGTAAAGTGCCTGGATCCTCACTTCACTAAGGAGTGCACTCGCACTCCCGAATCCACTTCCCCCCCTGCCTGTGTGCTGTGCGGCCAGTCCGGCCACACAGCAAACTACAGGGGTTGCCCGCGCGCTCCGCGCTCCACCACCAAGAGGGTCGCGCCTAAACCGGCGCCGCCACTCACTCCTGCTAACTTCCCGCCGCTGCGCAACCGGGGTCCCCCGGAAGCAAAGCCCGTTCAGCCGACGCCTACTCCGGCTCTGTCTTGGAGGCAGCGTCCGGCAGTCCCGCCTGCACCTTCCCGACCCATCCTAGCTCCCGTAGCTTCTGTAGGGCCGCGTCCCGCTCCGTCTTCTGCACCTCAGTCGTCGTTGGCTGAGGACATGAAGACCGTATTCGATGTCATCCAAAACGTAGACATTAATGAAATCTCCATACTCGCACGCAAACTGCGAGCCGCCCGCTCTCCTCAAGAGCGTTTATTCGCGTTAGCCGAGCATCACTCGCTCCTAAGTTCGTTGTAAATTCTTTTATTTTTGTAAATTCTAAATAAATAAATTTTAATGTCTAGACCCGCGAATCTCGCGTCCAGTCGTATTAAACCTAAGGGCTTATCCCTAGTATCTTTTAACGCTCGTAGCCTTAGCTCTAACCTTCCCGAGATTAAACTGTTCCTTCAGAACAACGACCCAGATCTTTTTCTTCTCCAGGAGACATGGCTCACTCCTAATCGCTCCAGGGGATTCGCGATCCCTAAGTACGCGTTTACACGTAACGATAGGCCTAACTGCGACGGTTTCGGCGGCACTGCTATCTACTACAAAAGAGGATTCCATTGCTGTCCTCTCCCTACCCCTCCTCTCCTTAATATGGAAGCCACCGTGTGTAGATTGGCTATGACTGGTCATCCGACCATCATCATAGCTTCAGTCTACATACCTTGTGGCACCAAACCTATCCGCAGCGACTTTGAGACCATTCTCGCCCTCGGCCGTTCAGTCATTATGTTCGGAGACTTTAACTCCAAACATACTGACTGGACGTGCCTATCAACCAACCAAAGCGGTATAGCTCTCCTCGACATCACCAACTTACTCGACTTAGACGTCGTCTCCCCTATCACTCCCACTCACTATCCCGACAACCCGAACCACTCTCCTGACATCCTCGACTTTGCAATCGTCAAGCATATCAACCTCGACCTCAGGTCTATCGAACCGCTCGATGACCTAGGTTCTGACCACCGCCCCGTCTCCCTCGTGCTAGGACCGCCTAACGTTAACGTCACTTCTCCTAAGACCTTTACCGACTGGAAAGGGTTTAAAAATACGATAGTTTCTGCCTTAGAGGCCCCAAACTCTCCGCTCGCGATCTCGCCCGATCAATTAGATAGCCCGGATAAAATAGACTCGTTAGTAAATTCTCTCACTGATGCTATCAACTCAGCCATCAGTGTAAACGAAAAGGTTGCTAAGAAAGGCAAACCCACGCTTCCCTTAGCCATTAGCAATCTTATTAAAGCTAAGAACGCGGCTCTCCGGAGAGCCAAGAAATATCCCACGCCCGCCTATAGAACAGCTGCGAATCAGCTACAACGCAAAGTTAGATCTCGCCTCGCGGAACTCCGAGACGTCCAGATGAACGATCTCATGGCGAATATCTCCTCGTCCCACCGAGCGTATTATCGAATGGCCCGAGCCTTACGCGTAGACGCCGCCTCTCACGTCCCTCCTCTCACTCGTCCCAATGGCTCTATCGCCTTCGAAGACGAAGAGAAAGCCGAATGCTTCGCTGACAGCGTTGCGTCTCAATGCTCGCCCAGCACGCAACCCGCGAATCCCAATCACATCAAAGCGGTGGAGGCCGAAGTCCTCCGTAGAAACTCTCTCCCCATCACCGCCGACCCCGTCACAGTCTCTAATGATGAAATCTCGCTTCACATCAAAAGTCAAAAGTCCAGAAAGGCTCCGGGTGCGGATGGTATTTCCAACCACGCACTTAAGCACCTGCCTCAACAGGTGCTTACCTTGTTAGCTATCATTTTCAATGCCTGCTTCGACCTTAGCTACTTTCCAAAAGCTTGGAAAGAAGCGACAGTCATAGGCATACCCAAGCCGGGTAAACCTCTTAATGTCCCGGCTAATCACAGACCCATCAGCCTCCTCAAGGCAATGTCTAAACTTCTCGAGAGAGTCATACTCTCTCGAATGCGGAACCATCTGTTTCCAACGGACGGCGATCCTCTCATAATTCCCCACCAGTTCGGCTTTCGCGCTAAGCACTCCTGCCCTCAGCAAGTCCATCGAATCGTCGAGTACATACTCGACGGCTTCTATCCGAAACGAAAGAAAACGATCGCAGTTTTCTTTGACGTAGCCAAGGCTTTCGACAAAGTCTGGCACAGCGGTCTCGTTTATAAACTCTATAAAATAGGCTTACCGGCTCGCCTAGTTAGGATAATCGCGTCGTTTCTCAAAGACCGCACGTTTCGTTTCAAACATGAAGGCACGCTCTCCGCGCCTCGTCCCATAAAGGCTGGAGTCCCTCAAGGCTCAGTCCTCGCCCCTCTTTTGTATACCGTATACACTAACGACATTCCCATCCCAGCTAAAGTCGTCGAACTCGCTCTCTTTGCCGACGACACTGCCCTTTACACCAAAGGCCGCAGAGCCTCGGGTCTCGTCACCAGACTTCAAAAGGCTATTAACACCCTCGGTGCTTGGTTTAAAAAATGGCGTATCGATGTGAACCCAGAGAAGAGCTCTGCGGTTTACTTCGACTACAGACGCAGTCGTATCCCCGACAATCTCCAATTGAGAATGCAAGGCACTCCCATCCCCTGGAAGCGCAGTACCAAATATTTAGGCGTCATATTAGACCAGACGCTTTCATTCAATCCTCACGTCGATAGAGTAACGAAACTCGCACGTTTTTACCTAGGCCGGCTTTACAGTATGTTAGGTAGAAAAAGTAAAATGTCCTTTAGAAACAAACGTACGCTTTATAAGGTCTGCGTTAGACCAGTCATGTCATATGCTTCGCCAGTCTTTGCTCACGCCAAACCCTCCGTCCTGCACAAACTGCAGGTAGTTCAAAACCTCTTCTGCCGCAGGGCCACAAACGCACCTTGGTACGTGCGCAACGCGGACCTGCACAGAGATCTTGAACTGCCTACAGTACAACAGTATCTAAAAACACTCTCAGAATCGTTCTTCAAACGCGCCGAATCCCATCCCAATCATCTTGTTCGAGATTCAGTCTCATATACTGCTCCTGTGTTAGATTCGAAATTCAAAGTCGCTAGGCCGAGAAACGCGCACACGGGCGAACCTACGCAGTTAACTTTAGCTCTCGAGGCCCTTCAGGCCGCAAATCCTAATTCTAACGTAAATTCTAATTCTAACGTAAATCCGAATTAATGCAATTTTTATTTTTCATTTTTAATGTTTTTATTTTTACTTTTCATTTTTGAGCACCTTCAGTGCTATGTGAATCTCAGCGGGTGACCCATTAAGGGCCCCGCTGGCGCGGCCTCTTTCTCCAATTGGCCGTCGCTCAGATGAAGGCTGAGTGGCAAAAATGCACGAGCCGACAGGGGGTTTTTTAGTGGGTATGGTTCTGGTAGGCGTCGGGACGAGTCCCACATAACTTTGGAATCGCGCCAGAGTATGCGTCAGAGCATTTTTATCCTCCTGCCCTTCCCGTGGAGGGGAACAAAAAAAAAAAAAATTTATTTTGCAACTAACTGCATAAGATAGCAATGCAGTCCCTTCGACTTGCAATTTTTTTTCTGATTGGATTATAGCGCAGGAATTCATTTTGTTGTTAACTGTAATCAATGTTGCATAGTAAATAAAAGAAAGGATAATATAAACTAATTATGTCTTAAATAAACAATATATTATATTTACATGCGCAGATCGCAATTTTGTACTAAATAAATTGAATTCAATATTTTTTAAATGGAAAGTAAACGTCATATCAGTTTTAAATACAACATTGCAAAAATCTGCGCGAGGCATTCTTTTTATGTGTTTTTGTATTTAAAAATAATTAATTTTTCACTATTGCGTTTTTCTTGATTTTTGTACTTAGTTTATTTGTACATAATATATTTATATATCTTGTAAACAAGTAAATTTTTGTTTTGGTCACAATTTTTATACCTATGTTTAATGACGTAACGGCAATAAATATGTTTAATTTAAAATTGACATAGGTTTCTGCAGGAAAAATATCAAAACTAATGTTATATCGAAATAATGTCAAGATGATCTACGTTTGAAAATGGATGAGTTCGATACCTCTGCTTAAGGTCACTTGTACTTAAATCAAATTTATCTAAGGTTGATGGATGAAATAAGCTGCCTTCCCTGTTGATGTTGCGTATATTCTCTTAAGGAAAATGTACCTTTAGTTCAACTATTGAGTTTTAGTTCAACTAGATTTGCATACCTTGTTGAACTAAAAGTCAATCTACAAATGATAATTTTTATTAACCGATTTCTAAAAATAGGGAAGGTTCTCAAATATGTTGTATTTGTTTAAAATGTTCATTAACTCGGGAGTCCGTTTTTTGCTCTTTATAGTTAACTTATGTTTAGAAGTCGGTTTTCTGATTTATAAAATTATTTTAATTAAATATGAAATTTCAAAAAACTAGCCCTTTGTCGGGTCAGAATATAACTTGAGCGTTTCGACAGCTTGTTTTTGGTTCATGTATGTATTGGAATGATCTGCCTGACCCTAGAGCTTTCAAGCGCAGAGTGAACAAGTGCGAGTAGAGTGAACATGCGAGTACCATCACCACGTTCCACCATTTAAGATGGAAGGCAAACACATGCCAATATGAAAACCCGAAAGTTGATACCAATAAATGTACTAATTTACTAAAACCTGCCTGGTAGTGCAGTGCTCCTATTGCCAATAATTTGTATACTGTGGTTCGTCATAGGTGCGGGTTCTTGCGGGGTTCGCGATGTTTGTTAGGCGCGCTTGGGAGGCACTGAATGCCTCCTGCATGAGGATAAGAGGCCCTTAATTTGGAGCGAGTCCTGGGCACGCAAGCTGCCTCAAATAACATATGTATGCATTAAAAGTTAAGTAATATGAACAATATCAAAACTAGGGAAATGTTAGGTTGTTAGGGTTTTATTCAAACAAAAAATATTGCAATTTAAATAAAAGCTTATTAATAATTACACGGATCTAACAGTAATATCGTATTATTCTTTCTGTTCATTACAAGTAAGGTAGTTTTAGTAGTATTTAATTGATGCACTATGAAACAACCTCAAACAGCCAAGATAGAATCGTTATTAGATTCATTTAAATATTTTTTTCATTAATTTTAACCCATATGAAATACCCAGATACCTTTCAAACAGTTAGTCTCGGTAAGTCCACTGGTGCGGTAAACAAATTCAATTTAGTATTGATCCGCCTCGTAGCGTGGGGCCGTAGTTATTGTAGTCGAATGGCGCCGTAGCCACCCGTAGTCCAGCAATTGATAATAAAAACTTAAAGCTAGCTTTATATACGTACGTACTTCGATATAATCATTCAGTTTTATGCGTTGCGATTCGAATCCAACGCTCTTTGCTTAAAGGAAAGGAGCGGGTATTTAAAAATACGTACCATATTTATGCATTGCAAAGATCTTTATTAATTCCGTCTAATTCAATTATACGCGACCGAAATTTAATAATTCTGCTCTCACCTAAAACTAAACTCGTATATAGCTCAGCTGGTGACCCCCGCGGTAGTGGAGGTGCCAGCTTTGATTATTGATAATATTACTCGTGACAAATTCCTGACGCCTGGATCTCATAAATCTTGTCACCGTCACCTGATTTAATTTAATCACAATCCGACTGTCACATCGCGAAAAGAACCGAGAGACATCATCATGACATCCATCTTGCTCGCGCGTCTTGCATTTCATCATTCTGTCTCTTTCTTACTTTTATTTATGTAAAGTTTTATAAATGAGCCTCATACTTGAGGTTGTATGAGTACCTGATCCATTAGTCAAGTCTCAAGTACGCCGTAAGAACGTCACGTACCTTCCCCTTTTAAATTGAATCAAACGCACGCCACTGTTGCAAGATGGCGGAGTTGCCCTTAGGAAAGGTTATTACAAAAATCTTTTTGGGGCATTGCTAATGTACCATACCACTTACATTCATGTTGCCTTAATCTCAGGGACAAAGATATTGCTATTGCTTTTTGATTAATAACAATATCGGTATGTTTGATTGTATTGTATTGATTTCATCGTTTTAACCGACTTCAGAAAAGGAGGACACTTTTGACATATTTAATTTAGAAAATTAGTTTACAAATTTCTTTGTTAGTTTGCTATTTGGTGCAATGAAAGGAGACAAAGCTATATAGTTGCAGCTACGTACCACCAGCCATAGCCATTTGTTTACATGCAGTTTCAGCTGCTGCTGCGACGGGAGTGCTTATAATATTGTCCCTCTGAATATTTTTTGCATAATGTAGATAATTCTTCAAAATGAGAACTCCGATGCCAAACTGAAGAATTTTCTGAGCGCGATCAAATGTATTGCGTCAATTCGCAGAGAGCTATGATTGTATACTAACCTTTGGGACCTTATTGAAATACCACAAGTCCCCTTCGAACATGTCCATCCAAAGCTCAAGTATCAAAAATATCAGTTTATTTAATTTTCACAGTAAACTGTAAAACATTATGTACGATAATAACTTGCAGAAATAAGTGGTTTGAATAGGGACTGAAAAAAAAAACAAAAATTTGCAATCTGACCACATCTCGACGAATATCTTGGAATAACTTTGAATAATGGACAAGTTCCGGATATCCTTGTTCATTGTAATTACCAAATTAAACCTTTCCACCAAGGATATTAACGTTTTAAAGCACTATAATTATTTTTCCTCAGTGCCACGATTTCCAAACTTCCGTTTCTTAGGAAAAACAGCAGGAACATATTTGTTTACAACTGTATGATCGACAACTTTATTCAACCTTTTTATACTGAAATATTGTTTTTTTTAGGGAACTTAGTACTTTTGAAATCGGAATAACTACTTTAGAACATGTTAGATCGATTGGGACTTTTAATACTGCCTAAAGGTCAGTACCATAATTCAGCTCTACGTTAAATAATACAACTTGAAGTGACAGTTTTAACCGGACTACCGGTAATTGCGACAATATTATTTGCTTGAATTCATTATGATTTAACATATTTAGTTGGTTTGTAATATTTAAAATTTTATACTAACTTTGTAATCTTCTTTGTTACACTAGATATCTTATCCGTTAAAATATTAACTTTAGAATAAATATAATTTTTTTGACTTCAAGATAATATATGACTTACGAATATAATTTTCGTAACGTAAAATAAAGTTTTGACGTCGACGTTTGAATTTCGATTTTCTAAAGAAAACTGTTTTTATTTTGATTTTGTACTTGCTTTCTTCGATCAAACATTCTAAATTGTAATGTACTACTGAACCAAGAACATTAAATTGTTATTATGACACCCTGTACACGGTATTAAAAGTCTACAATTAATAATAAACTTATAAAACATTCCAACAGAATCTTTCGCTAACTCAATTACCAATCTGTCAACTTTAAAAAAAGGGTAATAAAAGGTAGTCAATAAGATTTTATAATAACTCTCTAAATGAAGATCGTATGGAGTTTTCTGTGAATCTACAACATCAAATTTTTGTACCAACTGAGCCAAAATTACTGGGGTAACAGTTGATTTTATGTATTTTTTTTACATATGATTAATATCAATAATCCTTCAGACCGAAATGTATACGAATTTTTCAGTATTTTTTCGAAATCAGAAAGGTATGAATTGTCCTTATCTTGTCAGGCTGGAAGAAGGAATACATTAATATACTATTTTCAATATTGAAACAGTGCTTTAATTTCGAAGTTTTTAAGAGTTATTTATTAAATTATTTTATTAACTGCATACACAGTAGTAAAGTATTGTTCATCAAATTCCAATGCAGAAGTACCAATACAGCAATAATCTTTTTTTTAAATATAAGAACAGGTCTAAGCAGTCTGGTTTCGATGTGTAAAATTCTTTTGCACGTGGTGCTGTAAATAAAAATTATACTTAAAATTCAATTGCCAGTGGGCATACCGTTATGGGTATTGGTTTGCGCAAACAACAACGCAGGTCCTACCTCTACAACGCCTCAACGACACGAACCGCGATCGCAACACAATTAATATAAACCGGTTTTTATCCGATTGCTAAAAATATTACAAATACAATTTTAGAGTTAAGTATCTAAATTTTTTATTATAATCTATTTTCAAAACTGAAAAAAGTATGTGAGACTGAAAGAAGTATATAATGAGATTCTATATAAAACTGTGAAAATACAGCAATCAAGATAATACTGATTATTCAAATATGAATCGAAATCGTTTCGGAGCAAATTGAAAATGAGATTCATTGCTTGTGAGAAACCCGCGTTAGGATGAATTACCTATTTGGAATAAAGGAAAATTTAACAATATAGATCATTATGGTTTCCTTACCTTAACGACATCTTAGTTAGAAATAAGTCTAGTTATTTTATTATTATACGTTACGCCCACTTGTAGACATAATGTATACGGTCACCTAAGAAAGTGGTTTAATTCTTTAGACAAAACTTCCTGTGTAACCAAAATAACTGTGCGGTACTCGATCTTACAGAACCGTAACTGCCAGAATATTATTACAAGGGAAAATCAACCTTGTTATTTTATGACGTAGAGATAAACTTCGCCCGTAGGTATTTAGACCAAATTTTTTGCCGACTCTATATAACTAACTTAGCTGATGTGTTACCGACTGACCCATTTTGTAAGTGTGTTCGTCTTTTATTTTTAGAAATACCAGCCAAAATTCGGCATGCATCTACTGTAATTGTTTATGTTCGACAATCAATAAATAAAATTCAAAATCAGAATTATCTAGGACCTGTCAAAAGGAATGTTGAAAGTATTGAATTCAAGTTGATACTCTTTTTATTTTAATAAAAAAGAAATCACAAGCGACAAAATTATGCAGCTCATAAAACTTTGTGCCATTATCAACTTCACTGGGCATTTACTTATTGTAAAATTTATGATTGTACCAAATCAATTAACACTTTGAGCGCCTGGCTTAACTTCGTGACCGCGGTGGCTTCGTTAGTCTATGGGGAAGTTCTCCAAGCCACAAGTTTATTAAGGAATTACTAAACTACAAAGTTATTTATGTTTATTGATTGCGTAAATGTTTGGGTAAAGGTTTAAAATTGCTTTAACTTATACATATATCGGCAAGGATACCTACTGCTGGTGTCCGTATTGATTTTTGAAGATCAAAATGTATTTGACAATGTCAAAATATAAGTAAACCGAGTATTTTTCAATTGAAAATAACGAAATGTTCAAATACTTAGGGACACAAAAGTTTTGTAAACAAAATGGTAATTACCTCCCTTTTTGTACGTCGCGTGATGGCGTAACGGTATGAGCACCCGTACCATAAATCATAGGCAAAATAAATTAATTCGTTTAATGTTTTATTGATTCATGTATGACGCGTTGTCCACCGTATTTTTCAGTTGGAATTATCTTCGTCCCTGTCTTGGTTGCTCCGAAGCCATCACCGAACTGCAGCCGCGTCAGTTAACAGGGTTCAAAAGAATGTAGATACGCTCCTAACAAGACAAACTGTACTGACGCCCAAAGAGTCCCAGAAATGGACGCTTTCTGAAAAAATAAAACGTAGTATTTTAGCTGACACCCCGAAATCTTTAATGTCTTGTCATCTTTAATACGTTTTCATGTGCCATATTGCAACGCCATTTCTTTTGTTACAGATTAACCAGCTTAACCTCAAACCAACAGTTAGTCATCACGAAACATAAAAGAGTGATGTAAATGTGATCTTATAAGTGTAGTGATGTGTTTTACTTGTACACTAGTGTTGTGTTAGTAGATAGTTTCTGATCACGATGGCGTGTGCGGTGGGCGAATGCCGCGACGAGGAGGGCACCGGCAACGCCGAGGGTAGCCGGGAGATGACGCGGCGCGAGGTGCTGATGAGCGGCCGCGGGCGGCGCGCCTGCTCCGAGCAGGGCCCGCATCCCTCGCTGTATTTACGTGAGTTTATTTGTATGCTATGTTTTAAGCGGGGCTCTCTATAGCTTGCTATTCTAGTGCAAAGCATATTAGAACTATCCAGCGGCGTCACGCCGTATCACAATATTTTAATACAAGTATTTCATAATTATAAAATGTGCACAAATATTTATGAACCCATTCATATTAATAGTAACCAACGTTACGTTTCAATGGGGCTCTTAATAGGTTGGCTATTTTAGTTCCGGGATTATTGTTTCAATGTTTAAATCAATTCAGCCGTTCGTATTTGTAAATGCGCATTAACTTTCAAATGTGTAATTACACTACATATTTCAACTTTTGTTATTTATATTTATTTGATGCTCAATTCAAAAGCATTTTTATAAGTTTTTATGTTTGTTTGTATGCCCGCTGACTTAAGACAGGGATGCTCGACAGTCGGTCGAGTGCCTCATTGTAAGCTGTCGAGATACTTTATAAAGTAATTAGAGTTATTCAGAGTAAGAAGAGATACATTCAGGAAATTAAAACCAAAAAACATTCACCCTTTTTATTGTATCAATTAAGTATCATCACCGTATCACATTGCAATATAATTATATCGGCCTTGTTTAGTGACTAGTTAAGAAAGTCCTGATTTTCCAAAAGTTAATTAATATAATTTTAGTGAAAATAATTTTAGTGTTTAAATATTTTGGGTAGAGCTATCAACATTAACACTCGTTGCCATTATACAATTTTATTTAAAAGTACCATTTGTGAAAAGCGTGAAAGAGAATTTGAATGACTCGTAATACACAAACCTTTTAAAATTATGTTTCTGAAAATTTGGTTTTTGAAAATTATAAACCAAAAAATTGTACAATATCGTCATCCCTTGTCTTCGAAAAACTCAGAAACAGAACCAGCAGTTTGTTAAAGTCGCGCGTAAAAATTATTATTTCAATCAAAACATCAACCAACATAGCAATAATACCTATATCGATAGCATCACCAACCTAAACAACAAAATTTTACGTGCAAGAATAAAACCTGTAAGTAAGTACTATATGGTTTACAAGCCCGTTTTCTAGACGTATAATTCTTCATACTCAGACAGGTAATAAATACCGCGTCTATAAAAGTTCCAAACAAATAGCTACGTGAGATTTACAGCTTCATAAAACTGAGAACTTTCCGAGAGATTTGAAAAAGCTTCATAAGCTGTTCAGATTCTTTTATCGAGTTTAGTTTTTAATTTAGAATTTAGAATTTGAAGATTTATATTTGGAGCTTCAGTAACATACTAGAATTATGTCAAAAATCTATGTTTTTTGATTACTTTGAACTTGATTGTTTTATATTTAATTTACTCAGTCGCCAAGAGTATATCGCGAAAGTACTTTTTATATTTCTTCGTTCTATTGAAAGATTCAGTTTCTTTTGATACCGTTTAAATTTTCGACTAATATAAGCTTTAAAAAAGTTTAATTTCATTGTAAGAACGACGCATAAATGAAACCTGCACTTTCTGTAAACTTTTCGTTACAGAACGTTAGATCCGCGCAGCTCGAAGTAGTCTATCTAGACGGAGCTCCTGGGATCCCGCTGTCAAAAGACGTGTCAAGCCAGCGAGCACGATGTAGTTGGCATGTCATTTGCTCATGGACTTATTGAAAATTCACGTTTTATATACATTCTCGGAGTTCATTTTAATTTTTTTGTTTTAATATGTTTTAACTGAGTTTGCTATTGCTGGAGTTTCATTATTGAATGCGCAATTGATTTGACTAAAAGTTTCAACCATAATACAGAAATATACCATATTTTAGTTTTTAAATCCAAGGGTCTTGGACTGTGGTTGTATGTCACATTAGTCAATCAGACAGTATCATTCAATAAGTCGGTAATCATGGTCCGGCAAAGATTGAATTTCGAGCTGAAACCAAAACCGAATATTGGTCTTAAGGCGTAATTTTTAATAAGGAAAATAAAGGTATAAATTTTGTAAGGATTAGTTCATATTTTTGCAAAGGTGAACGGTAAATATAGCTGAGGTAGTTATTTATTTTTCTTGATAACGTCAAATAGTTTTGAAAGTTCGTTGGCCCCGTCGAGCATGGGAGCTTCGTAGACAATTTATTGCCTGTGTGCTCGGTGAACGGAAGCTACACGAGGATACTTGAAATGTGAATGTAATTTACTGCGATTCTAAACTCAACATGGAGATTGAATGGCGATGGAGCGTGAACCACAGCATGTCAGGTTGACTACGTTTATGAACCTACATAAAGCAACCAATCCATTTATCTTCAAATTTTAAAAGGTGAAAAAGTAACTCGATAAAGTAAGCAGGCATTTCCTAACAAATCCACTAGAGGAATGTAAACTAAGAGAACAAAATGTCAACTATAAAGTATTTTTATGGGGTCACCACGCCACTACATGCGCGCCGTGATCCGCTCCGCTAGTGTAACCTCACGCCGTGGGAGCTCGTGCGGGTTTCTCAGATAAACAAAAGCCAACGTGACGTAATCTAACTAGGCGAGCCGGTAAGCCTATTTTATAGAGTTTATAAACGAGACCGCTGTGCCAGACTTTGTCGAAAGCCTTGGCTACGTCAAAGAAAACTGCGATCGTTTTCTTTCGTTTCGGATAGAAGCCGTCGAGTATGTACTCGACGATTCGATGGACTTGCTGAGGGCAGGAGTGCTTAGCGCGAAAGCCGAACTGGTGGGGAATTATGAGAGGATCGCCGTCTGTTGGAAACAGATGGTTCCGCATTCGAGAGAGTATGACTCTCTCGAGAAGTTTAGACATTGCCTTGAGGAGGCTGATGGGTCTGTGATTAGCCGGGACATTAAGAGGTTTACCCGGCTTGGGTATGCCTATGACTGTCGCTTCTTTCCAAGCTTTTGGAAAGTAGCTAAGGTCGAAGCAGGCATTGAAAATGATAGCTAACAAGGTAAGCACCTGTTGAGGCAGGTGCTTAAGTGCGTGGTTGGAAATACCATCCGCACCCGGAGCCTTTCTGGACTTTTGACTTTTGATGAGAAGCGAGATTTCATCATTAGAGACTGTGACGGGGTCGGCGGTGATGGGGAGAGAGTTTCTACGGAGGACTTCGGCCTCCACCGCTTTGATGTGATTGGGATTCGCGGGTTGCGTGCTGGGCGAGCATTGAGACGCAACGCTGTCAGCGAAGCATTCGGCTTTCTCTTCGTCTTCGAAGGCGATAGAGCCATCGGGACGAGTGAGAGGAGGGACGTGCGAGGCGGCGTCTACGCGTAAGGCTCGGGCCATTCGATAATACGCTTGGTGGGACGGGGAGATATTCGCCATGAGATCGTTCATCTGGGCGTCTCGGAGTTCCGCGAGGCGAGATCTAACTTTGCGTTGTAGCTGATTCGCAGCTGTTCTATAGGCGGGCGTGGGATATTTCTTGGCTCTCCGGAGAGCCGCGTTCTTAGCTTTAATAAGATTGCTAATGGCTAAGAGAAGCGTGGGTTTGCCTTTCTTAGCAACCTTTTCGTTTACACTGATGGCTGAGTTGATAGCATCAGTGAGAGAATTTACTAACGAGTCTATTTTATCCGGGCTATCTAATTGATCGGGCGAGATCGCGAGCGGGGAGTTTGGGGCCTCTAAGGCAGAAACTATCGTATTTTTAAAACCTTTCCAGTCGGTAAAGGTCTTAGGAGAAGTGACGTTAACGTTAGGCGGTCCTAGCACGAGGGAGACGGGGCGGTGGTCAGATCCTAGGTCATCGAGCGGTTCGATAGACCTGAGGTCGAGGTTGATATGCTTGACGATTGCAAAGTCGAGGATGTCCGGAGAGTGGTTCGGGTTGTCGGGATAGTGAGTGGGAGTGATAGGGGAGACGACGTCTAAGTCGAGTAAGTTGGTGATGTCGAGGAGAGCTATACCGCTTTGGTTGGTTGATAGGCACGTCCAGTCAGTATGTTTGGAGTTAAAGTCTCCGAACATAATGACTGAACGGCCGAGGGCGAGAATGGGCTCAAAGTCGCTGCGGATAGGTTTGGTGCCACAAGGTATGTAGACTGAAGCTATGATGATGGTCGGATGACCAGTCATAGCCAATCTACACACGGTGGCTTCCATGTTAAGGAGAGGAGGGGTAGGGAGAGGACAGCAATGGAATCCTCTTTTGTAGTAGATAGCAGTGCCGCCGAAACCGTCGCAGTTAGGCCTATCGTTACGTGTGAACGCGTACTTAGGAATCGCGAATCCCCTGGAGCGATTAGGAGTGAGCCATGTCTCCTGGAGAAGAAAAAGATCTGGGTCGTTGTTCTGAAGGAACAGTTTAATCTCGGGAAGGTTAGAGCTAAGGCTACGAGCGTTAAAAGATACTAGGGATAAGCCCTTAGGTTTAATACGACTGGACGCGAGATTCGCGGGTCTAGACATTAAAATTTATTTATTTAAAATTTACAAAAATAAAAGAATTTACAACGAACTTAGGAGCGAGTGATGCTCGGCTAACGCGAATAAACGCTCTTGAGGAGAGCGGGCGGCTCGCAGTTTGCGTGCGAGTACGGAGATTTCGTTAATGTCGACGTTTTGGATGACGTCGAACACGGTCTTCATGTCCTCAGCCAACGACGACTGAGGGGAAGATGAAAACGCGGGACGCGGCCCTACGGGAGCTACGGGAGCTGGGATGGGTCGGGAAGGTGCAGGCGGGACGTCCGGACGCTGCCTCCAAGACAGAGCCGGAGTAGGCGTCGGCTGAACGGGCTTTGCTTCCGGGGGACCCCGGTTGCGCAGCGGCGGGAAGTTGGCAGGAGTGAGTGGCGGCGCCGATTTAGGCGCAACCCTCTTGGTGGTGGAGCGCGGAGCGCGCGGGCAACCCCTGTAGTTAGCTGTGTGGCCGGACTGGCCGCACAGCACACAGGCAGGGGGGGAAGTGGATTCGGGAGTGCGAGTGCACTCCTTAGTGAAGTGAGGATCCAGGCACTTTACGCACCTGGGGGGAGCTGAACAGTTAGCCGCTGCGTGGCCATATAGCTGGCAGCGGTGGCACTGCCCAGGGTGACCGCGGGGGTTGGGACGCTCGACGGAGATGTTCGAGAGTCCGCAGATTGTGCGAGCCTCTTTGAAAATCTCCTTCGAGTCGGGAGTATTGGACAGGATTACTAGCGCTAACGGAAAACGCCTACCGCGGTTGGAGTGCATCTTGTGCACTGCTGTGACCGGGAAACCCTGAGACTTAAGGTCATCGGGAATGTCTTCGTTGCTGAGTTCGAACGGGACGCCCCGTAGTACTGCGCGGATCTTACGCTCCTCCGGGAGGGCGTAGGTGTGATACGCGATTTGGTTTAATCCGAGTAACCTGGTAAACTCGCGGAAGTCGACGACGGTCGCTAATTGGATTTTGATTGTATCGCCAGCGTTGGCGGCTTTTAAGTAGTTAATTTTGTGCACTTTGCACAAGTTGGAAACCGCGGTCCAGCGCGCTTTTTCACGCAGGAATACGGGCGGAGGGAGCTGAGGCTTCGGCGGGACGGGAGCGCAGCGCGTCGCTGGCTTCGATGTGACCGACGGAGACGCGGTTACTACGAGCGATTTTAACGGCGCGGGGGCTGGTGTTGAAGACACCGGGGAGGGCTCGGGTATTGAAGATACCGAAGCTTTCTTAGAGCGCTTCTTGGAGCCCTTGGCGACGAGTTGAAACGCGGGCTCAGGAGAGCCGGTTAAGGTGACGGCATTTGACGACGTATCAGACGCGGGTTCGGAGTCGCTCCCGGGAGCGGTACGCTTACGACGCGACGCGTGAGAGGATGCGACCGATTCGCAGTCCATCTCGGACGAGGCGGGAGACGCGGGAGAGCTTAAGACCTGAGGGGTCTCGACGTTGGAGGCCTGAGGGGCCGGGGTTGAGGCCTGAGGGCCCGAGGATGAGGCCTGAGGGGCCGGGGACGCGATAGATGCCTGTAAGGCCTGCGTTATTACGTCATCTGATAAGTTGGCGCCGGACGCAACGAGCGCCTGGACGAACGACCTAAGAACGCTTACAAGGTCCATTGGAGGGCTTGAATATGTAATATATAAATATATAATGTATGCCTAGGTCCCCTAGCAAACCTAGCACCTAATTAAATAACAAATGCCTAGAGTTCCTAAATAAAAACCTAGCAACCCTAGCGGCAAACCTCCCTACCAGCGGTAGGGGGGCTGGGGAGAATAACTTAAAACTAACCGTAGTATGCGGAAGGCCACTACCTAGAATCCTAAAAAAAAAGGGTGCGCAGGTAAAGAGTTGACCGCGTTAGGGTCAACCTTTACCGACAGAAAGGACAAATCAAAATGTCGTTTCTCAAAGACCGCACGTTTCGTTTCAAACATGAAGGCACGCTCTCCGCGCCTCGTCCCATAAAGGCTGGAGTCCCTCAAGGCTCAGTCCTCGCCCCTCTTTTGTATACCGTATACACTAACGACATTCCCATCCCAGCTAAAGTCGTCGAACTCGCTCTCTTTGCCGACGACACTGCCCTTTACACCAAAGGTCGCAGAGCCTCGGGTCTCGTCACCAGACTTCAAAAGGCTATTAACACCCTCGGTGCTTGGTTTAAAAAATGGCGCATCGATGTGAACCCAGAGAAGAGCTCTGCGGTTTACTTCGACTACAGACGCAGTCGTATCCCCAACAATCTCCAATTGAGAATGCAAGGCACTCCCATCCCCTGGAAGCGCAGTACTAAATATTTAGGCGTCATATTAGACCAGACGCTTTCATTCAATCCTCACGTCGATAGAGTAACGAAACTCGCACGTTTTTACCTAGGCCGGCTTTACAGTATGTTAGGTAGAAAAAGTAAAATGTCCTTCAGAAACAAACGTACGCTTTATAAGGTCTGCGTTAGACCAGTCATGTCATATGCTTCGCCAGTCTTTGCTCACGCTAAACCCTCCGTCCTGCACAAACTGCAGGTAGTTCAAAACCTCTTCTGCCGCAGGGCCACAAACGCACCTTGGTACGTGCGCAACGCGGACCTGCACAGAGATCTTGAACTGCCTACAGTACAACAGTATCTAAAAACACTCTCAGAATCGTTCTTCAAACGCGCCGAATCCCATCCCAATCCTCTTGTTCGAAAATCAGTCTCATATACTGCTCCTGTCCTAGATTCGGCATACAAAATCGCTAGACCGAGAAACGCGCACACAAGCGAACGTTCGAAGATAACCGTAGATCTCGAGGCCCTTCAGGCCGCAAATTCTAATTCTAACGTAAATCCGAATTAATGCAAATTTAATTTTCAATTTTTAATGTTTTCATTACTTACTTTTCATTTTTAATGTTTTTTATTTTTTATTTTACTTTTAATTTTTGAGCTCCTTCAGTGCTATGTAAATCCCAGCGGGTGACCCCTTAAGGGCCCCGCTAGCGCGGCCTCTTTCTCCAATTGGCCGTCGCTCCGATGAAGGCTGAGTGGCAAAAATGCACGAGCCGACAGGGGGTTTTTAGTGGGTATGGTTCTTGTAGGCGTCGGGATGAGTCCCACATAACTTTGGAATCGCGCCAGAGTATGCGTCAGAGCATTTTTATCCTCCTGCCCTTCCCGCGGAGGGGAACAAAAAAAAAAAAAAAAAAAAAAACGTGACGTAATCAAATCAGTCTCGGTCTGCGTGCGTTCTCGAGCGCACGTCGATCGCAGACGCCTTCCCGCTCTATTAGCCCCCGCGCTAATCGAGCACCCAAATTTCACTGGTTGTTGTCGTAATATATAATTTCATAGTTGTATACCGTAATAAGTTTCTAACGCCATTTTCACGGCGGACAGTGGGTCGTTAACCGTACTGCTAATAAGTTTCTAACGTCGTTTTCACGGCGGATAGTGGGTTGTTAACCGTACTTCGTGGAACGTGAGCTTCGTCGACGGGGTTTCGTCGTTCCAGGACTTCAAGTTCCGTGTTCGAGTAAGTTATCCACGTCGTCCTCAACCGCCCTACTGCGTGTAGGGTGGTTTTAGGAAGTTAGTCATCGTTGATAGGTTCATAGTATATATATTTATATATTGTCCCTCCCCAACCCCTCCGCAATGGCTTCCCTAAGCTTTGACGAGTTTAGGAAGAAGTTACTTGAAAGTACTGAAGGCATGTCTATAAATTCTGATAAGTACCGTTTCTTAGATTCTCTTATCCCTCATCTCATGACGTTAATGTCCACAATGGCCCCTCAGGCCACCCCAGTTCCCCAGACTCCTCAGGTCTTAGGCCCTGCCGCGTCCCCTTCCTCCAGTGACATGGAGTGCGAAGTAGACGCCCCTCCCCGCCGCAAGCGCGCACCCGCGACCGAGTCATCCTCGGACGCCACCCCAACTGGCCCTGAGTCTCCCTCTTTTACGCTTGTTAAGAAGCGCTCTAAGAAGCGTTCGAAACAAGACCCGGCGCCCTCAACGCCCGTCCCCACACCCCCTGCGGCGTCTTCAACGCCAGCTGCCCCCGTGTCTTCAACACCCGCTCCGGCCCCAACTTCTGTCAAGGCCAAGGTCCCACCACCCGTTTTCCTTCGGGAAAAGGGTAAATGGACTGAGGTTTCGACATTGTGCAATGAGCACAAGATTCATTACACCCGAGCGGCCAACTCGGGTAAATCTATTAAAATCTTAGTCTCGTCGATAGACGACTTCCGTGCTTTAACAAAGCTCCTCACCGATAAGCAATATGCTTATCATACTTATGCTCTGTCAGAAGAGCGTAAGATCAGAGCGGTACTCAGGGGAGTCCCGTTCGAATTATCGAACGAGGCTATCCTAGAGGATCTGCAGTCCCAAGGCTTCCCGGCACTCGCGGTGCATAAAATGCACAGCAAGTACGGGAGGCAACACCCTCTCGCTTTGGTGGTTCTCGCCAACGTCCCCAAGTCCAGGGAGATCCTCAAAGGGGTTAGCACTATATGCGGCCTCTCTGGGATCTCGATCGAGGCCCCTCATCGCCGCGGTCATCCCGGCCAGTGCCATAGGTGCCAGTTGTACGGGCACGCGGCGGCCAACTGCCGCGCACCGCCCAGGTGCGTCAAGTGCCTGGTCCCTCATTTCACTAAGGAGTGCAATCGCACTCCTGAAACTCCCTCTCCTCCCGATTGCGTGCTTTGTGGCCAGTCCGGCCACACCGCAAATTACAGGGGCTGCCCTCGTGCACCCCGTTGTATGCGCTCCAATTCCAAGAGGGCGGCACCCAAACAGGCTCCACGCCTTTCTCAAGAAAACTTTCCGCCGCTGCGTAGCCGGGTTCCTCCGGCTGCTAAGCCTACACAGTCCAGGCCTGCCCCAGAAAACTGGAGGCAGCGCCCCGCATCGAATCCCATCCCGGCTCCTCGCCCATACAAACCCACTCCTCAATCCTCCGTAGCAGACGATATGCGTATCGTCTGCGACGCTATAAAAAATGTCGATGTTAGTGAAATCGCAGTCTTAGCCCGTAAACTTAGGGCTTCACGTACTCCGACAGAGCGTTTGCTAGCTCTGGCGGAGCATAGTTCCCTTCTCAATTCATTATAGGTTCATTTAAATGAATTGATCCCTAAATCATGCTTCGGCCGACCTCTGCCCAGCCCCGGCTTCAACGGAGGCTGCCCAGAACGGCCACCAACTCATGTCCCTTTGAGTACCTTCAGTGCAACTTTCACTACAGGCGGAAGACCCGCTAGGACCATCAGATCCATAGGTCGCTGGTTCAGATCCGGCTCGAAGGACCACAACGATGTATGGGGCTTACCTTACACCGTGACTAATTAGATAAAACAGCTGAATTACGTTAAATAACTAATTTATTGCCCAACTTATTATATTATACTAAATGAGTGGAACGCGCTATATGGGTGATTGCTAATTACGAACTGAACGAGTCTTTAGAACTATACATGAAAACGTGCTTGATGAAGTAAAATGCTGCGTTGCGACCTTCTTAAGTATGTACTCCGTACATGCTCCCGGGGGAAAGAATTGCTGAATGAAATGAGGTAATGATGAATAACTACAATGAGTGATATGCTACAAGGTGAAGGGCATTTTAGACATAAATTAAGATCAAATTAACAGTAGGTACACTCCGTGATTCACGCACTATCTTCGGAAATTGTAAATACAGAACGGAGCACGGGCGACGTGCTTTTGTCTTTTGATTTGAAACTTTTGTGTCTTCGCACTGAAACATTTTTATCACATTTACACTCATCACTAGACGGAACACTAAACCGCACGCTGGGCTCGGGGGCCCCGGCCGGCGACGACGGCGGCGCGGGCTGTGCGCGGCGTGCAGCGCTCCTCCGCCACGCCACCGCCAACGCCAACGCTGCTACTGCTGCTACCACCACGTATATTGCAGTATAGTGGTGTATGTCGTGATAGGACATCCCTTCACTTAGCGGTGTTGCTTCCTTCATCTCATTTATCTGATTTTGTAGCTCTCCAAGTTGCTTGTTGTGAAGTTGGTGGTCGGGTTCAGATAACGTTTCCGACTTAGTCAGGGGGATATTTATAAAATGGTTAATAGGTGACATATCGATAGGTATCGTATCTCTTGAAATATTTAAGCTGGAAGTGTCCATTCTGTGTGTGTATAGAGTAAACTCCTTCGTTTTTATAATGCAACCATGGCTTACGCTTAATAGGCCGGCGAGAGATACATCTAATGCGGTTATTTGATCTGCACATATTATCTTAAGCGCACAGGTATTACAGCAATAATAAAAGTAGGTATTAATTGTGTTCATTTCTTCCCATTTGTCACTACAAAGGCTTGTTATTGTTTTACAGGTCCCTGAACTTTTGTCGACTTCGCAGAATGACTCATCGTCTCTGATTTTTACTATAGCGCGTCTTATGTTACATAATAATGTTTCTGCGTTTAAGTGAAGGCATGTTTGTATATCATGTTCGGTTATTGGGATAAGGGCGTCTTTTTTAAGGCTAGCGGCAACGTATACACTAATAGACTTTAATGTTGTTATTATCTCGTTTAACTGCTGCGGAATTGGTATAATTTTTAATAATTCAAAGGTATCTCTACTGATGAGTGGAATTTTAATTTCGAAGATCAGGTTGTGAGTAGTTATTTTAGTTCGAATTTTAAGTAATTTGTAAAACTTATTTAAGTCACTTGAATCAATCGGTAAACTTAAATCGCTTGGTAACTTTCCTGATATTGTATTTAGCTGATTCAGTAGTTCCCCGGGCGAAATAAGGTGTAGGTTAAACATTCCATTATAAATGTTTGTAATAGTGTTTAAAGTTATTTCTTGCATGTTTTGAAGATGGTTCAAAATGTTAAATGCCATTAATGCTGATTGAGTAAATTCGACAGATGTTGATATATTGTTAAAACTCTTTTCTATAATATTTAGGGAGTTTTCCATTTCGTTAATTTTTTTATTAACATATTTATGCTGTTTTTGCATCACGTTTTCGGTACGTTTTATGAAGTTGAACTCTGCTTCGACGATGGATGTTTGATTTTTCCAGAGGGCGGCTAAGTGGTTTTGGTTCGATCTTAAAAGTGTAATGTCCCTCTCATATTGCTCTGCAAATTCATCGTCGAGCACTCCAAACAATGTGTTCGCTATGTTGCCTACGACATTGACAAGGCCGCGCCTCCGTCGGGAACGCACCGAGTATTGCTGAGTTAGTAACATACGGTTGTAGTACTCGAGCTCTGCGTCACCGTGACGTAGTTGCGACATGATCCCGTCGCAGTGTGATTCCGTTCTTATCTTCGAACATATGCTGTCTAAGAATGTTAGGTATTTTGAAAATGCTGTAATGCCTTGCCAATAGGGGTCCGTGTTGAAATAAACGACGAGGTTCCAGTTATCTCTAATTATATGCATGTTCGATATATGGTCGAAATAAATGCCTTTATGCTCTTGAAATTTTGTTATATTATACTTAGATTCCACTGATGTTATGCTGTTAAAAAATAATAAAATTATGGATAAAACTGTTGTGGCAAAGCAGTAACGACTTTTGCGTATTCTTTTTGGCGTTTTCTGTTCGTTTAAGTCTGTTGTCTCGTTATCACTGTGTTCTTGTGTATTGCAGCACCGTTTGCTCTCTATTTGATTATTTATGGGTAATATGGATAGTTTGACGATAGGTCTTTTCATTTCGCCGTTTTTAGTTTTAAGCGTGACGACTCTCACATAGCCGTCTGTGCCAGGGTGAAGCTGAATAACTCTACCTAGGGCCCACTTTCCTGCCGGTAAGTTTGCGTCGTGTATAATTACTACGTCATTTAACTGAATATTTCTTTGCGGTACTTTCCATTTACTTCTAGCAGATAACTGTGTTAGATATTGGCTTTGCCATCGCTGCCATATGTCATGCAATATTTTCTGTGTATGATGCCACCGAGTTCTTAGGTCAGTTTCTGTTTCGATCAATGTTAACGTGGGGCCACTACCTAGGAAATGTGCAGGTGTAAGAATGTTCAGATCTTCAGGATCTTCTGATAATGGGCACAGAGGTCTGGAATTAAGACAACCTTCAAGTTGTGCTAGCAATGTGCTATATTCTTCAAAAGTTAACTTTTGATCTCCTATTACTCTCTTCGTGTGATGTTTCAAGCTTCGTACTGCAGCTTCCCATAGACCTCCCGCCGAGGGCCATGAGGCGCGTTGAAATGCCACGTAATACCTAGTTCGCTGATCTCCTTTCTAAATATGTGATCTTGCTGATATGATTTTATTTCTTCCTGTAGTATCCTGTTTCCTTTAATAAAATAGGTTCCTTGATCACTATACAGATGGGCTGGTGTTCCTTTTCTGGCGGCCATTCGGCGTAGGGCAGCTAGGAATGTTGATGAGGTCAGATCCGACACTATTTCCAAATGTATAGCCTTCGTGGCCATGCACACAAAGACTGCTATGTATCCTTTAGAACATTTGGTGCCGCGACCTTTGCTGGATTTTACGTAAACGTAGCCTGTATAGTCTACTCCCGTGTGGTAGAATGGTTTCGACATATTGCTTCTAGCTGAAGGTAAGTCACCCATCAACTGATGATGCTTAGATGGGTTTTGCTTTCTGCATGTCACACATAATCGTAATTGCTTTTTTACTAATCTATTGCCGCCGACAATCCAATAGTTTTGCCTAATTAATGCTTGTGTTAACCTAGCTCCACCATGAAAGGACATAGTGTGCGCATGATCTATGATGAGTATAGCTAATCGGCTGTCATTAGGTATGATGATCGGATGCTTCATTTCGTATGGTATTTCAGAATTTTCTAATCTCCCGCCAACACGTAAAATGCCAGAAGGGTCAAGGTAAGGGTTTAGGTTTTGTATTTTGCTTTTCGAATTAACGCCTTTATTTGCTTGTAAATTGCTTATTTCTTCTTTGAATAATTCGTTTTGTATATTTTTTATAATTGTTAATTTAGCTAATCTAAGTTCTTGTACTGTTAAATACGCTTGCTTTGCTGTTTTGCTATTTTTTAATCTCAATATCCACGCTACTATTCTAACTACTCGCAGAAATGAGCTGTGTTTATTTAATAATTGTGTTGTTAATGAGTCATCCGCTTGACCTTGAACTACATTTACATTCTTTATGTTTTTCAATTGCTCCTCCGTTGTATAAATATTGTTATTTAATTGTTCAGGCTTAAATTTCGCTAGCCAAGCGGGTCCCTTATGCCACAAGGAATTGCTTATCATCTGGGTAGGGTACAAACCCCTGCTGGCCGAATCCGCAGGGTTTTCACAAGACTTAACATAATGCCAACAACTCGATGGCATAATCTCGAGGGTATTTTTTATTCTATTCGCTACAAATACCTTCCATTTATTTGATTCATTTTTCAGCCATGCTAAGACTACCATCGAATCGCTCCACCCATATGTTTCAATGTTATGCTGATTGAGACATTTCTTCACCTTATGCATTAATTTAGATAAAAGCTGAGCTCCACATAACTCCAGTTGCGGTATAGTTAAGTTTTTGTTTCGAGGTACAAGTTTCGATTTTGCTGCTATTAAAGTTAAAGTTTGGCGTTTTTCTATGCGTGCATAAATCACACAAGCATATGCTTGCGCCGACGCGTCACAAAATCCGTGTAATTGTATAATATCATCTGTTTGACATCCTATCCATCTAGGTATATTGTATGTGTTTATGTTGTATATATCTGCTCGTATTTTATTCCATTCATTGCTTATCTCTTTAGGTATTACGTCATCCCATTGAAGGTTTATAGAATAGGTATTTTGAAATAATAATTTCAATTTAGTGGTGATTGGAGTGAGCCAGCCTAAAGGGTCAAAGATCTTAGATATTTCAGATAAAAGTTGCCGTTTAGTAGGGCTGATTAAATTACTACCCAAGTTAAATTGAAATAAAAAATTGTCTTTATCAGAGTTCCAATATAATCCTAGTATTTTTGTCTGATTTTCTGTCTTAAAGTTAAAAATTTTTTGATGTTCATTGTTTTCTTTACCCTCTAATATTTCTGAATTGTTAGTTGACCATTTTCGTAAAGTAAAACCTCCTAAATTTAGTAACTCTTGTAGCTGATTAATTAAAAGTTTTGCATGTTCGATCGAGTATGACCCATGGACTACGTCATCAGTATAGAATGCTTCTTCTACAACTTGGGCGGCCTCAGGGTAGGCTTGGCGTTCGTCCGCCGCCAGCTGGCGTAAGGTCATCATTGCCAGGAAGGGCGCCGCCTTAGTTCCATAGGTAACTGTAGCTAGTTGATATGATTTGATAAGTAGGTTTTCATGCTCTCTCCATACGATTTTTTGGTAAGTTTGGTGCGTTTCTGCTAAATTTACTTGTCAGAACATTTTATCGATGTCTGCTGTAAAACCAAAGTGGAATTGTCTAAATTTTAAAAGTAATTCTAGCAGATCTTGTTGTAAGTTCAGACCTCTATGCATTAGATCGTTTAGGCTTAGGCCTGATGACGTATTTTGTGACGCGTTGAATACAGCTCTATATTTTGTAGTGCTACTGCTTTCTCGCTCTACACAATGGTGTGGTAGGTAACATTCTGATGGTGAGTTACTAAGGGCATGCTTCATATGATTTAAGGTTTCATACTCTTCTAAAAATAACTTATAACCTATTGCTAAATCAGGTTGCTTTCTAAATCTCCTTTCTAAGCTTAATAGCTGTGCTACAGCTATTTGTTTGGATGTTCCCAGCTTTTCACGCAACTGTTCCTTAAAGGGATACATAACTTCGTAACGCCCATTTGGCAAACGTTTCGTTGTATTTTTATAAAACTCTATACACCTCTGGTCATCTTCCGATGTTGACGTTTTTTCTGATGTAATATCTTTCAATTCCCAAAATTGCTTAATATCTTCGATGTTATTTATAACCACGTTACAATTGTAGGTTTTCACATTCCCACAAAGTAACCACCCTAGCTGGGTTTGCTGAGCGATAGGTTGTGCTGTGTCTTCACCCTTGATGATTCCGCCCATGATAATTTCAGAGTAGCCATCAACCCCTAGCAATAAGTCTACAGGGCGACTAATGTTAAAGTCCGGGTCGGCTAAGTTGATATTGTCGATATAAGACCATGAAGGTTTCGAAAACGTTTGAGATGGGAGATGTTTTATCAGGTTATTCATAATAAGTACGTTTAAATTAAATGAAAATTGGTTGTAAGTGGATGAGCATTCTATTTTGAGCATTCCTTTACAGTTATTCTCTGTTTGTCCTATACCAAAAATGACACCACTGCATTTTTGACGTTTGAGCCCTAAGGCTTGCGCTGCATGCTCTGTGATGAGCGATATTTGTGACCCTTGGTCTATGAGAGCACGCATGGTACGGTAAGTTCCGTCAGCTGCTAGGACATTGACATTTGCTGTTGCTAGTAGCATTTCTTGAGAATTATAATTATTTTGTGACACGTGTGACATAGTTCCTAAAGTCACGTTGTCTTGCGAAGTTGTAGGTTTTGCTTGAATTGGGTAATTACGTCCGGTGTTAGATTTCAAACTTGCGAAACAGTCGTGTAATAAAGAATGATGACTTCGAGTACAGTAGCGGCAACGTTTTGCTGATCTGCATTTATTTCCATTATGATCGAATAAACAGTTTGACAAATATGCATGTTTTGGACAGTTTTTAATTTATGTTCACTATTCATATTTATGAACTTATCGCAAGAATATAAGGCATGGTTTTCATTGCACATTGGACAGGATTTACTGGGCACGTGGATGGCCTTTTGGTTAGGATATTGCCCCGGCTTTGGTTTTGCATTATAATTATTGCAAGAGAATTGCGGTTTTTTAAATGATGATGAAATATAGTTATGCGATGATGATTGAGGTCTAATATCCGGTTTTCGTCGGGCTGACTCTAACGTTGTAAATTTTGATTCTAGGTAGCTTAAAAATTCTTGAAGAATTGGTAATTCTCTTGGATTTGTGACAAATTCTAAATATTCGTTATGGCTGACGGGATCTAATTTTTGCGTTAAAATATGTACTAGTAGTGGGTCCCACGTTGCTGTATCGACCCCCAGATTTTTGATGGCATGTAGGCACTCCGTAGTAACGTCGTGCATTTTCTTGATTTGGACAAACGATTGCTGATTAATAGTTGGTAGGCCTAGTAGAGTGTTAACATATGATGTAAATATGAGTTTCTTATTATTAAATCTATTATTTAAGATATCCCAACATACTTGGTAGTTCTCCGTGCTAATTGGCAGATGTTGTACTAATTTTTCTGCTTCGCCCTTAAGCTTGCATTTTAAAAATTGCATTTTTTGTGCACATGAGAGAGATGGATTTTTATGGATGGACTCCTGAAAAAGGTCTTTGAATGATACACATTGATTATAACGCCCATAAAAGGTAGGAATATCCAAAACAGGGGTGGACTTTTCCCTGTGTGCGACGGACCATAGTTTCTTGTTGATATCTCTCTTCAACTCGTTAAACTTACGCTCATGCTTGCTATAGATCCTCTCATAGCTTTCGTCTTCTCCGTTCAATTCGCTGTCGATTTCCCAGTGGAGGCAATCGATCGCACCCCACCTGCTATGGAGGACCTTCAAGGCATCGTCAAACTCCCACTTATCTGAAAGTGTATCCACGTCAATGTTTGAAACGGTCCTTATAAATGCTTTAAAGTTTGCTGTTTGTTTTTTTATCATATCGTCGAGTTTACTGGTTGACCCTTGGGATCGAACCAAGGTTGGTACCGATACGCCTGGATTTTCCGTCGCGCTTTCCATCTCACCTTCGACGTCCTGCTGCGGCTGTCTGCTAGAACCTGCTGGCGCTGGACTCCTTTGTGTAAATGAAACCTGATGTTGCTGGCTAATGTAGTCTTTTACTGACTTGTACAGTTGAGAAGTTTGCTCGTACTCTCTATTAGTGAAATACATATGAGTTCTGCTCGCTTCCATGCTAAGCCTATCATGGTTGCCCTGATATTCTACCCAATAACCTTCTAAAGTTTGCGAACGCTTTTTAAAATAATCATTGGTCTTACGTTCAACGCTATCTTTTTTAAAGTTCGACAATAGTTTTTTAATTGCTTCCGAAATTTCCACCTGACTAAGATACAGTTCGTTGATGTCCATTATGGAAAAAGATAAATGGAAAGATCTTACTTGAGCTGGCTGGTAGGTGCTGTAGACGCTAAGTGAGGGCGCGGTTTATCCACTACTGCTGAGTGCTCTGGTACCCGCTGGGTGGGTGCCGCCCGGGGCGCGGTGGTTGTTGCTGCGGGCGCTGTCTGAACGCGCTGCTCTTGCTGATCGTGAGCGTGGCTCACGGGTTGTTGCTGCTGGATACGATATATTCACCCGCCGATAGCTTGTGGAGGGCTAATGCTGCTTGCTTGATATGACGCGGTAAATATAGTATTTTTGCTAGATATCTGCACTGATAATTGATCACTGACATGCTTATCACTGCAATCCAAATTCGCTGGTGGAACCTCACGCGAGGAACGACGTAACCGACAATCGCGAGGTCCCTTTGCTCGAAGGACCACTAGCGGCAAGTGGGTAGGTGCCATTCTGGTGAGTCCCAAATAACCCCCCGCAGAGGAATTTACCTGCGGGCGGTATGCATGACGCATCTTCCACCTCCCTCCAGCGAGAGTGCCTCGGCAGCAAAAAAAAAAAAAAAAATGACGTAGTCACAGACCCGATCTGCGTCCGGACCCGTTCGGACGTGTTGAAGGTCGCTCCCGGCTGCCGAGTCACGATTGTTGTCTCACGACTTCTCTCGTAGCAATACTCAAACGCCACTCTCAGATCCGTTCTGCGTCCGGCCCCGCTCGGACGCGTTCGCGGTCGCTCCAGCAGTTGAGTCACGATTGTCGTCTCACGACGACAACTCGTTCGCAATACTCATACACTGATTGCCTCTTCAGGGCTTACGCTGCGGCCGGTTTCGATCAGCTGCAACAAAGTCGGTCTCTTGCACAGCAACAACAGAGCTGAGCTTACTGCGGTCGATTAAATTCGATAGTGGTTCGCGAGGCTCGGGCTGTTTTTCTGGCTGCGTACTTGACGCTTGGCGCCTGCTACGTAGTCATAGACTCGCTCTGCGGCCGGCTCCGGCCGGTCGTAACGTAGTCAATCCCGCACTCTGTGCACCCCTCGCATTAAAAACCTCACCTCGGTGAGTGCAGCAACAACAGGGTTGAGCTTACCACGGTCGATTAAATTCGATAGTGGTTTGCAAGACTCGGGCTGTCTTTCTGGCTGCGTACTTGACGCTTGGCGCCTGTGCGTAGTCAGAGACTCGCTCTGCGGCCGGCTCCGGTCGGTCGTAACGTAGTCAATCCCGCACTCTGTGCACCCCTCGCATTAAAAACCTCACCTCGGTGAGTGCAGCAACAACACGGTTGAGCTTACCACGGTCGATTAAATTCGATAGTGGTTCGCAAGACTCGGGCTGTATTTCTGGCTGCGTACTTGACGCTTGGCGCCTGTACGTAGTCAGAGACTCGCTCTGCGGCCGGCTCCGGCCGGTCGTAACGCAGTCAATCCCGCACTTTTAGTGCAACCCAACTTCGTCAGGTCTACGGCCGGTTTTTGTTGTCAATTTATTGGCAACACACTCCGTAGTAGACTCGCGTTTGATCAGGTGGATACTTAACGGTGACAACTAAGCCTGATAGCGTTGCCCCGGTGCGCTTCCAAGGCCCTTCAGGCCAAGGAGAAACCGGCTGACCCGATCCCATTGCACTTGGGCCTTTCCCAGGGTGATGGTACAGTGCTGTCCGAATTAGGGGCACCACTTCGCGTCGTCCCCAGCCCCCCTACCGCGGGTAGGGAGGTTTAGGTGCTAGGTTTGCTAGGGAACCTAGGCATTTTTATATATTTATATATTATATATTGTAGGACCAAGCCCTCCAATGGACCTTGTTAACATTCTTAGGTCGTTCGCCCAGGCGCTCGTTGGGTCCGGCGCCAACTTATCAGATGACGTAATAACGCAGGCATCTATCGCGTCCCCGGCCCCTCAGGCCTCAACCCCGGCCCCTCAGGTCTCCACGTCCAGACCCCTCAGGTCTACAGCTCTCCCTCGTCTCCCACCTCGTCCGAGATGGACTGCGAATCGGTCGCATCCTCTCACGCGTCGCGTTGCAAGCGTACCGCTCCCGGAAGCGACTCCGAACCCGCGTCTGATACGCCACCTTAACCGGCTCTCCTGAGCCCGCGTTTCAATTAGTCGCCAAGCGCTCCAAGAAGCGCTTGAAGAAAGCCTCGGTATCTTCAATACCCGAGCCCTCCCCGGTGTCTTCAACACCAGCCCCCGCGTTATTAAAATCACTCGAAGTAACCGCGTCTCCGTCGGTCCCATCGAAGCCAGCGACGCGCTGCGCTCCCGTCCCGCCGAAGCCTCAGCTCCCTCCGCCTGTCTTTCTCCGCGAAAAAGCACGATGGACCGTAGTTTCAAATCTTTGCAAAGAGCAAAAAATCAATTACCTAAAAGCAACCAACGCAGGCGATACAATAAAAATACAGGTCGCGACCGTCGACGACTTCCGCGCGTTTACCAGGTTACTTTCTTTAAAACAAATCGCTTATCACACCTACGCCCTCCAGGAGGAGCGTAAGATCCGCGCAGTACTACGGGGCGTCCTGTTCGAGCTCGCGAACGAAGAAATCCTCGAGGACCTTAAGTCCCAGGGTTTCCCGGCCGTAGCAGTGCACAAGATGCACTCCAACCGCAGAAGGCGTTTTCCGTTAGCGCTAGTAATCCTGTCCAATACTCCCAACTCGAAGGAGATTTTCTGAGAGGCTCGCACAATTTGCGGACTTTCGAACATCTCCGTCGAGCGTCCCAACCCATCGGTCACCCTGGGCAGTGCCACCGCTGCCAGCTATATGGCCACGCAGCGGCTAACTGTTCAGCTCCCCCCAGGTGCGTAAAGTGCCTAGATCCTCACATCACTAAGGAGTGCACTCGCACTCCCGAATCCACTTCCCCCCCTGCCTGTGTGCTGTGCGGCCAGTCCGGCCACACAGCAAACTACAGGGGTTGCCCGCGCGCTCCGCGCTCCACCGTCAAGAGGGTCGCGCCTAAACCGGCGCCGCCGCTCACTCCCGCTAACTTCCCGCCGCTGCGCAACCGGGGTCCCCCGGAAGCAAAGCCCGTTCAGCCAACGCCTACTCCGGCTCTGTCTTGGAGGCAGCGTCCGGCCGTCCCGCCTGCACCTTCCCGACCATTCCCAGCTCCCGTAGCTTCCGTAGGGCCGCGTCCCGCTTTGTCTCACCTCAGTCGTCGTTGGCTGAGGACATGAAGACCGTGTTCGACGTCATCCAAAACGTCGACATTAACGAAATTTCCGTACTCGCACGCAAACTGCGAGCCGCCCGCTCTCCTCAAGAGCGTTTATTCGCGTTAGCCGAGCATCACTCGCTCCTAAGTTCGTTGTTAATTCTTTTATTTTTGTATAAATTCGTAAATAAGTAAATTATAATGTCTAGACCCGTGAATCGCGCGTCCAGTCGTATTAAACCCAAGGGCTTATCCCTAGTATCTTTTAACGCTCGTAGCCTTAGCACCAACCTTCCCGAGATTAAACTGTTCCTTCAGAACAAAGAACCTGACTTATTCCTTCTCCAGGAGACATGGCTTACTCCAAACCGCTCCAGGGGATACGCTATTCCTAAGTACGCGTTTACTCGCAACGACAGGCCCAACTCCGACGGTTTCGGCGGCACCGCTATATATTACAAAAGAGGCTTCCATTGCTGTCCTCTCCCTACCCCTCCTTTCCTCAACATGGAAGCCACCGTGTGTAGATTGGCTATGACTGGTCATCCGACCATCATCATAGCTTGTCTACATACCGTGTGGCTCCAGACCAATCCGCAGCGACTTTGAGGCCATTCTCGCCCTCGGCCATTCAGTCATTATGTTCGGAGACTTTAACTCCAAACATACTGACTGGACGTGCCTATCGACTAACACCAGCGGTATTGCTCTCCTCGATATCACAAACTCCCTTGACTTAGACGTCATATCCCCCATCACTCCCACTCACTATCCCAACAACCCGACCTACTCTCCTGATATCCTCGACTTTGCAATTATCAAGCGAATCAATCTTGATCTAAGGTCTATCGAACCGCTCGATGACCTAGGCTCCGACCATCGCCCCGTCTCCCTCGTGCTAGGTTCGCCTAACGTTAACGTCACATCTCCTAAGACCTTTACCAACTGGAAAGGCTTTAAAAATACGTTAGTTTCAGCCTTAGAGGCCCCTAACTCTCCGCTCGCGATTTCGCCCGACCAATTAGATAGTACGGATAAAATAGATTCATTAGTCAATACTCTAACTGATGCTATTAACTCAGCCATCAACGACAACGAAATTATTGCTAAGCAAGGCAAACCCGCGCTTCCCTTAGCCGTTAGCAATCTCATTAAAGCTAAAAACGCGGCTCTCCGGAGAGCCAAGAAATATCCCACGCCCGCATATAGAACAGCTGCGAATCAGCTTCAACGTAAAGTTAGATCTTGCCTCGCGGAACTCCGAGACACTCAGTTTAAGGATCTCATGGAGAATATCTCCCCGTCCCACAAAGCGTATTATCGAATGGCTCGAGCCTTACGCGTAGACTCCGCCTCTCACGTTCCTCGTCTCACTCGTCCCGACGGCACTATTGCCTTCGAAGTCGAAGAGAAAGCCGAATGCTTCGCCGACAGCATAGCGGCACAATGTTCGCCCAGCACGCAACCCGCGGATCCCTCCCACATCCAGGCGGTGGAGGACGAAGTTCTCCGCAGAGAATCTCTCCCTATCACCGACGACCCCGTCACAGTCTCTGTTGGGTCTCTCCACGGACACAATGAAAATACTTTCGTATCTTAAATCCTCTTTATTTGATACAGTTAGTTTAAAAAATACAGAGTTGCGTGTGCGCACTGTGAGCGACAGCGTTGAGTGAATGAATGAATAGTAATCCTTAAATAAAAAAACTGACAAAGATGCACGAAGCGTTGAGCGGCTGTTTTTAATGTAACCGGCGCAAACATCCTCCCCCTCGTTGAAAGTCAGCTTGAATGACTTTTAACTGTCTAGTTCCTCCCTTGAAGGCAGGGGGCAGAGACGAGTTAGTGGCCGTCGGAGAAGTCCCTTGCTTGTTCTTACTTCAGCGACGCGGGCTACGTTGTCTGGTCCTGGGTAAAGCTTATGTACTCGACCAAGGCGCCAGCACAGTGGAGGGGTATTTTCTTCTTGTAGGAGCACCAAGTCATCTATTTTAAGTGCTGAAGGGTTGGTTCTCCACTTCGAACGTTGCTGCAATTCTGACACGTACTCCCTTTGCCATCGAAGCCAAAAATGCTGCCGCATTTGTTCGAGACGAGCATATCGAAGTAGTCGGTTGGTATTGTAGTCAGCAACTGCAGGTGAAGGCAATGCAGTCAATGATCGGCCGATTAAAAAGTGCCCGGGGGTAAGTGCGGAGAAATCACTTGGAGAGGGAGAAAGGGGACATAGAGGACGGCTATTGAGTATTGACTCTACTTGAGCGAACAAGGTTGTTAGCTCCTCGAAAGTCAAGTGGCTGTTACCCATGATGCGCTTAATATGGTATTTAGCGGATTTAACGCCGGCTTCCCATATACCACCGAAATGAGGAGCGTAAGAGGGTGAGAACATAAATTTTACGCCTTCTTCAGTGGCAAAGTCAAACAGGAAGCTCTTATTTGATTGTAAAAATTCGTTAAATTCGCGGGCTGCGGCTACGAAGTTACCTCCATGGTCGCAAAAAACTTCCAATGGCTTGCCGCGGCGAGCTACAAACCGCCGAAAAGTCATTATAAAGGCATCTCCGGTAAGATCGCTTGTGGCTTCTAAATGAATGCATTTGTACCTTAAGCAAACGAACAAACAAAGATAGCATTTTATTGTTTTTGACCCACGTCCTTTGCGATTAATTATGTAAAATGGTCCAGCGAAATCTATA
The DNA here is from genome assembly GCA_923062675.1 of Marasmarcha lunaedactyla. NCBI lineage: Eukaryota > Metazoa > Arthropoda > Insecta > Lepidoptera > Pterophoridae > Marasmarcha > Marasmarcha lunaedactyla. The sequence goes on from OV281341.1 coordinate 1,489,471, forward strand.
CCTACTGTATTGAATGGAAAATCTACGGTGACGCGTTGACTAGGAAGATTTCCCATTATAGGTGTAATAGTTCTACCTTGAAAGCGTCTGCACACTACGCACGTTCGAGCCGTACGGCGGGCAAGGTGTCTGCCGTTTATAGGCCATATAAGTTCGCGAACAAGCGTGAGCAGTAGCTGTGGTCCTGCGTGCAATTTGCGCTTGTGCTCATGTTCGAAAAATAAACGAGTTAGATGATTCGATGAGTGTAAAAGAATAGGATGTTTCCTTTGGTAATCAAAACTAGAAGCTTCAATTCTACCCCCAACACGGATGACCTTATCATTTTTATCGAAAAAAGGTGTTAAGGATAAAATATTAGATTTGGGGCTTAATGCCTTGTTCCTTGATAATAAATCAAATTCAATGGGAAATGATTGTTTTTGAGATAAATTGCAAAGGTAAAGGAAGGCGTTGTTTAACTCGTCAATAGTTAAATTATATAAAACCTTATTTTTTGGATTCTTTAAATTTCTAATAAATCTAAAAACGTAAGCCATTGATCTCTTTAGCTTATTTAAGTTTGAATAATTTAAAATATTTATAATTGGCTCCAAGTTTGATTTTGATATAGCAATGTTGGATTTTATTTCTGGTAGTTTTAGGTCTGTCACTAAATTTAAAATAGGCCAATCCGATTCAGGCAATAATAAAAACCTTGGACCGCACCACCACAATTCATTATTTTGTAATTGATCGGGATAAACACCTCTGGATATGAGATCAGCTGGGTTATGGGCTGTTGGTTTTTAACTTTTGTTATAATAAGTGTATACAGACCCCCATCCTCACCATTTGAAGTATTTGAGAGCACTATGGATGAGGTATTACATAGAGTAAATAACAAAAACAAAGAAATAATTATTTGTGGCGATTTTAATATTGATTTATTAGTAGAGACATCACAAAGTAAACGATTCTTGAATCTTTTTAATTGTTACAACCTAAAAAATCTCTTCTTAGAGCCTACGCGAATCACAGCGACCTCAGCCACATGTCTTGATAACATTTTTACAAATTTAATGCCATGTACAAAGTCAGTAATTAATAAACTACAATCAGATCATAGTGGGCAGTTGGCCACTTTTGATATTGGGCTAAAAAAGACTTTAAAAAGAGAAATTACCTTTATACCCATGAATGAGAGACGGCTTGAAACATTTAGGAAAAATGTATTTGAAAAAACATTTAAATTAGATTACTGTGCAGATCCTATTACTCAATATAACTCTATTCATAATATAATTAGAAATGAATATGACTCTGTTTTTAAAAAAAAGAAAATATGTATAAATAATAATTTATTTAGGTTTAGTGACTGGGCAACAGTGGGAATATGCAGAAGTAGAAATAGATTATATGAATTGTACAGTGAAAGAACTTATAATCATAATAAGACATTTTATGAATATGTTAAAAAGTATTCAAAATTATTTAAACGAGTTTGCAGTGTAGCTAAATCTAATTACATTAATAATAAAATTAAATATAGTACTAACATTTCAAAAACTGCATGGAATATAATTAATCAGGAAACTGGGAGAGCAAAAGAACCACACACCAAATATAATTTAAAAATTAATGATAAAGTGTTGTCAACTGACAAAGAAGTTGCTGAAGCATTTGAAAATTTTTTTACAGCCATCCCTTTGTCAACTACTTCGAGTATTAATTCATGTTCCACTCTTGCACAGTCACTGCTAACGGAAAATGTAAATTCATGCAATATTGATTGTATTTTTAAACATGTTACTGTTCCACAAGTTTTAAATGCATTTAAAAGCATTAAAGTAAAAAATACTGCCGATTTAGATGGGATTTCTGTTAAAATTATTGAATCTGTCATTGATGGTATAGCCCCGTACTTAGCCAGTATATTTAATGACTGTGTTGATAATGGTGTTTTTCCTGATTTAATGAAATTGAGTAAGGTCATTCCAATATTCAAAGCAGGTAGTATGTCTGACCCTAATAATTTTAGACCTATATCTATACTACCAACGCTCAGTAAGATTTTTGAAAAATTAATTTTAAATCAATTACTTTCTCATTTTTACGGTAATAGTTTAATGAATTTTAAGCAGTTTGGTTTCACGCGGGGTCGCTCAACAACCGATGCCGGTGTTGAGCTCATAAAACACGTATTCAGCGCCTGGGAGGAGTCGTGTGATGCTATTGGTGTCTTTTGTGACTTGTCCAAGGCGTTCGACTGTGTGGATCATACTACTCTACTCATGAAACTACACCATTACGGCATTAAAAACCGAGCGCTTGCCTTGATTAAATCATATATTTCTAATAGAAAACAGAAAGTTGCAATAAATGGAGAAAAATCATCAGGATCGGCAGTGACAATGGGTGTGCCCCAGGGCTCAGTTCTTGGTCCTTTCCTATTTTTAGTTTATATTAATGATCTGCCATCGGTCGTTAAGAATCAATGCGAGGTCATATTGTTTGCTGACGATACTTCCTTCTTGTTTAAAATCAAAAGACATGAAATTGACTATCGAGCGGTGAACAAATGCATCTCCAACACAGAGCAGTGGTTCTCAGCTAATAATTTGCTCCTCAATGAAAAAAAAACTAAATGTGTTAAATTTACATTGCCAAATGTCAAACAGGTAAACACAAACATTGTAGTTAAGAGCCAGGAACTGACTCCTGTAAACTCAACTGTATTTCTGGGCATAACCTTAGACGCCAAACTGCAGTGGGGACCGCATGTTGATGGTTTAGCGAAAAGGCTTGGCTCTGCCGCATATGCTGTTAAAAAAATTAGACAAATTTCAAATGAAACAACTGCTCGATTAGTCTATTTTGGTTACTTCCACAGCCTCATGACATATGGTATTCTGCTGTGGGGGAGTGCTGCCGACATCGATGCTATATTTATTCTGCAGAAAAGGGCTGTTCGCGCAATCTATCAGCTCGGTCCAAGGGTGTCACTTAGAAGTAAATTTAAGGAAATAAATATTCTTACCTTCCATTCACAATATATTTTAGAAAATTTAATGTATGTTAAAAAGAACATAACCTTGTTCAAAAGAAAAAAAGATCTGCACAATGTTAACACAAGAGGAAGAAATATGCTGGCAGCTCATAATAGCAGGCTTCATAAAGTCACTAACTCATTCATGGGTCAATGTATACGCTTTTATAATAAGGTTCCTGAGGATATCCAAGGTCTTCCTGTTGACAAATTCAAAGAAACTATAAAGGAGAAGTTGTGTGCTAGAGCATATTATAAACTATCCGATTATTTGGATGATAAAAGCCCTTGGGTATAATTCCCTCATTAACAGGATTGTACTAGTATTTGTAACAAAGCATGTGTAATGTGTCTGTTTGTGCGATGAGTTCTTCGTCCCGATGAATATCTAAAGCGTCATTGTCACTAAAGTACGTCTTCTTATGGTAGCGTCGGGTGACGGGTCGCTCACTTCCCTCTAATATGGTTGAGGAGGGCGATGGCTGGATCCCGCGTTAACTCGTGAACGGGTGCCGTTTGAGGGTGTTCGTCGTTTGGATACTTGGGGGGAGGGAGACTTGCCGGGCTAACAGATGCAGAAAAGAATAATTTTGTATAGACATAAAGAGACTCTGTAAATTTATTTTGAAAAAAATATACCCGTGAAGTTTCTTGCCAGTTCTTCTTCACGAAGGTTTTTTTCGAACTGGTGGTAGAATCATGTTTTATTTGACGTCAATAAGAACAAGTAATTGTCAATGTTGAGAAAAAATAAATAAATATTTCATTTCATTTCATTTCATTTCATTTCATTTCATTTCATTTCATTTCATTTCATTTCATTTCATTTCATTTCATTTCATTTCATTTCATTTCATTTCATTTCATTTCATTTGGTACATAGCGCCACGAATCAGAACTGGTTAGGTCACATATTTCTGCGACTCTATTAGCTACAAAAGTTTTCAAGTCACGAAAACTCGTCTTTAACCATCCTAATACAACGCTTGAATCGCACCAATGATAAGAATGTATTGATTCATTGCGTAATGATTTAACCACTGTCCTACAGAGTCTCGCGGCGAGTAGAGCTGCGCACAGTTCCAGCCGTGGAATGGTAGTTACTTTCACTGGCGCTACCTTGGACTTCGCACATAAAAGGCGTACCGTGGCATTGTCGGCCGCATCTATGCTTCGCATGTAGATGCAGGCTCCATATGCGGTCTGCGAAGCGTCGCTAAAAGAATGCAGCTCAACCGCAATCGGATCCTGACATAAAACCATGCGTGGAACCTGGAAGTGAAGTATGGATGGAAGTGATCTTGTAAATCGTTTCCATGAATTGAAGACATGCTGAGGAACAGGATCGTCCCAATTAAGTTTCTGAAGCCATAGTTTCTGAATCAGTATTTTAGGCAAAACCATACATGGACTTAGTAAACCCATAGGATCAAAGATCTTGAACGAAGACGATAAAATAATTCTTTTTGTAACAACATCGTTCTCTGAAGGAAAACTAAAAGAAAAGCTCATGTTGTCGGACTGAGGATTCCAGCCCATGCCTAGTGTGCTAGAGGATTCACTTGTAATGAGTTTATCAGTACTGTACGATTTAGGTGAATCAAACAAAGAAGGTAAGTTAGATTTAAACTTACGCAGATTGAAACAGCCCGTTTGTAAAGTTTTAGTGACTGCTTCATAAATGTATTTCAACTCCTTTTCTGAATTGCACCCTGTATATAGGTCATCTACGTAAAAATCGTGCTGTATAATATTCTTAATGAGTTGATCCTCGCAATCTTCGCCTAGTTGCCAAAGACACCTTGTGCTCAAGTAGCTGGAGCTTGCTAAACCGTAAGTTACAGTATTTAATTTCAAGGTTTTGATAGGTAAAGACTGATCTTCTCTCCATAAGATTAGTTGAAGATTTTGGTCGTCCTCATGCACCTGTATCTGACGATACATTTTCTCTATATCGCCAGTGAGAACGTATTTATACTGACGTGCTCTGATCAAAATGGAAAGTAAAGAATCTTGTATGCTTGGGCCTATCATGAGAATGTCATTGACGGAGAATCCAGAAGAAGTGGTAGCAGAGCCATCGAAAACGACTCGAGTTTTTGTGGATTCGCTATTCGTTTTAAATACAGCATGATGACATAAAAAATATGAAGTGTCAGGTTTTGACAGCAAGGACTCGGAAAGATGATTTAAGTCTGAATATTCTTTAATGAATTCAACATAATGTTGTTTTACGTTGGGCTGCTTGTGAAATCGTTTTTCTAAAGCAAGTAGTCGCCTTTTAGCGGTATTATAGGATTCGCCTAAGCATTCAGGTGAATCTTTCAGGGGCAGTCGTACACAAAACCGCCCTGAAGGTAGGCGAGTAGTGTGAGTTTTGAAATGGTTTTCACATGCTAGCTCGCTTTCGCTGAAAGGTATCTTTTGAGGAAGCTCCTCTAGCTCCCAAAACCTTGAAATTTGTTGTGATAAGTTGTCATCCGTCTCAAAATCATAGGTTAAGGCATGATGACATTGAAGGTTTGCACCTTGAGTAGATGAAGTGTAGATAGGGCCCGCCACTAGCCAACCAAACTGGGAATTTCTTAATTTAGGAAACTTAGGGCCCAGGTCATGTTGGTCTGAGCCAAGAACCTCCCAGAAAATATCTGCACCGATTAAAATGTCGATCGTACTCGGCTGATTAAAATTAGGGTCGGCTAGTTTAAAGTCCCGTAGTAAGGATATGTATTTTGTTATATCGAAAAATGACCTCGGCAGCTTACCGGTTAATTCATTAAGCACTAAACAGTTCGCTAATATACTAAAATTATTGTGTAAAGAAGCTAATTTTATGAGACAGCTTTCAGTCACCTCAGTGTTGGGTGAATTTCCAATACCTATAATGTTTATTTTATTTATGATATTTGTTTGTAATAATAATCTTTTTTGAAGAGACCTAGTTATAAAGGAGGACTGGCTCCCACAGTCTAAAAGGGCTCGAACCTTTTCCGCCTGATTTGTTTGAGGATTGCGGATTTCGATTACAGCAGTAGACAAGACCACAGAATCACACAATTGCTTAGAGAAATTAGATACCGATTCATGAATGTTATTGATGTTACTTACGACTGTGGAATCAGTAGGTATGTGAAGTAAGGTATTGTGCCGTTGCTTGCACTCGCGACATGGCCCTAAACGACAATTTCTAACAGAGTGCCCGAAGCGCAAGCAGTTAATGCATAAATTCAGCTTTAACACTTGTGACTTTCTCTCATCTACACTCTTGGCTCTGAAAACCGCGCAATCATAAATTCTATGTGTTCCGCTACAAACAATGCATTTAGGATGAAATTGCTTACTAGGTAGATCTCCATTCGAAGCACACGTAAATGACTTGACTTGTGATCGATTAGACTTAATTAATTGACCTGAATTAGAAGGTTTAGTTGACGATTCGAATTTGTTTCCATTTAATGACTCTAATACATCAGCTCGGTCAATCAAAAATTTATAAAATTGTTTTAAATTAGGAATATTATCCAAACCCCTGCGATACTCTTCCCATTTTACCAGAGTTCGATTATCGAGCTTATTGCTCATTATATGTATAACTAGTATATCCCAATGCTCGGTTGGTTGCTTTAAGCTCGATAACGCACGTGAGTTTTTAGTGACATGGTCGACTAAAGATCGCAAACACCTTTCGGACTCACGAGTAAACGCGGTAATATTTAATAATGAATGTAGGTGATGATTAATAAGTTGCCTTTTATTGTCATATCGTTCGCAAAGTAGGGACCATGCCGTATAATAGTTGTCATTTGATAATTCTAAGTTGGCTATAACGGCGGCGGCATCGCCTTCAAGATAAGAACTAAGATAATAAAACTTATTAATTGGCAAAATGTGTTCATTGTTATGTATTAATGACGTGAATGTGTCTCGAAACTCAAGCCATCGAAAGTAGGTGCCATTGAATTTAGCGATCTGTATTTGAGGTAACTTGACACTTAGAGCCTGATGATTGAGAGAGCACTGAGCGGAGATGTGAGTGGAGTTTAAGTCTCGATTCATCTCATCTGATTTTAAAAGCGAGTTGTTCTTTTGCAATACGCTACGGGCTAAAGCAATGTGCCCAATAAACAATTGCTCGATGTCATCTCTTTCATCAATCTCCTGATCTAAATGTTCTGAGTTTAAAACCTCTATCTGGCCTTGCAACTCATCGAATTTACAAGATAGTGCTTCGAACTTACTTAACCGTAGACTTAACTCTGCTATTTCAATTTGATTCAATAATGTCGGCGGTAAATTCGATAAATAGTTTTTAAACTTCGTAATACGACCTTTTATAGAACTGCGTTTTACTATTAAACCTTGTAAAGTCGACGTATTTTCGCCTCTGCTAGTTTCCGTTCCATCACCCTTATCTTTGTTCATGTTATTCTATTTCTTTAATATTTATAGGAAGTACAAAATTGAACAACCTATATAAATTGTACGGTAACAGTTAAGATCACAAACCAGCAAATCGAATTCTAATAAAATAAAATATAAAAAATGTAATTCTCACGCTCCTTATTTGGTAGTAGGCCGGGGCGGCGGAGCCGCGCTGTCTAGCTAGTCTCACACAAAGATAACGGCACAGGTAGGTACGCTGTTATCAACAAGTCGGCAGCGAGCGGTCAGTTGGCGTTCCTGGAATTGTTTATTGATCGTATGTTTACAATAGGTACAATAACTGTGTTTTAGAAGTTAGATTAGTATTTTGTTTTAGTTTAATGAGTGCATATATATGTATATAAAATATCAATAACAAGCTGTATCCTGAGTATAATAATTTAAAGATTTTTGTATTTAGATTCTAATTTGACAGATAAACACTATAATTTCGGATTTAACGTGATTATAATTAATATTTACACAGTATTTTGCACTGAATCCAACAAATTTAACTATGAAGTCAAAATAGCTGCGTCATAACTATGAAATTGTTCTGGAACGTCAAATCGTGGGTGCCTATATATTTTAATGAAATCAAATGATCTAAATTGGACACTGATACACTAAACCAACCTTGTAGGCTCAAATAAAGTAGGATTTTGGATGATTATGGATTATAGTAAGGTCAAAGGAAGGGCACTTAGCTGCATTGGCCTGGCTGCGGAGTGGTTTGCTTCTGTTGCAATTTATGATTTGTTCGTCACTGTCCGGCTTGGCTGCAATGGCTGGCACTTACTTTTACCATCAATGTTGTTGAGTAATGTCGATCTTCATAAAATAGCACCGATATGGCCTTTACCGGCAGCGTAGTCTTGTAGGTTAGGTTATCAATCTTCTCGTATTTCTTGAATCAATTAATATTTTTGAGTCCTGTCACGGTCGCCAAATGTTGGGTCTCTCCACGGACACAATGAAAATACTTTCGTATCTTAAATCCTCTTTATTTGATACAGTTAGTTTAAAAAATACAGAGTTGCGTGTGCGCACTGTGAGCGACAGCGTTGAGTGAATGAATGAATAGTAATCCTTAAATAAAAAAACTGACAAAGATGCACGAAGCGTTGAGCGGCTGTTTTTAATGTAACCGGCGCAAACAGTCTCTAATGATGAAATCTTGCTTCTCATTAGAAAGCAAAAGTCCAAAAAGGCTCCGGGTGTGGATGGAATTTCCAACCACGCACTTAAGCACCTGCCACAGCAGGTGCTTACCTTGTTAGCTATCATCTTCAATGCCTGCTTCGACCATAGCTACTTTCCAAAAGCCTGGAAAGAAGCGACAGTCATAGGCATCCCCAAGCCGGGTAAACCTCTGAACATCCCGGCTAATCACTGACCCATCAGCCTCCTCAAGGCAATGTCTAAACTTCTCGAAAGAGTCATACTCTCTCGAATGCGGAACCATCTGTTTTCAACGGATGGTGACCCTCTCATTATTCCCCACCAGTTCGGCTTTCGCGCTAAGCACTCCTGCCCTCAGCAAGTCCATCGAATCGTCGAGTACATACTCGAAGGATTCTATCCGCATCGTAAAAAAACAATCGCGGTTCTCTTCGACGTAGCCAAGGCTTTCGACAAAGTCTGGCATAGCGGTCTCGTTTTTAAACTCTATAAAATAGGCTTACCGGTTCGCCTAGTCAGATTAATCGCGTCGTTTCTTAAAGACCGTACGTTTCGATTCAAACATGAAGGCACGCTCTCCGCGCCTCGTCCCATAAAGGCTGGAGTCCCGCAAGGCTCAGTCCTCGCCCCTCTGCTGTACACCGTGTACACTAACGACATCCCCATCCCGCCGAAAGGCGTCGAACTCGCCCTCTTGTCAGACGATACCGCTCTTTACACTAAAGGTCAAAGGATCCCCTATAACATCACCAGACTTCAAAAGGCCGTAAGCGCCCTCGGTGTTTGGTGTTCAAAAATGGCTTATCGATGTCAACCCAGAAAAGATTTCTGCCATTCAATTCGACCACAAATGTCATAATCGCTACAACGATCCTCACATTCGAATGTTAGGTATTCCCATCCCCTGGAAGCGCAGTATTAAATACTTAGGCGTCACCCTAGACCAGACGCTTTCTTTCAAGCCACACGTCGATAGAGTAACGAAACTCGCGCGTTTTTTTTTTTTTTTTTTTTTTTTTTGTTCCCCTCCGCGGGAAGGGCAGGAGGATAAAAATGCCCTGACGCATACTCTGGCGCGATTCCAAAGTTATGTGGGACTCGTCCCGACGCCTACCAGGACCATACCCACTAAAAACCCCCTGTCGGCTCGTGCTTTTTTGCCTTTCAGCCTTCATCGGAGCGACGGCCAATTGGAGAAAGAGGCCGCGCTAGCGGGGCCCAGAAGGGGTCACCCGCTGGGATTACATAGCACTGAAGGTGCTCAAAAATTAAAAGTAAAATAAAAACATTAAAAATGAAAAGTAAATAATGAAAACATTAAAAATTGAAAAATTAAATATGCATTAATTCGGATTTACGTTAGAATTAGAATTTGCGGCCAGAAGGGCCTCGAGATCGCGTGACAGTCTGGTGGATGAGTACGTTTGCGCATTTCTAGGCCTAGCGACTTTGAACTTCGAGTCTAACACAGGAGCAGCATATGAGACAGAATCACGAACTAGAGGATTGGGATGGGTTTCGGAGCGTTTAAAGAACGCTTCAGAGAGTGTTTTGAGATATTGTTGTACTGTAGGCAGTTCAAGATCTCTATGCAAGTCCGCGTTACGCACGTACCACGGTGCGCCTGTGGCCCGGCGGCAAAAGAGGTTTTGAACTACCTGCAGTTTGTGCAGGAGGGAGGGTTTGGCGTGGGCAAAGATTGGCGAGGCATACGTCATGACGGGTCTAACGCAGACCTTGTAAAGTGTACGTTTGTTTCTGAAGGACATTTTACTTTTTCTACCTAACATGCTATTTAGGCGGACTAAATAGTGACGAGCGAGTTTCGAAACTCTTTCAACGTGTGGCTTGAAAGAAAGCGTCGGATCTAATGTGACGCCTAAGTATTTAGTACTGCGCTTCCAGGGGATGGGAATGCCTAAAATTCGAACGTGGGGATCGCCATCGGGACGACGGCGTTTGTGGTCGAAGCGCATCGCAGAACTCTTTTCAGGGTTCACATCGATGCGCCATTCTTGAAACCATGCACCAAGGGCGTTTACGGCCTTTTGGAGTCTGGTTACAAGGCGCCGAACACCGTGGCCTTTGGTATAGAGTGCGGTGTCGTCAGCGAAGAGGGCGAGTTCGACGCCTTTCGGCGGGATGGGAATGTCGTTGGTGTACACGGTGTACAGCAGAGGGGCGAGGACTGAGCCTTGAGGGACTCCAGCCTTTATGGGACGAGGTGCAGAAAGCGTGCCTTCGTGTTTAAATCGAAACGTACGGTCTTTGAGAAACGACGCTATTAACCTGACTAGGCGATCCGGTAAGCCTATCTTGTAGAGTTTATAAACGAGACCGCTGTGCCAGACTTTATCGAAAGCCTTGGCTACGTCAAAGAAAACCGCGACTGATTTATAACGACGCGGATAGAAACCGTCAAGTATATACTCGACGATTCGGTGGACTTGTTGAGGGCAGGAGTGTTTAGCGTGAAAGCCGAACTGATGGGGAATAATGAGAGGATCGCCATCCGTTGGAAACAGATGGTTCCGCATTCGAGAGAGTATGACTCTCTCGAGAAGTTTAGACATTGCCTTGAGGAGGCTGATGGGTCTGTGATTAGCCGGGACGTTCAGAGGTTTGCCCGGCTTGGGAATGCCTATGACTGTCGCTTCTTTCCAAGCTTTTGGAAAGTAGCTATGGTCGAAGCAGGCATTGAAAATGATAGCTAATAAGGTAAGCATCTGTTGAGGTAGGTGCTTAAGTGCGTGGTTGGAAATTCCATCCGCACCCGGAGCCTTTTTGGACTTTTGATTTCTAATGAGAAGCAAGATTTCATCATTAGAGACTGTGACAGGGTCGGCGGTGATGGGAAGAGAGTCTCTGCGAAGGACTTCGTCCTCCACCGCCTGGATGTGTGAGGGATCAGCAAGTTGCGTGCTGGGCGAGCATTGTGCGGCAATGCTGTCGGCGAAGCATTCGGCTTTCTCTTCGACTTCGAAGGCAGTAGTGCCGTCGGGACGAGTGAGAGGAGGAACGTGAGAAACGGTGTCTACGCGTAAGGCTCGGGCCATGCTATAGTACGCTTGGTGGGACGGAGAGATATTCGCCATGAGATCGTTCATCTGAGCGTCTCGGAGTTCCGCGAGGCAAGACCTAACTTTACGTTGAAGCTGATTCGCAGCTGTTCTATAGGCGGGCGTGGGATACTTCTTGGCTCTCCGGAGAGCCGCGTTTTTAGCTTTAATAAGATTGCTAACGGCTAAGGGAAGCGTGGGTTTGCCTTGCTTAGCAACCTTTTCGTTGTCACTGATGGCTGAGTTGATAGCATCAGTGAGAGAATTTACTAATGAATCGATTTTATCCGGGCTATCTAATTGTTCGGGAGAGATCGCGAGTGGAGAGTTCGGAGCCTCTAAGGCTGAAACTAACGTATTTTTAAAACCTTTCCAGTTGGTAAAGGTCTTAGGAGATGAGGCGTTATCGTTCGGCGGTCCTAGCACGAGGGAAACGGGGCGATGGTCGGAGCCTAGGTCATCGAGCGGTTCGATAGACCTTAGGTCAAGATTGATTCGCTTGATAATTGCAAAGTCGAGGATGTCAGGAGAGTAGGACGGGTTGTTGGGATAGTGAGTGGGAGTGATGGGGGATATGACATCTAGGTCAAGGGAGTTAGTGATGTCGAGGAGAGCGATACCGCTGGTGTTAGTCGATAGGCACGTCCAGTCAGTATGTTTGGAGTTAAAGTCTCCGAACATAATGACTGAATGGCCGAGGGCGAGAATGGCCTCAAAGTCGCTGCGGATTGGTCTGGTACCACTAGGTATGTAGATTGAAGCTATGATGATGGTCGGATGACCAGTCATAGCCAATCTACACACAGTGGCTTCCATGTTGAGGAGAGGAGGGGTAGGGAGAGGACAGCAATGGAAACCTCTTTTGTAATATATAGCGGTGCCGCCGAAACCGTCGGAGTTGGGCCTATCGTTACGAATAAACGCGTACTTAGGTATAGCGAATCCCCTGGAGCGGTTTGGAGTAAGCCATGTCTCCTGGAGAAGGAATAAGTCAGGTTCTTTGTTCTGAAGGAACAGTTTAATCTCGGGAAGGTTGGTGTTCAGGCTACGAGCGTTAAAAGATATTAGGGATAAGCCCTTGGGTTTGATACGACAGGACGCGGGATTCGCGGGTCTAGACATTATAATTTATTATATACGAATTTATACAGATATAAAAGAATTTACAACGAACTTAGGAGCGAGTGATGCTCGGCTAAAGCAAATAAACGCTCTTGAGGAGAGCGGGCGGCTCGCAGTTTGCGTGCGAGCACGGAAATTTCGTTAATATCGACGTTTTGGATAACGTCGAACACGGTCTTCATGTCCTCAGCCAACGACGACTGAGGTGCGGAAGACGGAGAAGGACGCGGCCCTACGGAAGCTACGGGAGCTGGGATGGGTCGGGAAGGTGCAGGCGGAACGGCCGGACGCTGCCTCCAAGACAGAGCCGGAGTAGGCGTCGGCTGAACGGGCTTTGCTTCCGGGGGACCCCGGTTGCGCAGCGGCGGGAAGTTAGCGTGAGTGAGCGGCGGCGCCGGTTTAGGCGCGACCCTCTTGGCGGTGGAACGCGGTGCACGCGGGCAGCCCCTGTAGTTAGCTGTGTGACCAGACTGGCCGCACAGCACACAGGCAGGGGGGGAAGTGGATTCGGGAGTGCGAGTGCACTCCTTTGTGAAATGTGGATCCAGGCACTTAACGCACCTGGGGGGAGCTGAGCAGTTAGCCGCTGCGTGGCCATATAGCTGGCAGCGGTGGCACTGGCCAGGATGACCACGGGGGTTGGGACGCTCGACGGAGATATTTGAGAGTCCGCAAATTGTGCGAGCCTCTCTAAAGATCTCCCTCGAGTTGGGAGTATTCGACAGGATTACCAACGCTAAGGGAAAACGCCTACCGCGGTTGGAGTGCATCTTGTGCACTGCTGTGACCGGGAAACCCTGAGACTTAAGGTCATCGAGGATGTCTTCGTTGCTGAGTTCGAACGGGACGCCCCGTAGTACTGCGCGGATCTTACGCTCCTCCGGGAGGGCGTAGGTGTGATACGCGATTTGGTTTAATCCGAGTAACCTGGTAAACGCGCGGAATTCGTCGACGGTCGCTATTTGAATCTTGATTGTATCGCCAGCGTTGGCGGCTTTTAAATAATTAATTTTGTGCACTTTGCACAAGTTTGATACCGCGGTCCAGCGCGCTTTTTCACGCAGGAAGACGGGCGGAGGGAGCTGAGGCTTCGGCGGGACGGGAGCGCAGCGCGTCGCTGGCTTCGATGTGACCGACGGAGACGCGGTTACTACGAGCGATTTTAACGGCGCGGGGGCTGGTGTTGAAGACACCGGGGAGGGCTCGGGTATTGAAGATACCGAAGCTTTCTTAGAGCGCTTCTTGGAGCGCTTGGCGACGAGTTGAAACGCGGGCTCAGGAGAGCCGGTTAGGGTGACGGCATCTGACGACGTATCAGACGCGGGTTCGGAGTCGCTCCCGGGAGCGGTACGCTTACGACGCGACGCGTGAGAGGATGCGACCGATTCGCAGTCCATCTCGGACGAGGCGGGAGACGCGGGAGAGCTGAAGACCTGAGGGGTCTGGACGTCGGAGGCCTGAGGGGCCGGGGTTGAGGCCTGAGGGGCCGGGGACGCGATAGATGCCTGTAAGGCCTGCGTTAGTATGTCATCGGGTATGCTGACGCCGGACGCGGCGAGCACCTGGGCGAATGACCTAAGAGCGTTAATGAGGTCCATTGGAGGGCTTGGGATAATATGAAATATATAAATATATAATGTATGCCTAGGTTCCCTAGCAAACCTAGCGCCTATTTATATAACAAATGCCTAGAATTCCTAAATAAAAATCTAGCGAACCCTAGCGGCAAACCTCCCTACCAGCGGTAGGGGGGCTGGGGAGAATAAATTAAGACTAACAATAGTACGCCGAAGGCCGCTACCTAGAAACCTAAAAAAGGGTGCGCAGGTAAAGAGTTGACCGCGTTGGGGTCAACCTTTACCGACAGAAAGGACGAATACACACGAAAACACACAAATATGATAGAAATAAATATGAAAATAGGAGAAAAATAAATAAAATAGAGAAGAGAAATAAATAAAAATAAAAAGGACTGGTTCAGTACAAATTCGTTGTCACCGTTAAGTATCCTTTGCACTGAAACCAGACTACTTACGCCGGGCACAACACTGCACTCAGCACAAGCACAACACAACTTAGCACAGCACTTTGAAGACTAAGAGGCTTAGTCGCAAAGAAAAATCGCACTTCGAAAGCACTCAGACGGAGTAGAAAGACTTAGGAAACCGTAGCACGGAGCCAACACGCTAGACTGTGACGTCAGTAAACTGAGCGCCGCGGAATGGCGGGAAGGGACCGATCAACGGAGAGCTGGGTCTTGCACGTCCGCACCGCGTGGCGATCGGAGCGAGAATGAACTCGCGCGTTTCTACTTAAGCCGCCTAAATAGTATGATAGGTAGAAAAAGTAAAATGTCTTTTAGAAATAAACGTACGCTTTATAAGGTCTGCATTAGACCCGTCATGTCATATGCTTCGCCAGTCTTTGCCCACGCCAATCCCTCCGTCCTGTATAAGCTGCAGGTAGTTCAAAATCTCTTCTGCCGCAGGGCCACAAACGCACCTTGGTTCATGCGCAACGCGGACCTGCACAGAGATCTTGAACTACCTACAGTGCAACAGCACCTCAAAACTCTCTCAGAATCGTTCTTCAAACGCGCCGAATCCCATCCCAATCATCTTGTTCGAGATTCAGTCTCATATACTGCTCCTGTGTTAGATTCGAAATTCAAAGTCGCTAGGCCGAGAAACGCGCTCACTGGCGAACCCACGCAGTTAACTTTAGATCTCGAGGCCCTTCAGGCCGCAAATCCTAATTCTAACGTAAATTCTAATTCTAACGTAAATCCGAATTAATGCAATTTTATTTTTCATTTTTAATGTTTTTATTTTTACTTTTCATTTCTGAGCACCTTCAGTGCTATGTAAATCTCAGCGGGTGACCCCTTAAGGGCCCTGCTAGCGCGGCCTCTTTCTCCAATTGGCCGTCGCTCAGATGAAGGCTGAGTGGCAAAAATGCACGAGCCGACAGGGTGTTTTTCAGTGGGTATGGTTCTGGTAGGCGTCGGGACGAGTCCCACATAACTTCGATCGCGCGCGCGGAGTATGCGTCAGAGCATTTTTTATGTCCTCCTGCCCTTCCCGTGGAGGAAAACCAAAAAAAAAAAAATGACGTAATCCGTTAATCAAATAAGTACGTACTTGGCATGGGAAGAAAATACGATTGAGCTAGAGGGGTTCCCACTTCGTTCTGGTCCGCATGGTCAAGGAGGGCAAAGGGCTCCCGCTTTGTACTTGCGACCGCGCGCCGTTCGCGAGTGTTTTGTTTTGGATTTGTATAAACGTGAAATAAATTGTACACATTTTGTGGTTTTTCACCCGTGAAGTTTCTGGTTAGTTCTTCATGAAAGTCTTTCTGAATGATGCTAACATCTGTCATTATGTAATCTGACATCAAAATGCACAAGAAATTGTCTAAATTGTAAAACAACGATTTAAATTAGTATTCGAGTTTAATCGTATTACTTATAATCCTTTAAAATCAGAATCTTAAAGCAGAATCTTTTGTCTACAGTCGAGACATATTTCATTCAGTGGAAGTCGAGCTTATTTTATAAAATTACCGTTGGCATGGCTGTTATGGTGAAAGGAACTATCCAGCGAAATTATGATGAATAACTTTACATACACGGATACCACTTGCCTCCAGGACCCTGTTCAATAAAACTTACAAGTCTACAAAATTTTTCAATAAGTGACATAATTGTAGATTTTTTATACAAGTGCTGTTCAATAAAATCTATAAATATGTAAAAAATACCGACAAATAATTGTAAATTGTCGCGCCTGTAAACTGTGTTCAATAAAACATTACAACTCTAAAAATCGCCTGTCATAATAGATGACAATTATTACAAATATTGTCATGGTAGTTTACAATTCTACATAATAATTCTTTATGTCAAATTGTTACATCGTGCAATACAAAAGATTAATGTCGGTAAATCAAATACTTTTAGGTTTATTGGTGAGATATTTTCTGTCAAGTGTCAAAATGGAGCTGAACAGCAAATTAAATATTCTGTCGCTTATACATAGATATTTTGTTTGATAGGTTTAGTGAGAAATTGACGCACGAGATGAAGATAAACAAGTGGAGATAATCACCATTTTGGTAAAAAAGCATAAAACAAAACAATAATAAGGTATAATGCCGAGGTATTATTACTTGTACAGGGTAAGGTCACGTGTTAGACATGTATTACAAATTAAACGATCAACAAAGCAGTTTTTCGGACAAGTTAGTAAATTGTCACCTGTCACGCCAAAATGTTTATTGAACAGAAATATGTAAAATTTTAAGTAAAATTCGACAAAATATGTGAATTTTTCCGCATTATAAAATTTGTAATTTGTATTTTTATTGAACAGAACCTTGCCAATCGTCGCCTGTCATCTGTCTACTGTAATTTACAATTGTAAGTTTTATTGAACAGGGCCCAGGTGGAATTAATTAATTAATTTAATTAATTTAATTTTAAATTGCCCTCAATGCATTCAAGTTTAGATTTAGTGTTTTATTTGTAGTATAATTTTAACGTATAATTATTTATTTAATTTAATTTTTAAATTTGTCAATACACAACCAAAAAAACTAGTCAAATATAGTATTTTAAATTAATTTACAATTGACACCTGGATGACTGGCTCAGAACAGCTCAAACCACTGCTCATACGTGGTTATGAATCTTATTTGCCATTATGACGTGAACATCAGTTAAAAGGGGTTTTTCTTAAACCTTCCCTTAAAGGAAATTCACAGGGAAAGAAAGTTTGTATGAAGTCCGTCAATTATAAAGTTAGAAACTTGGCACCCTCTCCAACCTAAAGGTCCACCGGATGAGCCGCGGGTGCAGTTAGTAATTAGTGTACATTATACTTCTTTCACTTTTTCCTTAAGTTTCATTATGTTAAATAGAACGCTTTTTAACCGGATTTTATCACACTTAATATTTTTTTAACATTTGAACTTCTATTTTAACCTGAACGCTACGCTCGTAGACTGAGACAGTCAAGACGCCTGTCATCTTAGTCACTCGTTGACAGAACGCAACAAAGTAATAAAAAAAAAGATTTGATAGGACTTTACATTGAAATAATGAATAGTCATAAAAATACCAACTCAGTGATTCAAAACAAAGTTGACATTGATACCCACCAAGTAACCTGGTGGGGTCTGAGGCACGAATAAGTGATAGTACAGTTAATGTTCAGATCTCGTCTGGGACGGTACTACAGTGTGTCCTATTTTATTTTATTTAACAGTTTTTGTACACACATATGAAAACAATATAAAATACCTTAAAGGCTAAATATGTACAAAGGTACGGCTTATTTCTAAAAGAAATCTCTTCCAGCCGACCTGTGAGAGGAGAGATTAGTTTATAACAAAGTAGTGTGTACCTACTTTAAACATACACAAATCATATACTTAACACCGTAAATAAACTTACATATACTCATATACATACATGAATAAAATAAAATACAATAAAATATATACAATCTAAAGTTGTTTAAAAGGAAAACTTATAAATGCCAAAACAATAAAAAACTTACTTATTAAGGGAAAAAGTAGTGGTCTTTAACTCCTTTTTTAAAGATAAGTAGTGTTGCCGACTCGCGGATATTATAAGGCAGTAAATTCCACAATCTGACTGCATGAACGGTAAATGAATAGTTTTTTTTTGTTCCCATCCACAGGAAGGGCAGGAGGATAAAAAATGCTCTGACGCATACTCCGCGCGTTCGATCGAAGTTATGTGGGACTCGTCCCGACGCCTACCAGAACCATACCCACTAAAAAACCCCCTGTCGGCTCGTGCAATTTTTTGCCACACAGCCTTTGTCTGAGCGACGGCCAATTGGAGAAAGAGGCCGCGCTAGCGGGGCCCTTAAGGGGTCACCCGCTGGGATTTACATAGCACTGAAGGTGCTCAAAATGAAAAGTAAATAATTAAAAACATTAAAAATTGAAAAATAAAATTGCATTAATTCGGATTTACGTTAGAATTAGAATTTACATTAGAATTAGAATTTGCGGCCTGAAGGGCTTCGAGATCTAAAGTTAATTGCGTGGGTTCGCCAGTGTGCGCGTTTCGACTTTCTAGTCTAGCGACTTTGAATTTCGAATTTAAGACAGGAGCAGTATATGAGACTGAATCTCGAACAAGATTTCCAGGCTTTTGGAAAGTAGCTATGGTCGAAGCAGGCATTGAAGATGATAGCTAACAAGGTAAGCACCTGCTGGGGCCGGTGCTTAAGTGCGTGGTTGGAAATTGCATCCGCACCCGGAGCCTTTTTGGACTTCTGACTTCTAATGAGAAGCAAGATTTCATCATTAGAGACTGTGACGGGGTCGTCGGTGATGGGGAGAGATTCTCTGCGGAGAACTTCGTCCTCCAACGCCTGGATGTGGGAGGGATCCGCGGGTTGCGTGATGGGCGAACATTCTGCCACTATGCTGTCAGCGAATAGTGAATAGTTTAGTGAAGCCTCAGAATCTACCACGAGCACCGATCAGCGTGCAATGCAGCGTTGACTCCACGGTATAATATGTCTATATAAAGATAAACCTTTCAAAAATTGTTAACAATGTTGAAATAAACGGTATGTTGTATAATTCATGTTGAATTACCACAGCGTACAGTCGAGTTGTTTATTGTTCGAACATTTGACGAACGACAACAGTCAACGACCGAGTGGTATAGTGGTAAGTAGCCTTGCCTCAAAGGCCGAAGGTTCCAGGTTCGAGTCCTGGCCATGGTATTCATTTGTGTGATGAACACAAATACCTACATTATAGAAAAAGGAAAAGAATATACATTATAAGGAATACATTATGAATAAATAATTAGTTCCAGAAATAATTTTTTATCATATTTAAAAAATAAATATTAGTTATATTTTGTATCGGCACCGTTGATGCCTGTTTGCCTGTTTAAAGACGGGACTTTTCCCGTCTCTATACAGGCACACATCCACAGCGGTTCCCTGATGAACGATATGTATGATCGAATCGAAATTAGTTCACTCATGAGATGAATTCTAACAAGATGAAGCCTACGAAACGAATTAATTTAATAAATTATTATACTTACGAAAGTATAATACACAGCACTCAATAGTTTGCGATGATTTTATTTAAGCATCCTGTTATTCAATTTTGTTTTCACAGATTTTTAAAAAGCGAATTAGATATCTTGTTATCCTGAAGTTGCAATATTCATTTCCTGCTCGTGCGAAACTATTCGAAACAATATGTCGTCGGGACGAGTGAGAGGAGGAACGTGAGAGACGGTGTCTACGCGTAAGGCTCGGGCTATTCGATAATACGCTTGGTGGGACGGGGAGATATTTGCCATGAGATCGTTCATCTGGGCGTCTCGGAGTTCCGCGAGGCGAGATCTAACTTTGCGTTGTAGCTGATTCGCAGCTGTTTTATAGGCGGGCGTGGGATATTTCTTGGCTCTCCGGAGAGCCGCGTTCTTGGCTTTAATGAGATTGCTAACGGCTAGGGGAAGCGTGGGTTTGCCTTGCTTAGCAACCTTTTCGCTGTCGCTGATGGCTGAGTCGATAGCATCAGAGAGAGTGTTGACTAATGAATCTATTTTATCCGGGCTATCCAATTGGTCGGGCGAAATCGCGAGCGGAGAGTTCGTGGCCTTTAAGGCTGAAACTAACGTATTTTTAAAGCGTTTCCAGTTGGTAAAGGTCTTAGGAGATGTGACGTTATCGTTAGGCGCACCTAGCACGAGGGAGACGGGGTGGTGGTCAGAGCCTAGGTCATCGAGCGGTTCGATAGACCTGAGATCGAGATTGATCCGCTTGATAATTGCAAAGTCGAGGATGTCAGGAGAGTAGTTCGTATTGTTGGGATAGTGAGTGGGAGTGATGGGAGATATGACGTCTGTCAAGTGAGTTAGTGATGTCGAGGAGAGCGATACCGCTGGTGTTGGTCGATAGGCACGTCCAGTCAGTATGTTTGGAGTTAAAGTCTCCGAACATAATGACTGAATGGCCGAGGGCGAGAATGGCCGAGGGCGAGAATGGCCTCAAAGTCGCTGCGGGTTGGTCTGGAGCCACATGGTATGTAGACTGAGGCTATGATGATGGTCGGATGACCAGTCATAGCCAATCTACAAACAGTGGCTTCCATGTTGAGGAGAGGAGGGGTAGGGAGAGGACAGCAATGGAAGCCTCTTTTGTAATATAATGAATAGGAGAAAAAGCCTGTTTTATGTGGATGTATGTGAAGGAGAGTACGCTTATGTGCTCTGCATGGCGCCTCTTTCGAATGGGTAAAGTAAATCGTTCGCGAAGATATTGCGGGGAGTTAGGATTATAGAGAACATTAAAAAGGAGGCAGATGATTCGCATGTTTCTACGAAGTTGGATAGGAAGCCATGAAAGTTGGTTACGGAACTCCGATACATGATCATGCTTTTTTAGTCCGAATATGAAACGTATGGAGAGATTTTGTAAACGTTCCAGTTTATTTAGAAGCTTCTCAGAGACATCTAAGTAGCAGACGTCTGCATAATCTATGATGGGTTGGATGAGACTTTGAGCAAGGCAGATTTTAGTCGATAAGGGAAGGAAGGTTTGGAGGATTTTTAAGGTATGTATTGAATGATGAACTGTACTACTGATCTCACTGACATAAGTCGCCAAATGAGATAAGAATCAAAAATTACACCCAAGTTTTTGGCTGTGTCAGTGAAATCAATCCGAGTGCCATCAAACACAATAGGAGAAAGATCGGATAAAGTAATGCAACTGCGCATATATCGACAACCTGGAATTATGGCTTGAGACTTGCTAGGATTTACACGTAATCCAAAAGACTTAGCCCTGTCACTTGCGCGGCCGAGATCGTCATTAATAGCGGAAATGGTTGAGCCAACATCGCAAAAAGGAAAATGACGGTAAATCTGCAAGTCGTCAGCGTAAAGATGAAAGTTACATGAGAGGACAAGTTAGAAAGTTAATAAAAATAGAGAAGAGTTATGGAGAGAGAACGCCACCCTGAGGCACGCCCGCAACGCGATCACACCAGTCAGAGTATGACTTATCTAGGCGGACACGCTGAGACCTGCCTCAAAGATAGGAATTGAACCAAGCCACCGCAGAAGGAGAAACGTTAAGCGATTGCAACATACCGAGAAAGATATCAAAATTCACTGAGTTAAAAGCATTACCGAAATCTAGCAGAATCATTTGTGTGAGAGATCCATTTTCCATAGCCCAGCGTATGTCATCTGTCACATTGACGAGTGCTGATACTGTGCTGTGACCCGGTCGGAATCCAGATTGGAAACGGCTTAGCAAATTGTTGCTAGTAACGAATGCCAACAATTGACTATGGACAATGTGTTCAAGGACTTTGGACAAGAAGTATAGAATGGAAATGGGACGAAAATGGGTAATGGAGCTAGGGTTATACACTTTAGGAAGTGGTATTACGTGAGCTCTTTTCCAAGCGGTAGGGAAAGTATTTTTAACCGCCATAAAAGCCACATTTGCATGACTGTGTTCCACGTGGCTGTGGCAAAGGGAAGAAACGGCCGGTGCAATTACTGGAACTATAGTAATACCATCTAAAGCTGACGGTTGGCAACGAATCATTAATCGATATTCAATAAATAACAATATAATAAATCAATAACATCTATGGGCACGGATGCCATTACCATAAGCATAGCGTGCTCGTTTTCCGACTGTGAAAACGTTTAAAAATAGCATAATGAATAATATAACTTGGGATCTCTGATTCTTGCTACCACACACCAGCTAATACAACCTCACCATGAGGGTTCAATCTACATTCTCATTGGTCTTCTAAAATATAAAACTTCAGGAACCAAAATGGTTGATAAAAAATAATCTGTTAACAGGATTAACGTCGATCGAATCGAGGGTTAAAATTAACATCCCTCACATGCCCCTAGGTACTACATTGCGTGTGACGGTTGGATTCAAAATTATATAAGTAATTCCCTTTCGTAGCTTTGTGGAGTGTCAAAGACAAGATTGTTGCTGGCAGAGTTATAGGTTTTCGAACTGTATTTGTAATTAAAGTGTAACCCAATTGTGTCTTGTAACGTATAAATAACACCTTAACAATATCACCTTTGGTGAATACTAAAGATATGTATCGGTTAAAATTAGAAAATAGTGTGAAATTGTCATAAATACTTTTTTGAGTAACTGTTTAAAAAATAGGACCGCGTTAGGTTTTAGTTATCGTGTAAGCATGACATTCACTCGACATGTCCTTAACTGAACGTGTTCACAGTGGTATGAGAAATTTATGTGTTGTATTTAAAATATAAAATAATAACGGGCATTGGTCCCACAGTTTCGAGCCCGGGTGAAATTGTTTCCGATTCGCCGACTGATTCTATAGTTCAACATTAATCATTGCCATAATCATTACATACATATATTTAAAAAGGGTAATTTTTATGATTTTATAGTTTTTAAAGAATAGGTATAATTTAAACAGTAACCAAAAATTTTTAAGACACAAAGCCTAAGTACCAAATAAAATAAATAACTCAAAAACGAACAAAAGTTTTTATAAAAAGGACCCTAAAGTATATTATATAATGGTCCAAAAGAAATAAACACACAATAGAATAATTGCAGGTTTTGTACAAATATCCTTTTGCTACTCAAAATGGATAAATGCTCACCAAATGTTCGATAACACTCCGCTACTGAACTTTCAATTACGAAATCGCGATGTATGTAAGGTTAAAAGTACAGAATACATACAATGTACATTAATTCGAAAGTTCACTGTAGCTACTTTCAAATGGGTTAGCTTAGGTTTGTATGTAGTTAATACGTGGTGCGGGAGCACCCGCGAAGCGCCAGGACCAAATTAAGTACTATTTCCAGCTATTTTTTTTTTTATTAATAATTAGCAGGCGTTTGTCTTCCATCTCACCTGATGGAAAGTGACGAAAAGCGAATTTGGTTAAAAAAAAAAGACATGATCATCGGAATTCCATACCTCAGTGAACTTTTGAACTAATGTACATTGCACTTCTATACTTTTGAAATTAAGTTTAGTAAATTCAGTAGTGGAGTCGTTAAAGGGTCAATCGACGGTTAGATTATTTAGCACAGTAAAAACTTAAGAAATTAAAGCTAGTGACATAAAATATTGGTTAACATCTATTTAGTGACAATGTTTGATATTTGGTCTGACATTCATTTTTAAAGGCGTTTATATATGTTTATGGGTCTTCAAGGAAGAAGCCCTCTTCCCTTCAGTTAAAAAATTGTAAACCTATCACCATACCATCGTAAACCACCGTAAACCATCAAAACCCAGTCCGTCTTTATCTCCAGGCTATGACAAAATTGCCCATAATGCTATTATTGCTAACCCTCCACCTTCTAAATCTGGTAACGCCTTCTCCCTACTTCTTCCTGTTCCACTAATGACAATTTTTTAGAACTCCTAATTTCCCTAGTTTTGAACATTCTTTCAAATCGACATTTCAAGACATCGCTCTACCTTCCTCCGTTGTTAAAAAGTTATCCCCTGTTGCTAATCTTCTTCTTAACAATGGCCAGACTCCTGCAATGGAATAACAGAAGCATCTGCAATAAACAGCATGAAATTTCCCACTAGGCTCATCAGCATGACCCTTTGGCTATTGCTGTCTCTGAGACTTGGCTATCCCCAGGCAGTCGGCTCAAATTGCCTGGGTTTTTCTGTCTTAGAGATGACAGAGCAGATGGCCATGGTGGTGCAGCTCTCTTCGTAAAGGTTTCTCTTCCATACTCAACTATCCAAATTCCCCCCCACTCATTTGTATATGATATAAGTATATAAGCGTATGAAATAAGTATACTCGCTGTCAAAATTCTTCAATTTGTGCTTGTTTCGGTCTATATATCCAACCCCTTATAGATTCCCCTTATAGATGAATTCCACTCCCTCATTACCCGTTTGCCCAGTAAACCTCTTATTCTAGGTGATTTCAACTGTCACCACGTTCTAAGGGGAAGCCAATATTCACAGGCTTGTGATGGTCCTGGTCAGCGTTTGGCAGAGATAATTGATGAGCAAAATTTATATGTCCTGAATGATGGTTGTCCTACTCGTTTTTCTGGCTCTCATCACAACCCTAATGCTGGGGATACTTCCATGTGCTCGGCTGCTGACGGTGCGTCTATTAGTTGGAGAAGGCTTAATTCCCTATATGGTACTGACCACTACCCTATAATTATAACCCTCCCTTCTTCTTCTCATATTCCTCCTAAGTTACCACCCTTCCTGGAGCATAAAATTGATAAGGCCGACTGGTATAACTACACTAAGGCTACTAATGACTTGTCCTCCCACATTCTCTCCCCTTCCTTGAAAAACATCCAAGAGTGCTATGAGAGCCTAATCTCTTGCATTCAATCCGCAGCAGCCTTACATATTCCAAAGACGAACCCAGATAAAAGAATTCTGTCATCCCCCGCATGGTGGGACTCAGATTGCTCTGACATGGTCAGAATGGGCAAAAATGCTGTCACTATGCCAATGTTTAATTACATTCAAGTTAAAAAAGTGTCAGCCCAAGCCAGGAGACTATTTAAAAAAAAGAATAAAGAGGCGTGGCGTAAGTTCTACGAGAATTTGGCTCCATGTTCCCCCTCTTCCCATGTCTGGAGCGCCATTCGACGCTTCCGCGGCTCCATGACATACAGTCCTCCGGGGCTCTCTTACAACCCATTCCTTTGGCTTGATAAATTCCTAGATGAAATTGCTCCCCCTTATGTCCCAATTTCTGTTTTACTACCTTCCACCTATTTTACTCTCACCTCATCTAGTCCCCTCGATGCTCCCTTCACCATGGACGAATTAAAGCTTGTCCTCAATAACCTTCATGACTAGACCCCGTGCCATGATAGTATTCCTTATCCAGGACAGGTATCCTCCTTAGGGAATCTTTACTTAAAATAATCAACATCATTTTCATATCTGGTGAGATACCAGCTCCGTGGAAACTCTATTTAGTAATTCCCATCGTAAAACCAGGCAAAGACCCTGATGATCATAATTCCTATCGACCAGTTGCGCTTATTAAGAATCGCCTTAAAGGGTATGTGGAGAGTCAAAACCTGCTAAGTTCAACACAATTTGGTTTTTGGAAAGCCATGAGCACCATGGACAGCCTGAGCATCTTCACCACTGATTTAAGGTTAGCCCTGTCTAATAAGGAATCGGAGGTGGCGGTGTTTTTGGATGTCTGTTCTGCTTATGACAATGTTCAACTTCCGATACTTAAATAGAAAATGCTGCGATTAGGTTTACCGGTGAGGTTGACCTATTTCATCTACAACCTTCTTGTGTCTAGATAGATTTTTTGTATAGACATAAAGAGACTCTGTAAATTTATTTTGAAAAAAATATACCCGTGAAGTTTCTTGCCAGTTCTTCTTCACGAAGGTTTTTTTCGAACTGGTGGTAGAATCATGTTTTATTTGACGTCAATAAGAACAAGTAATTGTCAATGTTGAGAAATAAATATTTCATTTCATTTCATTTCATTTCATTTCATTTCATTTCATTTCATTTCATTTCATTTCATTTCATTTCATCTGTCCAAATCACCACATCAGCACTCTATTCGGTTCGGTAGTTCAAAAGTGTGAAAAAAAATATATTTATTGCGCGCACTCTCTGCGGTTTGGTGGGGATCCCACTCTACACTCAGTGACTATTATATAACGCATTAATCAGGAGCATTGTGGATTACGGCTCTTTTTGCCTTGTCCCATTTAACAAATCAGTGTTACATTTACTGGATAAGTTACAAAGTAAGCCCCTTCGGATCATCGCAGGTGCCATGAAATCCTCACCCATTAATGCTATGCAGGTGAAATGTGCAGAACCCCCTTTACATCTTCGAAGACAATTTATGGCAGATAAATTCCTTGCCAACATCCAATAGGTTCATTCTCATCCTCTTCACACTAAACTTAACTATCTAAAATTATTAACTTCTTCCTCTACATTCTGGTCCAACAAGGATAGTCCTTGTTTGGTTAATAGTCTCTCTAATTTAGACACTTCCCCTATGGATCGTTCAATTCTCTGAATCCCTTGTATATTTCCCCAATGCTATAATGAGCCTAGGTTAAGCTAAAACATGCCAAATGCTATTATTGAATTTCTATGGATTGTCAACGAAAAATGGCGGGATTGGACCTTAATCTTCACTGATGCCTCAATAATTTCCCCAATCGGGGTGTGTAGGGTTTTTTTTTTTTTTTGTTCCCCTCCGCAGGAAGGGCAGGAGGATAAAAATGCCCTGACGCATACTCTGGCGCGATTCCAAAGTTATGTGGGACTCGTCCCGACGCCTACCAGGACCATACCCACTAAAAAACCCCCTGTCGGCTCGTGCATTTTTGCCACTCAGCCTTCATCTGAGCGACGGCCAATTGGAGAAAGAGGCCGCGCTAGCGGGGCCCAGAAGGGGTCACCCGCTGGGATTACATAGCACTGAAGGTGCTCAAAGCACTGAAGGTGAATACGTAGCACTGAAGGTGCTCAAAATGAAATCAAAAATTAAAACAAAAATAAAAAAAATTGCAAAATAAAATTGAATTAACTCGCATTTACGTTAGAATTAGGATTTACGTTAGAGTTAGAATTTACGTTAGAATTTGCGGCCAGAAGGGCTTCGAGATCGCGTGACAGTCTGGTGGATGAGTACGTTTGCGCATTCCTAGGCCTAGCGACTTTGAACTTCGAGTCTTACACAGGAGTAGTATATGAGACTGAATCACGAACTAGAGGATTGGGATGGGTTTCGGAGCGTTTGAAAAACGCTTCAGAGAGTGTTTTGAGATGTTGTTATACTGTAGGCAGTTCAAGATCTCTATGCAAGTCCGCGTTACGCACGTACCACGGAGCGTTTGTGGCCCGGCGGCAAAAGAGGTTTTGAACTACCTACAGTTTGTGCAGGAGGGAGGGTTTGGCGTGGGCAAAGATTGGCGAGGCATACGTCATGACGGGTCTAACGCAGACCTTGTAAAGTGTACGTTCGTTTCTGAAGGACATTTTACTTTTTCTACCTAACATGCTATTTAGGCGGACTAAATAGTGACGAGCGAGTTTCGAAACTCTTTCGACGTGTGGCTTGAAAGAAAGCGTCGGATCTAATGTGACGCCTAAGTATTTAGTACTGCGCTTCCAGGGGATGGGAATGCCTAACATTCGAACGTGGGGATCGCCATCGGGACGACGGCGTTTGTGGTCGAAGCGCATCGCAGAACTCTTTTCAGGGTTCACATCGATGCGCCATTTTTGAAACCATACACCAAGGGCGTTTACGGCCTTTTGGAGTCTGGTTACAAGGTGCCGAACACTGTGGCCTTTGGTATAGAGTGCGGTGTCGTCAGCAAAGAGGGCGAGTTCGACGCCTTTCGGCGGGATGGGAATGTCGTTGGTGTACACGGTGTACAGCAGAGGGGCGAGGACTGAGCCTTGAGGGACTCCAGCCTTTATGGGACGACGCGCAGAAAGCGTGCCATCGTGTTTAAATCGAAATGTACGGTCTTTGAGAAACGACGCTATTAACCTGACTAGGCGATCCGGTAAGCCTATCTTGTAGAGTTTATAAACGAGACCGCTGTGCCAGACTTTATCGAAAGCCTTGGCTAAGTCAAAGAAAACCGCGACTGTTTTATAACGACGCGGATAGAAACCGTCAAGTATATACTCGACGATTCGGTGGACTTGCTGAGGGCAGGAGTGTTTAGCGCGAAAGCCGAACTGATGTGGAATAATGAGAGGGTCGCCATCCGTTGGAAACAGATGGATCGGCATTCGAGAGAGTATGACTCTCTCGAGAAGTTTAGACATTGCCTTGAGGAGGCTGATGGGTCTGTGATTAGCCGGGACGTTCAGAGGTTTGCCCGGCTTGGGAATGCCTATGACTGTCGCTTCTTTCCAAGCTTTTGGAAAGTAGCTATGGTCGAAGCAGGCATTGAAAATGATAGCTAACAAAGTAAGCATCTGTTGAGGTAGGTGATTAAGTGCGTGGTTGGAAATTCCATCCGCACCCGGAGCCTTTTTGGACTTTTGATTTCTAATGAGAAGCAAGATTTCGTCATTAGAGACTGTGACAGGGTCGGCGGTGATGGGGAGAGAGTCTCTGCGAAGGACTTCGTCCTCCATTGCCTGGATGTGTGAGGGATCAGCAGGTTGCGTGCTGGGCGAGCATTGTGCGGCAATGCTGTCGGCGAAGCATTCGGCTTTCTCTTCGACTTCGAAAGCAGTAGTGCCATCGGGACGAGTGAGAGGAGGAACGTGAGAAACGGTGTCTACGCGTAAGGCTCGGGCCATGCTATAGTACGCTTGGTGGGACGGAGAGATATTCGCCATGAGATCGTTCATCTGAGCGTCTCGGAGTTCCGCGAGGCAAGACCTAACTTTACGTTGAAGCTGATTCGCAGCTGTTCTATAGGCGGGCGTGGGATATTTCTTGGCTCTCCGGAGAGCCGCGTTTTTAGCTTTAATAAGATTGCTAACGGCTAAGGGAAGCGTGGGTTTGCCTTGCTTAGCAACCTTTTCGTTGTCACTGATGGCTGAGTTGATAGCATCAGTGAGAAAATTTACTAATGAATCGATTTTATCCGGGCTATCTAATTGTTCGGGAGAGATCGCGAGTGGAGAGTTCGGAGCCTCTAAGGCTGAAACTAACGTATTTTTAAAACCTTTCCAGTTGGTAAAGGTCTTAGGAGATGAGACGTTATCGTTCGGCGGTCCTAGCACGAGGGAAACGGGGCGATGGTCGGAGCCTAGGTCATCGAGCGGTTCGATAGACCTTAGATCAAGATTGATTCGCTTGATAATTGCAAAGTCGAGGATGTCAGGAGAGTAGGACGGGTTGTTGGGATAGTGAGTGGGAGTGATGGGGGATATGACGTCTAGGTCAAGGGAGTTAGTGATGTCGAGGAGAGCGATACCGCTGGTGTTAGTCGATAGGCACGTCCAGTCAGTATGTTTGGAGTTAAAGTCTCCGAACATAATGACTGAATGGCCGAGGGCAAGAATGGCCTCAAAGTCGCTGCGGATTGGTCTGGTGCCACTAGGTATGTAGATTGAAGCTATGATGATGGTCGGATGACCAGTCATAGCCAATCTACACACAGTGGCTTCCATGTTGAGGAGAGGAGGAGTAGGGAGAGGACAGCAGTGGAAGCCTCTTTTGTAATATATAGCGGTGCCGCCGAAACCGTCGGAGTTGGGCCTATCGTTACGAATAAACGCGTACTTAGGTATAGCGAATCCCCTGGAGTGGTTTGGAGTAAGCCATGTCTCCTGGAGAAGGAATAAGTCAGGTTCTTTGTTCTGAAGGAACAGTTTAATTTCGGGAAGGTTGGTGTTAAGGCTACGAGCGTTAAAAGATACTAGGGATAAGCCCTTGGGTTTAATACGACTGGACGCGGGATTCGCGGGTCTAGACATTATAATTTATTATTTACGAATTTATAAAATATAAAAGAATTTACAACGAACTTAGGAGCGAGTGATGCTCGGCTAAAGCAAATAAACGCTCTTGAGGAGAGCGGGCGGCTCGCAGTTTGCGTGCGAGCACGGAAATTTCGTTAATATCGACGTTTTGAATAACGTCGAACACGGTCTTCATGTCCTCAGCCAACGACGATTGAGGTGCGGATGACGGAGAAGGACGCGGCCCTACGGAAGCTACGGGAGCTGGGATGGGTCGGGAAGGTGCAGGCGGAACGGCCGGACGCTGCCTCCAAGACAGAGCCGGAGTAGGCGTCGGCTGAGCGGGCTTTGCTTCCGGGGGACCCCGGTTGCGCAGCGGCGGGAAGTTAGCGTGAGTGAGCGGCGGCGCCGGTTTAGGCGCGACCCTCTTGGCGGTGGAACGCGGAGCACGCGGGCAGCCCCTGTAGTTAGCTGTGTGACCAGACTGGCCGCACAGCACACAGGCAGGGGGGGAAGTGGATTCGGGAGTGCGAGTGCACTCCTTCGTAAAATGTGGATCCAGGCACTTAACGCACCTGGGGGGAGCTGAGCAGTTAGCCGCTGCGTGGCCGTAGAGCTGGCAGCGGTGGCACTGCCCAGGGTGACCGCGGGGGTTGGGACGCTCAACAGAGATATTTGAGAGTCCGCAAATTGTGCGCTAACTAAAGCTAACGGAAAGCGCCTACCGCGGTTAGAGTGCATCTTGTGCACTGCTTCGGCCGGGAAACCCTGGGACTTAAGGTCCTCGAGGATTTCTTCATTCGCGAGCTCGAACGGGACGCCCCGTAGTACTGCGCGGATCTTACGCTCCTCCGGGAGGGCGTAGGTGTGGTACGCGATTAGATTTAACCCGAGTAACCTGGTAAACGCGCGGAAGTCGTCGACGGTCGCTACTTGAATTTTGATTGTATCGCCAGCGTTGGCGGCTTTTAAGTAATTAATTTTGTGCTCTTTGCACGAGTTAGAAACCGCGGTCCAGCGCGTTTTTTCACGCAGGAAGACGGGCGGAGGGAGCTGAGGTTTCGGCGGGACGGGAGCGCAGCGCGTCGCTGGCTTCGAAGGGACCGACGGAGACGCGGTTACTTCGAGCGATTTTAACGGCGCGGGGGCTGGTGTTGAAGACACCGGGGTTGGCTCAGGTGTTGAAGACACCGCGGCTTTTTTCGAACGCTTCTTAGAGCGTTTGGCAACTAACTGGAACGCGGGCTCAGGAGAACCGGTTAGGGTGGCGGCGACCGACGAAGCTTCGGACGCGGCGGAGTCTGAATCGCTCCCGGGAGCGGTACGCATGCGACGCGACGCGTGAGAGGATGCGACCAATTCGCAGTCCACCTCGGACGAGGTGGGAGACGCGGGAGAGCTATAGACCTGAGGGGTCTGGACATTAGAGGCCTGAGGGGCCGGGGTTGAGGCCTGAGGGGCCGGGGACGCAATAGATGCCTGTAAGGCCTGCGTTAGTGCGTCAGCGGGTATGCTTACGCCGGACGCAGCGAGCGCCTGGGCGAACGACTTAAGAATATTAACAAGGTCCATTGGAGGACTTGGAATTACAATATGTAATATATAAATATATAATGTATGCCTATAATATATAACAAATGCCTAGGATTCCTAAATAAAAACCTAGCGAACCCTAGCGGCAAACCTCCCTACCAGCGGTAGGGGGGCTGGGGAGAATAACTTAAAACTAACCGTAGTACGCCGAAGGCCGCTACCTAGAAACCTAAAAAAAGGGTACGTAGGTAAAGAGTTGACCGCGTTAGGATCAACCTTTACCGACAGAAAGGACAAGTACACACGAAAACACACAAATACGATAAAAATAAATATGAAAATAGGAGAAAAATAAATAAAATAGAGAAGAGAAATAAATAAAAATAAAAAGGACTGGTTCAGTACAAATTCGTTGTCACCGTTAAGTTTCCTTTGCACTGAAACCAGACTACTTACGCTGGGCACAACACTGCACTCAGCACAAGCACAACACAACTTAGCACAGCACTTTGAAGACTAAGGGGCTTAGTCGCAAAGAAAAATACGCACTTCGTTAGCACTCAGAGGGAGTAGAAAGAACCTTGAAAACCGTAGCACGGAACCAACACGCTAAACCGTGACGTCAGTAGACTGAGCGCCACGGAGTATCGGGAAGGGACCAAACGACGGAGAACGGGGTCTTGCACGTCCGCACTGGGCGGCGATCGGAGCGAGAATGCGGTGTGTAGGGTTCGCAGTATGGATCCTTAAGTACTCCGTCTTGCTGTCCTATGAATTCCCACCGCAAACAACGATTTTTACTGGTGAAGCCATAGCCATCCTAGAGGCCATAAAATATGTTTTGGATAATAATTTCTCTAACTCCTCTATTTTGACAGATTGCCTTAGCAGGCGTTAAACGGTAACCCTTCCAAACTAGGCTCTAGATTTCCAATTATCTTACATATTAGAAATGTAACGTTCTTAAGCTATCTTAAATCCCTAAACATTTCACTAGCTTGGATACCGGGGCTTTCTGGTATTACAGGTAATTGTACAGTGGATGGTTTTGTTAAAGCATCTATCAATATGGAACACTAGAACACTTTACGTGTTTTGGCCAGGATTTGAAAGTTCTGGCACAGACACGCTTAAGTATGGCATCGGCCTCTATATGGTGGAATTCAAGTTTAATAACAGGAAAGTACTTTGGAGACATCCAACCATCCATCCCATCTAAACCTTGGTTCTGTAAATTTAAATATATGGATAAGAAAACAACATCTGTCATCTGCAGGTTCAGATTGGGTCATTGTTGTACTCCAGTATTTCTTCATAAACTGGGTATAAGAAGGTCTTCAATCAGTGATTGTGGTCTGGGCGATGGAACCATTGACCATCTCCTCTTTAATTAACCCTCTCTCACCAGCTTCCTTATATGACCATCTCCCACTCCAGTTCCCCAAACCTACAAGTATCAAAACTCTGATCTCCTCTCAAAATCATCTTATCTTTAAGCTTCTAGGAAGATTTATCTATTTGTTTAATATCCAACTATAAATATGTAAAATATACTCTTAAAAATATCTGTAAAAATTTATTTCATCCCCCTGTTTTTGAACTTTTAACTAGTTCACGTACAGATTTTAACTACTTCAAGGTAACTCAATGCTCGAGATACTGCAAGTTTTACTCAGATGATCGCTACAAAATTATTGACCTCGTGTAGTACGTGTGTATACTAATACTTGAAACTGGAAGAAATAGTTATTGTGTAGTAACAACAGCTGATTGCCATACAATTCAAAATAATAATAATAATATATTATTATGAAATTTAATGGATATATTTATAATATTTTAGGAAACACAATTTGGTGGGCATTTATCCGTTTTGGTAAGCTTTTCGAATTTTATTGGTAAGTATATAGGTATATTTTTGGTAGGCGCTTAAACACAAGCCTTAAAGAATCAGTAAAATAAAATAAACAACAAAAAGCCTAATATTTGTTCCTTAAAAATAATCACATAGTTTGTTAGTTGGTAAGTTAGTTTAATTAAATATTGGTGTAAATTGTATTAGTATCTGTTTAGCGTATTTTATGTAGGAACCCCGTGCGGGTAAGGGCCTCCTCCAGCTTCTGCCATTGTCGAGTCTTGAGCCACAGCGGGCCAGCGTGCGCCGGTGAAAGCGCGGACATCGTCGGGCCAGCGCTCTCATGATTGATAGAGTCATCGATTCTTGTACATTTTCTAATTTCTTCATTTGTAACTTGATCCTTCAGTGTAATGCCAAGTAGACTTCTCTCCATAGCTTTTTGGCAGACAGTTTTTTAGACTATGGATACAGGAGTGAATAAGCGTTTAAGGGCTTCGCGTTTCCAAGTAATTGTTATTCGTCTATCGACGAAATACTTCTGAGTCAACCTCTCTGAATGAAGTTTCCTAGAAGTAAGAAACAATTTGAAAGGGCTGAACATGTTGATAGTATTGTCATTCGCCATTTTGAATAATTTAAATCACAACCAGTTGAAAAATTCAAATCTACAGACCACTTTGGAGATCTGCTGCTGTTTTTGTCTATGTACTAGTTTCAGTTAAGTTATTGAAACAAAAGGCAATTACAAGCCTAGAGTAGTGTTAAGAATGGCCTCATACACAACACGACGTCTTTCTTAACAGTAAAGCAATTAACTGGCTACTTGTTCACAAACACGTGACAGGTTTGGCTTTAGGCCGTTTAGCCCCGGTGAACACGAGAAAACTCAATTTAATTAGTATACTGATCGAATTGTTTCCAATAACTTTTATGTAACATAACGTACAAAAATTTGTGATATCAAAAAATTACTTTTATATAAATGACTTATAGAGATTTTTTAAAATACGAATATACACAATCTAAACTATCTTTAAAGCTATGATAGACTCCATGTGACTCGTACATTTTAGTACATTTAAATTACGATTACATTCTTTACACTGTAAGCACTTTGTGCTCTTCGAACGCCAGCCACTAAAATAAATCTAATGCTAGTGGTTCAGTACATGAACCCAAAAGTTTTAATTAACCTAGATGATCCCATTACCTCGGTAATTATGTTCAGTAGAGTGTACAGCACCAGAGATATATCTTACATAGAGTAGACATCTAATTTCTGCTCTATTCATAGATAATCGTTTTGGATACATAAATTTTCGTTTATTTCGATTGGCCGCTGAGGAAATAATTAAAACAAACGAACGGATGACACGTTAAAAAAAAATCCTTTCACGTACACTTAGTTAACAATCACAGACCAAGCTAAACTAAACTACTACTAAATTAAACTGTAAAAAGTTGCATTGTGTTTAATTAATAAATATTATTATTATTATTGTATTGAAATCAAAAGATTTTGAATTGATGTTATTGGGTTCATGTTTTTCTAGCTAAATAAATTATTATTATAAATTGAAGCGAGAAAGAAAGTTGCCTTTTCGATTTTGAAAGTCAAAGGCCACAAGTTAAAAATCCCGGAGTCATTGAATGGCCGAACGGATTTTCTTCCAATATAGCAAATATCACAATCGATAATCGATATCACTATTGCTTGTGTCATTCACATAAAGTCTCGCAGGAATTACAAGCCCAGCTCGCGCTTCCTGAGGCACACTCTACCCGCATTTAGTTTGTACGACAGTTAATATAAACTGTAAACAGTCAATGATTAATTTTTGTTTAAGTTATAAGAATATCTAGTTGCCTTCCTTAAATTATTGTGTGTTGATTTAAAAAAAAATAATTGTGTTTAGTGTTTCAGTTATAATTACAATTTCCCGACATAACGTGTAGAGGTGTATTAAACTTTTATTATTTACGCAATAACAAATAAATGGTTTTTGAACATATAATGTAACGACTTTTTACCAACAATTTATAAGGAACATTTTGATGCAAAATAAAATCATGTAGAGCGCACTGACACGATTTTTAATATTGGATATGTATGAATATTATTAATGAACGTAGTTACTTCATAACATAACTTATATAATTTGGTTCATCTACACACACCAAAAGTGTCTATCACAACTGAATCAAGTAAAAATTAAAAATTATCAAAACAATATTTAAATCAATCTAACCTAATCTAGTCTAACAAAATGACTTTTTACTTCCTATGTTTAAATAAAAAATGTATAAAAGTTACTGTTTTTGCAAATTATGGGAAATTAAATCGAATTAAAGGCGTCAATCAAATGGCGATAAAGGACATCTCCACGTTGCCCAAGTGTGATAGCGTGTCCAGAGGCGGCTTGTAACGCTCCGTGTAGTTCCAGGAGCAATGGCCACGGTACGTTGCCTGGAGCCAGCTTACAACATGGTCTCGGGTTAAATGAGGTCGTCGCTCCATATCAGTGAATTTTTTTACAGTTCCGATGCCGAAATTGTAATTATTTTGTAAAAATGTCATGACACAGTTTTATGAAAACTGTCAGTAAAATAAACCTTGTTTACCAACAAATCCACCTTATTCTCAGCTTTATTACTACAAGATCAGAGGAACCATTTCGTAACTAGAACATTGTAAGAAGCAGTCTCGCTTACTGACGAGTTCTGTTTTCACACTACACTTAGCATGTTCTTAACAATTTGTGAGAATACGTCTCCGTGACGGCGCGCCTCTGTTGCCTTAATGTGAATTGTAAATAATGTTGATAGTCTGATCTTCTTTCGTTTTTTTATGCAAATATTATATAACATCATAATACTCGTAGTTGTTTTTGTTATTTTGTTTTTTATCCGTCATCCGCAATTTTAGCCGTCGTCTGTCCTTTAAGACGGAAACGGCTTTTCGTCAATATCTCGGCCATTTTCAACTCTATGAGAAAAATTATAGGAACAAACTTGTTCACTATTCGATTCTCTACATTTCATCTCAAGCAAATTTTTAATGCGATTCATAGTATCCGAGGAAAAACGGGGAGAAAAATAATTATTGAATTATACTATTTGACCCTAAAGACAATAAGGGCCTAAATATGGAAAGAAATGTGTGTAAAATTCTAATTCCTACCACTTTGATCTCGCGCATTTTTTTGTAATCTAAATATTAAGTTTAAGTGTGTGTGAGAGATCTTACTCTGTCCACATTCTAGAGGGTACCCCATTATCGATCTTATCGGTTACAGGTATTTTCCAAAAAAAAAAATTCCACCGACACACGCCTACTGTACTTAGATAGCGTCGGAGCGTTGTAAATAGGGCTTACGTGACGTTTTACTACTAAATCGTTTAGCAGTCCTAAAAATATTGTCGCCTTCTCTCGTCCATATTAATTTGAGAAGTTTCACGTTTCGTCTTCAGTGTTGCGTATAATAAAAAAAATATTTCAAGAAAGGGCTTCGTAATTAAAGGTAAAACTTGGAATAAACATGAAACTCTTTGTATAATGTTATGTTTATAAATAAAAACATTATAAGAAAGGCTTCAGAG
Source organism: Marasmarcha lunaedactyla (assembly GCA_923062675.1). Classification (NCBI taxonomy): domain Eukaryota; kingdom Metazoa; phylum Arthropoda; class Insecta; order Lepidoptera; family Pterophoridae; genus Marasmarcha; species Marasmarcha lunaedactyla. Next base: position 1,526,750 of record OV281341.1, read on the forward strand.
AAATAATAAAATTTAAGAATACCGAGAAAGAGAGTTTAATTCAATTTAAGTCGTTAATTTTGCTACGCACTAGAATTAATAAGGAATTTTATTAATGTAATCGAATTAAATTATTCCAGGAGTGGGCTTGAATAAGGTAGGTAGTTAGTTAATTGCTGTTATAAGTTGCCTACAAAATGTACTGCGTGTTAAGAAAACCTAGCAAAGTAGTTGATGAAAGTTACTTGTTAGAAATGTGGAGTTTTGAAAATGTTATGCGCAAAATGATTTATTTTCTTATAAAATAATAGATGTCTATTTTAAAAAATATATGTACTAGAGTCGATGACACCTCAACATAATAGCTGCCAAATATTTCGATAGAGTTTGATCTGTTTTTGAATTGAGCGAATATGATTCCGATATTCAGAAGTGCCAGTGCTTAGTGACAAGGTGTTTGCTGATGCAACCACCCGATGGAGACTGAGCAGAAGAAGATATTGTAACAGGCCTTTTTTTAGAGAAGACATTGTAGATATTAAAGCAAAGAACATCCCAACTTGAACTGAACTTAAATTATAGTCTAAGTGTGGCTTTACGAATCAGTTTCAACAAGTTCACAACGTCACAGGTGTCTCAGCAATAGTTCGGTCGTAGCTTTGGTTTGCGGAGAACAACTGAAGAAGGTCGATCGAAGGTGTGGTTAAACAATCAGCGTTGTAAGTGGATATGAAGTGCAAACAAACTATTTCAACAAAAATAATGATAAAAATGAAATGAATAGTTTATGCAATCATCATCATCATCATCATCATCATATCAGCCACAGGACGTCTACTGCTTAACATAGGCCTCCCCCAAAGACTTCCTGAGCGACCGGTCGCACGCGCTCTGCATTCAACGACTTCCTGCGACCTTTATTATATCGCCCGCCCACCTAGCCGGAGGCCGTCCCGCGCTGCGTTTTTCAGTACGTGGTCTCCAGTCCAGAACTTTTCATCTCCATCGGCCGACAGTTCCCCGCCCAGTGCCACTTCATCTTACTAATCCTTTGGACTATGTCGGTAACTTTAGTTCATCTACGGATCTCCTCATTTCTGATTCGATCTCGCAGCAAAATACCGAGCATAGCCCTTTCCATAGCACGCTGGGTGACTTTGAGCTTTCTTATGAAGTCATGGTAAGAGACCACGTTTCTGATCCGTAAGGCATCACTGGTAACACACGCTGGTTGTAGATTTTCGTCTTGAGGCACTGAGGTATTTTGGACGATAAGATATCACGCAGTTTCCCGAACGCTGCCCAGCCGAGCTGGATTGGACCTACCTAGGTCAAACTTCGAGAGAGAGGTCAACTTGTACATTCACCTACAGCTTGTCCTAGGTAAATGTACTCGTCTACAACTTCTAGAGCAGAGTTCCCAACTAGCAATGGGGTAGGCGCAACATGGATATGACATATTTTCGTCTTATCTATATTCATTTTCAGATCTACCTGTTGGGATACTCTGTTGAGACCATCGAGCATTGTGTCGAGATCTCCAGCGATTTTGCCATGACCACAATATCGTCGGCAAATTGGAGGTGAATGAGGCCCAGCAACGACTAGTCCAGAGGCATATTTGTTATAAAAAATGTTATATGTAGCTGACTAGAAGCTTCAATTGATATAAGCAGTGTCCTTTTGTTTCAAATTCGAATGATGTTAAATGTGGTGGCTATAGGAACTTGCACATGCGAATAAACAGCAGTGCAAACCAAGCCATCACATTCCAAATACTTCTGAATATAAACGAGATCAGGTTTGCATACATCCGACCTGGCTTACTCAACTGTTATCCTCGAAGGACTTGGCGACCGCACTGCAGGTGGTCTTGCGCTTATACGTTTTAATAAAACAATTAGAGTGGTACTGGCTATATAACGTGTATCATTGACGACCTGTGATATCTAACACTGCCCTTAATAACTCAAGTTCAATATTTTGACAATAAATATGACACGTGAACGTGTCACAGGATACCTAAATCATCCATCGCGGCTCTACCTACCCTTATACATATTACTACTTACAATACGTCGGTATCCTTGGTGGCTCCCTTCCGGGTAAGATTTCATGCACTTCAAACCCTACTCCAGCGAGTTACGCTACAAAATTATGCAAATGCCGCGTCAAAAGCATCAGCGATATTCGTTCCTCGTCGATATACATAAGAATAGAACAAATCAATCGAAGGTTTTGTTGAATTTGCTCACAACTTTATTACCATACTATAAGGGTATTTTAAATTACCAATCATGGTATTTTTCTGGATGAGAAACTAATGATGATCGCTCATTTTAGTTTCGCACACTTTAGTTTCTCATCATATGTTTATGTAGTATTTTTATATTTTTATTATTATATTGTGTCCCAATCATATGTTTATCTAAAGAATACTAAAGAAGAAGTAAATTGATTTTGTAAAATTTGACTCTGTAAAAGTCAAGTATAGTGTGTATATATTAGTTTGCATATGTTTATATATCATGGATATTCTATTTATATGTAGATATGTATTTAATACAATATGTAAATATATAAGCATTTATTTATAATATATATGTTATGTATAACAATATATAATTTGGTACTTTTGCTATTATTCACACTCTCTAGTCTCAGGTCTGTTGGAAGAGAATTCTTTTAGAAATAAGCAGTACCTTTGTACATTATCCGGTAACTAATTTTTTGTACTATAATTAAAACCTGTGTGTACATTAATTATTAAATAAAAAATAAAGAAATAAATCGATTTATATCAATTTTACTTTTTAATTTTGATTGCTGGTAAACGCGCATGCATTTGTAAATAGTCGTTGATCAATTTATATTAACTTTTATTGTAGAGTGTAGATTACAGATGCATGCCCGCTTGTGGCTTCAGTTGTGACTGCTATGATGCCTGTGATTTCCCAGGGGCAGGTGTTCTCTCTAATAAGGCAACCACGTGGATGTGCATATTCATTTATTTATTCGAAGAAACATACAGCATCAATATTTCACATAGACTTGTTTACGATGAATACTACATTTGCCAAAACAGTTTCCAACGTTAACTATTTGTATATAAATATAATACAAATACTTATTAATATAAATTTTAAAACTAGAGCTTTTATTCACGCGTTATTGTCAGAAAGGTCCGACTAGTTTCGGGCTCGTACGGAGTCCATCATCAGGGCCGAGTACAATCGTGGCTGTGCCTCGCCTCGCACTGCGGGCCGCTGCTCTGCGCGCGCGCTCGGAGGGCACGGGGGCGGGCGGGGCTTGCAGGGCCTGCGCATGCGCGGCGGGTGGAGTAGGCACTGACGGTGGTGCGGACGATGACGTAGTGTAGCGGCATGCTGAGCTCACGGTGTCATTGGAGAGCGGTGTTCGGTTCTTCACGTGTCCGTGTTTGTGAAGTATAGGCTTCCACGCAGCGGGTACAGTCCAGCCTGTATCGCGATTGAAATTACGGCGTCTATTTATTTCAATTGCTTCATGGACTTTGCGAGACACGAAGTTTTTCTCCTGAACCAATACTCTGGCTTTATCAAAGTGGATGAAATGCGACGGACCGGTGTCTAACACATGGTCGACAACTGCAGAGGTCTTGTCTTCACAGAATTTTTCGTCGGACACTATTAACGCACTCGCTAAAGGGTTAAACTTTGCCATCGCTCCTTCCAAAATACCCGTGGATTCAATCGTAGCTAGCATCGAGGACACGATCTTTCGAAATAGAGTACCGGGTATTGACGCCGAATGTCTAAGACAAGATGTCATTTCAATTATACGCAAGCATAAACCACCTAAGCCTAACATAACCAAATAATAGGTCTTTACCTATGAAACTGCCGTTTTACCGTACTGGCCATTTCAAATGAAAATATTTTTTTTTGACTGATAATTCTAATTTCAAATTAATTTTATTTGACAAACATGGAATTCTTTTTCTAAAATCGTCATTTGTTTAATAGTTAGTGTTTTGTTTTCAACGCATTCGAACATTTTTCGTCATCATGGATAAGTAAAAGCAGCTTTCGACGTTAGCATCAAAACAATATTGGTCCATTTGCGTCAAATTGGCAAGGTAAAAAAGCTTGACAAATAGGTACCCCACGAACTCAATGACCGCCAGCGCGAAGTACGCGTGGAGACGTGCCTTGCACTGCTCAGCAGGCATACAAATGAATTCTGAACCGCATTGTTACTTGTGACGAGAAATGGATCCTGTTTGACAATCGTAAGCGCTCAGCAAGTTGGTTGGACCCTGGTTCAGCTCACAAACAATGCCCTAAACGAAAACTTACCCCTAGAAAAGTGATGGTCACTGTTTGGTGGTCTAACGCGGGTGTAATTCATCACAGCTTCTTGCCAAACGGGACAAGCATTACTGCAGATGTGTACTGTGAAGAACTGAACACAATGATGGAGAAGCTCGCACGTCTCCAACCAGCTTTGGTCAATCGTTCGGCTCCACTGCTCCTGCAGGACAACGCGCGACCTCATACTGCACAGCAGACGGTCTCCAAGCTACAAGAGTTGGGGTTGGAAGTTCTCCGTCATCCGCCGTACTCACCAGACCTTGCGCCTACAGACTTCTACTTTTTCCAGAATTTGGATAACTTCTTGGCGGGAAAAAAATTCAATACCCGAGAGGCAGTACAAAATGCCTTTGAAGAATTTTTTGCCTCCCGTCCAGCTGATTTCTTCAAGAAAGGCATCAATAAGCTACCAATACGTTGGCAAAGATGCATTGATTGCATGGGTGATTATTTTGATTAATAGAAATAAAAAATATATAAAAAATTTACGCTTCATTTATTTCGTGAAAAACGGCAATTTCATAGGTAAAGACCTAATATGAAATGGCCGCGCTAACCGCCTTACGAAAAGATACTGACATTTTAGTTTTGCCTGCGGATAAGGGAAACGACACAGTCATCGTTGACACGTCGCAGTATGATGAAAAGCTCACACAGATTGTAAGTGACACACAAGTATATAAAAAGGTGCCTTACAATCCAACTTCCCCCCCCAGTCTCGGTCTGCGTGCGTTCTGGAGCGCACGTCGATCGCAGACGCCTTCCCGCTCTATTAGCCCCCGCGCTAATTGAGCACCCAAATTTCACTGGTTGTTGTCGTAATATATAATTTCATAGTTGTATACCGTATTAAGTTTCTAACGCCGTTTTCACGGCGGACAGTGGCTCGTTAACCGTACATCTAATAAGTTTCTAACGCCGTTTTCACGGCGATCAGTGGGCTGTTAACCGTACTTCGTGGAACGTGAGCTTCGTCGACGGGGTCTCGTCGTTTCAGGACTTCAAGTTCCGTGTTCGAGTAAGTTATCCGCGTCGTCCTCAACCGCCCTACTGCGTGTAGGGTGGTTTTTAGGAAGTTAGTCATCGTTGATTAGGTTCATATATTGTCCCTCCCCAACCCCTCCGCAATGGCTTCCCTAAGCTCTGAAGGGATTAGGAAGAAGCTACTTGAAAGTACCGATGCTGAAGGCATGTTTATAAATGCTGATAAGTTTCGTTTCCTTGATTCTCTTATCCCGCATATCATGGCGTTAATTCCACCAATGGCCCCTCAGGCCACCCCAGTCCCCCAGACCCCTCTGGTCTTAGGCTCTCCAGCGTCCCCTTCCTCCAGTGACATGGAATGCGAAGTAGACGCCCCTCCGCGACGCAAGCGCACACCCGCGACCGAGTCATCCTCGGACGCCACCCCAACTGGCCCTGAGTCTCCCTCCTTTACGCTTGTTAAGAAGCGCTCTAAGAAGCGTTCAAAACAAGACCCGGCGCCCTCAACGCCCGTCCCTACACTTCCTGCGGCGTCTTCAACGCCAGCTGCCCCGGTGTCTTCAACACCCGCTCCGGCCCCAACTTCTGTCAAGGCCAAGGTCCCACCACCCGTTTTCCTTCGGGAAAAGGGTAAATGGACTGAGGTCTCGACATTGTGCAATGAGCACAAAATCCATTACATCCGAGCAGCCAACTCGGGTGAATCTATTAAAATCTTAGTCTCGTCGATAGACGACTTTCGAGCTTTAACAAAGCTCCTCACCGATAAGCAATATGCTTATCACACTTATGCTCTGTCAGAAGAGCGTAAGATCAGAGAGGTACTCAGGGGAGTCCCGTTCGAATTATCGAACGAGGCTATCCTGGAGGATCTGCACTCCCAAGGCTTCCCGGCACTCGCGGTGCATAAAATGCACAGCAAGTATGGGAGGCAACACCCTCTTGCTTTGGTGGTTCTCGCCAACGTCCCCAAGTCCAGGGAGATCCTCAAAGAGGCTAGCACTATATGCGGCCTCTCTGGGATCTCGATCGAGGCGCCTCATCGCCGCGGTCATCCCGGCCAGTGCCATCGGTGCCAGTTGTACGGGCACGCGGCGGCCAACTGCCGCGCACCGCCCAGGTGAAACTCCCTCTCCTCCCGATTGCGTGCTTTGTGGCCAGTCCGGCCACACCGCAAATTACAGGGGCTGCCCTCGTGCACCCCGCTGTATGCGCTTCAATTCCAAGAGGGCGGCACCCAAACAGGCTCCGCGCCTTTCTCAAGAAAACTTTCCGCCGCTGCGTAGCCGGGTTCCTCCGGCTGCTAAGCCTACACAGTCCAGGCCTGCCCCAGAAAACTGGAGGCAGCGCCCCGCATCGAATCCCATCCCGGCTCCTCGCCCATACAAACCCACTCCTCAATCCTCCGTAGCAGACGATATGCGTATCGTCTGCGACGCTATAAAAAATGTCGATGTTAGTGAAATCGCAGTCTTAGCCCGTAAACTTAGGGCTTCACGTACTCCGACAGAGCGTTTGCTAGCTCTGGCGAAGCATAGTTCCCTTCTCAATTCATTATAGGTTCATTTAAATGAATTGATCCCTAAATCATGCTTCGGCCGACCTCTGCCCAGCCCCGGCTTCACCGGAGGCTGCCCAGAACGGCCACCAACTCATGTCCCTTTGAGCACCTTCAGTGCAACTTTCACTACAAGCGGAAGACCCGCTAGCGGGTCTCCGCCAGCGCGCCCAACTTCCCGACGGGTGTCGCTTCCGATGAAGGCTAACGGTAATAACTACAGCCAACAGGTGGTTTTTAGTGGGTAGGTGCCATTCTGGTGAGTCCCACATAACCCCCCCGCAGAGGAATTTACCTGCGGGCGGGTATGCATGACGCATCTTCCACCTCCCTCCCGCGAGGGTGCCTCGGCAGCAAAAAAAACAAAATCCAACTTCCCGTGTGACTAACAAACTAAACAAAATTCTATCTGAACTGTCAACGAAAGACGTTAAGAATCAGTTGCGTTCTCTTAATCCTACGTTGCCTAAAATATATGGCCTACCAAAAATACACAAACAGTGCTGGCCCCTTCGCCCGATTGTAAGCCAGATAGACTACGTATAAGGCTTCTCGTCACATGGCGAATCTTTTACAGCCGCTGACGGGTAAAACTTCCAGCTGTGTAAGGGACTCTAGTCATTTTGTAGAGCTAATCAACGAGATCACACTGCGAGACGATGAAGTAATGGTGAGTTTTGACGTAACATCTCTCTTCACCAACGTGCCAGTGGCGGACGTCATCATTACCATAAGAGATCTCTTATTAAAGCACAAACTACCCACTGAGTACATGGCACTTATAGAGTTTTGACTCACTAGTGGTTATTTCATTTATTTATTTATTTGGGAAACATACAATATTTTAATACAGTTTCCACCAATAACTAACTCAATTAAGGTTGTTACAGCAATACAAACTTTAGCAATACAAAGTTAAATCATTATTAATACATAAAAATAAACATTACATTATTACAATTTAATCAAAATAAACAAAAATATAAGAATAGAGATTAATAGATAATGAGCTCCTCCCTAATTTTCCTTTTATAAACAATCACACTGGAATGAAACATATCTACAGAATTAAATTTCTTGTTATAATCATTACAAGCTCTGTTTAAAAACATATTCGCAGTATAGTTGGTTTTAGCAGGAGGAACACAGAACAAATTCTTACATCTAGAACTTATCCGGGGACACCTAAAGAAAATGTTACTCATAAGAAACGGGGAATCTATGATGTTGTGAATAATTTTGTACAAAAAGATCTGGTCTCTTACACGGCGACGATAGTACAAGGAATTTTGATTGTTAACATCACAATAGTTTTTGCAATGCGAACACCTAAATGAAAGATGCTTAACAAATTTTGAATAAATTATTTCTATACTATCAGTATGTGAATTATAGTGAGGATTCCAGATAGTTGATGCATATTCCAGAATCGAGCTAACGAAACTATTGAACAAAAGAGTGACAGTAGAGCAACGTTTAAATTCTTTACCTATTCGAAGAATAAAGCCCAACATCTGGAAAGCCCTAGAACTGAAGAATTCAATATGAGTTCTGAAGACAATTGAGCATCAAGAATTGCTCCCAAGTCCCTCACCATAGCGCCAGTGGTGGCGAACATATTTATGGAGGCGTTCAAAGATAAGGCTTTGAGCGGCGCCCCGAGGAGACCACGACACTGGTGGCGATACGTCGATGATGTGTTTGCTGTCCTACCGGAACGCGAAGTCACGCAGTTTCTGGACTACATAAATGCAGCGCATCTATGGATACAGTTTACCGTTGAAAGGGAGGTGAACGGGGCTCGGCCTTTCTTGGATGTACTTGTTCGACGAGCAGCACATGGGCAGCTAACACATACTGTATATCGCAAGCCTACACATACAGACCGGTACTTAAGAGCTGACTCCCACCATCATCCCGCTCACCTGTCTTCAGTCCCCCGTGCCCTTATAAACCGAGCTCTACGTTTATGTGACCCACAGAGCATAAACACGGAACTGGAACATGTGAGATCTGTCCTGGAAACGAATGGGTACAATTGGAGACAGAGCTTGAGAATAGCGAACAAAACCAATCGACAGAAACCCGCGATAGTTGAACGAGCGCCTGTATACCTACCGTACATAAAGGGTGTAACTGATACCATTGGGCACTTACTGTACCGCAAGTTTAGTATAAGGATGATTTACCGCCCTTTTACTAAAATACGACAACTTTTGCGATCTCCAAATGACAAAGACCCTCTAGGTAGACCAGGCGTATACAAGATTCCCTGTGACTGTGGTAAGAGCTACATAGGAGAGACGGGCAGAAACGTCAATACGAGACTCACTGAACACATACGAAGTGAGAAGAAGATGGATGAAAAGACCTCTGCAGTTGTCGACCATGTGTTAGACACCGGTCCGTCGCATTTCATCCGCTTTGATAAAGCCAGAGTATTAGTTCAGGAGAAAAACTTCGTGTCTCGCAAAGTCCATGAAGCAATTTAAATAAATAGACGGCGTAATTTCAATCGCGATACAGGCTGGACTGTACCCGCTGCGTGGAAGCCTATACTTCACAAACACGGACACGTGAAGAACCGGACACGTGAAAAAAGGATTCCAGTACCGCACGAATGAAAGTAATGAAGTAATTTGTTGATTTCTCAACGCTTGTTCAAGTGGTTAAGTATGTGACCTCTTCATATGTTTAGGGTTTAATATGCTTAATATGTTTAGGAATAAATGGGGTTTTTTACATGCGCTTATTGCAAAAACTGTTGACTTATGAAATAACACATAATAATTATAAATAATAATAAATCCCCAGACAAACACACCAACTGTATGTACCCAAAGTAAGCAGAGCGATACAGTGAACCCGCACCCAGAATAAACATAAATACAAACAACCATGTCCCGAGAACAAACTGTGTTCATCACACAAGTGAATGCCCCGGCCAGGACTCGAACCTGGGACCTTCGGCGTATGAGACAGGGCTACTGACCACTACACCACTCGGTCGTCTTTATTGTCAGGTCATGGTCAGTCATAGCATACCTTTTTATAAATATAAACGTTTACTTAACGAAGCTTTTATTTAGTCTTTGGGTACAACTTCGTTGGTGTGAATATCTGTTGTTGTTAAAATATTTTAGGACTATAGTCGTTTTATGTTAACCTAGGTCAAATTTTTAATTAGTTTTTAAAAAGGTTCCTTTCCCCCGACCGATCTTTCAAAGTGCCTGTATCGTTAGAATCAGATTTATACAACCCTAAAAAAAATTCAGATTCAGTATTTAACAAAAGTTATTAGTTAAGATATTAGCTAAAGATTTCTAACGGGTTATTTGCAAATACTGTTGTGTTGAATCCAGTGACGCTAATAACATATTGCAAACAATCAAAATGAGTAAATACTAAGCCACGTGACAGCTCTACTACTATTCGTAGTAGACTACCTCTACGAAGACCCAGACAGTTCACTACGGTCGCAGACTACGACGAATAGAACAAATAAATAGTGGGGAGCGCCTTCGTGGATGGCCTACATTAACAATTTCTTATAGATGTTTATTACTTAGTAAAGCTCCATTACTGCGCCGCAAGTAAAATTTGTGAGAGGCTTAACACCTGTAAAATATGGTACGTAGTTGAGGTGGACTCTAAAGTATTTTAAAAGCCTCGAGTTTCCATTAGTTATTAGTATAGTTAGTATTAGTTGTTAGTTTCATTTGACTTGTTTAACATTTGGTGCCGACAATTACTTCAATCAATTAATTGCCTACGATCAAACCCTCGTTAATCTGCCAAATTGTTTATCATGAAGTAAGTTATTGTTTTAAGATAAAAGTTTAGCGTAGTGGTCAGTAGCCCTGTCTCATACGTCGGAGGTCAAAGGTTTGAGTCCTGGCCGTGGCATTCATTTGTGTGATGAACACAGATGTTTGTTCTCGGGTCGTGGTTGTTGATATTTATATATTTATGTTTATTCTGGGTTCCCCCCCAGTTCGCTGTATGGTCTTCCATAACACGAGCTCTGCTTACTTTGGGGCCATACATTTGGTGTGTTTGTCTGGGGGTTATTATTAATGTTATTATAAAATAATTTTTTTCAAGAATATTGTTACACGTAGGTAATATTGAAATTGATCTTAAATTGGAAGATGTAGGGCTACCCAATTTAAATTAAAGTTTTTACTATTTTCATCAAATAAGGAAACTCCCCACTAGCACCGTAGTTGTTTTATATTGTCACAAGGTAAGGATCTGTAATAGAACATAACATTTTTACAGACATACAAATATACGAGCCCCAATGCAAATGAGTTTGTCCAGTCTTATATATTGCAAAGTTTGCCTTTTTTCAACTTAACAACATTTCAATAAAACACGGCTTTGAAAAAAGAATAGTACAGGGTAAAATTCAGGTACTTTTAAAGAAACACTTCGTTTACTAAAATATGTATGTATGGGCACTTTAATTTCTTACGACTAAACTCAAAATAGTTCGTCTAGTTCTTAATCGATGCAAAAGAGTTGCTCCATGTCTCAATTCTACCTGTTTTGATTGAAAAATGTGTAAAATTTGCCCTGATGCGCCACTGTCTTTGCTAAACATATAAAAACCATAATTTCGCGCAATTTTATTATTATTTTCAAACAAAATGGCTCACGGGAAAGCTATCGCCAACGAAGTACGAAAAGTAATTATTCGTAGCCACAATAATGGCAATTCTGCTTACCAAATAGCCAAGGACTTATCCCTACTAAGATCGAAAGTTCAGACGCTCATCAAACATCACAGGAAAAATGGCACGGTTGATTGTTTGAAGAAACACAACGGCAAATCACAAGCGGGTCTAAAAATCAAATTTTATGGAAAATCATCAAAAAAGATCGTCGTGCCCAAGCAGTAGAACTTACCGTGCAGTAGAGATGATTCACAAAGATGTGTCTGTCGATACCGTGAAGAGGGTCGGAAAACGATTGGGCTACGGATTTGAAAGCTAAATAGAAACCTTTACTAACGCCTCTCCATAAAAATAAAAGGTTGTAATTCGCTCAAGGTCATGAAAATTGGACTGCAGACCGGTGGCGTGAAATAATATGAAGTGATGAATCTAAATTTGAGGTGTTGATTGGTGATGTACTGAAAAAAGTTATCAGAAATAAAGATAAACTATTCCATCCCGCTTGTGTCAAAAGACAAGTGAAGTTTCCTCGATCAGTAATGATATGGGGCTGCATATCAGCACAAGGTCTAGGTCGTCTAGATTTTGTAGAAGAACTGTTCATTAACTGTCCATTGAGTAGAGTACCAAATCATTCTGGAAACAAGTCTCGTGCCCTCGATTCCAACGTTAAAACATCGTAATGTCTACGCCTGTCAACAAGATGGTGCTTCCTATCACACTGCGAGGACAACCAAGGCTTGGTTTAACCCGAATCAGATCCCTAAAATGGAGTGGCCGTCAAGTAGTTCAGATATATCACCGATTGAGACCCTATGGTGGAAAATGAAGAAAATTCTACGCTAAGTCTAAAGCAATCTAAAGGAAAAAATTCAATCTGTCTGGGGCTCAATACCTACACAACAATGTGAAGAATTGGTAGCATCGATGCCACGAAGAATAATGGCCGTAATCGATGATAAAGGTGACCACACTGAGTGGTAAACGAAGTATATTTACCTTAAATGCGATGGACGAAGTTTATTGCGTGGATGAGAAATATTTTGTTATTCTCTTAATTGAAAATAAACTTCAATAAGTGTTCAAAACCACTGTGTATTTATTGAAGTAATAAATTTAAATTCATTTATCTAAATTTTACTCCGAATATTAGATATTTATAATATTTGGCACTAGACGAACTCTTTTGTATTGTGGCTCGAATATAAGTTGTGTTTTGAATATCAATGTTTTATAAGTTTTGTACAGTCCGCCTGATGGGCAAACTGCACAGGATAATTTATGTGACACGGGAAAGACCTAAGCCGTAGTGAACCTGAACCCTGCGAAGCCTAAGTCCCTAAAGTCCTATCGGCCCTAGCTCTATCATATAAATGTGAAATATACAAATAAGTGCGGGATATCTGCGCCGTGAGACCTAAAGCCGGATAGGGGGAAGGATGTAAGGGTTGTGTACGTCATGCAATGTACACAGGATAGGATTTTCTCACTGCCGGTCAAACAGACTCACAAGACCGATACTGATGGCTAAAGGTGTCTTGGCCACAGTGAGAGGACGCCACAGCAGGAGATAAGTAAGATGGAAGATAAATTTATTTACAAATTTTATCATTATTTATACTGAATTCATTACACTCACACTATAACAATATTTACAAGAAAAATCTTTGTATGACGTCCGTGTATTTAGCAGCGTTGCACTTTATTGCGTTCTTCTCTTTTAGTACGATCGAAGGTCGCGGGTATTGAGGTTGCGTGTCAGCGTTTCCGTGTGTCGATCACATGTTCCTAGTTGAACAAGTTTTAATATTAATACCCAAGGTGTCTATGGGTTGGATTTTTTAATTTACCTTGCACTCACATACACAGCTTTTTAGCAACGATTCGGCGGCTACAGGTGATGAATTTAACAATATTGTAGTCGAAACTGGAATATCGGCGAAATATTTCTTTAACGCTATCGCGATATTTTCATCATATGATTAGCTAAACTAATTATTTCAGTTCTGTAACTTTTTCAGTTTCGCTATTGTTTTGTATTTTATAGTGTCACTTATTGAATGAAACTCAGGAACAATTACTTCTTGTGAATTATTTTTGTGATCCTTATAACGCGGTTAAGTAGTTCTTGCCTACTTGTAGTTAATGCCTTAAAACACATAGACATACAGACACACAAACTCGCTTTTAAAATTATAATATTTGTTAGAATTGCAGAAACGTTATTCTAATTATTTGTTTCCACTCTCTTCTAAGGGTGAGATATGAGTTAAGTAACGCAACTATTCGTCTCAAGTTTTTATATTCTTCAAGAATTTCCACAAAATTAAAACACTGTGTTGAAAATGATCAACCGACTAAAACATTTCCTGCATTTAGCCACAATAAATTGAGCAAAATTGTTCAAAATTGTGTGAAATGCCCAGGAATTGCGGAAAGCTGGTTCACGTGCCGCTTCCATAGTTCGCGTCGGGCAATTTGCATGTAAAAGCAAAAATGACGGCCTGCCGTACACTGAGATCAATAAGTTGAAAACTATTTATAACCTGTTTTCCACTTTAAAAGTTAAGGTCGTTTTAATTTTAAGTTCTAACCTATAATACGCTTTACATAATTATTTGTTGAAATAAATCCAAGTTAAAAATAAAGATAGGTTCTATTGGTTCGTGCTGGCAGGTACTATTCTCTGGGACCTGGAAGCGAGAGCCCTCTCACCGCTCTATGAGTGGCGCGTGGAGGCGCTTTGGGCCAGGGGTCACCCGCCTGCGCTGCAGGAACTGGAAGGGCACAGAGCTGAGCTGCACCAACGGGCTACCGAAGTGTGGGAATCCAGGCTGGCGCTTCCAAGCGCCGGAATCTGGACTATCGAGGCAATTTGTCCGGTCTTCCAGCAGTGGTTGGTAGGCAATTCGGTTTCCTGACATATCGTCTCACTCAGGTGCTCTTGGGACATAGTTGTTTCGGGAGTTACCTGTTTCGGATCGGTCGGGAACCGACTGCCAGGTGGCACCACTGCAATGATTGCTTCGACGAGACGGCCCAACACACGCTGGAGGTATGCCTGGCGTGAAATGTAGAGCGCAGCGCGCTCAGCTCTGTATCGGGTGTCGATATCTCACTCCCAACCGTGGTTCACGCTATGGTCCAGACTAAGAGGTCATGGCAGGCGGTGCGAACCTTCTGCGAAGCCATAATGCTCGCGAAGGAGGCGGCGGAGCAGGCAAGGGAAGATGCTGCATCCTCCCTTCCGCTTTGCCACTGTCGCACAAGACGCCGGAGGGTGGCTTTCATCGCTGAGAGCTTCCCTCCCCCACAGTCCCGTGAGCTTTCAGTGGTGGGAGAGAGACCCCTGCCTCTCAGGACGTCGCCGGCGCTGCATAGAGCGCCCGCTAACGCTGGCGGGTCGCGAAACAATGCGCAAGCTTCTCGTGACCCGACTCCGTGCCTCCAGGCGGAAGCCGCAGGTTTTTAGCTGGTAGGAGTCCGGTGGAACCCGACTACGGCCTCCGCTGGGTCGGGTATCCAGGAGGATTTTACTGCGTCAAAAAAAAAGTGTGCTATTATGTGCGATGTTTCTTGTTCTCTTATATGTTAATCTTTTGTCAATTCAGTCAAATACAATAATCGAATTAAGTTTCTAATACACAAAATTCAATGCTTTCACTGGTATTTATTGAGTAAATCACAAAACTAATGTATGAGATAAATTAAATTTACAATTTCCAGCGAAATATCTACTTAGCTCTGTGGATTAAGTAATTAAATAAATTACTTTACCACCAGAGCTAAGTGGACGTTTCGCTGGAAATCATAAATATTACATAATTTATCACATTGTTTATTTTTCTTGATCAATCAATAAAATACCATCCAAACTGAAAAGTTAATATTCTGTAATATTAATATTTTCTTCGATATATACAAACAAATCTTGAGATTTTATAAGTTATTATTATTAATCGCAACACAATAATTCCATTTGTATAAGACAGCTTGTGTGAAACATTTTTTATGGTTTTCGGCACAGCATCGCTGAATACATGGATTAAAATTTACACTTTCATTTGAAACCTTGCTCGTTGGGCGAAGTCAAAGATATTGGGCGAAGATATTTGATGGTAGAACTCGTAGTTATATTAAGAAGGTTGGATGTCGTTCTTATGTGGAAGACTGTACTTTGTTACATCAGTTCTCTGTCCTTCTGGTTATGCTCGCAAGCACTTTGTTAACTTTAATCCATATATTAATATTGCGTGCGTGATACTTGTGTAGTGTTCATTACATATGCATAGCCAGGATATTAAATTTGTTTTCAACTAAACCTTGTTACAGCATTAGTAATCGTTATTTGTGAACATATTCAAATTTATTAAACTTCCAAATTAATTCTACGCATCACTTGCCACTAGTGGGTGAGCGTAAATAAATTTGTGAAGTTATTTACATAATCCTAACATATTTTTGTTCCCTTCTGATATGAATTTATTCAAGAATTTTTTGGCACACTCATAACATAAAGAGGGTAGATTGCGTAGGTAGCGGGTTAAAGGACGTGTTCGTAAAACTTTCAAAATCAAATTGGATGAAATATATATACAAAGATGAGCATTAAAACACTAATTAAAACACACGAATTCAGTATATTATATTTTTAGAAGAACTTTAGTTGAGAAATCATGACAACCTATAGACTTTCCTGTTAGATTTAATTTTATCTTTTAAATGATATCATGAAGCATCAAATCAAAGCCGTCAAATCGCAGACTTTGTTCTGCGTAACTAACTATAGTACATTTTTTATAAAAGATTCATATTGAAAGAAAACAATAATGATCTCAGTTCCAAGCAATTATCCTTGAGAATCGAGTAGATTAGCTAGTCGGTAGAGAAAAGGTTGTGGTTCAATTAACAGATTCAGGCGATACTTCACGGAAATACTTTGCAATGTTAAATTAGTTGCGAGAATATTTGTTCCGTAAATTTCGCAACTTTTGAGCACACACGGTTTCATGCATTTAGTAATGGGTTCGCTGTCACACTACTCGTGAGACTGCACTTTTACATCTCCGATATGCAAGTTTCATTACAAGCATAAAACCTCAGCGAGTGACGACCCACGGAGGGGTCATCTTATATCATCATACACAGAGGGGGCATTCATACACTGGTAAATACAAACATTGTATTGTTAAGAGCCAGGAACTGACTCTTGTAAACTCAACTCTGGGCATAACCTTCGACGCCAAACTCCAGTGGGGACCGCATGTTGATGGGTTAGCGGTAAAAAATGCGACAAATTTAGAATGAGATAATTCCTCGATTTTTGGAAGCATGACTCATGATAGAAGCCCTTGGGTGTAATCTCTCATTTAAAGGCTTTTGCTAGTATAAGTAATAAAACATGTGTAATGTTTCTGTTTGTTCGTTAAGTTCTTCGTCCCGACCAATCTCTAGCGCATCATTATCATTAAAATACGTTGGGTGATGGATCGCTAACTTCCCTCTAATTTGGTTGAGGAGGGCGATGGCTGGATTCCACGTTAACTCGTGAACGGGTGCTGTCTGAGGATGTACGTCGTTTGGATAGTTTAGTGGGAGGGAGATTTGCTGAACTAACAGTTACAGATAAAAGTTATTTTTTCTAGACGTAAGAGCCATTGAAAGTTTATTTAAAAATGGTTATACCCGTAAAGTTTCTTGCCAGTAAACAAAAACAATTGTCAATTTTGTGAAATAATTATTTGAAGTTGTATTTTGTATTGATTGATTTATTTATATAGGAAAATAATATACAACATATAATAGGTCTTTACCTATGAAACTGCCGTTTTGCCGTACTGGCCATTTCAAATGAAAATATTTTTTTTTGACTGAGAATTCTAATTTCAACTTCATTTTATTTGACAAACATGGAATTCTTTTTCTAAAATCGTCATTTGTTTAATAGTTAGTGTTTTGTTTTCAACGCATTCGAACATTTTTCGTCATCATGGATAAGTTAAAAATTCGAGTAATTATGGAGTATGAGTACCGTCGTGGCAGCAAAGCGGCACAAGCGGCACGCAACATCAACGACGTTTACGGAGCGAACACTACAAACGAACGCACCACCTTGGTTTACCCGCTTCTGTTCTGGAAATTTTGATCTGGAAAATGAACCCCGTGGTCGTCCGAAAACTTTGGTCGACAATGACGAATTAAAGGCAATTGTGGAAGCTGATGAAACTCAATCCACGGCTGAATTAGCAGCAGCTTTCGACGTTAGCATCAAAACAATATTGGTCCATTTGCGTCAAATTGGCAAGGTAAAAAAGCTTGACAAATGGGTACCCCACGAACTCAATGACCGCCAGCGCGAAGTACGCGTGGAGACGTGCCTTGCACTGCTCAGCAGGCATACAAATGAAGGAATTCTGAACCGCATTGTTACTTGTGACGAGAAATGGATCCTGTTTGACAATTGTAAGCGCTCAGCAAGTTGGTTGGACCCTGGTTCAGCACCCAAACAATGCCCTGAACGAAAACTTACCCCTAGAAAAGTGATGGTCACTGTTTGGTGGTCTAACGCGGGTGTAATTCATCACAGCTTCTTGCCAAACGGGAGAAGCATTACTGCAGATGTGTACTGTGAAGAACTGAACACAATGATGGAGAAGCTCGCACGTCTCCAACCAGCTTTGGTCAATCGTTCGGCTCCACTGCTCCTGCACGACAACGCGCGACCTCATACTGCACAGCAGACGGTCTCCAAGCTACAAGAGTTGGGGTTGGAAGTTCTCCGTCATCCGCCGTACTCACCAGACCTTGCGCCTACAGACTTCTACTTTTTCCAGAATTTGGATAACTTCTTGGCGGGAAAAAACTTCAATACCCGAGAGGCAGCACAAAATGCCTTTGAAGAATTTGTTGCCTCCCGTCCAGCTGATTTCTTCAAGAAAGGCATCAATAAGCTACCAACGCGTTGGCAAAGATGCATTGATTGCATTGGTGATTATTTTGATTAATAGAAATAAAAAATATATAGAAAAATTACGCTCCATTTATTTCGTGAGAAACGGCAATTTCATGGGTAAAGACGTAATATAAATCCTTGTGTAGTCTTAATCCTTGTGTAACAAACACTTAAATGTGCATCATCATGCTTTAAAAAGAAAAAAAAACAGCCTATTAATATTGTTGACATGTTTCTTATTCAATTATGGATATTAAAAAAATTATCAATATTTATTTTATTAGTGATAATGAATTGAAATTATCTTATATGACGGCCGAGTAGCGTAGTGGTCAGTAGCCCTGTCTCATACGCCGGAGGTCCCAGGTTCGAGTCCTGGCCGGGGCATTCATTTGTGTGATGAACACAGATGTTTGTTCTCAGTTCATGGTTGTTGATATATATATACATACATATATATATATATATATATCTATGTTAATTCTGGGTTGGGGTGGTCCCCCCATTTCGCTGTATGATCATCCATAACACAAGCTCTGTTGACTTTGGGGCCATACAGTTGGTGTGTTTATTATAATATTATTTTTTTAGTTGATTATATTATTATTATTATTATATTATCTTCGAAGAAAGAAGTGAAAACAATCTTATCATTATTAATATATACTATAATGCCTGCCGCATTATAGAGGCAATGCATTATTATAAAACTTCATAACATTTTTTTTTAAAACGCTTAGATGATCAGCTCTTTAGTGTGAGAAAATTATTGAGCTACTCGAATTCATCATACCCATATATTGGTTTAATTAAACGAAGCAGAACCTCAAAATATTTAATTCAAAATTAATTTTTTTACAATATTATCAATGAAGACCCTAAAACAGTAATTCCTTTATAAGGACTGAAATAGTTCACTTATTAAAAGGCCGAGTAAAAATTAATATGACTATGTTAGACTGCAAACTCAGGACACAGTCAGTGCCTTTTGTGTCAATCCGGGACGTTATGCGAGAAGACTGAGAAACAGATGGCGTTAATATGTATTGACAATCATGTAGTTTTTATTACTGGCAATAGATGAACAACACCTTAGTCTATCGTGACCACGGCAACTGCAAAGATGCCGAAACGTCGAAATAATTTTAAAATTAACTAAAATATACGCGATAATATCCGGTAAAAAGTGTTTTATTTAAAGTGTTTTATTTAAAAATTAATACTCTAATCTCTGATTGATCCGCATTAGATTCATCGCAATGTTTGGTTCTTCGCAATCGCATATCCGCATGAGGTACTTTTGCAGGCTATTCATGTAACAGCGAATCATCTC
The DNA here is from genome assembly GCA_923062675.1 of Marasmarcha lunaedactyla. Lineage (NCBI taxonomy): Eukaryota > Metazoa > Arthropoda > Insecta > Lepidoptera > Pterophoridae > Marasmarcha > Marasmarcha lunaedactyla. The sequence goes on from OV281341.1 coordinate 1,546,587, forward strand.
CCCTTCTTGCAGAGCATGGCACAGCGCACCTATGGGGCTCAAACAGCGGGCGGCGTGGGTGGAGTCGCAAGCGCACTTCAGCGCCGCAGATGGGCAATGCGCATGCGTCGTCGCCGCGAGTCGCGCTCGTGCTGCGCTCGCGACGCAGCTGGCCGGTCGCACCGCAGTCTTGTAGAAGGTACGTGGATAGTGTAGAGAGTGCATAGTCAATATTTGGCATTACTTGTTGCCATAAAGATACGGTGGTAAAAACCCTATGACGGAAGAACTTTGCAGTTCAGTCGTTCATTCTTTTTTCAGTCATACATGGATTGTTCAGCGCCTAGAGTATAGAGATATCGATCTGGTTATGAAATGAAATGAAATATTTTTTTCTCAACATTGACAATTACTTGCTCTTATTCATGTCAAATAAAACATGACTCTACCACCCTATCAGAAAAAACCTTCGTGAAGAAAAACTGGCCAGAAACTTCAGGAGTATATTTTTTTCGAAATAAATTTACAGAGTCTCTTTATGTCTATACAAAGTTATTCCCATCTGCATCCGTTAGCTCGGCAAGTCTCCCTCCCCCCAAGTATCGAAATGACGGACCCCTTTAACGGCACCCGTTCACGAGTTAACGCGGGATCCAGCCATCGCCCTCCTCAACTATGTTAGAGGGAATTGATGTTAAAAAACTGTTAAAAAACCAGTACGTTTTATCAAAATGGCCGCTTTTAAATATTATCTTCCTTTATAAATAAGTGATATAACTAATGCATAAAAAAATAATTTTTACTGAAGTACGTATTCCAAGAATTTTCTTATCATAACAAATAATAATAAATAAATTCACAGTCGACCTCACCAACTGTATGGCCCCAAAGTAAGCAGATCTTGTGTTATGGATGGCCATACAGCGAACTGGGGGGGAACCCAGAATAACCATACATAAGCAACCATGACCTGAGAACAAACATGTGCGTTCATCACACTAATGAATACCAGGCTGGAACCTGCTACAACGCATGTCATGACAAATCCAAATTGGAAGCTAGCGTATACAGAAAATGTGTATTATTCGGAACTCACCGGGATCTTGACTTTCTGTGTCTTTTCATCTTGCGCTTTTTGTTTTGTCGTATTGGATACGCGTTTGTCTTCCATCTCACATGATGGAACGTGATGATGACGATGATGATGTAACGCACCTGTACAAGAGGTGTCCTTTTGTATATTTCCGAACTATATGTTTTAGGAAAAACCTTAAACAAAAGTCTCTATAGAGCAAAAAACTACATTGAGTTTGACCAGTCCATAAGTAATCTCGTAGCTGGTACGTAAAGCAGACTGAGGTTAATATAGCTGACAAAATAAAACTTTACTTGAATGCTGGTTAACTGTGTATAAATAGGCATGTCAAGGATTATTTCAAAAGTCTTTTATCATGCTAATAAACGATCCCATTGTTAATGTTAAGCGCAAATCTTCTCCTGCGAAAGCTTGTACCTAAAAAGTAATATTTCAGATATAAGTGAAATGCCGATTTCTGAAGGAGACTAATGATGATGGAGTTTGTCAGATAAAAGCTGTTTATTAATATATATTTAGTAGAACTGGATATTCTTCCTTGACCTTATCAATGTAAATGCCAATTTTCTTCGCTACGATTTGAAAAAATAAGAGTAACCACCATGAAAGCTTTTGTAAGTTAATATGAACCAGAGTACCAAGCAGAACTTGCTACCCACCACGAAGCTTTTACATAATTTTGTTTACATCCTTTCAATCATAGTGTCAATAACAATCGGTTAACTTTAAAAGCTGAGTAATAAAAGCTACTTATTGCAAACATAAATTAACAAATCATTTTACACATACACAAAACCCGTTTACGTATTTGCCAACAAAATGCCAACAGATTGAATGTGTGCTTAGCTTGCTGTGTACAATTCAAGAACTAGATCTAGAGCTGTCATAATCTGTCTACAAGACTATTGTAGAAAGTTGAATAGCTGAAGCCATATCGGTGCACAGGCATCGGCCTTCTTTGAAAACGTATCAATTTTCACTATTCTTTGTGTTTAGTAACAAAAACGAGGTGGCGTTTTTTTTTACTAACGCAAAAGACGTGAGCATAATGCGCGCTACCCAAATATTCGAGGCCACTCCTTCGGGTCGGAAGTTTTTAAACGATAAAGCCGGCCTCGATAATAACTACTCATATTCGACTTGTGCCGATAGGGTAGTGAAGCGGACTTTACGCAAATCGGCACATAGGGCTCGTACAGTCTAAAAGCCTTACGGCTTTGGATGGGCGGCAGTGCCGCCTAATGTACCATAGATAAACGTTTAGAATATTGATAAAAGAATTCACATTTGTACAAGCGATATTTATCATTTTAAATCTTTTCATACCTAAACCACGAGTAAAGTGTCTATATTTCATTCAACTAAGTCACTTAGTTGAATAAATTCACTCATTAACCATACCAGGAAGATCAAGGCTAGCCAAGTAAAACTTTCCCAGCATTAATTCCGGTAAACTTAGAAGTTTTTTAAACGACAAATTTACATTTGACAAATTGTAACAGAGCGACCCTAAAAATACCGTTCTACGCGCTAGATAATATTAAATGTGACCAACATAATGACTAAGCCTTGTGATTTACTGCTGTTTTACAAAATAAGTAAGTTTCTTGATGATTTATTTATTAGATATTTATATTTATATATTTTATATTTAAGAGAGGCTTTACCTCACACACGTTTTACTTACTATACTGATCTTTAGGAATTTACACAAGCATGTCAATTTCGCATGTCATGCGATGCATGTCAAATTATCTAAATTAAATCAGTAAGTTAGTACAATCGAACATCTAACTGCCGGCTTACAGAGCTCGCGCGGTAACCACATACTGCTCTGACAAACTCGGGCGACTGTACAGTGTAGGGCACTTGCATTCATAAATTACCCTCGGGTAAGAATAACCTGCTCACAATGTTTCCATATTAAAAAGCATTTTGAAATAAATCTAAAATCCCTAAAAATATTGACAGATGTATTCATTCCATTATTTGGTGTTTCAATTGAAATTTGTTGGCAACCAAAAGTTTGAAAAGCTGCCACTTTTTACTGAAACACTCTGACTTTTAAAACGTTTACTTAACTCTCACGCTAAAACTGTTTCACTTTTGACAGTTTTGGCACATTTTCACTTTTATGTTCACAAAAAGGTTAAGGTGTTTTGTATTCTGCGAGTATATGAAATATTAAGAAAAGAATGATAATATAGGATAAATACAAGGTACAAAGTAGCATTTACCTCGTTTGTATTACATTTCAGAACATTTTTGTCGATTGACATTTTTCTATCATGCAGTAGATGTGATGTGTAGGTTGAGTAGATTTGCAGTAAGCGCGTCATTTGCTTGCGTTGTGCACCAAGGGGTCTGTGGCTCGGGCCACTTGTGAAGGGAGCGTAACTGTTAACTAACTCGTCATGTTTGCTGCCTTCGTATTCAAACATCGAAGAGTTGGTATTTCTGATGCAGAATGGTCGTTAACAACAGCGTTATTTGTTTGAGGATTGGAGTGTAATGATTACTATCATTTGTGAGTTTTTTTTAGTGAGTGCTATCCATAAAGACGCGTAGCGGTGCGCGTTGTAGTTTTCTACACAATTATATAAATATTAAACATTTTGTGAGGTTCGAGAGGCCAGCGATTGATTGCAAATTCTTTAGACATTTAAAAAAAAGATCACCGTACCTAACCTTTTATTTGTTAATTATTTACTAGGCGCACCTTTCTTACTAAGGATACGTTAAATGAATCCCTGCCCAGAGCGCGTTGCATTCATCAAATGTTTCTTGTTAAAAATAACAAAAAAATTATTCTTCAAAATTCATTGTAAATCCGTATGTAATTAAAAATATACTCAAGTAACTAACACAGAGATAACATTTCAAAAAACATGTCACCTCTCAAGTCTAACCTCATACCTAAAATATTATATCGAAACCGTTTTTTGTACAAAGACTGTATTAATCGAGATATTTATGAAGCCATTTTAGCTCGTAGTACATTGTTGACTGCTATAGTCGCTTACAACAATGTACAGTCTAAGACTCTTTTAAAATTAAATAAAATCTTAAAAGGCGGTCGTCAAATTACGAATCCGACCTGACCTAGACCAACGAGGGACATTGTTGACATCAACCGCGGGACAGAATCCGACCTGACCTAGACCAACGAGGGACATTGTTGACATCAACCGCGGGACATTCCTAAAAGCTTTATGTGCTTATAGTGGAACACTGAGCTGTAACCGCACGTTAACCGGAGGTCATTATAACGTTAACTAAATACCAGTGGTTAACTAGCGGTGCCACTCCCCCGGGCACAATATTGTCAATTTGTGATCGAGTAAAATGTTTATATCTTATTAAGTAATTGGAACGTCTAGACGGTTTTATTTGTGAAAGGGGTACTTTAATTAGTAAAGTGTATTAAAGTTATACTTGAAATGTTAAAAGCGACATTTTTTTAACCTTGTTTAGAGGGATGCAAATATAGTGGGTTTCAAGAAATATTTATTTCAATAAGATACGCGAACCCAAAAAATATATAATCTACAATAACGGAATTGAGCATTCGATTGTAATACCAGTTTACCTTCAAATTATATTTGACATAAGCTCCAAAATAGTTCAAATCTTTGTTTTTTAAACGTACTTTATTATTGAAGAAAAAGTGATATAAAATTATTATTTTAAAGTAAGTCGTAGGCTCTTGTGAAAAATGGACATACGTGAATTCTATAATCTATACATGAGATGAGGATTTACTGTGTTCTGACAGTGAGCAAGACGAGCAATTCAGACATCAGCTTCTTACTCCAACCCACTACACTCGCACTCGTCACGAATTGATCTAAAATTTGAATACTCACACTTAGAGATCAGCGAGTAACTATAGCTAAGGCCATGCCAATAAGTCAAAAAACAAGAAAGAGTAATAATAAAGTCTTTAAGAAATGCTTTGTAGTTCACAAAAGTGTGACAATATTAAACATTTAGCACGTTTTAAGAACAAGCGTAAGGCAAGCTAGACACTATTAAAAATACACATCACAATTATCAAAAATCAATACAGCAACTCTAAACATATGCAAAAAAATTGATCAACATTTTACCACATTTTACATTATAAGCATCTAAATTCATTTGTTAATTCAATTTTGCGACTCAAGAATAAAAATTGCTGTAACGTTTGCAAATTCATGACCCCCATTACCGAAATCGAATAATAATAATGGGCCTCTAAAACACTATATCTACTGATTTTAATTGGATGTTTGACTTATTTAGTTCCTCTTTTATTATATTTTATCATTTCATTGTTAAATTTAATTTTGATTTCTTTAAATAATATACGTTCTGGACCGTTTAAAGTAACTGTTATAATGCCTCATATAAAATGGTAAAGCTAAAAAAACATTGAGATTGTGTTAATTTCACCTACATTTGCAGGATCACTCGTCAGCAGTATATGTGAGGACATTTAATTTATTTGTAACATGCTTATAACTATATACTGCCAAATAAGAACTTATTGTTTTAATAGAGCTGAGGAGTGTCCTTCAAAGTGTAAAGTAATTTACTTGATTTATTAGATAAAGAAAATGATAAAGACCAAGTGGATGGATTAATTTAATGATACGGAAATACATAGCGTACTTTTGTACTTAACAAACATTGTAAAAAGGTCCAGCACTCGAGTAGGATTCGATTGTCCTCAACCTTTTCTAGTGGATTGAAAAATTGTTGCTTAAATGTAATAGAAAATTTCGCTATAAAAATTTTTTTTTGTTTATCATCAAATTACGAAAATAACCTTTTCAAGAAGAAGGAATTTAAAGCAAATAAGTTTGCAGTATGATGCGTAGTAACCTTCTATGTTTTGGTTGAGTATATATATAGTATATTTGAGTATATATTAGTATAGTATATATAGTATATTTCTACGCATTATAAACATTAAAAAAGTATAATAATGTCACAGCGACGATGTCACAAATTTTGACAGGCTTGCGTGTAGAGTAGTAACCAATATCGCAAGTAATTGTCATGTCGCCGTGGTGCAAACGGAACGAATGTTAGCTACGGTTCCGGGAGACCGAGGTTCAAGCCCTACCGAAGGAATTTATTCTCGTTGATTTTGGTATTGCTACAAGTAAAAGGTAAAAGATATTTTCATATTTGAACAAAATAAAGAAATTCTAGTTCATTTAAGAATTTAGAAGGAAGTGTACACAAATTTAATAAATTCTGTTTGAAAATTCTAAAATCAAAAGAATAAAGTAAAGACAATCGCCTGTAAGTTTCTGAAACAAACGAATGAAGAAAAGAAGATCGTTAGGTGGGTATATTAGGTCTTTACCTATGAAATTGCCGTTTTTCACGAAATAAATGAAGCGTAATTTTTTATATATTTTTTATTTCTATTAATCAAAATAATCACCCATGCAATCAATGCATCTTTGCTAACGCATTCGTAGCTTATTGATGCCTTTCTTGAAGAAATCATCTGGACGGGAGGCAACAAATTCTTCACAGGGATTTTGTACTGCCTCTCGGGTATTGAATTTTTTTCCCGCCAAGAAGTTATCCAAATTCTGGAAAAAGTAGAAGTCTGTAGGCGCAAGGTCTGGTGAATACGGCGGATGACGGAGAACTTCCAACCCCAACTCTTGTAGCTTGGAGACCGTCTGCTGTGCAGTATGAGGTCGCGCGTTGTCGTGCAGAAGCAGTGGAGCCGAACGATTGACCAAAGCTGGTTGGAGACGTGCGAGCTTCTCCATCATTGTGTTCAGTTCTTCACAGTACACATCTGCAGTAATGCTTGTCCCGTTTGGCAAGAAGCTGTGATGAATTACACCCGCGTTAGACCACCAAACAGTGACCATCACTTTTCTAGAGGTAAGTTTTCGTTTAGGGCATTGTTTGGGTGCTGAACCAGGGTCCAACCAACTTGCTGAGCGCTTACGATTGTCAAACAGGATCCATTTCTCGTCACAAGTAACAATGCGGTTCAGAATTCCTTCATTTGTATGCCTGCTGAGCAGTGCAAGGCACGTCTCCACGCGTACTTCGCGCTGGCGGTCATTGAGTTCGTGGGGTACCCATTTGTCAAGCTTTTTTACCTTGCCAATTTGACGCAAATGGACCAATATTGTTTTGATGCTAACGTCGAAAGCTGCTGCTAATTCAGCCGTGGATTGAGTTTCATCAGCTTCCACAATTGCCTTTAATTCGTCATTGTCGACCAAAGTTTTCGGACGACCACGGGGTTCATTTTTCAGATCAAAATTTCCAGAACAGAAGCGGGTAAACCAAGGTGGTGCGTTCGTTTGTAGTGTTCGCTCCGTAAACGTCGTTGATGTTGCGTGCCGCTTGTGCCGCTTTGCTGCCACGACGGTACTCATACTCCATAATTACTCGAATTTTTAACTTATCCATGATGACGAAAAATGTTCGAATGCGTTGAAAACAAAACACTTACTATTAAACAAATGACGATTTTAGAAAAAGAATTCCATGTTTGTCAAATAAAATTAATTTGAAATTAGAATTAGCAATCAAAAAAAAATATTTTCATTTGAAATGGCCAGTACAGCAAAACGGCAGTTTCATAGGTAAATACCTATTATAAACCCGTCCAGGCGAGCAAGCCCCGCTACATCTAAGGATGTTCTCGACCGCTTTCTTCGAGCGATCCGAAGAGCATCCAAACCCTCTCATTCGCGAGACAGTCTCATATACTGCTCCATCCCTGCCATCGAGGTACAAAGCCCTTAGACCGAGAAATGCTCTCTCGGACCCCCCAATCAGCTCTCGGCAAATATGGACCAGCTTTTGGCTGCCCAGGCCGAATCAACCCCCAACCATACATTAGCACCACAGCGTGATGCATAATCGAAGGTTAATCAGAATAACATAACATATTTCTGCCATTAAAGTTTTAGATAAATAATTTTTCACTAAATAAATAATTAATACATATAAATTTAATATTTAAATTAATAATTTGAGTGACCTTAGTGTGTAGAGAATACTAATAAACGGTAATTCTATATTTCGAGTGTTATATTTGGACTCAAAATAAATTTTGTTAAAGTAAATGTTTTTGGGTGAAATCCAAATATTTATTAACCCGCACTTATGTAGATATGTGATAAAAAGTACAAAAATTAACCAACCAACGGTTTAGGGACAACGATGGGTCGTGATGTCTTATTTGGCTCTAATAAATTGTACATCCTTAATGTTCGAATAGCAACTACTAACCTTTTGATATAACTACGTGAAATAAACAACGGGCCCTAATGAAAGAGAATTTCAGATTTCAGTTATTTGGTTGTAATATGAAATTGTACGGCTCTTCAAACCGCGAGTGGAGTTGGAAACTTCGCAATACAAGGTGCATGCGGAGGAATATGTTGCATGTCGATGTATTGTAAATAGCACGCTTGCTGTTGAAAATGAAAATTTTTATATTCACTTTCAACTGATTTTTCAGGTTTTCCATTAAGACTGAAACTTTTGCAACAAATGTTTATTTATTTCATATTATTTTTGAAAACAGTTGTAAAACGATGGTACATCTTTTTTTGAATTGTGATTATGAAACTCAAACCAATTTAAATTGGAAGGTAAATCAATATTGGTATATCTAAATAAACTCGTATTCGATGGTTTATTTTGTCATCACAAAAATTTAATGGATTTGGTATGATCGACCTAAAAGAGCCACCAACATGATTTTGACCGTTTCATATTGAAAGGAATCTGACAAATGTTGCCAGTCATCTCCAGTTGTCATACTAATAACGACGAATATTAATGCTGTAAAATAACTCAGATAATCTCTCTTTCTCTCAAGGTCTCTATAAATATTTGAACTTTAAATTTGGTTTGAATTTTGAGCCTTTAGAAATGTTAAATAACACCGCTTAAAAATAATTATACCTTTGACAATGTTTTGAACACAATATTTTTATTACGCATAGCGAGATGCCTAGAACGGAAACCTTTTTCAACGTTCACATGTTCTTTTATACTATTACAATATCGCATGAAATATATTTTAGTCGGCCAGCGCTGACCTGACAACGTCCACAATAGAATCGAGACGTGCGTCTGCCATCAGTCGGCAAAAAGTATTTTCTACGAAAGGAGTCGATGTCAGGATAACACAGTTTGATTTGACCCTTCAGCAGAAAAGTAAAAATGTGTAGTCTTCGAAAATATTTACTAAAGCTACGGAAACTTGCAGATTTGACGATACTTGGGGCGAGTATTTCAGATTACAATATAAGTTTTCTTAAAGTCTAAGCTTTTAAGAATAACTTGAGTGTTGTGGTTAAAAAGTACCTGCTTATTGTCTATTATACGTCAATTGCTTTTTATTTGTTCAAGAGAATCTAGCAACTGCGTAAAAAAATATGGCGGAGTGTTACATGATATGAGCGAAATATGATATGAAACGCGGCATTTTAATTGGATTTAATTGTTTTTTTTTCTGACTTTATTTGTTTCTGACTTGCTACACTGATTACAACTGATAAAAGTCATTTCACGTTAATATACATAACGTCAATTTCACGATTTTTACGGACTATTATACGTAATGTAATGAAACTTGGACTCTCTTGGCATTGCAAATTGCACCGTCAAATAGCAATGTTTTTTCTGGCTAAAAAGAGTGACACCATCGACCGCATGACAGGTCTTACCAGAGCAGCCAGCGACATACGACATTGATGCGAGACCATCCACCGCATGACAGGCCTCACCAGAGCAGCCAGCGACTTATGACATTGATGCGAGACCATCCACCGCATGACAGGCCTCACCAGAGCAGCCAGCGACTTATGACATTGATGCGAGACCATCCACCGCATGACAGGCCTCACCAGAGCAGCCAGTGACATATGACATTGATGCGCGACCATCCACCGCATGACAGGCCTCACCAGAGCAGCTAGCGACATACGACATTGATGCGAGACCATCCACCGTATGACAGGTCTCACGCGAGCAGCCAGCGACATATGACATTGATGCGAGACCATCCACCGCATGACAGGCCTCACGCGAGCAGCCAGCGACATATGACATTGATGCGAGACCATCCACCGCATGACAGGTCTCATGCGAGCAGCCAGCGACATATGACATTGATGCGAGACCATCCACCGCATGACAGGCCTCACCAGAGCAGCCAGCGACATATGATATTGATGCGAGACCATCCACCGCATGACAGGTCTCACCAGAGCAGCCAGCGACATATGACATTGATGCGAAACCATGCACCGCATGACAGGCCTCACCAGAGCAGCCAGCGACATACGACATTGATGCGAGACCATCCACCGCATGACAGGCCTCACCAGAGCAGCCAGCGACATATGACATTGATGCGAGACCATCCACCGCATGACAGGTCTCACCAGAGCAGCCAGCGACATATGACATTGATGCGAGACCATCCACCGCATGACAGGTCTCACCAGAGCAGCCAGCGACATACGACATTGATGCGAGACCATGCACCGCATGACAGGCCTCACCAGAGCAGCCAGCGACATACGACATTGATGCGAGACCATCCACCGCATGACAGGCCTCACCAGAGCAGCCAGCGACATATGACATTGATGCGAGACCATCCACCGCATGACAGGTCTCACCAGAGCAGCCAGCGACATATGACATTGATGCGCGACCATCCACCGCATGACAGGCCTCACCAGAGCAGCTAGCGACATACGACATTGATGCGAGACCATCCACCGCATGACAGGCCTCACCAGAGCAGCCAGCGACATATGACATTGATGCGAGACCATCCACCGCATGACAGGCCTCACGCGAGCAGCCAGCGACATATGACATTGATGCGAGACCATCCACCGCATGACAGGTCTCACCAGAGCAGCCAGCGACATACGACATTGATGCGAGACCATCCACCGCATGACAGGCCTCACCAGAGCAGCCAGCGACATACGACATTAATGCGAAACCATGCACCGCATGACAGGCCTCACCAGAGCAGCCAGCGACATACGACATTGATGCGAGACCATCCACCGCATGACAGGTCTCACCAGAGCAGCCAACGACATATGACATTGATGCGAGACCATCCACCGCATGACAGGTCTCACCAGAGCAGCCAGCGACATATGACATTGATGCGCGACCATCCACCGCATGACAGGCCTCACCAGAGCAGCTAGCGACATACGACATTGATGCGAGACCATCCACCGTATGACAGGTCTCACGCGAGCAGCCAGCGACATATGACATTGATGCGAGACCATCCACCGCATGACAGGCCTCACGCGAGCAGCCAGCGACATATGACATTGATGCGAGACCATCCACCGCATGACAGGTCTCATGCGAGCAGCCAGCGACATATGACATTGATGCGAGACCATCCACCGCATGACAGGCCTCACCAGAGCAGCCAGCGACATATGATATTGATGCGAGACCATCCACCGCATGACAGGCCTCACGCGAGCAGCCAGCGACATATGACATTGATGCGAGACCATCCACCGCATGACAGGTCTCATGCGAGCAGCCAGCGACATATGACATTGATGCGAGACCATCCACCGCATGACAGGCCTCACCAGAGCAGCCAGCGACATATGATATTGATGCGAGACCATCCACCGCATGACAGGTCTCACCAGAGCAGCCAGCGACATATGACATTGATGCGAAACCATGCACCGCATGACAGGCCTCACCAGAGCAGCCAGCGACATACGACATTGATGCGAGACCATCCACCGCATGACAGGCCTCACCAGAGCAGCCAGCGACATATGACATTGATGCGAGACCATCCACCGCATGACAGGTCTCACCAGAGCAGCCAGCGACATATGACATTGATGCGCGACCATCCACCGCATGACAGGCCTCACCAGAGCAGCTAGCGACATACGACATTGATGCGAGACCATCCACCGCATGACAGGCCTCACCAGAGCAGCCAGCGACATATGACATTGATGCGAGACCATCCACCGCATGACAGGTCTCACCAGAGCAGCCAGCGACATACGACATTGATGCGAGACCATCCACCGCATGACAGGCCTCACCAGAGCAGCCAGCGACATACGACATTGATGCGAAACCATGCACCGCATGACAGGCCTCACCAGAGCAGCCAGCGACATACGACATTGATGCGAGACCATCCACCGCATGACAGGTCTCACCAGAGCAGCCAACGACATATGACATTGATGCGAGACCATCCACCGCATGACAGGTCTCACCAGAGCAGCCAGCGACATATGACATTGATGCGAAACCATGCACCGCATGACAGGCCTCACCAGAGCAGCCAGCGACATACGACATTGATGCGAGACCATCCACCGCATGACAGGCCTCACCAGAGCAGCCAACGACATACGACATTGATGCGAGACCATCCACCGCATGACAGGCCTCACCAGAGCAGCCAGCGACATACGACATTGATGCGAGACCATCCACCGCATGACAGGCCTCACCAGAGCAGCCAGCGACATACGACATTGATGCGAGACCATCCACCGCATGACAGGCCTCACCAGAGCAGCCAGCGACATACGACATTGATGCGAGACCATCCACCGCATGACAGGTCTCACCAGAGCAGCCAACGACATATGACATTGATGCGAGACCATCCACCGCATGACAGGTCTCACCAGAGCAGCCAACGACATATGACATTGATGCGAGACCATCCACCGCATGACAGGTCTCACCAGAGCAGCCAACGACATATGACATTGATGCGAGACCATCCACCGCATGACAGGTCTCACCAGAGCAGCCAACGACATATGACATTGATGCGAGACCATCCACCGCATGACAGGTCTCACCAGAGCAGCCAACGACATATGACATTGATGCGAGACCATGTACCGCATGACTGGTCTCACCAGAGCAGCCAGCGACATACGACATTGATGCGAGACCATGTACCGCATGACTCGTCTCACCAGAGCAGCCAGCGACATACGACATTGATGCGAGACCATCCACCGCATGACTCGTCTCACCAGAGCAGCCAGCGACATACGACATTGATATTGCTAGCATTGTACGAAATTGTTTTGTATTTTTGTAAACATACCATACACGTACATAAGCAATATGAACTGTTCCAGCGCTGTCACTTGCTTTTTTGGAAGCTTTTCGTCAATCAAGGTTTATGCTATGTAGATCTTAACATTTTATTATGTTTGTGAAAATTAGTAAACTGGTTGAATTCTTCATTCAGTTCTCGAATAAACCTTTTTTTTTAAGTAGTTGTTTGTTGCAAATTCAAGTGTACGACCTTTTCTAAGATTTTTTCAAATGAATAAAAACACGAGTTTGTTTCTTAAATTAAGATTTAGAACAGGATATAAATATGTTAAGTTAGGTTGGCCAAATAATAATTTCAATTTATATATCAGGTCATTACATATTAAATTAGCGTTTTGCAAGGGAGGAAAATAAAATCAATTTTTCAAACATATTTATTTAATATAATATATAAATACATATATATTTATTTAATCAAAATTTGTACCATTGCTATCTATGCACTTTGGCCATCTGATAGGTAGTTCATAGATCCCTATACTAAAAAGACCATTCGGACGGGAATCAACAAAACCATTGAAGGCGCTTTGGACGGCCCTATCAGAGTTGAATTTTTTCCCTCGCAAGAAGTTATCCAAATTTCGAAAAAAATGGTAATCTGCTGGAGCAAGGTCCGAGAAGTACGGTGGATGTCTTAAACATTCCAGTTGAAGCTCCTCTAATTTGGTAGCCGTCTGTTGTGCAGTGTGTGGTCTAGCGTTGTCCTGAAGCAGCAGTGGCCTAGAGCGATTGACCAGCCTCGGTTGTTTAGCAGCTAGCTTTTCCATCATGGTTTTTACTTGCTGACACTAAACGTCTGCCGTAATCGTCTGGCCAGATTTAAGAAAGCTGTAGTCAACGACACCGGCACTAGTCCACCAAATGCTCAGAAGTAACTTTTTTTTAGTCAATTTTCGCTTGGGGCAGGATTTGGCTGGTTCGCCAGGGTTCAACCATTGCGATGAGTGTTTCCGATTGTCGTACAGTATCCACTTTTCAAAACTGACCCTGCTACTCAATTACTATAACAAAAGCACTTTATCTTTCATCCTACGATTGTAAACATTTTAACTAACTACTTATATCCAATACAAACCGGACGACCGATTGGTATAGGCATGCATTTGTGTGATGAACACAGATGTTTGTTCTCAGGTTTTTTTTGTTCCCCTCCACGGGAAGGGCAGGAGGATAAAAAATGCTCTGACGCATATACTGGCGCGCGCGATCCAGGTTATGTGGGGCTCGTTCCGACCCTACCAGAACCACTACCCACTAAAAAACCCCCTGTCGGCTCGTGCATTTTTGCCACTCAGACTTCATCTGAGCGACGGCCAATTGGAGAAAGAGGCCGCGCTAGCGGGGCCCAGAAGGGGTCACCCGCTGGGATTTACATAGCACTGAAGGTGCTCAAAGCACTGAATGTGAATATATAGCACTGAAGGTGCTCAAAATGAATAATAAAAATTTAATTAATTCGAATTTATGTTAAAATTAGGAGTTGCGGCCTGAAGGGCTTCGAGGTCTAATGTTAATTGCGTGGGTTCGCCAGTGTGCACGTTTCTCGGTCTAGCGACTTTGAATTTCGAATCTAAGACAGGAGCAGTATATGAGACTGAATCTCGAACTAGAGGATTGGGATGGGATTCGGCGCGAAGAACGATTCTGAGAGTGTTTTTAGGTGCTGTTGCACTGTAGGTAGTTCAAGATCTCTGTGCAGGTCCGCGTTAGACCTCAGTCTAACGCAGACCTTATAAAACGTACGTTTGTTTCTGAACGACATTTTACTTTTTCTACCTAACATACTATATAAGCGGCCTAAGTAAAAACGGGCGAGTTTCGTTACTCTATCGACGTGTGGCTTGAAAGAAAGCGTCTGGTCTAAGGTGACGCCTAAGTATTTGGTAGTGCGCTTCCAGGGGATGGGAGTACCTAACATTTGAACGTGCAGATTGTCAGCGACATGACGTTGTTTGCAGTCGAAGTAAACCGCAGAACTCTTGTCTGGGTTCACATCGATACGCCATTTTTGAAACCATGCACCGAGGGCGTCTACAGCCTTTTGGAGTCTGGTGGTGAGACCCGGGACACTTTGGCCTTTGGTGTAAAGGGCTGTGTCGTCGGCAAAGAGAGCGAGTTCGACGACTTTCGATGGAATGGGAATGTCGTTAGTGTACACGGTATACAACAGAGGGGCGAGGACTGAGCCTTGAGGGACTCCAGCCTTTATGGGACAAGGCGCGGAAAGCGTGCCTTCATGTTTGAAACGAAACGTGCGGTCTTTGAGAAACGACGCGATTATCCTAACTAGGCGAGCCGGTAAGCCTATTCTGTAGAGTTTATAAACGAGACCGCTGTGCCAGACTTTGTCGAAAGCCTTGGATACGTCAAAGAAAACTGCGACCGTTTTAAAACGCCGCGGGTAGAATTCATCAAGTATGTATTCGACGATTCGATGGACTTGCTGAGGGCAGGAGTGCTTAGCGCGAAAGCTGAACTGATGGGGAATAATGAGAGGATCGCCATCCGTTGGAAACAGATGGTTCCACATTCGAGAGAGTATGACTCTCTCGAGAAGTTTAGACATTGCCTTGAGGAGGCTGATGGGTCTGTGATTAGCCGGGACATTCAGAGGTTTACCCGGCTTGGGAATGCCAGGCTTTTGGAAAGTAACTATGGTCGAAGCAGGCATTGAAATTGATACCTAACAAGGTAAGCACCTGTTGAGGCAGGTGCTTAAGTGCGTGGTTGGAAATACCATCCGCACCCGGAGCCTTTTCGGACTTTAGATTTTTAATGAGAACCGAGATTTCATCATTGGAGACTGTGACGGGGTCGGCGGTGATGGGGAGAGAGTCTCTGCGGAGAACATCGTCTTCCACCGCTTGGATGTGAGAGGGATTCGCGGGTTGCGTGCTGTGCGAGCATTGAGACGCAACGCTGTCAGCGAAGCATTCGGCTTTCTCTTCGACTTCGAAGATGGAGCCATCGGGACGAGTGAGAGGAGGGACGTGAGAGGCGGCGTCTACACGTAAGACTCGGGCCATACTATAATACGTTTGGTGGGACGGGGAGATATTCGCCATGAGATCGTTCATCGTAATTCCGCAAGGCAAGACCTGACTTTACGTTGTAACTGATCCGCAGCTAATCTATCGGCGGGCGCGGGATATTTCTGGCCGCGTTCTTAGCTTTAATAAGATTGCTAACGGCCAAGGGAAGCGTGGGTTTGCCTTGCTTAGCAACTTTTTCGTTGTCACTGATGGCTGAGTTGATAGCATCAGTGAGAGAATTTACTAATGAATTTATTTTATCCGGGCTATCTAATTGTTCGGGCGAGATTGCGAGCGGAGAGTTCGGGGTCTCTAAGGCTGAAACTAACGTATTTTTAAAGCCTTTCCAGTTGGTAAAGGTCTTAGGAGAGGTGACGTTATCATTAGGCGGTCCTAGCACGAGGGAGACGGGGCGGTGGTCAGAACCTAGGTCATCGAGCGGTTCGATAGACCTGAGGTTGAGGTTGATTCGCTTGACAATTGCAAAATCGAGGATGTCAGGAGAGTGGTTCGGGTTGTCGGGATAGTGAGTGGAAGTGATGGGAGAGATGACGTCTAGGTCGAGTGAGTTAGTGATATTAAGGAGATGGATACCGCTGGTGTTGGTTAATAGGCACGTCGAGTCAGTATCTTTGGAGTTACAGTCTCCGAACATAATGACGGAATGGCCGAGGGCGAGAATGGCCTCAAAGTCGCTGCGGATTGGACTAGTGCCACTAGGCATGTAGACTGAAGCTATGATGACGGTCGGATGACAAGTCATAGCCAATCTACACACAGTAGCTTCCATGTTGAGGAGAGGAGGGGTAGGAAGAGGACATCAATTAAATCCTCTTTTGTAATATATTGCAGTGCCACCGAAACCGTAGAATTGGGCCTTTCGTTATGGATGAATGCGTGCTTGGGAATAGCAAATCCCCTGGTGTGGTTTGCAGTAAGCCATGTCTCTTGGAGAAGCAATAAGTCTGGCTCGTTGTTCTGTTTGAGAGTGAGACAGTTTGAGCTCAGGAAGGTTAGTATTAGGTTATTTATTAGGTTAGTTAAAAGAAACTAGGGATAAGCCCTTGGATTTGATACGACCGGACGCGGGATTTGCGGGTCTAGACATTATATTTGCTTATTTACGAATTTATATCAAAATTAAATTTATAACGAACTAAGAAGCGAGTGATGCTCGGCTAACGCAAATAGACGCTCTTGAGGAGAGAGTAGAGTAGCTCTTGAGAGTGCGAGTACGGAAATTTCGTTAATGTCGACGTTTTGAATGACGTCGAACACGGTCTTCATGTCCTCAGCCAACGACGACTGAGGTGAAGACGACGGAGCGGGACGCGGGCCTACGGGAGCTACGGGAGCTGGTATAGCACGGGAACGTGCAGGTGGGGCGGCCGGACGCTGCCTCCAGAACAGAGCCGGAGTAGGTGTCAGCTTCTCGGGCTTTGCTACCGGGGGACCCCGGTTGCGCAGTGGCGGGAAGTTAGCGTCGCCGGTTTAGGCGCAGCCCTCTTAGCTGAAGAGCGTGGAGCGCGCGGGCAACCCCTGTAGTTAGCTGTGTGGCCGCACTGGCCGCACAGCACACAGGCAGGGGGGGAAGTGGATTCGGGAGTGCGAGTGCACTCCTTTGTGATGTGTGGGCCCAAGCACTTAACGCACCTGGGGGGAGCTGAGCAGTTAGCCGCTGCGTGGCCATAGAGCTGGCAGCGGTGGCACTGCCCAGGGTGGCCGCGGGAGTTGGGACGCTTGACGGAGATATTCGAAAGTCCGCAGATTGTGCGAGCCTCTCTGAAGATCTCCCTCGAGTTAGGAGTGTTGATGAGGATAACTAAAGCTAGTGGAAAACGCCTATCGCGGTTTGAGTGCATCTTGTGCACTGCTTCAGCCGGGAAGCCCTGAGACATAAGGTCCTCTAGAATGTCATCGTTACTGAGTTCGAACGGGACGCCCCGTAATACCGCGTGGACCTTGCGCTCCTCCAGGAGGGCGTAGGTGTGGTACACGATTTATTAATTGAAAGTAACCTAATGAACGCGCGAAAGTCGTCGATGGTCACGACCTGGATTTTGATTGAATCGCCTGCGTTGGTTGCTTTGATATAGTTAATTTTTTGCTCTTTGCAAAGATTAGATACCACGGTCCATCGCGCTTTTTCACGGAGAAAGACGGGCGGAGGGAGCTGAGGCTTCGGTGGGACGGGAGCGCAGCGCGTTGCTAGCTTCGATGGGACCGATGGAGATACGGTTACTTTTAGCGACGTTAACGGCGCGGGGGCGGGTGTTGAAGACACCGGGGAGGGCTCGGATATTGAGGATACCGAGGCTTTCTTCGAGCGCTTCTTGGAGCGTTTGGCGACTAACTGAAACGCGGGCTCAGGAGAGCCGGTTAAGGTGACGGCATCTGACGACGCATCAGACGTGGGTTCGGAGTCGCTCCTGGAAGCGGTATGCTTGCGACGCGACGCGCGAGAAGATGTGACCGATTCACAGTCCATCTCGGACGGGTCGGGAGACGCAGGAGAGCTGTAGACCTGAGGGGTCTGGTTGTTGGAGGCCTGAGGGGTCGGGGTTGAGGCCTGAGGGGCTGGGGATGCGACAGTTGCCTGTAAGGCCTGCGTTATTACTTCATCCGAGATGGGGACGCCGGACGCAACAAGCGCCTGGGCGAACGACTTTGCAATGTTTACCAGGCTTTGCTGGTCCATTGGAGGGCTTGAAACTACAATATATAATATATAACAATGCCTAGGTTCCCTGACAAACCTAGCACCTAAACCTCCCTACTTGCGGTAGGGGGGCTGGGGACGACGCCAGGTGGTGCCCCTAATTCGGACAGCACTGTACCGTCACCCTGGGAAAGGCCCAAGTGCAATGGGATCGAGTCAGCCGGTTTCTCCTTAGCCTGAAGGGCCTTGGAAGTGCACCGGGGCAACGCTATTAGGCTTAGTTGTCACCGTTAAGTATGCACCTGATCAAACGCGAGTCTACTACGGAGTGTGTTGCCAATAAATTGACAGCAAAAACCGGCCGTAGACCTGACGAGGTTGGGTTGCACTGAAAGTGCGGGATTGACTACGTTACGACCGGCCGAAGCCGGCCGCAGAGCGATTCTCTGAATACGCCAAGCGTCAAGTACGCAGCCAGAAAATCAGCCCGAGCCTTGCGAACTACTATCGAATTTAATCGACCGTAGTAAGCTCAACTCTGTTGTTGCTGCTCCCACCGAGGTGAGGTATCAATTCGAGGGGTGCACAGAGTGCAGGATTGACTACGTTACGACCGGCCGAAACCAGCCGCAGAGCGAGTCTCTAACTAACGTAACAAGCGCCCAGCCTCAAGTACGTAGCCAGAAAAACAGCCCAAGCCTTGCGAACTACTATCGAATTTAATCGACCGTAGTAAGCTCAGCTCTGTTGTTGCTGCGAGACTGACTTAGTTGCAGCCGATCGAAACCGGACGCAGCGTAAGTCCTACAGAGGCTTATCTCAAGTCGTCGAGGACGAAGCGAGATTTGTACGAATCACAGCGTATGAGTATTGCTACGAGTTGTCGTCGTGAGACGACAATCGTGACTCAACAGCTGGTGCGACCGCGAACACGTCCGAGCGGGGCCGGACGCAGAACGGATCTGAGAGTGGCGTTTGAGTATTGCTACGAGAGAAGTCGTGAGACAACAATCGCGACTCGGCAGCCGGGAGCGACCTTCAACACGTCCGAACGGGTCCGGACGCAGATTGGGTCTCGTGTTGTTCTCGGGTCATGATTGTTTGTATTTATATATTTATGTTTATTCTGGGTTCCCTCCCAGTTCGCTGTATGGTCATCCATAACACAACCTCTGCTTACTTTGGGGCCAGGCAGTTGGTGTGTTTGTCTGGGGATTTATTATTATTCATTATTATTATTATAATATAATCATAAGTATATGTAATTATCAGTGAAAGAAATATTAACTATATTTTATATTGAAATTATAAATTAAAAAATCTACATAGTTACACTGAACAATTTTGCACTCGGTATACCACTTACCTACGTAACGTTACTTTTATGAGCAAAGCTGCAAAATGTTTGCTTTGATGAATAGGTAATGTTTCACAAATGATCCAGATATATTGTGCGAAAAAGGAACTATTGACCCACAGCACAGTGCATGCTCTCGTGTGTACTAGTGAATGTATTCAAATATTAGGTCCTTACATATGAAATTGGCATTTTGTTGTCCCGGCTACTTTGATCTGTATTATCTCCTCTTTGATTATTCCAATTAAAAATGTGTACAGCTATTTTAAAGGATTTTAAATCAAATCATTATCTGTGATGAAAAGTTGATCCTGTACGACGATCGGAAACGCTCATCGCGTTGAACCCTGGCGAACCAGCCATTTCCTGCCCCAAGCGAAAATTGACTCAAAAAAGTTACTGCTGAGGTCTGTTTGGTGGACTAGTGCCGGTGTCGTACACTACAGCTTTCTTAAATCTGGCCAGACGATTACGGCAGATGTTTAGTGTCAGCAACTGAAAACCATGATGGAAAAGCTAGCTGCTAAACAACCGATTCTGGTCAATCGCTCTAGGCCAATGCTGCTTCAGGACAACGCTAGACCACACACTGCACAACAGACGGCTACCAAATTAGAGGAGCTTCAACTGGAATGTTTAAGACATCCACCGTACTCCTCGGACCTTGCTCCAGCAGATTACCATTTTTTCGAAATTTGGATAACTTCTTGCGAGGGAAAAAATTCAACTCTGATGGGGCCGTCCAAAGCGCCTTCAATGGTTTTGTTGATTCCCGTCCGAATGGTCTTTTTAGTATAGGGATCAATGAACTACCTTTCAGATGGCCAAAGTGCATTAATAGCAATGGTACAAATTTTGATTAAATAAATATATATGTATTTATATATTATATTAAATAAATATGTTTAAAAAATTGATTTTATTTTCCTTCCTTGCAAAACGCTAATTTAATATGTAATGACCTGATATATAAATTGAAATTATTATTTGGCCAACCTAACTTAACATATTTATATCCTGTTCTAAATCTTAATTTAAGAAACAAACTCGTATTTTTATTCATATGAAAAAATCTTAGAAAAGGTCGTACACTTGAACAAGATTCAATTGCCCTCAACCTTTTTTAGTGGATCGTCAAAATCGTTACTCGATACTGTTACTGTAAAGGGAACGGAAAATTTCACCATCAACACGTATTTGACCGTTTTTTTGACATACGAAAAACCATTTAATAAAAATAAAAATGCTCTGCCTTATTTTTATAGACAATATCCCTTTAAAGTAGATAAGTGTAGCTGTAAGGTATAATATTATAATAATAATGACGTCTTTAACACTTTAAGATTACAAGAAAATACTCTTCGGCTAATTACATAATTAAGCATTAAAGAAGCTACTAAAAGACGTTGACGTTGAAAGCCGTGTTGGCGGGAACTGTGTCACAGCTCTCTGCCAGAGCTCCCGAGTTAGTGCAGTTTCACTATTAAATTACAAAGTATAACGTATGTACTCAGCAATTGAATCACTTAGATTACAATTTCTTACGTATTACGTACGTACGTATTATTGTTTGTGTATGCCTTTATTATAAATTACAATAACATATATGTGAATTAGTCGTAGAGAATATCCTATGTTCGCAAGTAATTCAGTTTATGTAGCCAATCACGAAATTTATCATCCAACCATATACCTACCTCTCTTAGAATCTCTTCAATGTTTCAAGATTGCTTCTTCAAAATAAGTCTACATTTGATGCTTGCTTACTTTAGTGCCCATGAAGTATACTTTTCTTGAGTCTAAAAAAATGTATCAAGTATGTGATGAAACCTGAAACAAATATGTTGAAAAATGAAGCTTTGTTGCCATTTAAATGAAGTAAATATCGAAATATGATGATAAACATATCTTTCGTAAACATTTCCATAATATATATTGTGAAACACTATGGAAACATTATATCGCAATCAACTGAAAACATCTGAATCTTTTCGACCTTAACTCTTAATCTAAATTAAGACTTTTAATCCAGCAAGAACGAATTAAACTCTTTCTAACAATTAACTTTCCGAAATGAAGCAAAGAACTTTCAAAGAAAATATAGGCCTGATAAGTTCGTGCGTCGTCGAGTTCAATAAAATTAATTGAACAGCTAGTATTAGCAAACTTGTTGGTTCGTTTCCACTCCGTCTGGTTCAAGGCGACGGTCGTCTTAACACGGGACACCTCATATATATCACAAAAACCACCAGAAGGATACTTACTGTCAAAATACAGATACTAAATAACAAATATGAATTATTTGAAAGATACCAGATTTGAAACAAGCCAGTTAAACAAGATAAAGTAGACTTTTTAGCTTACAATAAAAAAAAATTAATCCTATTTAACAGCACATGCCTCACGACAGCCTTAATAGGCAGTCACGCATATTTATATTATTTATAATGATTCGACTATGGTTACAGTTACTAAATTGTTAGTGGAAAGTTTCTTCAGAGTGATCTGGTTCACTCTGAAGAAGCGTGTGAGTAAAGACTGGTCATTTTAACTTTTGTATTATTATATTATATATGAGAGAAGTGGCATGAAAGATCCTCATTCTTTTAATGAAAAAAATGATGATTTTTTCTTCTTCAATTATTATTTATTTATTATTTATGTGGTCATTTTAAACAAAAAACCTTAAAAGCTATGGAATGTTCATTTAAAAAAAAATTTATTTTGGCTCTTTCATAACATTTCGGTATTGAAAGAACTACTAAAAGTCATGAAAGAGCCAGTCTGTATTATAAAGTGTAATTGTGAAAATTATGAAAAATAATATTAATTCCACTTTAAAAAAATAAAATAAAAAGACATACTAACAAATTCTTTTTAAAAACAACTGACATTTTTAAGAAATGTTTAATTCTATCAGTCATTTTAAGTAATTCTAGTAACACTTGAATCTTAACATATTTTTCAGCCATGCCTGTTATATATATAATCTTTACATATTAGAGGCGGATTATTTTTTATTTATTTTTACATAATACTAACAAAATAACAAATAATATCTTCTACCAAAAACAACATCGTTAAATCATTCATCCGGCTCTTTCATTACTTATTCTTTAAAAAAATATAACCCTTAAAATAACAACAATATCAAAACTTTTGCGGCTCACTTTTTACGCAACTGCAAGGCCAAATATATGCACAAACTCAATCAACAATCCATTTACCTATACTTCTTTTCAATAAAATACCAAAAAACAAGTTAACTGAAGCAAAATACTTACTTTTAAGTACCAACAACTTCGACTCGATGCGCCGGCGTCCGTTGGTTTCGGCGGACTGTCAAATGTTTGTGGATGACGGGGAATTACTGTTGCTCACTTAAAAATTAAATTACCAACCAAATCCGTTTATAAATTCCCAAAATAATGTAAGTGGCTCTTTCAAAACCTGGCTCCTTCATGCCACTTCTCCCCTGTACTAAGTTTCGTAAGAAAATCTTATTGTGACATCAGCTTTGCAAATGTAGTGTACACAATCGTTAACTTGGTTTTCTGCTGACGTTTAGATCGTAGGTGGGTAAGTCTAAAAAGAGCCGTCCAGTGGTAATGTACTCCTGTGTAGGTTCCTCGCGCCACGGTTCTATTGTCTCGCTCAATACATCCAATTACTGTATTCTTCTATTCTTTCATACTGCTGTTATGATTTAGCTCGCTCAGGTATGAAAGACGAGGGGCTTATCTAGTAGCTCGGGTTTATATTAGAAAACGAAACTTGTAGGTTCTGAAATTCGTTTTGTTGTTTCATTGTGAGGTTTACAATTACATTACATGTATTTAGTCAGATATCAATTTAATTCAAATAAAGCTTCATGTGCTTGCAACTCTGAGTACATATAAAATAAATAATTGTTTACTTTTTTGAATATTTCTCCATGCGAGAACAGTGATCACATCTCCTTCGGTCAGTCAGGAGATGTCAGTTCGATCAATCAATGAACCACGTGAGCTTTAAACCGTGCCATCTTAATCCTTTAAGAAAAATTGTAAACCACGTCTGTAGATATGGATGAATATATTTCACAACAATATTATCCCCAACAAGACATCTCCAAGTGAACTAATCAAATGAAGCTGCATAATGTAATGTAATAACGGAGATGGCTCGCGAGGTTATCTGCAGAGCGCAGGAGATGCGTAGCTTCCAAGCAACAATGAGACGAGGTGGTTTACTCTGCCTTATGCTGTTCTGTTGATAATACCTGGCTCAAACCACACGCAAGACATGAGCTATAGTTTGGTTATGTATTGTTTAGCTGCAGTGTATTTGTAAATGTTTAGAAAACGGTATATCGATTTCTCTAGAAGTTATTTGGAAGGTAACACTTGACTAATAAAATGATAGTTTCTATCTGTTTGGATATTACTCGCCACTTTCCAAACACTCCCCAGTACCTCATTATCATATTATAGTTGTAGAAGAGCTTCTTGTATCAAGACCTCGTCCGTGTACGGTCCTTTCTATTGTGAACGCCGTAACAAGCACGTTTAGGTGGTTGTGCTGCGGTCAAAGGGAAGGACAGCCAGTGCACATACTAGAACAAAGTGATTTGTCGATATAATAATAGTATTCAATTTTTTTTTTTTTTTTTTATTCGTGCCAAAGTAGTACAACATTGCTCTTAAAAGTATCTTAGAATAAAGGTGTAAGTACAAAAGAATACATATTTATTACAGTGCATTAATCTTAAACACTAGATTTATTGGCTGCAATTCTTGTTGTAGAAAGCACCGCTGCGCCCTAACTAGACTACGGCAGTAGTCTGTACTAAGGGCTACAGCGCCGTTCCCAGTTTATCATGTGGGTGTTTATTTTACTTTATTTACATTTCACACAGGTTACACAATACGTTACATATTTCAAAGTACAATAAGGGCATTCTTAAACACTTCTATTAAGCAAAATTAAAATAAAAAAGAAAACAAAATTAATACATTTTGCGATATCCTATATTTAGACAATAATTTTTAAAGTTATCAATCGAACACAAAAAAGTTAGATAAAAATGTACCAGCCTTATGCAAGCTAAATTATTATTAGCACGAATATAAAATACATAAAAATACAAATACAACATCAGCCCATAACATACACTCCAATTGCATTGGATTAGTTTTATAATTTTGATACATTAAACGGCTACGACTAGTGATTTTCGGATGTGCAGGCCGTCGTCAAGTACGAACTTGATGGCCGACTATAAAAATAGTTTAAAAAACCTAACAATACAATTCTCGCTCCGATCGCCACGCGGTGCGGACGTGCAAGCCCCGTTCTCCGTTGATCGGTCCTTTCCCGCTATTCCGTGGCGCTCAGTCTACTGACGTCACAGTATAGCGTGTTGGATCCGTGCTACGGTTTTCAAGGTTTTTCTACTCCGTCTGAGTGCTTTCGAAGTGCGATTTTTCTTTGCGACTAAGCCCCTTAGTCTTCAAAGTGCTGTGCTAAGTAGTGTTGTGCTTGTGCTGAGTGCAGTGTTGTGCCCAGCGTAAGTAGTCTGGTTTCAGTGCAAAGGATACTTAACGGTGACAACGAATTTGTACTGAACCAGTCCTTTTTATTTTTATTTATTTCTCTTCTCTATTTTATTTATTTTTCTCCTATTTTCATATTTATTTTTATCATATTTGTGTGTTTTCGTGTGTATTTGTCCTTTCTGTCGGTAAAGGTTGACCCTAACGCGGTCAACTCTTTACCTGCGTACCCTTTTTTAGGTTTCTAGGTAGCGGCCTTCGGCGTACTACGGTTAGTTTTAAGTTATTCTCCCCAGCCCCCCTACCGCTGGTAGGGAGGTTTGCCGCTAGGATTTTGCTAGGTTTTTAGGAACTAGGCATCTTTTATTATACTTACATTTTTACATATTATTGTCCCAACCCTCCCTAATGGATCCGCTAATCATTATTAACGCGTTCACCCAGGCGCTTGCTGCGGCAGGCGTCTCCATCCCAAAAGACATCCTAACGCAGGCCTTGCAGGCATCAATCGCGTCCCCGGCCCCTCAGGCCCCAACCCCAGCCCCTCAGGCCTCCAACACCCAGACCCCTCAGGTCTATAGCTCTCCCGCGTCTCCCGTTCCATCCGATATGGACTGCGCGTCGGTCTCATCCTCGCGATCATCTCGTAGGAAGCGTACCGCTCCCGGGAGCGATTCAGACTCCGCCGCGTCCGAAGCTTCGTCGGTCGCCGCCACCTTAACCGGCTCTCCTGAGCCCGCCTTCCAATTAGTTACCAAACGCTCCAAGAAGCGTTCGAAAAAAGCCGCGGTGTCTTCAACACCCGAGCCAACCCCGGTGTCTTCTACACCCGCCCCCGCGCCGCTCATGTCACTCGAAGTGACCGCGTCTCCGTCGGTCCCATCGAAGCCAGCGACGCGCTGCGCTCCCGTCTCGCCGAAACCTCAGCTCCCTCCGCCCGTCTTCCTGCGTGAAAAAACGCACTGGACCGCGGTTTCTAACTTGTGCAAAGAGCACAAAATTAATTACTTAAAAGCCGCCAACGCTGGCGATACAATCAAAATTCAAGTAGCGACCGTCGACGACTTCCGCGCGTTTACCAGGTTGCTCGGGTTAAATCAAATCGCGTACCACACCTACGCCCTCCCGGAGGAGCGTAAGATCCGCGCAGTACTACGGGGCGTCCCGTTCGAGCTCGCGAATGAAGAAATCCTCGAGGACCTTAAGTCCCAGGGTTTCCCGGCCGAAGCAGTGCACAAGATGCACTCTAACCGCGGTAGGCGCTTTCCGTTAGCTTTAGTTATCTTGTCGAATACTCCCAACTCGAGGGAGATCTTTAGAGAGGCTCGCACAATTTGCGGACTCTCAAATATCTCTGTTGAGCGTCCCAACCCCCGCGGTCACCCTGGGCAGTGCCACCGCTGCCAGCTCTACGGCCACGCAGCGGCTAACTGCTCAGCTCCCCCCAGGTGCGTTAAGTGCCTGGATCCACATTTTACGAAGGAGTGCACTCGCACTCCCGAATCCACTTCCCCCCCTGCCTGTGTGCTAGGCGGCGAGTCTGGTCACACAGCTAACTACAGGGGCTGCCCGCGTGCTCCGCGCTCCACCGCCAAGAGGGTCGCGCCTAAACCGGCGCCGCCGCTCACTCCCGCTAACTTCCCGCCGCTGCGCAACCGGGGTCCCCCGGAAGCAAAGCCCGTTCAGCCGACGCCTACTCCGGCTCTGTCTTGGAGGCAGCATCCGGCCGTTCCGCCTGCACCTTCCCGACCCATCCCAGCTCCCGTAGCTTCCGTAGGGCCGCGTCCTTCTCCGTCATCCGCACCTCAGTCGTCGTTGGCTGAGGACATGAAGACCGTGTTCGACGTTATTCAAAACGTCGATATTAACGAAATTTCCGTGCTCGCACGCAAACTGCGAGCCGCCCGCTCTCCTCAAGAGCGTTTATTTGCTTTAGCCGAGCATCACTCGCTTCTAAGTTCGTTGTAAATTCTTTTATATTTGTATAAATTCGTAAATAATAAATTATAATGTCTAGACCCGCGAATCTCGCGTCCAGTCGTATTAAACCCAAGGGCTTATCCCTAGTATCTTTTAACGCTCGTAGCGTTAATACCAACCTTCCCGAGATTAAACTGTTCCTTCAGAACAAAGAACCTGACTTATTCCTTCTCCAGGAGACATGGCTTACTCCAAACCGCTCCAGGGGATTCGCTATACCTAAGTACGCGTTTATTCGTAACGATAGGCCCAACTCTGACGGTTTCGGCGGCACCGCTATATATTACAAAAGAGGCTTCCACTGCTGTCCTCTCCCTACCCCTCCTCTCCTCAACATGGAAGCCACTGTGTGTAGATTGGCTATGACTGGTCATCCGACCATCATCATAGCTTCAATCTACATACCTAATGGTACCAGACCAATCCGCAGCGACTTTGAGGCCATTCTCGCCCTCGGCCATTCAGTCATTATGTTCGGAGACTTTAACTCCAAACATACTGACTGGACGTGCCTATCGACTAACACCAGCGGTATCGCTCTCCTCGACATCACTAACTCCCTTGACCTAGACGTCATATCCCCCATCACTCCCACTCACTATCCCAACAACCCGTCCTACTCTCCTGACATCCTCGACTTTGCAATTATCAAGCGAATCAATCTTGATCTAAGGTCTATCGAACCGCTCGATGACCTAGGCTCCGACCATCGCCCCGTTTCCCTCGTGCTAGGACCGCCGAACGATAACGTCTCATCTCCTAAGACCTTTACCAACTGGAAAGGCTTTAAAAATACGTTAGTTTCAGCCTTAGAGGCTCCGAACTCTCCACTCGCGATCTCTCCCGAACAATTAGATAGCCCGGATAAAATCGATTCATTAGTAAATACTCTCACTGATGCTATCAACTAAGCCATCAGTGACAACGACAAGGTTGCTAAGCTAGGCAAACCCACGCTTCCCTTAGCCGTTAGCAATCTTATTAAAGCTAAGAACGCGGCTCTCCGGAGAGCCAAGAAATATCCCACGCCCGCCTATAGAACAGCTGCGAATCAGCTTCAACGTAAAGTTAGGTCTTGCCTCGCGGAACTCCGAGACGCTCAGATGAACGATCTCATGGCGAATATCTCTCCGTCCCACCAAGCGTACTATAGCATGGCCCGAGCCTCACGCGTAGACACCGCCTCTCACGTTCCTCCTCTCACTCGTCCCGATGGCACTACTGCCTTCGAAGTCGAAGAGAAAGCCGAATGCTTCGCCGACAGCATTGCCGCACAATGCTCGCCCAGCACGCAACCTGCTGATCCCTCGCACATCCAGGCGGTGGAGGACGAAGTCCTTCGCAGAGACTCTCTCCCCATCACCGCCGACCCTGTCACAGTCTCTAATGACGAAATCTTGCTTCTCATTAGAAATCAAAAGTCCAAAAAGGCTCCGGGTGCGGATGGAATTTCCAACCACGCACTTAAGCACCTACCTCAACAGATGCTTACCTTGTTAGCTATCATTTTCAATGCCTGCTTGGACCATAGCTACTTTCCAAAAGCTTGGAAAGAAGCGACAGTCATAGGCATTCCCAAGCCGGGCAAACCTCTGAACGTCCCGGCTAATCACAGACCCATCAGCCTCCTCAAGGCAATGTCTAAACTTCTCGAGAGAGTCATACTCTCTCGAATGCGGAACCATCTGTTTCCAACGGATGGCGATCCTCTCATTATTCCCCATCAGTTCGGCTTTCGCGCTAAACACTCCTGCCCTCAACAAGTCCACCGAATCGTCGAGTATATACTTGACGGTTTCTATCCGCGTCGTTATAAAACAGTCGCGGTTTTCTTTGACGTAGCCAAGGCTTTCGATAAAGTCTGGCACAGCGGTCTCGTTTATAAACTCTACAAGATAGGCTTACCGGATCGCCTAGTCAGGTTTATAGCGTCGTTTCTCAAAGACCGTACATTTCGATTTAAACACGAAGGCACGCTTTCTGCGCCTCGTCCCATAAAGGCTGGAGTCCCTCAAGGCTCAGTCCTCGCCCCTCTGCTGTACACCGTGTACACCAACGACATTCCCATACCGCCGAAAGGCGTCGAACTCGCCCTCTTTGCTGACGACACCGCACTCTATACCAAAGGCCACAGTGTTCGGCACCTTGTAACCAGACTCCAAAAGGCCGTAAACGCCCTTGGTGTATGGTTTCAAAAATGGCGCATCGATGTGAACCCTGAAAAGAGTTCTGCGATGCGCTTCGACCACAAACGCCGTCGTCCCGATGGCGATCCCCACGTCCGAATGTTAGGCATTCCCATCCCCTGGAAGCGCAGTACTAAATACTTAGGCGTCACATTAGATCCGACGCTTTCTTTCAAGCCACACGTCGAAAGAGTTTCGAAACTCGCTCGTCACTATTTAGGCCGCCTTAATAGCATGTTAGGTAGAAAAAGTAAAATGTCCTTCAGAAACAAACGTACACTTTACAAGGTCTGCGTTAGACCCGTTATGACGTATGCCTCGCCAATCTTTGCCCACGCCAAACCCTCCCTCCTGCACAAACTGCAGGTAGTTCAAAACCTCTTTTGCCGCCGGGCCACAAACGCACCTTGGTACGTGCGTAACGCGGACTTGCATAGAGATCTTGAATTGCCTACAGTACAACAACATCTCAAAACACTCTCTGAAGCGTTTTTCAAACGCTCCGAAACCCATCCCAATCCTCTAGTTCGTGATTCAGTCTCATATACTACTCCTGTGTTAGACTCGAAGTTCAAAGTCGCTAGGCCTAGGAATGCGCAAGCGTACTCATCCACCAGACTGTCCGCCGATCTCGAGGCCCTTCTGGCCGCAAATTCTAATTCTAACGTAAATTCTAATTCTAACGTAAATCCAAATTCTTAACGTAAATGCGAATTAATTCAATTTTATTTTGCAATTTTTAATTTTTATTATTTTATTTTCTATTATTGTTTTCATTTTGAGCACCATCAGTGCTATGTATTAACCTTCAGTGCTTTGAGCACCTTCAGTGCTATGTAATCCCAGCGGGTGACCCCTTCTGGGCCCCGCTAGCGCGGCCTCTTTCTCCAATTGGCCGTCGCTCAGATGAAGGCTGAGTGGCAAAAATGCACGAGCCGACAGGGGGTTTTTAGTGGGTATGGTCCTGGTAGGCGTCGGGACGAGTCCCACATAACTTTGGAATCGCGCCAGAGTATGCGTCAGGGCATTTTTATCCTCCTGCCTTTCCCGCGGAGGGGAACAAAAAAAAACAAAAAAAAAAAAACTAACAATACTTCAAGTCTCGGTCTGCGTGCGTTCTCGAGCGCACGTCGATCGCAGACGCCTTCCCGCTCTTTTAGCCCCCGCGCTAATTGAGCACCCAAATTTCATTGGTTGTTGTCGTAATATATAATTTCATAGTTGTTTACCGTATTAAGTTTCTAACGCCGTTTTCACGGCGGTCAGTGGCTCGTTAACCGTACTTCTAAAAAGTTTCTAACGCCGTTTTCACGGCGACCAGTGGCTTGTTAACCGTACTTCGTGGAACGTGAGCTTCGTCGACGGGAATTCGTTGTTCCAGGACTTCAAGTGCCGTGTTCGAGTAAGTTATCCGCGTCGTTCTCAACCGCCCTACTGCGTGTAGGGTGGTTTTAGGAAGTTAGTCATCGTTGTTAGGTTCATATATTGTCTCTCCCCAACCCCTCCGCAATGGCTTCCCTAAGCTTTGACGAGTTTAGGAAGAAGTTAATTGAAAGTACTGAAGGCATGTCTTTAAATGCTGATAAGTACCGTTTTTTAGATTCCCTTATCCCTAATCTCATGACATTAATGTCCACAATGGCCCCTCAGGCCACCCCAGCTCCCCAGACCCCTCAGGTCTTAGGCCCTCCCGCGTCCCCTTCCTCCAGTGACATGGAGTGCGAAGTAGACGCCCCTCTGCGCCGCAAGCGCGCACCCGCGACTGAGTCTTCCTCGGACGCCACCCCAACTGGCCCTGAGCCTCCCTCTTTCACCCTTGTTAAGAAGCGCTCTAAGAAGCGCTCGAAACAAGACCCGGCGCCCTCCACGCCCGTCCCTACACCCCCTGCGGCGTCTTCAACGCCAGCTGCCCCGGTGTCTTCAACACTCGCTCCGGCCCCAACTTCTGTCAAGGCCAAGGTCCCACCACCCGTTTTCCTTCGGGAAAAGGGTAAATGGACTGAGGTCTCGACACTGTGCAATGAGCACAAGATCCATTACACCCGAGCGGTAAACTCGGGTGAATCTATTAAAATCACTGTCTCCTCGATAGACGATTTCCGAGCTTTGACTAAGCTCCTCACCGATAAGCAATATGCTTATCACACTTATGCTCTGTCAGAAGAGCGTAAGATCAGAGCGGTACTCAGGGGAGTCCCGTTCGAATTATCGAACGAGGCTATCCTGGAGGATCTGCAGTCCCAAGGCTTCCCGGCACTCGCGGTGCATAAAATGCACAGCAAGTACGGGAGGCAACACCCTCTCGCTTTGGTGATTCTCGCCAACGTCCCCAAGTCCAGAGAAATCCTGAAAGGGGTTAGCTCTATTTGCGGCCTCTCTGGGATCTCAATCGAGGCGCCTCATCGCCGCGGTCATCCCGGCCAGTGCCACCGGTGCCAGTTGTACGGGCACGCGGCGGCCAACTGCCGCGCACCGCCCAGGTGCGTCAAGTGCCTGGTCCCTCACTTCACTAAGGAGTGCAATCGCACTCCTGAAACTCCCTCTCCTCCCGATTGCGTGCTTTGTGGCCAGTCCGGCCACACCGCAAATTACAGGGGCTGCCCTCGTGCACCCCGTTGTATGCGCTCCAATTCCAAGAGGGCGGCACCCAAACAGGCTCCGCGCCTTTCCCAAGAAAACTTTCCGCCGCTGCGTAGCCGGGTCCCTCCGGCTGCTAAGCCTACACAATCCAGGCCTGCCCCAGAAAACTGGAGGCAGCGCCCCGCATCGAATCCCATCCCGGCTCCTCGCCCATACAAACCCACTCCTCAATCCTCCGTAGCAGACGATATGCGTATCGTCTGCGACACTTTAAAAAATGTCGATGTTAGTGAAATCGCAGTCTTAGCCCGTAAACTTAGGGCTTCACATACTCCGACAGAGCGTTTGCTAGCTCTGGCGGAGCATAGTTCCCTTCTCAATTCATTATAGGTTCATTTAAATGAATTGATCCCTAAATCATGCTTCGGCCGACCTCTGCCCAGCCCCGGCTTCACCGGAGGCTGCCCAGAACGGCCACCAACTCATGTCCCTTTGAGCACCTTCAGTGCAACTTTCACTACAGGCAGAAGACCCGCTAGCGGGTCTCCGCCAGCGCGCCCAACTTCCCGACGGGTGACGCTTTCGATGAAGGCTAACGGTAATAACTACAGCCAACAGGTGGTTTTTAGTGGGTAGGTGCCATTCTGGTGAGTCCCACATAACCCCCCCGCAGAGGAATTTACCTGCGGGCGGGTATGCATGACGCATCTTCCACCTCCCTCCCGCGAGGATGCCTCGGCAGCAAAAAAAAAAAAAAAAACTAACAATACTAAGTGCGTTTGTAACTTCTTTACGAAACAGTATGGAATGTTGAATATATTTTCCAGGAGCAAAGTTACATACAGTCATACAAATATGTCCCAAGGGCTACGCGAGTTAAGCTGCGGACAAGAACTAGTTATATCATATTAAAAATTAATCAAAAATAATTCGTAATTTAATTAAAGAGTAAATTAATTAAAAAATATCCTGTCTCATCACGCTTAGAGTAACATTTTGACAAGTGACCCTTATAAATGATCGTTAGAGAAAGCACTACGTTTGTACAGCTCAATATGGCCCAAAACGGGCAGTGTTTTTTGTTAAATTACTTTTTGTAAGTTACTTATAAATTGTAGGCTTAGCCTCTAAAACATTAGGTGTAGATTGTCAAAAGAAATTTCGGTCCTGACGTTCCTCACATGGTAGTAATTAATTGTTTTACTGAACTTGATTGGGTGTGGTTTGAATGAGACACAAAACATCATAGCTATTTTTTTAATTTATATGTATTCACGTTTATAATAGCTAGTATTGTGCAAAGCGCTTAAAAGAGCTTTTTCGAGATATCAATTTGAAAGACAGAAGGTTACAACAGCACCTTATCCTACAAAGCAACAAATGTTAGGCTGGAGCCGCAGGTTTATCGATGTTTGTGCTTAGGGCCGTGGATGTTCAAACAATAGACAAAAATAAAAATATTGAAGAATTATAAAATGATAGAGCTTAGAATGAAACAACCGGAATAATATTGTATGAAACAAAAATAGGTCAACCGAAACTCATCATCTGTGGTGGATGGCATACTCTATGATGCAGATTAAACATCATATTTTGAGGCTTTTTAATTCATCATGAAAACATACTTTCTTTAACAATGAACAGTGTTTCTCATGATATATTTATTACCAAGCTGGGTGATATTGTTAGTCACGGGATGTTTTTCGATGGCTGGAACCTTATGTTCCGGAGCGAAGTCGGCGGTTGTTATTAAGGGATCTTGTTCTTCTTTCGTTCCAGAGACATGAGGAGTGCCTCGAGGTTCCCAACTAGAAAAATTATAGTTTAATACAAATATCAATGATATTAAATACATTTTTAAACATTGCAATTCTATCTTATATGCAGATGATATGAAGATTTATTAAGACTGATTCTCAATGCGTATTGCTTCAAAAGGACTTGGATAGTTTGTTATGTTATTGTACAAATAA
The DNA here is from genome assembly GCA_923062675.1 of Marasmarcha lunaedactyla. Classification (NCBI taxonomy): domain Eukaryota; kingdom Metazoa; phylum Arthropoda; class Insecta; order Lepidoptera; family Pterophoridae; genus Marasmarcha; species Marasmarcha lunaedactyla. The sequence goes on from OV281341.1 coordinate 1,581,122, forward strand.
TTGTTTATTACATAACGTAAAAAAGTGCTGATTAATTTTATTTACTAGAAAAAAAATGCTCTAAGTAACTATACTATTCATAATCAGCCTTTGACTTGAATTGTGATAAATTCAAAACAGGTTTGTTCCACCAAGTTTACCATATCATAACAGGTGACGAATCTTGGATTTATCAATATGATCCAGAAACAAGGTGGCAGTCAGCAGTATGGTTGTTTCAAAACAAACCAACGCTTACGAAAATGAAACAATCGAGAAGCGCTGGAAACATTTTGATCGCTAGTTTTTTCTGCTTAAATTTATTAAGAAACAAAATTAGCATCAATGCAGAGTGGTAAACTACCAAATTCTTACCAGAAATGTTTGCTGCTGCGAGCAACAATAGAACGAATACGGGACTCCGAGGCCTAACGAGGGACTTCCGTACACTTACGTACACCACATCGGTAAAACTTTTGGGTTTTCCACCTTACATTGATTTGGCACCGTGTAACTTCTTCTTGTTCCCTAAAATTAAAAACCAGCTCAAAGGGATAAAGTCTTCATCGCAAGAAGACGCGTTCACTGCGGTCGAAGTACCTGTTGCAGACTGGAAAATGTGCTTTGAAAATTGATTCAGACGCATGAAATTTGTAAAGACTCTTGTGGAGAGTTCTTTGAAAAGATGTAATAAAAATATAGTTTAAAACTATATTAACTAATTATACTCCCGATACGTTTTTATACAGAGCCTGTAATATTTATGACCAAAAATTCAGTTAAGTTGACGTAATTGACTGTAGCATAAAAGTGTATTGAAATAACTCTTATGCTTTGTTAATTATTATTATTTTATGAAGTTATTTTTGTGAGTAAGTGTATAAAGTTAGTTATGTCTTTTTTGTTTTCGAGTAATAGGATAAGTGTACAGTAACAGTAAAAATTTGATTGATTTGTGATTTAGAATTTGTTATTTTTATTTACTGTATGAAAATATTGTATTTTTTACTTAATGTAAATAAAATATAACAAAAATAAAATAAATAATATGCATATAAATAAATATAGGATTTAGTGGAATTCAAAAATTACAGATTTTATTTGTATACTAGTTGCTGTAGCGGGTAGGCGCTACACCGCAGTAACCAAACTGTAGTGTAAGCTCAACTGTAAACAATTGAAAAACAATATAGTTAATTTATTTGCTGTTTTCCGTCGGCTTTAATTCCTCTCGCGCAATCTATAACACCTTTTAAAGACCGTCTTTACTTTTTATGTGCTTCCGTCTTCCAAGTTACGCAAATTTCCTAATACTGAAAAAAAATATTTCGAACTTGATTGTTACAGGTTATAAATCTGAAGTGATTCATTAATTTGAATCATCACAGCACAAAGGCAGTATTTGTGGTCGTCATGTTGTTCAAGTGGTCCACCCGTTTGGTACAGATTACCTGACAACCTGGCTCACTGAATTTACGTAGTTTCCATCATAAATATTATATGACAGGTACGTCTTACGAGTCTAGTGGTTGTGATATCCCCGCATACATTCGCATACATTCTACGCAGTTTAATTCTTGTTTACATGTAAATCAGTTCAAAATAAGTAAAAATGCAAGCGTCACCAATAGCGTAATCTTGAAACTTCCATTAACGCCGAAACTTTTTTTTTATTGCCACGTCATTTTTATTTTTTAAATTCTATAACAAATCAAAGATCGTATGTTTATTATAAAGAAACACTGGACTCAACAGTATTAGACAACAGTAACTGGTTTTTATCTTATAGATTAAAAACCCTTAATACAATTCTCGAATGAGTTTTCAGTACAAACTTTAGCAAACCGAACGTGTACCATAAATGGTGAAATGGTAAGACAGTGATGCTTCTTACTGGATACTTCTAGCTACTTAATACTTTTACTTCAAAGTTTCAGGACGTAATAGAAAAGTTTGCTGCCGTCGTTCTTGGATAAAACAATAAGGTGATCGACTTATTGAATGATAGATCGCGTATTGGAAATCTGTAATTGGCATTTTCCATGAATTCTTACACAAAAAAATACTTACGAGATATTTTAAGTTCTTAGACTGAGCCTAATACTGAAATATATGATCCTTTACATGAATACTTATCGTTTACATTGAAATAAGATAGATGACTCTACAATTATTTCTCTATATTAATCCAGTGGAATTAGAATTGTAGCTCTGAACAGTATACTGTAGTAATGGATAGGTTTCGCTAATCTTCCAAAGATTAGTACTTGTAATTTCATAATCACATTTATACATAATTCTGGTCTTAGCTAACAGCCAGGTGGCGCATCGGTAGTATAAAACATTCAAACATTATACACAAATATTTATTTCAGTAGAATTCTTCCAAATACAAAACAAAGCGTAACGTTTGAAAGAGTAATTTGTTTTGAAACCAATCGGTATGTGTCGTAAATGTGTACGCGAGGAAACGCTTTGTAACCAAAGCAACAGTATTTCACGATACTTGCAGCTCTTCTCCTAAGTCTACTGATTCTACGGCGTGAAAATCTTCGTCTAAATAATTGTATTCTGGATTAAAGGAAGAATATCTATCAAAATAATAAGAGTAAGAAAATATGAAGCAATAAATGTCAGGATACGAGTAATAAAAGCTAACAAGCTGTGGAATTTGACGAATTAAAAAACCCGACTGTTAAAAGTTATTCTCCAGTATAATTCCTGTTACCACGGGATTTCCGGATACACAACTGAATCTAAAGACAAAATATGTTGAAATCCGTCAAACGGTTAAGACTGCGGAGCGTGCCAAAGGGCTTACCACACCAATCGATTGATCGTCGATCAATGGTAGATGGAACAGTCGACGTCGATCGACGATCGATCGACTGGTGTAGATCGATAACACCTATAGAAATATACTTATATACATGACCCTTACTTAAGTTTTGAGAAATAAAATAAATTTATTTAAAGTTTGTGGGATGAAGTAGTGTTAGGACGTACAGCGAGGGTGTAGTTGATACTAGCTCGGGCCGACGGCAGATTTGCAAGTACAGAGTCAACGCAACTGTTCAGTAGTCGAAAGTGTAAACTAAACTATTTTATTTTATTTTATTTTTTATTTTATTTATTTAGGAAAACATACAGCATTATATAAATACATAGGAAAATATTACAAGCAGGTGGTTCACAAGCCAATTAAGTTTTCACTGTTAATTGTAATAAATATTGGGTAGATTAAACAGAAGTTAAGTAACAATTTAAAGTTATAATACGTTATGGAAAAGTCAATAGAAAGTTTTAGTTTTAAAGCCATTTTTATTTAAGCTGCTTGATGGTAGATATGAATTTGTGGGGTTTCAGATTAAATATATCTAAGGTTTGATAATTCTGGTTATAAAAATTACAGGCTCTAACAATAAAGCGATTTTTACTGTAATTAGTCTTACAGGCTGGAAGAGCAAAAGTAGATCTTAATTTTAACCGAAGATTGCATCTCTGACATTTAAAGTAAATATTATTTAGTAAGTATGAGGAATTAACAAAGTTATTAAGTATTTTGTAAAGAAAAATAACATCACGGTGTTCACGTCGCGTTTCAAGTTCTGTCAATACATCGGATGGGATTGTCTTAAATCTATAAACTAAACGCTTATAGAATTTGTCCTGAATACGTTGAATTGCATCCCTATATACCGAATACTGCGGGTTCCACACAGTAGAGGCGTATTCAAGATGCGACCTTACAAGGGAATTATATAAAATTATTAATGTATTCACATTTCTAAAGTCTACTGTTTGTCGAAATAAAAATCCCAACATTTTATAGGCTTTTGCAGTTATTTTATGAATATGCGACCGGAATAATAAATGATCATCCAAAAACACTCCCAAGTCTCTCACCTCAGTCACTCTATTAAGTGGTGTGTTATTTATTGTATAATTGTGATAAATAGTATTTTTTTTTTTCTAGAATAGGAGATAATACAACATTTTTTTATGTTTAAATATAATTTGTTACGCAAACAGTAATCGTAAAGAGCAGTTAAATCATTCTGAAGATCAAAGCAGTCCTTAATAGACTTAATTGTAATATAGATTTTTGTGTCATCTGCAAACAATAAAACCTTGGAGTAACCAAAGCAGTTTAAGACATCGTTAATAAATATGTTAAATAACAGTAAATAACAATAAATAAGTTAAATAATAAAATTCACACAAGTTAGTTTCTGTGGAACGTTTATTAACAAAACCGTGCTGTTGTGTAGTTAACAGCGGCCGGATAGCGGGAAATAAAGAGTCGTAAATAATTTTCTCAAATAACTTTGGCAAAACGGAGAGTTTGGAAATACCTCTTTAATTCGTTATATCATGTTTATTGCCGCTCTCAAAGATAGGTACCATAAAGGAGCGTTTCCAGACTACGGGCATTATACCACTGGACAGAGACAATCCAAAAAGGATACTTACAGGGTAAGAAAGTTCTTTACAACATTTTTTTAGAAAAATAGGATGAAGATCATCCGGGCCGCTACCCTTATTTACATCGAGGCGACCTAAATAGTTATCCACAATATATGGAGAAATATCAACGGAGTGTTTCATTAGCTTCCTGTATCGTAAAAGGTACAGAGTACGAGTCTTCTTCAAAAACTGATTTAAAATATGCACTAAAAAGATTAGCAATAGATTCACCGTCAGAAGAAGTACTACCTTCGTATTGCAAAGTATCGGGGATAATGTTGCTAGACTTTTTTGATTTAATGTACGACCCAAATTGCTTTGAGTTCTTATTTATATTATTTTCTGTCCTAGATATAAATTAATTATAACATGATTCAATTAAATCTTTGGCTTGTTTACGAAGTTCAGAAAAATTTTTATAGTCACCTAATCTATTATAGCATTTCCATTTTTTATGTATTTTTTTTTTTCTAATAAGTCTTATTAAAAGTGGCGAATACCAAATCGGATACTTGTTTTCCTTGGCTACATTTTTTGAAGGGACAAACTTAGCTATTATCTGGTTAATAAAATAATAGAATTTTCAACTGATACATTAATGTCACCGTTCTTAAGAACACTCCCCCAATCTACATCACTTAGAGCACTCCTTATTGCATCGTAACCGGCCGCGGCGTACCTCCTCACAACGCGCGGTGCGGGCCGCAACTCGGCGACCCCACGCACAGGTGTACACGACACGCGTAGCGCCGGGTGGTGTGCGTCCTCAGGCAGAGCCAGAGGTGCCGCGCGCGATACTGAGCATGCGCAGCTACTAAACACAAGATCTAAACATCTGTTATTTATGTTTAAGATACTGTTGTACTGTGACCAATCCATATAACTCATAATAAGATGCATTTGATTAGTAAATACATTAAAAAATGGATTATGTAAATCTTGGATACCTAGGCCATCAATGCGCGATTTCCATACTGCATCAGGAATGTTAAAATCTCCCAATAGAATAAATTCACTATTCGGCAGATCGACGCTTAAGTCTGACAAGTAGTCAAATAGTAATTGCTGAGCTAAAGCTTGATCTTTATTTTGTGGGAAGTAACAACAGAATATATATAAAAAGTCAGAAACGTTATGTGCACTATCAAGCGCGATTCCTACGCAAGCAATGTCGGGCGCGCCGGGCAGCGGCGGCAGCGCGCGCGGTATTTGTATGGTATTTACGTTACAAACATCATTCGTGCTTAAAATGTGGCACCACACTTAACTACGCAGATACATTAGTCTTGCTTAAGATGTTTAGCTTCAAACGCTTGCTCTAACTGCTTACATAGCGCCTTGAAATTGTTTCGTGAGCATAAGATACTCGTATAAAAAAAAACGGAAACTAGAAGAAAATTTTCATAGTTGTTCAATATGGCACTTGTCGTTATCAAGTTATCAGTGCAGTCACAGATGGCGCCACATTCTATACGTGAATGACTTTTGTAATGTAAATGGAACTTTACGTTTAGTTCACATTTTTGACTACTGAACAGGTAAGTTTGGGGCTCTGTTACCTGCAAATTAGCCATCGGGCCAGGCTACCTCGCCATTCAGCCTTGTCTGACATACATATTGAATCCCTGTGGTATACGGTTGCTACACGCGAAATAAGTAGTTGCATGCATTGCTCAAATAAAAAATTATGCAACATAGACTACATAAGAATCTTGAGTCTGAAAGACCAGGGGCTTTCTGGGATATTATGTAAGTAAATATGTGTCTGAGCAAACACTGCCTCTAATTAAGTAATCGTAAGGTACATTTGTAATCAGGTTAATTAATTCAAGTGGATCTAATTATTTAATACTCAGAGCAAAATTGTCTTTCTCTTGAGGTTACTGCTGTACGGAGTCTAGACATAAAAGTATAATAAAAGGTCTTATTTATTACTACAATCTTATAGCTAATTACCACAAATAGCATTTTATGTATTTCAGTAATTCATGAAGGTATTCTGTTTGTTGCAGGTATGTACGACGAAAACCCGAAAATTCAAAATGAAACTCTCATTCGTGTCTTAGAGAATGGATGAGGATTAAGATAGGATAACCAGGATAACAAGCGCATTGTTAAGTAAACCGGTTAAATGTACAATTTTGTGTACAAATCCTAAATTAAAAGAAAATGTGCTCAACAATGATAAAATAGAACATCTAGAGAAAGCTATAAACCTACGTATCCACTGAAACGTCCAAAACCAGGTACAGATTGTAATGACGCGCTATCTGTCCGCGCTCGCGGCAGGTCGCCGTCGCGTCGAGCGCCCCATGCCATCATCTAGTTTAAAGTGTATTTTATAGTAAACTACGGCAGCTATTGCTAATTAAAAAATACTTTTGAAAAGCTGACACTATACAGAAACAACTTATGTGTAAACTAATAAACGATGCTTAATTTTCAAAGTATAAAAAAATATTGAACTTGATAGTATGGTTTAAATTTGACAAAATTATTTGTTTAAAGAAAATTTTAAGGAATATTTTGTAATATATATCAAATTTTACCTACGCATCAGTAAACAAGATTAAATAATCTTTTTTTGATACCAAAATATCATTTCTTGGTGTGTAAAATGTAGCACAGGAAACGAAAACAAACCACCCATTCCCGCATCAGTTTCATATCGCCTGCCGTGGATGAAATAGCGAGAAGATGGCCGACCATATTAGGGTTTTGACACACTGGGCGACATTTTAGTTGATATTTAAAAAATAAAGACAAATATTATGTTTTGTAATATTTATTTGGAACAACTTTCAAATAATTCTTACATATGACAATTACAACATAATGAATAAATACAATTACAACAATGTAACAATGTGGAAACTTAATCATTGTGACATGTGTGTTTAATGATGTATTATGTTTTTTAAATGATAAATACTTTATCATAACTATACTGTGCACGCGGCTTCACTCGCGAAAAATTTCATGTTTGATAATGCTGTCATTTTTTTTTTGGGATAAATAGAATTCTAGATTCTGTAGTATTATATATAATTCTAATATTCTAATATTATATTTAATTCAATAATAAAATAATAGTGTTATATAGAATTCTGTGTATCAATCCAGGTACCTACCTTAGTTTCATATTCCATTAAAATCAATATTTAAAATATTTACATTAAAAAATCCATAAAAAAATGGTTTGCTTGGTAAAAAACGCATTTATTACTTTTCTTTCCATTTTAAATCTCTACTATCTTCTAATATGTTCACTTTATTTGTACATCGAAAAGGATAATTTCAATGACATGCACAACGTAATTATCGTTTTAAATATGTAAAAGATAAAAATATTTCCGCAAACTTTGTTGACCTAAATTTTTGTAAGATTCTCCATTCTCTGAATCGCAAACAGACACACAGAGCTATTTTGTTGAATACTGCACCAATGTGGGAACCATAATGCACGGCTGTCCCTCTGGAGATATCCTCCTGAAAAAAAATAAGCGATTGAATATAAACTATAATAAATATAGCAGAATATATAAAAAAATAACTTAAGGAAATTACGTACTTTGTTGCCGTTTGCTATCATCAAAATCATGTTAAATTTACTCATGATTCGTCAATCTGTACCAAGCCCTTATTTTAGTACTTAACAAAATCGTAGGCGACACGGGCGGCGCTGTTGGTGCCCACCTGAAGAAGAAAATATAAAATCTTATAATCCTACCTATATTAATTATATTTATTGCGCTTAAATCTATATTTATATTAGTTATGACTTGTTCTTCCAATAACAAGAGGAAATTTGATTCAAATTGCGATAAATCATACAAAAACTTAATTATAAAATACGCCCACAAAAATGGAGTAGTTGCATATCCATTTTATTGCATGTAAAAATATCGTAATAAACTTGGGATACATAATATAGTTAGATATTTCGAAAGATTGAATCTTGAGGTTTATTTAAACATATAACACTAATAATATCACATAATAAATAAATGATTACTTACATTTTAATCACAGGTTTCACAATTATTTATAAATTCACAAGTACTTGAAAATTTACGTCCTTAAAAAATTAATTTTTAAAATGTCAGCCTTCCAAATCTGTGCTTCTTTACCATCAAAAGATGCGTAATTTAATAAAGTACCATCTAGTATATTTTACTAGAAGCTTTACGAAACGTTTCATTGATAAAAATGCGTTCAAAACGAAAAAGTACTTTTTTTTTCTACTAGGCTGCTCTAGTCGCCCGGACAGTTGACGCATAAATTTTTAGGCTGCTCTAGTCGCCCGGACAGTTGAGTAGGTATGATCACGGATCTACAAAACATATAATAATATGTTGTACTTTGATTCTAGTAAGAAGCCGTTTTCACTAGATAATTACTCACAAAATAGCGAACTTACTAAATGATATCGCGCGACAGTGTCTGTGAATCTTTCTTATCTTCTCTGTACGTCTTTAGTGTAGCGTCTGGGCTTGTTCATACAGGGAACATGTGATCAGGATCTTTTTAAAGAACACCGTTTCTAAGGGTGTTGTTGTTTTGTAGCCACGTCACGTAGCCTGTAGTAATGTAATGGGCTTCTTCAATGACCGTGTTATAAATACTTTGACAAATTAAAAGCCATTCTTGCCAAATTTAGTATTTTGAAACATAAAATACCAACTTCGATATTAATACAACTGTATAAGTCACTAGGAGAATCTATAATCGCATACGGATTGAGCAGCTATGGTCTTACCTTTAAGACCCATCTGAATATGATCTATGAACTACAGCTTAGAATATTGAAAAAGATAGTACCACAAAAAATCAAGTTCAAGTTCAAAGATGACTACAGCAGATTGTTTCAATACTGCAATGTTTTACCCATTCATGATAAAATCAAATACACTTTACTCGTCGAAAATTATTTTAATAAAAATATACAAATACCGTATAACAAAGACGGGCGAACTCGCAGCACCACAAACAACAAATTAGCAATTCCAAAATTTAACAATCTCTACGGTAAAAACACTCTTGGGTATAAAATTCCTTATTTAATCAATAATTTGCCCAAAGAAGTGAAAATAAATTTAATACCTAAAAATATTAAGGATAAATTGAAAATACATTTTTTTAATAAACTTGAGTATTAAATACATCTTCATAACATGTATAAAACAAACCAAACAAATAACACAGATAAACAAAAAAAAAAAAAAAAAAAAAAAATATAATAAAAAAATATAATAATTGAAAAAAAAAAAAAGCGTAGCAATTCTACAAGCGTTACAATACATTCAACACCCTTTATAGATAGCTAAAAAACAAGTTTGACCTACGCACACGCGTGCAAATACACAGAAACTCGATCACAATTGCACAAAACCAGTTTTTGACTTGTATAAAAATATTTAGTAAGACTCGTGAACTTGTTTGTTCAAGATATTAAGTATGTTTTTTATAAAACAATTATCTACCGACGATGTTCGTTTATAAGTGATGTACGATAAAACTTTATTAAGTTTATGTTACATTGTTTTTTAAGCATAGAAATAAGTATTTGTTATAATAAATTGATTAAAGATTAAAGATTAAAGATTTAAACCATTAAATTGATTGAGCTCCGGCCTTTTTGCACAATGATTGATTTGAATACATTTTTTATAATAGGACGATTAACAAAATATTCCTATAAATTTTGAAATTTTGATTGAGTAAATTGACCATCTTGATGTTTGATGTTTGATTTTGCTAAATTCATGTATTGTTTGAAATACATATATATATATCAAACAATATATGAATTTAGCAAAATCAGTGACAATATCTAGTATATCAGAAGCACACAGGTCTGAATGTCAGTAGCTGTTATGCGACCCATTTGCTGGATTTGATTTATGTATAAGTGCGAGTATAAACACCAGTTTGTATATGCAATACAATACAATAATTCTTTATTGCCATCATAACACAAACATATTTGAAAAATTATAATAATAACAACATATCACAAGCATGAGACAATTTAGGCGGCCTTAGCAATCTCTTTCAGGCAGCATAATAGGTGAAAAAATATGATAATGGCAGGATTCTACTGTTATAAGGATTAACTTCAATAACTAATATGGATAATCATACATATTTATGTATATACATATAGACATAAAAAATGCTAAGTGTGGGATAGTCGTTTTGATTCGCATCTTAAAGGAATCAATAGAATGCAGTGATACAGGAATTAAATTCCAGAATGAGGTGGCTCTAGCCGTGAACGAATTCAGATAATAATGGGAAGTGCGACTTGGAGTAGCTAGCAGAAAATTGCTAGCTGACCTCAGATTACGTTCATGAGTTTCAAGCCGAAAAGAGAACCGCTCTTTAGGATAAGAAGGCAGGATAGGGTTAATCAGTATATTACACAAAAAATTAAGAGTGTGAGTATTATTGTCTGTATATTCATCGAACGTGTGGTCAACGTTATCTATTGCTTAGCTAAAACCTATTTATATCAATTATTAATAAAATCTAGTATCATCCTGTAACTCCATCGATATCCTACGCAGTGGTCACTGTTGTTGGCCACAAAACTTTATAATTTCGTTTGATACAGCAATATTGTAAAAGTTTAAGGTACGGTCGGAGCGCCCAACAGTATTAACCTGACTTACTAGCGCCTCAGTGTCTTATGTGTGTAGCTTACTGTTGCTACTTCTTACCTATTGGGAAAGGATTAAACTTCTAGTTCAGTCGTGTGATGCGAGTGTAATTTATACAAATAATTCGTGATTATATATAACATGTTTTTAATCAAGTGTTTCAAAGTAAGAATTGTAAGTAACTGTAACTGAGGGTGATGTGCTCACGACTTTATATTGCAAAAGACGTTACGTCTAGAATAATAATAATAAGGATATCAGTATATTTCATTTTCAAACTATTTGTTTACATTGACTAGAGGCTGATTTAAGCACAATAAGCCTGTATCAGAAGACTCCGATCTTCCTTTTCTGCAAGTTAGGTGTAATATAAATGATACATTACATATTCTTTCTTTAATGTTGCGTTTAATATCACAAATTTAACAAAAAATAACATTATGGAAAAGTAATAAAAAGATTAATGTGAAGATTAGTGTTTATAAATTTATTTATTTCAAATCATATATTCTTTTAAAATCTTGTACTACTACAAGTCTACTTGTAGTGAGCTTTAAGCAACTACAGCATCTTCCGCGGAACAGCCCTGTATAAAGCCAAACTGCGAAGAAGAAATAATATTGAAGTAATGATAGTATTTAGTAAGATGTAACTTAAGAACTTTTTCCAATATTTTTGACAAAACTGTTAGGACCAAAATGGGCCTGTAGTTATTGCCATCGTCTCTAGCTCCATCCTAAAAAAATTGGTGTAAAAATAGACTTTTTAGAAGTTCCAGAAATACGCCATTTTGAAAACGAAGATTGGTTGAATGCGTTATTTAGGCACTACTTCCTTTTGCACTATCTTGAGATATTTTTTGGATGGACCCTTCGTTTAAAAAAAAAATATTTAAAGATTTATTCAGTGTCTGTGTCAAGAAGTGCAAAGGTAAGGTGCGACTTTATGTATTCCCGAAAGCTTTTTATTGGTTGAATCTTGTGTGCTAGCTTTTTAGTAATGTTTACATAGTAATAATTCACAAAATCTGCAGATTTACCAGGGAACGATTTGCTTTTAAGTAGCTCGGTAATATATTTTTTATTTGCTTGTGTGACTGGCTTGAATTATGATGAGCATAATTTTCTAAACATAAAATAAACAATTTGATTAATATGTATTACAATGTTAGTTCTCTTAACTGGTTGTTATTTCGTAGGGTTTATCAAAACCAAACTACTTTGAACCTTAATGACGCTTAGTTTGCATGCATATAATGACATACGCTCCACTTTGAGCTTCATTAGCAAGTTATGATCGACTAATAGGATTTCATGTCATGAGCCAATGCAAGGCTTAGTGTGGCCTTTGACAATTATAAATACTAAGCTTCGATTACTCGTTCCGTTTATTACCTGAAACTTTTATCGAAGAAATTTCAAACGGTAGTTTGAAATATTATTTTTAAGCCTCTTTCTGGTTTTTTAAGTGATGAATCTTTGAATTCACTGGTAGTTTTTACAATCTGATGTCAAGGTTCGATGCGATGGCTGGATCCGGCATTAACTCGTGAACGGGTGCCGTTTGAGGGTCTTGGTCGTTTGGATACTTGGGGGAAGGAGACTTGCCGAGCTAACAGATGCAGATAAGAATAATTTTGTATAGGCGTAAAGAGACATTGTTAATTTATATTGAAAAATTATACCCGTGAAGTTTCTTGCCAGTTCTTGTTCACGAAGGTTTTTCCGAACTGGTGGTAGAAGAAGTGATTGACAATGTTGAGAAACAAATATTTGCGTTTGAGTTTATAAGTATGCAGTTGTAACTGACCAAGTGTCACGATTAAAAAGTTTCACCTCTGGTAATATTGTATTTATATTCTAAAGATAATATATTTAAAGATTATGTTTAACATATAATATATGACGTTAAAGTAAGTCATCACAATTCTGTGTTGTCCTTTGGGAACTTGAAACTGCGTCTTCGAAACATTAGATGTACTGCGAATATCCAGTAAGAGTAAGTATGGGCGTGATACCAATTATCTCATTTCTAGAATTAGACTTAATTAACTGAATCATGTTTAAGTAAAAATTAAATAGTAATTTCGTTTTCAGTCAATACCGGATGGTTTTATATAAAATGTTGAGACTTTGAAATTCTTTGCTCATTGAATGGGATACCAACATACTAACATTACACTAAACCGGGCCGAGCAACAACCAGTACGACGATGTCATAGTATATTTGGAGAACATTTTTTAGCTATTTTCATCGCCGGTAAACAATGACATAAACACAACCACGTAAACCCGATAATTATGGCGGTAAAAGCAGGAAGGACTGTATTACCGCCCCAGACAAATCTGAACAAAGAAACTTTACTACCACTATACATTTATAGAACACGTGGACAAATGACACAGCCTGTATGCTTATCAAGTTGAATTGTAAAACGTAGAAACAGCAATCAACAGATCGCGCAAGTAACATAAGCTCCTATTTAAACTCATTGGACTTTCTCTTCACTTGAATTGATGTTCTTTTTTATGTGTACTCTGTATATGTATTTTTTTCTTTTTAATATTTTTTAAGAGCACACTAAATTTTCTGCCTTTTGACACTCTTCAGTCTCACATCTGCTGGAAGAGATTCTTTTAGAAATAAGCAGTGCCTTTGTACACTATTTATAAGCTCTATCATACCTGCATTTTATATTGTGTGTATGATTAAATGAATAAGTAAAATAAATGAACTATATGATGACATGACCTAGAAAAATGTGATTTTGAAAGTATTATGAATTCAGACGATGCTAACTGGGCAGCAAAATAATTTACTCGGCAAAGGTTCCGGCCACGACTCTAAGTGACTTTCCCAAGGACCCTTTTTTAGGTGTCCTTGGGAGAGCGAAAATAAAAAAAAAACGCCACCTCATACTGTATCATGTGGCAGCTGTGCTTTAATTATTTTGGGAAAGTGGTCTGATCCGAGAACGGAGTTAAGCCGATAGTAAAAATTTGGTATAAATATATATTTCATGGTAGAAGAATGGATGTATCCATCGCAGTAAGGAAAGGGTAGCCCCGGGAACCACAACACTTATAATTATAATAATATTCACTGTTTCGACTTAGGGAAAAAAGATGCATAGTAGTTATAACAAGCCCTTTGCAACTGTAAAGCTCCAAATATATTTTTTATCCCAATAATTTGAAAAGCAAAAATTAAAAAATCCTACCATTCGTTCAGTTAATTGTAGAGGCTAAACGAAATATGCTTATTGAATTACTAAGCATAATAGAATTAAACAATCTTAATAAATATTATAGGGGATTCAAAAGCAGTTTTGTTTTAAAAAAAATTCTGTGTTTTTTCAATTAAATACTTGGGTCACTGGGTCACAGATACTCTGAGTGATGACATGGATATAGAGAGGGAGCGCAGGGCTTTGTGTGTGCGTTGTAATATGTTGGCCCGTAGATTTGCTCGCTGTAGTATCCCAGTTAAACAGACACTTTTTAGAGCATACTGTCAGTCATTTTACACCTGCAGCCTATGGGTCAACTACACACAGCGCGCGTACAGAGTCCTGCGGGTGCAGTACAACAACGCATTCAGGTTGTTGTTTGGTTTGCCACGATTTTGTAGTGCGTCGGCCATGTTCGCGGAGGCGCAGATAGATTGTTTTAATGCAATCATCCGTATGCGTAGTGCCTCGCTGTTGCGTCGGGTGCGCGGCTCCTCTAACACCATTCTGGATGCGTTGGTGAACAGATGGGATTCTCCCTTATTACAGTCATTAGTAGGTATTCATGCGACTGGCTGTCAGCCAGGCGCTTTCATTAATTAAATACTGTCTTTTTTTTTAAATTTATTTAATTGATTTGACTTTGTTCTGTTCTGACATTTGTATCTATTTTTGACATATACATTATAACCTGACATTATTGTTTCACCTTATATTAATGAAATTGATGTTTAGATGTAATTTTGATGTTTAAAATAATAACTGAAATAACAATAATGCATTTGAGATATGACATATTTCTTAATTCTTATTGACATGTATTGTTTGATTACTGTTTATATAATTATAATTTTTTAAGTGCTATTGTAAACTATGGCTTTAGCTGACAATAAAATGATTTGATTTGATTTGATTTGATTGATTTTCAAGTAATTAAATTGGTTTAACTTCTTAGGTCATTACATATGTTTTTTTTCGTTGCGTCACTTAGTTTACAAAACTGAAATATCGCGTTTACGAGTACGAGTTCCACCGTGGCACCAGTGCTGTAGAAATGGCTCGAAGTATTAATGCTGTATTGGCAGCGGTGTCGCAAAAGAAAACTCAGGGCGTTTTGGGTTCCAATCTTTTCGTTCTGGAAATTTCGACCTGCAGAACAAGGCCCGTGGACCAAAGTTGATAATGAAGAATTGAAGGCTATTTTGGGAGCGGATCCATCGCAAGCAACGTCTGAGTTAGCTGTTGGCTGCGGTGCTAGTGACAAAACTGTTTTAATCCACTTGAAGCAAATTGGGAAGGTGAAAAAGCTTGAAGGGTGGGACTTCATGAATTGAGTGTAGCAAATCGACAAACGCGCGTCGACTGCTGCGTTTCGTTACTCAACCGGCACGATAATGAAAGAATTTAAATCGTATCATGTGATGTGAAGTGTGTGATGAAAAGTGGATCCTGTACGATAATCGGAAACGCTCATAGCAATGGCTGAACCCTGGTGAACCAGCCAAATCCTGCCCCAAGCGAAAATTGACTCAAAAAAAGTCATTTATGAGCGTTTGTTGGACTAGTGCGGTGTCGTTAACTACAGCTTTCTTAAATCTGGCCAGATGATTACGGCAGATGTCTATTGTCAGTAACTACAAACCATGATGTAAAAGCTAGCTGCTAAACAACCGAGGCTGGTCAACTGCTCTAGGTCCCTGCTGCTTCAGGACAACGCTAGACCACACACTTCATGACAGACGGCTACCAAATAAGAGGAGCTTCAATTGGAATGTCTAAGACATCCACCGTACTCCCCGGACCTTGCTCCAACAGATTACCATTTTTTTTTGAAATTTGGATCACTTCTTGCAGAGGAAAAAAATCAACTCTGATGGGGCAGTCCAAAGCACTTAAAAGATTTAAACCCGTCTAAATGGTTTTTTAGTAATGTGATCAATTAACTACGTATGAGCTAGCAAAAGTGCATAGATAGCAATGGTACATAATTTCATTAACTAAATATATTTTATTTTTTTTCAATTGACTTTATGTTCCTCCCTTACAAAACGCCAATATTATATGTAAGGAGCTAGTATTTAAATTTTAAGAGAATAGCGAAAATAGTAGCCGTGAGAAAACAAATTATTTTTATAAAGAGAAAATATTTGTTTGTCTGTTTGTTTATATGTAATCAACTAATTCTAAATCTAATTAAAAATGTATTTCCGCTATTTCAATGCTGTGTGTGTCAGGATCAGATGTCTTCCGGGTAACTGTGTGCAGCGACCTTTGTGTTTATTGAAACAAAGAACACGAATTTACATTCAGGTCAAGCATTACATGTTTGTTTACAATTCATTTTCAAATTTAGATTTTGTTTGCAAATATACGGAGTTCGTTAGCTTTAAAGATTCCGTGCCCCAATTCTGGATTTGCCTCGCTGCTTACAAGTCCAATATTCGACCCAACGAGCTAACACAAGCTAGAGTGGCAGAAAACACAGCATTACAGTAGTTTTCGTGTTCACGTATTAGTTTCTTTATGTACCTTCTATAAATGTTCCTTTGTATTAGAGTCGATTAAAAATACCTGGTTCAAAAAAATACAATGCTACCACCTATTGCTATTATATCGCTAAACAAAGTGTACATGACAATCCACAGAATTGTCAACCTTATCAGTACGGCCATATATATTACGATGCTACATAAGCAAACATGGAATGAACTGTTTAGCCAATTCGTATCATACATTTTTGCCGTAGGTTCGTTCCATATTTATTTCATACTAAGCCCAGCGCGGTTTCTCTCGTGCAACTTCGAATTTAAAAAAAAATTATAGACTATATTAGTTCCGGACAACGTACATAAAGGCATTAAATAAGAATTCATCAATTACACTCAAGCAAACAAAGAACTTTATTTTAATATTATAGAAAAATTTACGACAGCGTAATATTACTAATAGTGAAGGTAGCGATTTATGTGGTGGTGTTGGTTCGAGGTGCAGTACGTTTTCTTTGGTTAAGTTCGTTTGGGGTGGTACTTGAGTCCTTTCTGTTTACAACGCCTCAATAACTATTTACACGTTAAAGAAGATAAACAACGCTTAAAACCACAGGAACAGAGGCAGTTCCTGCCAAAGCTTAAGGGACGCATCATTACTATCAATAATCATTGGTTATAATCATCACAACTAAACAACATATAAGATAACTCATGTCAACGGGTACGGATTCTACTTTTTATCAGTTTGATTACAAACTCTTTTGCTAGAAATTAAAAAGTAAATAAAAAATACTAAATTATGACTTACTCTACAAGTTAATAGATCAACAAATTCAGCTAATGACGACGCTAAAATAGGGTAAGAACGTCCATGTGCTCGCTTATTTGGTTACGTACACATGCGTGCACGAAAACATGCCCTGCGGGACTCCGCCCCCACCTTGAGTAATATACATACAATTATTAGTTCTTGATCCCGCAAAGCCTTGGTAATAGACGGCCTCATTTGGAAGATAGACAGAAAAAGTTTTGGCTGTAATTGTTTGTTACTTGCTTCTGGGTATTTGAAATTGGGTACATTTATTAAATACAATTTAAGCTATCAAGTGTTGAAAATTGGTTTTGCGGAAAAGTATTATAAAAACATTCAGTGAAATTTACAATCATGTTAGCTATAAAACTATTAATAGTTTTGCAAATACTTATTTATTTATTGAATGTGACAACTACGAATAAGAGAAGTATAGCAGACATCACACATCTTAACCAAGGGAAGGTAAACGCTTGTGTTTTGCAGCTAAAAGTTACCTATTTTTGCAAGCAAGTGTAAAATTTTATCAATCGGACGTGCTCCCCAAAAAGGCGTGTTTCTGTAGCATTAGCTGTTTTTTTTATGGTTAAGTCAAGCAGCCTAAGGTTATATTACGAGATATCGCCCTAAAAGTGGTTTTAAAAAGTACTGGACGATAAGATTTTTTGTCGTAAAAAGATTAAAGAAAGTATTTGAATTTATTATACAACTTTCAAATAGTAATGTAAAAAAGTAATGCATATGTAAAATTTATGATGACTGTAGACATAGCTCCCTAGAGAGCTACATTATCCGTACAAGGCTGTGATTAAAGTTAGTTATCTGAAGTAAAGCCCCCGTCGGCGTCGTTTGCTTTAACTAAGTCGTGATAGGGCTGGCAGTACAGGAAAAGAACCGAGGCGCTACGACACAACACGAATACGAACAACATTTTTCCACCATGCCCGCGTGCCATTTTATTACATCATTCTCTCTCTTTCTTTCTATACCATGTAAGAACACAGTTACACAGTTGCTTTAGAAGGCGCCTTGTTTATAAAAGCTAATTAAGGTCGATTAAACGTTTCATCACGTCTCACCCTAATAATTTTAGACCTACAGTATATATACTATACTACAGACGCTCAGTAAGATTTAAAAAAGAATTATTTTAAATCAATTACTATATCATTTTTATAGCAATAGTTTAAAGACTTTTAAGCAATTTAGGTTCACGCGGGGTCGCTCAACAACCGATGCCGGTGTTGAGCCCATTAAAAACATATTCAGCGCCTGGGAGGAGTCGTGTGATGCTATTGGTGTCTTTTGTGACTTGTCCAAGGCGTTTGACTGTGTCGATCATACTATACTACTCATGAAACTGCACCATTACGGCATAAAGAAAACGATTAAATCATATATCAAAAAAAGATATATCAATAGATCAAAAAAAAAATTCATCAGGATCGCCAGTGACAATGGGTGTACCCCAGGGCTCAATTCTTAGTATTTTTCTATTTTTAGTATCTGCCAAGGATCTGCCATCGGTGGTTAAGAATCAATGCGAGGTCATATTGTTTGCTGATGATACTTTCTTCTTATTTAAAATCAAAAGACAAGAAACTGACTATCGAGCAGTAAACAAATGAAGTGGTTCTCAGCAAATAATTTGCTTCTCAATGAAAACAAAACTATATGTGTTAAGTTTACTTTGCAAAACAGGTAAACTCCAACGTTGTAGTAAAGAGCCAGGAACTGACTCATGTAAACTCAACTGTATTTCTGGGCATAACCTCAGACGCCAAACTCCAGTGGGGACCACATGTTGATGGTTTAGCGAAAAGGCTTGGCTCTGCTACATATTCTGCTAAAATTTCAAAATTCCGCTCGATTAGTCTATTTCGATTACTTCCATAGCCTCATGACATATGGCATTCTGTTGTGGGGGAGTGCTGCCGACATCGATACTATATTATTTAGTCTGCAGAAAAAGGCCGTTCGCGCAATCTATCAGGTTGGTCCAAGGGTGTTACTTAGAAGTGAATTTAAGGAAATAAATATTATTACCTCCATTCGCAATACATTCTTTAAAATTTTATGTTATTAAAAAAGAAAATAACCTTGGCCAAAAGAAAAAGAGATCTCCATGTTAACACAAGATGAAGAAATATGCTGGTAGCTCAAAATAGTAGGCTTCACAAAGTCACTAACTCATTCATGGGTCAAGTTGACGACCGAGTGGTGTAGTGGTAAGTGGCCCTGCCGCTTACGCCGCAGGTCCCAGGTTCGAGTCCTGGCCGGGGCATACGTTTGTGTGATGAACACAAATGTTTGTTCTCGGGTCATGGTTGTCTGTATTTATGTATGTATGTTCATTCTGGGTTCCCCCCCAGTTCGCTGTATGGTCATCCATAACACATATCCATAGCTCTGCTTACTTCGAGGCCTTACAGTTGTGTGTGTTTGTCTGAGGATTTAGTATTATTATTAATGTATATGCTTTTATAATAAGGTTCCTGAGAATATCGAAGGTCTTCCTTAAGACAAATTCAAAGTAACTATAAAGCAAAAGTTGTGTTCTAAAGCTTATTATAAACTATCCGATTATTAGCCCTTGGGTGTAATCCCCTCATTAACAGGAATTTGACTAGTATTTGCAATAAAACATGTGTAATGTGTATGTTTGTTCGTTGAATTCTTCGTCCCGATGAATATCTAAAGCGTCATTGTCATTAAAGCACGTTTTCTTATGATAGCGTCGGGTGACGGGTCACGCTCACTTCCCTCTAATATGGTCGAGGAGGGCGATGGCTGGATACCGCGTTAACTCGTGAACGGGTGCCGTTTGAGGGGGTGTTCGTCGTTTGGATACTTGGGGGAGGGAGACTTGCCGAGCTAACGGATGCAGATAACAATAATTTTGTACAGACATAGAGAGACTCTGTAAATTAATTTTGAAAAAAACGCCTAATGTTTCTTACCAGTTTTTCTTCACGAAGGTTTTTCCGAACTGGTTGTAGAGTCATGTTTTATTTGACGTCAATAAGAACAAGTAATTTTCAATGTTGAGAAATAAATATTAGGTCCTTACATATGAAATTGGCGATTTGTCATACTGGCCACTTTGATCTTTATTATCTCCGCTTTGGTTAAGAATTCCAACTTCAAATTTATACAGCTATTATCTCATGCATTTGTGTTTCGAAAACTGTAATTCATTTGTTTTTTCCTCCTTGGTTTTTCTAAGACATCCACCGTACTCCCCCGTGGATAGTACGCCGGCGTTCTGACGTGCTTCCTAAGGCTTAGCCGTGACGGTACCTACACTACCAAACCAAAGAACAGGAAGTTCTACTAATTACGTACAGTTTCTTTGAAGACTCACTTGTATTCAAAAGCAACGACTACGAAACAATTATATATATATATAATTGTTTCGTATAGGAGGATCGTATCGTATAAGAGATTATATAAGTATAAGATAGATTGTATCGTATAAGAGGTATATATTATATATATATACCTCTTTTAGATCGTATAATATTTTATCTTTGGTGTATGAGCCACGATAACATACCTCTACGGATTACTTATTAAATGTGAAGCAAAAAAGTATAAAAATGAAAGTTTCAAGAGAATTGCCTCCTCAGCAATAAGTTACGAGAAAATTGTGTAACAGTGACATCTATTAGACATATATTGAAGCTATTCTCAAACTACAACTTTGAATACACCTAACAGTCTTGCTGCGTTCAATTTCATTTTATATTACTTTAGTTCCAGAAGTTTTTTATAGGTGGCGTCTTAGTTATAAATTTATGTAGGACGAAAATTTTTATTAATATTTTAAAATGTACCTAGGTGTACCCCAGAGTACCTACCTTATAAATATACTGGGTGGGGTAGTACCTAGGAGGTGGTACATATAAATGTTAACCTTGTAAATTCACATTTATATAAATTATTTATAGCTAGAGTCAACGCATTTCTGTTTTTGGATAATGCATTACGTAGTAACAAATTATGATAACAATAATAACTCCCCAAACAAACGCACCATCCTTTTACTCCTACGTCTATTACTCATTTACTTTTTTTATTTCCGAGTTAAGTAGCATAAATTAAAGTATTATCAATAAATTAAATACGCAAACTAGGCCATAACAATTAAAATTCAACAAAATTTACGTAAAACCACCGCTCGTTTAACCAAATTAATTTAATAATATATCGACTTCGGGACTTTCAATTACTTGAACAAACTTTCACAGATCAATCACGCTTCGTTAAAACAAACGCTTATTTTGTAATGTTTTCCTAAATGAACAAGTTTACGCCTTGTTCAACACCCGGGTGTATTGTGTACATTATTTTGAGTTAAATTAATTGGTGGGGACGGTGTTACTTTTACCACAATGAAAAAAAATCTGTTTCTACTTAACTGTAGACATATCGATTCAAGTAATTGATAAAATTATAAATAAATAGTTGTACCTTTCATTACGAAATGCATGTTTTTATCTCAATGCAGGTCAGTTTTTTGGTTGTGACTTGATCTTTGCATGACATGGTTCCCAGGAACTTATTCTCCATCTCTTCTTGTTTCAGATTTTCCCATACTTACATATTGTTATGAATCATCCTGTTAACTTAAAAATACTTCTATTGGTTTGCAAAGTTTTGTTTCAATAATTGAAATGTGAGTTAAAATACGATTTTTTCATTCGAGCCAGAAAGCTAGTGCTAAAAGTCGGTTGAAAATTAGTGGGATATACCTGCACAAGGATACAATTAATAAGAGTCTATCAAATAATTATGCCTTAAAAGTGGTTTTAAGTTTGAATTGCTTTTGTTCCTTTTGTTGCACTTTCTTTTATCTAGAATTTCAGAACGCTAGGACGTTTCAAATGCACGCTTTAATTTTATTACAGTAGGGTACATTGTAAGGGACGACTTTCAAATAAAGCGATTGTTTATTGTAAGGCGCTTATTTGTGCGTAATTGAGTGTATGTCTGCCTGCCGCATCTTTCAGAAAGAAGTATTTAAGGATTGCTATGTTTTCTGGAGTCGTACCAAAAATTCACAACATTTTTATTGCTCCCCAACGCCTCCCGACCAGAAATAGCTTACAAAGATTGCCTTCTCAGAAATTCTTAATGTTTTATTTCTGGACTTTTATTAAATTTTCGAGGAATTATATGTAAATAATTTTTTTCTTTATAAAATAGCTCACAAGACTATTTGAAAAGTGAAAAAATGTGTTTAAATTTTTGGTTCTTTAATTTTAAATTTTAAAAAATTTTTATGAGATATTTGCATACATTTTAATAAGTGTTTTTTTATAATACATTTTGATATGTATACGAGTAATACAAATTTTGTCATATAGGTAACACTAAAACTTGTATTCTTTTCACAGAAAACAGTTTCTCTCATCTCATTACAACTAACACATTCTGCAGTCATCCTTAGCCTCTCACCATATCCAAACATAAATCTACTAATATCTAACACCATCCTAAAGTACGTCCCTGCGGTACCACCGCGTGCCGGCGAGGTACGCAGGGAGGTACTTTAGGACCCGTTTTAATTTTACCCTCAAATCGATGCACTCGATGAAGCAGACACGCCGCGAGAGCCTCCGCTGTGCAGCCGGCTTCAAAATTTACGCCTTTATTGACATATTCTGACAGTTAGATGGTAAGAAATTGTATTGACTCTTTTTGGATTTTTCTTTTTTCTTAATTCTGTTTACGATGATATGGGATACGAGTCTGACAGGGCAGGAATATTTTATTAATAAGTATACCCGCAGTGACAAATAAAATTCATGCTATCATGTTGATTTGTTAACACTTTGTTAATATTTGTATGTAAAGCCTAAGTTTATGTTTGAAAAGAATTTGTTAATTTAGGATAAAAATATTTAGGATATGTATTTTGTCTACATCATAGATATATATTTCAGATTATTATTAGGTTAAATATGCTCCTTGTAAATTGAAAAGAGTTAGTAAAGTTTTTTTTTTAAGCGAGTGATTCCGTAAGAAATTAATCGATATGTTAATGTACACGGTGGTAATAGAGTTTCTTTTGTAACGATTTGTGTTTTACCCGCCATAATTTTGGTTTACGTGTTTGCTTTCCAAGTAAAAAAAAAGAAAAGCCAGCGTTACGACGGAACAAAGACATTTGCAAGAAATGAAATGAAATGAAAATGAGTTTATTATCACAAAAACATCCAACTTACAGATATTACTATATAAGTTAAGGAAGCACAATCATCACATTTGTGAATTATTGTGCGACAAAGAGCAAAGCCTCAGCATTATGCTGCTGGAAAAAGTTACTTTTACAGCAGCGCCGATTTTTAGGCTAAGCCATGTAAATTACTCAAACAATTATATGTTAGGGTAGAAATTTTTTGTAAATTGCATACACGTATATAAACTGCGTAAACACCATGATGTTTGTTTAAAATATATACTTAAATTCATATATACAGCAAAAGATGTAGTTTTCGCACAGTAATTTATTGTAAAATAAAAAGCTTTTTAATAATAATTATATAATAATGATAAATAAATAAAAATATAATAATCGATAACCCGTACTATTAATGATGTCTATGAGCATGGGCGCCACTTATCACCAAGTGGATTGCGAGCTAATTGGGCGGCAAGATAAAGTTTTAAAAAAAGTAAGACGACGCACTTCAATAATGATGTAGATGTAAAGTTGAACTTTTTGCCTTTAAAATATTCAAAGGCACCAAAAATCCTTGCGTAAACTCGGCAGCCATATATCGAAGGTTAAATGGCCGCCAGCGAATCCTCGAAAAGTAATAAAACCCATGAGTTGGTATTCAATTTAGCGCGGAGATCCAGAGCGTGTTCAGTGTTAGTACTCGACTGATTGGGTTTCCACTTTAACCTCTAGATGTACAAGGTACAATTACGGCTTACGATGTTAAATCGTTTGCTAATTTGTTTTAGGCCTATTGTTGATTGTTGACGTGAGCTCATAGAGTATTTTTAAAAAATATTATAACCCTATAACTGTAGCAAATTAAATTGGTATTAATTAATTAATTTACTCTTTTGTGCATTAATAACAACCGGTCAGTCCATTTCCTTTACACCTAGACTCGAGACTGACTCCCTCAGCGTGAATAATCTGCCGATCAAATAATTCCCGATATTAATTTAAATACATTCAGTCTCAAACAGTTTCAAAATTCAAATAATTTATTTGCCAAGAAACTTAATACAAACGTGTTTAAATTGTATAGTACTTGTATGCTTCACGTATAGTGGCAAGCGAAGCTAAATAAATTAAATTAGAATGCTACTAATCAATCCACATACATTTTGTCACGTCGATGATGTAACCAAATGTAATAATCGAACTGTTTCAAAAAGGGCTCTATTTCGCCGGTTCAAAATCTTGTCATCTGTTGCTGGCCTTCGATCGATAAGGCCCCTCACCGGAATGAGGGATGTACGCACTGTATCGGCATTCGGCTGCTATCGGTATTAGTGATGTGTGCATCTGCCGATAGTCGATATTTGACCGCTGTCATTCAGTGACAGGATAGTTTGCATGCTACTGTAGGTATCTGCATTCGTGATCACGCGTTTGATTGGTTTGTTTACCATAGGGACCAACTTCGGTGATATTAATCTGCTTATTACAGATTTGGATATAATTGTTTTTAGGATTGAATGAAGAAATTATCCAATTTAGGTCTTAAGAATTCTGTTTAAATGAAATGTAAAATGGCACATCCTTCCTTTAATCTGGACATGACCTCGTCAACACTACAGTAGACGCGCCCATATCTTTTATTCAGGATCCCACGTGGCCCATTATAGTAGGCCATTATTAAAATAATCTCATTTTTATTATATCGATATATGTTATTCGAAACCCGTGCAAAGACTGATACCTCAATAAACGTAATTTAAAAAAACTTATTTCGTTAAAATAAGTAAAAATACCAAATAAAATGGCACTTCAGAGGTCATCAACGATATGTTTTAATGTATTATTCAAATTGTTCAACTGGGATAAATTAGTGACAATCCGGGCTTACTACAGTTGAGACAGATGCACTTTTTGAAGGTTTATTTCTTACTTCTGTCTTAGGCACTATGCCTAATTTACAACATATCAAATGCTTACTTCTTCCTGTTAGAAAATGAACTCTTGTACAAAAGGCAAATAAAGTTTTTACAAACAAGCCCTCAAATGGTGTGCCCTTGTAAAGAGTTTTTGAGACAAACATATATTCACCCCGTCAGACATTCTTATCTATTAGTACACTTTCGTAATCCGCATACTGCACCGCCATCCTCTTAGTCGTAAGCTCCGTGCGTAGAGAAATTACTAAGCGTTGATGTTAAAATAATTTATTATTGGTACCCTTGTTCCTGCTATAAAACTTGTTTCCTCTCCTCTATATCTTAACAGAGCTATAAGTGTAGTACATCGGGTCTACTATTATTTATAACAAAAACAATTACTACACAACGCCAAGGCTCCAATATATAACAAGGACATTGCCCTGGTTCATGTTTTCATGTATCTTAACTTGAACTATATAAACTAGAGATAGAAAAATACTAATTTGATCAAACTTTACGTCGATTCATACAATCAATCACAAGTAGCAGTTAAGTCGACAAAATTTTATTTTTGTTTAACAATTAAATAAATCAGTTAAGCTTTCTACTGATTGATATATTAAACCAAATCAGTTTGCGACATTTAAAAAAAATAAATCGACTTTCATTTATTTTATTTATAAATTCAAACATCAGAAATCGATTTTTATCAGTAGCAAACTTAGTCCTCCAGAAGCCGGTAAGAAAGGACATAATTTATCCACACAGTACAAAAGAACGCGGGAAAAGCAGTTGCCAAACCCAACCTAATAATATTAAGGAATAGGGTCAAATTCAGGGACAGAAGTGTCAAATTTAGTATCGTGGCATTGTGTTTCTTATATTTGAGCTCTCCCCAACTATACTATTTCCATTTCTTAATTTTCTCGATGACAGCTCCTGTGAAAACTTGTGCGAGCGTTTTTTTACATTATGTATGCATAATTTTAAAAAATTATGACGTTTACACACGTACAAGGTTATATAATACCAGAGTCGGAGAAACTGATAGGGATAGAGCTATATCGATAAACGTAACACGATAACAAACCCGATATTTTTTTACAACATGTAAGATCTAAACTACTGCCGGATACTTTTGTACATTAACTAATATTATATTTTCATTACAAGATGTTACACGTATTAATTCTTGATTGATAATGCCAACTTCTTTAAAATTTTCGAAGCTGTTGTAAAATAAGTAGGTATAGGTAGGTACTCGACAATGAATTGAAATAATTATAACGACAGGTAATCTTTATTTATTTATTTAAATCAAAATCTGATGAATAGTTACTGTTACTCGATGAGCTCTCCCCAACATTTATTATAAGTTCCTGTACTTGTATATTATCGAATGCCAAATGAATTTCCCAATCTGACGCTATAATGTTTTGGGTTCTTCTTACAATTTTTTCCCAGTTTTCGGCAGTTACTTCCGCACATGTATTTTTTTATAAATCTAACATCTTGTTTGCCGTAAAAGGGGGATGGGTAGTGTTTCGAGCAGCGTGTCCTTTGATTTGTGCCCATATTAGTTCTACAGCATTGTACTGTCACATACTTATACGGCGGAAGTCGAAGAACCCAATGACCATATTCGGCAGCTATTTCGTCAATAACATATCTTTTAGGGAGGCTTTTTTTCGATTTTAAAATATTCACTAATTGTACTTTTAATAAAGTACTATCCACATTTTCGCAATGACGTTGGAGCCAGTCAATTATCTCTTGTTTTTTATTGGCCTGCGTCGGCATTTTAGCAATTTGTCTGGAGTGATATGTAGCGTTGTCCATAATAATTATGGACGGTTCTTCCAGAGATTGCACCATTTCTTTAAACCATCCTTCGTAAATCTCCGCGTTCATTTCTTCGTGGTAGTCCACTGTTTTCTTGGATTTAAAGGCCAGTAAAGCATCTGACACGAATCCGTAATAAGGCGTTCACCTTTTCCCATTGGCACTGAACTAGTGGAAGCGGCGGTGTCGTCAGTCCAGTTCTTAGATACTGTGTGGTTTGCATTTAATCAAGTCTCGTCAGTGAAAATAACATTTGACCAATCTGATATCTTTTTGGCTTCGCTCAAAAATTCGCAGCGAGCCATAGCAACGTCGTGACGCTCCATCAATATTTTACGTTTGTCCGATTTTTATAAGACAATCCAATTTCTTTCAAAACTAAGCTTGATGACGATTTTTGGCCATGGAACAAACCACATTCACGTAAAGAAACAACAAGTTTTTTAAGTGTTGGTTTTCTTTGCGCAAGTAATAGTCATATATATGACGGCGAATAGCATCAGCGTTGAAGTTGTCAACCGATGTCACACGACGTGGTTGGCGTTTTTTCTTCGGCGTACGAGGCATTTTCTCCTGCATGCTGCTTGTACCATATCCTTCGGTAGTAATTTTTGAAACAGTAGGTCCACTAATTCCTAATGCGGCCGCAACGCGCTCTCGCACTTGCGACAATGGTAATGGTGGGCCACCATTTTGATACTCTGCTTCAAAGTAATTAAGTTCTCAAAGTTCTCTCGCCTGCCTTTTCAGAACAGATCCTTTCGGAATTTTGATATTTGACAGCTGGGCAGCAATCAACACGGAGGAACACAAAATACACAACGTAACGTATGGATAATGTGAAAAAACCCAGCAAACAGAAATGTAGTGACTAGCACGACCGTCTTGTTGCGAGTGACAGATTAAAACAAACACAAAATGGACCTTGAAAAAATGTATTTGATTGTTTTGTTGTATTTGTCTTTGTTCTAAATATAATAAATATATGCGATCGATATCATTACTTATTTGGTCACAACACTACATTATATCAAATTAGAACTGTCATCGAGAAAAAAAGAAATGGAAATAGTATAACTACTTTAAGTATTTATTTTTCAACTTTTGACGTCTATCCGCCTTACTTAGTGTGACTTTCTGAGTTTGTTATTTATTTTTTAAATATACGAGACCAATACATGAAAAACTTGAACTACACTGTTTTTTGGCTCTCCCGATGTCCACTTCGTATTCTCGTCTCCTCGTGGCTTTCGGACGGACATGGCATGAGTTCGATCCCTGTTTTGTTTTGAATTTACTGGATATTTTTCACTTTCATTAGCGTGAATATCTCAGATATGAACTTTTGCTATCTGACTAAACTTAAATTTTAAGAAATCAAGCGTTTTTAGTGCAAGAAACAAGAGCATTTGGTGATCTTGAAGCATTTAATGAAAAAGGTTTTTTTATGTTGAATTTTTTGAAATGTATAAAGACAGATATACACAGATAACACAGAATTTTTATAGTTAAATATAACAACGCAACAGATCTAATAATTGAAACATTCATTAGAAGATTTGCCTATGAAACACGACAGATTTAACGCGACCGTCTCAGAGCAGTGACTACTACAATTAGTCCGGTAACCTGGTCAAGGAGACGGATGTTTTTTCGACAGCTCCACATTACGTTTACACATCAGCAGGAGTTCCTGGAAGTGACAAGCTGTCTATTGTAACGTCAAAAGGGAAGGGATTTCACCCTTCATTAGAAAAGGTGTCGGATGGCGCGCCAAATGGATATTGTGTGAATCGAATTAAATGGAACCGTGCCATTGTGAGGATTTTGATTGCTATTTTGTGTTTTAATATTTAAAATGAAGAACTTTTTAGGTTTCCAAAGTTAAAATTTTTTCAAGTAACACGAACACTCTCTTTTTCAGGATTTTAAGTATTCTATTATATTATTTACTAGCGACTCGATCCGCCTTCGTACGGGTCTATGTCCCTGCATTTTAAATCTGTGATATCTTCGAAAATTTTCATTTGCTGTAAAGGGCCATATTGATGTATATTAAATGCACAATGTATTTAAGGATTAATGCTGTATTGCTTCAAATCACTTCGTACATAAGCCATTATTTCTCGTAAAAAGTAAAGGATAAAAAATGGTTATTGTGGGTTATCCCTAAGAGATAGACATATACCATCGCGGACTTTTTTGTAGACCTTTTTGAGTTGTACAATACTGTAGTACATTATTTTGATCTATCTCTTAGGGTTCAGCCAGCGTTTGCAATGCAAGCCCAAAATAATGTGTTTATTATGACATCACATTAGAAACCTCTAAAATTATCAGTGTTTTTCTATTATATTATGCATGTATTATACATATAAACCTTCCTTTTCTTGAATCACTCTATCTACTAAACAAAACCGCATCAAAATCCGTTGCGTGGTTTTAAAGCTCTAAGCATACATAGGGACAGACAGACAGCGGGAAGCGACTTTGTTTTATACTATATAGTGATGATAAACTACATTGTCTTTTTCAGTAGAGTATTTAATATTATTATGTATTTTGAAATGTTGTTTATGATAATAAATAAAAGTATAATTCTAAAGAGAACTTCACAAATTTAACTTTTACCTACATATCGGCGCGAAAACGTACTCGATCACTTCGCTATTAAGATTTATTAATTGTATGATAATTTAAATCGCATCAACATTGTTCAATAACCAAATTTAGAGTTATATTGTTAAGTTAATAATATTTTTCAATACTCCAAAGTTAATTACGTAGGTCCGGTAGTGTGTTTAGTACAACTAACCTTTTATTTTTATGTTAATTAATAATTGTAAAGAAAACTATGATTTAAATTATATTAGAGAAAAACTATTACATGTAAAGAATTTTGTTATGATTTAATTAAGGCTTTAATTAATTAGTTTAAATATAAAGACTATGAAGTGACTTAGTAGTATGTATGAAGTGACTTCCTGTTGAAGTAAGCTTATTCCCTTTTTGTCACAAAAGCTAAGACTATTGTTGATGTTATGTAATAAGTGATTCGGTTAATCAATTTCATTTAGTAATAAATTGTTACGTTTACTTGTATAATAATAAGTTTTTGAATGTTATGTTAAGTTTCGACAAAAATAACTTCCGGAACAGAACTGTGTTTATCATGTTGGCATTACTGAGCGCCATTTTAAAAAACGTGTTTCCGCCGGAGTGTTTTGTTGAAATTAAAAAATGAGGAATGACTCACTTTGACCTGGAGCTACGGATCGGAGAAGACACCCGTGAGAATAAGTTAAGTGTTTTTCAATAATTCTAACTTATGGTGTTATTTTGATGTTTTTGATTTTCATTATAATTTACCTCTCATTGTTAGCATCATTTAGTTATAAAGCGAATGTAGTTAACTGTTTATTAAACAAATAGATTACTTAATTTCTGTATCTTTCGTGTTTTCCTTTTAAATACTGATTTTTATGTAACAGTTTAATAATGAACAGTGACGATGTAAATCGTGACGTCAGCCAGGCTGACGTCACTATTTTAAAAAATACTTCTGCGGTTTCCCCGTCGTTTTCAGAAGTGGGATGCCCTCCCACTTCTGCCGGACATCCTTCGACTTCTGATGCGAACGATAATCCTAATGATGTTCATCAAATAGTTTCAAATAGTGTATCAACAGATTTTTACTTACAAATGATGCAAACAATGAGACAAATGTCCGAGCGTTTGTGTACTCCACAACCCGAGAGAATGAAAATAAGTGATATATTTTTACCATCGTTTGATCCGGATGGTGGAGTGGGCATTCGTGAATGGTGCCAACACGTTTCCAAAGCTATTGATATGTACGGACTTAATGACTACGAGATTAGGATGAAAGTAGGGAGTTTGCTTAAAGGTCGTGCTAAATTATGGGTTGATAATTGGCTTGTGACTGCAAATTCTTGGCAAGAATTGCGTGATAATTTGATTTTGACATTTGAACCAGAGAATAGATATTCACGTGATATTGTTAAATTCAGAGAACATTTTTACGACCCTTCCAAAGATATATCAGAATTTTTATCTCGAGCATGGGTTTTATGGAAACGTGTTACTAAAGACAAACTTGGCAACGATGATGCCGTAGAAGCAGTTATTGGTTGTATTAGTGATGAACGCCTTCGAATTGAACTTATGAATGCCCGTGCGTCATCGGTGCCGGAGTTAATTTCTGTTGCGTCATCTATCCGATCAAAACGTGTTCACTCCAATACAAATAGTTCACAAATCTTAAGCAAACGTACGCGTATCAATGATGCATTCGGTTTAACTCAATGTCGTATTTGCAAGAAAAATAATCATATTACTCGCGATTGTCGTTTTAGAATTCCTGAAAATAATTTGCTTGAAGACAAAAGTAATTCACAGAAACAAATTACTTCCTCCAACACAACTCAAAATAAACAATCCTGCACATTCTGTTCAAAAGTTGGTCATACATACGATAAGTGTTGGAAACGAGAACGATCTATAGTATCAAACGTTAACTGTATAGGTAGTACTAGAACGACTCCGATGTTTGTGACCATAGGTGAATACTCCCTTCAAGCAACTTTCGATAGCGGTGCAGAGTGCTCAGTCATGAGAGAATCTATAGCTTTGAAATTACCGGGTAGACGACTTCACAATGTTAACTATTTAAGGGGAATTGGTAACTTCCCAGTGATTTCGATCCATTCATTAAAAACGTTATGTAAAATAGATGATATTAACGTAGAGATTATCTTTTACATCGTACCTGATACTGAAATGTCAACTAATGTTTTGATCGGTATGGACCTGATTTCTAATTCTTCTCTTAGTGTTTTAGTTACTTCCTATAGTGCGAAACTGATCCATCAACAAGCCATAATGCATATAAAATCAAACAATGCAGTTTTTGACAAAATCGATTGTGACCTTAAAGATCAAGGTCAGGTGGATCAGTTACGCATTCTTTTGAATAAATACACACATTTATTTATTCGCGGCTACCCTAAATCGAGGGTTAACACTGGACAGTTAGAAATACGATTAAAGAACCCAGATAAATTTGTAGAAAGGCGACCTTATCGGTTAAGCCCTGTTGAGCGCGAGAAGGTTTGTAATATCATAAACGAATTATTGGAGCATAATATCATCCGTGAGAGTAAATCACCGTATTCAAGCCCTATAATTTTAGTGAAAAAGAAAAACGGCGATGATAGGCTCTGTGTAGACTATCGCGAGCTCAATTCTAATACACTTAGGGACCATTATCCATTACCGCTTATTTCAGATTAGCTCGATCAATTAGTTAATGGCTATTACTATAACTCATTTGATATGGCAGCTGGGTTCCATCAAATTCCAATTTCGGAGCAGTCCATTGAAAAGACCGCCTTTGTTACTCCAGACGGCCTTTATGAATATTTGACAATGCCCTTTGGTCTGAGCAATGCTTGTTCTGTCTATCAAAGATGTATTAATAGAGCACTTCAACCACTACTAGGCAAGACAGGCATTGCTCAGGTTTACGTTGATGACGTATTGAACAAGTGCTCTAATTTTGACCAGGGACTGTCAGATATCGAGAGGATTTTGATAGCGCTACAAAATGCAGGTTTTTCGATCAATGTCGAAAAATCTTCGTTTTTTAAGCGGTCAATAGAATATTTGGGAAATATAATTACAGATGGCAAAGTAAGTCCCAGTCCTCGTAAAGTAGAAGCGCTTGTAAAGTCTCCAATTCCTGATAATGTTAAAAAAGTTCGTCAGTTCTGTGGGTTGGCAGGTTATTTCCGACGGTTCATTCCTAATTTCTCCCAAATAATGATCCCTTTGTATGAATTAACAAAAAAGAATTCGAATTGGGAATGGAACGAGCGGCATGAAAAAGCCCGTAATATTGTTATTGAACAACTCACCTCTTCCCCTGTACTTATGCTATTTCAGGAAGACGCCCCTACTGAACTGTACACTGATGCGAGCAGCTTAGCATACGGAGCTGTACTTATGCAAGTGATCGAGGGACGTAGACACGCTGTGGCCTATATGAGTATGCGGACAACAGATGCTGAAAGTCGTTATCACTCATACGAGTTAGAAACCCTCGCAGTGGTAAGAGCAATCAAGCATTTTAAACAATATCTTTATGGTCGTAAGTTTAAAGTCATAACAGACTGTAATTCACTGAAAGCCTCGAAACACAAAAAAGAACTGCTTCCAAGAGTCTATCGATGGTGGGCGTTTCTGCAAAATTATGATTTTGAGATTGAATACCGAAAAGGAGAGTATATTCAACATGCAGATTTCTTCAGCCGCAATCCAAACACCATGCAGGTAAATATTATGACACGGGATTTAGACTGGCTCAAAGTCGAGCAACGTCGAGATAATATACTCCGTCCAGTCATCGACGCTCTATCACGTAGAGAACATGTGGGTGACTACATTCTGGAAAATGATACTCTTATGAGGATTACCATGAACCCTGTTCATGGTCAAAGTAAGGTAATTGTAGTGCCCAAATCATTTCAATGGAGTCTTATAAATACCTATCACAACGCCCTAAAACACCCAGGCTGGGAAAAGACTTTACAGAAGATAAGAGATAGCTACTGGTTCGACAAAATGAGTACTTCTGTACGTAATTTTGTAGAAAATTGCGTAGTATGTAGAACATCTAAGGGTAATTCCGGGTCTGTACAAGTACAGTTACACCCAATACAAAAACCTTCTGCCGCGTTTCAAGTTATCCACATGGATATTACAGGCAAGTTGGGCACAACTAATAATCATGAATATGTCATACTAACTGTTGACGCTTTCAGCAAGTATGTGCTGTTCCATTATTCTAATAACAAAAATCCTTCTAGCACTCTCGCTGCCCTAAGACGCACCGTCCATTTATTCGGAACGCCTGTGCAGATAATTGTCGATGGTGGCCGTGAATTTCTTGGTGAATTCAAACAATACTGTGAGCAAATAAGCATAAATATACACGCAATATCACCAGGAGTCAGCCGAGCCAATGGTCAAGTTGAGCGGGTAGTGGGCACTCTTAAAAATGCTTTGGTTATGATTAGTAACTATGAAACTGAAAATTGGCATACAGCTCTTGATAGTTTGCAGCTAGCACTCAACTGTACCCACATAAGACGACTGGAGTAGCACCACTCACCTTAATTACACGTCGTAAGCACTGCGCACCTCCGGAATTAGCAAATCTCGTTAACCTTGATGAAGAAACCCTTGATATAGATCAGTTGGACAGATTTGTAAATCAGAAAATGTTGTTATCCGGAGAACGTGAAAAGCTGAGATTCAACAAAAATAAAGCCCGTATACGTCATTTTTGCAGAGGCGACTATGTATTAGTAAAAAACAATCCCCGTAATCAAACTTGTTTGGATCTCAAATATAGTGAACCTTACGAAATCTGCAGAGTATTGGACAACGATAGATATCTGGTGAAGAAAGTAATAGGCAGGGGCCGACCTCGTAAAGTTGCCCACGATCAGTTACGTCTAGCTCCAACTCCGGGACAACAATTGACCGTATCGGCGAGAAACGAAGAAGCTTCTCAAGATTGTCATCCTGAAGAAACCAACTTGGCCATAGAACCGCTGCCTTCCACTTCAGGACACAGTCAAGACTAAGCAGTAAAGGTGAGCAGCTTTAAGTTTAATTTATTCTTAGACACCAAAGTAATCCTAAGATTAAAAACATTCTTATATTTAAACATTTTTGCAAATAATGATAATAATGCACATCATCTTCTTGTCTACATACTATAACTTTGATAACCATGCATAACGTTCTATAAGAAACAAAATTTCCCAAGACACCTTCCTACTATCCTTTGTCCTCTGTGTACCACGGCGTAAAGGACCGCCCAGAGCACAGCCAAAACCCCAACAAATATATTAAGTCATTGGCTTAGTTAGAAGTACAATGACGAAATCATAAAGAAAAAGTTAAAAAAAAAAAATAATAATAATAATAATAATAATAATAAATAAATAAAAATAAAATCTGTGTACCACGGCGTTCAGGACCGCCCAGAGCACAGTTGCAACTATTTGCCTATATACTATCTAAAATATGAAAACAGCTGTGTACCACGGCGTTCAAGACCGCCCAGAGCACAGCTGTAACAACATATTATCCTATGTACTACCTAAAATACCAAAACAGCTGTGTACCACGGCGTTCAAGACCGCCCAGAGCACAGCTGTAACAACATATTATCCTATGTACTACCTAAAATACCAAAACAGCTGTGTACCACGGCGTTCAAGACCGCCCAGAGCACAGCTGTAACAACATATTATCCTATGTACTACCTAAAATACCAAAACAGCTGTGTACCACGGCGTTCAAGACCGCCCAGAGCACAGCTGTAACAACATATTATCCTATGTACTACCTAAAATACCAAAACAGCTGTGTACCACGGCGTTCAAGACCGCCCAGAGCACAGCTGTATTCCATAACTTTATTATTAATTTTAGACATGACAAAAGCTTTTAAAATTACATTACATAAAATGAAGTGAATACTTTAAAATTCTGTAATTTCATCATAACATGTTAGGCACTGTTTACAGATGCCTATCTCAAAACAAAACTTTCATTGTTTCAGATAAAGGCTAGTGCAGAGCGCGCACTGCCTATCAGAATGGCCGTATCGGCGCGAAAACGTACCCGATCACTTCGCTATTAAGATTTATTAATTGTATGATAATTTAAATCGCATCAACATTGTTCAATAACCAAATTTAGAGTTATATTGTTAAGTTAATAATATTTTTCAATACTCCAAAGTTAATTACGTAGGTCCGGTAGTGTGTTTAGTACAACTAACCTTTTATTTTTATGTTAATTAATAATTGTAAAGAAAACTATGATTTAAATTATATTAGAGAAAAACTATTACATGTAAAGAATTTTGTTATGATTTAATTAAGGCTTTAATTAATTAGTTTAAATATAAAGACTATGAAGTGACTTAGTAGTATGTATGAAGTGACTTCCTGTTGAAGTAAGCTTATTCCCTTTTTGTCACAAAAGCTAAGACTATTGTTGATGTTATGTAATAAGTGATTCGGTTAATCAATTTCATTTAGTAATAAATTGTTACGTTTACTTGTATAATAATAAGTTTTTGAATGTTATGTTAAGTTTCGACAAAAATAACTTCCGGAACAGAACTGTGTTTATCATGTTGGCATTACTGAGCGCCATTTTAAAAAACGTGTTTCCGCCGGAGTGTTTTGTTGAAATTAAAAAATGAGGAATGACTCACTTTGACCTGGAGCTACGGATCGGAGAAGACACCCGTGAGAATAAGTTAAGTGTTTTTCAATAATTCTAACTTATGGTGTTATTTTGATGTTTTTGATTTTCATTATAATTTACCTCTCATTGTTAGCATCATTTAGTTATAAAGCGAATGTAGTTAACTGTTTATTAAACAAATAGATTACTTAATTTCTGTATCTTTCGTGTTTTCCTTTTAAATACTGATTTTTATGTAACAGTTTAATAATGAACAGTGACGATGTAAATCGTGACGTCAGCCAGGCTGACGTCACTATTTTAAAAAATACTTCTGCGGTTTCCCCGTCGTTATACATAATGTGGATGTTTAAAAGTCTAATTTACAAATAACAGTTATTTCCAAAAGAACGTATGGCCAAGCGAAAACGGATGTCCAGATATTGAGTTCGGAATATTAGGCGTAACGTTTAGTGTCCTCTGGCACGTTAATGTTTGAAATATCGACAATGCACGATCCTATTTTAAGCATGTAAAAACGGAAAGGGAGCGGTAGCAGGGCTGTCAATTTAGTATTACCTATTGGATTAAAAATTATATTCTAGAGACACTTGATGGACAAAAGGATATTGGATAACGTTCACGTAAGCTTATTGCCTTAAAAGTGTTGTATTACTAAAACAAACTTTTCAGCTTAGAACTATAAATTTATTAAGAGTAACTGTATATAAACTGTTCTCCGAATTCAAACAAACGCATAAACAAGCAACGCAAATCTAATAAACCGTAAAGAGCGGAGCTTACAGCGTCCAAATTGACGACACAACAAAATGTTTCTAAGATTAATTTGAGGAAATCCTAAGGGGTGTCAGCCCTACCGCGGGGTGGTGGGGAGACCGGCATTCAACAGGCGGCGGTCGATACGAGGCGCGTCGTAGACCAACCCTTAGTCGGTGCTCGCTGGAGTAAAACCAAAACTTTTGGGAAACTGCTCTCCTACGATACATTGAGAGTTGGATCTGGTTAAGTTACTTGGTTAATTCTTGAGTTAAGTTTAAAATTTAGTCTTTTGTTTTCAAATATACCATAAATAATTAGTGCTAGCATTTGCCATATTTATAGTCAAGCGCAAGACGTGATTCCGTGAGGAGCTATCTTTATTTAGGGGCGAAATGAAGTAAACTTTACCACTGAAAGTTCATTTTATGAATTACAAATATAAATAGTGCCCTCATAGACATTAATATCAACACATTTTAAATTCAATCTTCGATATTAACGTCGCTGAACTCGTCCTAGCGATAGACGTAAAGCCATTTGTTTCAGCCTCTGACTGTGTTTTGACTGTTGTAATTAGTATTCCACTTCAAGTGAGAAGTTTCAGACAGCTTTGCTTATTTTTAGACGGGTTATTTGTTAATTGTCCAACGGCTTAAAAAGGTATGAATGTTGCGCTGGCTGAAGGTTCGATGGATATTCTTTTAGGGAGATTATTTTGGAAATGATTGAGTTGAGTTTGAATAGAATAAATGGAAATGAAACGAAACGTAAAGTATTTACACTTACATGAAGATAACTTGAATAATAATAAACAAAATGCATTAAACAAAACATGATTACAGAAACCGTTAGTACAACGCTCTAATTAGATTATTGTAAAATAACCGTTTAAAAATGATACATAGACAAATCGCAGAACGGTTAATTTAACTTTAAAATAATGTAATAATAATAATAAATCTCTACACAAACACACCAACTGTATGCCCCAAAGTAAGCAGAGTTTGTGTGCTGGGTGTCCATAAGCGAACTGGGGTCGAGAATAAACATACAAATATAAATATAAACAACCACGACCTGGAATCAAACATCTGTATTCATACACTGTGCACCACCAGCGTATGCGGCAGGGCTACATCCCACTACGCCACACTAAAATTTATAGCTTGTAAGTTCATTTTCTTCTTCATATTAGTGTTAAGTTTGTGGCTACAACAAGGCCTAGAAGCCACAAAGAACGTCAGATCACGGACATTATTGTTATCAAATAAAGGGTCGCAACTTATTGTAATTTAACGAAAAAAAGATCCAAAAATGCCACTTGAGCTGAGGGTGGGTCGCTCCGCCAACACAAATGTATTTTTTCTATTTCTCTTTTCTATGAAACTTTGAGGAAAAGCAAGATAAATAACTCTAATATAGAACGGCCTTTTTCACATAAAAATGTTAAGCTTTTTACAAAACTTTGGCGTGTGAGTCATACACAATATATTAGCTTATTTGCAATGATATAATTTTTTTATATGTTTTGAAATGTTGCATTCAATCTATCGAAAGGATCAGGCGGGACACAGATTTTTGTAAGCAGTTTTAGGCGTATTTTCTACAAAAAGATAAAAATTTCAACCAAAAAATTCAATTTTGCGCGGTTATGGCGGTGGCTTCTCGACGTTTACGTCCTAGGTTCGATCCCCGGTGACTACAACTTAAGAACATAAAGCTGACTGCTCTAACGGTGAAAGGAAACATCGTGTACCTAATAAATCAATTTGTCGGTGTGGCCAACCAACATTTTGCAAACGTGGTGCAGTACACAATGCCGGGCAAGTCGTCGGGGGAGGCTGGTGTCCGTGTACACGAATAATTAAGGCTGTTGTGGATGCGCAAGTTAGTACCGAGGGTTTAAATGCGACCGAGTAGCGTAGTGGTTAGTAGCCCTGCCTCATACGCGGGAAGTCCCAGGTTCCAGTCCTGGTCGGGATATACATTTGTGTGGTTTTTTTTGTTCCCCTCCACGGAGAGGGCAGGAGGATAAAAATGCTCTGACGCATACTCCGCGCGCGGGATCGCAGTTAAGTGGGACTCGCTCCGAGCCTACCAGAGCCCTATCCGCTAAAAAACCCCTGAATGACTCGTGCAATTTTTTGCCACACAGCCTTCGTCTGAGCCACGACCAATTGGAGAAATAGGCCGCACTAGCGGGGCACAGAAGGTGTCACCTGCTGATATTTACATAGCTCTGAAGGTGCTCAAAATTAAATTAAAATTGAATTAATTCGAATTTACATAAAAATTAGAAGTTGCGGCCGGAAGGGCTTCGAGATCTAGCGTTAGCTGCGTCGCTACGTTCGTGTGCACGTTTCTCGGTCTAGCGACTTTGAACTTCGAATCTAAGACAGGAGTAGTATATGAGAATGAATCTCGAACTAGAGGATTGGGATGGGTTTCGGATCGTTTGAAGAACGCTTCAGAGAGTGTTTTGAGGTATTGTTAAAGATCTCTGTGCAAGTCCGCGTTACGCACGTACCGCGGTGCGTTTGTGGCCCTGCGGCAAAAGAAATTTTGAACTAACTGCAGTTTGTGCAGGACGGAGGGTTTGGCATGGGCAAAGATTGGCGAGGCATATGTCATGACGGGTCCAACGCAGGTCAACGAGTACGTTTAATTCTAAAAGACATTTTACTTTTTGTACCTAACATTGGGTAAAAACGGGCGAGTTTTGTTACTCTATCGACGTGTGGTTTGAAAGAAAGCGTCTGGTCTAAGGTGACGCCTAAGTATTTGGTACTGCGCTTCCAGATTCGAGAGAGAAATCAGCGGAGATTGTAATCGGCGATACGACGGTGTTTGCAGTCGAAGTAAACCGCAGAACTCTTGCCTAAGTTCACATCGATGCGCCATTTTTGAAACCAAAGGCGTTTGCACGAAGGCGAAACTTGCACCGAGGGCGTTTACGGCCTTTTGGAGTCTGGTGACGAGACCCGAGACACTGAGGCCTTTGTTGTAAAAGGCGGTGTCGTCGGCAAAGAGGGCAAGTTCGACGTCTTTCGGCGGAATGGGAATGTCGTTAGTGTAAACGGTGTACAACAGAGGGGCTAGGACTGAGTCTTGAGGGACTCCAGCCTTTATGGGACGAGGCGCGGAAACAAGGCACGTGCCTTCATGTTTGAAACGAAACGTACGGTCTTTGAGAAACGACGCGATTATCCTAACTAGGCGAACCGGTAAGCCTATTTTGTAGAGTTTATAGACGTCTCGTGCCAGACTTTATCGAAAGCCTTGGCTACGTCAAAGAAAACTGCGACCGTTTTCTGACGTCGCGAATAGAAGCCGTCGAGTATGTACTCGACGATTCGATGGACTTGCTGAGGGCAGGAATGCTTAGCGCAAAAGCCGAACTGGTGGGGAATGATGAGGGGATTGCCATCCGTTGGAAACAGATGGTTCCGCTTTCGAGAGAGTATGACTCTCTCAAGAAGTTTAGACATGGCATTGAGGAGGCTGATGGGTCTGTGATTAGCCGGGATATTCAGAGGTTTACCCGGCTTGGGAATGCCTATGACTATCGCTTCTTGCCAAGCTTTTGGAAAGGAGCTGTGGTCGAAGCAGGCATTGAAGATGATAGCTAACAAGGCAAGCACCTGTTGAGGTAGGTGCTTAATTGTGTGGTTAGAAATACCATCCGCACCCGGAGCCTTTTTGGGCTTTTGACTTCTAATGAGAAGCAAGATTTCATCATTAGAGACTGTGACGGGGTCATCGGTGAAGAAGAGAGATTCTCTGCAGAGAACTTCGTCCTCCACCGCCTGGATATGGGAGGGATCCGCGGGTTGCGTGCTGGGCGAGAATTGTGAAGCAAAGCTGTCAGCGAAGCATTCGGCTTTCTCTTCGACTTCGAAGGCAGTATGGCACATCGGGCCGAGTGAGAGGAGGAACGTCAGAGATGGCGTCTACGTGTAAGGCTCGGGCCATACTATAATACGCTTGGTGGGACGGGGAGATATTCTCCATGAGATCGTTCATTTGAGCGTCACGGAGTTCCGCGAGGCAAGACCTAACTTTACGTTACAGCTGATTCGCAGCTGTTCTATAGGCGGGCGTGGGATATTTCTTGGCTCTCCCGAGAGCCGCGATCTTAGCTTTAATAAGGTTGCTAACGGATAAGGGAAGCGTGGGTTTGCCTTGCTTAGCAACCTTTTCGTTATCACTGATGGCTGAGTTGATAGCATCAGTGAGGGAATTTACTAATGAATGTATTTATCCAGGCTATCTAATTGGTCGGGCGAGATCGCGAGCGGAGAGTGTGGGGCCTCTAGGGCTGAAACTAACGTATTTTTAAAGCCTTTCCAGTTGATAAAGGTCTTAGGAGACGTGACGTTATCATTAGGCAGACCTAGAACGAGGGAGACGGGGCGGTGATCAAAGCCTAGGTCATCGAGCGGTTCGATAGACCTGAGATCAAGGTTTATATGCTTTACTACTGCGAAGTCGACGATGTCGGGAGAGTAGTTCGGGTTTTCGGGATAGTGAGTGGGAGTGACGGGAGAGTTGACATATAAGTCAAGTTGTTCAGTGATGCCAAGGAGAGCGATGCCGCTGGTGTTGGCCGACAGACTCGTCCAGCCAGTATGTTTAGAGTTGAAGTCTCCAAACATAATGACGGAACGACCGAGGGCGAGAATAACCTCAAAGTCGCTACGGATAGGTCTGGTGCCACTAGGTATGTAGATTGAAGCTATGATGATGGTCGGATGACGAGTTATGGCCAATCTACACACAGTGGCTTCCATGTTGAAGAGAGGAGGGGTAGGGAGAGTCTTTTGTAATAGATAGCTGTGCCGCCATAACCGTCGGAGTTGGGCCTATCGTTACGAGTGAACGCGAATTTAGGAATAGCGAGTCCCCTGGTGTGGTTTGGAGGGAGCCACGTCTCTTGAAGAAGCAATAAGTCTGGCTCGTTGTTTTGAAGGAACAGTTTGAGCTCAGGGAGGTTTGTACTAAGGCTACGAGCGTTAAATGAAACTAGGGATAAGCCCTTGGGTTTTATACGACAGGACACGGGATTTACAGGTCTAGACATTTTATTCGATCATAAAAATTCGATAAACAGTATAATCGAATTTATACAAATTATTGAATTATTGAATTTATAAAGAACTAAGTAGCGAGTGATGCTCGGCTAACGCGAAAAGACGCTCTTGAGGAGATCGGGCAGCTCGCAGTTTGCGTGCAAGTACGGCGATTTCCCTAATATCGACGTTTTGGATAACTTCGAACACGGTCTTCATGTCCTCAGCCAACGACGACTGAGGCGAAGACGATGGAGTGGGACGCGGGCCTACAAGAGCTACGGGAGCTGGAATAGGTAGGGAAGGTGGAGCGGCCGAACGCTGTCTCCAGGACAGAGCCGGAGTAGGCGTCGGTTGCACGGGCTTTGCTTCCGGGGGACCCCGGTTGCGCAGCGGCGGGAAGTTGGCGGGAGTGAGCGGCGGCACCGGTTTAGGCGCGGCCCTCTCAACGGAGGAGCGGGAGGAGTGTGGCCGGAGTGGCCGCACAGCAGACATGCAGGAGGGGAAGTGGAGTCGGGAGTGCGAGTACACTCCTTCGTTATATGAGGATTCAGGCACTTAACGCACCTGGGGGGAGCTGAGCAATTAGCCGCTGCGTGGCCACAAAGCTGGCAACGGTGGCAATGCCCAGGGTGGTCGCGACGGTTGGGATGCTCGACAGAGATGTTCGAGAGTCCGCAGATTGTGCGAGCGTCTCTGAAAATCTCCCTCGAGTTTGGAGTGTTGGTTAGGATTACTAACGCTAACGGAAAATGTTTGCCGCGGTTAGAGTGCATCTTGTGCACTGTTTCAGCCAGGAATATCATCATTCGTGCCCTCGAACGGGACGCCCCGTAGTACTGCG
Organism: Marasmarcha lunaedactyla; assembly: GCA_923062675.1. NCBI lineage: Eukaryota > Metazoa > Arthropoda > Insecta > Lepidoptera > Pterophoridae > Marasmarcha > Marasmarcha lunaedactyla. The sequence continues at coordinate 1,624,690 of OV281341.1, forward strand.
CGGATTTTACGCTCCTCCCTGAGGGCATAGGTGTGATACGCGATTTGTCTGACTTATAAAAGCCTAGTGAACGCGCGGAAGTCATCGATAGTCGCGACTTGGATTTTAATGGATTCGCCTGCGTTAGCTGCTTTAACATAATTGATTTTGTGCTCTTTGCACAAGTTAGAAACCGCGGTCCAACGTGCTTTTTCGCGGAGGAAGACGGGTGGAAGGAGTTGAGGCTTAGGTGGGACGTTAGCGTAGCGCTTCGCTGGCTTCGACGGAACTGACGGAGACGCGGTCACTTCGAGTGACATAAGCGGCGCAGGGGCGGGTGTTGAAGACACTGGGAAGGGCTCGGGTGTTGAAGACACCGCGGTTTTTTTCGAACGCTTCTTAGAGCGTTTGGCGACTAATTGGAATGGGGGCTCAGGAGAGTCGGTTAAAGTGGCAGCGACCGACGAAGCTTCGGACGCGGCGGAGTCTGAATCGCACCCGGAAGCGGTACGCTTCCTACGTGATTTGCGCGAGGACGTGTCCGACACACAGTCCATGTCGGAGGGCGCGGGAGACGCGGGAGAGCTAAAGACCTGAGGGGTCTGGGCGTGGGTGGCCTGAGGGGCCGGGGTTGGGGCCTGAGGACGCGATTGTTGCCTGTAAGGCCTGCGTTAGAACATCGTCAGATATGTTGGCGCCGGACGCTACGAGCGCCTGGGCGAAGGCTTTCGCAAAGTTTACTTAATTCTTCGAATCCATAATGAAGGGTTGGGACTATAAATATATAATTATATAAAGTATGCCTAGAATTCCTAGTAGCCTAGCGAACCCTAGCGGCTAACCTCCCTACCAGCGGTAAAAATGGGGAAAATAACTTAAAACTAACCGTAGTTCGCCGAAGGGCGCTAGAATCCTAAAAAGGGTACGCAGGTAAAGAGTTGACCGGGTTAGGCACACAAAAAATTAACAAATATGATACAGATAAATAAATATGAAAATAGAAGAGAAAATAAATAAAATAGTAGAAGGAATAACAAATAAAATAAATAAAAAGGACTGGATCAGTACAAGTTCAGTTGTCACCGTTAGGTATCCTTTGTACTAAAACCAGAATACTTTACGCTGGGCGCATACAGCACACAGCACAACACAGCACAGCACTTTGAAGACTAAGAGGCTTAGTCGCAAAGAAAAATCACTTCGATAGCGCTCGGAGGGAGTAAAAAAACCGTATCACGGAACCAACACGCTATACTGTAACGTCAGTAAACTGAGCGCCACGGAATATCGGGAAGGGACCGATCAATCGGAGTGGTCTTGGAACGTCCGTACCAGGCGGCGATCGGAGCGAGAATCATGCATTTGTGTGATTTGGTTGTTTATATTTATGTATGTATGTTTGTTATGGACTACCCCCTAGATGATGTATGGTCATCCAAAACACAACCTCTGTTTATTTTTGGGCTATGCAGTTGGTGGTTTTATCAGGGTATTTATTCAGATTTAAACCACTAGTTTATAGGAGAGTGACATGGTAAGATGCGGCAAAAATCTTTTCATCAATGATACGTACGGTGACCTGAAAGTACCTGTGTGCAATTTTATCGAAAAAGAATTTTTTTTTTTATGCAAGCAAATTGACAACTTTAAATGTACAAACTTCGCGAAGCCGCCGGCTGCGTGCGAGCGATCGCCTTGATTGATCCAATCAATTAAATTTTTATAGCACGGGATATAAAAATGTATCGGAAAAATTTCCAACCAAACATTCCCAGTGTTGCCACGTCATTAAACGTACTAGAGGCAAGATTAAACTATCTTCATGTGATTCTAAATTAATATATAAATAATGAATCGATTCACTTCGAGCAGGAATAAATAAAATTTCCTTTGAATAATCAATAAAATCACTAAGTGGAATAGAGTATTCCATTCCATTTTTGTAAAATGAAATAATATTTAAGCTTAAGTCGATATTCGAACCGTATTGACACAGAAAATCTAAACCTAAAATTCCATCAGCCTTTAAAGGAACATGATCGAAAACATAAAAGTGATGACTAAATTCTGTTCTAGATCGGTTGCTGTGGATCAAATTTAAGTTTACATAACCCGATGACTGTATCGGACCACCTATGCCGTTGACTGTAGTCTCGTCTCTAAATATGGTAATGTTTTTTGGCAAAGCTTCTCGTTTAATTACACTAAGGGATGCCCCTGTATCAATCAACCAAAAATATTTTTTATTATCTACGTAAAACGATATGAACTTGCTATTACCACTTAAAGATAAAATACTATTCTTAAGATCGAAAAAACTGATTATCTTCCAATTTTGAAGTTGTAGCTGCGCTATCTAAATTATTAGTATTTTGTTCCGAGTAAAATACACGATGTTGAGAATTATTACCTCTACTACTTGTATTTCGATAATTTGATCGAGAAAAATTTTTCGATCGGGAACGACCCGTACTACGATTTGCGTAATTACGAGTTTGTGGAAAACGAGTATAATTATTTTTTCCATGTTGTAAACCACTTGACATCTGGGGTCGTGGATGATAAACTTGACGGTTTAGAGCTTGACCACCGTAATGCCCACGAGAATAGTTAAAAGGCTTACCTCTACCCCGACGTGAAAAATGTAAGACACCTTCACCTTTGGACGTGGAAGCTCCATAAAGCTCCTCGTCCTTCGCAGCTTGGATAGCATCATTCAGGTGCTCATAATTTCTCGCTGAAAGAATCGTGCTCAGCCGTGAATCGCGCAGACCGTCTGAAAAACGTTTTACAGCAATTTTTTCATTTAAAGGTTTTAAGATAGAATATTTTTCCTTATCGTCATCTGCTTGGGCTATGGTTAATTCCGAAAATAGTCGTTCTATCTCTGTTCCGAACTGATCAATAGTACGATACCCTTGCGTAGCGTTTTGTAAACGCTGTTGTATTGCGGTAAAAGACTTTTTAGTAATTAATGTTCTTTTTATATCTTTTACCAACTCGCTTACTGACGAATACTCTGGCCTTAACCGTAATTTTGCATTTTCGGAAAGTCTACTCTTTAGTACGAACTTAATCAATAATTTATTACCATTTTCTGAAAGCATTTCGGAATACATCTCTATAGCATCAATTATAGTTTTAACAGTTTTTTCATTACCGTCCATAACTGGAACTAAATTACAAGCAGTTTTCAAATCGAACTCCATTGTCGCTGAAAAATATTCACTAGTTTCACTATAATCACTTAAACTACTACTACTAGAATGTATTTTAGTACGAGTACATAATTGAATAATATTCCTATAAGTAAATTTAATATTATCCCAGTTAGAATTAACTATCTGTAATAAACTAGACTCTATGTTTTTCTGATTAATAAAATACTGAATTATAATCTCACTCTTTTTGTAAATATTTTCTGCTTCGGATAATTTATTTTCAGCTATTTTACCCGAAAATCTAGCTTTTCCCTTTCTTACTAAGTATTTCTTAATTTTTGTAAGTTCATATAAATATTCTAATAATTCTTTTTCCATACCCTAAAACATAAAATAATTAAATTCAACTTACCATTTTATGAGTTACCAGTAGTAGGGGACACGTTTGTTACATGGAATTCGCCGCGTTACCATAATATGATAATATACATGGAGTTAAAATCAAATTAGAGTAACACAAGTAAAATAATAGAGTGTTAAATTATTCACTTAATGTCCCTAAATATATAATTATGTAGTTCTTTTCTCATTTTAGTTCAAAATAATATACGTAGGTAATACTTATATTTAATATATTTTAATTTTTTATTTATTTTTTAATTTTTTTTTATTTATATATTATATTTACGCATTTTTGCAACATCACACTTTCACTAATCACTATCACTCCACTAAACTTTTTCCATTCTGGCTGCTGCTGCCGACGCTGGAGACAAATCGGGCAGGTCTCTGGGCAGGTAACCTTTTGCAGATCGACGGTGAAATGATCGTCGCAGATCATTTAGGGTTATTTCTCGCCGAATCAATTTCTTATGTCCTTTTTTATAATATTTGTAAAAAAGACAATGGCAAATAATGCCAGCAGAGTCAATATAATTATAAGAATTATATTGGTCGAATAAAGATGGAGCTCTAAGTTTTCTGATGTGGCTTCCTGTTTTGATTGAGATTTTCCCATATTTTCACCACTTAAATACACGAGTATGTTGAAGAAGTCATCGCAAGAAAAAAATCATTTTAATATATTACGCGTAATGAGTTACTTGTTATTTTATCCCGTTTGCTGCGTTTGGCAGGGTCGCCATATAGGGAGGTGGCAACCAATACAAACAACTGTCATCGAGTAAAGTTGGTTTATTACTGATCTATTATAAATGAGTTACAATAAGTATTACATACACCTAATTGATATGTAGTTTGTATACAACATTACAGTACGAAAATGTAGAAAAGAGAAATCAAAATATTATTAATTCAGAGGATAAATGTCGTTGGTTCCGTCCGTCATATTACAGGTATATGTAAATGAATTTGAAGCTGGCAACTCGGATGAACACGGAATTTTAAATATTTCTTTATTTTTCTTTGATGTGAATAATATAGATATCATAAAAGTTTTAATTAAATTTTGGTCAAGATTGTCAATTTTTATTATATTATCTCTGGAGAAATTCATAAAATAAAATTATAATACTTTCTGCAACTATTTGGATTTCTGAAGGTAAAGAAGACAGCCACAGAAGTTACTGGCAAAATATAGTTCCTTATGAAGCTGTTTGATTCTTCAGTAACCCCCCCACCCCCGCCCTGACTTCCATGTGGAGCACGTGCTGGGTTGCTGGCTAGGAAATTGTAGAAAATAAAATGGTACAAAATATAAAGAATAAGATGAAGAAATACAGAATTACATATTTTTTCGTATTGCTTATTATACAGCTGTATATGTAGCTATAGAAATATAACCTATGTTGTTACGATGTAGAAATGTTAACGCTCACTCGTAATCGAAGTGCATCACTTGCCACAAACGCCAGGAAACTCGGAGAACTATGCCAAATATCTTGATCCTCACAACCACGTTATACGATGTCAAATAGAAGTATCTTGAAGTCGTAGTATAGTGTAAAGTTCTACAAACTAAGCAAATAATATAGACTTTATGTCACTTGCCATTGGGTACAGTAAGTGATCAAATTCATTTTCTAAAGCATTCCCCACAATACCCAAGAGTTTTCGATTCACAATGACAAGTAGTCACAATCGATGCGTTAGATAGCGGAATGTGCAGTAAAACCTTGGTTTGTGTTACGTAAATATAAAATTGAATCGAAGTTTTAAAAGTTTGTAGCGTTTTCGTTTAAGAAACTTTCCCGCTTAGTTTTGTTAGTGCTCTGTGTAATAAGCATGTTTTGTTTTATCATTGTGAAAAAACATGTTTTGTTACTGAGACCTTCTTTAATTCCTACGAAAAAAGGGGGGATAAATAGTTAAACATATGTAGGTATATGTGAGTTTACCTGTGGCGTTGTACCTCTCATATGACTGTATGGATTTCAGTACCGTCGCAATGACAGCACCACTTTAGTTTCTAGGGTTTTATTTTGATGGTACAAAATTCTAATTTTTTTTGGCCCCACGGCGGGAAGGACAATTAGATTTAAATGATTCATACCCCAGCGCGATTGCGGGTTGATGTGGGACTCGCTCCGAGCCTACCAGAGCTACTAACCACTCAAAACCACCTGTATGGCAATAAACTTTGGCAATCTATTGCCTCACAGCCTTTATTTGATGTGACGGCAAGTTTTAGCAAAAGGCCGCGCGAGTGGGGACTATCGGGTTATCGGCTGCTCAAGGAGAATTAGAGTTAGTCACGGCCTGGGCAGCCAGAAGGGCTTTAAGGCCGGCTGAAAGCTGATTAGAGTTCCAGAGTGCGTTCCTAGGTCTGGCGACTTTGAACTTCGAGTTTAGGACTAGGGCAGTATACGAGACGAACTCGCGAATTAAAAGATTGGGATGCGTTTCAAAGCGTTTGAAGAACGAACGCCTCTGGAGTGTTTTGAGATGTTGTTGAACTGTAGGTAGTTCAAGATCTCTGTACAGGTCCGCGTTACTCACGTATCAGGGTGCGTTTGCGGCACTGCGGCAGAAGAGAAGTTGGACCACCTGCAGCTTGTACAGGAGGGAGGCAAGATTTGAGAGGCATATAAAATAGTAGAAATATTGTATTACCCATTCAAAAGATCTACAAAAAACAAGTGGAGCTCCGCCATCTTGATGTGCACAGTTGTTTTATTTTAAACCTTTAATTTTAGATAAATGCCTTTGGGGTTTATCCCAGTTGCACACAAACTTAGATTAAAATTTTTCAATAATATTCCTCAGATAATATAATTAACTAACAGTACTTATTGTCAACTTTTGGTTGACAACTATTAGATATTAATATACATAGTTGTATGTGCGAATCAAAGTATAAATTCAATTGAATTTATACCTAATCTGTGTGTACGTTGTTGAATTTCTCGCCCTGATATTCATTACGCATCACAAACTCTGCGAAGCTCTGGGCAGTGCAAGTACAAAATAAACAGGAATAATTGGGCTGTATCCCTAATTTTCCCTCCATATAAAAAAATGCTGTGAAAGGGTTGACACAGGTCAAAATCGCACCCCTGGTCATGTGATAGTCATCTTGACGATAGATATACATGCTGTACTTCACAAACTGTTAAATGCTGTTCAGTATTTGAAACATTACTTTTCAAATTTGTTAGCTGGGCATCGTTTTCAAACACCTTCATTAATCGTAGGTTTTCTTCAATAATTAGCTAATATCGACAACTCGTTAATTGGAATATCATTTACGGCTATAGACACGTCAAACGGTTACTAAAGGTGCTTTTAATTATAGGTTTTGCTTATTGTGAATATAGACTAAGAATAAGCATCTATAAAGTATTAAGTAGCTAAACAAAATCTATACTTAGTAGTGCAAAAAGTAATCGTATGTCGTGTCTGAGCGCAGCCGCCAATAATGCATTGCTGCTAACTATACCTGTGGCTTCACTTGAAATCGCCACATTTTCGTAAGTTCACGAGTTGTCCCTTCCTTGTAACTTGAATACGTTAACTTGATTATCGTGCAAGATAAAATATGCAACCGTCACAGGCGAGACTATGAAATAACTTGTTTACAATTCCAACAAGCAATAGATGAATGATCTTACAGTTTTAATATACTCATGACAGGGACATATGAAACAATGTATGAAACATTAGATATCAGTATTCTTGCCAGTTGACTGATCATTGCGTGTGAAAACGTTGAGAAAAATAACATGAAAATGATGGAGGGGTTTTGAAAAAGAAAACAAAATATGTCTGAAATATTAACAGCCACTATAGAGTAGAGTAGAAATATACGGTTACAAAGGCTGTTATTTGTAAGTCAATAATTTATGTCCATCGGTTGTTTGTAAAGCCGTAATTTTAACGCAGATTAGCGTTTGGTCACAACCTCTGTCGCATGAGTTTGCTGTTTCCATTCCCTCGGGGGTAGAATTTTGAATTATAATTAAAAAAGAATTTGCAGCTGACATTATAATTAAAAAAGAAGTTATGTGACTTACTCTGCGGAGGAAAAGTGGGCTATGAATTCCAATTCCAAAGGTGGTTTTGAAAAGTCATTCCATACTCGTTTGCCTGGTATGAAAATAGTAAAAAATAAACTTCCTCGGCTAAATTTGAGCGGAGGAAACCTCTAGTAAACGTCTAAGAGTGCGGGGGTTAGTAACCTTACTAACACTATCTAGCAGCAGTTGAAACTGTAAGCTGAAGACGAGCGCTTTTTACATGCTAAAGTTTAGACTGAAAGCGTCAACGAGTTTACAGTTTGTTAATCTACAGAACTGATGCAACTATAGCGCAGTAGGCAGTGCTTCGTAGCAGGCTTTACTTTGTAAGCTTATTTAAAAAAAGCATTAATACAGCTTTTTATGTCTTCAACAAACTTATTATTGTCAGCTAAATGATAGGTTAAACATAAATAAATTGATCACTGAATGGGTAAATCGATTAAAAGATGCTATATTATTAAAACCGTCTGTGTCCAAATATAGAGGTGCACTAGAATTATTGAAAGCCAATAACAGGTGGATCGATACGAACATTGGAGCATTGGAATATTGTTGGGCACTCATGCATATTTTATGATCTTTAATTTTAATAATTTACCCGAATTGGATTGACTTTAAGTAAAGATAAAAAACTAAATATTATATTTCATCATAAGTACAAAACTTAAACACTTGATGAAAGTCGTGTTCTAAGGATTGCAAGTGTACTTGTTGTTTGGTCGTTGTTAACATATAACGGATAGCCTTGGTTTGTTCTGTTGTATGCGCAGTGGCACAGTGTAAGTCACACTTTAGCTTATTGTTGAGTTTCCAAACGCCTACTAGTTTATAATAAATATTTAGACCTTTGTATCACAGTTTCAAATTTTAAAGAAATTTCGAGTTCTTTACTCAGAAGATCTTATTTTTCTAAGGGCTCTTTCAATTTAGACGTTTTGTGTCAGACCACTGCGGGATCGGAGTGGTCCGGTCGTCGTCCTGCGCATGGACGATCGCTTTTACCTTACAAAGCCTGCCGAGCGGCAACGTTGTGGCGGCTGTGCCGCTCACGCACGACAACATGGCGGCAACGTGCTCATAAGGCGTCACTAACCTACGAACTCCCTACAGTCTGATACGCTTTCAGTTTAGACGTTCGCTGTTGGACCGCTGCCGTCCCGCAGCGGCCCTACTGCGGGGTACAGCAAGCGGCTCTGTAAACGTTCGGCAGCGGTCCGACACAAAACGTCCCAATTGAAAGCGGCCTTCGGTTCTCTTCTGTAGAGAGATTCGTGTAAAATCGTTTTACAAGCGTGTGCAAGACAAAGCGAAACACGACTCCAAAACATGACAATGTTAACATGGCGTGTTAACGTTTTACTTTGTCGATAGTAAAATAATAATAATAATAATAATAAAATGGTTTATTCGGCGCAAATTAAGAAATTGACAAAACAATATGCAAAATCACGAAACAACAAAAAATAAATAACAGTATTACAAGTACAAACAAAGCAAAAAGAAAAACAACACTTTCACGCCGAAAGGGCTTGCACTCAGCATTATGCTGAGAATTTATAGTTATAAATTTCAGCGCTGATTTTCAATACTAGCCTCTGCACTGACTTTACGGACGCTTCACGTATGCAATACATAAAATAAGTATTATAATGAAATATACATTACATTCTAAACATATTATGTATACATAGAATAAAAATGTAATATTTAAATGAAATAGGTGTAATAATATAATATAATTGTTTATTGTAGACATTTCTAAGCTGCCGTTTGTTTTTCTAAAATATATTTTTTATAACAATTTTTAAAGTTGTAGATATTTGATATTTTTTTAAGGTGGTGGGGGGATGTTGTTCCGACATTTAGTGGCAGAATATTTAAAACTACCTCGAAACGCGGACGGATTCTCGCTCCGATCGTCGCCCAGTGCGGACGTGCAAGACCCAGCTTTCCGTTGATCGGTCCCTTCCCGCCATTCCGCGGCGCTCAGTCTACTGACGTCACAGTCTAGCGTGTTGGCTCCGTGCTACGGTTTCCTAAGTCTTTCTACTCCGTCTGAGTGCTTTCGAAGTGCGATTTTTCTTTGCGACTAAGCCTCTTAGTCTTCAAAGTGCTGTGCTAAGTTGTGTTGTGCTTGTGCTGAGTGCAGTGTTGTGCCCGGCGTAAAAAGTCTGGTTTCAGTGCAAAGGATACTTAACGGTGACAACGAATTTGTACTGAACCAGTCCTTTTTATTTTTATTTATTTCTCTTCTCTATTTTATTTATTTTTCTCCTATTTTCATATTTATTTTTATCATATTTGTGTGTTTTCGTGTGTATTTGTCCTTTCTGTCGGTAAAGGTTGACCCTAACGCGGTCAACTCTTTACCTGCGCACCCTTTTTTAGGTTTCTAGGTAGTGGCCTTCCGCATACTACGGTTAGTTTTAAGTTATTCTCATTAGCCCCCCTACCGCTGGTAGCGAGGTTTGCCGCTAGGGTTGCTAGGTTTTTATTTAGGAACTCTAGGCATTTGTTATTTAATTAGGTGCTAGGTTTGCTAGGGGACCTAGGCATACATTATATATTTATATATTTCATATTCAAGCCCTCCAATGGACCTTGTAAGCGTTCTTAGGTCGTTCGCCCAGGCGCTCGTTGCGTCCGGCGCCAACTTATCAGATGACGTAATAACGCAGGCCTTACAGGCATCTATCGCGTCCCCGGCCCCTCAGGCCTCAACCCCGGCCCCTCAGGCCTCCAACGTCGAGACCCCTCAGGTCTTAAGCTCTCCCGCGTCTCCCGCCTCGTCCGAGATGGACTGCGAATCGGTCGCATCCTCTCACGCGTCGCGTCGTAAGCGTACCGCTCCCGGGAGCGACTCCGAACCCGCGTCTGATACGTCGTCAGATGCCGTCACCCTAACCGGCTCTCCTGAGCCCGCGTTTCAACTCGTCGCCAAGCGCTCCAAGAAGCGCTCTAAGAAAGCTTCGGTATCTTCAATACCCGAGCCCTCCCCGGTGTCTTCAACACCAGCCCCCGCGCCGTTAAAATCGCTCGTAGTAACCGCGTCTCCGTCGGTCACATCGAAGCCAGCGACGCGCTGCGCTCCCGTCCCGCCGAAGCCTCAGCTCCCTCCGCCCGTATTCCTGCGTGAAAAAGCGCGCTGGACCGCGGTTTCCAACTTGTGCAAAGTGCACAAAATTAATTACTTGAAAGCCGCCAACGCTGGCGATACAATCAAAATCCAATTAGCGACCGTCGTCGACTTCCGCGAGTTTACCAGGTTACTCGGATTAAACCAAATCGCGTATCACACCTACGCCCTCCCGGAGGAGCGTAAGATCCGCGCAGTATTACGGGGCGTCCCGTTCGAACTCAGCAACGAAGACATCCTCGATGACCTTAAGTCTCAGGGTTTCCCGGTCACAGCAGTGCACAAGATGCACTCCAACCGCGGTAGGCGTTTTCCGTTAGCGCTAGTAATCCTGTCCAATACTCCCGACTCGAAGGAGATTTTCAAAGAGGCTCGCACAATCTGCGGACTCTCGAACATCTCCGTCGAGCGTCCCAACCCCCGTGGTCACCCTGGGCAGTGCCACCGCTGCCAGCTATATGGCCATGCAGCGGCTAACTGTTCAGCTCCCCCCAGGTGCGTAAAGTGCCTGAATCCTCACTTCACCAAGGAGTGCACTCGCACTCCCGAATCCACTTCCCCCCCTGCCTGTGTGCTGTGCGGCCAGTCCGGCCACACAGCTAACTACAGGGGTTGTCCGCGCGCTCCGCGCTCCACCACCAAGAGGGTCGCGCCTAAACCGGCGCCGCCACTCACTCCTGCCAACTTCCCGCCGCTGCGCAACCGGGGTCCCCCGGAAGCAAAGCCCGTTCAGCCGACGCCTACTCCGGCTCTGTCTTGGAGGCAGCGTCCGGCCGTCCCGCCTGCACCTTCCCGACCCATCCCAGCTCCCGTAGCTCCCGTAGGGCCGCGTCCCGCGTTGTCATCTTCCCCTCAGTCGTCGTTGGCTGAGGACATGAAGACCGTGTTCGACGTCATCCAAAACGTCGACATTAACGAAATCTCCGTACTCGCACGCAAACTGCGAGCCGCCCGCTCTCCTCAAGAGCGGTTATTCGCGTTAGCAGAGCATCACTCGCTCCTAAGTTCGTTGTTAATTTTTTATTTTTTTATTTATTTTATTTTAATGTCTAGACCCGCGAATCTCGCGTCCAGTCGTATTAAACCTAAGGGCCTATCCCTAGTATCTTTTAACGCTCGTAGCCTTAGCTCTAACCTTCCCGAGATTAAACTGTTCCTTCAGAACAACGACCCAGATCTTTTTCTTCTCCAGGAGACATGGCTCACACCTAATCGCTCCAGGGGATTCGCGATTCCCAAGTACGCGTTTACACGTAACGATAGGCCTAACTGCGACGGTTTCGGCGGCACTGCTATCTACTACAAAAGAGGATTCCATTGCTGTCCTCTCCCTACCCCTCCTCTCCTTAACATGGAAGCCACCGTGTGTAGATTGGCTATGACTGGTCATCCGACCATCATCATAGCCTCAGTCTACATACCTTGTGGCACCAAACCTATCCGCAGCGACTTTGAGACCATTCTCGCCCTCGGCCGTTCAGTCATTATGTTCGGAGACTTTAACTCCAAACATACTGACTGGACGTGCCTATCAACCAACCAAAGCGGTATAGCTCTCCTCGACATCACCAACTTACTCGACTTAGACGTCGTCTCCCCTATCACTCCCACTCACTATCCCGACAATCCGAACCACTCTCCGGACATCCTCGACTTTGCAATCGTCAAGCATATCAACCTCGACCTCAGGTCTATCGAACCGCTCGATGACCTAGGTTCTGACCACCGCCCCGTCTCCCTCGTGCTAGGACCGCCTAACGTTAACGTCACTTCTCCTAAGACCTTTACCGACTGGAAAGGTTTTAAAAACACGATAGTTTCTGCCTTAGAGGCCCCAAACTCTCCGCTCGCGATCTCGCCCGATCAATTAGATAGCCCGGATAAAATAGACTCGTTAGTAAATTCTCTCACTGATGCTATCAACTCAGCCATCAGTGTAAACGAAAAGGTTGCTAAGAAAGGCAAACCCACGCTTCCCTTAGCCATTAGCAATCTTATTAAAGCTAAGAACGCGGCTCTCCGGAGAGCCAAGAAATATCCCACGCCCGCCTATAGAACAGCTGCGAATCAGCTGCAACGTAAAGTTAGATCTCGCCTCGCGGAACTCCGAGACGCCCAGATGAACGATCTCATGGCGAATATCTCCCCGTCCCACCAAGCGTATTATCGAATGGCCCGAGCCCTACGCGTAGACGCCGCCTCTCACGTCCCTCCTCTCACTCGTCCCGATGGCTCTATCGCCTTCGAAGACGAAGAGAAAGCCGAATGCTTCGCTGACAGCGTTGCGTCTCAATGCTCGCCCAGCACGCAACCCGCGAATCCCAATCACATCAAAGCGGTGGAGGCCGAAGTCCTCCGTAGAAACTCTCTCCCCATCACCGACGACCCCGTCACAGTCTCTAATGATGAAATCTCGCTTCACATCAAAAGTCAAAAGTCCAGAAAGGCTCCGGGTGCGGATGGTATTTCCAACCACGCACTTAAGCACCTGCCTCAACAGGTGCTTACCTTGTTAGCTATCATTTTCAATGCCTGCTTCGACCTTAGCTACTTTCCAAAAGCTTGGAAAGAAGCGACAGTCATAGGCATACCCAAGCCGGGTAAACCTCTTAATGTCCCGGCTAATCACAGACCCATCAGCCTCCTCAAGGCAATGTCTAAACTTCTCGAGAGAGTCATACTCTCTCGAATGCGGAACCATCTGTTTCCAACGGACGGCGATCCTCTCATAATTCCCCACCAGTTCGGCTTTCGCGCTAAGCACTCCTGCCCTCAGCAAGTCCATCGAATCGTCGAGTACATACTCGACGGCTTCTATCCGAAACGAAAGAAAACGATCGCAGTTTTCTTTGACGTAGCCAAGGCTTTCGACAAAGTCTGGCACAGCGGTCTCGTTTATAAACTCTATAAAATAGGCTTACCGGCTCGCCTAGTTAGGATAATCGCGTCGTTTCTCAAAGACCGCACGTTTCGTTTCAAACATGAAGGCACGCTCTCCGCGCCTCGTCCCATAAAGGCTGGAGTCCCTCAAGGCTCAGTCCTCGCCCCTCTTTTGTATACCGTATACACTAACGACATTCCCATCCCAGCTAAAGTCGTCGAACTCGCTCTCTTTGCCGACGACACTGCCCTTTACACCAAAGGCCGCAGAGCCTCGGGTCTCGTCACCAGACTTCAAAAGGCTATTAACACCCTCGGTGCTTGGTTCAAAAAATGGCGTATCGATGTGAACCCAGAGAAGAGCTCTGCGGTTTACTTCGACTACAGACGCAGTCGTATCCCCGACAATCTCCAATTGAGAATGCAAGGCACTCCCATCCCCTGGAAGCGCAGTACCAAATATTTAGGCGTCATATTAGACCAGACGCTTTCATTCAATCCTCACGTCGATAGAGTAACGAAACTCGCACGTTTTTACCTGGGCCGGCTTTACAGTATGTTAGGTAGAAAAAGTAAAATGTCCTTCAGAAATAAACGAACGCTTTATAAGGTCTGCGTTAGACCAGTCACGTCATATGCTTCGCCAGTCTTTGCTCACGCCAAACCCTCCGTCCTGCACAAACTGCAGGTAGTTCAAAACCTCTTCTGCCGCAGGGCCACAAACGCACCTTGGTACGTGCGCAACGCGGACCTGCACAGAGATCTTGAACTGCCTACAGTTCAACAGTATCTAAAAACACTCTCAGAATCGTTCTTCAAACGCGCCGAATCCCATCCCAATCCTCTTGTTCGAAAATCAGTCTCATATACTGCTCCTGTCCTAGATTCGGCATACAAAATCGCTAGACCGAGAAACGTGCACCCTTCAGGCCGCAAATTCTAATTCTAACGTAAATTCTAATTCTAATTAATGCAAATTTAATTTTTCAATTTTTAATGTTTTCATTATTTACTTTTCATTTTTAATGTTTTTATTTTACTTTTAATTTTTGAGCACCTTCAGTGCTATGTAAATCCCAGCGGGTGACCCCTTAAGGGCCCCGCTAGCGCGGCCTCTGTCTCCAATTGGCCGTCGCTCCGATGAAGGCTGAGTGGCAAAAATGCACGAGCCGACAGGGGGTTTTTAGTGGGTATGGTTCTGGTAGGCGTCGGGACGAGTCCCACATAACTTCGGAATCGCGCCGGAGTATGCGTCAGAGCATTTTTATCCTCCTGCCCTTCCCGCGGAGGGGAACAAAAAAAAAAAAAAAAAAACGCGGACGTTTTATATTTTTGGGTCATTAGTCTATTTTCGGAGGATCGAGTGTGGTATTTATTGCCTGGTGTATAGGTCCATTTAAGCTTGTTGAACAGGTACTTAGGTTGGCCGCTTTTTATGACCCCGAAAACCAAACAAGCTAAATGTAGTTTTCTCCTATTTTCCATTTTTAAAATTTTTTGGGTATTTAAAATGGGAGTGACGTGGTCCCGACGGTCCATAACAACACAAAACCGAGCACAAGCATTCTGTAGCCTTTGCATTACCCTTTGTGTGCGAGCGAGAATCCTGGGGCCGTACACTGTGTCGGCGTAATTCAAGCGTGACAGAACCAATGTATCAACTAGGTGTTTACGAAGTTCTACACTAAGAAAACTTCGAAACTTATAAAGAAGTTCCAGTCTGTAAAAACAGGACTGCAGTACATTAGTTATATGAGTTTCAAAGTGTAGTTCCTCATCAATAACGACCCCCAAATTCCGTGCAGTGGTAACGCGGTCAATTGGAATATTGGAGATCGCTACGGTAAAAGGCAATCGCATGGCTTTAAGTATTTGATTCCTTGACCCAAATATTAAATATTTTGATTTGGTTGGGTTAAGGACAAGGCAATGTTTTTTTGACCATTGAGCTACTCTATCCAAATCGGAATTTAACTTATTGATTGACGGGACAACGTTAAATGGATCAATGGATATGTAAATTTGTAAGTCATCCGCATATAAATGGTACTTACAGTTTGTGATGCAATTAATTATATCAGCCGTGTACAATATAAATATGAGGGGACCAAGGATCGATCCTTGAGGTACCCCTCTGTTTACTGAAAGAGCCGTTGATAAAAATTTAGATCCATCATCCAGTGTAAGTTCTACTTGTTATGAGCGATTTTTTAAGCACTTGGTAAGTAAAAGCACTTGGTATACAGAAAAACAAAATCATTTGGTGCTTTAAACAATTATAAACTTTATACAATAAACTAATTGGACAGTATTAACTTTTACACAGCTTTTTTTACCCAATAATTTTGTTAAATGAACTTCGAAAATTGCCACAGATTAAAAGTAATAAAGGGCCATTCAGAATTGTTTCTGACGGCATAAGGAAGTACGCCATTTGTATGCGGACTGTGCCGACTCGGACGGCTCCTTTCATTCGCTATTGTTCTCAAGAAAGGCTGCATGGCTTCCGTCCGAAGTGAGATCGCGTCGTGTTTGCGGGGGCGACACAAATGGTTGCGGGTAATGTTTTGTGTTTTATACGGATTGTAATAAATTTTTATTTTCGTTTGAGTTGAGGTTTCATATTCATTCATCTACGCAATCTATCAACCTTGCCGCTAGTTACCTTTCTTTGCCATTCTTTGACATATTATGCATGTTAACTTAAATAAACATAAATCAAATTTTACAAACATGAAAAGAATGGGTTCCATTAAAAATCGATGACTGAGGGGCGCAGCCTCATACGCCGGAGGCCCCAGGTTCGTATTTCGGGGCATTCACTTGTTTGATGAACACAAATATTTTTCGCAGGTCGTAGTTATTGCTCTTTATATATAATATATATGTGTGTATACTCTGGGTTCCCCCAGTTGGCTGTATGGTTCTATAACAGAATCTCTGCTTACTTTGGGGCTATACAGTTGGTGTGTTTGTCTAGGGATTTATTTATTTATTTTGGTTGAGTAGATTTAATTCTGTTTACTACTGCACAATCTGCCCTCCATGTTAAGTATAGAGGAAGATCAATCTCCGCTATTTTATGTATGAAAGTGACTTTGTTTGTTTGCTTCGCATTGACGCCAAAACTATGATGATTTTGAAATTTCGGTCAGTGGTCAGAGGTGCAGAGTTGAACATAAAGTACGTTTCATCGAAAAAAGTACGATTCCCGAAGAATCCGAGTGAAGCTGCGACGTTAGCCTAACTTTAACTTACAGAGCGCCGATCTGTCAGACCGCGTGACGCTAAAGCACGCCGTAGTCTCTTTTGTACTACGGAACCTCGTAGTCTTCACCTTTATTATATAAATGTTCTTTATTCTAAGCAAAAATTTCAGAATTTTTTGGTAATCTTAAATTAAAATACAGTGCGCGTCAATTTTTGCAGAAATTATGCAAATATTTTTTATTTATCATAAATTTTACGAAAAACTGAAGCTGGAGCTAAAGCTGAACCGCTGGAGAAGCGATCGAGTATGTCAGAGTTTGAGAAAATAATATAAAATAGTTATCAAATTATAACAAATTACTTTTTGAGCTTTGACATCTCCGAGATTGTTTTAAGGTTCAACAAATATACTTAATTGATAAAATTAAAAAATCAAACCACGTTTTATCTACAACTTAACGTTGCTTTTCAGAAGCTAGAATAAAAATTAAATCTCTCGATGACGTCACGCGGCAGCAGCTATGTTGTCGGCGTCTAATCCACTTAACGCGACACGACGCGACGCGATGTGAGGTTTGACGAGATGTGCAGCTTCTTCGAACGCTAACGAGCCGCAGCTCACTTCTCGTTGATTACAGGAAGGTGTTCGATGAACAGAATTGTATTGCTTTATTTACTTTTGGACACGGAGTATTCAAAGAGCCAAAAATAAATTATTTTTGTGAATCATTTTTTTCTCATACAAGTATACGTTCATTCGTGTCAGTGAAACACATGTGAAAGCCTAAATAACAAATCACACATACGAAAGAGGCGCCATGCAGAGCACATAAGCGTACTCTCCTTAACATACATCCGCAAAAATAAGACTTTTTCTCTTATTCATTTACCGTTCATGCAGTCAGATTGTAGATTTCACTCCCTTATAAAATCCGCGAGTCAGAAACACTACTTATCTTTAAAAAAATAGTTAGAGACCACTACTTTTCCCTTACTAAGTAAGTTATTTATTGTTTTCCTTTACACTATTTTAGATTGTATATATTTTATTGTACTTTATTTTTTTATATATGTTTATGAGTATATGTAAGTCTATTTATGGTATTAAGTATTTAATTTATGTATGTTTAAATTAGGTAGACACTACTTTGTTATATACTAATCTCTCCTCTCACAGGTCGGCTGGAAGAGATTTCTTTTAGAAATAAGCCGTACCTTTGTACATATTTAGTCTTTAAGGTATTTTATATTGTTTTCATATGTGTGTATAAAAACTGTTAAATACAAAATATATTTAAAACAACTCAACAAAGAAACAATAATGATTACATTTCTTAAAAAATATATTTTCTTTAAAGCTTACAGATAATATTGAAACGATTATATAGAAACAATCAGTTGAATCATGATGTAAATAGTTAAGTTTTATTCATTGATCTGCAGTTCTTACAATGAAAGAAATAAGGCTTCGCGAGGAAATAACAAACTTTAGCTACTATCTATTTTAAATAACTCCTCAAATTGTGGTTCTTGTGATAAAGTAGAAGATGTGCAGCACTTGTTGGTTAAGTGTACCAGAAATCTCGCAGAGAGACAGTCTCTGTTGGTCGCGATGAACATGACACTACTGAGCGTTGGCATATTTCAATCTCTTCTGTCAGAACCAAATTCGGACGCTGCTAGTATGTGACATGGTCATCGCGTCGCATAGACAATCAATGAATTTGTTTATTAATAAAGGTTAAGAAATTTAATGGGGTTGACATATCCGGATGGATAAAAAGACCTTAACTGAAAAAAAAAATCTTTTTTAAATCATTAATGTAACTATTGATGATGAAATAGCAGTTGTACTCTCCTTCGCTTACCTAAAGTTCGTTCGCGTTAAGAATACAGTATCGTGTCGTCTCTCCATTAGTTTATAGCCAATAGCGTCACCGACAAAAAGAAAACTTTTTCTAATACGGCAATCTCATTGGCTAGTATTTGTAGTGGCATCGATGATCCACTGTATTCGTAATGCAAACGAACTATAGAGTTAGAGTTTTGAGCAAGGCAAAGAGTACGGTTCGTGGGTATTTTGTTTTACAAATTGACTATTTTCACAGGCGATAAACGAGCTCACGACTCACCTGAATGGAAAGCGGTATCCGCGCCTATGGACACCATTAGTCGAAAGTGTTTCATTTATCAATGTTAAATGTGATTATTACCTCGAATAATGATGCGTGGCCGACCGTACACTCCAGTTGGAACTGCCTATGTTCCAGTAATAGCACCGGCTGTTCCTTTCCCTTGATCGGAACACAAGTACATATAGGTGGTTGTTATGGCGGCCAGATCTGGAAGAACTAGTTCCGCCCCAGATGCGATCTTAACATAGGAAACACTACTACCAGTAAACCTATTGACAAGGGTTTGATTGCAATTTAACGAATAGTTCACGAACGCGAAGAGGACAAACCTACCAACATTAATTATATATATAGACAAGTATCGACGGAATATGATTGATTATTTTTGTTTTCGTAACGTCACGTCACCGCGCAGCACTGACTCGAAATCGATCGCAACCTCGACCCGCTTCTGTATTCCACATGAAAAAATATATTGATTTGTCTTTTATGAATCTTTAATGGTTCATGCATGCAGTGCCGTAGTTTAAAATACTTATAAAATATATTGCTGAATCCTATCAAGTTTTCCAGACAAACATTTCCAATTCAGATATATTTTTGAATACAAATCTCACTTTTCTATTATTACTCATATATCCTTAGTAAAAAAAGAGACATCGATCTTAATAGCTTAAAAGCCCGAAGCTACGTGAGCCACACGCAAGACCCTTTTTAAATAATGTAAATGTTATGTTATTTGTAACAAACAATATTCATTTGCTGAAATTAGATACTAAGATAGTGGAACGTAGCTTTAACCCGAATTATATTCGCGCGGTTTATCTAAGAAGCGCTGTTAATGAGAAACAATACTACGTCAGTCTCGGTCTGCGTGCGTTCTCGAGCGCACGTCGATCGCAGACGCCTTCCCGCTCTTTTAGCCCCCGCGCTAATTGAGCACCCAAATTTCATAGTTGTTTACCGTATTAAGTTTCTAACGCCGTTTTCACGGCGGACAGTGGCTCGTTAACCGTACTTCTAATAAGTTTCTAACGCCGTTTTCACGGCGAATAGTGGCTTGTTAACCGTACTCCGTGGAACGTGAGCTTCGTCGACGGGAATTCGTTGTTCCAGGACTTCAAGTGCCGTGTTCGAGTAAGTTATCCGCGTCGTTCTCAACCGCCCTACTGCGTGTAGGGTGGTTTTAGGAAGTTAGTCATCGTTGTTAGGTTCATATATTGTCCCTCCCCAACCCCTCCGCAATGGCTTCCCTAAGCTCTGATGAGATTAGGAAGAAGTTAGTTGATAGTACCGGTGCTGAAGGCATACATATAAATGCTGACAAGTTCCGTTTCCTTGATTCTCTTATCCCGCATATCATGGCGTTAATTCCACCAATGGCCCCTCAGGCCACCCCAGTCCCCCAGACCCCTCAGGTCTTAGGCCCTCCCGCGTCCCCTTCCTCCAGTGACATGGAGTGCGAAGAAAACGCCCCTCCGCGCCGCAAGCGCGCACCCGCGACCGAGTCATCCTCGGATGCCACCCCAACTGGCCCTGATGAGCCTCCCTCTTTCACCCTTGTTAAGAAGCGCTCTAAGAAGCGCTCGAAACAAGACCCGGCGCCCTCGGCGCCCGGCCCTACACCCCCTGCGGCGTCTTCAACGCCAGCTGCCCCGGTGTCTTCAACACCCGCTCCGGCCCCGACTTCTGTCAAGGCCAAGGTCCCACCACCCGTTTTCCTTCGGGAAAAGGGTAAATGGACTGAGGTCTCGACATTGTTCAATGAGCACAAAATCCATTACATCCGAGCAGCCAACTCGGGTGAATCTATTAAAATCTTAGTCTCGTCGATAGACGACTTCCGTGCTTTAACAAAGCTCCTCACCGATAAGCATTATGCTTATCATACTTATGCTCTGTCAGAAGAGCGTAAGATCAGAGCGGTACTCAGGGGAGTCCCGTTCGAATTATCGAACGAGGCCATCCTGGAGGATCTGCAGTCCCAAGGCTTCCCGGCACTCGCGGTGCATAAAATGCACAGCAAGTACGGGAGGCAACACCCTCTCGCTTTGGTGATTCTCGCCAACGTCCCCAAGTCCAGAGAGATCCTGAAAGGGGTTAGCTCTATTTGCGGCCTCTCTGGGATCTCAATCGAGGCGCCTCATCGCCGCGGTCATCCCGGCCAGTGCCATCGGTGCCAATTGTACGGGCACGCGGCAGCCAACTGCCGCGCACCGCCCAGGTGCGTCAAGTGCCTGGTCCCGCACTTCACTAAGGAGTGCAATCGCACTCCTGAAACTCCCTCTCCTCCCGATTGCGTGCTTTGTGGCCAGTCCGGCCACACCGCAAATAACAAGGGCTGCCCTCGTGCACCCCGTTGTATGCGCTCCAATTTCAAAAGGGCGGCGCCCAAACAGGCCCCGCGCCTTTCTCAAGAAAACTTTCCGCCGCTGCGTAGCCGGGTTCCTCCGGCTTCTAAGCCTGCACAGCCCAGGCCTGCCCCAGAAAACTGGAGGCAGCGCCCCACATCGAATCCCATCCCGGCTCCTCGCCCACACAAACCCACTCCTCAATCCTCCGTAGCAGACGATATGCGTATCATCTGCGACGCTATAAAAAATGTCGATGTTAGTGAAATCGCAGTCTTAGCCCGTAAACTTAGGGCTTCACGTACTCCGACAGAGCGTTTGCTAGCTCTGGCGGAGCATAGTTCCCTTCTCAATTCATTGTAGGTTCATTTAAATGAATTGATCCCTAAATCATGCTTCGGCCGACCTCTGCCCAGCCCCGGCTTCACCGGAGGCTGCCCAGAACGGCCACCAACTCATGTCCCTTTGAGCACCTTCAGTGCAACTTTCACTACAGGCGGAAGACCCGCTAGCGGGTCTCCGCCAGCGCGCCCAACTTCCCGACGGGTGTCGCTTCCGATGAAGGCTAAAGGTATACGCTTACCACAGCCAACAGGTGGTTTTTAGTGGGTAGGTGCCATTCTGGTGAGTCCCACATAACCCCCCCGCAGAGGAATTTACCTGCGGGCGGGTATGCATGACGCATCTTCCACCTCCCTCCCGTGAGGGTGCCTCGGCAGCAAAAAAAAAAAAAAAAAATGAAACAATACTACGGATACACAACTAAGTGGTAATAAATTGGTCCGTTGCTACAATAAGCGCCATTCAAGTATTGTTGCTATTACATATCCATATTGTTTGTTTTTGGTCCCACGATATAAATTAAAAGTAAAAAAATTTAAAGAATATTCTGCAATACATTAAAAAGTAAGCTGTTTCGATACATGTGCAATTGCAGCTGTGATATCGTTGAATATAAGTACGTCAAAAGTTTCGATGACCCTACTTCACATTCAAGTTGATAAAGCTTTTTTACACGACGACAACTTACATCCCTGCTCATCGACTTAATTATTCGTGAACATTTTCGATCAATTATATATTGTCGAATACGACGTTTGTTGGAATTTTGCTCCTATAATTATATTGGCTGATGGATCCGGCGTTTATTTGCCGGGGTTACAATTAAATTGGTAGACGTATGTTCCCTGTAACCCTGAATTTTCAGATCACTTTAGCTCCACCGCGTCTAAAGCCTCACATCGAGCGCGGCTTAGCTTAGAATTATATAACTTAAGCTAAACCTTGGCATATTCGAAATCAAATATCGAATTACATATTTTAGAAATTCGTGGAATTGGTTTTTGCCTTAAATATACCATATTTATGTATTCTGAAATTCAAATGATATTGCTGTCCGAGTTTTATTCACGCAGAAACTGGAATTATGGTGCAAAACCATTCAAACAAACTGTGTGATCCATTCACACACCGGTGTGTAATGAAGAGGTTTACATATACCCAATTTATTTGCCATTCAGTAGGCTATTCATGATTAGAATATAAATTTTTTTTAATTACATTTCTTTACCATGTTTCATTGTATTTTATATATGTCTTTTACATTATGTATATTTTGTCTGACTCTAAATTACGCTTTTTTTTGTTCCCCTCTACGGAGAGGGCAGGAGGATCTAAAAAATTCTCTTACGCATACCCCGTCGCGAGCGATCGAGGTTATGTGGGACTCGCTACGAGCCTACCATAGCCTCTACCCACTAAAAAAACCCCTGAATGACTCGTGCAATTTTTTGCTTCACAGCCTTCATCTGAGCGACGACCAATTGGAGAAAGAGGCCGCGCTAGCCCTGTAAAATATAAGCTATCGTGTTACCCATGCATTTGTCTTTACGTCATCGGCACACGGTTCATGGCATAACGTCTGGTAAACGTAAC
The DNA here is from genome assembly GCA_923062675.1 of Marasmarcha lunaedactyla. Classification (NCBI taxonomy): domain Eukaryota; kingdom Metazoa; phylum Arthropoda; class Insecta; order Lepidoptera; family Pterophoridae; genus Marasmarcha; species Marasmarcha lunaedactyla. Next base: position 1,647,955 of record OV281341.1, read on the forward strand.
ATTCAGCCGCTGAATAGAACAAAGTGACAACAAAGTTGAATACCTTTGTTGACAAAACAAGCCTACGGTGGAGATTTTATTTAAATATGGATTTTATTAATGACTTTCCATCAAACAAGAAGCAGCGATGATGAAGACGAGCGCAGGCTGTAGCTGTTATAAACGATGCTTAATAAGCTCTGCGTAATCATTAGACTGATGGTAATCAATATCTGAGTTTATAGATAAATTAAATACCCACTAAGTTAATTAACTACTTAAATATATATTTTTTTCTTTTGTTACAAATTAAAGGAATGTGATTGCACGAGTTTTTAGCAACAAAATCAAATAGTTTGGTTTTAAATAACACAATTACAGGTTCTATGAGTCTCAGTTCTTACACCCATATAGTATTCTATGAATATAATTAAAAAAACACACATGGGAAGATTTTACATGTAAGGATATAAGCCTGCCATGCTGTCCGGACGTCGCTCTACAGTTGAATGCTCCGCGGAAATGTGTGAGAAAAGCAAAGTAAACGCCTAAAACTTGTGCACTTTCCGGCGACTTCGTGAACCCGTTGAAGTATTTGATACAAATACTTGCTGCTGAATCGAAGCCACACTGTAGCTACACGAGACAGCCATTGTCTGCGAGGACCTTTTCTAGAAGATTTCTGTTGTAAGCTTTTACCGTTAAAAATGGTTGTAAGCGTTCTCATGAACGATCGTCGGAATGTATGCTTAATCTGCTCTGTATTTGGATATCTTTTTGATAATCGTCTACTTATAATTTTAACACATTAAAAGGTATTGGTATAAAAATATTATAGCTGAATTCGAACCATGCATTTTAAACCGCCTCCCTAACCACTTCACACCATAACAATCTGCTAAATTAGACAAATATAATTTAAATATTGAATAATATGTGTTACGTATAAATCTCCACACCTTCCCTTGACCTTTGAGTTATGTTTGGTATATCTCGCACGCTTATGAATAATCCCGTTTGGTAGCTTTGAGCAATTCAGCAGTGAGGCCCAGTTCTAGGAACTACGGGCAGATGTCTTATTGTTAATAAGGTAACTAATTAAATGAACTCCATGTTACCGATATACTGAGGTGGTTACTTATAAATAAATACCTTGTGGTAATAAAATATTAGTTTTGATCTTCAAATTGCTTTAATCAAATAAATTCACAAATTAATTAATGTGTTTGTCTGGAGATTTATTTATTTATATTATTTATTTACTACTTGTAGAGTGTGTTACAGTTCTATACTTTAAGGATGTCGACGTCACTTATAATTAGAGAGGTATTTAGAATGTGATTTTGTTTAATTATATACCTATGTCTATTTTGATGTACACTCCGTTGGTGACCTAAAAAATTAAATAAATAAAATACTGTTATCGTAATTGAGTGAAATTCAAAAACGAGCTCGTAATATAATTTACTAATTTACAACCGATCACCTGAATTTTACACTAACGTTATTAGTAAAACTATACAGTAATAATATTGTACTAATTAAAAATGTAGTTGAATTCAGTGCCATGGTGTTATATGCTTTTTTTAACCAGTACGAGTCTAAATATTGTAACATGATTTTAAAACGGTGTTAAGCATTTTCCTGAATGGCTCCAACCAATGCTGTTGGCGATGTTCTTTGTAGAAGATGAAACCAAAGTCTTCATATCATTCAATATTTTTTTATAATTTATTAACAAGAATTAACGATTTAAAAAAAATATGTCAACAAGGACCAGAAACAACAAAAGCGTGTTCCATATTTTAGTTTTCTATAAACAAACGTGCCATAAATACAGAAGTTTATTTGTTTTGAAAACAATTCGCTTATATTGTAGGTAATAACTATATTTTATTTGTTTCAGGTAATGCCGAATAGTCAAACAGTAGAACTCGAGACCAGCAACAGTAGTACACAAATACCATGCTACTAATCCAGCACTAATCGCTCGTCCTTGCTCCTCTGTTACTGCGTGCGTCAGCGAGCGGGTACACGATAGAGTCACAAAAATTTGATAAGTAAATTAAGAGCGGTAGTCACTTGTTCCAGTGCTTAGACTATGTCCATCAGTTTGAATGGATTTGTAATTTATTTAAATTTGCAATCATTTGCACTTAACTTCTAATTGTAATTTTCTTCATCGTGTATCTTATAAGAGCGTTGAGATGCTCTGTTTTGTCTTGGCAATCAGACCTATTGTTTGCCTAATGCTGATTGACCGGTTAATTTATTTATGTATGCTACACAGTTTGGTAACAATCTTCACGTGTTTTCCAAACAGCTTTACACGTAGCACAACAATAAATAAGTATAATTTACCATATTTCAGAAGCTTCACTAATGTCCAGCGATACATTTTGTTTATTGTTGCCCTATTTTCAAGTGAGGTTACCGGTTATTTTCAAGTGGTAACTTTGTCGTCTTGGTTTTATTATATCAAAGATATTTCACTCAAGATCGAAGAAGCCGCGTGGATAAGGAAGAACAAAGAGAAGATAAGGTAAGTACATTGTCAAAATACGTGACTCTATAATATTAAAAGGCTTATAAACCATTATGCCAATCAGATATACTTGCGGCCTGATAGGACACACAAGGTATAAACGGTTTAGGTAAACTAGTAGTACTAGGTAGACTAGTTGCTCACTGCTCGGCTAACACGAAACGTACTATCAAGAGTGATGTGTACGACAGGCGTGGCGCGACCCGGCAGATACATGACATTTCCATTACTGGTGTCCGCTACAAAATTTACCCAAATTATTTACGGTGCTTAAAGAATATTTGGTTTCACGCTTTGTTGAAAGTTACTTTGTAAATTAATTCACCTTGACATTTTAAATAGCTTCAGAAATTCCATGGTAACAAGAGTTCAATACCATGTCATTGATTGTTGGAATATACATTGTAGGCCGACAACCCGACAAATTTTAACCGCGTGTTTCTGCCGCTCTTACGAATAAATAATGTTACATAAACTTAAGACAAATTATGTATTTTAATTTAAATAATTTTTTAAAATTTCCTTATGGACAAATCTTTAGTTGGGAGAGTGAGTAAGAGAAACCAATCTTTAGTCGAGAAATATTGAAAAGACACTTATAAAAACACTTTACGGATCAGGCCGAGACATCAAGGGACGAACGGACGGCGACTGCAACTTGTATGTGTGTGTGTGTGTGTGTCTGTGTGCATGTGTGTGAAGTGTGATTATATACTATAGTTTGTAAAATTTGAGATTTCAACATTGTCTGTTTTTTTTAATACTGAATATCTCGAGAATTATTTGTTATTAGGCTACATGTTTTCCCACTTTATGTACTCCAATTAGGCTCTAGAACCGACGGTTAAAATAGGTCTGGTTATTTGGGCCCATGGTTTATAACTACCTTGTGAGAAAATGATACCAACAAAGTTGTGATAATTATGAAAATCGTTATTCAAAACCGTTGGTACTTTGTACGTGAAAAATTTAACGTTTTTACAACTATCATACTAAACGCACGTTATACACACATACGTATGTAGAGTCATAAAATTAAATAATGTTACTTAAATAATACGTAGAACTATAATAAAAAAAATTTTATTGCTCACAGTTGGAAAAACATGCTAGCATGCTAGATCCACTGTTTACGCATGTATTAAACATGTACACAGCACGTCGGCCGCCGGCGCTTTCCCAAATAGCGCGAGCTGGTGTTATACATGTAAATATTAGTTACTTAGTACTTTGATGCAAACATCTAAGTAAGATATTGTTTCAATAAATTAACAGAACACGTGACTGCCAAACAAAGTCTTCAACCTCAATTTGTGTCGGGGGCACGTTCACGCAAATAAGAACTTTTTCTATAAAGATTAAGAATAACAAAGAGGTGAGGCAAGAGATAAAAATTTACACAAACATTGATTTAATATCGCCTAAAGTTTATTACCGAGCTTAAAACCTAGTAAGCGTGCTTATAATTTTACAGCAAGTTTATAATCATAATCTTATAATGAGAAGGTGTCTATAGGAGGGTAAGGGTCTATAATTAGATCATGTAAAGTTTTAAAATTAGAAACATAGACAAAAGGTCACAGCTAAGTATTGCGTGGTCCGACCCCCGCAGATTCCGCCGGGTGGACATGGCTGCGCCTGCGTTTGGTTTAAGGATACCTCGTGAAAAGGCTCACATTCAGCAAAGGACTCCGACAGTCTGGGAAACAAACCAGAATTTATTGAGATTCCGATTTTACTACATAGGTTAACTACATGTTTACAGTTCAACAATTTTGTTATAATTCTTCAGAAATTATTTATTCAGATAAAGTCGGCTATGTTTTTGTTATTGCCTCTTAATATTTCGTTAAAAGTAGTGAAATGATAATATTGCAACTACAGCTTGCAAGCACGCGCATGTCCCACTACACACGGCACAAATGTTCAGCGAACGACCTTGATGTTGTATTTTTAACAGATTTGACAGTTATGATATAATTTATTTGTAAGGAGGTGCTGAAATTATTTTGAGGAAACATTCGCGGAATTTATCCGAATACAAATAACGGATTATATTTTAAGCTCTTGACGGGTTTTTATACGTAGTGAAAAGATTTGTGTAGGATTAGTGTTGAGTGGGTAGCTGCTCCTCTAACTGATGATCCTGAATTATGTTTTTGTTTTTAACTTCATATGTTACTACATGGGTTTAAACATAATATTTTAGAAAGAAGATAAGTAATACGTATAAAAACTATCATAATAGGAAACAATACCCACAGTCCGAATGCATTTTATTGAAACTAACTTATAAATTAATTTTAGTTTAAAAATAAAAAGTTTGTTTTGGAAATAATGACAAGTATAAAGTTCAACTAGATTTATTGAAATAATGATATTGAAAATGTGATAAACACCTAACATTCCCAAAGCGTTATATTGTGGTCCACAATAAACTCTTGGATGTGCGTTTTCGATCTTAAACCTCGTCCCGAGTGAAAATATAAATATATTATTTCTGTAAATAATTGTTATAAGACTCTTCTGGATGTAAAACCATATAATTTGTTTCTCTGATATATAAAGATGCCATCCACGGGACGCGCGCCGCAGACCTCATCTGCGTCCGGACCCGTTCGGACGTGTTTGACGGTCGCTCCCGGCTGCCGAGTCACGATTGTTGTCTCACGACTTCTCTCGTAGCAATACTCAAACGCCACTCTCAGATCCGTTCTGCGTCCGGCCCCGCTCGGACGTGTTCGCGGTCGCCCAGCCGTTGAGTCACGATTGTCGTCTCACGACGTCAACTCGTAGCAACACTCATACGCTGTTAGCCTCTGTAGGGCTTACTCTGCGGTCGGTTTCGATCGGCTGCAAGTAAGTCGGTCTCTTGCACAGCAACAACAGAGCTGAGCTTACCGCGGTCGATTAAATTCGATAGTGGTTCGCGAAGCTCGGGCTGTTTTTCTGGCTGCGTACCTGACGCTTGGCGCTTGCTACGTAGTCAGAGACTCGCTCTGCGGCCGGCCCCTGGCCGGTCGTAACGTAGTCAATCCCGCACTCTGTGCACCCCTCGAAGTAAAAACCTCACTTCGGTGAGTGCAGCAACAACAGGGTTGAGCTTACCGCGGTCGATTAAATTCGATAGTGGTTTGCAAGACTCGGGCTGTCTTTCTGGCTGCGTACTCGACGCTTGGCGCCTGTACGTAGTCAGAGACTCGCTCTGCGGCCGGCTCCGGCCGGTCGTAACGTAGTCAATCCCGCACTTTTAGTGCAACCCAACTCCGTCAGGTCTACGGCCGGTTTTTGTTGTCAATTTATTGACGACACACTCCGTAGTAGACTCGCGTTTGATCAGGTGGATACTTAACGGTGACAACTAAGCCTGATAGCGTTGCCCCAGTGCGCTTCCAAGGCCCTTCAGGCCAAGGAGAAACCGGCAGACCCGATCCCATTGCACTTGGGCCTTTCCCAGGGTGACGGTACAGTGCTGTCCGAGCTAGGGGCACCACCTCGCGTCGTCCCCAGCCCCCCTACCGCGGGTAGGGAGGTTTAGGTGCTAGGTTTGCTAGGGAACCTAGGCATTTTTATATATTTATATATTATATATCGTAGGACCAAGCCCTCCCAATGGACCAGCAAAGCTTGGTAAACTTTGCTAGGTCGTTCGCCCAGGCGCTCGTTGCGTCCGGCGCCAGCATATCGAATGACGTACTAACGCAGGCCTTACAGGCAACTATCGCGTCCCCGGCCCCTCAGGCCTCAACCCCGGCCCCTCAGGCCTCCAACGTCGAGACCCCTCAGGTCTTAAGCTCTCCCGCGTCTCCCGCCTCGTCCGAGATGGACTGCGAATCGGTCGCATCCTCTCACGCGTCGCGTCGTAAGCGTACCGCTCCCGGGAGCGACTCCGAACCCGCGTCTGATACGTCGTCAGATGCCGTCACCTTAACCGGCTCTCCTGAGCCCGCGTTTCAACTCGTCGCCAAGCGCTCCAAGAAGCGCTCTAAGAAAGCTTCGGTATCTTAAATACCCGAGCCCTCCCCGGTGTCTTCAACACCAGCCCCCGCGCCGTTAAAATCGCTCGTAGTAACCGCGTCTCCGTCGGTCACATCGAAGCCAGCGACGCGCTGCGCTCCCGTCCCGCCGAAGCCTCAGCTCCCTCCGCCCGTATTCCTGCGTGAAAAAGCGCGCTGGACCGCGGTTTCCAACTTGTGCAAAGTGCACAAAATTAATTACTTAAAAGCCGCCAACGCTGGCGATGCAATCAAAATCCAATTAGCGACCGTCGTCGACTTCCGCGAGTTTACCAGGTTACTCGGATTAAACCAAATCGCGTATCACACCTACGCCCTCCCGGAGGAGCGTAAGATCCGCGCAGTACTACGGGGCGTCCCGTTCGAACTCAGTAACGAAGACATTCTCGATGACCTTAAGTCTCAGGGTTTCCCGGTCACAGCAGTGCACAAGATGCACTCCAACCGCGGTAGGCGTTTTCCCTTAGCGCTAGTAATCCTGTCCAATACTCCCGACTCGAAGGAGATTTTCAAAGAGGCTCGCACAATCTGCGGACTCTCGAACATCTCCGTCGAGCGTCCCAACCCCCGCGGTCACCCTGGGCAGTGCCACCGCTGCCAGCTATATGGCCACGCAGCGGCTAACTGTTCAGCTCCCCCCAGGTGCGTAAAGTGCCTGGATCCTCACTTCACTAAGGAGTGCACTCGCACTCCCGAATCCACTTCCCCCCCTGCCTGTGTGCTGTGCGGCCAGTCCGGCCACACAGCAAACTACAGGGGTTGCCCGCGCGCTCCGCGCTCTACCATCAAGAGGGTCGCGCCTAAACCGGCGCCGCCACTCACTCCTGCCAACTTCCCGCCGCTGCGCAACCGGGGTCGTCCGGAAGCAAAGCCCGTTCAGCCGACGCCTACTCCGGCTCTGTCTTGGAGGCAGCGTCCGGCCGTCCCGCCTGCACCTTCCCGACCCATCCCAGCTCCCGTAGCTCCCGTAGGGCCACGTCCCGCGTTGTCATCTTCCCCTCAGTCGTCGTTGGCTGAGGACATGAAGACCGTGTTCGACGTCATCCAAAACGTCGACATTAACGAAATCTCCGTACTCGCACGCAAACTGCGAGCCGCCCGCTCTCCTCAAGAGCGGTTATTCGCGTTAGCCGAGCATCACTCGCTCCTAAGTTCGTTGTAAATTCTTTTATTTTTGTAAATTTTAAATAAATAAATTTTAATGTCTAGACCCGCGAATCTCGCGTCCTGTCATATTAAACCTAAGGGCTTATCCCTAGTATCTTTTAACGCTCGTAGCCTTAGCTCTAACCTTCCCGAGATTAAACTGTTCCTTCAGAACAACGACCCAGATCTTTTTCTTCTCCAGGAGACATGGCTCACTCCTAATCGCTCCAGGGGATTCGCGATTCCTAAATACGCGTTTACACGTAACGATAGGCCTAACTGCGACGGTTTCGGCGGCACTGCTATCTACTACAAAAGAGGATTCCATTGCTGTCCTCTCCCTACCCCTCCTCTCCTTAACATGGAAGCCACCGTGTGTAGATTGGCTATGACTGGTCATCCGACCATCATCATAGCCTCAGTCTACATACCTTGTGGCACCAAACCTATCCGCAGCGACTTTGAGACCATTCTCGCCCTCGGCCGTTCAGTCATTATGTTCGGAGACTTTAACTCCAAACATACTGACTGGACGTGCCTATCAACCAACCAAAGCGGTATAGCTCTCCTCGACATCACCAACTTACTCGACTTAGACGTCGTCTCCCCTATCACTCCCACTCACTATCCCGACAATCCGAACCACTCTCCGGACATCCTCGACTTTGCAATCGTCAAGCATATCAACCTCGACCTCAGGTCTATCGAACCACTCGATGACCTAGGTTCTGACCACCGCCCCGTCTCCCTCGTGCTAGGACCGCCTAACGTTAACGTCACTTCTCCTAAGACCTTTACCGACTGGAAAGGTTTTAAAAACACGATAGTTTCTGCCTTAGAGGCCCCAAACTCTCCGCTCGCGATCTCGCCCGATCAATTAGATAGCCCGGATAAAATAGACTCGTTAGTAAATTCTCTCACTGATGCTATCAACTCAGCCATCAGTGTAAACGAAAAGGTTGCTAAGAAAGGCAAACCCACGCTTCCCTTAGCCATTAGCAATCTTATTAAAGCTAAGAACGCGGCTCTCCGGAGAGCCAAGAAATATCCCACGCCCGCCTATAGAACAGCTGCGAATCAGCTGCAACGTAAAGTTAGATCTCGCCTCGCGGAACTCCGAGACGCCCAGATGAACGATCTCATGGCGAATATCTCCCCGTCCCACCAAGCGTATTATCGAATGGCCCGAGCCCTACGCGTAGACGCCGCCTCTCACGTCCCTCCTCTCACTCGTCCCGATGGCTCTATCGCCTTCGAAGACGAAGAGAAAGCCGAATGCTTCGCTGACAGCGTTGCGTCTCAATGCTCGCCCAGCACGCAACCCGCGAATCCCAATCACATCAAAGCGGTGGAGGCCGAAGTCCTCCGTAGAAACTCTCTCCCCATCACCGCCGACCCCGTCACAGTCTCTAATGATGAAATCTCGCTTCACATCAAAAGTCAAAAGTCCAGAAAGGCTCCGGGTGCGGATGGTATTTCCAACCACGCACTTAAGCACCTGCCTCAACAGGTGCTTACCTTGTTAGCTATCATTTTCAATGCCTGCTTCGACCTTAGCTACTTTCCAAAAGCTTGGAAAGAAGCGACAGTCATAGGCATACCCAAGCCGGGTAAACCTCTTAATGTCCCGGCTAATCACAGACCCATCAGCCTCCTCAAGGCAATGTCTAAACTTCTCGAGAGAGTCATACTCTCTCGAATGCGGAACCATCTGTTTCCAACGGACGGCGATCGGACAGAGAAGAGCTCTGCGGTTTACTTCGACTACAGACGCAGTCGTATCCCCGACAATCTCCAATTGAGAATGCAAGGCACTCCCATCCCCTGGAAGCGTAGTACTAAATATTTAGGCGTCATATTAGACCAGACGCTTTCATTCAATCCTCACGTCGATAGAGTAACGAAACTCGCACGTTTTTACCTAGGCCGGCTTTACAGTATGTTAGGTAGAAAAAGTAAAATGTCCTTCAGAAACAAACGTACGCTTTATAAGGTCTGCGTTAGACCAGTCATGTCATATGCTTCGCCAGTCTTTGCACACGCCAAACCCTCCGTCCTGCACAAACTGCAGGTAGTTCAAAACCTCTTCTGCCGCAGGGCCACAAACGCACCTTGGTACGTGCGCAACGCGGACCTGCACAGAGATCTTGAACTGCCTACAGTACAACAGTATCTAAAAACACTCTCAGAATCGTTCTTCAAACGCGCCGAATCCCATCCCAATCCTCTTGTTCGAAAATCAGTCTCATATACTGCTCCTGTCCTAGATTCGGCATACAAAATCGCTAGACCGAGAAACGTGCACACAAGCGAACGTTCGAAGATAACCGTAGATCTCGAGGCCCTTCAGGCCGCAAATTCTAATTCTAACGTAAATCCGAATGAATGCAAATTTAATTTTCAATTTTTAATGTTTTCATTATTTACTTTTCATTTTTTTGTTTTTATTTTTATTTTACTTTTAATTTTTGAGCACCTTCAGTGCTATGTAAATCCCAGCGGGTGACCCCTTAAGGGCCCCGCTAGCGCGGCCTCTTTCTCCAATTGGCCGTCGCTCCGATGAAGGCTGAGTGGCAAAAATGCACGAGCCGACAGGGGGTTTTTAGTGGGTATGGTTCTGGTAGGCGTCGGGACGAGTCCCACATAACTTTGGAATCGCGCCAGAGTATGCGTCAGAGCATTTTTATCCTCCTGCCCTTCCCGCGGAGGGGAACAAAAAAAAAAAAAAAAAAAAAAGGGACGCGCGCCGCTGCTTGCACGCTCTTCAGTCGCAATGCACACAGGGCGATGAACAGACCCAACACTAGTAGGGTCGCACCTTCGCGAACAGCACTTACTATATTACAGGTGTTGTACTTTATATACTTACTTCGATGCACCATTGTATTCGATTTTATGTTTTATTTTCAACCCAATACAGTCTTAGAACTATAACAACGTTTTCTTTTGAAAAACCAAACAACGGACTTAAAAGCATAATTCATTGCTGCCCCAACAAACTCTGACATAGATGAAAGAACTGAAATGAAAACCCTTTAAATGTTGAAAATAAATATAACTCTATCAAAAGGGAAAATTTTATCAAAAAATAAACTTATATCTAAGGTTGGGAGAGCATTATAAAGTGAAAGGGTCTGTGCAGATAGCAGCTAGATTTAACCCTCACATATAATATTCGCAAAAACATTACTACCTCAGTGTGACGTGACACTTGTTGAGTTGGGTAGATCTGACGAGCGACGAGCCGCGAGCTTTGGAGGAAATTAAGATAATTTACTGTGTAATTTTCTTCAAATAATACATGCCATATTCATAAGTATTATAAATTTTAGGTTAGGTACTAATTCATATGCTTATGACAATTACGTGGTACACATATAGAATACTACAACATTAATGCCCCGGTTTAATATAAATGCAAACCAGTACCAGCGCCTAATATATTTAATTCGTTATTATACTAATTAACACTTATATGTATACATAATAAAAAAATTTCATAAATGCCCTGCTGAACTAGATTTGTTATTAAACTTTCTTTTTGAGGTATAAAATGTACCATGAAAAATGTAAATATTTTTTGTATGAGCCTGGAAGAAATTCTATTGGCAATTATTCTATTATAACCATCACTGGTTGGAAACTGGACTAGGGTACCCGGACCGGGTTTATAACACCAAGTAGAGAACTAGTGAGTCATGTAATTAATTTCGAATGCATGCGTTAGTCCGTCATTCGCTATAATTATGTTTCCCTAAAGTTCGTAGCTCTCTGACTTTTTCTTATCAAAAGGAGTCAGGCAGGTACGTCTTTCGGTTTGGGTCTATTTTAATAAATGCCGCGATATACCTTCGCGTAGATATTATAAGTAAGTAAATCAAATCAAAATTCTATTTGAATATAAATTATTTTTGCGGCTACCAATATAGTAAACTTTGTAAATTAGCTTAGCTTTTTTTTTTGTTCCCCTCCACGGGAAGGGCAGGAGGATAAAAAATGCTCTGAGGCATACTCTGGCGCGCGCGATCCAGGTTATGTGGGGCTCGTTCCGACGCCTACCAGAACCACTACCCACTAAAAAACCCCCTGTCGGCTCGTGCAATTTTTGCCACTCAGCCTTCATCTGAGCGACGGCCAATTGGAGAAAGAGGCCGCGCTAGCGGAGCCCAGAAGGGGTCACCCGATGGGATTTACACAGCACTGAAGGTGCTCAAAGCATCAGTCTCGGTCTGCGTGCGTTCTCGAGCGCACGTCGATCGCAGACGCCTTCCCGCTCTTTTAGCCCCCGCGCTAATTGAGCACCCAAATTTCATAGTTGTTTACCGTATTAAGTTTCTAACGCCGTTTTCACGGCGGACAGTGGCTCGTTAACCGTACTTCTAATAAGTTTCTAACGCCGTTTTCACGGCGAATAGTGGCTTGTTAACCGTACCTCGTGGAACGTGAGCTTCGTCGACGGGAATTCGTTGTTCCAGGACTTCAAGTGCTGTGTTCGAGTAAGTTATCCGCGTCGTTCTCAACCGCCCTACTGCGTGTAGGGTGGTTTTAGGGAGTTAGTCATCGTTGTTAGGTTCATATATTGTCCCTCCCCAACCCCTCCGCAATGGCTTCCCTAAGCTCTGTTGAGATTAGGAAGAAGTTAGCTGATAGTATGGGTGCTGAAGGCATACATATAAATGCTGACAAGTTCCGTTTCCTAGATTCTCTCATCCCTCATTTCATGACGATAATGTCCACAATGGCCCCTCAGGCCACCCCAGTTCCCCAGACCCCTCAGGTCTTAGGCCCTCCCGCGTCCCCTTCCTCCAGTGACATGGAGTGCGAAGTAGACGCCCCTCCGCGACGCAAACGCGCACCCGCGACCGAGTCATCCTCGGACGCCACCCCAACTGGCCCTGAGTCTCCCTCTTTTACGCTTGTTAAGAAGCGCTCTAAGAAGCGTTCAAAACAAGACCCGGCGCCCTCGACGCCCGTCCCTATACTTCCTGCGGCGTCTTCAACGCCAGCTGCCCCGGTGTCTTCAACACCCGCTCCGGCCCCAACTTCTGTCAAGGCCAAGGTCCCACCACCCGTTTTCCTTCGGGAAAAGGGTAAATGGACCGAGGTCTCGACATTGTGCAATGAGCACAAAATCCATTACATCCGAGCAGCCAACTCGGGTGAATCTATTAAAATCTTAGTCTCGTCGATAGACGACTTTCGAGCTTTAACAAAGCTCCTCACCGATAAGCAATATGCTTATCACACTTATGCTCTGTCAGAAGAGCGTAAGATCAGAGCGGTACTCAGGGGAATCCCGTTCGAATTATCGAACGAGGCCATCCTGGAGGATCTGCAGTCCCAAGGCTTCCCGGCACTCGCGGTGCATAAAATGCACAGCAAGTACGGGAGGCAACACCCTCTCGCTTTGGTGATTCTCGCCAACGTCCCCAAGTCCAGAGAGATCCTGAAAGGGGTTAGCTCTATTTGCGGCCTCTCTGGGATCTCAATCGAGGCGCCTCATCGCCGCGGTCATCCCGGCCAGTGCCATCGGTGCCAGTTGTACGGGCACGCGGCAGCCAACTGCCGCGCACCGCCCAGGTGCGTCAAGTGCCTGGTCCCGCACTTCACTAAGGAGTGCAATCGCACTCCTGAAACTCCCTCTCCTCCCGATTGCGTGCTTTGTGGCCAGTCCGGCCACACCGCAAACTACAGGGGCTGCCCTCGTGCACCCCGTTGTATGCGCTCCAATTTCAAAAGGGCGGCTCCCAAACAGGCCCCGCGCCTTTCTCAAGAAAACTTTCCGCCGCTGCGTAGCCGGGTTCCTCCGGCTGCAAAGCCTACTCAGCCCAAGCCTGCTCCAGAAAACTGGAGGCAGCGTCCCGCATCGAATCCCATCCCGGCTCCTCGCCCATACAAACCCACTCCTCAATCCTCCGTAGCAGACGATATGCGTATCGTCTGCGACGCTATTAAAAATGTCGATGTTAGTGAAATCGCAGTCTTAGCCCGTAAACTTAGGGCTTCACGTACTCCGACAGAGCGTTTGCTAGCTCTGGCGGAGCATAGTTCCCTTCTCAATTCATTGTAGGTTCATTTAAATGAATTGATCCCTAAATCATGCTTCGGCCGACCTCTGCCCAGCCCCGGCTTCACCGGAGGCTGCCCAGAACGGCCACCAACTCATGTCCCTTTGAGCACCTTCAGTGCAACTTTCACTACAGGCGGAAGACCCGCTAGCGGGTCTCCGCCAGCGCGCCCAACTTCCCGACGGGTGTCGCTTCCGATGAAGGCTAAAGGTATACGCTTACCACAGCCAACAGGTGGTTTTTAGTGGGTAGGTGCCATTCTGGTGAGTCCCACATAACCCCCCCGCAGAGGAATTTACCTGCGGGCGGGTATGCATGACGCATCTTCCACCTCCCTCCCGTGAGCCTCGGCAGCAAAAAAAAAAAAAAAAAAAAAAAAAAATGCTCAAAGCACTGAAGGTGAATACATAGCACTGAGGTGCTCAAAATGAAAAGTAAATAATAAAAAAATAAAAAAAATAAATTGAATTAATTCAGATTTACGTTAGAATTAGGATATACGTTAGAATTTTAATTTACGTTAGAATTAGAATTTGCGGCCAGAAGGGCTTCGAAATCGGCTGACAGTCTGGTGGATGAGTACGCTTGTGCATTCCTAGGCCTAGCGACTTTGAACTTCAAATTTGAAAACTTGTACTGTAGGCAGTTCAAGATCTCTGTGCAAGTCCGCGTTACGCACGTACCACGGTGCGTTTGTGGCCCTGTGGCAAAAGAGGTTTTGAACTACCTGCATTTTGTGCAGGAGGGAGGGTTTTGCGTGGGCAAAGATTGGCGGGGCATATATCATGACGGGTCTAACGCAGATCTTGTAAAGTGTGCGTTTGTTTCTGAAAGACATTTTACTTTTTCTACCTAACATGCTATTTAGGCGGCCTAAGTAGTGACGGGCGAGTTTCGTTACTTTATCGGCGTGTGGCTTGAAAGAAAGCGTTGGATCTAACGTAAAGCCTAAGTATTTAGTACTGCGCTTCCAGGGGATGGGATTGCCTAACATTCGAACGTGGGGATCGCCAGCGGGACGACGGCGTTTGTGGTCGAAGCGTATTGCAGAACTCTTTTCAGGGTTCACATCGATGCGCCATTTTTGAAACCATACACCAAGGGCGTTTATGGCCTTTTGGAGTCTGGTTACAAGGTGCGGAACACTGTGGCCTTTGGTATAGAGTGCGGTGTCGTCGGCAAAGAGGGCGAGTTCGACGCCTTTCGGTGGGATGGGAATGTCGTTGGTGTACACGGTGTACAGCAGAGGGGCGAGGACTGAGCCTTGAGGGACTCCAGCCTTTATGGGACGAAGCGCGGAAAGCGTGCTTTCATGTTTAAATCGAAACGTACGGTCTTTGAAAAACATTGGTATTAACCTGACTAGGCGATCCGGTAAGCCTATTTTGTAGAGTTTATAAACGAGACCACTGTGCCAGACTTTATCGAAAGCCTTGGCTACCTCAAAGAAAACCATGACTGTTTTATAACGACGCGGATAGAAACCGTCAAGTATGTACTCGACGATTCGATGGACTTGCTGAGGGCAGGAGTGCTTAGCGCGAAAGCCGAACTGATGGGGAATAATGAGAGGATCGCCATCCTTTGGCAACGCATGGTTCCGCATTCGAGAGAGTATAACTTTCTCGAGAAGTTTAGACATTGCCTTGAGGAGGCTGATGGGTCTGTGATTAGCCGGGACGTTCAGAGGTTGCCCGGCTTGGGAATGCCTATGACTGTCGCTTCTTTCCAAGCTTTTGTAAAGTAGCTATGGTCGAAGCAGGCATTGAAAATGATAGCTAACAAGGTAAGCACCTGTTGAGGTAGGTGCTTAAGTGCGTGGTTGGAAATTCCATCCGCACCCGGAGCCTTTTTGGACTTTTGATTTCTAATGAGAAGCGAGATTTCGTCATTAGAGACTGTGACAGGGTCGGTATGATAAAAATAAATATGAAAATAGGAGAAAAATAAATAAAATAGAGCAGAGAAATAAAATAAAAATAATAGGACTGGTTCAGTACAAATTCGTTGTCACCGTTAAGTATCCTTTGTACTGAGACCAGACTACTTACGCTGGGCACTACACAGAACTCAGCGCAAGCACAACACAACTTAGCACAGCACTTTGAAGACTAAGGGGCTTAGTCACAAAGAAAAATCACACTTCGATAGCACTCAGAGGGAGTAGAAAAACCTTGAAAACCGTAGCACGGAACCAACACGCTAAACTGTGACGTCAGTAGACTGAGCGCCACGAAATATCGGGAAGGGACCGATCAACGGAGAACGGGGTCTTGCACGTCCGTACCGGGCGGCGATCGGAGCGAGAATGTTCGTTAGCTTAGCTTAAATTCTTTCTATCATATACAAGGCATTTAAAGTATCAATATTTTCTATTATAACTTTTTTCAGCAAAGTAATGAATATACAAATTATCAAACCTTTTTTATAAAAAAAAATACTTTAGTACTGACATAAAAATCCTACCATGTGTCATGTCGGTGAAGCAAAATGAAATGGAAGTCAAGGAATTATTACCCTGTACACAACTTGAAATTCTTCCTGGAATTCCCGCCATGATTCTGGGAAGAATGAAGCTCGGCTTCAAGCCGTTAGCTGTAATTCGTCAATTAGGTAATTCCCTAAACCTAATAAATCAAATGATTCGATAACTTAAAACCTTTTTTGAATATGATCTAACAAATAAGTTTTGATATTTTTGATACATTTGTGTTTAAAAAATACGTATTTCTGCCCTTTTCTTTATTTGATCGTGAATTCGTCTTTGTTACAAGGCCCTGGCACATGGACAGTTAGGTATTAACTATCAAAATCAACACGGATTCTGCTTATTTATTTTACTTAAGAAAATGGCTAAGAACTTAGGCTGACGGCAGGCTGACGGCAGGCAAACATTCACGCAGTTCGCAAAACATTTTACGTTTCTGCTATTTCATTGTACAGGAATCACGATACAATTCTGCTGTGTAACTAAAGGTATGTACGGAAATAAACGTAGTCATAAAATAAAATGTAGTCGTATTTATGTGCGAGCGACGCCGAGTCTAAGCGCGGTGGAGTCATAAACTTGGAGTAATTGAATTAATGGTGAGTATTGTCGAAAAAGTATTAAAATTTGCAAGGATATCTGGGACGCTTGTGACTTCTATTTGAATCTGAATCTGTCCTTGAAAGCTTGTTTTTCAGTTTATTTATTTATTTTACGCTCGTTTCAAACTAGGTTTACTAAAAAAGAAATAAGATATTTTGTTGAAATAAAAAAGAAGCTTTTTCCAATCTTCAGCTCCACAACTGTTCGTTCATTTATAATGATATCAGGTATATTATAATGATGTTATTGAGGAGAAAACAGAAAAAACAAGTCTCGACGGTACGCTTACCCTATCAGATTATTTATTTATTTTCAATCTTTATGCATAATAAAAGTTCTGCTTATGTATATATAAAGCTTAACAGAACTTCAACCAATCTTAAATAAATATTGTTAAGAAGTCAACCCTTTTTGTGGGTGTGTCCAATGCTCAGATAACTTTTACCCGTACAATAATTTTGACAACTTGACATAATTTATGAAAAGTCTTGTCAAGTGTCAAACTTATTCTCAAGATAAAAGAACTTCCCTGAACTTTGAACAGTCAGCCCTAAGTCATTCATAATTAGAATCAGGCTGTGTCGCTGTAACGGTTGTGAGCTCTCGGGCACACGAAGTCAGAATTCACAGGTGTGTGACAGATATTTCCAGTGCTGGGCTGCCAACGTAAATACAGATTATGTGTCGTCAATTGCTGGTATAATGGAAATGAAAATAATGTAAATGAAACCTTCATTTTGAGAAGCTTTGAGTGTCAAATTAAGCTGTTTGCACACTTACACAGCTGTAAGTGTGCAATTACGTTTTGGTGTCCGTGTTTCTTCTAAGTTCTTTTGTGAATTAGGTTAGGTTTGGGTTCAACATTTTACGTATCGCCATCGTTTGTTTTTTTTTCTATATCATAAGCTTGTCATGTCTATGAAGTGCTTTCAAGCCATTAATTTCATAAGATTATTGTGTGGTGTCTTTAGGCTCTTAATTAAATACTCATTTACTTTCGATAGTAAGGCAGGTGCGATGCACCATATCCTCTACTCCGCCTCCTCTACCATCTCTCCGCGGTAACTCATAACCTCTCAAATGTTTGTACATGCATGAGCAGAAAGCAAGTAACTGAGAACCACAGCTCACCTGCAATAAGCCCAGAGTGCCTGTACAATCTGAACAATAAATAAAACAAATAAATAAATCCCCAGATAAACACACCAACTGCATGGCCCCAAAATAACCAGAGCTTATGTTATGGACGACCATAAAGCGAAGTGGAGAGTAAACCAGAATAAACATAGATATACAAATATCAACAACCATGACCCGACAACAAAGATTTATGTATCACATTAATGAACGCCCCGGCCAGGACTCGAACCTGGGACCTTCAGCGTATGAGGCAGGACCTCTACACCACTCGGTCGTCAATAACTACTGACAAATCATTACATATGATATGTCAGTCTTTATGACAGAAGCAATAGGCACGATGCAATGACTGCCGTCAGTTACCTTCTACGAGTACAGTTAGAGCCTCTAAGTTGACAGATGACAAGATTGGCACTGGATTGTGCTTAGTGCGTGCCTCTGCCTGTGAGAGGGTTTTCTTTGTACAAGTATACAGACTGGCAATTTTGCTTCATGATAGGTAAGCTATGGAAGTGGCTACAGCTTCATCTTAAGTAGATAGGTCGACAATAACAATTCTAATTGAAAACAGACGGGAGTCTTTTATAGGCGTAACGTAATAATTAATATATTTTACTGAATGCTTCAGTAAATACAAACTTTTATATTTTGAACTTCACAAAACAAACATACTCTAATTCATGAAATCCTATCTAAGAAAATAGAATAAAACCCAGATAATTTGTAATTTTTAGAGAATGGATAGATTTAATATGGCATAGAAACATAAAACGCAATAACTACATCATGTGTAACACACCTTACTTAATTCTTTAATTCACTGAAAGCCAAACCTCAAAAACAAAAGCAACTTGTAAAAAATAAAACGCACATTGCTTTCCGCTGTGCCGACGTTATATCATATTTCTTTTTTTGCTGACTCGGAGAGACTAAATGAAAGAGAAACGTGTCCGCTAGCCCAATTACTTTTAACTGGAAAAATGAAAAAAAAAAGGAAATTAAGAGTTGATTGTGGAATTGGACTGTTTTGAACGTTTTTTCAAGTACTTTTTGTTTTCGGCTCAATAAATATTACAAAGCCGATTGTGACATTGTAATCGAAAGAATATTTTCAGTTACAACTCTGCCTCGAAATTACTAGTTCGGTTTGTAATGAGACAACCTAATTTGACAAGTTTTTTTTGACATTGGACTAATGTAGATAAGTAAATCTTACAATTACTTAAAAATATAATTTAAAAATTTTAATCGATCATCAGCGTGTTAAACGTACCTACTGATTAATGATTAATTGAAATTGATAATAAATAATAATAATACCCAGACAAACACACCAACTGTATGGCCCCAAAGTAAGCAGAGCTTGTGTTATGGATGACCATACAGCGAACGGGGGGGGGGGAACCCAGAATAAACATAAATATATAAATATCAACAACCAGACCCGAGAACAAACATCTGTGTTCATCACACAAATGAATGCCCAAATTAAAGTAAATTTATTGAACAGGAACCCTAAAACGTATAGGGCATTCTATCACGTGCCACATAGTCGATTTAAAAATAGCAATCGATTTGGCGTCTAAATTATCGGCTCGTCGTCGAACGCACATTAGCTACTCTTATTTTCATTCACGAACATCGTACATGAGCTTAGTACGGTCACTGTAGTACGAGCTGGGGTCACTAATACATACTATAATTATAAACGAATGAAATGAATATTCACGCTTACAATCCTCACCCGCCAGTTATACTAATTAGAAGTAATTAATTTTTTTCAAAACCCACGTTCACCCGCTCCTAAATAAAGTGCGATGACATGGACACTATAATGTCATCAAAATTGCTTACTACCGATCTACTTGTCACGAGCGACACTACGATTAACGGTAAGACGGCAACGCCTCCTTCTGACTTCACGTCAGAACTTATAATCCAATCTTGAATTGACAGCCGGAAACGTCACTACGTGGCACAAACAGTATCGTCGAGTGCCCCACGCAGAGTTGCTTCAGGGAACCGTCTTTGAAGTCGTGGCAGTAACAGAAGTGCAAGATATATCTATGGACTTTATGATAGAACGTACAGAAGTTATTTTTAAAATGTTAATATTAATTACTACTTCAACCTCACACAAACTGAAGAATATCAGTTTAAATGGTAAGTGTATTTGTCTTCTCTTAATTTTTACAACGATTTTGTAAAGTTGTAATCTCCAAAGAATATTCAGTAAAATCGCTAGTCTGGTGGCTTTCCAATGTAGCTCAAGATTTTATTCATTTGTCTCCTGTCAATAGAATCTAACACTTCAAGTCGGTACTTGTTGGTAGATACAAAAATAAAAACATGCATATTAACGCAGATATTCTATATAAAAATGCTACAAAAATCAAAGTATTAGATTGAACTAACCAACGAGATTCAAAAATAATGTACACCTGACTTAGTAAGGTCTTTATCAAATTGAAAATTCAATTCGAATCCTTTGTCCAGAATATGAATACCTCTCACACAGTTACAGCGGTAAAATAGGACTGCAGTTTCAATGTTACCATTTTTAATTACACTATTGACATGTTATGATTTTATTATGTTGGTGATCTATCTTAAATAAATAAATAAAAACCAAAGTAGGACCACACAAAATAAGTCATCCAAAAATGTTTAAATCGCGTCTAAGATCACATCTTAAACTTATACAATTCTGAGCTCTGCACTCGGCAAGCGTGCAGTATTAATGGCCTGGAACTCTTATTTTCGTTGACACTGTCGTCCCGCGAACAGGCAATAACAGTCCGAAGTAAAAACTTATTACTAAACACCATTAACCTACATTATTCATGTGTTATTTTTAAATTCAAGGATACCATTTTCGTATCTAATCATATAAAATAACGCTTTTCATTTTATATTCAAATACCTCTGTGTCGCACACGCAACGTACAGTGTTTTATTATTTCAGGGATACTTTAGTCCAGGACGTAATGAATTACGTAATTATTTATTAAAAAGGGGTAACGAAAGTTATAAAAAGGGCTTCGAGAAGTTGCAGAAAATTACTGCCCTACCAACATGACAGTTTTCTTTTTCTTTGTCTCGATAAGTTGTTTATATTTTATTTGTTAATGTATTTACAGAGTAGTCGATGCAGGTGAACGCAGAGCGCGAAAAGACTTCGAAAAGGAGAAGTTTAAATAGCTGCAGTTGCGAACTTAAATGTAATGAAGCAATCAGCACAAGTTTCTGTTTAAGTGGCTATTTGCATTGTGCCGCTGTTGCTGTCTCCGGAGACACCACCTGGGGAAAATACATTAACGGCACTTAGCACTTCGTTTTTTTTACTGAACTTTAAACAAAATATATTTAAGTTTATAAAGAGCGATTGACACTGTCATGTTTTAATGCCTTGAAACATAAAACTAAAAACATAATTAATAATTTACTACACGGGATGTATCGTAAAAGTTCCAATGTACCTTCCATTTTTTGTCAGACTCAAATTCCACTCGAACAAAAGAGCAGTTTCGCCATAAAGGGGATCCGTTCACGGTCATGGAAACAGAATGTTCGATAATAATAACAAAACCTGCAAGCTACGTGGTCCGTAGACTCGGCGTAGTCTAGATGCGAGAGGGTAGAGCAGGGTAAATCGGAACCAAGATGGTAGGTGGAAGGGCTAGATTCGTGGGAGCGGAGAGTGCGTGCTGCGTCTCGCTCTGGCGCGAGGCTGCGGCGGCGGCGCCCCAGTCGCCGAGCGCCGGCCGCCGCGACGCCCGCCGCGCCGCTCCGCCGCTCCAACAAACTAACCGCGACTTACACTTTGTTCATAATACCGCGTTTACATCTGTAGTGAACCCGCGACATGCAGGAACTGGCCTCAAGTCGCTGATGGTTGCGTTGTACTGTCGCGGTGTGGTACTCACGGGAAGATGCGACCTGCGATCTGAGTTACGACATTCGAGATAACACTTTAATCATATAATATCACGAGGTAAACACGCATAAGTGTCTATTTAGTACAGCATTAACACTAGTTTTGTGTTTACAAACGTTTTTATCTGAAAAGGAAACTGGATTAGAGACGACTCTTGTTTCAACTTATTACGTGTGAATCCGATTCAATGGGTGCATTATATTTAGATTCTATATTAAAAACATCGAACTTGGTATTACAATGCCAAATATAAATAAATAATTAAATATCACGGTACAACTTGTTGAATGTTTGTTTACGTTCGTTTTAATTTACAAAAAAGTGATAGATACACCAACCAACAATTGTCATGTAAACTGAACTCTACGTTTAATATCATAACTAAGCAACTCATGATTAAAATGAAAAAGTTACAAATCTGTACAAACAACGGTCGCGTGGTTCGGTGGACGGCGTTATACAATCAGTGGACGGTGTGATACAATCTCAGCATTATACGTAATTACTATACAAATAGATTAATCTAATGTGTTATCTGCTGTAAGCCGCGATTATTTTTATTGTACAGGTACAACCTCGTCTATAACTTGTCTGTTCTTGGCTAGTTATATTCATTAGGAAATCAATATTGGATCTGTCACAGTTTTATTTAACACTGATTCCGATGAAATCCGTTTTATTATTCACATTCATTACGCTCCGTATTTACGCACTTTGGCAGCTTTACTTCTAAACCCTTTTAAGGCGACCCAATTATAATTCTCTTTGGGCAACAAATAATGTAAGAATAGAACGTACGTCACGATTGACAAGCTGACGTGGCTCCATCGCCAGGCCCTGGTGGGAGCGACGAGCGCGCATATCGACAATTGCCGGCGAGCGAATAAGCAGTTATTGATGGCAGTTACGACCGCAGCCAGATATCCGCCGAAGCCATAACGATATCAATTATGGTTCCGCGCAACTCGCTCAGTAAATAATACACGAAATCGTAGCTTTTATTCGCTACGCATACAATCCTATTGAAGGAAACTCATTGAAATCGACTGACGTCATGTGTAATTGTTGTAACTGCCCTTGACCGCGACGATATCAATCACTTCGATGTTTTTGTTAACTCGCATTATTTAATGTTGACATGCAATGAAGATGCTTAAATTGTATGCAATATCTACGACGCGCGTGCAGCTTGTATATCCTTGGAACAATTAACGGCGCACACATGTTTATCACGACATAAATTATTCCAATTTGCCTAATTTGTGTAAAAAATCATCAAAACATTGTATGCATAATTCAAATAAATATCAATTGAATAATATTCAACCGATAAGTCGCAGTTTCTAACCTAACCCGTGATAGTCCAGAATTTTATTTCAAAGGAAATTCCTTAAGCAGTATTAAGTACATTGAACGTTAAATAAGCAAGTGTCTGAAAATTGTTATTAAATGGGATTTTGTTGACTTTATAGAACGTTTCGTTACTTCAAAGTTTTCAAACTTTAGGAAGAGAGGGTCGGTTTCTGCTGTAGCTTCTCGTGGACGATTATAGCGAAATTTGTTTTTCGTTCAAATGGAGAGAGCAAATAATTATTAAAATTTTATTACAATTTTTCTGTAACTGAAGACATTGACGAAATCTGAAACGATGTTTAGGATCAAAGCTGTTTAGAGTAACCTCGTTAAGTTCTCAAGTTCTCAAGTTCAGTCTGCTGGGCCTCTGTAAAACAACATTTCTTTGTAAATTAACTTGACGTCAACTCTATGTAGCTAGTGCAAACATTAAAATGAACAGCAATTTGTCATAAACCTTAGCTTGTCATACGACAACTAGCCAATCATTTATCGTCACGCCAATCCTCTGGGAATCGCAGTCGCTTACCCAATTTGCGCGTTGAGAACGTGATAAATATCAAATAACATTTTATTGATGGAGTCACATGATTTTAATTTTAGTTCGCACTTAGTTCACGGGAGTCGATGCGCTGGACGCGCTGGAGCGGCCGCGCTGATAGAATCAACAAGCTCTGCGCTTGGCGCGCCGCCACACACTCCGCACGACGCCGGCTGCGCGACTTTGATCTACGCTACAACTCCCTGATTACATCTGAGTAGTTTATCGAAATCATTAAAATTTTAATGTGCCCGCAACGTTTGCGTACTCCACCTCAAGGACAAGTTCGAGAATTTTAATTTTAACCATATGGTATATTAGGTAAGATTAATACCCCATTTATACAGTCTAGGCTCTGCGAACATATATTTTAACAGTTCATTTAGCGATAATGAATAACGCTTTAATCACCGTAATACATTACGTGAACACGTCAGCGACTTGATTTGGCAACGTCCTTGCGCCTTCTAATAAGTGAGCGACATCTAATGATGGGTTACATTCAACTCTGTGCATGAACGGAAACAAAAAGCAATCGTTTCAACGACTGCCAGTGTCGGAGCCGACCGCGAGGCAGAAGCAATATTGGACTTTATTTGTGTTGCGGATTTTCGGATCTTCGTAGTTTTTTAGCTGATTTGACATATCGGTATTTTAAGCTATCTGAAGATGGTTTGTAATACAATAAGTTTGACGGAAGGTGTACCGTACGTCAGCTTCAAGTGTCAGTGCAGTGCAGTGTGAGTGGTTGGTGGTGTAGTGGCGACAAGAGGGCGTATCGTGAGACTGTCGCGCGGGGTGAGGCGGCACGGTGGTGGGCGGCGGGCTGTTCCGCTGCTGCGTGCCCTGGTGCAGGGCGCGCGCGGCGCCGGCGCCGGACCTCGCCGAGCAAGCGCTGAGGCCGCGCAGCCCCACGTTAGACGATCCACAAGGTACGCTTTACACTGACTATTTAACAGATCTAATCTGTTACATGTAGGTAAGGGCCCTTGATAAGTTTCGTCACATATGGTCGTCACTGTTTTTTCCCAGTATAAATATGATGAAAATATTTGACCGTACAATGGGTCAAAAATCTAGATTTTTTTTTGTCGTAATTTATTGATTGATAATCTACGTAGACTAGCTGTTATTAAATAAAAAAAATCACTTTCATAGTCTGACTCAGCTTCACAAGCGCATCGCTTAGCCTCTTAGCGTAATGTAGAGACACTTTAAGTCCCTAAGTATTATTTTTTTTAAAAGGAATGGTTTGTACATTGTTCGATCATTAGCAAACGAAAGTTTTAATTTACTAAATATTACAATGTCAAGCTGAAATTATCTACATTTCTCTAGTCACGCAGCGGGTAAAACATAAGGTAAAACACACCTAGCATGCAGAAACGGGTATCTCTCGTATGAAATGTTTGAATAACTAATGAAAGCATAGTTTTAAATCACACATTTTAATACTGCTATGTAATAATTTTAAAATAATATCGTTGCTATATTAAAATGAATATTACGTAAGGGGCAGCCTCGTGTAAGACTAGCAATAATTGATGTTTGGCATGAAGATTTTGTGTAAAAAAACGCGTACAAAAAAATAAAGTGATAATTTATTTACAAAAAATTATAAAAATTATTAATTTGGTTTCAAAATGATGAATACCTAGAGTCAATAGCACGCATCTTAACTGATGAATTAATTTATGAAAACACTACAATGTAAAGATCTTTGTTTAATTGTGTAAAACAAATGGTTTGCTTATGGCTTTGGGTGAATTCGAAACCATGTCTTTAAATGACAAGGATTAAAATTTATTTCCTTTCAACGAAATTATTATTTAAAAATGTTAAATAATGTTTAAACGTACGTTACATATAATATTATCTTGCTAAGTGCTTTTTGTCTAATTGATTAACGATATATAACTATATCCTTTAAAAAGTTAAGGCTTATTTATACTTATACAAATATCGTAACTATTTTAACCTTATTTCGCCATTTTGTTTTGAACAACGATAACCTATTTGCCATAGAATGAACATACACACTTTTTGACAAATATGTTTGGTACATTGGTATTGATGTCCATTAGAAATGACCTCGCCTGGAACTTAATGTCCTGACACATGTATGACCAGCAATTATGGATGCTTGACATGAAATCGCCACTTTGTGTTTTAAATTGTTTACTAGCACCATAACAAAATATTCGTCGATTCTATATAATGATAATGTAGTTTCTAAAAATGTCATAAAATAATGGTTTTTATTCAAAATTGTCAATACGTATGGTGAGCTGTACAGCGTCTTATCTACATAGCCATGCTGTTCTTATTAAAAAAAAAAAAACGAATAGCGCAATCCTAAAAAATATAATACAGGGTGGCCAGAAATGTGTCGTCCAAAAATTTTTTTAGGTGTCTCGTGTTGAGAGGTATCTGAATCAACCCTATGTATGTTATATTCGATTTTTCATAGTTTTCGAGTTACGATTTTTTAATGAATTTTTGCAAAATTGCGACCGAATCAGTTTCAAAAATATCCTAAAAAAAATTTGTAGGTTTCTTCGGATTTCTATTATTGCTACTAAATATCTATGAACTGTGCGTTTATGCATAAAATAAACAGCCTCATACATTTAATGAAAGTTACTAAAAAATTAATTACCTAAAGTTGAGAATTTATGTTAAGTGAGTTATCATTTAAATTTTCAAATTAAAATTTATAATCTAAGCTGGTAGTTTCTTCGTTTCTGAGAGGCTTTAGAGAATGCGTTAGACCCAAAAATTTCATAATAATATTAATAAAGTAGTACTTCATTGGCTGTTATTCGCTGAAATCAGCCATTAAAGACGGCGAGGTGGAAAATTTGAATAAAAGAAATTCCTTTTTTTATCATTTTTAAGATTGATTAATTTGTTAAATAATCAAAAATAACGCTAGAAAAGTCAAACCTATTATAATTTGAAAGTATGCTAATTGTAAAGTAAGTAAAACGGATTCAGTCACAATTTTGCAAAAATTCATAAAAAAAATCGTAACTCGAAAACTATGAAAAATCGTATAACATACGTAGGGGTAACTCAGATTTCTCTCAACACGAGGCACCAGAACAAAATTTATGGACGTCACTTTTCTGGCCACCCTGTATAAAATGAAAATTACTTAATAACGTTTCGAGGCAAGACAAAGGGATTAAAGAGATTATCCTTATGAGACGTCATGCAACGAATTCAGTTCGGGAGAAACCCAACTTTGTACATTGCACGATACAGTATGTTCAAAGCCGACAGTTTTATACATAACTTGCCGACATTCAAATTCAAATACAAATATTTATTTCTCAACATTGGCAATTTTCTTATTGACGTCAAATAAAACATGACTCTACCACCAGTTCGGAGAAACCTTCGTGAAGAAGGAGAACTGGCAAGAAACTTCACGGGTATATTTTTTCAAAATAAATTTACAATGTCTCTTTATGTCTATACAAAATTATTCTTATCTGCATGTGTTAGCTCGGCAAGTCTTCCTCCCCCCAAGTATCCAAACGACGAAAGACCCTTCTGTGCACGAGTTAACGAGGGATCCAGCCACCGCCCTCCTCAACCATATAAGAGGGATACATATTGCTTCTGTAACATTACCTGGAAGTAAACTCATAATTTTGACAAAGTTCGACATTCATAATCCAGTTTGAAACCACGCAATCGTTCTCTTGTTCTCAAACTTTCGACAGAATAATTAAAATAAGTTTTATTCATAGTAAGACAGATGCGGACTGAAATATGCGAGGCCCTCATATAACAGACAGAGCTATTACCGACCAGAGGTCCCGGTGCGGGTTGGCTCGCGCAGGTAATATCTACCTCTTACCTTACGTTTATTCAATTATAATAAACATCAGGTAAGAGGTATATATTACACAAAAAATCATAGCCTACGTAAAGATTTAACAGAAACAAAAAAACAAATTATTCATTGTTAATGTATAAATTTTGGAAAAATTAGGAAGTATAAACAAAATTTCAATAATGTATTAGGTATATTTCATTAAACCTTCCTTCTATTATTTCATGGATGTAGGGATATTTCGGATGCTTTTCTAAAGCAGATAGGTAGATAATGTTTTTAAGACTAAATTTAAAGGACTCTAGAGATACATTTAGTTTGATTTCTTGTGGAAATTTATTCTGAGAACAATTGGCTATAACAGCTCGATGAATTCATAAGTGTACGAAACATAAGCAAATAGCGAAATAATATTTAAAAGTCATTTTAAATTTCAGTACTTATCGATATATAAACAAGGAAACAAGTAAATTTTTCCTCTATATCGTAAAAGAATACAAGAAAAATTTGCTTGTTTGCTTCTTGTAATAGATTAGATTTTAGATCCTGTGATATCTTATGGTTGAGGAAGGCGATGGCTGGAACCCGCGTTAGCTTGGGAACGAATGCTGTTTGAGGATTTTTGTCGTTTGAATAAGATAAGAATAATTTTGCATAGACATAAAGAGACATTGTACATTTATTATGAAAAAAATATACCCGTGAAGTTTCCTGCCATTTCTTCTTCACGAAGGTTTTTCCGAACTGGTGGTAGAGTCATGCTTTATTGGACGACAATAAGAACAAGTAATTGTTAATGTTGAGAAATAAATGCTGAATTTTGTATTTGAATTTGAATCCCACTAGAAATCATTTACTGAGTAGTCCAATTTGATTGTCTCTGTATATTCTTTATGAGAAGACTGTATTCTTCAATCGAATATTAAAATCATGAGTATCCCATAATCGTTTACATATAAAATTGCTTTTCTTTGTTTAGTTTTCAAAGAACTTCATTATTCTTTGTTAAAAATTTTTTCACGCCATTTCAATATTTAACACGTTCGTGATTAAAATGCAGTGTCCTGGATATATTCAATATCTGAATGTAAAATGTCACAAAATAAAAATTTTAATAATTTATTATATTTTTGTCAACGATGCAGAACAAACGGCTTCTGAATCAATCATATAATGTAGTAAGTTTAATATATTGGGCTTTGGCATCAGTTCTATTACCTCAAAAACACAATCTGTACTCATAAAAAAAATACCGTGTCCTTCGCATATAAATAATTAGCACTTAACCCTAAATCATTAAGTTCTATTTAAGCCTCATTAATTGAGCATTGAGAAACCTCGGTAAATACATAAAAGTGAGCATTAACTTGTTCCACAAACTTACTGTGGAGTATATATTTTCTTAAATTTTCACGATTCATACTTTAAATAAAACACTTTTTACCGGATATTATCGCGTATATTTTAGTTAATTTTAAAATTATTTCGACGTTTCGGCATCTTTGCAGTTGCCGTGGTCACGATAGACTAAGGTGTTGTTCATCTATTGCCAGTAATAAAAACTACATGATTGTCAATACATATTAACGCCATCTGTTTCTCAGTCTTCTCGCATAACGTCCCGGATTGACACAAAAGGCACTGACTGTGTCCTGAGTTTGCAGTCTAACAGTTTGCTGGTTTTTCATTTTGATGTTTTTAAGTATTGGATCCCATGTTGATGAAAGTTTCCAACCATCTTCTCTATTGAAATTTGGATGTTTTTTAATTTCAATAGTTTCTCTGACCATCCTAGGTATAAAATGTTTCTCTTTTGCTAGGATCTTCACGGTATCAAATCTTAAATAATGGTTGGGCTTGTCTATGGAATGTTCACAAACTGCAGATTTTGAGGTTCGTTTATTTTTAACATCAGAGATGTGTTCTTTAATGCGAGTTGACACTGTTAGACTGCAAACTCAGGACACAGTCAGTGCCTTTTGTGTCAATCCGGGACGTTATGCGAGAAGACTGAGAAACAGATGGCGTTAATATGTATTGACAATCATGTAGTTTTTATTACTGGCAATAGATGAACAACACCTTAGTCTATCGTGACCACGGCAACTGCAAAGATGCCGAAACGTCGAAATAATTTTAAAATTAACTAAAATATACGCGATAATATCCGGTAAAAAGTGTTTTATTTACTGTGGAGTATTTTACGATCAAGTGCAAAGAAATTAATGTCATGGAACTTGGTAATTTTGCTTTACACCTGAAGTTTAGCGGAAAATGAGGTCGCGAAGTTCTGCCAATCGACGCGTTTCTATGTTAGCTGGATAACGTATTAAAGAAACAACTCTAGATAACTGTGAGAACTATCAGAACCGTAGCAATTTTATTTTTTAAGATAACTTTAGCACAACTAGAAGATTCGAGATAATGCGGACGTGCTAAGACCTACGAAAATCGGTTTCCTTAGTAGAAGGACATAGCAATGTAGTAGTAATGAAATTCCATTACATAATCGAGATTTGGATTCCGATGGTATTTTTTTTCAAGTAGGAATAAATGTAGTCTTCCCTGGTTACAAAAACACATGGTTTGGTGGTATTCAAAACAAATACTATGCGATTCAAATGAGAATAGGAACGTCAATGACCTCTATCTGTCAAATTTTACTTGAAAACTATAGTCTGCAAAGAAAACTTTTTTGCATAAAAATAACGTTTATTTTACTTTATTTATTAGAGTGTTATAATGAAAAGAAATTTTTCGACTGTATTCAAAAAAGAACTGTATGAGTTAATAAAAAGGCTCAAAAATGGCTTTTGCAAATCCCACGATTTTGAAATTTTGAGGTACCTTACAATTCTGATTTAATCCAAAAAAATTATAATAAATAAATAATAAAAAAAAAGAAAACAATCCAATCGAATATATTTGGCACTTAATTAAGAGTTGGGTGGCAGCAAAATTAAAAAAAGTTAGAAAGCTAAATTGAGAGTTTGACGCTAGAAGCAATTGCTTGCTTAAATAAATTCTATTAAAAAAAATGTTTTTGCTCACGCTACCTAACCGGTTCGAATTGCCAGCCATGACGTCACAATATGGCGCTAAGTTGGTCCTATTGTTACTTTTTTTTATTGAAAAAGGATTAGACGTTTGTCTTCTATCTCACCTGATAGAAAGTGACGATGAAAGTGATACTTGAAACGCATAGGACAGTTGGCGCGTTTTGTGTCACTGCGGGAATGGTAAACATTAAATGACAATTAGCCAAATCCGCCAAGTCTAAGCTCAGAAAATATGACTGTAATTTTCGGCAAAGTTCGTTGAAAATTATTATTTTTTAAATATGAACAAAATTTTGCATAGTAAAGTTTCACGTATGAAACACTAACTTTGAAGCAGTTCTTTTATAAAACTAACAAAAAAATTTTTTATTTATAAATTTTTATTTTATAAGAAAAATTTCCATTTCATTATAAAATAAAATTTTGCTGAAACTAAGTTTTAAAACCAAATATTATTTTAACAGATCTCGTAACGTGGATGAGCTTGATTAGATCTTTTTGGTACGAATTTAAAAGACGGGTAGATCCACGTTGTAACTGGATACGAGAAGTTCTTTTTAGTAAACTAATATTCTAGAACTATGAGTGTTATACGTCTTATAATTGTCTTTATTTAATTCGAATTGTACAGTCGGCCGCATATACGCTTAACAGAATCAATAGTACAAAACAACTGAACACCCAACAAACTATAAGTCTTTGTCGTGACAAGGGCGCAAAATAAACATAACTTACAAACGTTCATAATAAGCATAACACAACTGATTCATAAGTTGCTAAAAGCTTTCATTCAAAAATACGAACTTTTGATTCTGTTAAGCGACTTATGCGGCCGACTGTACATAGGTGACAATCATTTATAACTTTGACCTCGTTTGAATCAATACGGTATGTCAAACTCAGAATTTTCTAATTAATACTAGTTTATTTATTAAAAATAGTTTAAAAGAGATCTGCACCATAAATACAAAATTATATAAATAAATCCCCACACAAACACGCCAACTGTATGGCCCCGAAGTAAGCAGAGCTTGTGTTATGGATGACATACAGCGAACTGGGGGTGAACCCAGAATAAACATACGTATATCCACAACCATGACCCGAGAACAAACATATCTGTGTGCATCACACATGTATTGTGAATACTGCCGCTTCAGCTAAAGAAATACAAGTTGCAATTTTCAAACTTGGAATATCACATTTAAAATACCATAAAGCCCCTGTTTTATAATTGAAAATACTGTTGAAGTATTTGTTAAGAGAATCTTTTACAAAGACATGTCTTTAATATAACACAACCACGCAAACTTAATTATAATGGCGGTCAAAATAAGCGCTGTAGAGCCGAGAGAGAGAGAGACCCCGGACGAGATCTTAATAAAAGAATCTCTATTAGTACTGAAGTCAGTCAAATATACTCACATGGATTGTAGTAAGTACACATTTATAAATAGCCCTTACACAAAAACACACATCTCTGTAAAAAACACAGATGTTGTGTGAACGACGCGCGTCACAAATTACACGCCGGTATTCTCTTTGATTGTCGCTGTAAAGTGGATTTACCCCACCATGCAAATACATTATCAACTAGTAAATACAATTAAAAGTCTAAATAACTTGTATTTGTATTTGAACAAACAGCATCGACAACCTTCTAACATTACAGCAGAGTGAGCACACAGCCGACAGCACCACTTCCTAGCTCGGTCCGGTCACTCTCCCTGTTTAATTTTGTTTGCACTTCCCCTCTAACTAACCCTTATTCGTGCTTCCCTCAGTCAATATTATTCAAGCATTATTATCGACTATCTCAATACAGAAGTAATACTGTTCGAAATGTAAATAGATTTAAAAAAATATATGAAAATATGCTGTAGTTTCCGACGTATAAAAAAATATTTTGTTTAGGATAGAAATTATATATTTATTTGGAATAAAAAAATGTAAAGTAAATTAGGTTAACTATTGACTACTTAATATTTTCGTAACCTATTCACAAGAACTATTAATAACCCTCCTGTACATAAAAATATGTGCGAAGTTCAAGATAAATAAATAGAATAGGACCGTTTGAACATACCGGTGCGTTACGAACACCACATCCTTCATTTGTTTATTAGTTTATTTCAAGCTTCAAAGACCCGTAGGAAACATTACAACAACATAACATATTTTTTGCTTTTATTTATAGAAAATATAGATAGTTACTAAAAAAAATTTAACATGTCTTTTAAAATGACTAACAACTGTTTTGTAACTTAGGGTATAACAGGGCGCAATAATTTCTCGCAACTTGTTTTAAATTCTCAGAGAACACCGCGTCAGTCATGGGCTGGCTTCAATAAAGCTGATTGAAAATGTTCCAAAGCCACATAAATAATCCATTATGTCTTAAAAGAAAGTTTTCATATGGTAAAGTTGGTGTTAAAGCTATAGCTAATAACAATATTGCCTAGGAAATTCAATTTCAAATATGACATTAAATAAGGAAATGATTCACCAGCAGCCGTAGCATGGTGTGCCAAGACAAGACTTACTTCTCGGATTATGTCACAATTTTGCCAATAACAATAAACTCAAATTAATTCGTTCTATTTTATATAGCGTCAAGACAGCTTAAGAAATGAAGTCACAGAGACATTAACACTAATTTCAACACTGGGCCTTATCGATTTCTTGTCTTGGGACTGAGTGTATCTCGCCCGTAGTACGTCTGCTGTGATGCGCCTTATTTCGCTAAATGGAATCGTAAAGAGCCAGTAATTGTTTCTCGAGCGGTAAAGAT
Source organism: Marasmarcha lunaedactyla (assembly GCA_923062675.1). Taxonomy (NCBI): domain Eukaryota; kingdom Metazoa; phylum Arthropoda; class Insecta; order Lepidoptera; family Pterophoridae; genus Marasmarcha; species Marasmarcha lunaedactyla. The sequence continues at coordinate 1,681,465 of OV281341.1, forward strand.
CAATGATTTTAGAAATAGTGGTTATTCCGAGGATTTACGTTTAGTATAAATAAATACCTTAACAACGGTGTTACATCGATTCTACAAATAATAAATAAATAAATAAAATAAATATTTCTAACAATCACACCACATTATCTAGCCCAAATTAAGTATCATTAAAGAACTTGTGTTATGGATACTAGATAACGGATAAATAAACTTAAGAAATATATAAGCACACATAGATATTTTTTTTTATATATTAATATATTAGAAATAAACGTAAATACACATCCATGACTAGAAAGCAAATATAATAATACATCTGCCCCTACCAGGATTCGAACCCGGGACCTCTGGCTTAGAAGGCAAGGCTACTTACCTCCACACCAAACAGGCCGTCATAATGATTTATAAATATTTGTGCTTATTTATTATTGCACATATATCTCTTAAAAGTAAATAAATGTTGTAATAAGGAACCCGTAACGTCCCATGATCAACCATTAATGCTGGCTAATGAGCGGGCATCATTAGTGTTGAGGACCGTTGGTGCGGGATCCATTAGTTTACACTCGACTCTCCTTAAGAAATTTTTTTTAATAAAAGTATTATGGTTAATGAGGTCACCTATATTAGGGCCTGCGTGCTTTTATTCAACTAAAACACAAAAACTCCGTGTGATTGATAGCCGAAGTATGCTGGATAGATGTTTTATGTGATGTACTCATATGCATTGACTTACAAACAAATGGACCTCAGGTTGCGTACAAAAGCGTCTACAAGAAATTAAAAATATCATATCAGTCTTGATTTGATCGGCCGATAACACGTGTAATACAGACGAAAACTCCTCGGTGAAAACTGTCACAATTTAAACGCTCGAAATAGTCGAAGCTGAATAAGTTGATTTTATTATCAATTTCCTTTTTTCAGCTACTTAAATTGTGGCAAGAAATAATCAGCTGTAATGCAACGATACACGATTTATATTTCAAGTGATTCAATTTAGAGTATTTATAGTTAGGAGTTTCTGCAGTCACTTATTTGTAATAAAATATGGTTTTAAAATAAATAAAGTATTGTTTAACTTCAATAAATCTTGTAATTAGGCTTTTTTTTATGTTGACATTTTTATTTTATTATTTACTGATGATTTATTGCTTATGACATTTATTTATATTAGGGACATTTCATATTTAATAATAAGGACAATCAATTTGTACTATTCTTGTATAATAAATTGTTTTGACATAACTTGTAACATTATGTGTACTACTTTAAATATTTGCACGCCTGTCAAGGTTGAATATGATTGTACTTTTAAACTATTTAAGACCATTATATATTTTTGACCATATTCAGCGAATAAATGTTTCTTTCTTTCTTTCTTTCTTTCAAGGCAACTTATGGCAAAGTATCCAAAATTGTTGTTTTCTGGTCCTGGGCTCCGTATCGAAAACCCAAAACTATGTCATGTTTCGACACCACATCTAATCGATGTCAATCGACTGACAAAATCTCCAATATTCTCACCAGCGCAGGCGAGACACGGGATCTGACATTCCAGAATCCGGTTTAAGTGGATTGCCCACCAGGCATGCAAGAGTGCATGTGGAGGCGCCCCAGTTGCCTAAGCCTACACCCTACTTGTGAATATTCACTTGCTCGAATATTATGAGTTCTGTTGTCAGCTTGGATTCCACAGCGGATTAACTTCCACATACATGGGTTGGGTTGCTGAGTCATGCAGCAATGTACATTAAATCAGGAACAATTGTTTTGCCTGCGATGGAATTTATGGGCGCAATATATATTCAATCAATACAGAGGTAGACATATCATTAAACCTAATAGATTATGTTTTTAGGAAATTGTAAAGTACTTCTTTAAAACGTTTTATTGAAAAGCTCGAATACTGATCGCCTGTAAATGTTATATAAGTTGAATTAAGTGGTTATTTTGCTGTCGGGTAAATTTTATTGCTACCTCATTACTTCAAGTCCATCAGAACGTTTATGCAAAGTAAATATAGACATGCACAAAAAATTAATACATGTTTACATACACATATTATTATACAATATTATATTTGTACTGTATATTGCACCTGTTTGTTTTGTTTAATATTAGGTACCAGAAGAGGATTTTCTAAAACTAAAGAGTTCCACAGGTAGTACGGCGAAAATAAAACGTTCGTTAAAATAGAGAAGAAAACAAATGTTTGTTACACACTCTTCTTGCATCGGACCACTAGACGCAGACAGGCCTTCCATCCCTTCGTGGTAGATATCCCAAGAAGACGAACCAAACGCTTCGATAGTTCCTTTTTGGTGAGGGTCGCCAAGGTGTGGAATGAACTGCCTGCGTCTGTTTTTCCAGAAAACTATAGTCTTAGTGAAAGATCAAGCGTCGCGTGAATAGGTATCTCGTGGATAGACGTGTAACACCTTCGTCTTTATCGTCACTTTCCATCAGGTGAGACAGAAGACAAACGTCTAATCCTTTTTCAATAAAAAAAAAATACAATTTTCCACGTAAAAGTTTCAGTGAATAAGGATTGACTAGTCCCTTTTTTAAACATTTTATAACCCTAGATACTAGGTAAGATTCGATTTCATACAGTTTGACGCAACGCCAGACCACCCTAACAAAGCCATTGTTGGCTAAATTCTAAGCGAAACCCCACAAACAAACCGGTTTGGTAAGCGAGGCAAGAAAAACTCAAATCTGAAACTTTCATAATTTACAAGTCAGAGGAAAACTGCCGCGTCAAGTATATGTTCTTCTACTTTGTTTATTTCAAATAGAAGTGGGACCCGTTTTTGACATACGGGTTTTGAAGAAACTTTTGGCAGGATATGGGTCCAGAAGTTAAACTTTCGTGATTCAATCCTCACGTATTTGAAAGATTTAAGTCCATTTAAACTTTCTTCAAATAATTTTTGCTGTCAATATAATTTTTTTAATCCAACCACGTTTGTATACTATACATTTAATACAGCATTTACGTAATGGTTCTTATTTAACGACTTTGTAGCAATTACCAATTAGCCCAGTTCAAATTATTGTCATTATAAATTACAACAAAATGGTAAAGTCAATTACATTTTCCGCTATAAATCTTTCAGTAGATTAAATGTATAGAGTTTATTTTGTTATAAATCACAATCAAGTGGACCTACTCGTGGAAATTTCTTGTCAAAATATGTTCATGCCTTTCTTGTTAAGTAGCTGAATAACGCGCAGATAAGGCTGGCTTCACACTGGAAAATATTTCAGCTTGATTATATTTGAAACTGATTTAAGCTAAGAACACTATCTGGCCATATCTACTAAAGAAACATGGCGGTATGTATTTATCTACGAAAACAGACACATATGTAAACATGTGTTACACTTCCTGCTCATTCACATAGCACTTTAGTTGTGCATTAGCAAGGTTGTCATAATTGATTATGAATGTATTCATAAAATACAGCCCATTAAAAATTATAGATCAAATAAAAAAAACACTTTAAAAACTTAAAGTGAAGTAATTGGTACGCTCTACATATTACTTAACGGTCTACGACGGTACATAATCACTGGTAATGTCGGGCCTGTAAAGTCGCACAATGATAATTTGCGGGCAGTACGATGTGGCCCACGCTTTTGTTAATCGAAACAAACAAAGATTTCTTAAAACGAGGGTAGTCAATTATACGTAAACTATCTATATAGTAAATCTTAAAATAAAGTATATGAACATAATTCTTAAACATGAAATTGAACACTACATGTAATTAAAGTTTAATTTTGAACAGTAATAAAAATTTAATTTCAGTGAATTTTTGTTCGTTCTCAGATAATTTAAGCACGCCCATCGCCAGAGCCTGCAGGATTTATTTATGTTGAGATGACAAGACCAAAGCCTAGGATCAGATTGTGGATCAAGTCTACAGTTCAGTTTGAACATTATTAATTCTATAAACGTGCTGGGCGAAATATCTTACGCCTCGATAGGTTTAATTATAATTACGCCTATAGAAATATTCAGATCTGTGAGTAATAAATCCCTAATATTGCCAGGGATACAAAGATAATTAATTTTACCAAGTGTGACACAAAAGACAGGGGTAGGTACTTACTTTCTATTTAAAGACACCTAGATATTCATTACAACTCTTCTTCATGTCATAACATTGCTATTTACATAACTCTTTTTCGGGTAAAGAGAAAGTCCAGCCAGTTACAGAATTATAACGCTTTTCCATTACTCTTTAAATCAAAAATCACAAACATTCTTTCTTTTATTCTGATTTAGCAATTAGGATTGAAGCCTCGTTTTGAATATAACATTTTCTTGTACCAGGAACTTTCAATAATATAGTCAAATTAACAATATTAATAATGAACGAACACTTAATAAAACTTTTAAAAATACATTACAAAAATGAATCTCTGTATCACATAAGCAACGAACAGCCACTTTGTGAGTTGCAACAGTGAGTCAATTGATCATTTGCCGCTATCAGATCCTGGTCGCCTGCGCGTATCCATCGACCATCTGATGAATCTCTGCTGAATTATTCTTGTAACAGTTGCGTAAATAGAATAGACTTATAATTTAAAATTGAGTTGAGGAAGTTTACTCATTTGAATGGAATTGACGTTGTCTGTCGTCGCTTCAGACGGAAAGCCTTTGATTCAACTACTTTAGGAATTGTTGAAAGCTGAGAAATTTAATTATGAAAGATTTTATTGTTTTCCGAATTCGAAGGAGAAGAATGCCGAATTGAGATAAAATGGGAGGCAACTTCATATTTATTATATAGTTTATGAAGTAAATATCGCTTTGTGAAAAAAGACCCGTTATGAATCGTGTTTATTCAAATATTTTTAAAGAACAATACGCTTTTTGCTGAATATTTAAGACGATTTACATCCCAGAGCAGTTTGCGAATCGAAATTGATAACATAAATTAGGAAAAAGATTTTGTCATCACCATTAATTTCCTTAAGGAAATATTGAATGGTAACCTCCGCCATTTAAAATGCAGAGAGAATTAATTAAATCTCAGAATTCGTGAATAGTGAAAACGAAAGAAGCAAGTGCTTTGCTGACCGTAGAGTCAGAGTAACAAGGCTTTGTAGATTGAATCATACAGATCGCCTCATACTTGTGTACCAACAACCTTAGATCTTATTTCAGTAGAAAAAATGCTATCCAAAATACAGAATAGATGCAATCGATCTTATATTAACTAGTACTTAGATCCGAATTAGTGCCAACAAGAGCGGATCAAATCTCCGTAAACTAAATGGCATAGAAAGAAACTATAAAACTTAATATATCAATAATATATCAAAAGATATCAATGCACTAGAGCTCACATTATCTAACTTACTATTAAAACGGACAAGTTTATAATTTCACACGGAATCGGAAGATGCACCAATTTATTGCTATTGTAAAGCAATAAATTGAAATTCATGCTCTGCTGGAGGAAAAGCATATGTCGAACTGTCACAGCAGACGAATATTTAGAGACCAATAAGGTAGACCTTTGCTAAGTGTTGGAGCAACCTGCGAAGTAGGGATGCGGATTAGATACGTAGAGTACAGGATGAAATATATTAATCGGGAACTTATTATTTCTATTTGATATTCCAAGCTTTGAAAAATATAGTGATGTCCTTTGACCTTGACACACGCGTACAGACCATTTGACTTCTTCGAAAGAACGTCAAATGAAAGTCTTTCAGTGACATTAGGGTTTATTGTTGCTCATTTTGGGAATGGATAGACATGATATTCTAGGCTAAGTGGGATGCGCACAAAGAAAATACTACTTATAGTATATTGTAAGTGAATTTCAGGGACTCTTGTTTCACACGACCTTTCATTAAAATCTTTTTCAACAACTGTTTAAAGGCGTAGTGCTGTGTTTGGCGGTACCCACTTACAACTGTTAATGAATTTAAACTTTTTTTTTCTATATTTAATTATATGTATCTGTCTTCTAGTTTGCGGTGCGTTCATTTTATTACAGAAGTTTCATGCCCATCGACTTACTGTTTTAAAATGACAGGGCTGTGCCTACTTAAAAGTAATACCTCGCGACGCTTGGAAAGACTTAATGTTTTTTTTGTGCAGTTATGTTTTGATCGCATCAGACTAAGGAGTACATAATGTACTTGAAGGTTATCGGGGAATCAACAATTAAGTTCGAATTCATTATTCACAGACTGTACGAGTAAAATGTTACACTTAAAAGAACTTTGATTGTTTAGAAATATTACTCGTGATAATTGTATACGTTAAAAATGTCATCCGCTGGTTCTAGATTACGAAAAACAGCGCTTTTGATAAGATCAAATAAGCTCACAAATTAACGCAAATTGACGCCGACAGATAAAACACCAAGCGATACACAAAACTAGTAAAAACAAGAATTTTCATTTTGAAGAGTTCTCGGTGGGTATTGGTGACGTCACTGGGCGGAAGTCATAAATGGAACGAGTCGATTGCGAAGTTTTTGAACAGATGTCTACAGGATGTTTCTTTAATAATAGAACAGAAATATTTTGAAACGTATTTTACTATACATGTATACAATGTGATCAGTTACCCACATACTGCGTAGATTTTTGTATAGAATTAAATCTGCAATTACCACAGTAGAAAGTAACAGTGCCACGGTTTATTAGTTTAACCATACAAGTAACCAATATTTTGTTAACAATCGAATTTTGGGTGTCACCTTATACCTTCTTTGATAGGTGAATCATCTCTACGTTTGGCAAGATGAAATGAAAAAGTTCTTAATACTCACGCAATGTTACAGTCAACATATCAATTAAAGTTTAAATAAACTTAATCGCAGAATTTTAAGCACCCTGTATAGAACGTTTGAATTATACCTGTTTTATAAATAGAGACGGATGGCTGCTTATAGTGAAACTCCATCGAAATTGATCCTTTTTTCATTAGCAACCAAACGTGAAACGTTTTCGACTTCGAAATTATTGTTTGCGCCATTATCTATTGTGTCCGAATAGCCTTTTAATGGACATCAAATACTGTTTTGAATATTAACGACCGAAACCAAAAAAGACATTATTATTGCGTTTTAGTCACCTCCTACAATGGAAAGCTGCCGCTCCACTTTAAAAGCTTTCCCGGATTCCAGTCACAATTTCGTTAATCCAGGAAATTGATTTTATGATAAATCGGAATCACGTTGCGAAACGAAATAAGAATCTTTTATATAAATTGACACTCGCTCTTAAACTTTTTCATAAATGTTTTGTTGATTTTCACCTGAAGTTTTGAAAGTGAACGTTCGATGATCTCTTAAAATAAACTTGTTACTTTTTCTGTGAACATTAATATGAAATATTACTGTTGCACTTACGATCAACTTGTTATGGAACTTTTATAACTTTGTCTTTATAAATTGACATCCTGAATTATGTATTTGAATAACTCTAACCGTAAACTTTATAGGCGTCTTTTACGATCAAAATGTTTACTCCTATCCTCGCACGCTATAAAATATTTATAGAGTTTGGTCTAGCTAGGTTTTAATCGACATCTCATTAGCTTAGAAAATAAACATTGTCGTTTATTAGGTGAAAATCTTAAATCAACATTATTTTTGAAAATTTGATTATGTTGTTATTTAATGACCATGTGAGATGCAGTCGCGTCGGGTAAAAGACGATAGCGGCGTGAAAGGCTCCGTCGAGAAATAACCTTTGACTATCACTACCCGAGTTTAGATATCTAAAAACTTTGATCTCGGCAAGCGCTTGCTATTTTCCCGTTTCTGTGTGTGTCATCAAAAAATATGTTTATTTTAAACAAAATTTACTTTTTTCAGTTGCCCCAGAGCCCATAAAAAACTCTCCTCGTCCGCTGGGGCAGCAGTCTCCCCTGCCAGGCATAGAAGAAGAGGACGACTCGGATTGGCCATTAGAAGACGCCACCGATGCGACCCTCACACCCTCATACAAAAGCACGCGAAGCAGTACGGAGATATACGCGTCGCGGAGTTCAGGGAAGAAGCGTTTCGGTAGCCCCTCGTCTGTGAATTTGTGTATTTCGTCGACGGCTCGCAAGTCGGGGAACGCTCGTAAGCGTGGCTCGGGGGCTTCGAGCCTGGCTCCGCCGGAGGGCGAGCCCGCGACCAGGATGCAGGCCGAGCAGGGCAGCATTGGTGAGCTGCAGAAGTACCATGGGAGATACCTCAAGAGCAGGCGGCACACGCTCGCTAATGTCCGGTAAGTGGTTGTGGATAAGGCTGTCTAGTTCATGTTTAGATGTATACCTATGTTATGCCAGATATACTTAGAAAGGCACGGATAATGCAATTTGCATTTTGATGAACTTTTAAACAGTAGAAAAAGGAAATCGACATATCCATAGGCATATCGTACAGACTTCATCTGTATCAGCTGAATTTTAGTAGGCCCTTAAGTAATAAAATCAATTATTGTTCCGCAATCAAAATATTTTCCAAATAATATATAAACGGTGTTAATTATGTAAATCCGTTTCTGTTCGCACTAAACGGGCGAGCGATATTAAACAATTGTCAAACAATGCGCTGCCGACGTAATGCTCGTTCAGGCTTCACGTATTTAAATTGTATTAAAATTTGAATCGAAATCCCTTGACAGTTCCAGTTCTAAGTAATGAATTCTGATTGTTTTAAAATTTATTCAGAATAAACAATTTTTGACGCTTCATAAATCCGTAAAGCCTGCGCGCTTATCGGCTAAGTTAATTAGTTTTTTAATGAATCATATTGTTCGTTGAGATATTTATTTTGAGAATGAAACTACTGCCAGTAAAATATTTTGTATGAAAATATATAAGAAATCAGAGGGAACTCGGAAATAAAACAAAAAAAAGTTTTGACTTTTGAGAATGTTGTAATCAACTATCACAACTTTGATCATTTTATACTAATTACAACAAACTTATCATTCAGGTGTTTTGTATTTAAAGCTTAAATACTATTATACATATTATATATATATATATATATATACATATATACAACTATTGTACATATTCCTAGAAGATTACACAGCTGTTCAACAATATACCTTATCTGACTTAGGAATAACACAAATATTTTACCTGATCCTTTCGGGGGTCGCATAACCTATTGTTCAAAATAATTAATATTTTATGTACATAGGTATTCAACTAAGTTTTCCTATGTATCATATTGCTAACAAATAATGTAAGTATCACACATTCGACCGGCGGTGACCTTAAAGCTTGTCCTCAAACCTTTTTGTTTCACAATACTGAATTAACTCTGTGTATCATTAACCGATCCTCACATAAAACAATTGTATAGTTTACGATTATTTACTTTGGAGTACTTTGCATTTCATTCCAAAGTCTATTTTTATCAATAATATTTCTTATTATTATTTTTTTCAAAGAGCCAACAGCTCTTAGGTATAATTTACAATTGTATGTAATTAATTGCTTAAACAGACCGCCAACAACGGTCTCACAATTTTTTGAATTATCTTACAGAGTAGAAATTGTGAACTTTTAACATTTTTATAATTGAGAACACAACATTAAACAATAAACAAATGATAGAGGTAAACATAAGAAAGGAAGTTAAGTTAAATTATGACAAATAATTTACAAATGAACGCGAATGTGTGAATATGTGAGTGTGTGTATAAAATTATTATATGAATTATTATATTCCTTATTTACCAACTATTTTCTTGTATTCTTCATATACCGCTTTCATTGGCTACTACGCAAATTATTTCAAAATCTATCATTTCAACCAATTCCTCTTTTATTTGGTTCATTCAGGTTTGTTAGTGCACTGGACCGTATCTGCACATGACTTCCAATTTACAATCAAACCGTAAAAGTTGCACCGCGAGTGTCGATGCGGGGCACCTCCCTACCTACTTCTTTCAATCAACAAATGAATGTTGATGGCACAGTGTTGAGCCGTCCGCCAAAAACGACCTGCGACTTTCAATTTGTTTCACAGTTTTTTTTATAATTTCTCTTTCCTAACACAGAATATCAACATTACTTTGAAGTATATACACGTAACCAATGTTAATTATTGAACAGAAATCCTATGAAAAATTATGCTTTTCTCAAAGTATAATCATATTAGCTAAACCAAAACTAAACCACACTTTAGTTTTTTAAGCTATTACACAATAGGACCATATTTTCTGGAATGTCATCAGATTGCCCATTGTTTATACAATTCCACAATTTCGCCTTTTTTTTCAAAATGAACTGTTTATTCATGGCCCTACGGGTCTTTTAAATTTCAGCGGAGTTTGTAGCTTAGCGCTGAAAACACAATTTTGAGACTTTTACTTGGCACTTCACTTTCACACACAATTTACGTTTTCTAGCCAAGACTATTATTTGGGTTCAATTGGTTCAATAAGACAATTTTTACGAAAACTTAAACTTGTTCTCTTAAACTTATCATTTCAAGATTACAAAAAAAATTTAAAGTAAGACAATTAATTAGAGCTAAATTAAAATTACTTAAAACGAAACACTACTGTTTGCTCAAAGCAAAGTCAATATCTTCATCGTTCAATCAACGCCTACGTAAGTGAAACGATCGAATAGAGCTGGAAAAATATTGATCGTCAGTTTTTTCTCCTAAAGAGGTATTTAGTAACAATTCACTTATTAAATTCTGATTGATAAAATAAAAGTAGCATCAATCAGAGTGGTACACTATCAAATGCTTGCCACAGTTTTACCTGCTGTGAGCAACAAGTGACCGAAGTCGGGACTCCGAGGCCTTTTGCTTCACCACGACAACGCACCTGCGCTCTGTGTGATCAAGACGAGGACATTTGGCACCGCGTGACTTCTTCTTGTTCCCTAAAATTAAAAACCAGCTCAAAGGGATACAGTTTTCATCGCCAGAAGATTCACTCCCTGCAGTCGAGAAGGCCGTTGAGGAAGTACCTGTTGCAGACTGGAAATAGTGCTTTTCAGGAGCATGAAACTTTGAAAACACGTTATTAAAAAATAGAACCTATAGAACGTTTTTATTTTATTTATTTAATTTCTGAGTGTCGTCGGTTTCAGCTGTGCGTTGATTAGTTAAATTTTATTTTATGTCTAGATAGAATTTTTTTACATTAAACATATACATCAAGTATCTGATTTTTCATACAAAAGGAGAACAACCGTGATGCGATGATTTAGGATGGCGGCCACTACTCCTCCTTTACGTAAGAACGGAGCAGGAAAAGTCACTGCCGTCAAACTAACTGACAAAGCAACTATTTCTTTTCACTCACTTTTACTGGAAGAGTAAATAACGAAATTATGTCCTTATATGAGAAAAACTTCCTCTCACAGTTTAGGCCTGTCAAGTATAGTGTACCACAGGGTAGTATTTTGGGTCTATTATTATTTCTGATTTATATTAATGACTTTCCTGACTTAACATCACACGACATATTATTTTCCTATGACAGCACCATGAATATGTAGCAATATTATATATATATATATTTATTATAAATTAAATTCTGACAATAAATCTACTTAGAACAACATTATGGACTAGTCAACCAATAATAACCTTTAAATGAATCTGACTTAAACATAAAATAATTAATTTTAAAAACAGAGACTTGACATTATGCAATATTGACTAAAAAGGACATCAAATAAATGAAGTAAAGTCGACAAAATTTTTAGGAATAATTTTTGACAAAAAACTTAGATGGAAAGAGCACATTGAGGCTACATGTAGTAGTTTTTTTTTTTGCTGCCCAGGCACCCTCGCGGGAGTGAGGTGGAAGATGCGTCATGCATACCGCCCGCAGGTAAAGTCCTCTGCGGAGGGTTATGTGGGACTCACCAGAATGGCACCTACCCACTAAAAACCACCTGTTGGCTGTAGTTATTACCGTTAGCCTTCATCGGAAGCGACACCCGTCGGAAAGTTGGGCGCGCTGGTGGAGACCCGCTAGCGGGTCTTCCGCCTGTAGTGAAAGTTGCAATGAAGGTGCTCAAAGGGACATGAGTTGGTGGCCGTTCCGGGCAGCCTCCAGTGAAGCCGGGGCTGGGCAGAGGTCGGCCGAAGCATGATTTAGGGATCAATTCATTTAAATGAACCTACAATGAATTGAGAAGGGAACTATGCTCCGCCAGAGATAGCAAACGCTCTGTCGGAGTACGTGAAGCCCTAAGTTTGCGGGCTAAGACTGCGATTTCACTAACATCGATATTTTTCATAGCGTCGCAGACGATACGCATATCGTCTGCTACGGAGGATTGAGGAGTGGGTGTGTATGGGCGAGGAGCCGGGATGGGATTCGATGCGGGGCGCTGCCTCCAGTTTTCTGGGGCAGGCCTGGACTGTGTAGGCTTTGCAGCCGGAGGAACCCGGCTACGCAGCGGCGGAAAGTTTTCTTGAGAAAGGCGCGGAGCCTGTTTGGGTGCCGCCCTCTTGGAATTGGAGCGCATACAACGGGGTGCACGAGGGCAGCCCCTGTAATTTGCGGTGTGGCCGGACTGGCCACAAAGCACGCAATCGGGAGGAGAGGGAGTTTCAGGAATGCGATTGCACTCCTTAGTGAAGTGAGGGACCAGGCACTTGACGCACCTGGGCAGTGCGTGGCAGTTGGCCGCCGTGTGCCCGTACAACTGGCACCGATGGCACTGGCCGGGATGACCGCGGCGATGAGGTGCCTCGATCGAGATCCCAGAGAGGCCGCATATAGAGCTAACCCCTTTCAGGATCTCCCTGGACTTGGGGACGTTGGCGAGAACCACCAAAGCGAGAGGGTGTTGCCTCCCGTACTTGCTGTGCATTTTATGCACCGCGAGTGCCGGGAAGCCTTGGGACTGCAGATCCTCCAGGATAGCCTCGTTCGATAATTCGAACGGGACTCCCCTGAGTACTGCTCTGATCTTACGCTCTTCTGACAGAGCATAAGTATGATAAGCATATTGCTTATCGGTGTGGAGCTTTGTTAAAGCACGAAAGTCGTCTATCTACGAGACTAAGATTTTAATAGATTCACCCGAGTTGGCCGCTCGGGTGTAATGAATCTTGTGCTTATTGCACAATGTCGAAACCTCAGTCCATTTACCCTTTTCCCGAAGGAAAACGGGTGGTGGGACCTTGGCCTTGACAGAAGGTGGGGCCGGAGCGGGTGTTGAAGACACCGGGGCAGCTTGCATTGAAGACGCCGCAGGGGGTGTAGGGACGGGTGTCGAGGGCGCCGGGTCTTGTTTCGAGTGCTTCTTTGAGCGCTTCTTAACAAGCGTAAAAGAGGGAGACTCAGGGCCAGTTGGGGTGGCGTCCGAGGATGACTCGGTCGCGGGTGCGCGCTTGCGGCGCGGAGGGGCGTCTACTTCCCACTCCATGTCACTGGAGGAAGGGGACGCTGGAGAGCCTAAGACCAGAGGGGTCTGGGGGACTGGGGTGGCCTGAGGGGCCATTAGGGGAATTAACGCCATGATATGCGGGATAAGAGAATCAAGGAAACGATACTTATCAGTATTTATAGACATGCCTTCAGTACTTTCAAGTATCTTTTTCCTAAACTCGTTAAAGCTTAGGGAAGCCATTGCGGAGGGGTTGGGGAGGGAAATATATATACTATGAACCTATCAACGATGACTAACTTCCTAAAACCACCCTACATGCAGTAGGGCGGTTGAGGACGACGCGGATAACTTACTCGAACACGAAGACTCGAGGCACCTGGAACGATGAATTCCGTCGACGAAGCTCACGTTCCACGAAGTACGGTTTACAACCCACTAGTCGCCGTGAAAACGGCGTTAGAAACTTATTAGATGTACGGTTAAAACCCACTTTCCGCCGTGAAAACGGCGTTAAAAACTTATTACGGTATACAACTATGAAATTATTTATTACGGCAACAACCAGTGAAATTTGGGTGCTCGAGTAGCGCGGGGGCTAAGGGAGCGGGAAGGCGTCTGCGATCGACGTGCGCTCGAGAACGCACGCAGTTTTTTTTTTTTTTTTTTTTTTTGTTCCCCTCCGCGGGAAGGGCAGGAGGATAAAAATGCCCTGACGCATACTCTGGCGCGATTCCAAAGTTATGTGGGACTCGTCCCGACGCCTACCAGGACCATACCCACTAAAAACCCCCTGTCGGCTCGTGCATTTTTGCCACTCAGCCTTCATCGGAGCGACGGCCAATTGGAGAAAGAGGCCGCGCTAGCGGGGCCCAGAAGGGGTCACCCGCTGGGATTACATAGCACTGAAGGTGCTCAAAAATTAAAAGTAAAATAAAACATTAAAAATGAAAAGTAAATAATGAAAACATTAAAAATTGAAAAATTAAATATGCATTAATTCGGATTTACGTTAGAATTAGAATTTACGTTAGAATTAGAATTTGCGGCCAGAAGGGCCTCGAGATCGCGTGACAGTCTGGTGGATGAGTACGTTTGCGCATTTCTAGGCCTAGCGACTTTGAACTTCGAGTCTAACACAGGAGCAGCATATGAGACAGAATCACGAACTAGAGGATTGGGATGGGTTTCGGAGCGTTTGAAGAACGCTTCAGAGAGTGTTTTGAGATATTGTTGTACTGTAGGCAGTTCAAGATCTCTATGCAAGTCCGCGTTACGCACGTACCACGGTGCGCCTGTGGCCCGGCGGCAAAAGAGGTTTTGAACTACCTGCAGTTTGTGCAGGAGGGAGGGTTTGGCGTGGGCAAAGATTGGCGAGGCATACGTCATGACGGGTCTAACGCAGACCTTGTAAAGTGTACGTTTGTTTCTGAAGGACATTTTACTTTTTCTACCTAACATGCTATTTAGGCGGACTAAATAGTGACGAGCGAGTTTCGAAACTCTTTCAACGTGTGGCTTGAAAGAAAGCGTCGGATCTAATGTGACGCCTAAGTATTTAGTACTGCGCTTCCAGGGGATGGGAATGCCTAACATTCGAACGTGGGGATCGCCATCGGGACGACGGCGTTTGTGGTCGAAGCGCATCGCAGAACTCTTTTCAGGGTTCACATCGATGCGCCATTCTTGAAACCATGCACCAAGGGCGTTTACGGCCTTTTGGAGTCTGGTTACAAGGCGCCGAACACCGTGGCCTTTGGTATAGAGTGCGGTGTCGTCAGCGAAGAGGGCGAGTTCGACGCCTTTCGGCGGGATGGGAATGTCGTTGGTGTACACGGTGTACAGCAGAGGGGCGAGGACTGAGCCTTGAGGGACTCCAGCCTTTATGGGACGAGGTGCAGAAAGCGTGCCTTCGTGTTTAAATCGAAACGTACGGTCTTTGAGAAACGACGCTATTATCCTGACTAGGCGATCCGGTAAGCCTATCTTGTAGAGTTTATAAACGAGACCGCTGTGCCAGACTTTATCGAAAGCCTTGGCTACGTCAAAGAAAACCGCGACTGTTTTATAACGACGCGGATAGAAACCGTCAAGTATATACTCGACGATTCGGTGGACTTGCTGAGGGCAGGAGTGTTTAGCGCGAAAGCCGAACTGATGGGGAATAATGAGAGGATCGCCATCCGTTGGAAACAGATGGTTCCGCATTCGAGAGAGTATGACTCTCTCGAGAAGTTTAGACATTGCCTTGAGGAGGCTGATGGGTCTGTGATTAGCCGGGACGTTCAGAGGTTTGCCCGGCTTGGGAATGCCTATGACTGTCGCTTCTTTCCAAGCTTTTGGAAAGTAGCTATGGTCGAAGCAGGCATTGAAAATGATAGCTAATAAGGTAAGCATCTGTTGAGGTAGGTGCTTAAGTGCGTGGTTGGAAATTCCATCCGCACCCGGAGCCTTTTTGGACTTTTGATTTCTAATGAGAAGCAAGATTTCATCATTAGAGACTGTGACAGGGTCGGCGGTGATGGGAAGAGAGTCTCTGCGAAGGACTTCGTCCTCCACCGCCTGGATGTGTGAGGGATCAGCAGGTTGCGTGCTGGGCGAGCATTGTGCGGCAATGCTGTCGGCGAAGCATTCGGCTTTCTCTTCGACTTCGAAGGCAGTAGTGCCGTCGGGACGAGTGAGAGGAGGAACGTGAGAAACGGTGTCTACGCGTAAGGCTCGGGCCATGCTATAGTACGCTTGGTGGGACGGAGAGATATTCGCCATGAGATCGTTCATCTGAGCGTCTCGGAGTTCCGCGAGGCAAGACCTAACTTTACGTTGAAGCTGATTCGCAGCTGTTCTATAGGCGGGCGTGGGATACTTCTTGGCTCTCCGGAGAGCCGCGTTTTTAGCTTTAATAAGATTGCTAACGGCTAAGGGAAGCGTGGGTTTGCCTTGCTTAGCAACCTTTTCGTTGTCACTGATGGCTGAGTTGATAGCATCAGTGAGAGAATTTACTAATGAATCGATTTTATCCGGGCTATCTAATTGTTCGGGAGAGATCGCGAGTGGAGAGTTCGGAGCCTCTAAGGCTGAAACTAACGTATTTTTAAAACCTTTCCAGTTGGTAAAGGTCTTAGGAGATGAGGCGTTATCGTTCGGTGGTCCTAGCACGAGGGAAACGGGGCGATGGTCGGAGCCTAGGTCATCGAGCGGTTCGATAGACCTTAGATCAAGATTGATTCGCTTGATAATTGCAAAGTCGAGGATGTCAGGAGAGTAGGACGGGTTGTTGGGATAGTGAGTGGGAGTGATGGGGGATATGACATCTAGGTCAAGGGAGTTAGTGATGTCGAGGAGAGCGATACCGCTGGTGTTAGTCGATAGGCACGTCCAGTCAGTATGTTTGGAGTTAAAGTCTCCGAACATAATGACTGAATGGCCGAGGGCGAGAATGGCCTCAAAGTCGCTGCGGATTGGTCTGGTACCACTAGGTATGTAGATTGAAGCTATGATGATGGTCGGATGACCAGTCATAGCCAATCTACACACAGTGGCTTCCATGTTGAGGAGAGGAGGGGTAGGGAGAGGACAGCAATGGAAACCTCTTTTGTAATATATAGCGGTGCCGCCGAAACCGTCGGAGTTGGGCCTATCGTTACGAATAAACGCGTACTTCGGTATAGCGAATCCCCTGGAGCGGTTTGGAGTAAGCCATGTCTCCTGGAGAAGGAATAAGTCAGGTTCTTTGTTCTGAAGGAACAGTTTAATCTCGGGAAGGTTGGTGTTCAGGCTACGAGCGTTAAAAGATATTAGGGATAAGCCCTTGGGTTTGATACGACAGGACGCGGGATTCGCGGGTCTAGACATTATAATTTATTATATACGAATTTATACAAATATAAAAGAATTTACAACGAACTTAGGAGCGAGTGATGCTCGGCTAAAGCAAATAAACGCTCTTGAGGAGAGCGGGCGGCTCGCAGTTTGCGTGCGAGCACGGAAATTTCGTTAATATCGACGTTTTGGATAACGTCGAACACGGTCTTCATGTCCTCAGCCAACGACGACTGAGGTGCGGATGACGGAGAAGGACGCGGCCCTACGGAAGCTACGGGAGCTGGGATGGGTCGGGAAGGTGCAGGTGGAACGGCCGGACGCTGCCTCCAAGACAGAGCCGGAGTAGGCGTCGGCTGAACGGGCTTTGCTTCCGGGGGACCCCGGTTGCGCAGCGGCGGGAAGTTAGCGTGAGTGAGCGGCGGCGCCGGTTTAGGCGCGACCCTCTTGGCGGTGGAACGCGGTGCACGCGGGCAGCCCCTGTAGTTAGCTGTGTGACCAGACTGGCCGCACAGCACACAGGCAGGGGGGGAAGTGGATTCGGGAGTGCGAGTGCACTCCTTTGTGAAATGTGGATCCAGGCACTTAACGCACCTGGGGGGAGCTGAGCAGTTAGCCGCTGCGTGGCCGTAGAGCTGGCAGCGGTGGCACTGCCCAGGGTGACCGCGGGGGTTGGGACGCTCGACGGAGATATTTGAGAGTCCGCAAATTGTGCGAGCCTCTCTAAAGATCTCCCTCGAGTTGGGAGTGTTCGACAAGATTACCAACGCTAAGGGAAAACGCCTACCGCGGTTGGAGTGCATCTTGTGCACTGCTGTGACCGGGAAACCCTGAGACTTAAGGTCATCGAGAATGTCCTCGTTACTGAGTTCGAACGGGACGCCCCGTAGTACAGCGCGGATCTTACGCTCCTCCGGGAGGGCGTAGGTGTGATACGCGATTTGGTTTAATCCGAGTAACCTGGTAAACGCGCGGAAGTCGTCGACGGTCGCTATTTGAATCTTGATTGTATCGCCAGCGTTGGCGGCTTTTAAGTAATTAATTTTGTGCACTTTGCACAAGTTTGAAACCGCGGTCCAGCGCGCTTTTTCACGCAGGAAGACGGGCGGAGGGAGCTGAGGCTTCGGCGGGACGGGAGCGCAGCGCGTCGCTGGCTTCGATGTGACCGACGGAATCGCGGTCACTTCGAGTGACATGAGCGGCGCGGGGGCGGGTGTAGAAGACACCGGGGTTGGCTCGGGTGTTGAAGACACCGCGGCCTTTTTCGAACGCTTCTTAGAGCGTTTGGCAACTAATTGGAACTCGGGCTCTGGAGAACCGGTTAGGGTGGCGGCGACCGACGAAGCTACGGACGCGGCGGAGTCTGAATCGCTCCCGGGAGCGGTACGCTTCCTACGAGAAGAGCGCGAGGATGAGACCGACGCGCAGTCCATATCGGATGGAACGGGAGACGCGGGAGAGCTATAGACCTGAGGGGTCTGGATGTTGGAGGCCTGAGGGGCTGGGGTTGGGGCCTGAGGGGCCGGGGACGCGATTGATGCCTGCAAGGCCTGCGTTAGGATGTCTTTTGGGATGGAGACGCCTGCCGCAGCAAGCGCCTGGGTGAACGCGTTAATAATGATTAGCGGATCCATTAGGGAGGGTTGGGACAATAATATGTAATAATATAAGTATAATAAAGATGCCTAGTTCCTAAAAACCTAGCAAAATCAAAGCGGCAAACCTCCCTACCAGCGGTAGGGGGGCTGGGGAGAAAAACTTAAAACTAACAATAGTACGCCGAAGGCCGCTACCTAGAAACCTAAAAAAGGGTACGCAGGTAAAGAGTTGACCGCGTTAGGGTCAACCTTTACCGACAGAAAGGACAAATACACACGAATACACACAAATATGATAAAAATAAATATGAAAATAGGAGAAAAATAAATAAAATAGAGAAGAGAAATAAATAAAAATAAAAAGGACTGGTTCAGTACAAATTCGTTGTCACCGTTAAGTATCCTTTGCACTGAAACCAGACTACTTACGCCGGGCACAACACTGCACTCAGCACAAGCACAACACAACTTAGCACAGCACTTTGAAGACTAAGAGGCTTAGTCGCAAAGAAAAATCGCACTTCGAAAGCACTCAGACGGAGTAGAAAGACTTAGAAACCCGTAGTACGGAGCCAACACGCTAGACTGTGACGTCAGTAAACTGAGCGCCACGGAATGGCGGGAAGGGACCGATCAACGGAGAGCTGGGTCTTGCACGTCCGCACCGCGTGGCGATCGGAGCGAGAATGAACGCACGCAGACCGAGACTCGATGACATGTAGTAGATTAAGTACATTCGCATACGCGTTACGCATGTTATCAAATATAGTGAGCGAGGCAGTAGTATTATCAGCATACTATGCATACGTGGGCTCAATTCTACGTTACGGCGTTATATTCTGGGAAAACTCTACTGACAAATCAAAAATCTTCAAAGCACAGAAGCGATGCATAAGGTCTATTTGTCACCTCAGAAGTAGAGATTCATGTAGGCCTGTCTTTTGAAAAGTTAAAAACTCTTAATTTTCCTTGCGTATATATCTTGGAAACGGTTTTATTTGTTAAGAATAACTTAAAAAAATTTGAGTGTTTAAAAGCCAGAGACTCAAGCATACAATTGGATCTCAACCTCGTAAACCACGCTGTATTCTGAGAGTTTCTTTGGTATGGCTCCAAAAATCTATAACAAACTACCAAATTATATAAAGGAGTTTACTAATATTTATGAGTTCAAACAAAAATTGGAATATTTATTAATAGAAAAATGTTTTTAATCTGTACAAGATTATTTTAATGATAAATGACAAATGGCAAAATATTGTTTTAAGAATTTTATTTTACTGAAAAATATTAATATAAAATTCTAATGTTTATACCTCGATGGTGAAATATGGCTGAACTGTTTTGTTTGTGCAATCAAAATGATTTGATTTGTATAACGCGGCCGAATTTAATGGATATTGCAGCCATTCTGTCAAATAAATGAAAAGAGAATTTCATGTGTCCGGTTATGCAACTATATTATTGTGGTTTGCGCCTGCTCGCTTCACTATGCAATGTCTTGACAAGGGTAAAATTGTTATTTTGTGTCGTCGTATCGTTAATTAAACCACGTCAGTTAAGACGGATCTTGTAGTGTTCGACGGTTCGCATTTTGCGTGGAAATAAAAAAGTTCTACAACAATTTTAGAAAAAAGCAATCAAACTATAAAATTTCAAGCAAGTTCATGTTTAGTAATGTAATAAGCCACCTAAAACAATGGCGGATTACCAATAATACAGACAATGGCTTGCTCACACGAGCCTCATTATCATTTTGATGTAATCTAGAGATAATCCAATTTGAGATAATTAATCGTAACAATGCCTTGACAGTGGACTTGCATATTTGTACCGAGTTGAACTAATTTGATAAATAGTTTGAGCGAGACGACCGATTCATGATAGATCATGAAGCGTCCTTTGCCATGCAAAAGCGTTGTTAATTAACACTGTTTTATTTAGAGTGAAAACGTATTTGACCTTGAGCAGTTATTGTTGCTCTGCTACTGAAATAATAATATTTTTCGTTTATATTATAAAAATGTTCGTGCCGTCGGCCACCTATGTGTCAGTAAAATATACAGTTATAATTATTTTTATTATAATAATCAATAAGGTTAATACCATATTTTATACTCACATGAGCTAAATACTAATTAGTCTTTTTTAATTTTTAGTGTTAAAATAGCCATCATTAGTGTAAATTTATAATAACTATATTGTATAGCACCACAAATACTTTAATTTAAAAATATTTGTAACTTCGTTTAATAGGGAAAAAGGTAAAATAAACAAATAACTACTAATTAATTATTTATTGTGTTGCACAAAAACAGAGCGAATGTTTTTTTTTATTGAGGGTTGCCGATCAAAGAAAATAATTTCGCACATAAACCCAAGCAAATAAAAAGCACAAAAATAAAATATTTGACTATAAAGCTGACATAAATATATTTTTAGTGATATTATTTAATATGTTATGATTTCGACGTTTTTAAAAGTAATTTATTCAACTGAATATCTATGTCATCAAATTTAAATCATAAAGATTACCTCAAGTATTTCTTTTTGCATAATGATTAACCTATGGTTCGAGAACCCTGTCTGTATCGGTAAAGATGCACGCAGTTACGTATTCTTTGATTTGCCTTTATGTCTTTTATATATTTATATACATAATTTGGTTCTCACTTTCTTTTTTTGTACTTATTATAAAATGTTATAAATATTAAGGTATAGTAATTTTTTGCGTAAAGTACTGAAATCAAAAGCTTATTGAGGGCCTGGAATGAACTCAACCATTTATTTTGAAAAAAATTTACCCGTGAAGTTTCTTGCCAGTTCTTTTTCACGAAGGTTTTTCCGAACTGGTGGTAGAGTCATGTTTTATTTGACGTCAATAAGCACAAGTAATTGTCAATGTTAAGAAATAAATATTTCATTTCAATAAATATTTCATTTCATTTCATTTTGTTATTTATTGATTATTGATTAATGAAGTGATGCCAACCGTAGCCCAAAGTTGGAATTGGCTCTTATAGTAATTTCTATAGATATTCCTTCCCTTTTTCCGGAACACACCCATATAAACGTGGTTAAAATAGGAAAAACTGTAGTACCGCCCGAGATCAGGAGAAACTCTGTAACCTTGAAAAATGTTGTTTAACAAAAACTAAAAATCTCATCGACAAGCTCGCCGCAGCTGCAAGATGCTCGTTGTGGGACATTTATTTCGAGTACCTAATATTACTGCAGATAACTATTTTGATAATCTAAATCGGTGCCAAACAGAATTTTCAATAATAAATTTTCAATTCTGACACATAACGGTTGTTTTGCGGAGGCGTATAGACACAATTAATTTATTGAAAATAATAAAATTCTTATTTTAAAAAGACAGGGAATATATTTTTTTGCCGCCTATCAAATATATAACCGAAAAGCACCACTTCGTTACTCGCGTGTTATATTCTCAATTTGAGCAGTTGATATGTCATAAATAGTCTATGACGAAGACGTCATGGTCATTCTTCAAATATCATAGTAACAATACCAAAATGTGTATTTCTTTTTTTCATGTGTTTATAAGATACTGTTTATTATATAAAAACAAAATAAAAAAATCTTATACATTTATGTTCTCACTACTCATTGAGTTATTTCAGACTGTAATATTAAAAAAATATGGCAACACCAACTCGCAGCCGGACATTTGATTGCAAGTCCTAAAATTAAAAAAAAAACAATTGACAGATTGATGATTGACGACGGCCCACTGGCTGCCATTCCGTTTCCTCTGTTCTCTCAATTTCAGTTTAGTGGTTTAGAAATATCAGTAGTATTTTTGTTCAAAGAAATTAATTACAGAATCTATACAAACAAGTGGTTTTTTACAGAAAACAGTTTATAAACGTCAACTTCACAATTTGATTGATGACAATGACGATTACCATGTTTTTTATTACTATGGTAATTTTTTTTTGTAATAAATTACCAAATCAAATCTATTGAAATCAAATGGATTTATTTATTTAAAATTGACAGTTCTACATTTTTTACTGTTAAACAGTGTGAAAATATTTACAAGAAGTTAATTACAAAATGATTTACTATCTAAAGAACCTAATAGATAATATCAAAATAGTATTTACAAATATCAAAATTTTAATGTTATAAAAATATTACAAAACATTATGATTCCTAAAATTATTCATATAGATTCATTTAATTACAATTTAGTGTTTTTAAAATATTCTTCAATTGTTTAGTAACATTTTTGTATCAATAAGTCATATATTTTTCATTTTTAGTCATTAAAATTTAAGTTTTCATAATTAAAGGGCAACTTATTATATATGTCGATAGCCATACAATAAACATTTCTACTAAATAATGTTAATTTTCTAGGCGGCATATACAGATTTTTATTCAAAATCTCTTTATTTCTAGTTCTTAAAATCATGACCTTACCTAGTTTCTTAAAATATTCCTTATGTTTTTTTACAATCAATAACATTATCTGGAAATTCAAAAAATTATGTGTACTCTAAAAATTAAGTAACAAAGCTTATTACACAAATCGTTTTATGGCTATACATTTTTTGGTCAACATAAGACGGATAACAAATTTGTCGGATCACATTTACGTACTCATGTACATTAATCACAAGAAATGACAAGTGGATAATGACAAGATGATAAAACATGAAATAATCCTACACAAATAATAGTTCCCGCCTGAAATGAAATATTTATTTCTCAACATTGACAATTACTTGTTCTTATTGACGTAAAATAAAACATGATTCTACCACCAGTTCGAAAAAAACCTTCGTGAAGAAGAACTGGCAAGAAACTTCACGGGTATATTTTTTTTCAAAATAAATTTACAGAGTCTCAGTTATGTCTATACAAAATTATTCTTTTCTGCATCTGTTAGCTCGGCAAGTCTCCCTCCCTCCAAGTATCCAAACGACGAACACCCTCAAACGGCGACCCCTGAACAGCATTGCTACCTTCATGGTCTTATATCAATAAAATCAAATGTTAATATTTGTGGATTCACAATTCTTCAGTTTTTGTGTACTTTACCAAATAGGGAAATAAAATTCCTTATTGTTTGGAGCCAAAGTATTTGATCTTTCAAAAAGTTTTTCCTTCGATGAGAAGAACCATTATGTTTTCTCATATGAAAATAGCATATTTTGGAATTACACATTTTTTTTTTTTTTTTTTTTGCTGCCGAGGCACCCTCGCGGGAGGGAGGTGGAAGATGCGTCATGCATACCCGCCCGCAGGTAAATTCCTCTGCGGGGGGGTTATGTGGGACTCACCAGAATGGCACCTACCCACTAAAAACCACCTGTTGGCTGTGGTAAGCGTATACCTTTAGCCTTCATCGGAAGCGACACCCGTCGGGAAGTTGGGCGCGCTAGCGGAGACCCGCTAGCGGGTCTTCCGCCTGTAGTGAAAGTTGCACTGAAGGTGCTCAAAGGGACATGAGTTGGTGGCCGTTCTGGGCAGCCTCCGGTGAAGCCGGGGCTGGGCAGAGGTCGGCCGAAGCATGATTTAGGGATCAATTCATTTAAATGAACCTACAATGAATTGAGAAGGGAACTATGCTCCGCCAGAGCTAGCAAACGCTCTGTCGGAGTACGTGAAGCCCTAAGTTTACGGGCTAAGACTGCGATTTCACTAACATCGACATTTTTTATAGCGTCGCAGACGATACGCATATCGTCTGCTACGGAGGATTGAGGAGTGGGTTTGTATGGGCGAGGAGCCGGGATGGGATTCGATGCGGGACGCTGCCTCCAGTTTTCTGGAGCAGGCTTGGGCTGAGTAGGCTTTGCAGCCGGAGGAACCCGGCTACGCAGCGGCGGAAAGTTTTCTTGAGAAAGGCGCGGGGCCTGTTTGGGAGCCGCCCTTTTGAAATTGGAGCGCATACAACGGGGTGCACGAGGGCAGCCCCTGTAGTTTGCGGTGTGGCCGGACTGGCCACAAAGCACACAATCGGGAGGAGAGGGAGTTTCAGGAGTGCGATTGCACTCCTTAGTGAAGTGCGGGACCAGGCACTTGACGCACCTAGGCGGTGCGCGGCAGTTGGCTGCTGCGTGCCCGTACAACTGGCACCGATGGCACTGGCCGGGATGACCGCGGCGATGAGGCGCCTCGATTGAGATCCCAGAGAGGCCGCAAATAGAGCTAACCCCTTTCAGGATCTCTCTGGACTTGGGGACGTTGGCGAGAATCACCAAAACGAGAGGGTGTTGCCTCCCGTACTTGCTGTGCATTTTATGCACCGCGAGTGCCGGGAAGCCTTGGGACTGCAGATCCTCCAGGATGGCCTCGTTCGATAATTCGAACGGGATTCCCCTGAGTACCGCTCTGATCTTACGCTCTTCTGACAGAGCATAAGTGTGATAAGCATATTGCTTATCGGTGAGGAGCTTAGTCAAAGCTCGGAAATCGTCTATCGACGAGACACTGATTTTAATAGATTCACCCGAGTTTACCGCTCGGGTGTAAAGGATCTTGTGCTCATTGCACAGTGTCGAGACCTCAGCCCATTTACCCTTTTCCCGAAGGAAAACGGGTGGTGGGACCTTGGCCTTGACAGAAGTTGGGGCCGGAGCGGGTGTTGAAGACACCGGGGCAGCTGGCGTTGAGGACGCCGCAGGGGGTGTAGGGACGGGCGTGGAGGGCGCCGGGTCTTGTTTCGAGCGCTTCTTAGAGCGCTTCTTAACAAGGGTGAAAGAGGGAGGCTCAGGGCCAGTTGGGGTGGCGTCCGAGGAAGACTCAGTCGCGGGTGCGCGCTTGCGGCGCAGAGGGGCGTCTACTTCGCACTCCATGTCACTGGAGGAAGGGGACGCGGGAGGGCCTGAGACCTGAGGGGTCTGGGGAACTGGGGTGGCCTGAGAGGCCGGTGTGATTAGTGGCATGATTAGAGGGAGAAATGATTGCAGTGTGCGAATCATATGAGGGGCGCAGTAAGTGCCTTGGGCGTCGTAATCAGCGATCAGCTTATTCAGGAGCTCCTCAGGGCTTAGGGAAGCCATTGCGGAGGGGTTGGGGAGGGACGACAATATATAAATATATATAATATGAACCTATCGACGATGACTAACTTCCTAAAACCACCCTACACGCAGTAGGGCGGTTGAGAACGACGCGGATAACTTACTCGAGCACGGCACTTGAAGTCCTGGAACAACGAATTCCCGTCGACGAAGCTCACGTTCCACGAAGTACGGTTAACAAGCCACTATTCGCCGTGAAAACGGCGTTAGAAACTTATAAGAAGTACGGTTAACGAGCCACTGTCCGCCGTGAAAACGGCGTTAGAAACTTAGTACGGTAAACAAATATGAAATTTGGGTGCTCAATTAGCGCGGGGGCTAAAAGAGCGGGAAGGCGTCTGCGATCGACGTGCGCTCGAGAACGCACGCAGACCGAGACTGATGTTTTTGGAATTACACAGAATGTGTTGAAATTTTCAGAGCATAATGGATGATGGATGGGTGACACGTGTGATAGATTCCGTAGCGCCTTCGGCATTCTCCTAACACGTAACATGTTTTTCTAATGCATTATAAATTTGTTTATTATTTATGAAAACCTTTTTTTTTATGAAAGAAGTGGAGAACGTATATGTGGGTTACCAGATGTGAAGCCATGGACATGGCAACACCGAGGTGATTACTAATGCGATACCGACCTTTGAGAAAGACACAGGCTTTTTTCTTGAGGACCTGAATATCCTAATATTTTTATGTATATAAATGTACATTTAACTAATTTTTCGATTTAAAAAGTGATTATTTTTTTTACATCTGAAATTAATTTTTAAGATTATTTACCGTCTGATAGAAGTATCGACAAAATTATCTCAACAATATTTGTAGATGTTTACTTCTTGCTGAGGGATATTATTAGATGCTTGTTTTCGCACATTAGTTGTTCGTTTCTGAAAATATTGTGCCCTTCGGCGTTTTTCTACCAATATAATCTGACGTCAATATTAGTGTGCACTTAAATGAATGCATCCTATAATTCCCCTTTAATTCTAGACTAGCGCATGCATGTGTTCCCTCAAAGTTCAGTGTTCAGTGGGCGTCTGTCAAAGAGACAGGCTGACAGAATGAGCTGATCACCACAGTGTGGGCGTTATCTATTCATGTTTCAATGTAATTTTAATGTGGGAAGGTGGACATTTGATTGAAATGGTAAAATGAAAGGTAATTTTTTAGAAAATTTTATTGGGTAACAAATCTCAGTTTTTAATAAACGGTCTTGTAACGTGTGTGGTGGTAGTAGCCCTGTCTTATACGCCGGAGGTCGGGGTTCGAGTCCAGGTCGGGGCATACATTCGTGTGATAATCATGGATGGTTGTTTTTGGGTTTTTTTTTTTGGATCCCCTCCACGGGAAGGGCAGGAGGATATAAAAAATGCTCTGACGCATACTCCGCGCGCGCGATCGAAGTTTTGTGGGACTCGTCCCGACGCCTACCAGAACCATGCCCACTAAAAAACCCCCTGTCGGCTCGTGCATTTTTGCCACTCAGCCTTCATCTGAGTGACGGGCAATTGGAGATAGAGGCCGCGCTAGCGGGGCCCTTAAGGGGTCACCCGCTGAGATTTACATAGCACTGAAGGTGCTCAAAAATGAAAAGTAAAAATAAAAACATTAAAAATGAAAAATAAAATTGCATTAATTCGGATTTACGTTAGAATTAGAATTAACGTTAGAATTAGGATTTGCGGCCTGAAGGGCCTCGAGATCTAAAGTTAATTGCGTTGGTTCGCCAGTGTGCGCGTTTCTCGGGCTAGCGACTTTGAATTTCGAATCTAACACAGGAGCAGTTTATGAGATTGAATCTCGAACAAGATTGGGATGGGATTCGGCGCGTTTGAAGAACGATTCTGAGAGTGTTTTGAGGTGCTGTTGCACTGTAGGTAGTTCAAGATCTCTGTGCAGGTCCGCGTTGCGCACGTACCAAGGTGCGTTTGTGGCGCTGCAGCAGAAGAGATTTTGAACTACCTGCAGCTTATACAGGACGGAGGGATTGGCATGGGCAAAGACTGGCGAAGCATATGACATGACGGGTCTAATGCAGACCTTATAAAGCGTACGTTTATTTCTAAAAGACATTTTACTTTTTCTACCTATCATACTATTTAGGCGGCTTAAGTAGAAACGCGCGAGTTTCGTTACTCTATCGACGTGTGGCTTCAAAGAAAGCGTCTGATCTAAGGTGACGCCTAAGTATTTATTACTGCGCATCCAGGGGATGGGAATACCTAACATTCGAATGTGAGGATGATTGTAGCGATTACGACGTTTGTGGTCGAATTGAATGGCAGAACTCTTTTCTGGGTTGACATCGATACGCCATTTTTGAAACCAAACACCGAGGGCGTTTACGGCCTTTTGGAGTCTGGTGATGTTATACGGGATCCTTTGACCATTAGTGTAAAGGGCGGTATCGTCTGCAAAGAGGGCGAGTTCGACGCCTTTCGGCGGGATGGGGATGTCGTTAGTGTACACGGTGTACAGCAGAGGGGCGAGGACTGAGCCTTGCGGGACTCCAGCCTTTATGGGACGAGGCGCGGAGAGCGTGCCTTCATGTTTGAATCGAAACGTACGGTCTTTAAGAAACGACGCGATTAATCTGACTAGGCGAACCGGTAAGCCTATTTTATAGAGTTTAAAAACGAGACCGCTGTGCCAGACTTTGTCGAATGCCTTGGCTACGTCAAAGAGAACCGTGATTGTTTTTTTACGATGCGGATAGAATTCTTCGAGTATGTACTCGACGATTCGATGGACTTGCTGAGGGCAGGAGTGCTTAGCGTGAAAGCCGAACTGGTGGGGAATAATGAGAGGGTCGCCATCCGTTGGAAACAGATGGTTCCGCATTCGAGAGAGTATGACTCTTTCGAGAAGTTTAGACATTGCCTTGAGGAGGCTGATGGATCTGTGATTAGCCGGGATGTTCAGAGGTTTACCCGGCTTGGGAATGCCTATGACTGTCGCTTCTTTCCAGGCTTTTGGAAATTAGCTATGGTCGAAGCAGGCATTGAAGATGATAGCTAACAAGGTAAGCATCTGTTGAGGTAGGTGCTTAAGTGCGTGGTTGGAAATTCCATCCGCACCCGGAGCCTTTTTGGACTTTTGCTTTCTAATGAGAAGCAAGATTGCATCATTAGAGACTGTGACGGGGTCGTCGGTGATAGGGAGAGATTCTCTGCGGAGAACTTCGTCCTCCACCGCCTGGATGTGGGAGGGATCCGCGGGTTGCGTGCTGGGCGAACATTGTGCCGCTATGCTGTCGGCGAAGCATTCGGCCTTCTCTTCGACTTCGAAGACAATAGTGCCGTCGGGACGAGTGAGAGGAGGAACGTGAGAGGCGGAGTCTACGCGTAAGGCTCGGGCCATTCGATAATACGCTTTGTGGGACGGGGAGATATTCTCCATGAGATCGTTAAACTGAGTGTCTCGGAGTTCCGCGAGGCAAGACCTAACTTTACGTTGAAGCTGATTCGCAGCTGTTCTATATGCGGGCGTGGGATATTTCTTGGCTCTCCGGAGAGCCGCGGTCTTAGCTTTAATGAGATTGCTAACGGCTAAGGGAAGCGCGGGTTTGCCTTGCTTAGCAACCTTTTCGCTGTCGTTGATGGCTGAGTTAATAGCATCAGTTAGAGTATTGACTAATGAATCTATTTTATCCGTGCTATCTAATTGGTCGGGCGAAATCGCGAGCGGAGAGTTAGGGGCCTCTAAGGCTGAAACTAACGTATTTTTAAAGCCTTTCCAGTTGGTAAAGGTCTTAGGAGATGTGACGTTAACGTTAGGCGAACCTAGCACGAGGGAGACGGGGCGATGGTCGGAGCCTAGATCATCGAGCGGTTCGATGGACCTGAGATCAAGATTGATTCGCTTGATAATTGCAAAGTCGAGGATGTCAGGAGAATAGGTCGGGTTGCTGGGATAGTGAGTGGGAGTGATGGGGGATATGACGTCTAAGTCAAGGGAGTTAGTGATGTCGAGGAGAGCGATACCGCTGGTGTTGGTCGATAGGCACGTCCAGTCAGTATGTTTGGAGTTAAAGTCACCGAACATAATGACTGAATGGCCGAGGGCGAGAATGGCCTCAAAGTCGCTGCGGGTTGGTCTGGTACCACTAGGTATGTAGACTGAAGCTATGATGATGGTCGGATGACCAGTCATAGCCAATCTACACACAGTGGCCTCCATAGTGAGGAGAGGAGGGGTAGGGAGAGGACAGCAATGGAAGCCTCTTTTGTAATATATAGTGGTGCCGCCGAAGCCGTCGGAGTTGGGCCTATCGTTGCGAGTAACCACGTACTTAGGAATAGCGTATCCCCTGGAGTGGTTTGGAGTAAGCCATGTCTCCTGGAGAAGGAATAAGTCAGGTTCTTTGTTCTGAAGGAACAGTTTAATCTCGGGAAGGCTGGTGCTAAGGCTGCGAGCGTTAAAAGATACTAGGGATAAGCCCTTGGGTTTAATACGACTGGACGCGGGATTCGCGGGTCTAGACATTGTAATTTACTTATTTACGAATTTATACAAAGATAAAAAAAAATTTAAAAAAAAATAAATAAAAATTTACAATGAACTTAGGAGCGAGTGATGCTCGGCTAACGCGAATAAACGCTCTTGAGGAGAGCGGGCGGCTCGCAGTTTGCGTGCGAGTACGGAAATTTCGTTAATGTCGACGTTTTGGATGACGTTGAACACGGTCTTCGTGTCCTCAGCCAACGACGACTGAGGTGAAGATGACAAAGCGGGACGCGGCCCTACGGAAGCTACTGGAGCTGGGATGGGTCGGGAAGGTGCAGGCGGGACGGCCGGACGCTGCCTTCAAGACAGAGCCGGAGTAGGCGTCAGCTGAGAGAGCGGAACGGAAAACGCCTACCGCGGTTGGAGTGCATCTTGTGCACTGCTTCGGCCGGGAAACCCTGGGACTTAAGGTCCTCGAGTATTTCTTCGTTCGCGAGCTCGAACGGGACGCCCCGTAGTACTGCGCGGATCTTACGCTCCTCCGGGAGGGCGTAGGTGTGATAAGCGATTTGTTTTAAAGAAAGTAACCGAGTGAACGCGCGGAAGTCGTCGACGGTCGCGACCTGTATTTTAATTGTATCGCCTGCGTTGGTTGCTTTCAGGTAATTGATTTTTTGCTCTTTGCAAAGATTTGATACTACGGTCCATCGCGCTTTTTCGCGGAGAAAGACGGGCGGAGGGAGCTGAGGCTTTGGCGGGACGGGAGCGCAGCGCGTCGCTGGCTTCGATGGGACCGACGGAGACGCGGTAACTACGAGCGATTTTAACGGCGCGGGGGCTGGTGTTGAAGACACCGGGGAGGGCTCGGGTATTGATGATACCGAAGCTTTCTTCGAGCGCTTGGCGACAAGTTGAAACGCGGGCTCAGGAGAGCCGGTTAAGGTGACGGCATCTGACGACGTATCAGTCGCGGGTTCGGAGTCGCTCCCGGGAGCGGTACGCTTGCGACGCGACGCGTGAGAGGATACGACCGATTCGCAGTCCATCTCGGACGAGGCGGGAGACGCGGGATAGCTGTGGACCTGAGGGCTCTGGATGTTGGAGGCCTGAGGGGCCGGGGTTGGGGCCTGAGGGGCTGAGGACGCGATAGATGCCTGTAAGGCCTGCGTTATTATGTCGTCTGATAAGTTGGCGCCGGACGCAACGAGCACCTGGGCGAACGACCTAAGGATGTTTACAAGGTCCATTGGAGGGCTTGGTCCTACAATATATAATATATAAATGTATAAAAATGCCTAGGTTCCCTAGCAAACTAGCACCTAAACCTCCCTACCCGCGGTAGGGGGGCTGGTGACGACGCGAAGTGGTGCCCCTAATTCGGACAGCACTGTACCGTCACCCTGGGAAAGGCCCAAGTGCAATGGGATCGGGTCAGCTGGTTTCTCCTTGGCCTGAAGGGCCTTGGAAGCGCACCGGGGCAACGCTATCAGGCTTAGTTGTCACCGTTAAGTATCCACCTGATCAAACGCGAGTCTACTACGGAGTGTGTCGTCAATAAATTGACAACAAAAACCGGCCGTAGACCTGACGAAGTTGGGTTGCACTAAAAGTGCGGGATTGACTACGTTACGACCGGCCGGAGCCGGCCGCAGAGCGAGTCTCTGACTACGTACAGGCGCCAAGCGTCAAGTACGCAGCCAGAAAGACAGCCCGAGTCTTGCGAACCACTATCGAATTTAATCGACCGTGGTAAGCTCAGCCCTGTTGTTGCTGCACTCACCGAGGTGAGATTTTTAATGCGAGGGGTGCACAGAGTGCGGGATTGACTACGTTACGACCGGCCGGGGCCGGCCGCAGAGCGAGTCTCTGACTACGTAGCAAGCGCCAAGCGTCAAGTACGCAGCCAGAAAAACAGCCCGAGCCTCGCGAACCACTATCGAATTTAATCGACCGCGGTAAGCTCAGCTCTGTTGCAAGAGACCGACTTACTTGCAGCCGATCGAAACCGGCCGCAGCGTAAGCCCTGAAGAGGCTAACAGCGTATGAGTGTTGCGAACGAGTTGACGTCGTGAGACGACAATCGTGACTCAACGGCTGGAGCGACCGCGAACGCGTCCGAGCGGGGCCGAACGCAGAACGGATCTGAAAGTGGCGTTTGAGTATTGATACGAGAGAAGTCGTGAGACAACAATCGTGACTCGGCAGCCGGGAGCGACCTTCAACACGTCCGAACGGATCCGGACGCAGATCGGGTCTGTCGTTTTTGGGTCGTGGATGTTTTCAATTTATCTTTGTATGTTCTGCCCCCCCCCCTTCCTGTTCGCTGTGTGGTCATCACACAGGCTTAGCTTACTTGGGGCCGTACGGTTGGTGTGTATGTCTGGGGATGTATTCTAATTATTATAACGTAAAAATCCCTTAATCAAACTTTAAGCACTCAATATGTTTAAACTTATATACTTCTGTTTTTCGTTTCATGAATCAAAAGTTTTCAATTAATATACCTGTACCTTTAACACTGATAGACTTCAACCTTCCCCTGAACTTATAAAAGTAAATTAAAAGTTTTAACGGGACTAGTTCCCTGGAAAGAGCTGAAATTCGTACTCTTTCGAAAGTCAACCAAAGTTGTATAATCAATAACATCACTAGACTCCCGACCAACTCCCCAAGGTTAAACGGCAACAAGCAGCGGAAATCCCGTTCTGTTTCCAATTGTCATCGCTTTAAGAAAATTGTATTCAGCCGGTGTAAGTTTTATTTGAACTGAGGTGTCTTCAAAAGCTCTTTCTAAAACGATCGTTTCGAAGAATCTTATTTACGAAATAAAGAAACCCCTTTGCTTGTACTGTGACGACGTCTTTCTACCTTCAGAGAAAAGATGGGATTTGCTAACTTCTTGTTTTCCTGATGTATTATTCAACATCGTGAATTAACATCGGAATGTTGAATTCTCTGATTAAATGTAGAGAAAACAAGAAATCTTTGAACAATATTATTTTATATGAAGTTGAGGGCGTCGTTCGCTGTCATCCCTATCTGCTTTGTCAACATTCACTTACGAAGTTCGGTTGTAAATATTATTGAAGCTAGGCACAGTTGAAAAATAGACTAGTGCTAACATTTTATAGCCTGTAGGTAATTAGTAATTATATGGACCTATATAGAAGTAACGTTCAGGAAAATATAATATGTTCACTGCGAGAAACATGTAGGTCCGAAAAACAGCCGAGTAGCCTAGTGGCAAGTAGCCCTGTCTCATACGCCGGAGGTCCCATGTTCACCGTTCCTTGCCATGTTCCTCGTTATAGGGTTGGGGAGGGCGATGGCTGGATCCCGCGTTAACTCGTGAACGGGTGCCGTTTGAGGGTGTTCGTCGTTTGGATACCTGGGGGGAGGGAGACTTGCCGAGCTAACAGATGCAGAAAAGAATAATTTTGTATAGACATAAAGAGACTCTGTAAATTTATTTTGAAAAAAATATACTCGTGAAGTTTCTTGCCAGTTCTTCTTCACGAAGGTTTTTTCGAACTGGTGGTAGAATCATGTTTTATTTGACTTCAATCAGAACAAGTAATTGTCAATGTTGAGAAATAAATATTTCATTTCATTTCATTTCATTTAATTTTATTGATGAAAACAGCATTTTGTTCTCAGGTCATGGTTGTTGATATTTATATATGTTTGTTTATTCTGGGTTCACCCCCAAGTTCGCTGTATGATCATCCTTAACACAAGCTCTGCTTACTTTGGGGCCACACAGTTGGTGTGTTTGTCTGGGGATGTATTATTATTATTATTTTCTTATTATTGTAACTGACGTTTGTTAGAAATCCAGTTGTTATATATTTTTATTTTTAAAATTTGCAAGCTGCGTAGATATTGAACTGCTCAGCACCTTTTTCCACGTTACTTGTTAACAATACCGGTCCTTTTTAAAAGCTATTTGTCTTCAAATTGCTCCACGTTCGACTTGACGCAAACCAAAAAAATATTCAAAAAGTTTTGTAATCAAGGCGGAAAAAGTCGGGAAATGAATTTGATAGGCTTCCCGTCGTGGTGACGGTACACTTCCAGCTCACCTGGCCGAATCATCGCTTACTTTTTATTTAAATTATTTTCTTTTTTGTGTTCCTACTAACACGGTACAACACTAATTCTTTAAAGTTCCTTAGTATCTTATTGAAAAAAGTGAGTTTTATAATATAATATTTTTAGGTTCTGTACCTTTGATTTGAACCCAAATTTGAGTATAATGCTATAAAAAAACGTCTATAAAATGTTCACAGTAAATAACTGATACAATAAGGACATTTTTTAACATGATTTTTTACATAGTTTTGCAATGTTTTTATTCCTTAAAACGCCATTTTTTACTTTTTTTTTGTGTAACTTTTGTAAAGATCGTACGTGTGATTTTGTTTCCTGGTTTTAGCATGTTTGTGTTGGTAAGGCCTCGACCATTAACTAACTAATCCTCCCTATGCCAGACTCTGCAATGTAATAAATAGCTGTAGCGTTCAAATTGATTTACATTTTGATACAATACCATCACTAAAATCAAAGATTTACAAATGTTTGTGTGGTTCAGAAAAATGAGCCTTTAAATACCAGTGCGATTGCTTTGTAATCTCAATTATTGTTTTGTTACCTTTTCGATGTTATAATTATTACCTATCTTACAATTGTACACTCATCATATAGACTTAATGTTCCCATGTCAATAGAAACTCTAATTACTGTTAAGTCCAGTTACTATACTGTTGTGAAGTGATTGTTGCACCGAGCTTGTTTACCTTTATTTTATATTTATACGCAAAAATAAAATAAAATAAACTAATAAAAAAAACAAGCATTTATATAATTTATTAACTATGTTACTGCTAAAATAAGCTCACAAGTTAAAAATCACTAAAGAGTCAGAAAAAGCTTCATGATGTAATAAAACTTTTTCTAAATTAACCAAAATTTATGACGTACATTAGGGTAATTCGGTTTCCACAAAGGGTGCTCTACCTCTGGATCACCGACTGACTGTCTTTTGTTAGACACCTTGTATAATTTATATTAGTAGTTAAAGTTACTAGCACAAGCTTTAAGTGTGGCACTGAGCGACTTATTTTGTATAGATTTTATACCAGTTTGCTATGGCAAGAAGTGTGGAACTTACCTAAATTTGGGCGTAGCATCTCGTGTAGATTGCATTGCTCTATTGTGATAAAATTAGGTTTCTTCAACATTTTAATTCCAAACTCAGGCAAAATAAGTCCCGGAAAAAACAAAGTACCGACATTTAAATTTGCTGGAATCTCTACCAGTTGCTCTATTTGATTTATCCTCGTAAGGCGACACGACAAACTCACAGTAATGTGACGCTCTCTTTTAATATGTTACTGAAAATACTGTTCAATTGTTTTTATAGATTCGAGGTTGGAAGATGTCACGTAATCCTTATTTCAGATCATGTTTTAACTAGACAAATGAAGAAGATATTATTTTGCTAGTAACTTTGACATTAAAGCAATTTTCATCTGCACTTTTAAATTAATCGTTCAGAAATAACGAAGGTATATAAAAAAATTACGGCAGTTTCTACATCGTTGAAAGCTTACTAAACTAAACGTAGGGCAGGACACTTATCGCGTGTTTCGCTGCTATCGAATTGAGCGAAAACAAGGAAAAACTATTCTAACCTCACAGCAAACGATACATTTATTAGTATGAGACAAGACTATGTAGCGTTATAAATAAGGATTATATTCAGAAGGCTGAGTAAATAATGCTTTGCGAGAGATGCGATACTCATCCTTACTCATTTTAAATGTGACACAGAGATTGTGTTTTTATACGTGTGTTTTATACTGTTTCATGCCTAAATTACTTAAGCTAAGGTTATTAACCTAGAGTTATGCACAAAGTCAGAGGTACAAAAAAGAACATGGGTAACCTTTTTATTTAAAAAAAATCATCGTGACGGGAATACGCGAGACAAACCGCGGGTAAAAACTACTTTTCTTTAATAGCGGGACTCTATGAGAAGAAATTTATTCACTTACGTTCTCTAAGACTAAAAAAGAAACATTTTTACAATCTTGATAGGACGTTTCTGGTCGTAATTACTCCAGTAAAGACTCAGTTTTTGGTCAAATATATAAAAAGTAATTGGTCACTAAGCGAAATGGTATTGTTTTCCTCCGAGTTCTCTCGAATTCCGCAGTTTACGGTAATGTGAGTGTGGCTGTCGCGCTGCGGTTCCCAGTGCTCCTGCTAGGTCTAATATAGATATTTTAAAGATAATAAACATTATTTAATAACTATTCTAGTGTTATAAGTAGCCAAACTCATCTGAGAAAGGTTCGTAGAATGCTGTATTTCAAGCTTTAAACTCCTCCTTATCCTCAAAGAAATACAATGAAGAATGTCCGTACGTCTCTTATACCCCATACGATTATTTTTAAATTGCATTCTATTACAAAACTGTATTAAGCCTAAGATTTAATTTCATCGTAATATTTTCATAATTCAGCCAATACCCTATGCTCGTGCAAGATCCTTGTAATAGGGACGCTAACAGGTACACAACTAAAGTTACTGACATTTTCTCGACCCTACACTCTAGTTGATGACCTGGCATGTGCTAACAAGAAGAGGAAAATAAAACTGTAAGAAGGAACTCCTTAAGGGTTTTTCCTATATCTCAATAGTTATAAAAAACGTATCTTTTGTAATATAAAATATGGAATATTAAAACTAGACAAGATGGAATTAAATTTTTTATTATATAAATGTCGCATTTTCACAGAATAACAAGACGTGATCAATTTCAGCAAGTTATTTTTAGTAAATTTAGGTCATAAGTTTCACATCTTTTTACCCGAACTGCGCAAAATGATAGAATTTTCTTTAGATAATGCACAACTTAATTTACTTGACTCATTGAGCCCTGGGAGAGGGAAGCGAGATTAATCTTGGTACGGAAGTAGTACGTTATAAGGTCCAGTATCAAAATTCGTCCTAAATATTATTAATACAAAGCTATTAGTGCCAACTTGTATAATTATAATTGTAATTATATTTAAATCATCATAAGTAACCATTCAAATAGATAAATAAATTTCCAAAGGAGGAAGAAAGTTGTGGGCTTGGCGGTTAACAAAACGAAATGTATGTTAAAAACGCATAAAATTATTCTGTTTTTGCAAAAAATAAGCTACAAAATTATTTGAAAAAATTGAAATGAATGTACTATGATTACGGCGTCTTTACATTTTTATGATTATTGTTTTGGAAACATCAAGAATTCATCAAAAAAATATGTTAAATACTTTTTTTATTATTTTACACGAAAAAATTTTGGATTTTTCATTTTTATTTTTTCATCACAGCAGAATTTCATACAGAAAAAATGAAATAAGTGTACTCTATAAAGAAGTGAAATAAGTGTTTCAATTGGGTCTCCACGATAGAATATCAATTAACAGGATGTGTACCAAACTTATATTTTCTTAACAATTATTTATTTCCTTATTTAAACTAACAAATATGTGTTAATGAACTGTGAGTATTATTTATAATTGTCAAAAATATGTAGCCTTAGTACGACCTCTACTGTTAATTTTTCTTACCACATTTCAAGTATTTATAACTCTGTTTTCAGATTGCAAAATGTTCTAAAACTTTCTTTATTATGTTGTTAATGTTATACCTATCTGTAGCTTTAAATTTCATAGTGTTAACTCAACAAAGCCCTGGGCCCAGGCATGTATGGGAAGGTGGGTTTCTCCTTTATGCAACATTTAACCCTGAACTTAAGGACCGAGTGGCGGCATTTGTGTGATGGACACATAATTTATAGACGTGTAACACCTTTGTCTTCATCGTCACTTTCCATCAGGTGAGATAATAGACAAACCTCTGACCCTTTATCAATAAAAAAAAACATTTTTTCTGTATCATGGTTTTTCCTATTAGTGTTTGCTATTGGTCATATTTAAAAAAAGTTCTACTTGCTTTGGCGCCCTACAGTTGGATGGTGTATCTGGTGATTTAAAAATAAAAATTATTTACAAAACTCGGACAGCTCAATAACTCGTATTTTAATGATGCTAACGTCACCAACGTCTTAGTATATACTCGTAGCACGTGTCCAACCAAAACTGACGCCTGATTTTTAAATGTTCAGATGAAATATTGAAACATTCGGAGAATTTGACAACATTTCTTTGGAAAGTCTAGTCAGGTGTCAAAGTTATTAACCACATAATATTTATATGACGGTTGAAAAATCGGTCCTTAATTAACTAAAACTACCATTACGACCAAAAAAGGTAACGTAACCCCAAAAATAGGTCGCACTCCGGCCACTAAAGTGAGTCAGCTCAAAATTAAGGATAATCTGGGTTTTCACTGTTTTGTTGACAGGTTATTATTACGCACAACATCACATAAACAGAGCTACAAAAACTTCCACGATATCACGGCACAGGTCGCTTGAGTCTGTTTCGACGCACGAAAGTATGAAAAGTGTCTCCCTCTACACCGCGACATTTTTAGTTCACTCCAAACAGCGAAGGCGTTTGCACGCATCAAATCAGAATTAATTTTAGTTAACTCTGTTTAGCTGACTTTTACACCCAAAATCATAGAAAATATTTTGAATTGATTCCCTTTTGATGGTTTCATTTGTATTTTTTCCTGGTTGTTTTCGTGTTGCATCTGTTTTGTTAAAGTCGGGAAGTATTATTATATTGAACATTTTGTTTTGTTTCTGTTTTGTTCAAATATGTTGACAGTTTTGAATTGCATCTGTTTTCGTGCACCACCTTACAATTTAAGTTTGTATTCATTAAACACAGGTTTCTTTTTACTTTTCATTTAGTATCAATCTACATACTTGTTTTTTTATAACTTCTCTCTGAGACATAGTAAATTTACTTAAGTATTTCACAATAGCATAGGTTTTTTCAGTTGACACTCTTTTTTCGCGTTTAATGAGTATTAACTTTGCTTTTCGAGCGTTGATTTTGTGAAAAAAGTGCCTTTCTCAACTAACGAAACGAAAAGTGGCCATACAAAATGATGTCGGGATCAAGTATTGCTTGGAAGAACATCTACCCTCCTATAACAGTATTGTTTTTGCTTCAGATTAAATTTATTTCAGATAAAAATGTAGGATCGAGGCCGCTTTTGAGTAAATACGGTCATAAAAGAAAATCAAAGTAAAAGAAGAAAAAATAGAAGTTCAGATAACTTTTTACATAAAAACGCAGGCCAGATAAGCGATAATTCTAACTCAAATTCCACGCCAAATTCAAATTCAAATTCAAATATTTATTTCTCAACATTGACAATTACTTGTTCTTATTGACGTCAAATAAAACATGATTCTACCACCAGTTCGAAAAAAAACCTTCGTGAAGAAGAACTGGCAAGAAACTTCACGGGTATATTTTTTTTTTTCAAAATAAATTTACAGAGTCTCTTTATGTCTATACAAAATTATTCTTTTCTGCATCTGTTAGCTCGGCAAGTCTCCCTCCCCCCAAGTATCCAAACGACGAACACCCTCAAACGGCACCCGTTCACGAGTTAACGCGGGATCCAGCCATCGCCCTCCTCAACCATATTAGAGGGAAGTGAGCGACCCGTCACCCGACGCTACCATAAGAAGACGTACTTTAGTGACAATGACGCTTTAGATATTCATCGGGACGAAGAACTCATCGCACAAACAGACACATTACACATGCTTTGTTACAAATACTAGTACAATCCTGTTAATGAGGGGATTATACCCAAGGGCTTTTATCATCCAAATAATCGGATAGTTTATAATATGCTCTAGCACACAACTTCTCCTTTATAGTTTCTTTGAATTTGTCAGTAGGAAGACCTTGGATATCCTCAGGAACCTTATTATAAAAGCGTATACATTGACCCATGAATGAGTTAGTGACTTTATGAAGCCTGCTATTATGAGCTGCCAGCGTATTTCTTCCTCTTGTGTTAACATTGTGCAGATCTTTTTTTCTTTTGAACAAGGTTATGTTCTTTTTAACATACATTAAATTTTCTAAAATATATTGTGAATGGAAGGTAAGAATATTTATTTCCTTAAATTTACTTCTAAGTGACACCCTTGGACCGAGCTGATAGATTGCGCGAACAGCCCTTTTCTGCAGAATAAATATAGCATCGATGTCGGCAGCACTCCCCCACAGCAGAATACCATATGTCATGAGGCTGTGGAAGTAACCAAAATAGACTAATCGAGCAGTTGTTTCATTTGAAATTTGTCTAATTTTTTTAACAGCATATGCAGCAGAGCCAAGCCTTTTCGCTAAACCATCAACATGCGGTCCCCACTGCAGTTTGGCGTCTAAGGTTATGCCCAGAAATACAGTTGAGTTTACAGGAGTCAGTTCCTGGCTCTTAACTACAATGTTTGTGTTTACCTGTTTGACATTTGGCAATGTAAATTTAACACATTTCGCCATCGCAAGAACATGCAGGGCCAAGAACACACACAACCAATACTGGCGATAAAATACATTCTTATCGTACACCCGAGCGATCTCCACTAACATCAGAAGATGGAAATGAAATTGACGAGTCAGATAAAGATCCTGATTTCAACGTAATCCTCCCGAAAAAGAACACGCTTGGTTTTCTCAAATATTAAGCGAAAATCTTCTTCTTCGAGAAGTTAATCAATTAGTAGCAGCATTAGTTCTTGAGCGAGTGATTGCACCGTGTGCCTAAGTACCCAAAAACTTACTCCCAGCCGAAAAGTTTCAAGAGCAGAACAAGAAGACGGAGCTAATGTTTTTGGTACCAACCCATTTTCCGAAACCGTTGTTCAATTTTCTGAACAGACGAGTCATGTGCAAGAAAAGATCGGTGAAAAACGATGCAAACAGCCACAAAAATGGAAGATCAATGTTTCCAAAGCATTAAAAGACCTCCGGCCAGGCCTACCAGTATAATATTTCAGTATCTAATATGTTTAATACAATAACAATATTTAATACAAAATAAAAAATAATAATAATAAAGAAAAATGCGAAAAAATAATCAACAAAACAGGCGCAACTAATATTTGGAATTTAATCCTTTAATATTGCATCTAATTTAACCTGTACTAGAGAAAATTAAAGGAATAGCAATAAGTTACTACGCTATGCATTTAAAATACGGTGAAATAAATCGACAAAAAAAAATTGTTTTTTTGCGTTTCGCAAAAATTACATTTTTTGAGTTAACTCTCTTTAGTACTTGGGGTGCGATATGCTCTACATTGCTGTAAATCACATTTACTACAGCCCGGAAATTAATGTTACCGTTTTTTTTCTTCTGTAAAGTGTTGGATTGCACGCAAACGGCAGTGAGTGGACTTATTAGAGAAAAAAGCAAGTCGCCTGCGGGGTCGCGTCGCCGAGTCGAACATCCTTGTAACTTTTATCGAGCAGTCGTATAATTTATATCTTGTACAGATGTTTATGAAATTTCATCTGATTTTATGTGGAAACAATATTTGTAAATTGTATTTTAGGTGCGAAAATATTATTTTTTAATTAACGTTCGTTTAAAATAAAAACTTCCACAGTTTGTGAATTAGTTTTCTTCATTTTATATATTTGATTATTAATTAGAGCTACAGAACAAAGAAAGAGGTTAAAATGGCCTTTTGGTCGTAGTAGCGTTGCCACAATTACGAGCAGACGCTGTTAGCTGCACTTAAACGCGCGTTCCCGTCGATTCACGATCTCGCGCGTTGTGAGTACCTACTGTGGATCGAGACGCGTAATATATTGAATAGAGCCTTCTTGTGCAATTTTTACTTGCAGAGCAAGAAGTTAAGTGTCCAGTAAAGCCAAAGGATTAATTTCAGTTCATCCGTAAGTAGTAAAACTTCTCATATAAATTGTGTTTCAGTCGAAATCCACAGTCAGCGATGTCACAAAAAGTTATACTAAAACATTTACATTGCTGTTAATGTACCTCAGTGTCAAGCGTGTAAACCGCGTAATGTAAAGCACCTCACGTCCTTTAACCGTTGCTTTTATTTATTTCAGTCAGTGAACATAGTGCTTGAGGCTCATGCATTTTATTTATAAATTTAAAAAAAATATCGTACAGTCGGTAATAAA
The DNA here is from genome assembly GCA_923062675.1 of Marasmarcha lunaedactyla. Lineage (NCBI taxonomy): Eukaryota > Metazoa > Arthropoda > Insecta > Lepidoptera > Pterophoridae > Marasmarcha > Marasmarcha lunaedactyla. Next base: position 1,723,886 of record OV281341.1, read on the forward strand.
AATCTGAAATTAAGGATGATAAAACTGATAATTTTATGGAGTAAGAAGTAAATTAAAGTCTATCCAACATTTATTTAGATATTAAAATTTATTATTAAGAGAAATTTTTTTTTTTTTTTTTGCTGCCGAGGCACCCTCGCGGGAGGGAGGTGGAAGATGCGTCATGCATACCCGCCCGCAGGTAAATTCCTCTGCGGGGGGGTTATGTGGGACTCAGAATGGCACCTACCCACTAAAAACCACCTGTTGGCTGTAGTTATTACCGTTAGCCTTCATCGGAAGCGACACCCGTCGGGAAGTTGGGCGCGCTGGCGGAGACCCGCTAGCGGGTCTTCCGCCTGTAGTGAAAGTTGCACTGAAGGTGCTCAAAGGGACATGAGTTGGTGGCCGTTCTGGGCAGCCTCCGGTGAAGCCGGGGCTGGGCAGAGGTCGGCCGAAGCATGATTTAGGGATCAATTCATTTAAATTAACCTACAATGAATTGAGAAGGGAACTATGCTCCGCCAGAGCTAGCAAACGCTCTGTCGGAGTACGTGAAGCCCTAAGTTTACGGGCTAAGACTGCGATTTCACTAACATCGACATTTTTTATAGCGTCGCAGATGATACGCATATCGTCTGCTACGGAGGATTGGGGAGTGGGTTTGTATGGGCGAGGAGCCGGGATGGGATTCGATGCGGGGCGCTGCCTCCAGTTTTCTGGGGCAGGCCTGGACTGTGCAGGCTTAGCAGCCGAAGGAACCCGGCTACGCAGCGGCGGAAAGTTTTCTTGGGAAAGGCGCGGAGCCTGTTTGGGTGCCGCCCTCTTGGAATTGGAGCGCATACAACGGGATGCACGAGGGCAGCCCCTGTAATTTGCGGTGTGGCCGGACTGGCCACAAAGCACGCAATCGGGAGGAGAGGGAGTTTCAGGAGTGCGATTGCACTCCTTAGTGAAGTGAGGGACCAGGCACTTGACGCACCTGGGCGGTGCGCGGCAGTTGGCCGCCGCGTGCCCGTACAACTGGCACCGGTGGCACTGGCCGGGATGACCGCGGCGATGAGGCGCCTCGATTGAGATCCCAGAGAGGCCGCAAATAGAGCTAACCCCTTTCAGGATCTCTCTGGACTTAGGGCCGTTGGCGAGAATCACCAAAGCGAGAGGGTGTTGCCTCCCGTACTTGCTGTGCATTTTATGCACCGCGATAATTCGAACGGGACTCCCCTGAGTACCGCTCTGATCTTACGCTCTTCTGACAGAGCATAAGTGTGATAAGCATATTGCTTATCGGTGAGGAGCTTAGTCAAAGCTCGGAAATCGTCTATCGACGAGACAGTGATTTTAATAGATTCACCCGAGTTTACCGCTCGGGTGTAATGGATCTTGTGCTCATTGCACAATGTCGAGACCTCAGTCCATTTACCCTTTTCCCGAAGGAAAACGGGTGGTGGGACCTTGGCCTTGACAGAAGTTGGGGCCGGAGCGGGTGTTGAAGACACCGGGGCAGCTGGCGTTGAAGACGCCGCAGGGGGTGTGGGGACGGGCGTTGAGGACGCCGGGTCTTGTTTCGAACGCTTCTTAGAGCGCTTCTTAACAAGCGTAAAAGAGGGAGACTCAGGGCCAGTTGGGGTGGCGTCCGAGGATGACTCGGTCGCGGGTGCGCGCTTGCGGCGCGGAGGGGCGTCTACTTCGCACTCCATGTCACTGGAGGAAGGGAGGGCCTAAGACCTGAGGGGTCTGGGGAACTGGGGTGGCCTGAGGGGCCATTGTGGACATTAATGTCATGAGATGAGGGATAAGGGAATCTAAGAAACGGTACTTATCAGCATTTAAAGACATGCCTTCAGTACTTTCAATTAACTTCTTCCTAAACTCGACAAAGCTTAGGGAAGCCATTGCGGAGGGGTTGGGGAGGGACAATATATGAACCTAACAACGATGACTAACTTCCTAAAACCACCCTACACGCAGTAGGGCGGTTGAGAACGACGCGGATAACTTACTCGAACGCGGCACTTGAAGTCCTGGAACGACGAATTCCCGTCGACGAAGCTCACGTTCCACGAAGTACTGTTAACAAGCCACTGTTCGCCGTGAAAACGGCGTTAGAAACTTATTAGAAGTACGGTTAACGAGCCACTGTCCGCCGTGAAAACGGCGTTAGAAACTTATTACGGTATACAACTATGAAATTATATATTACGACAACAACCAGTGAAATTTGGGTGCTCAATTAGCGCGGGGGCTAAAAGAGCGGGAAGGCGTCTGCGATCGACGTGCGCTCGAGAACGCACGCAGACCGAGTACTAAGAGAAAGTGGCTGATTCTATGTTATAGTCCATTGTCATGTTACAGTACTTTTGTTGAACATTTTTAATTAAGTGCATGACTTATATAGAGAACTTATAATTCAGATTTAGTTGTAAAGATCAAAAATATATGTAAAATTTTCAAAACATAATATTTTTATTTGTCGATATTAATAAAATGTTGAGTCAATCACTAGTGTAGATGAGAAATGGAATTTGTGTACGTGTGTGTGAGCGCATGATTCGTCTCAAGTTTATTGCGTGATTGCAACAAGCTCTAATTGGCTCTTTTTATGAGTGCATAAGCTTGTATGTATAATTTGCAGTAGGTTAAGGTGTATTTATGCAACCTCGTTAAAGATGACGAAAAAAAAGAGTTTTAACGAGTGTTATATTTGTATTTCTATGCACTTATGGTGACAAAAGTGGGAGAGAGCTGGCGACATTGGTTCTCTTACAATAAGTCTATTAATAGCCCTTTTAACCCCTTTAATAGTCCTTTAAGCCCTTTTAACTTTCGGTTTTCTGCCAATCCTTAACACTTCTGAGTGTATAACTAACTAGAATGTATTTTCAGATATGATTTTTTTTAAGGTTGTACTGTGTATTTGTTTGTGGAAGACATCTTATACGAGTGCTCTGCTGTGGATGCAGTTTTCTTTTAAAGCTCATTCAACTGAAAATGTTCTTAACTATGAAAATAAAATAGTTTTAGCCATTCAAAGGTTATGCATGCTTTTCCGCTTTTTAATATTTAATCACAAATAATAATAATAATAATCCCCAGACAAACACACCAACTGTGTGGCCCCAAAGTAAGCAGAGCTTGTGCTATGTGAATGGATGACCATACAGCGAACTGGGGGGGAACCCAGAATAAACATACATATAACAACTATGACTCCAGAACAAACATCTAAGTTCATCACACAAATGAATGGCCCGACCAGGACTTGAACCACTACGCTACTCGGTCGGCGTTATTAAATAAATTACAGTGCTGGGTGATATATTTTCAAAACGACAGACACGTTACGCAATGCAAACATTTTAGTACTGGAAATAATTTTTCTCCTTAGATAACTGCAAATAAATTCTTAATATAAATATTACCTGCTTTATACCTGCTTTATTGTTCTACCTCCCAGTGTATTAAAGAACACTGAGAAAACTTCAACCTACTGAGTGATCAGCGAAATGTTCCATCACGCTATAAGTCCTAATTTATTACAAATCAATTTGTCACAGAGAGTAACTTTTCTTCCCGGTAATAGATCACTTCGGGAACTGCTAACTTTTGCTTGAGTTCGAAACGATTTTTTGCAGAAAATCTATTCTTGACGACTTGTCGATTTCATTTTATGTATTAATGATTAATTACCAAATGACTAATTGTAACTTGAACAACTTATGTTGATATCTTTATACTTTAAAATGCTGGGTAAATTCTAAAAAATATATTATTTTATTCTTAGGTATCAATAAAGTTTACGAAAGTTTAGACTTGGTAAAAACCTGTAACATTATATGGTATATGGAATAGGCAAACAGACTGCATTATTGCAAATACCTAAATCATCCCGAATTCAGACTCTTTTTGTTTTTTAATCCGCAAACCAAACATTCACTTATTCTTCGCCTTTACGTACATTTAATTCATTTTCAAAAAATACTTTCCTTATTATTCCGACGAAGTTCTGTTCGCCATTTTGCCTGAAAAGTAAACCGAAAACTTTTCGTGAAGTTATTTTTGTTGACTTACAGTTTGAATTATCTTTATCATTTTCTTTCGGCATATTTTTGTGAAAAAACAAACCCTTTGAAAGGGTACTACAACAAATATTTATTCATTGTTAAGTCACGTCAGCTTGGGGCAGGCGTGTAGCAAAATAGCAATAGGTTTTATGTGAAAAAGGTATAATATGACCACCGAAATTGGAGTAGCAGGCAACTAACATCGCGATCTAGCCAGTAATTTTTTTCTTGTGATAGGCATTTTTCGTCAATGTCACCTGATGAAATCTAAACTGATTCGACTCAATACTTCCACTTGAACTTTAGCATTTATAACTTAGCGAAGATGACCTAGAACAACTCGCAACTTAGCGACACAACAAGAAGCTACCTACTTAGCCAGCGACAGATTCACGATGTAATCAAACCGGCTGAGCTGCAGTCGCGAGGCTAATCTTCGTGCTTTGAGAGTGAGGAACCGACTCGAAATGACTTCCACGAGCGTCCCGGGGGCATCCGCTCGAGGGTCGAGTTGGAGGCTGCAGTGACCGCCCTTTACGACTACAGGTTCATTCTTGGCTTGTTTTACGGCGCGTTTCATTTTGGTTTGAGTGTTTGAAGTGTTGTTGTTAACTAATTAGTTTCATTCGGTTTTGGTTACAAGGAAAGTTAAGATTATTTTAGATTTGTAATAATAATAAATTTATGATTAAATATAATATTTTAACAATGCTGGTTCATTTAAGTTGTAAATTATAAGGACATGACTACAATTTTATTGTTGTAACGCTGATGCACGCTGATGCACTGGTATTTATTCGATTGTATTTTATTGTCTATAAGTTAGGCATTTGTTATCCAATGGATTTGTTATCCATTACCTAAGGTAAAATGCCGTTGAAACCGAAGGTGTCACACGCTTTCCAAGAGGCACAGGTAGGACCACTTTGCTACTGTAGAAGTTCTTACTTGAGAGATCTGTATAATTCATATCTTTTCATGATGTGCATATAAAAAATGGTGTTTGGGTGCAGCGTACGTGCACATGACTCGGCTTCGCAGTTTGATATAACGTTACATTCAGCTTAAATATTGCAAGAAAAGTTGGAATACAAAATCCTGATTCATTATTTCACCTACACATAATACACATAATAAAAACTTTTACAATATAAAAATATCTGTTTTCTAGGTATTATTAGTATGAAATGTATAAATCAAGAACAAAAGTCAATTGCAGATCGTGTCACTCAACACGGCATTCCCAGTGTAAACCTACAGTTACATAAAATCAGATATTCAAAAACCGATTTAAAGTTCCAGGCGCAAATCCCAAAAGAATGTGGAACATTAAAACTTTGCATTTTTGCGAGTAATCAACAGAGTCTGGACGAAATGGATGGTGACATCTAGCGAATTACTGAACATCTCAGTTAAGAAGCCAAAAATACTTTTGTAAATTGTGTCTACCGTAGCTTTGCAAAATTAACAAGTTTGATCCACTTCCACACGGGCGGGATCATTTCTATTTTAATTTACATTAGTGTATTAGTTTATTATATATATATATATATTAGTTTACTTCTAGGTTAGTTTTTGTGTCGAACGTAAATAGTCGCCTCTTGGACATGCGTATAACACCCTGACCTTTATCTTCAGTTTCCATCAGGTGTGATTGTGTGATGGAAGCCAAATGCCTGCCAATTGTAACAATAATGATGGTGATGATTTACAAGTGCTGTTAAGAAACTTGCATTGCAGAAAATTGCATAGCTCTTCACTACCTTGAAATGAAATTAAATGAAATTAAATATTTATTTCTCAACATTGACAATTACTTGTTCTTATTGACGTCAAATAAAACATGACTCTACCACCAGATCGAAAAAAAAAACCTTATCATTGAATTTAGTCTTTATCGCTCTCTTATATCAAAACCATCCATTTATAAGTACAAGCTCTCCACATAAATGAAACAAACATGCCATTTCAACAACATCCTATCACCTATCAAGTTCTCGGCATCGATCTCCACAACCCTTTTCCCTCGAGCTCTGCATATTAAGCACCTCAGTATACTAAGGGGTAATGTACAGCCAACCCTTACAGCCCTTTTGTTGCAACACTATCACAATAATAGCCATTGCCTAAGCAGGTAGCACTTCGAGAATATTATTCTGAAGACAATGAGGCTCAAGAGAGCTTTAGGAATTAGTTTACATACAAGAGTTGCCTGCAAAAGTTTTGGCCCATTGTATATTTATATTACAATACTTACGACAAAGTCGTAGCTAGCGGAAATAGATAACCTTCTTCAGTAAAATGAAACATATAAGTGATTTTTTCTTAAAGAAAATATACTTATTTAATTATCTTATTTAAGTTATTGTTACGCTGCTTTCAAATTCACAGAAGTCTATTTTTTTAAATTATTTATAAAATATACCTCCATTTTATTAATTATTTCAAATATAATAAAATGCAATTTAATACAATTTATTTATATACAATGGAGAATTGTATACGAGTAAGACAATGGAATATGAAAACAATAATTGTATTTATACAATATGTATAAATACAATTGTATTTGTATTTTCTCATATATTTGAATTGAATAAATTATATTTATTCATATACAATTTTCTATTTATACCAGGGCTGACGGCTTTAAAAATAGTCAAAATAAGGTGAAAAAATAAATATTTCAAATCAAATCAATCACAGTATATTTGGGGCATAAAAAGGTAAGTTTTATCCAAATTTCTTGGAAAAAAATTTTTTTTTGAAAGAGATAAAAATACAAAAGTTGTAGATCTTTTTCTTGCCTACAACTTTGCTACTTAACTTTTTTTTCATAGGACTTGTAGTTTTACCGGAAATCGAGATAAACCATTTTTTACCCTTAAAACCTCCCCTCCCCCCACTTCCCGAACTCAGATCGCCCGTAATTTATTTTTCCTTTTATTTTTATTATATTCTCCTCCTTTACCAATGGATTTCATCCTACTGTTATTTTTTTGGTTTCAAAAATGATCGACCCTGGTCTAATTAAGAGAGGTGTAAGAGCAAATTTTTGAAAATCTTTTTTCTTTTGTTTTAAAATTATAAACCAATGTTTACGCTACTGAAACTGCTACGCGAACTCTAAACACAGTCTGTTACCTGAACGAAGAATATCGTATCTCAGTAATTTTATTGTTTAAATAATGTTATTTTTTCATTAGTGGGGGCGACATTTTTCTTCTTTCCGACTCCATTTCTGAGTAATAACATGAAGTAATTTTGTGCAGACAGTCTGGTTCTTAAAATTTTTTGTTACTCTAGTGTAATACTTTATAATTAAGCTCAGTTTTCACTGAACAATGTGAAGAAGATGGCAAATTTTGCAATAATAATGATTTCGTCTGTCTGCAATGTTTGTAATGAGTTACAAATTAACGGCTCTTTTAATTTAAATGACTCTGCGTACGCTATGTTAAAGGTTAAGGCTTTAAATCAAGTTTATCATGTTTTGTACGTTTTAAGATTAAACAGTGCTATAAACGGGCCGCTTGTTTGTTAAAAAAACAAATAGGTTATTTACTACAAACATAAATTCACTTCTCAAGATCATCACTAAATATTTCCTTTATAAGAGCATTGTCTTGTAAAAAGTTTACATACACAATATTTTCACAATGTTGAAATAAAACTAGTAGACTCGTCAGATATCTAAACTGCAGTATGAGGGCACTGCGATCCTTACTTCGACTTACTCAGCCATTTCGCTTTAAATGTATCTAGCTCCCAAGTGAGCCCTGCCCGACGCCAACTAAGCGACTCCACACTTAAGCACCTGTCTGCTACTTAAGCTGCAACATTACTGGCTGAAAATTTAAATGTTGCCAACCAAGTAAAACGACATAACATTGTATTTATTGCTAATAGACGATGCTGTTAGTATTTTAAATTTTTGGTTATACAAATTGTTTATAGTTGTTTTATGATTGTAATCGTTGCAATGCTAATTCAACTTCGTCGCTCTACTGTTGACCCTGGATCTCGTTCTATAAAGTTGTTGATTTCATGGTAAATTTGCAGCATTTTCAGCAACTTGGTGCTGGCTCAAATCCGCACTGGAACCCAATGCAGTGTTGTCGCTCTTTAGTATGCGGAGCGCCTGCAAAGTCGCAAACTTGCCTTCGCTTGTGCCTCAGACAAGTTCTTGGATTGTACTTATTGAAAACAAAGGTCAGTACGGGTCGCTCTGATATGGTTGAGGAGGTCAATGGCTGGATTCCGCGTTAACTCGTGATCTTGTGCCATTTAAGGGTGTTCGTTATTTGGATACTTCAAGGTTTGTACGTTGGGAGGGAGACTTGCCGAGCTAACACATGCAGATTAGAAAAATTTTATATTGATGTAGGGACACCATGTATATTGTATGTGTGCTTGTATACCTACGTAAAGTGAGCATGTGTGCGGCTGCGCCCGCCGCGTTCGTTTCTTGTTTAGTCGCTAATAAACGCAGTCTACTGAACACGTATGTTTTATTTATGAACTTTAACTAATTTATCTCTAAAGTGGTGACCCCGAACTAAAGTAGACAGTGTTTTTGAAGTGTTAAATAGAGATAGTGTGTAAAAAAAAGAAACTTATGAACTATGGCTACCCCCGGTGTGAATATACCTATGCGAGCTCAGGAGCCGAAGCCCGAACCACGTGGTGAAGATGTAACTGCGCTAGCTAGCATTACAGTTTCGTCACGAGTGCCAGATTTTTGGGCGGACCAACCGCGACTCTGGTTCGTTCAATTTGAGGCTGTGGTGGCAAACCAGAAACTAAGCGATTCTGCGAAACAAAACTTAGTCGTAAGAAAGTTTTTAGTCATAAAGAGACTCTGTAAATTTATTTTGATAAAAATATACCCGTCAAGTTTCTTGCCAGTTCTTCTTCACGAAGGTATTTCCGAACTGATGTCATGTTTTATTAGACGTCAATTTATTTATTTTATTTATTTATTTAAATAGCTACACCAACGACAATATCAATATACAATTTCACAAAGATAAACAATATTATAGTATAACAGATACGTCTTTACAGGTGTATACAACAATAACAAAAATTGTAAACAATACAGAACCTAACCAAAAACTAAGAGCAAGTAACAATCATAAAAAATATATATTATTATTTTTAATTTTCTTTGAACTAGTAATCGGGCAAAGCAAGTAACAGAAGATCTTGGCATTTACTTTTGAATACAGGTTCAGGGTCGCAAAAGATGTCGATGTCACGGTTGTCCAGATTGTTATAAGTTCTCATACATCTGTTCAATGGAGAAAACTTACCCAAATTGGTTCTGCTGAAGGGAATATTAAAAATATTAGTCATAGGGTGTCTAGGAGTATGATATGGGATTTTCATGCAAACTTGCTGCAACAAAGAGTGTGACATTAATTTACTATGCAGAAGTTTATGAAGTGTTAATAGGTCCAACAGTTTACGACGATCAGCCAGTGATGATATTTTTAATTGTGCAAGTCTAGTATCATAATCGGCGTGGTAGGGACATCTTTTAACTTTGTAAGCGATAAACCACGTAAAGTTTTTTTGAATACGCTCAATTCTCTGAATGTGAGTTTTATAGTGAGGATTCCATATCACTGAGGCGTATTCCAAACTACTACGGATCAAAGCATTATAAATTGTAATAAGGGTCTGAGCATTTTTGAAGTCCTTACACGTACGTTTAACAAAACCTAGCATTTTCCAAGCGCGCGTAACCATGTTATCTATATGTTTAATAAAGCTAAGTTTATTATCTAGAATCACCCCAAGATCTCTGGCGGAATGAGATTCTCGTAATGGGTCTTTATCAATAGAATAACAAGACGCAACGGTGGTTTTATTCTTTGTAAATTTAATGAAGGTGCATTTACTAGGATTAAGTTTCATTTTGTTTTGTATGCACCATTCATTAACGGCATCTAGGTCATTTTGTAAACAAAGCACATCGTCCTGATTTCTAATAATACGGAATAATTTTAAATCGTCGGCAAAAATAGAGCAGTGGCTGTAGTTTAAATTATTGGTAATGTCATTTATAAATACTAAAAAGAGAATAGGGCCGATATGTGATCCTTGAGGAACGCCTGACTGAGCAACATATTCATTAGACCTATATCCATGAACCACTACACTTTGTAATCTGTTGTCTAGATATGATTCTAACCATCGTAGCAAATTTCCATGTACTCCAAATGATTTAAGTTTAGTTACAAGTAATTTGTGATCCACAATATCAAATTCATTAGAGAAGTCAGTGTAGATGGAGTCCACTTGCACTTGTTCATCCATGGCACTTGCTACTTTCATGACATAGTCCATTAAATTGCTAACAGTTGATTTATTTTTAGTAAACCCATGCTGTGAATCTATGATAATATTTTTCAAATAATTGGTCAAAACTGGGTACACTAAACGTTCAAATATCTTAGGGAATAAACTTATAATCGAAACTGGTCTGTAATTTTTTACATTGTTTTTATCACCTTTCTTGTGTATTGGTATTACATTAGAACGTTTCCACGCGGATGGAAAAGATCAGGTTGATAAAGATTTATTAAATATTAATTTTAGTGGTAGGGTTAGATTTTTTGAAGTCATTTTAATAAAAATAGGAGGAATGCCATCAGGGCCCGCTCCTTTATGAATATCTAATGTTTTGATTATTCTTAGAATTTTTCGTTCAGTAATTTCTATGTCATTGAGATTATTTTGTGGAAACGCATCGGATAAAACAGGGGCTGTATGACTTTGGGGTTGGGAGAACACGGATGAGAAGTGTTGCGCAAAAAGATTACATATCTCCTCACCCCTGTCAGCCGAGAGATCGTCTAGGTACATTTCTTCTGGAAAGCCAGAAACGGAGGATTTGTGATGATGGACGAACGACCAAAACTTTTTTGGATTAGATTTAATGGCTTTTTCAGTCTCATTAATATAATCTAAATAACTTTTAGATGCCAAAGACCTAACCCGATATGTTAAGAGCTTAAGTTCGAGAGTGTCTCTTGGATTTTTGTAAATTTTGTGCCTTAGGCGGATCTTCTCTTTTTCCTTCAGCAGTTTGATTAAGTTCGGTGTAAACCAAACAGGAAACTTTAATTTACGAGGTTTCGTTTTGGGTACAGTTTTATCCATGATGGAATAAAGTATTTTATAAAACCTAGACACCATGACATCCACATCCCGACAATTTAGAAATTCAAAATCCCAATCAACTGTACCTAAAAAATAATTAACTTTAGTATAATCTGCCTTTTTAAAGTTGTGAGTAGCAAAAGATTTACTTTTAAGCAGCTGCGATGTTGATATATGAACATTTATCTCTATAGCAGGATGATGACGGTCAGTTTTACTCATGGGACATGCACATTCAGTAACTTTTATATAATTAAGATTACTTAAAACAAGGTCGAGTGTTCTGTTATTGGAGTTTTTTACAGCATTAAATTGTGATAAATTGTTTAAGGACAAAAAATCAATGAACTGAAAGCCTAAATTACATTGATAGTTGTTAGGAGTTAACTTATTAACGGAATTGGCATCAACGGACCAGTCTATAAAATTTAAATTAAAATCACCCAAAACTATTATGTCATTACTACATGATTGCATAACAATATTACAATTTTCTAGAAACCCACCTAATAAACTATTAGTCAACGGCGGGGGTAAGTAAACTGCACAAATCAAAAAGTCCACAAGCTTTTCATTAATTTTCAGTTTCACTGAAACCCATAAGTCTTCATAACGGCTCTCAAAGTGATTCACTCTTTTAGAGCAGAGTTTCTTCGATACGGCTATCAGGACACCTCCACCTAGCTTGCCGGCGAGATGGGTAGAGTTGCGATCACGTCTATAAATATTGTAATTTGCGTCAAATAATTCACCGTCAAATACTGTGTCATCAAGCCATGTTTCCGTTCCCACGACTATATCAAAATTGCTAACTTGAGATGACAGCTTAAGATTGTGCGTCTTAGTTTTAAGGCCTCTAAAATTTTGATAATATATACTGAATTTTGTTTGAACCGTCACGGTCTTAGTATCAATATGGCATATTATTTAATTTTTTCACAAGTTTTTAAGTGATTCGTAACATTTTATCTGCTTTGCCGCTGTATCATCCCCCTTACGCACAAATATACGACCATTACGAATCCAGACATATTTATATCCCTTTTCGCGTGCGATGTTTCTGGTACTGGCATGTAGTTTTTTGTAATGCGGAGATAAATGTTCAGAAACGTATATAGGTACTTTTTTACCTCCGTATCCCAAATGAGAAGAATTGAGTTTATCCGCTGCGTTCTTTTTATTGAAACTGGAAACCGCTGCTAGCATCTCGTCGCGTTTCACTGTGGATTGCAACTTGATTATAAAAGAACGAGGGCGGTCATTATTTTCGTTCATTTTCCTAACTCGAATTGCAGATAATAGTTCCCCATCCAGCAAAGGGACGGATATGGTCTTGCAAAGTTGTTTCGCTAATGATAACAAGTTTTCAGTCTTATTTTCCGGAACGCCGTTAATCTCAATGTTCGTTTCGCGAGAGTGTTGCTCCATAAGATTAAGTCTATCGGAGATATTTGTCACTTGACTGGACAAAGATAAGTTTTCCTTAGTAACCAAAGCAAGTCGAGTCTGTAGGTCTTTTACCTCTGAATTCACCAGGTCATATTGTGAGCTAAGAAATTCAACACTATTACGGATCTCTCGCAAAGTAGCCAATTCACATTTGATCTCATCAAACTCCTTAGAAAAATAAATTTTGACCGCTGATTCAACAGCATCCGCTACAGACTGTTGTATTTCACGACGTATAATTTTAACTAAAATTTCATCATTTACACAACCAGGGGAGATTGCTTTTTTCTCTGACGGTTTGCGTTGCGTTATGTTGTATTCATCGAGGTTGTCAGCCATCTGATGGGATGTAGATGAAAGCAAATCCATACGAGAGCCTTGTACAGGGGTGTTGCTATTGTCAAACTTTTTCTGTTTACTTTTGCATGAAGGGCATTTCCAGTTGTCTTTCTTTTCTTTATCCAATAAGCAAAAAGACTTGTGAAAGAAGTTTACGCATTCAAGATCATAAGTGTCAGTACACAAGCAACAAGATAAAAATTCGCGAGTTGTTATTTTTTTGAACAACCCATACAGCTTTTTGCTTTCGGAGGCATTCTATTTCAACTGTACGCAAGACAAAACAAGCAAAATTTATGCAAATGCCAAATAATTAAGCCACAGTAGCAAAGTTGGAATAATTTAATAATGATCATACGTGGAAGCCCTTATTTAATTTGATTCTTGTATTTATTTATTTTTTTCTGTTCTGGCAACACTCATTCATTCAATCATTCGACTTGTCAGCCGTTGGAACGTCAAACGTCAATGTTGTCTGTGCGCGTTGTGGTATCAAAATAAACAAAGCGCATGCGCATAGGTTATGACGAAATTTACGTATTGCTTTGTTATTGGATTGTTGTTCAACATTCAAAGGTGTAAATAAAGAAAAGATGGCTCACTAACCGTCAATATAGAATTCTTCTTTGTGATACAGTTGTTAAGTTCTCTTATTGCACCGAGATTTATATTGGAATGCACTTATGATGATCCACTTGTGCCCGATTTCTGCAATTTCACCGCTACGAGGTACTTTTTGGACAGTTATTATAATAATCTTTTCAGGAGTTCACGAATACAGTGTTTACAGTAAGAGACCGGAAGGAGTATAAACATAATTAGGTAAGTCGAAAAAAAAGCGTTGTCGAATGAACCCACAAGTAATTGACATTAATGACATTAATAAAAACCAAATAATTGTCAATGTTGAGAATTAAATATTTCATTTCATTTCATTGCTGCTTTGGTTTGGTTAAAAGCCTTTTTTTGTTGTAATTCGTTACTGCTCTAGCGACTGGGTTCAATTACTTCATCAATTTACTTATTTGTTGTGCCCTCTTTATACACAGTGACAAACAATCAAATTATTTTTCACAATAAAAAATAGCAGTCCTCAAAATAAGTATAAATAATTCCGACGAAGGTAACAAATCCCTGACAATTTATTGCATTCCTGTTTATTGAATTTATATCAAGTGTTTTGCTTCTATTCTTTCCCGCGCACCGACAGTGACATACACAGGATCAATAAAATGATATGAGTGAATATGGTATAGTAATAAAGTTTATTTTTAAGATGTTGTTTTAAGGATCAATAAAGCCTAGTATGTTCTAGTCAAAGGGAAATTGTGATATTAGTGAAATAAGAGGAACGAAAGAAATTCCAATCGACACCTTCCGTACATATTTATTATAGAATTACGATGTAATAATAAATATTACTCAATTAAAAACCAATAAAAAACCATTTCTATGGCGCTGATACCCTAACTATCTAGTGGACCACTGATTGCGAAAGGAACAGTTTATTATGCCATTCTAATTTCACCGGACTGTTGTAACATAGCGCTGCGGGTGCTGGTGAGTCCTGTGCTTGTTTCTCTGCTATGAAAACAGTAACTATTTTACTGTTTTCATAGCTTTATCATATCATATCATACATATCTTTTACTAATTACGTTTGAAATAAGAACGCATCCCGTGAGCTGTCTTTCCTACAGATAACTTAATTCTCGTTTATCAAGATTTTTATTTATCGAAAATTTCCTCAAAGGCTTGGCTTTATGGTAAAAAATAATTTATTATCATTGATTGTGATACTAAAATGAAAAAAAGCCTCATTTCGTATACATGGCAAATAAGTATGAAGTTACTACTATACATTTTAAAATAATATATAAATACTTTTAAAACCTTGTAACTTCGAAACGCAAGACCATAACACACATTTTGGTTATGGTCCAGAGATATAGGGCTTCATCTTTATTCAATTCAATTCATTAATGTTTTTCCAAGGAAAACGAAATCTCGAAAATCAGGCCTATGACGTACCTATACAATTTGTACAGAGCAGGCCAACAAATCAGGCGGACGTTGAGTGGTCTGATGGCTTCAAAAATAGATGCCCGAGATGAATGCGACTCGACGCCGGCGCAGGCTGTAAACAATCGAAACCACGTGATGGGCGGTTCAGATCATCGTATCGTATTGTGGTGGGGAAATATGTGTAGTTGTTTTGAGCTTCTGTATGTGCTGGGTTTATTGTTTACTAGCTTTTGGTGATCTGGATTAGCGTATAAGCAAGTTTTCAGCCTCACAACAAATTTTTATTTGCAATTACATACGTCAATCAATTACGTTGTTGTAGAGAAAAAGCAGTTCATTAATCAAACACCAATTTATCTGCTTTTCTAGCAAAATCTAAAAATAAAACATTTCTTACTTGATTAAATGTCAAACCCCATTTACGGGTAGAATGCAGCGCTACCCCTCACTGAACAGTTAAGTTGGTCGAATTGTAAACCTAATATGAAAGTCGTAATTGTTGTGTTGGTATCGGCTTGTGAAAGTTACGAGGATGAACTTGTGCTAAGAACACATTGAGGAGCTTTTCTAAAAAACACCCCTCGCATCCAGGGCCTTCATGTGAGGTGAACTCTGTAAATGAGGTCAATGTAAGAGCGCAGAAAAGATTTTTGAATTCAAATTCAAATATTTATATATCAACATTGACAAATTACTTATTCTTATTGACGTTAAACATAGTGTGACTCTACCACCAGTTCGGAGAAACCTTCCTGAAGAAGAACTAGCAAGAAACTTTTGTTATTTTTAAATAAATTTACAATGTCTGTTACGTGTATTAACTAACGGCACGGCTGGTCCACAAGCTGAAGGTCGCTCAGCGTGCTATGGAAAGAGCTATGCTCGGTGTTTCTCTGCGGGACAAAATCAGAAATGAAGTGATCCGGCAGAGAACCAGGGTCATCGACATAGCGCAGCGGATTAGCAAACTGAAGTGGCAGTGGGCTGGCCATATTAGCCGAAGAACCGATAACCGTTGGGGTAAACGAGTTCTTGAGTGGAGACCGCGTCTCGGCAAACGTAGTGTAGGACGTCCTCAGACACGGTGGAGTGATGATTTGCGCGGGATGGCTGGCAGGAGCTGGATGCGAGTAGCCGAGGATAGACCTCGATGGCGTGAAATTGGGGAGGCCTATGTCCAGCAGTGGACGAATATGGGCTGATGATGATGATGATGATGATGATGATGTTACGTGTATACAAAATTATTCTTATCTGCATCTGTTAGCTCGGCAAGTCTCCCTCCCCAAAGTATCCAAACGACGAACACCCACAAACGGCACCCGTTCACGAGTTAACGCGGGCTCCAGCCATCATATAATTATTGTGTACCAAGGCTCCACGGTAGGTATTATAGGAAAGGTGTTCGGTAGCAGTTACCTTTCAGAAAACATTCTTATTTCATTATTTAGGAAAAGGGGAAATATAAAACTAAAAAAATTTTCTAAGTGTAAAAAAGTATTAATGTTTTCATTTCCTTACCTTAGGGATGCAACGAAAGAAAGTAGGGTGAGAAATAATCTTGATATGCTGAAGTCTAACTTTTTTGGGCTCAAACTGGACCTTTTATTGAATGATGACCCAGCTGTGTTGCTGAATTTCATAAATATATATTAACTTTTTCATGTTAAATGTTATATAAAAAAGGATAGGTGTAGTTTAGTTTCAGAATAGACGACTTTTATAAGTCAGCTAATTATTTGACGTTACGTGATGTTACTGCTTCTAGTAAGCATTGTACTAGTACATTGAATTTTAATGATATACTTATAGTGACACTGTGTCGACATACTTGGATAGTGTACCTAATTATTTAAATTGAATAATCTAACAATAGCGTCTACAACCTCTAGCATAATGTCAGACATAAGTATGGTATGTTACGAAATAAAATATATTTAATTCTGTTGCAAAAAAATATGCAAGGTACTGCGGTGAAATAATAAAACAATTTATAATCAATTTGTACTGGCAGCATATTGATTTTATGTCTAACAGAATATTTCTTTCTGGATTTTTAAATAGTTCATTATTTTGATCAGCACCATGTTGCCACTTCATTCAATAGCAAGACAAGGTGACTCGTTGATAATAATCATAAATAAAACTTTTTAATTACAGGAATGTGAGACATAGTAAGACTTTAGTTTAAACGTTCTATAGAAATCGCCCGTGTTGAGTCGAATGCTGTATTATTTATGTAATGCTGTATTGCCCTAAACCTCCATTCAGTAAGTTTGAGCATGTTTTAGGAGAAGTATTAGATAAATTAATAGTAATAGTCAATCAGTTGTGCTATCTGGTTATACATCGGAACGTAAGCAAATTTGTTCTGGGGTCCCCCAGGGGTCACATTTGGGACCTTTGTTGTTTACTTTATTCATTAATGACATTACCAAAAATATTAAACATTCCAAATTGTTACTTTACGCAGACGATACCAAGATTTACAGAGTTATACGTGACGTTAAAGACTGTGAGTTATTACAACATGACCTACACCATTTTGAAATTTATTGTAAAAATAATAATTTAATTCTGAATTTAGATAAATGCAATGTTATTAGTTTTAATAAAAAGAAAAATGTGATAGAATTTAGTTTTTCCCTATTTAATAAAAATATTAAAAGAGTCACTCAGATTCGGGACCTTGGTGTTATTATGGACACAAGGTTAACCTTCGTACCTCACATAGACTCAATTATTTGTAAGTCATACCAACAACTGGGTCTTATTTTAAGAGTGGGTAAACCTTTTAAGAATTCGCTTACATATAAGATCCTTTACAATAGTTTCGTAAGAAGTCATCTGGAGTTTGCGTGTGCTATTTGGAAACCTTATTTTAAATGCCATATTGATCGAATTGAAAGGATTCAACGAAAATTTGTTAAATCTTTAGACTTCAGAACTGGGCATTCTTATATAGACTACACTCAATCCCTAAAGCGTCATAAAATCCAGTCCTTAGAAGATCGTCGTGATTGTGTTGATTCCGTGTTATTGTATAAAATAGTGAATAACTTTGTTGATGTCCCCTGTCTATTAAATGGAATACTTTTGAGAGTACCCCGAAAACGTGAACGTCATTGTCGTGCAAAGAAATTATTTTTTATTCCCCTTAGTCGAACCCTATATGGTGCCAATGCTTTTGTTAAGCGTGCCTGTAAGCTTTACAATGATAATACAAAATTAGAAAATATTGATATATTTTTTGATACAATACCTGCTGTGAAGGAGTGTTTTAAGATATATAAATAAGATCAATAAATATAAATACCTACTTAGCTAATTGAATACCTTCTTTTTTGTGTAACTAGCTTTATTTATATATATTTATTATTATATTATTTTATATTTATTTATATATATATATATATATATTTTTTTTGGCTTGTTTTATCTTCTGTTTATATACATGCTCAAGTCCTAAGTAAAAACTATTATAAGTAAGAAGTAGTTTTCAATAATTTCACATTATGATATGTTAGAGCTCAGATTAACTTTTTTTTTTTTAAATATTCAATTCTTCTGTTTTTGTATTTAATTAAGGAAACTACAGGTCTTTTGTTGTAAACCTATTGTTTATTGTAAAAGGATTTGTGTGACCGTTTGTTTCTAAAATAAATAAATAAATAAATAAATAAATAAATTATGTGGTAAAAATATTTGTGTGTGTAGATATATTCATTGCAACTTTTAAGATGAGTCAAGCTTAAATAAAAAGTTAATAAATATATTTAAATGTTATAATTGTACTAAACTGGCCCTAGAACCGAAAGTATTATATAGATTCATAGCAACCAGTCCAATATGCCTAGAAAAAGTTCATCAA
The DNA here is from genome assembly GCA_923062675.1 of Marasmarcha lunaedactyla. Classification (NCBI taxonomy): domain Eukaryota; kingdom Metazoa; phylum Arthropoda; class Insecta; order Lepidoptera; family Pterophoridae; genus Marasmarcha; species Marasmarcha lunaedactyla. The sequence continues at coordinate 1,742,783 of OV281341.1, forward strand.
TTACAAATAAATTAAGCTCTGATCAAAGTGGCCAGTTAGTTACATTCAAATACCAGAAAAACAGGTTAATGTGGATATAATGGTCATTCCAGTCAATAATAATAGTTTCGAGAGGTTTAGGGATGGTATTATTGATAAAATTCTAAATATACTTCATAATAATAATGTAAATGAACAATACGGTACCTTAAGTGCTTTAATAAAAGAACATGAAAAGGCATTCGTTCTTAAAAAAACTGTTCCAACCCTTGTAAATCGTCCAGTAATTGGAGTAAGAAATGAGTAGAAAACATTTGTACATCAGGACAAATCATAAAATAAATCGTAATTTTTTGCAGTTGCATCAAAATTTACCTTAAACTGTTTAAAAAGTGTGCACCGCGGCTAAACCTTTGCATCTTAGTAACAAGATAAAAATTTGTTCTAACAAGACGAAAACAACTTGGCATATAGTTAAAAGCGAAACTGAAAAGTAGAGGTCCGGAATAATGAAGGTGTAAATCGCGACAGAAAGTTTTGAGAAAAATTTACTCGGTTTAATGCCAGGATTGATTTACCTAAATTAATTACAAAAGTTTTGATTATATACTTGTTGCAGCGCTTTTTTCGTTTAGGATTTGTGGATTGAAAGGATAGTTTAGTTTACTCGTCTAGTTAGTTTGGACGTATCTTACCTCTTTGGAAGAACAGACATTGCGAAGAATGCATTTGCCATCATATTTATAGAAATATTTTACATTTTAATAAGAATATTAATACATTTTATCTAAGAAAGGTAACCATGAAAATGATTACTCTGTGAGGTCTAGGAACGACCATAATTTAGCGTTTCCTAAACTAAGGCTGGCTAAAAGCAGCAAATCATTTATCGCAACGTCAACATGATGTTATAAAAAAAATCTAAAAACATTTCCATCCCCGTAAAGCTATATTTACGCTATGATGATGAAGTTGAAGATGATGATGAAGATCAATTACTAAAAAATATTTATCAGGTGTAAAATATTTTTAACTACGATTAAAATGTTTTAATTGAAACTGAATGATTTTCATTTATTTGCAACATTAAACATACAAGGCTGTTGTTGAAACAGCATTTGTCAAACCCGACATGATCCATTATTCTTTTAATTTATTGATAAAAATTGCATAGTTGTGACGTCATCATATTATTAACCGGAACACTTTCACTGGCAAAACACCGCTCGGGCCTGAGAAAATGCAACATCAACGTCTTCGTGCAACAATTGTTTTGATCTGTCAGTCGGCAAATGTTATGAAGAGCCTGCCCTCTTCATCGTATTGGAATATAATCTTGAGCTAGTTGTGGTCGGCCATGTACTGTCTATGAGACATCTTTCATTGTTATTTCTTTAGAATTCTACAATGGACTAATTGCATTTCATTGCACCTGCACCATATAAAATGTAAATTTTGTTCAAGCGAGTTCGCACGGTTGGAGTTCCAAGAGTAAAGTTGTAAATTAAATCTACATGTACGTAATGCAGATTCTTCCGTGCAATTAGCACGTGACACGTGTTCATTTAGAGAACTAACTTTTGGGATTTACATTATTTGTTGTTCGTGCATTTTTAAGTAATGCACAGGTTTCAAATTGAATCATCAACAACATAATCGTGGATAACTTTTCTACTAAAGTGCAGAGGAATGTAATCTTTGTTTAAAGTTTAAGAATTTAGATTTGAAATCAATGAATGTCCTGAAATTCCCGCGCCTTCTAACAAGTTTCAATTCCCGACCGTTCCGTTTCCCATTAATGAATAAAAGTTAGGTGACTTTAGTTAAAGTTAGGTTATATCGTACCTACAGACATGCTTTACCATTACAGTTTTTCATTTTTGTAATTGATGTTACAATAGTTAGAGAAACTGCATAAATTGCATAACTTGATTAATATCAACAATACTTTCTTTGTCGGTTTCAGACGCGAGAAAATGTCCCATTAATGTACAGGTGAGTCTTTCTGTAGATTTCGTAACTTGGGTTGTACCTGCACAATAAAGCCTGTTTGACAAAAATGTACAGATTAACTTCGGTATGTATAATGCGCTTATTTGTAAAGGCCTTGGTAGAAACCGCTTGTACTTAAGCGAATACTACAACAAGACACACTCGGCTGTGTATAGGATCGTTTTGCTTCTGCTTTGAGCGCTATAAGAAGCATCTCAAAGGGAGCTTCCCTTTTGTATTCGCTCTCAAATTCTAGGTTAAACGGTCCTTGTGTTAAATATGTTTTTGGACGACGGAAGATGTATTCTTAATAAGGTGTAATTTAAAAAACAGAATACAAAAAGTTAATAAATGGACGGTCCAAAAGATAAATGAACAAGCTTAAACAGTATTTAGGCCTTATTCCTTTATTATTCATCCTTAAACGTGACATGCTTATATTTATTTTATGCTCAAAGTTTTCTTTTCACGATACTTATTCTATGTTATTACAATGCTTTTCATCACAATAATTACTTTCTTTTGTTGAAAGTTGGTCTGGGAAGGAACAGGACTCTTTCCGTTTTTGAGAAAGTTGTGGAGTCTCGGCTTCGAGTTCTGGTAGGGACCAGATGTTTGGTTACGAGTTACTAATCATTTACTTTTAATTTTTTACGATTTCTATACTTTTATACAGGTGTTTATTTTGAATTAATGGTTATTTCAGCTATTTTAACAGTATAAGAGCCTCCTGACTTCTATTATTCCGTAAAACTTTTCTCTTGGTCCCTCTAAATTTATAACGCAAACTCAATTTTTAAACCCAAAAAAATACATCCTTTCAATATTTCACTGCCAAGCGAAAGAGACAGAAAACCAAGAATATTAACGACCAACATTATTAACTACTAACCAGCAATAGTTGAGACCAGGAAGTCTTGTAGTTGAGTTCGTCAAAAGTGGCCATGACCCAGGTAGGCGCTGCGCGCGCGCATGCCACGCGGATGATCCACGGTTTTGTTTGTCGACACTGCTTACGTGTAGTTTGTTACTAAGAACTTACAGACGGACCGATGCTGTAAATAGTTCGTAGAGATTGTTTACGAATAGTTTGGTATTAATAGGCATTTATTTGCCGTAAAATTATGTGTGAAAATACTGCCACTTGTAAACGTTTGAATACTTGAAATGGCTTGAAGTAATAAGGGTCATTTCTGTGTGTTTAATGTGACCAACTGCAAATAACCCTTACAAAACTATTGGAGCATACCTCCGCCATATTGCCCGGTTATATTTATTTTCAATGTTTTATTTTAATTGTGTGCTACAGCTTGAATCCCCTTTTGTGTTACAAACTTATTATTTGTGTTTGAATGTTACAGACAAAGAGTTGTTTCTGATTCGTTGCCAACAGGGCTTTGTTCCTCTAATTGAACTAGTTGATACTTTCTTCTACCATTGTAGGCTCTTACTAAACTTTTATAAAATACTTTTATGAAACGGATAAAACTTATATTAATTTGCTTCACATAAGGAAACTCAGCATTTCTTTACTCCATTATTAGAAGACTGTTGGCTTAAATTTATTTTTACAATATAAAATTTTACTTCTGAATCACGTAAAAATAAATTCTGTCGTACATTACAGTTTCCTTTTTCATTGACAATTCAATGACATAATAAAAAAATAAAAATAAAAAAAATCCAAACAAAGGTAATGAAATGCTTTCTTACACCATTATGTCTACGATCTACGCACATATAGCCTTAGAAAAATCCATCATTTTATTTACCTAGGGGCAGAAAAGTTGGCTTAATACCTTCTTTAAACATTATTTTGCGGATTCGGTATTTTTAACATTACAACGCTTAACTTGTAATGCTAATTTTATGTAAATTTATTTATATTAGGTATTATTCACGTGATGTAAATTTAACGCTAATTATTGAAACTGCATAGATCAATATAGGTATTAAATAAATATTTAATTTAAAAACAGGATCGACATTCTTAATATATAAGCATTCCTTTTAAGTTTGTTTTGTTGCACAAGCTGATTATTCAATATTTTTAATCCTGACACGTTACTTTGTCGATTTATCTGATATTTCGCCGTCAATTTACTTGTGCAGCATGAATTCATTAAACAAAAGTTGGGTAATTAGCCAGCGCTCTTTACTAGAAGTTCAAGTTCAAGTTCTGTAGGAATATGATTGTGAATGGTTTAAACCTTTTTTTCTTATACAGAGTGGTTTTTTGAGAAGGGCGGTGATGGCCAAGGCCGTAACCACGAGAGTTAGGGAAAAGTCGTGAAAGGAGTCATGCCCTCGATTTATAAGAAAACAATAACTGCATATTTATTTTTTTCAAAAATCTTTTACTTATGACGGAAATCGACCCCGATGATTTTTCAAAAAAATTACATCCTGTTTTATTGATCCAATGGATTCTGTTGCTGAAAAGGATCAATCTTTGTAAATAAACGTTTTAACTATTTTAACTATTTTATATTTCTACACGGAAGCAATCTCACCTATTATTCAAACTTTTTGGTGAATCTAAAAAATAAAAAAAAGAATTCATTTAATCTTTTTTCGAATAATTGTTTTGTTTCGTATTGAGCTGTTTGTGTTGGTTTATGACAATAAAAAGATCTTTCTAAAAATGGTTTTATCAAAACCTGGATGATTTGATTTGATGGAGGCCTATTTTTTTTAATAGTAGAAGCATACTTAGCTGGTATCAAAACAAATACCCTCAGCGGTCTTGACCATCGAAAAAAGTGCTTAGAACTATGGCGAGTAACTTAAAGGGACTGGAAGTTACAAAAAACCGTTGACGCAAAATCCACAAATCGTCAACGAAGATTTAGAACTCGCAATATTGACGTTTTCCGAAGCATATCCGAGTGCTTCAACTCGTGAAGCAGAAACGAACCTTCAAGTTTCCCGGAGCACCATTCATGCAGTTCTTCAAAAACATAAATACAAGTGCTATCGTTATGGACGAGTTGTTCAAAACTTTCATCCAGGTGATAATAAGAGGCTCCTGTAGTTTTGCCACTGGCTTAGGGAAAGAATGGATAGTCATCGAAATTTTTTGTTCATAATCTTATTTTTCGACAAAACAAACTTCTCAAATAACGGAATGTACAATCGGAAAAATGAACATAACTGGTCTCAAGAGAATCTATTGCGAACACGTAATGATATCCCCAGATTAAATTTTCGTTTAACTGTTGGTGTGGAATCCTAGGAAGATGGATTTTGTTCATAAAGATTTACAACGGCCCTTTAAATGCCACGATGTATGTCGTAATTTTAAACAACGTGTTTGAAGAAATGGTGAATTTGCCAATAGCCAGGATACGGGATCTGTATTTCCAGCAAGACGGGGCCCCAGCTCATAACAGCCGTATAGACATATGCTGAATGAACATTTTGGAGATAGATGGATTACCACTCATGGTCCGCTGAGATGGCCGGCAAGTACACCCGATTTTACGCCTCTTGATTATTTCCTAGGGAGTTACGTCAAGAACGAACTTTACGAAGCTCGTTACGAAACAGTTGATAGATTACAAAGCTTATTGCTTGATATTTGATCGAGGATAAATCCTGTCATGGTATCAAATGCAGTAAACTCTCTAGAGAGACGTATAAACTTATGCATTGGAGTCAATTGAAACCATTTTGAGCAACTTATTAGTTAGGTAAAATTGAGATACTAAAAGTAAATCGTAAAAACTTGCTGTTTCCTTTCATTTTTTGTAAAACGTTTATTTGCAAAGATTGATCCTTATAAGCAACAAAATCCATTGGTTCAATAATACAGGATGTCATTTTTTTATTAAATCATTCGGGTCCTGTTCCTTCAAAAGTAAAAGATGTTTGAAAAAATAAATATGCAGTTATTGTTTTCTTATAAATCGAGGGCATGACTCCTTTCACGACTTTTCCCTAACCCTCGTGGTTTCGGCCTTGGCCATCACCGCCCTTTTCAAAAAACCACCCTGTATTACGGAACCTCTAGTTACGTATTACGAGTATAAGACAAACAAAACAACTTAAGCTCAATATAAAGTACTTCATATTCACTTAAAACTGTAATTGTCTCAGTCAATCATTTCTTATTGCATCCCCGTATGGGTTGGCGCTGGTAAAGTCATTATGCTGGAATTGGAAAGAGCACAACGTGCAATACTCAAGGTCATGACGTTCAAACCCATTCGCTACTCTACTTCATCCTTATATAATGAGTGTCAAGTATTAACTGTGCGTCAATTATTTATTCTCAGATCCATTGTCAGAAAGCACAGAGATTTGGCACTTGAGCCTTGTCTCTTGACTAAACGTTCGAGAGTAAAAGTCTGTCACATAAATAGTCACAGAACTTCTGCTGCCGCTAACCATTTTGACATCCTATCCTCAAAAATATATAATAATATTCATAAAAGCACCTCAATTTATGCATTAAATATTTTTGAAATTAAGAAAAAATTGACTAACTACCTCTTAAACTTACATTATGAAGAAATCGAAAATATTCTTATTTAGGTCCTTTAACAAATTTCACTAAATTATATACTCATAAAATAACTCAAAAAATACACTCATACACTTGTCACCCAACAAATACACTCCTCACTCACACCCACACCCTTTCACACACTCCTCCTCATATTTACAAAAATGTTTTATGTTTATTTTTAAATTGATTTTTTCTACTTGTGTGACACAACTCCCAATACATTTTTTCAATTGCCTTTCATTAGGAATCACTGGCTCTGATAGCACACCTACAGTAGTTTCGGAGTCAGGGGTATTCTCTCATTGTGACCTCTATATGTAACCTTTAGATTTAAGTTTAAATATTTTGTAAATTGTTTGGTTACAAATAAATTATTATTATTATTATAAAAATTTTTTTTGATATTTAAATTTTATCAATATGAATCCCACACGAATATTATTTTAAAAATCAATTCAAATTATATTCAAATTGTATTCCATCCATTCCTAGATACATGCAAGTTTTATGTAAAAATCCTTCAGAGGTCTGCGAAGCCGCAGGGGAAACCAATTTGTAAGTTTCGCTTCGCGTGGTTTATGTACAGTTGGATGAGAAGAGCGTATTCCGTCTTGTGGCCTGAGGCACATGCACGCTGCGACAACGCAACCTCATTGGCAGCCAGTGAGGATTTTGTCTTGTAGTGTTTGGTTCAAGCCCTCAGTAAGGTTAATATTTTTATTCGAATGTAAGTGAAAACAACAATTCTTGGTGGGTCCTTGTTCTTCATCAAACTACGTGATATATATTTATATATTATTAGTGTGGTTTTATCTTGTTTAATTTATCGTATAATTTAATTGAAATAAGCCCGAATATAAAAACAAGTAGACGTAGAAAGACCCGTGAGTGGGACGTATAAGAACGCAAGTTCAATTCCACCTCGTAAATATTTAATAGCATTCTATCTTCCTGTGTAAATAAAAATCAGAAAAAATTCTTAACAAAAATCAGCTTCCCGTATATAGTGTTCTTCTCATAAATAAGTAAATAATCCGAGACTGATCCGTTGGTTTTAATACTTGTATCAAAGGGACACTGAACAGCACGCAACTAAACATTCTGCCGCAGCCTACTAGATCCAGTTGACTCACCAGCTCACATAATTTCGTGTAGAGTCTCTTAAAATGTAGTTGTGGAAATATTTAAATTAGCAAAATAAAAAAAAATACAAATTTCAATTACAAGGTAATTTACCTTATGATTGAAAAAAGTCCTTATAATATTATGAATGAAATGAAATGAATGTCATTTATTGGAGCATAGACAGAGATTACATTAGACGAAAAATACAATTTTTTTTATTTTTATTAAATAGTGATTTTCTAATCTATGCCACCAATTGGGCGTTACTCAGATTTGTAGCCAAAGCTTCGCCTGGATGCCATGACGCTGGTTTTCAGTCGCACCATGCTGATAGTATTATGGGTACTGGACACCAATATTTAAGGATATGCATGTACAAACTACAAAAATAATACGTACTGTGTATATACATATACTGACATAACAGCATGTTTTCTGAACTGGTCTAGTGAGCTATCCTATTTCTGTTTTCTCATATTTTATTAATAATGTCAGTGTATTGTAAAGAACTGATTATTAAGTTTTTAATCCTTTTTATTGTAAGTTCGAATGTGTGAAAAAAAATATTTAAATATATGTACGTATATTAGAGGACTAATGAAATTTTCTGTTTCAACTTATCGCATAAACCACATTAGTGCCGCACCGGCTCTGCGACCAATTAGCGTAATGACAGCAAGGCGTCATATGAAGTATTTAAATAACAAAATATCTTGCATCAGATGCAGATCCTGAAGTCAGTTTATACTGTATTACAGCCGAGTAGCGTCTGTGGCAATAGCCCTGCCTCATACGCCGGAAGTCCCAGCTGCGAGTCCTGTTCAGGGCTTTCATTTGTTCTTCGGGTCATGGTTGTTTATGTATGGTGTTTATTCTGGGTTCCCCCAGTACACTGTATGGTCCTTGATAAACACAAGCTCTGCTTACTTTGGAGCCATACAGTTGGTGTTTGTCTGGGGATTTATTTATTTATTATTATTTAGCAAATACCAGTTTTGGCATTTTATTTCATCTGTAATTTTTATTTAGTTCTTCTAAGTAATACATAAGACTTTAAGAAATGTAAGATTAGATTACGCTTAAGATGACTGATTGTAATGTCATCTTGTCATCTTAACAAGGAAAATGCATCATTGTTTGAATGGTAACAGAGTCACGGCTTTGGGTGACAAAATTATAATATAAACAAACAATAAGTATTTATTGGAACTTGAAATAAAAAACAAACTTAATTAAAATACTTTTTTATTTACGCTTTTGTTTCATTGGATATTGTTATAGGTTTTAATCAACTCTTAATGTGAAATATAGATGTTATATTTCACGGGTACAATTTTATAGTAGGTCTCGAATGTTGATGTACTTAATAATAAAAATAATAAAAAATCCCCAGACAAACACACCAACTGTGTGGCCCCAAAGTAAGCAGAGCTTGTGTCATGGATGACCATACAGCGAACTGGGGGGGAACCCAGGATAAACATACATATATAAATAAAAACAACCATGACCCGTGAACAAACATCTGTGTTCATCACACAAATGAATGCCGCGGCCAGGACTCGAACCTGGGACCTTCGGCGTATGAGGCAAGGCTAGTAACCACTACGCCACTCGGTCGGAGTTTTATGTTTATGAAGTTTCTTGTCAAACTTGCAAAGGTTAAAAATTAACACAATTCCACGCAACGAAAAAATTTGGAACATTGTCAATCTGTTCCGTCAAATAGAACAACAATACTTGTAATTGAAATTTTTAGTAGAATCGACTGAAAATTTAGCGTACATGTTAATTTTCAGTTTCGAATCTCGGTAGTAGCAGGCTTTTTATCGCTTGAAAATACTTACACATAACTTTGTCAATGTCCAATAAAAAAATATTAAAAAAACTTGTCGCTTTTTGATTAGTATATGTTTTTCCGTCAACTGATTTCTCTATTATTTATTACTGATTTTTTGTTCCCCTCCACGGAGAGCGCAGGAGGAATTAAAAAATGCTCTTACGCATACTCCGCGCGTGCGATCGGAGTTATGTGGGAATCGTCACTCCGAGACTATCAGAGTCTATACCCACTAAAAAAACCCCTGAATGACTCGTGCAATTTTTTGCCACACAGCCTTCATCTGAACGACGGCCAATTGGAGAAAGAGGCCAATTAAATAAAATTAAAATAAATATTAAAGAAGTTAAATTAATTCGAGTTAAGATTACAATTAGAATTTGCGGCCAGAAGGGCTTCAAGATCCGATGTCAGTCTGGTGGAAGAGTACGCTTGCGCATTCCTTGGCCTAGCGACTTTGAACTTCGAATCTAAGACAGGAGTAGTATATGAGGCTGAATCTTGAACTAGAGGAATGGGACGGGTTTCGGAGCGTTTGAAGAACGCTTCAGAGAGTGTTTTGAGGTGTTGTTGTACTGTAGGCAGTTCAAGATCTCTGTGCAAGTCCGCGTTACGCACGTACCACGGTGCGTTTGTGGCCCTGCGGCAAAAGAGATTTTGAACTAACTGCAGTTTGTGCAGGAGGGAGGCACAATTCTTTCATGGAATGTATAAAACAAGCAGCCTGCGATTACGGCGCGCAGTGATCCGTCGCCGGCGCGGCGTGATCAAAGACTGCGCACGACTGAGTGTAGTCGTAGGCCTCGGAGCCGTGACTCATGAAGTAGTCACTGCGGCCGTGATAAGGGAGACAATATTGTGTTCTGATATTACTCGGTAATACAACTGTTTAATCCAAGTGAATTCGTGAATTGCTGAAAATGCACATCTTTTAAATTTTGCGGGCGTCCTTGTGGATTGAATCTGTATTGCTTTAAAGCTAAGTGAACCTCCCACAGATATATAAATAAAAAACCATGAACGGAAAACATTAATACGAGGAATATTACATGTTACCAAAATACAACATGAACACAAAACAAGTAAAATGCTTAAGTAGTCAGAAATACATCTCTTCCTCGTGATGTAAATCAAGATTTTGCCAGGAATACTTTGCTTCATCCTAATTTTATCACACTCAAAAGATCATAACTCTACTCGAGTATGCGGGCTCTAACGTTGCTCAAACTTGGAAACCAATAATGTGAAATAACGTCGTTTTCTTTGTTCAGTAGTCCAGAGGCAAGCTTGTACGTAGGTACTGAAAATAGAAAAGTATCCCAACTAAGCCCCAGCCACGAGGTTTGTGCTTACAAAGTACTTAGCTTAAGACAGAAGTTAGCGTCCGATTTGAAATTATTGTCATAGTACTGTTCGAGTTGTCATTATTTTATTAAGGTCGAATTGGTTCATCGTAGGTGTAGCCACAGCAAATTGAACCTACTTCCCGTGGTCTACTGTCTTCTTTTAGTACAAGTGATCCTGAAATGTAAGCACAATCAAACTACCAATAACTCTTTATTTATAAAGCGCGATCAAAGAATTGACTTTCAATAATAATATATTTCTATATAATAATATACCTCAATTCTACAGTGCGAATAGGAGATCGGTAAAGATTTCATAAACATAACGCTCGATTCTGGCAATTGCTCAGTTTACTGGTCAGCTGGCTTTTGCTGATCTATGGGAACCAAGTATCCCAATTCAGAGTTAATCGTATTTGTCATTTTTTTTCCCAGACACCAACTGTATGGCCCTTGTATGTATGTATGGCCCTATAGAGCTTGTGTTATGGATGACCAAACAGTGAACTGGGGGGGAGGGGACCCAGAATAAACGTACATATAAAAATATCTTTATATATTTATTTATTTATTAGGTCACCAACAGAGTGTACATCAAAATAAGCATAGTATAACAAAAACAAAATTACATTCTAAATGCCACTCTAATTACAGGTGACGTCGACATCTTTAAATTATACAACTGTAACACACACTATAAGTAATTGTAAATTACTATTCAAATTTAACTAATTTATTTATTTATAAAAAAATAATTTAATACCAAAATATTCAATGAACAAGAGAATAGGGATGAGATTATCAATATAAGTTTAAAGTTTTTTTAATAAAATTATTTAAATACAAAAATATGCAACAATATAAAACGATCAAGAGAAACATGTGTAACGTTATAATTAATAAATTAATTAACTAAGTAACTTTTTTGTCAGTGTAAAATTATAAAATTATTGTTGAAATTATTGACAACAACCATGACCCGATGTCGAACATTTATGTTCATCACACAAATGAATGCCCCGGCCAGGACTTGAACCTGGGACTTACGGCGTATGAGGCAAGGCTACTAACTTGTCACCTTAAACTTAAGATATGTAATGGTTTTAAAATAAAATTTCATTATTTAAATGAAACCTTACTCCAGTGTAACTTTCATTCACTTTAGTATGTAGGCACATCAAACGCCTCCGACCAAGAAGGGGTTCGAGGAACTCATCGAATATGTTATTTATTGAGTACGCATAAATAAACATTCAATCAGATCCAATTTATGCGATCGCATTCCAGACTTTACGCATCGGAGAGAATTGCTCAAGAATTTCACGTGAGCTTCAAATAAAACTGCTAATTCGATTCCATTTGTGTCTTGATTCGTGAAATCAGTACTATGATTGTATTAGTAGATATTTTTGTAGGGCCTGGATTAATTTTTTTATTTGGTTTATTTAATTATAACAGGAAGATCAGCAGCCAAAACAATAGATAACACCAGTTGCTTTAGTGAGCCAATTATAGATCCTCACCAATAAAAAACAAATAAGATTATGTATGTTATCTTTCGATAGGAGTAATTGAGATAACATCTATCACGGTTAGAAAATCCGTAAACACTACTGATTTTTTATATCACTACATATTCAGTTCCATCCACTTTTGGATGAACAACACTAACACAATTATTTTGTCTGTGTCATAAATGATGAAAAAAAAAATTTTACCAAGAAAAATTTAAAGATAACGGTTCGCTTTACTTTGCGAGGCGAGTGGACAATCTACTCTACTATAACATTGCATTACTTGGCCACATTTATTTACATACGAAACAAAACTAAAGATACATTTTGTATACAATATATAATAGGAAAGATCAACCTGTGAATTCGCGAAATAAAAAACACTTAAGGTTTTTAGAGTAATTGTGAGCACAGCACGTCTTTCTTGTTCCAAATTCAGAGCATCAATAATACATCATAATCATACTAACAAATTAAATTAGAATATTGTAGGAAGTAGATATAAGTTTAGCCAATTATTTGTAATTAATCAATGGTACCCAGAGGAAACGATTGGTATTTAATATATATTCGCGGTAATTATAGAATATCAGATAGTTCTGCTTTGTGGCACAGACCTTGCTATAATGTGCTTGTTATTTGCGTTAGTGTTGTTTTAAGTTAAGACCTGTACAGCTGTAGGCAGAGCAAGCTGCGGACTGGTGTCAGACTGGTGGCAGTGTTCATATTTTGCCAAAAAAATACATAGTAAACTGTGTTAGACTTTTCCTTGCCTTTCGTAAAGGTTTAATTTGCAAAACGTCCGTGCCCTTTACATTCCATTATTTTTCGTCATCCTGTGTAAATATTCATGTTTTCTGTTTAAATATCACATAAATTGTGTCCTTTCAGACTGTGAGCAAGCTGCTGCAGTCATTCTTTTGACATTATTGTTACTTCAGCGTGTCTTTTAGCAAATAAATTTGTCTGTTACACGACTGTTTATAAATTGTATTTGAAATGTTATAAAAAATCGTAAATAATGATGCACAAATGTATTCATAAGTATATTATGATTATTTTCTTTATTAATTTAATAATTGATGTACACACAGAAAAAAGAGTAATACAAATGACTTATCGACTAATAGAGTACAAAGCTTATTTCTAATTTTAAAAAAAAGATAACATCGCCCTATACAGTAGGGCGCCCTATACAATAGGGCGATGTTAGTGCGTACAAAATATACATAAACTACATTCAACTACATATAATTAATAATTTGTTTATAACTTTATATGTTGTTCAATAAAGAATAATTAAACCTCTTTGAACCTAAGGCCACCATATACAAATATCTGTTCTTAAACAAAACATCAGAGCGACTCTCCTTTCAACAAACTTTTTTTCTCAAGAAAGTTAACTTCAAAAAGCCCAGTTGGACCTCAAAAATCGAATTTAGAAACTAGCACAAGCATCGCCATAATATAATGTAATCCTGCGTCCTCTGGTGTATTATGTAAATTGTTATGAACGCGGTCTATCATGATACAGTTTATTACATAAAGGACTTCAAAAGGTCCCAAAGGAATACTAAAATCCGCGCGGACCGGTTTAGTTAACCTTTTTGCATTAATCTTTTTTAGCTTTTCCAATATCCTTATATGAATTTTTAACAAACATGTGGCACAGATTACACACTGGCGTTGAGAACATTACAATTTGTGAAAGAACAGTTGAGAACAAAGTTTTGATAAAAATTAAAAGTAGTAAGTAAGTAAGTCATAATAAGCAACGGACACCGGATAACAAACAAATGGCGACGCGTCAGTACTCGATACTCAATATGACAGCTAATATTAATATATAAGATATATATAAGATCTACGGCTACAGGTGTCCCTGAGGACGGATGCCCATTATCATCGCGTGGACTCGTGCTGGTTGACCAACTACGAAAATAGTATATTAAAAAAAAATTTAAATTGTGTTTTGAGTTGTACTGTATTTTGTTTCTTAATAAAACCAAATCACACACTTAATTGTTCCTGGGTATTACTTATTGTTAGTAGGTTCGATTCTAAGTCAAAATCTTCATATTTGTGAAATAGAAAAAAAAGAAATACCTTCCCTTTTCCAATCGCAATATAAAGCTCTAACTTTGTATATTTCTGCCATTTCTTAAATATGATTGTAAATCAGCCCTCGCAGGAGACGCTAGTTGCGTCTCCTGCGAGGGCTGATTTACGGCTACACCTAAAAATACCGGTCTGGCCTTCCCTCGGAACGTGATCTTCGCTATACAGAATTTTTTACGTTAAAATATAATAAAGTAACGCGAAAGAAATCTTTTTAATATTAAAATGTGGAAGATTTAGGAGTACGTGGTAATGAGGGTGAAAGAAATTCATTTAATTCAATACCAAGAAATCAAAATGGCTAAAAGAAATTCATTTTGACATATTTATTTTTGTGGCTTTACATTTTGCCCTTATTTAATAAGGTTCTGCATCTAATCGTGATATGAAAGAAAAAAAAATATTTCAGAATAATTTTTTAAGACAGTAGAAGTAGTAAGAAGCTATCGACAATACCTACATATCTGTCAAGTTGAAGACGGCAATCTCGGCAACAAGGGCTTTGTCCTCAAGCTTTTGATTTCATACCTGAGTAGTAGAGCTCGGAAGGTTGAGGTTAACCATAGAAGCTCGTCTGGGCTGGTTGTGGAAATGGCGGTACCAAGGTTCAATTCTGCGCCAATTTCTTTTCCTAGTCTATGTAAATGATGTATCTTTTATAGTTTATATACATCATACATTTTTTAAATTAAGAACATGAACAATTCTGACGATGTCAACAATGCTTTCTGTAATGTTGAGCTGTGGTTTAATGTAAATAATCTAGCGTTTAATGACAAAAAACACATGTCTCAACTGGCCAGTAGACTTGGTCCTGCAGCGTTCGCAGTTTAGAAAATTCGCTCACTAACTAATGTGCGCATACAGCCAAGATGGTGTATTTAGGTCTTTTCATAGTTTAATGTCTCACTGTGGGGAAATGCCGTAGAAATCGACATGATCTTCACTCTTCATAAATGGGTAAATCGTGGAATATATTACCTTAAACGTAATATTTCGTTCGAATAAAGATTGGTATATGAACCCGTGCATCACAATATATTAACGAAAATATTTTGTATATTTACTAGAATTTTATTAAGTTTAAAACTTAGAAAAATAACTATTTATGAGAACTAGGAACGACCGTAAGTTAGCGATTCTATAGTTTAGGCTGGCTAAAAGCAGTAAATAACCCAACTAGCACATTAGTAAAAATTGTAGCTAAGTTTATGACTCAAAGTTCTTTATCGGTGCTATTTGAGTAAAAATTACAACTTCTTACTGCATAGGAGTGGTAAATATAAATAAAGTCTATAAAATGGTCTATGGGTTCCAAATTTTCAATTAATACCACCTACAGGGTAAAGTTGAGCCCCTTACCACTGTTGTACCACTCTAAGCTACAGTGCGAGTGTGAATTGCTACTTTAAGTGGTAATTTATACCTGTAGTGCGTCTTATAGCTAAAAACGAGAAGCAATAACCACCATTACGCCCAACATTTCTAAAAGGAAGCAAAATCAACTCTTAAACCACTGGAATATCTAGAAGGATGATAAAATGAGCCTTAATGGCATCATTGGTTCTCATTATTTTCTTCTGAAGTTTTAGAGGAAGGTTCCGTAGAATGTTCAATATTTGTTATTGTGGAATTTACCCAAGGTTTAACTTGTGAAGGTTTACGATGTCTTAATTAGGTACCTTTGTTATAAAAATAAAAAAATACGCGATACATTAATATTTTATTAATATTATTATTAGACTTTAATTATCCTAAATTCATTTTTATCTGATAATCAACATTTAGAACACAATTTGGTTTTTTTTTAATTTGATTTGCTTGTACCTCAATGACACGTTAGCCAAAACCAATATTTTACAATTGCGCGCATTCAACTTTTGGAATTAGAACTCATAATAATTAGATTCATATAAATTGTGTTCTGAGTGTTGACCGACAAAGGGAAATAAAATACATTTTTAACAGCTATCTTTTATTTAAAATTAAATAATTAGGTTATTACTTTTACAAGGTAACAACCATATTTGCATAATGTTGATCTAAAATAACATTTCACTTATAAAATTCTTAAAAGGAAAGCGCTTCTGTAGTTTTTGTGCCTTTTGGATTTTAACGAATTATTATATAATTTTCGGTGCTTGACTCTTTGGCAGTGTTTGGTTTGCATGGCAAAGTATTGTATGCTACATCTGTAGTTCCTTTCAATAGCTGAAATGAAAATATAATTGTATTAAAATATATAATACTTAACCAATATTGAGTGTATTACATTATGTTTGTCCAAAAAAAGGTTTTTGTATTGTCAATTGAGCCCTAAACTATTTTCCCTACTAAAACAAAAGAATCATACATAAAGTAAATAAAATTCACTCCTATGGCCCTTCTCTGGACCACTTAGTAATAAAAAAGGTGATTTTTAGCACTTTGAACAGCAAAAATTGAAGTAAGCGGGTGAAAATTATTACCTTTAGTAACAAAACGATTCGCCATCTTTAATGGAATGTTTTTATGAAAATCTAACCTCTTATTTACATTATTTTTACTAAACATGTTTTTGTTATAACAAAAGAAGTGATTTTACAACTATACTACGTAAATTCATTATAAATTCTTGTTATACCAATTATATTCTTGGTCATTTTTATTAAAACTACTATAACCATATTTTATTTACACTGTTTTTTGTTGAAATTCTCATGAAATCAATATGGCGTGGAAATTTACTTAATACACAATATACGCATTTTGCAGTAAAGTTAAGATACCACTTGATTTTTCAGTACAGATATAACAAATAGTTGAATAAAAGTATTTGGTACTTACAATTATGTTTTGTAGTTGTCACTTAAAAACTGTCACACGCCATTAATATTCTCAACATTGCAACTACAGAAACGAAACGTACGTATGAATGAACAAAATCTAATCGTTCACTCAACCGTTCAATCAACAGTTCAATTAAAGTGGCAAATCAGGGGCGCAGGCGCTGCAATTTGCACCTTTAGTCACAAAATGATACGCTCTAGACCTGCTATGCGATGTGCCCACTTAGGGCCATATCTGTTGCATAAGGGGTCTAGAGCAGGATATAGACCTTATCGTTAGCACCTTAAGTTGCAATATGATACGCTCTAAAGCTTATTCGCTTATTCGCTTTGTGCTAGTTGGGAATGTATTGGAATGTCAAAACGTTGTTACAATTAAATACTGAAATCGGATCAATAAGTTTAGGAAAACTATTAAGGAACACTATGTCAAAAAGCTTATTGTAATGTCAAAGATTGTTTGGATCTGTATCTCGAAATATCTAAAGCGTCATTGTCACTAAAGTACGTCTTCTTATGGTAGCGTCGGGTGACGGTCGCTCACTTCCCTCTAATATGGTTGAGGAGGGCGATGGCTGGATCCCGCGTTAACTCGTGAACGGGTCCCGTTTGAGGGTGTACGTCGTTTGAATACTTGGGAGTCTCCCACTTGCCCAGCTAACATATGCAGGTAAGAATAATTTTGTATAGACACTGTAAATTTATTTTTAAAAAATAAACTGTGAAGTTTCTTGCCAGTTCTTCTTCACAAAGCTTTTCCCGAACTGGTGGTAGAGTCATGACTTATTTGACGTCAAGTTATTGTCAATGTTTGAGAAATAGAAATTTGAATGACAAAAGGGCTTTGGATTGAAGACCCACAGGCTATTAATTTTGCTGTTTTTTAAAAACAAATTATAAATACTATGTTAACAGCTTGGCTGCGGCATGACGTGAGCACGTACAGTTAGCTGCCGTGTGTGGCTTTCTTTCATGTCGCCGTCAACTAGTATACTTTCTACTCTTTTTTCATAAATGAGCGCCGAGAGGTTTACTTTCCGCCAAAGTGTTTGCCTTACGGTCTACCTGTAATAACTTCTTAATAGCCGAAGCTTAGGTGTATTTGTGCAATCTCAATAAATATGAAAAAAAACAAGACTTTTGTCAAGTACAATTTTTTTTCCTTTGATAAAAAAACATAATTTGAATCCTTTTTATTTATGAAGAAATTTCAGCATTTTAATTATAAAACCAATAAATTCTTATTATTTTGTTACAACAGCTTCCGAGATTTGACTTATACCACTGGAAGACCTAAAGCGCTGTTTACACGGTGGGAAAAAGTTCTTTGATTATTGTGAGTTTTAGAAAGCGTAATGCCGACAGTGTCATTGGTGGTGTTAAAAAGTCTTCCCTTTTTAAACTCCCGTTGCTTTCAAATTCGATCGGGTGCAAACTTCTTTAAATGACAAAACGTGAAGTTCGTTTTAGAAAAGTAATATAATAATAATAATGCCGCAACTGTTCCAGTTGTACAAATTGAATTATTGAAATTAGAGACTCGACAAACGTATTGCGTGTTTGTGTGGACACATTTGATTAATCGATTATACATGACTTTTCAATTAATTTGGAACAATTCATTTTGAACAATAGACAAATAAAATAGTATTTTATTCAAATAAATATTTAAATTTAATTAAAGAAATTGATGTCAACAATAATGACAATGATAATAAATTGCTAGTATTTCCAGAAATGTATATTATCAATTTGTTACAAAGCGTACATAAATAATCGTGAGACCTTTTTAGAATATAGAATAATTTTATAATAGGTATCTTTAAGATATAAGACATAATTATTATATAATTCTTGTTATTTGTAAACTAGTTTTGGACGTTGCTATTTCGGGATATGATGGTATGAAATTATCTACTTATATTAATTGATATAAAAATGTTTGTTGCTACATTTTACTTTTAGTGTAGTGATGACTACATTTAAACATGCAGTAGTTGTAATTGGAGTGAAGTGAAGAC
This sequence comes from Marasmarcha lunaedactyla, assembly GCA_923062675.1. NCBI lineage: Eukaryota > Metazoa > Arthropoda > Insecta > Lepidoptera > Pterophoridae > Marasmarcha > Marasmarcha lunaedactyla. The sequence goes on from OV281341.1 coordinate 1,762,056, forward strand.
CTGTAATTGGTCAACTGCTATTTTTTATATTAATTTATTATGTTGTAATGTAAATGTTGACCTTACAAAGATAAATAAATAGAAAATAAAAAAAAATATTTACATTTTCACTGTTCAGGATTCACATGTAGTTATAATAGGTACCTATGAAACTGCCGTTTTGCCGTACTGGCCATTTCAAATGAAAATATTTTTTTTTGACTGATAATTCTAATTTCAAATTAATTTTATTTGACAAACATATAATTCTTTTTCTAAAATCTTCATTTGTTTAATAGTTAGTGTTTTGTTTTCAACGCATTCGAACATTTTTCGTCATCATGGATAAGTAAAAAATTCGAGTAATTATGGAGTATGAGTACCGTCGTGGCAGCAAAGCGGCACAAGCGGAACGCAACATCAACGACGTTTACGGAGCGAACACTACAAACGAACGCACCACCCGTTCTTGGTTTACCCGCTTCCGTTCTGGAAATTTTGACCTGAAAAATGAACCCCGTGGTCGTCCGAAAACTTTGGTCGACAATGACGAATTAAAGGCAATTGTGGAAGCTGATGAAACTCAATCCACGGCTGAATTAGCAGCAGCTTTCGACGTTAGCATCAAAATAATATTGGTCCATTTGCGTCAAATTGGCAAGGTAAAAAAGCTTGACAAATGGGTACCCCACGAACTCAATGACCGCCAGCGCGAAGTACGCGTGGAGACGTGCCTTGCACTGCTCAGCAGGCATACAAATGAAGGAATTCTGAACCGCATTGTTACTTGTGACGAGAAATGGATCCTGTTTGACAATCGTAAGCGCTCAGCAAGTTGGTTGGACCCTGGTTCAGCACCCAAACAATGCCCTAAACGAAAACTTACCCCTAGAAAAGTGATGGTCACTGTTTGGTGGTCTAACGCGGGTGTAATTCATCACAGCTTCTTGCCAAATGGGACAAGCCTTACTGCAGATGTGTACTGTGAAGAACTGAACACAATGATGGAGAAGCTCGCACGTCTCCAACCAGCTTTGGTCAATCGTTCGGCTCCACTGCTCCTGCACGACAACGCGCGACCTCATACTGCACAGCAGACGGTCTCCAAGCTACAAGAGTTGGGGTTGGAAGTTCTCCGTCATCCGCCGTACTCACCAGACCTTGCGCCTACAGACTTCTACTTTTTCCAGAATTTGGATAACTTCTTGGCGGGAAAAAAATTCAATGCCCGAGAGGCAGTACAAAATGCCTTTGAAGAATTTGTTGCCTCCCGTCCAGCTGATTTCTTCAAGAAAGGCATCAATAAGCTACCAATGCGTTGGCAAAGATGTATTGATTGCATGGGTGATTATTTTGATTAATAGAAATAAAAAATATATAAAAAAATTACGCTTCATTTATTTCGTGAAAAACGGCAATTTCATAGGTAAAGATGTATAGTTTAAATGAAATGAACAACTTAAAGCCAGTCTCTAAATTATTTTACGGTGTACGTAATAGGCCATCTGTCACTTCGATATAAGAGGAGTTAAGATCATATAGTAAATACAAGACTCACCTAATGTTGTGGCGCGGACACTTCACGAAGAATGTGACTAGTTTGCGTGATAGGTTCTAATTCCCTGTCTTGTTGTAAATAGTCAAACTACGGCATATTTAGAACATCACCACGTGGGTCTGAAAGCTTGCGTGAGCCTTACTTTAGAGTCTAAGTGGGGACCATATTAGATCTCAACTGAAATAATTAATCAGAGTTGTGTTCGACTAAGGTCGTTAAAATTTATGTTAACCGAAGCAGACAAAATTTAAACTACAAAAACTTCATTGCGGTCCAAAAAAATATAAACTTTCCTCACTTAATTAGGCAGATAACGTTACATTCGGTATGTAAAATGTGACATATTTTGAAAATTTGCGGCTTGTACTTCAATGTAGGTGTCTGATAGCATCGTAGCGTATATTCACGGAACCGGGCAGATATCGTGTTCACACAACGTCAACGTCGCCGACAACTGCACGGGTATGCTGCTACGCGCTTCAACGACTCATCCGACTACGAAACTTATTTTCCTTGTAGTAAGAATCCTTGAATATGGTTTTTCCTATCTCATTTGGGTGCGGAGTTGAAGCTTTAAAAATTATGTATCGAAAAAATATTCCATACCGTCTGTAAAAATAATTAGTAAGCTTCCAAAGTAATATTCTGTCAATCGAGTTTGGTATATGAGAAAAAAACCTAAAATGATTTAGATGTTAGGTTCTTAAAATAAATTTATCCTTATGAAATAAAATTTCTACGACGAAAGAATTTAATTAATATTTGTTACATAACCTGAGTAGTCTCTGGTGATATTCGTTAAGTTACCCTGATTTGTTGTTCCTCTACTTCTCCTTGAGGTACAATAATTCTTTGCTTTTTAAGTTTGACCAATAAATACTAAAAAGATTTTTAGATTTATATTCAAGTTAACTATTTCCGCCCAAAAATATATATTCAACCAATAACAACCAAAACAAATAAAACCATAATTGCGATGCAAATTTTCAGCAATATGCTTTCTTTATTTCTGCTCGCACTATAATAGTGTCGCACTATAATATTGTCGCACTATAATAGTGTCGCAAATTGATTGTTGCATTGAGATTAGAAACAAACGTAACGTTGTTAACGTAACCTTCTTGGTGCTTTTTTTACGTATTTTGTTTCCTTCCCTTCAATTATATAACTAATAACAAAAGTGTCAATTAAATTTTAAAATAGGTAAGTACTTACCGACCTGACTAAAAGCGACACCCCACAATAATGCAACCTTCATCTTCAAAGTGATTCATTACTAACCTAACCCAACCAACACTGCAAACTCTCATATCGCGCACTAAAAATGAAACTTGGCAAAATTATTAGAATATTTGACTAATTCATCGACCAAAAATCACGTTTTTATTTATTGTGATCGAAGACCACCTACAACACGTTGTGGAAAACAAATCCAGTAATAACCTGTTGAAGCCCGGGCGGCGAGTACTCAAGGGTCGCTTGCTTCCCTCTAATCTTACTTCCTGGTTGAGGAGGGCGAGGATTGGATCCCGCCTTAACTCGTGAACGGGTGCCGATTGAGGGTGTTCGTCGTTTGGATACTTGTGGGGAGGGAGACTTGCTGAGCTAACAGATGCAGATAATAATAATTTTGTATACACATAAAGAGACTGTAAATTTATGTTGCAAAAATCATACCCGTGAAGTTTCTTGCCAGTTCTTCTTCTCGAAGGTTTATCCGAACTGATGGTACGGTCACGCTTTATTTGACGTCAATAAGAACAAGTATATGTCAATGTTGAGACCTAAATATTTCATTTCATTACTAGCTCGGCTTATATCGCAACTGCTGGCGACTTTATAATTTTTTTTTTTATTGAAGAAGGATTAGACGTTAGACTTTATTTGGTCGCCCAATAATTTAATTCTGCGATAACTCCTAAGATATGATTTTAAAGTGTATGGTGTGAAGCGAAATTATGATGCGCATCAAATGTTGGTAACTTGCGTATTAAAACTGATAAGAAACAATATCGTATCCTTCTAAAAAGCTTATTAATAATGACGTTATATTTACATTAAAATGGGTATGTAGGCTTTCCGTAAAAGATTAACATATGCTATCGCAGACTTTTTCTGTAGACCGTAGTAGTATAAGAAGAAACATTTTCAAAATACATTTTTTTTTATATCTCAAAGGGGTAAGGCAGCGTTTCTGTTGAAAGCTTCCAGTCGGCTGAACTTTTTCCAATGTCTTAAACAAATAACATTATATTTCAACAAGTTTACAAAAACCGTGAAAGAATTATACAATATACCTTTCTCTTGAATCACTGATTGTGTGTGAAATGTACTGACTGTACACGCACACATAGCAACGCTCGCAAAGATGATATGAATGTTCTTTACACTGATGCATCTGCGCGTGAAGTGTCAGCTATACCAACCAGTCTTTGAAGTCGAGATAAATGTGGATCTATTTACATACATAATTTTGCATAGCTTGGCGTGGGTGAACGAATGTTGACGTTTACGCGTATGGTGGAAGCGCTGACCTAGGTAATTGAAATTTATTTTATATATTTATTTATTTAATAATTAATGTAAACACAGGTTTTAAATACAGTATAAAAATTAGTTACCGGTTAATGTACAAAGGTACTGCTTATGTCTAAAAGAAATCTCTGCCAACAGACCTGAGACTGGAGAGTGTGAATAATAGCAAATTTAGTGTGTACAAAATTATATATTCATAAGATATATACTATAAACAAATGCTAATATACTTACATATTGTATTAAATATAAATATGAACTACTTATCTACATATAAATAAAATATCCATGATACTTGACATTATACTTGACTTTTACAAATGATTCAAAGAAATGAACATAAGATAATAATAATACTATGAGGTTACAAAAACATGAACGCAAGCTAATATACTCGAGAGAGGTAATGCTCTCTTACCCGCTTTTTAAATAAGGATAACGTTTTCGATTCGCGGATTATGCAAGGAAGTGCATTCCACAACCTAACTGCGTGTATGGTGAAGGAATAAGAGAAAAAGTCACTTTTATGCGGTTTCATTTTGAGAAGAGTACGCTGATTCCTTCGGCAATGAGGATCTTCGGTGTGCGTGAAGGAAAAACGCTTACTTAGGTAACGAGGGGAGGATGGGTTAAACAGTACGTTAAATAGCTGGGATAAGATACGAGAATCTCTAGGGTACTGAATAGGAAGCCATCGGAGTTGACCGCGGTATTCAGAAACATGATCAAACTTTTTAAGACCAAAGATGAATCGAATACACAGATTCTGTAATCGTTCCAGTTTATTTAATAGCTCTTCAGTTATGTCCAAGTAACAGACATCTGCGTATTCGATTATTTGTTGAATGAGTGTTTGAACAAGAGTGATCCTGGTCTGGAAGGGCAGAAAACTCCAAATACTTTTTAGTTGATGGATGGAATAGTTCACTTTCCTACTAATTTCGCTGACGTTAGCATTCCACGCAAGATAAGAATCGATAATTACTCCTAGGTTTTTGACAGTGTCAGAGAAATTAATAGGAACACCATCCAGGACGACATTTTGGAATTTCTTATGACAAGTAAAAAACCAATTTGTTAGAGAAATATCGCTTTTTGTCCGAGGGTGTATCCTTTATCTCATCACGAGGGTTTCATCGGACATTTTCCGACAATACGGGCATAAGCCTCCTCTAAAACTTAACGCTATTTTTTTAATCAGTATTTTTTAAAATCATATTAATTATTTTTATATCAGTTCCTATGCATTTGTTACTCATCTAATTCTTTTCACTTTAGCTAACAATTACCTATGATTTTCATTACAGCGAAAATTACCTACGCCGATATTCGTCAATATCTTGAAAACAATAATTTAATCATAAAACGACCATAAAAATCATTACTATACCAACAATTCAAATAACTCAAAAACTTAAGACGTGATTCAAACGTTTACTTCAATAGACACAATTTCTTTGAACCCACGCCACTATTCACTAACAAGCTCTCGAGTTAACTTCTTAAGATCTTTTTGTCTGCCTCCTTCATTATACAATTGGCTTCCAGTGCCCTAATGAACTCATTCATCAGCTGAAGTGTTCAGAGTGAACACGTGCCAGAGACCTGTCAACATCTGCCCGCACTCGATTGAAAATAGAATATTTAGCACTTTATGGAATCTGATAGAGAGGTGTGAATAAAGGCGCTTGGAACAAAGTAGGCGGAGTAAACGAGGTAAGTTAGGCCGCCGTAAGCTGACCTTTTGTTAGAATTTGTTCTGAACGTATTGGCGATAGATTAAGTTACGCGTTACGGTGTCAGATAGCTTTATGAAAAAATCTATTTAGTGTGGAACTCTTGTTAGAAGGTTTTATTGCCATTTTTCTGTGGGTCTATAAAGCCAATAATAATAATAAAGATATAATATGATATCATCGACATATTGTTAAGTAAAACACCTACGGCTAATGACGTCCTTCGGCGCGAATACCACTTACCTTCAGTTGGGCCGGATGCTCGTTTGTCGGCTATGAAAAGAGTTAAAGAAAATGAAACTTTACTTACCAGACGTGTTTCTTACTAACATTTTAAATTGAATCAACTTTCCTTAATCAAATCCATACAACGCCATTTATTTGAAACAGAAGCTAAACGAGTCTGAATCCGAGTCGATACGACGGGCAGACCTTGACAGAGCGACGCAACTGCTCCCGCCGCGTGGCGTCCATCCGACCCTCGCTGTCATTGGTATTTCGTGAAGTAATGTTGTGTCATTCAAGTTCAAGACGGGTATTTACTGTCTGTTATAAAAGTAAATTTTTGTCGCCATTGTGAATTGAGAGAATAAACTACCACTTCGTAACCACTTAATCTAACTGACTTTGGGATCCTTCGGTTATTCCTGATGTATGTCGAATTGTGGACATTTAATTGACTTCATACTCGGAGACAGACAGCGGACCTTCCCCCTCTCCTCGAGGCTCGTACACCACTTTATATACATTCATCGCCGTAGGGTCCCCCGGAAGCAAAGCCCGAGCAGCCGACGCCTACTTCGGCTCTGTCCTGGAGACAGACCTTCCTGTCCTATCCCAGCTCCCGTAGCTCCCGTAGGCCCGCGTCCCGCTCCGTGTTTTCACCTCAGTTATCGTTGGCTGAGGACATGAAGACCGTGTTCGACGTCATCCAAAACGTCGGCATTAACGAAATCGCCATACTCGCACGCAAACTGCGAGCCGCCCGCTCTCCTCAAGAGCGTCTATTTGCGTTAGCCGAGCATCACTCGCTACTCAGCTCTTTATAAATTCTATTTTTCGTATAAATTCGTTAAATAAGGAAATATAATATCTAGACCGCAAATCCCAGCCATCTCATCAACTCAGCCATCAGTGATAACGAAAAGGTTGCTAAGCAAGGCAAACCCACGCTTCCCTTAGCCGTTAGCAATCTTGTTAAAGCTAAGAACGCGGCTCTCCGGTGAGCCAAGAAATATTCCACGCCCGCCTATAGATTAGCTGTGAATCAGTAAAGTTAAGTCTTGCCTCGCGGAACTCTGAGTCGCTCAGATGAACGATCTCAAGGCGAATATCTCCCCGTCCCACAAGCGACAGTCATACTCATTCCCAAGCCGGTCCATCTGTTTCCAACGGATGGCGATCCATCTCATTATTCCTCATCAGTTCGGCTTTCACGCTAAGCACTCCTGCCCTCAGCAAGTCCATCGAATCGTCGAGTACATATTCGACGGCTTCTAACTGTGGTGATTTAACACGGTCGCAGTTTTCTTTGACGTAGCCAAGGCTTTCGATTAAGTCTGGCACAGCTATCTCGTCTATAAACTCTACAAAATAGGCTTACCGGATCGCCTAGTTAGATTAATCGCGTCGTTTCTCAAAGACCATGCGTTTCGATTTAAACATGAAGGCACGCTTTCCGCGCCCCGTCTCATAAAGGCTGGAGTCCCTCAAGGCTCAGTCCTCGCCGCTCTGTTGTACACCGTGTACACTAACGATATTCCCGTCCCGCCAAAAGGCGTCGAACTCGCCCTCTTTGCCGATGACAATGCCCTTTACACCAAAGGCCTCAGTGTCCCCTCGGTGCATGGTTTCCAAAATGGCGTATCGATGTGAACCCAGAGAAGAGCTCTGCGATTTACTTCCACAACTTTTACTTCCGTCGTATCGCCGACAACCACCACGTTACAATGCTACGCATTCCCATTCCCTAGAAACGCACTACCAAAGACCAGACGCTTTCTTTCAAACCTCACGTCGATAGAGTAACGAAACTCGCACGTTTTTACTGAGGCCACCTTTATAGTATGCTAGGTAGAAAAAGTAAAATGTCTTTCAGAAATAAACGTACGCTTTATAAGACCTGCGTCAGACCCGTCATAACATATACCTCACTAATCTTTGCCCACGCCAAACCCTCCGTCCTGCACAAACTGCAGGTGGTTCAAAATCTCTTCTGCCGCAGAGCCAAAAACGCACCTTGGTACGTGCGCAACGCTCACCTGCACAGAGATCTTGAACTACCTACAGTGCAACAGAACCTAAAAACACTCTCAGAATCGTTCTTCAAACGCTCCGAAACCCACCCCAATCCCTTAGTTCGATATTCAGTCTCGTATACTACCCTTGTCTTAGATTCGAAGTTCAAAGTCGATAGACCGAGAAACGCGCACACTGGCGAACCCACGCAATTAACACTAGATCTCGAAGCCCTTCAGGCCGCAACTTCTAATTCTAATGTAAATTCGAATCAATTCAATTTTTTATTTAATTTTGAGCACCTTCAGTGCTATGTATTCACCTTCAGTGCTTTGAGCACCTTCAGTGTTATGTAAATCCCAGGGGTAAATTCAGGGGGTTTTTTGGTGGGTAGGGCTCTGGTAGAAGGTTTTTAGAATAAAATTGAGAAGACACGCCTTAAATCATTATTCAATCAAATTTTTTTCAGATTTTTATTTTTACTACGCAACAAGCATTGACATACAAACAAATGGACGTATGACGATGGTGCAAAATTGACGTAAACAGTGTCCCGAGGTTTTATAGAATAAATTTAAATAACTTTAAATTTAAGTCGAGTACCGATGCATTACAGTTGATTATTGCTCACAAGTTTTCAGCTTATGTAGCTGCAACTAGTTGACAAGAAAATCACCTTATACAATACCAAAAGCTTAGTACAGTGCAAGTTCCATGTTTAATACACACAAATTCATGAAGACCGTCCTGATGTAGCGTGTATGGAGCAATTTGGCTGTGGAACAAACCAAGGAACTGATGCCTTTTTAATTTGCAAATGTGCTCATAGGAGGAGGCGGTCCTCCAGGAGGTAATTATTTCAACAGCGTAGCTTTATTTATTTAAATTGTAAGATGCTTATTTAAATTTCAATCAGGTATCTTTAAGCCCAGGCGTTTCCGTCTTAAAGCAATTAATTATTTACGACGGCGGTCGAACCACAGTGGATCAAGGAAGTGGAAGAGTATGCTTCGTAGTTTCATGAAGTAACTTATTTGGAAAGTCACAAAATGACTTTCTATTGGGAAACTATTATCATTACAGAGACCTCAATGAAAATTGTAATTACTTCTGTTGTAAGCGAGAAAATCTTCGTTAAATTAATTAATTATAGTCAACGTGTAAAAGTAATCATCTGTTAGTACTAAACCGTAGTATTCTTGTAACATCGGTGGAACTTTGGAGAGGGATATAAATTGTGAAATGCTAAGTTTGAATCCATCAATCCATGCGTCGAGGTTCTGTAGTCGTACAGCGATGCTTTTAGTGTCTAATCCATTAAGTGAGTCGACCCGCAGGTGTACTGTGAACGAGAGCCTTGACCGTACATTAGATAAATTAAGGAATTTATTGTGTGGATAAAACTTTAATAGCTAAGTGTGAAACTGAGATGAGGATTCATGTTCAAATAAACTTGGAACAAGTTAAACTTGGGATTCAATTAGTTCGTTCCAATCCACGTGTAGACCCGAAATTCAATTCGGTGTAACTTTATATTCAAAGACGTTGAAAAAATACCTACCCGTCCTACCTGAACAAAAAACACTATAAGAAAAAAGGATTATGAATATAACAACACAAATAAAATACAAAACCATAACTAATGCTTCAAAGTATACAAAATTTCCGTGTCAACAAAATTTTAAATATTTTTTTCTTAATTGCATGAAAACTCCTTACAGACGTGAATTCTAAACAAATTCATAAACAACCAGCTACGAGTCAATTTGATTAAGCCCTGGCCGCCATTTTGGCGAGTTTTGAAACTGCCTCGCAATCCTTTTATTAGATGAGCCGCAGTTCGCAATACAGATTATGTCGTAAATAAAGGATACTCCGTAGCTTTAACATAATGCGGACGACCCTGGAGGTTCTTTCAAATCCCTTAATCGTGCGAACATAGACACTAGATCTAGGTCAGCAGATTGGTTTTTTATTTGCGGGTTTTTATGTCGAATTCAGATTAGCTGTCATCTGTTACAACACTTAAATGACTTTCATATCGAACATTGAAAAACATATAAGTACTTAAACTACTTATTTAGATATTTATTTTTTTTTTTTTTTTATTATTTAGATACTTACGCTTCATGGTCGTCAGACCCAACAAACTAGTGAATCTTTCCTAAATCTGATTCTCCAGGATTGAATAACAGATCCCTGTAAGGTCCGGCTAAGCGCCTATTCGCCGGCCATCGATAGGTACAAAAGCTAGAGCCATAAATAATACTCAGGATATGTCCGCGATAAAAAAGGTTGAAGTTTATTGAAACGAATATTTGGAAAATGGTTGATATATCGACTAGTGTATGCATTGACGGTTATTAGTTATTGGCTTGAAAATAAAATACTAACATGCTTTTAAATGTTGACCCTGTCATTTTCCATTAATATATTGGTAGGGAACATGAAAGTACATACAAGTAATGTCCTTGTTTAAGAATAGATATCGGCGTAATTGTTATATGTATGTAGGAAAATTTATTTACCCATTTTATGAATTGATAACCAACAGATGTCCAAGCATAGTAAATAACCAGTACCAAGCTGATTATAATCTAAGGTACAATTTGCTTACCTTGTCTTCTCTACATCATTAATAAAAATACATGCTTCGATAAACCGCTGCAAAAATTGCAACTTATTAACCGCTTGAAGCCGGCTTAGGTGTAACAATAATCGGTTTGCGTCTAATATCTTTGGTCGTCATACTTTTATTATGTTTGCCTGATGGGATCACCGAGATGAACCAATAAACCTGACTGTATAGACCATGATCGTATAACTGTACTTGTTACATATTGTTGGTAATAACGTTGCGTATTTTAGCTTGTTCCTTTTATCACCCACACGTTTCAGTATATTGATTAAGAGGAGTTTACGATTAACTGACAGTTAAACAAATTGGGACTGAAGAAGAGATTGGTAAAAAAGCTTAAAACTATAGGTAGCTTTAAAAACTAACTTCCTGTTCAAACTCAGTTCAAGAAACTAACTTAACCTAACTTCGACAGAAAAAGAATTAGTAAATAGTGGTTGTATAACAAGCAGATGTATTTGTCTGTTGTCTTGTTCCAAGCGGACAAATGGGATTTGATTTATCGAAATCGTTTTATTGTACCTAACTATTGCATGTTCAAGTCCTTTTTCCAAAGTCTTTTTCTTTTAGGCGTAGCGTATCTGATTTACAAAGACCTAAGATAAGTAGTTTAAACAGGTGATTTTTTAAGTTGGTTCAAAAAGTAAGCTTAAAAAAGGACACACGGGAATTTTAGAACGACGTCAATGCCAAACTGAATATTTTAGTAGTATGTGTCTTTTACGATCTAAATCTTTCAGAGACAGTGTCATTTAGTGTCGAACATAAAACACCTATTTGGGATGATAGAGTAATAAAAGTAGGTCGCAAAAATACTACACAAACACACTTGATCTGCTCCAGACTGCCGAAGTGCTTTTACTGGGTTTATTTCACTAAAAGCCTGTCTAGGTATGAACTGCAACCTCGAGCTATTAGGCACTAACATTTCATAAATAGCACGTAATGTAGTACTTGTTGTAAGGACTTTAGGGACAACATTTTTCAAATAGTAGAAAAATCTAATCAGATTTAGAAAAATAACTTTTTTAACCTCCTAAAAATTACCTTCCAATTTCAATTATTTTTTTTTATCAACTAGGTAACTTTTCACAAACAGTATATATATTTGAATAGTAAGTGTTGATGATCGCCAATGTTGAATTTACAATGCTAATAACAATTTAAAAGCACAAATAAGTTTGCTTTACTAAATTAAAATATGGATGTACCTAACTAATGTACACCGCATCCAAAACCAAATAAAACGCGGTTCTTAAAATCCAAATGCTGTAGCAGGATTAATCAACTCACAATTATTGTCCCTGACGTCTCCATCTTGCAATGGTCTACAAAGATTTGTATCGGCCACGACAAAGTTCAAGCGACGTTTATTACTAAGATGTGGTTCGCAGCCCGCAGCAGAACTGAATTAATTATAGCCGCAAAGTAGTGGTGGCGCTGGCGTGCACCGTGGCCGCGGTCGCCCTGTTTGATTACTCGGCGCCATCGGTCTAGAAACTCCGCTATGATTTACGAGGAATAGTTCCGTTTTAAACCTTATGTCCTTTTGAGAGGACTGTATAGACAGGTGCACAGCTTGCTAATAATGTTTGTCGGTTATTTTTAATTTGCAAAGTTTCCGTTTGAACTTGAGATCTTTTAAGTGATTTGCTGATGCAGTTGCGTTTTTATTTGAAGTTGGGTTGTGTATTTCTGGAGAAACCACAATAATTTAAGCTTTATAACCATTTAAAAATTTTGTGTGTAAACTTTCTTGATGGTCTCGCGGTTTGCCCATTTCTAACTCGAATTTTCCAGTTCAGCGCTTGGAATTTTAACGGAACGAGCGTTTGGCCAAAGAATCTGCAGACTGGGCGCGAAGTAACACTCTATATTTACAGTTTATCGGATTACGAGGTTTTTCATGCTTATTCCATAGCTTGTATACTATTTTACAAGCTTTTTACACGGCCATTTTTTACACTGAACTTTTTTTTGTACGATTTCGTATAATTCAACCGACTCCGAGCGGAACACAGTCACTGCCCGCACTCCTTTGGAGTTTCTTAAGCTAAACTGGATCGACCCTTTATAAAAATCATTCGTTTCATTTATTCTTTACTACTTTATGTATTGTATCTGTCTATACATTTCATACATGACAATAACTGGTACTACACAAACATAACACGGCCTGTGATTTTTCTCATCAAGCTAATAGCTTCGGTAGTCAAGTCCACGCTACAGCAATAAAGGCCTGTGTCGAGGCACAATGTATTGTTCGCGGGTATTTATTACACTTCTCAGAATAAACATTTGACGTTCAAGTTTGTTAGAGCTTCGGAACAAAGCACTTGTACGGTTCTGTTACAAGTTCGCGTTACTTGTAAGTAACGACGAAGTTATTGTTTGCAAGGTAAAGCGAAGGTGCCTATTGTTGGAGTTAGTATTACATTTTGAGATTATTCAATATAAATGATGAGTCAGTCGATCTATTCATGACATCTAAGAGATCGACCGTTATTGTGAATATTAAATCTGGGTACATTTATCTATACATTTCACTTCTGCCTGCAGCTTGGATCAAGTGACGTGTTCTATTTACACGCAGAATCGCTGCTTTTCCTGTAGGATGGAAGATATTTTATGACACTCGTAAACAATATTACGAATAAGGCACTGCGCAAACGCGGACACTTTTTGTCGCTGACACAGCACACCATGACAAGAACCGTCGTTGCTGTATCCAGTAGCGGCAACCGGACCGTCACCGTTTGCTTGTTGCCGACACACTTGCCTCTAGATAACGCTTTGCAGTCGACACCGCGCTATACACATCTGATAGGAATCTACGTAGGTTAACTAGAATGCTCCAATCCGCAGCCAATGTATTTCTCTCTCTCTACCTGCTCTAGGACAACCTCTAGGAAACTCTTTAAAAGATTAGGTCAGATCACTCTGTTTGGTACTGCGATCCCATGGGCTAAAAAAGTCAAATGTTTAGGAGTCACTAGTACACACTTAGATAGTGGACTCACATTCGCGTATCACATGAAACCCGTCCGGGATGGAGCCACCTTCATCATGGGTAGTCTGCACGTCTGCACCCTCTAATCTACAAGAAGAGTAAAATGTCGCTTAGAAATAAGCTTACACTTTACAAAACTTGCATCCGCCCCATTACGACATATGACAGTGTGGCTTTCGCTCACGTCAGCAAGTCGAACCTCAATCACTTGCAGGTTATTCATTGCAAAATAGGTTCTTACGCAAATGCGTCGGGGTCCCGCCCTATGTCCACTGTTTAGATCTGCGCAAGGATCTCGAGCTGCCCACCATTGCCGCATTCATGAAGTTAACGTCATTTCGACAACGCTCCCCACCATTCCAACCCACTGGTCAATAAGGCAGCTGAATACACAGCCAATTCAGACGTGGCGGTTCGTTAAAGTCGTCCGCGTAATGTCTTAACAGATCCTGACAACGCTATTACAACAAGGAACAGTTAGAAATTCCAATAGAACTTCCAACAATAGAAATTCCAGTAAGAAATATAGCAAGATGGCATTCGAATCGCCTAACCCACCGGTGGGCCAGGCTAACGCGTTTCTGGCTGGTTCTTTGGCAGTAGATGACCCTTCCGAACCAGTGGTTCAATGTACGACGTCCTAAGACGAGGTCCGTGCCCTCTCGGGTGCCCTTAGCCCTTAGGCGTATCATATGTAAGAGTAGTTTAATTGCCGGCTAAGCGCCATCAGCACTAAGTTACAAACTCTGGTGAAATTCAAAAGGCCCATAGCGCCATAAATAAACGGTACATTTCGAAAAAAAATAGCCTCTAGATACCGTACTTTGCGCAGTACAATTGTTTGAAAAGGTAACGTTACTTGTGTCTGCAACTGACTCCTTTTGGTTTCTTGCGGCCGAGGCCGAACACTTTTTCCATGTTGAAGCAACAAGACACAAATGGGCCATTTTCAGTAGTCAAATGAAACGTTAATGTAATCACTTTTGTGGTCAAAAATAATAGTTATAATATGTTCATTTTTGTCAAATACTTGGAATGGCAGCTATTATATCATATTTTCGTACATAAATTGAAAAGCAAGAGATAACCATCCATCTTAATTGTTGATCACAAATAGGTGAATTAGTGTTTCATTAAATTATCTAAAAATGACCCAAATCGTTCGAGACTGATTGATTTCATATTGATTATACGAATGTAAAACATTCGCTGGTATGTTGCGTCCGACACAAGAAACAAAAGCAACCACATTTGCGCAGGGCCTAAGCGTGGCGGTCAATCTACAGCTTCGACAACACGGGACACCAGAACACAGAAATCCACACATTTATAGACTTTTCCGCTACTCGCTCACGTATCTCAGGCAAATTACTTTTTATTATGAAAGGCATGGTATGGCCTTTCCTGCAAAACGTGTGATGGATGATTGAATGAATAGCTCATAAACAATACAAATACAATTTTTAGGGACTCACTTTTGTATTTATAATATAAGAAAGGATTAAGAATTGACATTATTTTTCTTTTTTAATCATGTACCGTTTATGAGAATATTCATATTAATCGTTGCTATGTAATTTCTCATGATTGTACTAAATACCTCGATAATTGAAGATTCTCAAGAAATGCTAAACCATGCTCAATGAATATATCTACTTAGCAATAACTTACTCGCACAACTTTAATCTCGAATTATTTCTCATTCTAACCTAGATTAAAGAGCTGAGAGCCGAGATAATTGTCATTACCCAAATCTGTTCACGATGATAAATTGCCAACTTAACGACGTTAATTCTGTCACATAAATTATGCTAACACTATTATTATGTCAGAACAGGTCCATGTGCAATGGTGCGTTACTAGCACTTAGTGCCTGTTGAATGAACATATTTCAATTGAATTTCGAGATAGTTTAACAATACTAAATGTATAATTTTTATGCTAAAACTATTTGGTAATTTTTACGACTGAGCTGTATCATTATAAGCTTTGATGAAATAATTACGCCGTCCGACGCGGTGTCGCTAAGTATTTTGAACCAGTGAACGCAGTAGGTACATTTGGGTAATAGTGGCAGCCTACCTGTATGTAATAACCTTGTGTTTGTAGAAATCAATACTGAATAAATTCTATTCGTATTAATCTTATAACAATGTTATTTTTATAGCTAAAGTTGAGGATTACTTTCTTACAGGAAAGGCAAGATAAATAAAAAACTTCTTTGTCCCAAACCAACTCAATGCCTACCTACTTGCCTATCCTTGTAATAAACATCCTTGACAAAAGTCAAACATAAGGTATTTTATGTTCAACTGTTTATATTTGAACACATTTCGTAAGCAAATTTGAGAGCGAGATAATTTATTTAACTGCTCGAATGGCGTAAACTCTGATGCAATGGTTTAGTCTGTACCAACTAACAGGTCTCCCTGTTTACTGAAACAGTTAGCCGTAACTGCCACATATAGATCCGAGTAGTTCTGTTGTACAGTAACGAAACTTCGAAATTTCGGCTTACGTTCAACACCATTAATCGTAGATTTTTTACTTATTTTATTACAAGTTCTAAATTCTGTTTTGGTATATCGAAAATTTGGAAACACCTTTGTTCCAGTAATTTCAAATTCAAATTCAAATATTTATTTCACCACATTGACAATTACTTGTTCTTAATGACGTCAAAAAAAACATGACTACCACCAGTTCTCTACCCCCTACAGTTCTACGCTTTCTACAGAACTACTCGTATAATATAATACGAGTAGGATAAGAAAAATGGAATTAAAACTGTCACAATTTGAAAATTCGTAGCATTTGAAGCTGCATAAGGTGATAATATTGCCAACTTCCTAGTTGCAGCTGCATAAGGTGAAACCTTGCAGCAAGCAGTAATCAGCTGTAATGGCATCAGACACGATTCAAATTTCCAGTGATTTAATTAATTCGTCATTTTGTAAAAGAAATGTCCCAAAATGCAAGGAGTCTGGGCAAGGTCTTTGTACACTTTATCAAAAAATAGTTTAAGATGCTTAGACCATTTTTGATTGTTAAATTTTTATTAAAACACTTTGTTTATTGGTAGGAAATGAAATTGTGCAATAATAGTGTGCAACACAAACAAAAAACATCATGGCCGAAAAAAATTTCATTTTGACAGCTAAGGTTTACTTACATCTTTTTGTTTTGTGTATCGAGTAGTATCGATGGCTGGTTGCCATTAAGTCCAAAGAATTGAATTGAATTGTTTTGTGTATTTTTAGCTTATTTAACAGTTGTAAAGTTAAAAAGAAACCGAAAGAAAGAACTCAAACGCAACGAACAATCAAACACACACACAGACAACTATGAATGTGATGTGAGTGAAGTGGCTGTGAGTGAGGTGCCTGTCCCCTATGCTTAGTGAACTAATTTATCTTGACAACTGTCGCCATAGAAAAGACTCATTGTCAATGTTGCCCGCTAAAACGAACACAAATAATGTTGACTTTTTTATTTTCTTACCATCTAACTACTAATTAAATCAAATTATTTGTATTTTTCCTATAGTTACCATTTGTTTATCCATTTTTTTTAGATGGTGTACAAAGACCTAGCCTAGGTTGTGACATTTCTTTTATGCGTTAATTTGGGACACTTTCTACGTCAATATTGTATTTTTGTATTGACCCTCCGTCCACTTGTTTTCATGTCAGTGAATATAATCACATATTAATATATTCATAAATAGACCAGACATTCTAATATTTAAGATATACTTAGTAATAAGAAAGTTGAATGATCTTGTTGTGTTTTGGAATTACTAAGGAAGTTAGTGGTAAGGTAGTTAGTGAAGCAACAATCAAAAAAGTTTAATTGTTAGGAACTTTTTTTACTTATATAAGATATAAATCAAATTAAAATACGAAATAAAATCGGATCCTAAAAACATCAAAACAATAATATGGGAAGTAAAAAATAAATATTTATTTGATCAAAGGCAACCTGAACTGCCGGTGGTGACGTAAACATTCTCAGAATTGTGGAATTTTTCCCATTTCTGTAGTTCCGTTATGTTTTTGATCTATTTCCGAAGTGGAATTTATTCATTTTCTTCAGTCCCTGGTTGGGGAGAAACACGTTACGAGTTCGCGACGAGAGAGGTTATGCGTTGTCACACTGCATGGTGTGGCAGAGGGCGGGGAGTCGGCATTGTTATTGAATGCATGAATGCCCTGCACGAAGTTGGACGATGCAGTTTTATAACAGTCACCATTTTCTAAAGTAACGCCTGATTAAATTAATTATCTATTAAGGTTCTGCGCTGAAAGTTCATTGTATTTACTTATCTACAATACTTTATTTATATAATTTGTATAAAAACTATTTTAGATAGATAGATAGCTTTATTATATAAACACTGTACACGTAACAATTTAGTGAAAATAACATTTCGCTTAATTCAAAACAGCTGTACGGTGTTAAAGTTTTACATCGAGAACAAAAATTTTACAAAGAAGAAGTTATAAGCTCTTGGTTTTCAAAAACAGAAAATAATATAGAAAAGGCTCAGCTGTGATGTAGCTATGTAGCAACGATGATCTTCCGTCAGCACCCGGGCGTCACTTGTCACACATCGACCGCGACAGTAGCGCTGTCTGCCTTCGGGGTTGTTTTTAATATGTTTCTGTGTGGCTGTGTGTATGTGTCAGTTTAGAGGGTTAAAATAGTGTTAAAATACAAATTGGACAAGATATAGTGTATATAGGTATAATAATTTTAAGTACAAACGTATTTATTTTATTTTATTAATTTTTTAAATAAATTCAATTTTTTAACTTTTTCTTTAATTTATTTTTTTAAATTTTTTTAACTTTTTATTTATTTATTTGTCAAGAAAACCAACAGCGATACAATGTATTAATTACACAAAATTTGACATCTATAAGGATAGCTAATGACAGGTTTTTCCTTTATAACTAAATATTATACAAATTGATGACTTATCAAATCACAACATTTTAAACATATTATGGAGGTAATAACTTTTTATTTTTATATTTTATTAGTATTTTTTTTTTGTTGAGTATTCGTTAAATATTTCGTACAAATTATAAATATATAACTAGTTATAGCACCGATATATGATCAACATCGATAGTGTATCGATGTTCAAAAATGTTAAGTTAGTCATTTTCATTTAAAAACTAGTCGGACCTTTCTAAAAATAACGCGTGAGTAAAAGCTGTGGTTTTAAAATGTAATACATATAAGATAAAATATTGCGTTTTCGCCACAGTAGTTCAAGAAGATTTTTATTTTTACTTTCGAAGGTGTAATTTGTAAGCAACTTTGAATGTTGGTCTACTGCTTATATTTCTAATAGGTGTTACCTATTGGCGTTATAGGAAAAACTTCCTCTGAATGAGACTGTTTTATGATAACTGAATAAAAGAGGGTTTGTACCGATTCTCGTACTATCTTTTCGCTGGCTTAATTTATTAACAGAGATGCAGGATCTTTTGGTTCCAGGATTTGATGTGGAGTATTGGCCACATCAAAAAGTAGTTTTGCAAGGTACAAGTCTTGTCTATATATGATTTTTAGAAAGTAAGACACGTTGATATAGTTGATAACGTGACATCGGGGGGGGGGGGGTTATAACAGAACCTGGTACATGCATTTTGTTTTATATATAGTCGTGGACCAAATAAAGAATAAGTTCATAACTTATTTTTGATATGACTTGTGTCTCACAGAGCATTACTCTAACCTTCACACTTCGATAGTTCCTAGATAGATACTCCGCCAAAAGAAATCAACTTTGCTATTAGGTTCTTACAGACTAAATCTAGATATTTAGTTTTGCCAGGGTTGAGGAATAAACTGTTCTTATTTGAACATGAAGCAATCCTATAGAGGTCCTTATTGATTTTAGCCACCGCGTCTGTGATGTGGTACTTACAAAAATTTATATAATTTGTTGTCTATTGAGCCAGTTGTATAAATTATTAAGAGAGCGGGACTAGTATTACTACTAGTAGTGGAACTAGTATTGAACCTTGCGGAACACCTTGTGTTACTGGCAAAACACCAGATGGCGTAGGATAGTCTGAAAGAATAACTTTTTAGTAACTGGATAACTATGAAACTGGCTGCGGCTCAAACCTGTAGTAACTAAGTTTCGAAAGAAGCAGCGTTGTATCAATGCTGTCGAAGGCGCGAGAATAATCTAGTTCTATCAATATAGCGGCTTTGCTGTTGTCGCTATTCAGAAGAACGTTGACAATAACATCCAGTAACGCAGTAGTATTACTGCGTTTTTACAGAATCCGGATTGCTGGGCAGGAAACATGCTTTCCATGGGGATTTTGTCAGCGCCTTGATCATTGGACTTTTGGATATATATTTTACTGTAGATGAAGTTACTGGTCGCAGTTTGAAAGAGACTTTACTAAAACGGTTAAAATCTAAAACGAGATCTTATGCACTTGCCTCCAGTGTCTAAGGTTTCTGGGGGATCTTATTACTCCGTCAGCAAGAAATATTATGTTCCGAAATTAATCTTCGGTGTTTATTCAGTTTTTGTGAGTTGCCCCAAAATATGAGGCAAGCTGGAGATACAACTTTTGTGGACATTTTAAACAGTCTTTGTATTGGAAAATTGACGATGCAGCAGTTATCTGTTATAGAAGTCCACAGACTACCATTGATAGGGCCATTTAGTGATGGAGAAGCTGTTAGAATTTTCTCAACAACTAGACTGGTGGACACTTATAACACCACTATAACTGAAAAATTAGAAAAAGTCACAAAGGTGTACATTGTTAGTGCTGTAGACATTTCATTGGATCCCAAAACATATGCTCAAAAACCACGAAAGAAATACATACCTGAAGATCCCAATAAAACAGGTGGCATACCAACTCAAATTAGGTGTGGGGTCTCATGTCTCCGACTGCATGTTATGTACGATGTTGCATACAATTTCGAAGTACTACCGTATTGATATTTTTAAGTGTTTAGTACATGATGATATTGTTTCGATTTATTTCGCTCGCTTTGTGTAATTATTGAATTTTTATCTTGTTCCAGCCTTTCCAGTTGATTTTCTAGTAGTTGTTCTGCACGCAGGCGGATTTTTTGGTTTTTTTAAATTATAATTTTATTTATAATTCTAAACACACTAATAAACAGTTGTATTGCTTGAAGCACGAAAAATCAATTAATTCAAGTACCTACCAAAGACCACCGACAACTGTGTTATTTTGAAGCTCATCCATACTGTTGGCACTGAAACTTGAAATATGTTTTTCCAAATATTTTCGATATATACTTTTGTAATCCAAGAGACAACTCTTTCTGGGCAATTATTAACTGATATCAGAAAAAATAAAACAAGCTGTACACAAATTAATCTCTCAATCAATTTTACAAGAATACGGAACTCAAATATTCCTAATGCACTCATTTTTTCCCGTGTTAAAATCAGTATGCGACCTGTCGCTTCCAGGCAGGCGCTTAAATTCTTTTAAGCTTTTACTGTGAGTGAAAAATGCCAATTTCCAAAGGTTTATGCGCAAAGTTTTGATATCACGACGAGTATAAACTTTTCCAATAAGTTTTTGAGAATATAAAAGTCATTTTCAGTGTTCGTGTTCGAAAATTGTATGCATTACGTCATAATGGAGTTCTGTTCGAGGAATAAAAACGTCGCGTCCGTGGAGACAGTTATGCAGCCACAACTAAAATGTATGTTTTAATTTTGACGTTTGGATTTCTTATTCCAAATCCTACGATAAAAGTTTTTCAAAGTTTTAACATTAAGTCGACTTTCACACATAAGTAAAATAAAAGCCTGTCTGTTACTAATGAATTTCTTTATGTGAAGTAAATATTGTTTTTCAAAACCGTGGCATTGTACACGATCAGAACTGTCATCATTATAAAATATTACCAAACCACACGGCTATTAGTTAAACCCTTTTAAAACCATGGTGTTATAATAGAAAACGACCTATATCAGGCTTACCCTCTTGTGGGCTATGAGAACATCTAAAACTTTTCGTGTTTTCACTGCCGTCTTAATAGCTAAGTATCTGAAGCAAGTATCTGTGCAAGAAAGTACAGCCGTTTGGCCACTAGGGGCCACTAAATTACTTACTAAAAAGGAAGCACATATCTAAAAATCACCTTAATTAATATCAAATTAACGGAACGTTAATAATAATTTAAATAAATTTTCATTAGGTTACAAGAGTATTACAATTGGCAAACTAAATAAGAAATGTGTGAAACACACAACATAATTTGGACATTTGCATCAAAGATATTATTAATTTTCAAGGCAAATATTCAACTTAAAAATATTCTATCGGCCTTGTTTGTATACATAATTGAAATAAACAGTTCTTATTCCTTACTTAAGAAGCCACAATCCAATTACTACGGTCGTATATTAAACGTAGTTTTGTTTCGGAAAATCGTAAAAAAGTCATCTACAGATGCCAAAATAACATTATTACCTACAAAACTCAAATTAGTAATGCTCATAGGCCCATTGCCGCTAAGCAATTACCTGGTTCCTTAAGTCCTTTTATCAATGAAAATGTACATCGTAATACACGACATGTTGTGGCCCAAGTCTTCAGAGAATCCCAGAAACATTTATGTGTTTTCCTGCATAGTTCCACCAAATACTCTAACGGGAGTATTTTAAATTTTACTCATTTTTTTATGTACACGTTGTATGGGTCAACCGGGGGTCAGAGAAAGATTCGGTCTAAATAATAAATAAATTAATGAATAAATAAATAAAGCCCCAAACAAACACACCGACTAAATAGCCCCAAAGTTAGCGGGGCTTGCGTTATGGATTTTTTTGTGTCGGGGATTTATAAATAATAACTTACATTCTGGATCCGTATTGGACTTTTTCATTGTTGTAGACCACTGTCTAAATTTTGCTAAACAAATCTTTACTTCATTTAAGACAAGATTTGTTTAGTGAAATTCTTAAGAGCGTCTTAAGAGTAGATTTCACTAAGTTTTAAGATTTTACGTCTATGAGTGCGACTGTAGTATCAACATACATCAGTACTAATTGTCCATGAGTAAAACAAACATCCTTTTTCTTCATACAGAGCTATGCCTAGCACTTATGGTATATCAGGCAAGGCTACATAGGCTAATAGCTTATTTTCTTGTAGATTCTGTCTAGTTTGCAACGTTAACTGATCTCCGAACAACGTATGTTTAAACTATACAGATAGCATGATATCGATTTTTTTATTCTGGGAGTGACCGAGAACTAGAGGAGACGGGGAGGGTGAATGATTTAAAAAGTAGTTAAAAAAACAAATTAATTTTCCATTTGCATATAAAAAACTACTTCGAAAATATAGGTATAATCGGCGCACTCAACGGAGGCCCAGGCTAAGAATAGAAACGCTTGGTAATTGCACAGAATAACAACTTAATTTATTTGAAAGCATATCTTGTTAGGTGCTCCATTGAAACATTTGTTTTAATTCCCGTTCCCATGTTTGTTGAAGATGAGGCTGCGAATGTGTGCATCGCATTCTTACCATCGCATCGGTTCGATTAGGAACCGCTAGTGAAATAATAGAAGCGCAAGCAATGTGATGAAATCTGTGGTTCAAAATCGATATTAATGATAATAAATCCCCAGACAAACACACCAACTTTACCAAGAATAAACATACATGTATAAATATCAACAAAAATGACCCTAGGGTCTATGCTCAACATCTGCGTTCATCATACAAACGAATGCCCCGGCCAGGGCGATAAACTTGGACCTCAGACGTATGGGGCAAGGCGAATACCCACCACACTTCTCGGCAATCAATAAATAACATCTAAGAATACTAATGTGGGAATCGGCCCGAGTGGATGGCGCACTCACCGCCCATGGAAATGAAAATAAACGCGTTCCACGCATCCTCCATCTATCCACATAACTTTGTATAACACAATACACTTCTTCATTACGTGACGTCTTATAAAACCTTCCTTGTACGTAGAAAAATAAGCTTTACATAAGTACAAAATATTTTGTACGCAGCAATACTTTGTTTTAAGATGTAACAAACTCTTTTGATTTACACTAACTAACCTATTTGACGTCTGTAAGAACAAGTAATTGTCAATGTTGAGAAATAAATACTTGAATTTGAATTTTGAAAAATTTAAATTTAACACACTTTTACGTGATAAACGTGAAACTTAAATAATTATGTACCATTACTAAATTGTTATGTCCGTAGTTCTAATTTTATTGCAACGAATTATATTAATAAAGTACTGTCTGAGTTATAAGTGTAAAGCCGTGCATGACGTGATTTCTACACTGGGACAGGGTCTTCGAGCATTGTGAAATACTAAAATAGGTTTTATTTTAATTAAAGAGTTCTAAATAACAAGGACGGGTTCCGCATCTGTCATAACGAATGCGGCACCAACCTTACTCGCGAGGGTACGAACCTCGGCTTAGGACATAGTATATTGAAACTACCGCAGGTTCGGAAGACCGTGGAGTACTAATCAAGTGAACGCTTTTCAAATCTAGAATATGTATATAGAGGCCAAGAGATGTTTTTGTATGATAAATAGGAAAATCCTAAAATGTGAGGAGCAGTTTAGAAAATGTCTATAAGGTTTAATCGTCAACATACCATCTTCGATGGAAGTGTATAATTAATTATATTTTAATATCCGAAGTTCATTGTAGGTGCAGTGTGTATTATTGTGTGATTCAAATGTCTAATATATTTGAGTCTAGGTACGATTTGTTATTGCATGTGTGGAACTTGTGTTACATTCCTGAGCGTATGAACGTAGGAGTCGTTAAGTGACGAGGACCCGAACTAAACTTGCGTGACAAGCGATCAGTCTTTTGTTTGTGTAGCTATGGAGTGTTCATCTATAATGCACGCTGTGTCAGGCTGTCTCGTTAGATACCGTGAAATGGGATGAATAGGAATATTTTTGGATCCATTTTTCGAATTTATGTTAAATTGTCTTGTAATTACATCGTACGAGCTGGAGAATGGCTGGTTTCTACAATTTACATTATTTGAAACAGGTTTTTGGGTTGGAATTAAAAGTACAAAATCAGTACAACTTATAGTGTGTGATTATTTAAAATCTACACAAACTACAAACATATTGTAGTGTTAAGTAACGGACTATGTGGAAGGTAATTGAAAGGGAGCATTCAGCATTACCTAATGCTATTATATTATATACTAATAATAGTAGCAACCAACGAAATAACCGGTTTAATCTGTGTTGGTGTGTCTGAATCACCTACCTCTATATGCTGCGCCAAGGGCATCAAATTATAATTAATATTACTTAATCTAATAAAAATCTTAAATGAAATTATTTATATTATTCGATATTTAAGTACAATCAAAAAGATAACGTTTCAATTTATTTTTTGGCTTGTGTTTATAGCTGTCGAGTTTGTGAGAGCCCTGATTTTGTCATACTATTGTTCTCGCCATTCGCCGTACTACGTTTCTATTGAAGCAAAAGGCGTTTTCTATTCACGCCCTTCCCGTACCCCTATTAACCTAATTGCGGTAATTAATTCAGCCTGATTTATAACTATAATCTATACCTGTGTCTAATTTTACAAAAAGCTTGTTCCAAAAGAAACACGAGTATCATTTAAATTTGCTTGTCATGAAACAAAAACACCTTGTTTTATGTTACAAACAATAAGTTCAGCAGAGTTAAAAAAAAAAGTTGTTCAGAAATCGGTGCAAACATTTCTTTAAAAAATGTATAGTTAATAAAATTAATTGTGATGTATGGAAACTTGTTTCAGCCAGAATCTACTAATCTTTGGTTTAGTTCCCATTTACCTGCATCTTCGTTCACTCACTGTAATACTACAATAAGACTGTACGCGCCATCTACATATTTATTACATAACTAGGTGGCAGCGCTGACTGTCTCGAGCTGGAACTGGGAACTCGAATACTTTATCATTTTGTTTACAAGTTCCAGTACCGAAATGCAGATGGCGCTGAATCACATTTTTATTTTATGCCAAAGTCATGTTTTATTCATGTTTTCAATAACACCTCCAACATTGAAACTCTGAATTAAATAACTGTAATTAAATGAATGACTAGGCATATCCACAGAAAAATAAGTCTTATATCAAGATAAAGAAGGAAAAATGTTGAAAAAAGGGGAACATAATTACATTTTTAGGGAGAAAACTTTTCTAATTTGTAAGAGTTTGACCAAAGCGGGGTCTTACTTTGAAAAGGCATAAAATGTAAAATCCGCGAAGGTCTACAATAATATTTTCCTGACGTTAATCACACTTATTACGTCACCGAGCTTACCGACTATTTCAAAGTAAATATAACGCTTTTCGAATGCTCTTAAAGGAGGAAGAAAGTTGTAGGCTTGGCGGTTAACAAAACGAAATGTATGCTAAAAAATGCATTAAATTATTCTGTATTTGCATAAAATAAGCTACAAAAATATTAGAGATCTGTGAAACAAAACAAATTGAAATGACTGTAATATGATTACATTTTTATGATTATTGTTTTGGAAATATCAAAAATTCATCAAAAAAAAAATATGCTCAATACTCTTCTGATTATTTCACACGAATTTTGAAACAAATTTACACATTTTATGAAGTAATTAAAAAAAAATGACATTTGAAAAATATGTTGGATTTTTCATTTTTATTTTGGCATCACAGCAGTATGTCATATAGCATGTGTCAAATCTCCAACGGTCATTCGTTTCGTTTCTTTTCGTGCGTCACGAGTGCTCTCTATGAAGAAGTGAAATAAGTGTTTCAATTGAGTCTCCACTAAGCAATATCAATTAACAGGACGTGTAGTAAGTTATATTTTCTTGAAGATTATTTATTTTACTTATTTAAACTAACAAATATATGTTAATGAACTGTGTCTATTAGTTGTAATTCTGATAAAAACATGTAGCCTTAGTACGACCTCTACTGTAAATTTTTCTTACCATTTTTAAGTATTGATAACTCTGTTTTCAGATTTCAAAATATTCTGAAACTTTCTTAATTATGTTGTTGATATTACATCAATCTGTAGCTTTAAATGTCATAGTATTAAATCAACAAAAGCCCTGGGCCCATTTACGGGGTGTAAATGGATGATACAATTTGAATATAAAATTAAACATTATTGTTTTGAAGATGGTTTTGGTTCTGTTTTATAATCTAAGACACTATGTTCTTCCTATTTTATCGGTCGTATGTAACCTGAAGTAAGAAAAATATTGTGTGTATATTCCATTGATAAGTTTCATCAACAGAAATGCTTTCACTTTTGGAATTGTGCGGCAATAATAACTATAAACATTCGACTGATTTGAGAAATTCTATCTGAAAAGATTTATTTCGTGGACAAACAAGAAACAAAATATACAATATTATTTCCTTCCTTGAAATCGCTAAATAATTAATAATAGGAAGCTGGCAGCTTATCGCTGTGTGTAGGTGAACCCACCAATGACAGCGCAGCTTTGCGATAATCCATGCCTAAATTTTATCAAAGGTATTGTTTATTTTCCATCAACAGGTATAAAGTATATAAGAAATGAAAAAAAAACATTATAGCAATGCGAATTCATCGTATTTTTGTTATAGGAGTAGTTATATAAAAGGAAGTAGCACACGCGTATTCCAAATCACAAAGCATCGTCAACGCAGACCAAATATGAACCATTATTTTGCATATGATGAAGTTTTGTATATATAAATAAAATAAAAGAGAAAGAAATGAAAGGAGCTCACAAGGGCAGATTCAAATGATGTCTGGGAACGCCCCGGGGCTGCTTCATTGTCGCAGCGCCGTTCACTCCGGAATGACGCTCGTACTTAATATTATGCAACGTTCATTTAGCTTTGGGGGATAACAATTATCACTGCGGTTGTCGGATTCTGCTGTTTTAAAATAAATACTTATTGTTGAGATTGGTATAAAAAGTTTGTTAATTGGAAGTTAGGTCTAGATTCCATTGAACTATGGAATGAAGTTGGCGTTTGAACGTTTGTTCGGTGTTTCGCAGGATACATTTTGGAATGGTTTACAAATGGTTTCTTCGAACTTATTGAGCCCCTACCTTTCCAACATCGGACTACGAGGCGCAGGCAGCGATTCCAATAATTTATAGCTAATACACCGAAAAGCCGAACCAGAAGTTATGACAGATCTTTTTTGGTTCACACCGCCATAATTTGGAACGAGCCGCCTGTGTCTTATTTTCCTGAAGCTTACAGTCCTCGAATCTTTAGAAGTAAAGTGAATGTAACATTTCGGCACCTTCTGGATAATCGTGTAGTCCTCTTCGCCACTTTTTATGAGATGCGATGGCGGACAAACGCAAATCCAAATTAAAAAAAAAAACATAAGAGCATTTGAGTTTTTAAGAAACGTGCACATCGGTAAACGAACACACACATGGTCAGAAGCATCCGCACACATCTACATCATTAATCGTATGTGTTTTGTTTATCAACATTTAATGTGACAATTGTACCGACTACAGATGCATTGCCGACCGCACGATTCAGTTGGAAATGCCTTTGAACCTTCTGCTACCTCTTTCACCGGATCACAAAGACGTAAACGTGATTTTGACAGTTAATAGAATGGCTGTAGCACCGCGCTAAACGAGACATCTCGTAAGACACTGTACCACTACTTATTTTATCACTTATAAATCATATGAAAGCCAACATTCCAATTCAAATATTTATTTCTCCACATCGACAATTACTTGTTCTTATTGACGTCAAATAAAACATGACTCTACCACCAGTTCAGAAAATCTTCGTGAAGAAGAACTGGCAAGTAACATCACTAAATTTACAGGGTCTATATCTGCATCTGTCAGCTCGACAAGTCTGCCCCGTCCAAATGAACTCCCCGTTTTAATTTAAAATAATTATATTTACTTTGTAACCGTCACATTTGCATTTCCGGATTTACGTGTAATTTAACTATAACCTACGGAGTAAGAACCGAGTATTTCACAGAAATGAATATAAGAGTAAACGTGTTCCCTGATTCACACTTGTTGTTTACATGACACTTCGACAAACGTTTCTGTCGCTTTTTAACAGAGCGATTTCTTCACGATGCGTGTCGTACACATTCCTCGCATTCCTATTACTCTTCTCTCAAACATCTTTCAATCAACGCTCATCAAAAGACTTTTAAGAATAAAGTTCGCCACGAACCTCTGAAAGCACAATATGTACCAAACTTTCTTCTATATTTGGAAGAAGTTTACAAATAGAAAGTTTTGAGTTTGAATGGCCATTTAAAATATATAATAATAATGATAATAAATCTCCAGACAATCACACCAACTGTATGGCCCCAAAGTAAGCACAGCTTGTGTTATGGATGACCATACAGTGAACTGGGGGGGTAACCCAGAATAAATATACATGTATAAATATCGACAACCATGACTTGAAAACAAAGATTTATGTGTATCGCACACATGAATGCCCCGGCCAGGACTGGAACCTGGGACCTCCGGCGTTCCAAAATCATGGAAGTTTGCAAACGTACAGCCCGTACCAAAAAAGGGCAGTCGAGCCGACCCAGTCAACTATAGACCTATTGCAATCACTTCCATAATTTGCAAAATTATGGAACGTGTATTGAACCATCGTCTCCTGACGTACCTAGAGACCAATGAGCTCCTCAGTGACAACCAATATGGTTTCCGCGGAGGACGCTCAACAGGAGACCTTCTAGTGTACGTCACGCATCTATGGAGCATGGCCTTGGAAGGGCATGGAGAGGCAATAGCCGTATCCTTGGATATCTCCAAGGCCTTTGACCGGGTATGGCACGAAGCCCTTTTGAGCAAGCTTCCTGCGTATGGCATACCATCTGGACTCTGCGACTGGATGTCTGATTTCCTGAGGGAACGGTCAATTCGAGTTGTCGTCGATGGCTTCTCATCGGACCTAATGGCGATCAACGCCGGCGTACCTCAGGGATCTGTTCTCTCTGCAACATTATTCCTGCTGCACATTAATGACCTTCTTTTATCGGATGGCATTATTGGTTACGCCGATGACAGCACTGTTGTAGAGAGATATGTCTCCAATGCGCGAGCGAGTCCAAACCAGATCCAATTTCAGAGAGAGTCGATGATCGAACGGGTTGATTTGACACTTTGTAGGGTTTCCGATTGGGGTGAAGCCAATCTTGTCAAATTCAACCCTTCCAAAACCCAGGCGTGTCTCTTCTCCGCTAAAAAGAGCACATTCAACTTGACGCCCACTTTCCAAAGTGTATCTGTACCGATCACAAACCAACTAGGGCTTCTAGGCATGACCATCACGTCGAAACTTAATTTCGGTCAACAGATTGAAACCATGGCACAGTCAGCTTCCAAAAAATTGGGAGTCATCGCAAAGGTCCGGCGGTACTTCAACTCCGAACAGCTGCTCAACCTGTACACAGCCCAGGTTCGATCTTGTATGGAGTACTGCAGCCATCTTTGGCATGATTCCGCAAAATACCATCTTGAAGCGTTGGATTCTGTCGACCGAAGGGCCCGTAGACTTATAAGTGACGACAAACTTACTTCTTCGAGACTGCAAAGTCTCGAGCATCGTCGAAAAGTTGCTAGTCTATCGGTTTTTTACAGATTGCACTTTGGAGAGTGTGCGAATGCTCTTTTTCAGTTGATCGAACCTTCCCCCTTTCTCCACCGGTCAACCAGGCGCAGACAGAAGTTTCACCCGTTTGTGGTTAGCGTGCCGATGAGCCGAACTAAACGGTTCGATAGCTCATTTTTGGTTCGTGTTGCCAAAGAGTGGAACGATTTGCCTGCGTCTGTTTTTCCAGACAAATATAACCCTGGAGCTTTCAAGTGTAGAGTGAATAGGTACCTCTTAGACAGGCGTGTACGATCCTCGTCTTCATCGTCACTTTCCATCAGGTGAGATGGAAGACAAACGCCTGCTAATTATTAATAAAAAAAAAAAAAAAAAATATGAGGCAGGGTTACTCACCACTACGCTGCACGGTCGTCATGAAACCTGTTACATGCCGGGAGAACTTATGCACCGTTCTGAAACCCGCTAGGTCAGCTGCCAACCGCTAGGTCAGCTGCCAACCGCTAGGTCAGCTGCCAACCGCTAGGTCAGCTGCCAACCGCTAGGTCAGCTGCCAATTTAGCTTCAAGAATCGAATTATTTTCAGTTTTCGCCGATTGGTGTCTTTGGGTCAGTTGCTCAAAATTATGGTCAGCTCATGTGCCATTTTTCCGAATGATGAAGAAGCCACCTGATATGGCTCTGCATATTATATACATCATATCATAATATACTACAATATAAGAGAGACACAAAGACATTTGGCATAAGAATACATATGTACATGTCTCCGCGTATAAATATATATCATCACATGCTAGTCCTTTTTGAGTTAGGGATGATATTTAGCACACTTGTCCATATCTTAAACTAGATTCCTATTCACATTTAAGCTGTAAGCTGCGACTATCTTTACTTATAATGTCGAAAGAGAGATATACCGTAGCCGCGAGTCACGCAGGTACGTATGCACTGAGCTACGTTGACTTGTCAAAAACTTTTTAAACGTAGAGGATATCTAGGTTTAAAATGTTTGTTATATAAAAAACAAATGAATTCTTAATTAAAAAAGTTCATGGTAGACATACTTTTTTTCTTCCCAACGCCGACAAAAGCATACAATATGTAGGAATCGTCCTTATTCAAATAAAAGACAGAATTTCCTTCTCATATCTTCTGCAAACAAATCTTTCGAGCCAGTACCTAATTTATAAATGGGCTTGTATTTTATTTAACTGTTTGATTAAGCATAGTATTTGATTACCAAAATGTAAGGGCCTTCGTTCCAGTGTAATTAACGCAACCTTTTCAGGCGAGTGGGTGCCTAACTAAGCAGCGGTCTTATTTTGTAATGGTCCGAAGGTTCTCGGAAAATTTTATAAAGGCACAATCGCGTTCTCTAAATGACTTAAGTAGTTGAATAAAATAATTTTTTGAAATTTTATAGGAGAGCGATGGATTTTAGGTAAGCTTTCTATTCATTAAAGTAGGCTAGCGTGGGATTATATTATCAAGTAAAAAGTTGATATGACATTGCAGTGCCCTTCGATCTCTCTTTATACGTGGTGTTGCTCACATGCTATAAGAATTTGAGTATTGCCCCAACAATTTCCGGAATATTTCAAATATTATTTAATACATTTTAAATGAGTAACGCAGAAAGTAAGATAGTTTCTATTCAAACTTCTTTTTTGTAAGTATATAAAATATTGGACAATCCGGTATTAAAAATGACTAAACAATTCAAAAACCATCTAGAAAATTCCACTCGCTGGCATGAGCACGTGTAAAGTGTAACTTTGCTCAATAAGAGACCCTTGTAAGTAATCAAGTGATTCGGGTTTACATGTTTGTGGGAAATGTGCAAACGTGTCTCTTACACTTTCATGAGAACAAGGTGTGTCAATTTGGCACCCACAACTAGGGCTTTTGTTATCATCATAAAGTTGGAATCAGTTTGAACTCGGTATTGTTAACTTTCATTCGTCAAATGAGGTTAAATACTCGATAATACGTCACAATAGTTACACGTCGCTGCGATTCAATATCCTTAACTGACATCCGTACTAAAATCAAATCGGCATCATAACCCTTCATTTAATCTTGGCACGATCTCGTAAAAATAGAAAGCAATTTCTCTCGAACGCTACTTCGTTGCAATGCTGTGCAGTGAGCTCCGCGGGGGCGCTGCTGTGCCTTACGTAACCACTGGGTCGATACCAGCGCCCTTTCAGCGGAGACCTTACGCGCACAAACGGTTCTATGATTATGTTGATTCAGCCCCCAGAACTTTGTCTAGCTTAGCTCGTTTTCTTAGAATTTTTTCGGTAGAAACTGAGTTTTAAATTTTGAAAGAAAGTTAGATGGAAGTTTTAAAAATAGACTTAGTTTTCGAAAGCATCAGGAGCTTCTGAAACAATAATGAAACTTTCTTGTAAGTTCTTTGTGAGATTGTGAATGAAATTAAAATTATATATTTTCTTAAGAATAATAATTTATTTACTTGCCAGAATGTGGTATAACAAGCTCTTAATATACAGTATTATTCTAAAGTACGAGAACACATTCATTCAGTCTGAGCATGCAAACATATTATATAATAAAAATTTATAATTGTTATTTAATTTTATTAAATTAACAGTATTTCATTTAAATTTTTGCATTTAAATACAAAATATCGTTCTTCCTCGATATGCCTTCAGTCTTACTAAACTCACTTTGCTTGTAACTAGCGTCCTGAATTGGGAAAAAACTAAATCCTGTAGCACAGCGTCTGGCTTGGATAGGATGTATTTCAAATTGTGTTTTCTTGCAAAGAAAGTTTAATCAGAAATAAAAAAATTGACGGGCGGTTTTTAGATGTATCTCAGTTATGAATGTGTTCTAGAAACAAACTAGCTGCTCTTAGCCTGTAAGGGACTGATCATGAGTCTCTTTCACGCCGCTATGCATATTTATTATTCCAGACATAAGCCTAGGTTATCATGACAATGCCCATGTCGGAATATCCGTGACGGTGAACACGTGTAGGCAAGCGCTGTGATCGACTCGTTGCGCTGATTCAGCAATATAGTTTGGAGTAATATCACTTTGGCGCAAGCCACCTAGACTGTGGGTTCGGTGTTGGGTGTAGTTTGACCTGCCTGATTATGGTATTCGTCAGCTTTATGCGAAGTAGCTTTTTCAGAGTTTCATTTTGTACTTTTGATACAGTTTTTTTAGCGTTAAACTTAATTAAATTAATAGCACACGCGATCAACTAAAGTTTATATGATTTTTTGAATTCTAGAAAAAGCTTGTTAGATTGATATAAGTAAATGGAACTTATATTTTCTCTTCTGTCTATCTTCTGTACATTAAAAACAAAATTCCCAGATTGCTTAAAAATCTGAGAATACCGACACCAAGGTAGCGAATTAGCTTTATTCTCTAATATTACCTCTACCTCTCCACCATATTTAAAAACTTCAGAATAAATATAGATAGCTATCTCACGTCCCAACACTATCACGCCTGTCTCCTCTATTTTCATCAAACTGTAGTCGCAAGGCTGTCGCCACAATTTATACGCGTTGTTACCCGCATGCGTATCGCCGCGAAGATTTATCGTCTCTCCCAAACTCTGCTGAGGCATCTGCTCACTCGTCAGCCGCGATCTTTATACACTAAACATGTCAGAATGTGTTTCGACTGATTAAATAAAGGAATCGTCACTGCCAATCTGGAAATACTCACGCAGAATGTATGGAATTTAATGCGAATGAGTGTTTCTGTGGTCCCAAACAGTCTGCCTGCTTTGTACGATGGTTTATATGATTAAATTTAATCATATTTATAGAAACGAACTTTAAAAGAAATCAATGTTAAACTTATTAATGATAATACCTACAAGCTTTAACACGACGAATCCTCAATAATTTCTCTTGGGGTTCAAAAATGATTCTCTAATGAAACATCCAAACATGACGAAGTTATCTTCGAACACTACCCAATTCATTCAAAATCTATGGCATGATTATGAATTTGAGTAAATATCTCTTATATATATCTCTATATAAAAATATGATCTTGAGAAAAAAATTCAAATTCAGAATCGGTTGGATGCGTGTAAATGCTCTATCCGGGAAGGTTCCTAGTTACACGCCACGCGGTGTCTGGCGTGGAAAAGTGCCAAGCAATTAGATCGCGAAGCCGCACACGGCCGCTCTCGTTAGACGCCAGAGACTGGTAAAACGCTTTCTTATTAATTTATTTAAATTGTAGGACATTCGGCTCATAAATGTATCTCAGAAAAAAACAAATGTCTGATTTTTATTGAAAACAATGAAGAAACATAAATGTCAAAACTGTATTACAATTGTAACTAGGTGATAAGCGCAGATTAGCCAGCAACTCGAAATTAGACCGAATAATGTTGAAGATAACTGATTCGAAATATCTCAGGGTACAATAAATTTTTTAATAAAACAGATTTTTTCCGTCCAAGTTCTCAAAGAGCTGATACCGCTTTTGTACGCCGCAACCCGCCGACCCGCGCCATATTAATCTCGTTACTTGCACTTTTGTTCGTATACTTCGGCAAACTATGTTAGTGTCCATTTTTTCTGGCGTTGAACGTGTGGCAATACGGAAATATTACTTTGATAAATTGAAAAATTTGAGTATTTGCATATTGGTGCTTTCGGATGTTATGGAAGTAATTTTCTGAAAACACATTGGGATATGTCTTCGTAAGACAGTTATTTTACGAAAATGATAGTAAAAATATTGATTTCATGAATGAAGTAACAAGCAAGAGTAAAATAACCAGAACCGCAAACAAATTATGCTTTGAACCAGCAATAAAAAGTGTGTCGAATTCAAATTCGATCTACAGTTTCTGGATAACCAGGTAAAAATATTTAAATGAGAAAAACACTCATGTACAGCATTGAATATTGAATAATGAATTTAAAAAGCACTTGGAACAAATATGGCAGTTGGTTGCATTCACTGACACGTCTGACAGCGTGGTTATTGTTTTGTTTGCATGTCTTTCGCTTGACTTTTGTAGAACAAATCTTTGCAAACATTATATTTAAATACTTTCTCTTGAAATATTTTAGAAACAATTAGTATTAAAAGCCAAATTTTCAATTGTTACACTTTCTAGGAATATCTTGCTTTGTATCTGATGGAAATATAGCTAGGTAATATGAAAAGAAGCAAGTAATTCGAATTATCTCATTATTAACATAGTTTGCAAATGTAAAAAAGCATCGAACCCCTTAAGAGAGGAAGATAATAAATAATTTCTGTTTATTAATTGATTGTATCAACAAAACCTAATGACGAAATGAGACATTCTACTTTACGACAAATCTATAAAAATAAACGCAAATTGTACATACCCTATACCGATAAAATACTTAGTTTTCGTGTCCACGCAGCCGTTAAGTCAGCAGATCGAACATATCAGAAGAATATGAAAATAATAAGGCAATTTTGTCACCGCGGGCGATATTGTCTCGGCGACAATAATGTTTTATTGCCTGAACATTCGTAATCTGAAATGATGAAACTGAAATTCCCTCGCAAAATGGCTCCGGCTCTTTCCCCTACTCAATAATACTAAGTGTGAGAAATTTTGTGGCATATGAGAAATGAACATTACATTTAAGGCAATGAGGAAAGTTTCAGCTTCTGTATAGGTGACTTGCAGCTTCATTTGCATCTGGATGAGCCTAAAATCTGCAAATTGAACCATTTAAATGACAAAAGCAAACATTAAGTGCGACAATATAAAATTGAGATTTACATGAAAGTTGCAAGAATATTGTAGCAATAACTATCTTTCGTCAAAATTATTTTTCCAATAATGAGTTGCGCGAAGAAATTGTTAATGTTATGAATATTTTAGATTATCAAGTAACTCCGAGATTTAATTTAACCATGTATCAACAGTTATTCTGAAACTCCGATATACCCTTAATAGAGAGTTGTTACACGACTTCAAGGGTATTTTCAAGCATCTGACGTCAATCCAAGACTGCCGTAGGCAACTTTTACAAAAAATTGTAACAACTTGAACAAAATAAACTTTTCTTTTTCTTCGTAATATTGTCGTTGTCAGTACAATGACTTGGGGATATACCTTTATTTTTGCTGAACAAGTCCTGGCTTGTAACATTTATATGAGTCTCAGCTATATTGGAACAACCTTTCATTTCAGTTAAAGTATCATTTGACTGTAGGCGTAACATGACATTTTGTTAGGGAAAATTGTCTCAATTAAATGACAGGGAAAATTGTCTCAATTAGAAAAAAAATGTAACTAGCTTTTAGCAGCAGCGTTCCTGGCGAGTCCCGCGGGTTTTTTTATAAGAGGATAATTACTCTCTATACCCGTGACAACATGTACACAACATTTCAAATAATCCCTAGAGAAGTCAAAGAATGAAAGCGTTACAAACGGATTTGCCTTTGCATTTAATCGAACATATTTATGTGATCTTTTACAATTACGGAATTTTGACTATATATGAAAAATATTGATATAGAAATAAACATTAGATGTCTGTAAATTTACAGGCTTAACAATTTACACTTTCTTCTAATCATTGGATTAAATGAGTCTTAGATTCGTAATTACTAGAATATGTCAGTTAAGTTGGTATCGATATTTCACTTCAGGGAAATTATTCCTCGGTTGCTAGGCTGATAGACAAGTCGACGATCCCACTTGTTCCACGCGACAGCCTCAATTATATCTCAATTATCCAGCAAGGAATCCAGCCTCATCTGACTGTGGAGGTGGTTTCATGTAATTTTTAGTCCATATGGGTGAATTTTCCAGGGCAAAAAATTGCGTGGCAACTATGAAATCGGTACTAAAAAACATAGTTATAATGTCCAAAAAATTTTTTCTGGTTAGGTGAAATAGTAATCTATATGGAGCATTAAATATTTAAAAAAATGGATTCATAGGTACTTCAAAAAAATTTATTAAATCTTTCATTGCCATGTTTGTCCACAAGTCACCTTGAAGTGTATTATACCTCATTGATAAAAATCTATTGGTTATTTATATTAAAACCTAGTTGTATTTCATACGTGAATAGTTAAAGTATTGTTACGGAGTACATTTATTCAAAAATGTAAACAATACAACGAATGATGATCAAAAATTCATTTGTCCTATAACTACCTTTCATCGCCATGTCTTAAACATGTTTTATATATTTATAGTCACCATGAAGATATTTTCTATAATTCTAAACAATATACAGGGTGGCCAGAAAAGTGACGGCCAATAAAAAAATTTTAAGCGGCTTCTGAGAGGTATCTGAATCAACCCTATGTATACGTTTCTCGTCGTTTCGTTTTTTATGAATTTTCGCAAAATTGCAACGGGATCAGTTTAACAATTAAAAAAAAAAAGTAAAAGATTTCTTCGGATTTTTGCTACTAAATCTCTATAAACTGTGTGTTTATGCATAAATCTAAGTCATTGGGTCACGGATGACATGACAGATAATCTGGACAAAAATATTATTTTCAAAGCTTTTTGTCAATCATTCTATACATGCAGTCTGTGGGTTAACTATACAAAGAAGGCATACAGCGATCTGCGCGGGCAGTTCCAACACCATCCTGAACACGTGAGAGGGCCGCTGGGACGCGCCGATGTTAGCCTGCTGGTTAGAAAGGCACAAAAGCCTAGTTGGGATATAATTAATGTTTATATTTATTGTTTATTGTGATTTTTCTTGTGTTCCCATACTAACATCTAGTCTCTAAGTTTAAAATTGTTACTAACCGATATATGGATTACTTGTGGTCTGAAATAAATTCCTTATTATATTATTATTATTATAAAATAAACAGCCCTGTAACTTAAATTGATGATACTAAAAAATGCCAAAATTTTTAGAATTTAGGTTCAATGAGTTATCATTTAAATTGAAAACTATGAAAAATCGTATAACATACATAGGGGTGAGACCTCTCAACACGAGACACCGAAAAAAATTTTTGGAGATCACTTTTCTGCCCACCCTGTATGTTACAGGCAGCCAACCCTAACTAATATTAAGAATGTGAAAGTATATTTGTAATAGTGCTCCCGGGCCATGAGCTACCTCAGGCAATGTCAGTGGTACAATACAAGTCAGTTGCCATTCTTTTGAGAATTTTGTAACGCACAAGGAGGTGGATTATCAAACGAAGTAGCTTGATTCAACTTGATTAAGGTTACATTTTTGGTTAAATTCGACTTTATTTTCAAGAGCCGGAAATTATTTATTGTTTAAATTGATCGATTTATGTAACCGGGCATAGAGTTTGCCCTGACAGCCACACGTCCAGCACGTGGCAAACGAATACAAGTAGGTTTGCAATTGGAAAACGCCCACCCAATAACAATCTAACGTCGAAGGCAACGAAGCTCCTGGAACAGAGCCTCCTACCAAAGCTTTGGCTTTTATTGTTTATTCCAAAGTGTTCTTACTTATAATTCTACAAAACTACCTCCAATATTTGGTTTTTCAATAGTTTTTACATTAAATGGAAAAAAAATTAAAGATATTTTGAGATATTTGGATAGGACGATTATTTCATTTTATGTAGATGCTTGTCACCGTTTATTTGTAATATTCGTATCAATTTACGCGCAGTCATTATGCATTCGAAACTGCAGATTTCCACGACCATAAATATTGCTTCTGTTACTATACTCGTAACTAAGCGGACATAAAGTGAGAAAGGGTAGAACAAAATATAAAATATCTTTGACGCCTTAAAGACATCTGCTTTCACCAGATCTTCTATCCCAATCTGGCAGTAACTCAGCAATGCAATCTATAGGAAGTATTGGTGCACTCAGAGCGGAATGGTTTGGCTATCGAAATATTTGATTCGACAGTATCGAAGCTTCACTGTTTAGATGTTTCTCGTATCATTGACAAAAAGTGTAATTACTGCCTTTTTCCAATTGGACGTATAAATAAATATCGACAATACAAAAAATGTCAATGACTTAATCGCCATTAAATATTAGGTCATTACAAATGAAATTGGCGTTTTGTAAGGGAGGAACACAAGGTCAGTTTAAAAATATATAAAATATTTATTTAATCAAAGTATGTACCATTGCTGTGTATGCACTCTTGCCATCTCTTTGGTAGTTCATTGGTAGTCCCTTTACTAAAAAAAACATTCGGATGGGAATCAATAAAATGTTTGAAGGTGCTTTGGACTGCCCCGTTGGAGTTGAATTTTTCCCTTCCCAGAAGTTATCCAATTTTTAAAAAAAAAATGGTAATCTGTTGGAGCAAGGTCCGCGGAGTACTGTGGATGTCTTAGACATTCAAATTGAAGCTCCTCTAATTTGGTAGCCGTCTGTTGTGCAGTGTGTGTTCTAGCGTTGTCCTGAAGCAGCAGTGGCTTAGAGCGATTGACCAGCCTTGGTTGTATAGCTAGCTTTTCCATCATAGTTTGCAGTTGCTGACAAAAGACATCTGCCGTAATCGTCTGGCTAGATTTAAGAAAGCTGTAGTTAACGACACCGGCACTAGTCCACCAAACGCTCACAAGTAACTTTGTTTGAGTCAATTATCGCTTGGGGCAGGATTTGGCTGGTTCACCAGGGTTCAGCCATTGCGGTGAGCGTTTCCGACTGTCGTACAGGATCCACTTTTCATCACAGGTAATGATTCGGTAAATTTCTTTCATTATTGTGCCGGTTGAGTAATGTAACGCAGTAGTCGACGCGCGTTTATCGGTTTGCTGCACTCAATTCATGAGGTACCCACCTCTCAAGCTTATTTACCTTCCCATTTTGCTTCAAGTGGATTGAACCAGTTTTGTCACTAACATCGCAGCCTACAGCTAACTCGGACGTGGTTTGCGATGAATCCGCTTCCACAATAGCCTTCAATTCTTCATTATTAACTTTGATCTCCGGCCGTCCACGGGGATTGTCCTGCAGGTCGAAATTTCCAGAACGAAAACGTTGGAACTAAAAACGCACTGTGTTTTCTTTTGCAAAACCGCCGCCATATAAAACTTCGTGCCGTTTCTGCAGCACTGGTGCCACGGTGGAACTCGTACTTGTTAATAACGCGATATTTCGCGATAAGTTTTCCATTTTGTAAACTAGGTGACGCAAAAACACCAAAAGAGAAAAAACTAATGAAAGACGGTTTTCGAAACACAAATGCGTGAGTAAATAGCTATATAAATTTAAAATTGGAATTCTTAACCAACTAGGAGATAATATAGATCAAAGTGGCCAGTACGACAAAACGCCAATTTCATATGTAAAGACCTAATATTTTGCTTTTTTTAGTATGAAAACTTTCAACACGAAATATTTTGGTTCAAAACAAATTCAAAGAACCGTAGCTTTTATTTAAATCAGCTAAACCCGACCAATTTCATCTCAAAACATTTACCGTAACGTTTTCACATGAAAACATTCAGACATTCCCGCATTTACATACACCCACTTCCAGGCTTTTATGTATCAAAATATGGATTACATTTAAACTTTTTAATGCTTTTCATTGTATACCCAAACTGTATAAACAGAGGATTCTTTCAAATAACATTCACTCTACACTTTAAAACAAGATTTTCATGTTGTCTGTCTAAGTTCTTATACTATCTACTTGTTGTGAAATTATTTTGAAATATGTATATAAGAATATTAAATAAGACCAAATAAATAGTGAAATACAACACTACAGTATTCCATTGCAGAGGTGTCTGGATATGCGTGAGCGTAGTCTCATTCCAAGTACAGGGAAGATAGATTGTGTAAAATTTCAAACAATTCAAATATTTATTTTTTAATTTAGAGAATGCCTTGTACCTATTGACGTACCATTAGTTCGGAAAGACTTTCGTGAAGAAAAACTGGCAAAAAGCTTCACGAGTCTTATTTTTTTTTCAAAATAAATTTACAATGTTCCCTTTTTTTACATACAAATCTATTCTTATCTGCATCGGTTAGCCCGGCAATACTCAGTGCCCAAAAACGGTCCGACCGCCGCGGCATGACGCGGGAGTCAGCCGAGGCCCTCCTCTACCATATCAGAGTTAAGCTGGACCCCTGCCACCGCCACAACCATAATGTAAGAGGTATTAACTTACGGCTATTTATTAATTATAAAATAAATGTAATCTATAAGCTAATAAATACCACTTCCCATTTCATTTGCGACTTCAGGGATACATAAAGGACAAGGTACCGTTATTTATATGACTAATCTATGATAATAGAAAATTTTAACAAACAAACTTCGTCGTATTGTAAATTCATGTAGTGTGAACATTTTGCCTTCCACTGGTAAGCTCTTTTCTGCAAACTCCTCACTCTCGTCTTCATCTTCACTTTCCATCAGGTGACATAGAAGACAAACTTCACATCCTTTTGCAATAAAAAAAGTCTCTGCTCGATATTATTATTGTTTCCTCCCCGAGTCACGTAGTAAAGCGTGGTCAACTTTAGGCTGAAGCATTCTTATTTCATAATTTGTATTGTACTTTTCGTATAAGCTGCGGCCGCCAAAGTCTAAATCAAAAACAGTTCTGCAGGGACACTTTGGCTGTATCAATTACGTTAAATTGTTAGATGATGCTTGTAATGTGGATTGGCATAAAGTTGTAAAGGCGGACAACGTCCACACCCAGATCGAAATCTTTTATTCATTGCTAACTCAGCCTTATGACGGTCATGCCCCAGTGCGTCATGTGAAGCTCACACATCTTTCTGCGCCATGGCTTACCGATGACATTATATTGCAATTATATAGACCACAGATAGACTGCGGCACGATTTAATCGTACCGTACCGTAGCTTACGAAATCAGTACAACATGATTTGTAGAAATAAACAACGTCTTCACATTCATAACTCTGTCACTGAAGAAAATTCAGCTATGGTCTGGAAATTTCTAAAAACCATAGCGACGTTGAAATGCCAGTACCTCCTATCTCATTTTTTATTGATTTTTTTTGAATCAACAAAAAATGAGATAAAGGGTTTTGATTAATACCTAACTTAGCTCAAGTTGTGTTTATGTTCTCTAAACATACCACCATACCTCTGTTATGCATTAGTAATAATTTATTCATAATTTCTGTAACATAAATGAGTGGTTTTTTGCATTGCAATTGCATTTATTTAGATAGAAGTTATTGGCACTTCACCGTCGATAGGCGTGGGCAAAAGCTTAGACAAAAATATCCCTAATCATATAAATAAGTTAAATATCCACTTTACATCTTCCTGTCATATGAACGCCAGTATTAAGGCTATATTTCATACTTGCCTGCACCAGATTACAGTCCATTGTATTTTCATCGATTTACAGAGTGTGGTGTTAAGAGAGCTATTACTTCACTTGAATCAAATGCCTTAGGTTGCGACAGTATAAGTAGAAAAATGATAATTCCCCTTCTTGACTTACTTGCTCGCATTTGAACGACAATTTAAATAATTATATGGAAAGACGCTCAAATTATACCATTACCGAAAAAGTTTTGAACTAATAAGTGATTTTAGATCTTATTTTATTTTATGACTTTTTAGCCATTTTACCTTTCCTATCTAAAGTCCAGCTTCTTATCCATGAGCAATTTGTAACCTTTCTTTATCTTAATAATATTTTAAACAGTCCGGTATCCAACCTGGACATAGCACAACCACAGCATTAGTTAATATATCAACAACTACTGTACTGTACTGTTTCCTGTTGACTTTAGCAACGCCTTTGACAATATCGATTTCGATATCTTGTTTCAATTCATGCGCTCTCTCAACATATCTCCACCTGTGATCAATTGGTTTCATCAAGGAACATTCAGGAAATCAAATTTTGTCAAACTTTAAATTCGTTTAAAATCAAATTGAAAAAACACTTTCTAGCGAAAGTTTACAAGTAAATGAAGTAAATATATATGTATGAATTTATGTTAGTATGTATGTGTACCTAATATTTTAATTTTGTAAGTATAAGCAAGGTGTAAGTTTCTTTGAATTGTGCGTTAATGAAAAATATACTTTTTTTATATGCCAAACCTAAAGTGAATCTACATTGTTATCATCCAACAAAATGTACGTCTGGAAGAAACCACTGTATTTACCGCAAAATTATACAGTATTTTAGTGTAAATGAAATTTATTGTACCATGTTTTCCTGTTGTTGACGTATTTATTATAGAATAAATAAAAGTTAGTAATAGCTGTGTAGGTAA
This sequence comes from Marasmarcha lunaedactyla, assembly GCA_923062675.1. Lineage (NCBI taxonomy): Eukaryota > Metazoa > Arthropoda > Insecta > Lepidoptera > Pterophoridae > Marasmarcha > Marasmarcha lunaedactyla. The sequence goes on from OV281341.1 coordinate 1,805,628, forward strand.
GTGGTATTTGGACCCAACTATTGTCCGACGCGCAGACTACATAAGTGTTATGACTATCCCATTAGTGGGATCTAAGCGGGGTGTCATTCTGCACCTATACGTGCGTATACGGCACAACTGTTTCTTTGCACACGACTATAGTTGTTCAATTACTAGAGTAGATTATAACATTTCAGTAACGATGCATTTATATTGTTGCAGGTACGTATAGCACAACAAGATTTTAATGCCGTGGAATCCAACCAACTGGCGAGGCACGTAAGTACCGGCGTAATGGCGACGGATGAATCAAGTTTCTTTTATTGCTTTTGTTTCATCTTGTTTTAGAACCACGTTCGTAGCGTGAAACGTGTGTTTTGCGTTTTGGTAAAAAAATTGATTATGTAATTATTTATAGGACTGTCGAAAGTGCGATAGCTAATGTGACGCGGAGTCAACAGTTCCCAATATACACAGTGCCACTGCACAATCAAGTATTATATATACAAAATTAACGAGCATACTATTTTACACAGATATCTCGAATAAGGCACTGAAAATGTTATATTTTTGCAGCAAAACATCTAAGGGACGACATTTTGGAACTCTTTCTTACAAAACAAGTGTTTTCTTTTTCTTTTGTTAGTCTTTGTAACTGAGAAGCACATATTCATACTAGCTACAGTATCTAAACAGCAACAGCTCATAGAGTGGTGCTAATAATTTGTAATAAATACAAACTTAGTTGATACGTAACTTAGGCAGTTTGGTTCGGCCGAATCCATTAGAATGGAATAATTCGTAGAAAAATATAATAGGTCACAGGGTAACCATTTCAATAAGTATTATAATAATTTATAGTAAAACATAAACACTAAAAGTAATAATGTCGAAGGTAAAACAATAGGCATCGAATATTTGTATAAATTCCCTTATCCCTATAATATAATATCCCTATAAATATCGTATATATGTATATATATATATATATATATATATATATATATATAAATATATATATACGTAGTTATAAAGATAAAAATTTAAAATTATCCAGCGACCTCTCTCAATATAATATTTTTATTTAATTCCCCTGGTAAATATAAAATATATACATTTTGACAACTTTATATTTAACAAGGTTTCATAAGATTCAAACAGCAACATTTATAGAGCAAGTTTTTTTCGAAATGTACTGTTTATTAATGGCCCTATTAGCCTTTTACATTTCACCGGACTTCTTGTAATGAAATGAAATGAAATGAAATGAAATATTTATTTCTCAACATTGACAATTACTTGTTCTGTACTTGTAGAGCAGGTTAAAGTGATGTGTGAAACCGATGTCAAGAAGGTTCGATTCAAAGTTCTGAAGCTTGAATGCAAAGTTCAGCGGGCAACAGGGCGGGCAGCCGACTTGTATTAATGGAATCTTAGAAACGCCTCGCAAAATAAAGCGGCAACAGAAAAAAAATACTTGAAACTTCCCCTCAACGCCGCCATTTTCCACTTTTCAATGATAAAACTTTACTTGTACATTGTTTCGAGTTATTCGAACAAGAGCAATGGATGGTAATACTTTTTTATGAATTTTAAAAGTAATTTTTTTCTGGGATTCGTTTTAATACTAGAAGTATTGCTGTCAGAGTCAATTGCAATTTGTACACGTTTCACAGTTCAATCGTGAAAAGCTTTGCATTCGTGTTACTTTCGTAGATCTCCCTGTGTTTGTTTACGGCACAGATTCAAAACAGAATTATAATCGGAGACGCGAAGTTTCAGCTTGATCCGTCCAGTTATTTAAGTCATCAGCCACAGGAACGTGTTTATTTGGATGGAAAAAGAGGTGTTTCAAATTAAAGCCGATTACTCTTGTGTTTACCACATTATTTATCTTACAATGGATAGAATTTTTTTTAATTTAACTGATGGAACCTATGTACCAACAAAAAATGTACATGAGCTTCTTATAACAACGTGAGAGCACCACTTTAACAAAATGTGCGTTTACATAACGAGTTGGAATATAAAGTGAGATGCTCTCTTTGTTCTGGTAGAACAGCTTTGTGTGAATTACTAAGAATATCGCTACTATTTTTCATATTTATTCTGTCTTTAAAAAATCATCTGAAATGTTTTTGCAAAAAAGAAATCACATTTATTAAATTAACCTTTTTAAATCCAAGTGCCTTTGAAGAAAGATAAGATGAACCTGCGTGCAAAGCATAGCTAATGTTCTGAATTTAGGGATTTTTATTTGAAAGGTAGAATTTTATTAGGGTAAATGTTATAATTACTTGATTTAGGTAAGATTTGATAATTTTTCATCATATCACAGCTTTATATTTTAATTTAAATATTAGTTACTTTATATCGTAATTAATCTGTCTTTATAATGTATATGTATCGTATGAATGGGCATTTACGAAACTTTAAGATGTAGCAGAGATGTTGCAAATAGTTTTCCATTATTATTTGAATATTACCTTCTTTGAACTCAAATAACAAACTAATATCGTGACCTGGCGAACCTGATACATTAATGTTTGCTTGTACTTCATTGATACTGCTCCAGAAATGTACCAGGAATCCTTGTAACGGAACTAAATGCTACAATTAATCAGCGACCACACCTACTTCGACTGCCGCAGTTACAAATTGCTTTGAATAGTTGGACAATAGTTGGCAAATTTGAAATATTTGATTAATAGATAAACCGTTTAATTCATTAAGCTATAGTTTCTAAGATTGACTATTTATAATTGATATCAGGCTCTTCAGTCTCAAGGTTATGAGTGTCTCTTCTTGTGTATTTCTGTGGTTAATATATGAATATGAATTTTATCTCCTGTTTCAATGATAAGTAAAAATGAGAGTTATGGGGGGTTAAATTTTTACTATCTTGTCTAAATTTACATTTCAAATTTATACTTTTCAGAGACTTCACGGCTACGGTATTTTGCCACACAAGTTACGTAACAAGCAAGACTTAATAAGACTTAATTAACTATGCTCGATCATGGGTTCCGCTACCATTTATTTAACGACTTATGTGATCACAACATGCAACTATCGGCGATACCCCAGCAAACAGAATAACTATGAGTTTCAAAAGGAAACAAAATGAATGCTATTGATGAACCTACAAGAGAAATATTGTTAATGATCAACGACAATCACCAGTTTTGTTGCCTGACTTGGAACTCATCACACCATTTCGGCTGAAGTAATTTTATGACCCTGTAATAAAATAATACTTATTCGCTGGTTTCATATGGGGCTGTCTTGCTGTAAACTTTATAATTATTACTATACCCGCTGTTCAGACTTAAATAAGAGTAATCCGAGTATCCGATGTAAACCTACCTACATGTTATTTTTTATTATATATTTTATTTTCAAACTTTTTTTTAAAGCGAAAAACCATTACGACTTATTTGTTTTTCAGGAAAAAAAATCTAAAGCGTCTTAACTACATCCACATGAGTTCCCCATAAGACGTTTTGCCACCTAGCAACACGTAGCCGGAAGTAGCCGGTGAACGTAACGAGAACCAACGACCACACGCTCAATGGACACCTTTTGTTTTATTTATATCTTCACGGACGCTTTACGCATGCAATACATAAAATAGGTATTTTAATAAAATAAACATTATATTCTAATATATAATAAAAACATAATATTTAAATGAAATTTGTGTAATAATATAAATATAATTGTTATCTTGTAGACATTTTTAAGCTGCTTTTTGTTGTTCTAAAATATACTTTTTATAACAATTTATGAAGTTTATATAAAACTATTGATATTTTTTGAAGTGGTGGGCGGATGTTTTTCCAACATTTGTGTCCAACATTAGTGATTACAAACTAGTATTTAACAATATTGTACCATACTAAGAGATATATAATATTTTTTTTACTGTTTTTCAAGGCGGTACAGCAGCATGGACATTAATGTACATTAGTCGTACTAACATTGCATGTGATTTTTTGTACTGGAATGTCGACTAATGATGCGTTACCGACCGTACACTTTTTTTTTTGCTGCCGAAGCGCCCTCACGGGAGGGAGGTGGAAGATGCGTCATGCATACCGCCGCGGGCAACCGACTTCCGCGACGGTAATGTGGGACTCACCAGAGTGGCACCTACCCACTAAAAACCACCTAAACGGTTGTAGCATGGGAATGCTGTCAGCCTTCATCGGAGCGACACCCGGGTTACCGCGCACTTGCTGTACCTTGCCTCTAGCCGCACCAGTGACGCGTAAACGCGATTATTATGACAGTTACCATTAGAATGACTGTAGTGTCGAACCAAACGAGGTCTTCATAATAATAATATATCTCCAGACAAACACACCAACTATGTATGGTTGTCAACTGTATGGTATTCGGTCGTCAAACATGATAAAAGTCTTAACATGAAACTTGGCTTGCCTATATGTGGTGTTCAGTGGGAATGTGACCATTGCGCGCTGGCGGGAACCGGCGTAATGTTCGCTCAAGGTCGAAGCTTAAGGTTTATGACGCCGCCGGAACCGACTCAGCGTTGTTTCAGGAACTTTGATTAAATTTGATAGATATTCGTAAAGATTCAATTTACACCAACAACTTACTGCTTTGAAGAATTAAGTCGCCTTTTGTTTTGATCTGACGACGATAATATTTAAGTTATTATTATTATTTGACAGTGTATGTTCGCACTAAATTCAGTACAGAAATAACATTTACTAACATGAATAATTAAACCATCAAATCACTTATGAAATTACAGACATACAAATACTGTTGTTAAAGCTAGACTAGATGTAAACAATTACTCGTCGAGACATTAACTGGTCAAGGCCACAGAAACAAGTTAGTACTGACTATTCTCGATACCAACAAAGAATTTTAAGTTCAGAATCTAAAAATCAGTTCTAAAAATCTAGAGACGAGTGTGTGTATGCGTGTGTGTGTGTGTGCGAGCAGCCTTTCGTTTGAAACTTACAATCGAACGATCAAAGAGGGTCCGGCCTTGCTTCGAGCCTAGCCTACTCACTCGCACGCGATGCTTTCACTGTACTCCACTTACTTCATGAATATCAATTAATTAATTATTTATATTATATGCAAAAAAAAAATTTTCTTGTTGGCTATATCAGTAAATTTATTAATAAAAATTGCAACAATAAATTGGAATATTCAAAGGGGCGTTTCAAACGCTTGGTAAATAGTCCATTCAGGCATTCATATTTTTTCCTGTCCTATTTAGCGCTACTATATATGAAATAAGGTTCAATATTTCGGGGAGTTAGGAAATTTGCGGCCGTTTGACATAGACCTCGCCCGGTAGGAAGTGAAGATGTTCCTAGTCAAAAATGATGTTTCTAGTCCAATTGGAGATACCACAGATTAGTGCATAACTTTCACTCGAAAGGAGAGTGAACTGACTCGAAAAAGAGTCCACTGCGGGGCAAAAACCAAACCGTTCGATCTCGTACGGTCCGCATCAAATGCCTTTCGGTGATTTTCACCCTGGTCGTCTATCCATCTTGTGGGGGCGCATCCACGCTGCGTCGTCCAGGTCTAAAATAAACAAATTCTATGTTCCTTTATTATATTCTCAGTACTAATGTGCAACTTAGTCACCTTCTGTGAACAAACCCGCTAATGAACGGACGCTAATAAGTGTCAAGTGTCATCATGGGCCAAATTTAAGTTCGTCTATTGATGTGTTTTTTCTATTCATAAGCGAGCGAATGAAAATGTTTTTGAGTGTTTATATTTTTATCTCTCTCAGTGCCTTTTGTCTATTGTGGGGCTTCAATTAAAATATAATCATATAAAGTAAAGTAAGTAATTTCGTGACAGCTATAAGATCAATTCACATTATTTACAATAATGAAATGATGGTCGTCTATAAAGGACGTATATAGGGTTTATTTAAATATACAATTTTGAATAACTATCACCCTTAAGTATTTAATTTGACTTCGTAACAATTGCATTACAACTGTTCTCGACCTAACGTGTCAATATACAAAACAATTGATATCCGATAGCAGCTTTTCGACTACGACTTCCAGTTTACGATCATGGTTCATTGCTACATGGACGAGCTGCCAGCGGCCTTCAGGAATGACATTCGTGTATCGGCACAGTAAAGCCGAGTTGTAAAATGTTAGTGGCCGCTCCCTTCCTACCCATCCCCGCCGGTAGTGAAGTCACAAGCGGTACAGATTAGCCAAACTTCGGAAAGTGCAGTTGGGATAATTTTTAAAGCTAAAGTTCTGCACGTGAAAGTAATTTTAGGTAAAATAAAGTTTAGAGCCTAACTAAACACAAATCCAACACAACACGAATAATAATAATAATAAATCCCCAGACAAACACACCAACTGTATGGCCCCAAGTAAGCAGAGCTTGTGTTATGGATGGCCATACAGCGAACTGGGGTGGAACCCAGAATAAACATACATATATAAATACATACAACCATGACCCGAGAACAAACATCTGTTTTCATCACACAAATGAATGCCCCGGCCAGGCTCGAACCTGGGACTTTCGGCGTAAGAGGCAAGGCTACTTACCACTACACCACTCGGTCGTCGGAATACCTGATTGATACATACAAATTAATTGTACTTTTTTTGTTTTTATATGAAGATAAATGCCACAGAATTTGAAACTTCGAAACGGAGGTTCCTTTTCGATGTTCGACTGCATCCTCGTCGGTTATATATTTGAACCACTGTACATTCACACGTTCGTCCTCAAACTGCCCACTGTTGGATGTATGCTTTTCCACTTGGTAAGCGATGGTCGGCGTGCTTGGTTAAGCATTAACCACCAAGCAAAAGTGTCCACTCCCAGTGTGCAGTTGCCAATGAATGTTCAAAGACATTTAGCTCGTTCATCACGCGCGTTGCTTGACAGCGCTCACGCACGATGCATTGCTGAGCAGCATCTCACGCAACGCAGATCATACACATTTTTGCGTTACGATCATCTGAAGATTTATTTATTTATTTATTTGAAAAAGACATGCCGACAACATATATACAAAAAAATCATAATAACATTTAAGAAAACTTATTTCTAGTATATAATGTCAATTATAGGCACATACAGCATTCCTAAGTCATACGCTCATAATACAAAAATGGACTTTAATAATAAAATAAAAATTACAATTAAATTATTACAAATAATGAAATTAAAAATTAGTAAAATTAAAACATTTCAGGGATATAATGTCAAGAATCATAACACAAATTTGGTATTCATAAAAAAAAACATAAAAGGTTTGGGAAAAGTTTCTAGGTGCAAATGGAATAGATTTCCATTATTAAAAACATATATAAAGAAATTAAAAAATAAAACACATGAAAAGTCAAAAAATTAAAATAGAACATTAAACATGAAACCATGTCATGATAATTATTCTGTAACAGTTTTATATAACGTCATGTCTTAGGTACAATATGATAGTTATGAAAAAAAACAACGCAATTGATCAATTTTATAAAATTAAATTAAAAAATTTGGAAAATAAAAACATAATTGCTTACTAAAAAAACAGAGATGAAACCAACGATTAATTTGCTTTCATTTCAAGATTCATATCAAATGTATGAACATTTTGTCTTAATATCGTGACTACGAAACTGCTTTACATATAAATGTTCTTATTACTGTGCGAATCTGCATTTTGATTTTTCATATGAACGCATCGTCATCGTCTGCGACGCGACTATACCTCTCGCTTGACTCAAATATAGTTTGACTTCCAATATAACAAAGGAGCCGTTGTGAAAATTTCAGTTTGGTAGCATATTAGAATACTGGCCACAGACACATACAGCATCTCTGAAGGCCTACTATGAACTATTATTGCGATTCAATTGACGACCTAAAATAAACTGCTTTGCTATTTCATACCACGACTTCATTAAAGCGATCCAGTTTAGGTTGACGCCAAATCAAGTCGGCAATTGGATCGCAAACTGTTTTAGTTCGTTCATTTTTCGTACCATGAGGTGATATTTCAACCTATATTGGATGACTTAAATGTCAAAGTAAGCGATTCAAAAAAAGTTGTTACTTTCTTGGCGTAAAGTGAATCGTTTCGGTTTATCTTTAAAAAAATGGTTGAAAATATACGTGATTTATGGTATTTCAGTTGGATATTTAGTGTTTCTTATGTGTTAATGTGAAAAAGTGATTTCTAGAGCTATTTTTTTATTGTAGATGTATGACGAATTAGTCCTTTTTATTTTCTTGGAAAATGATAATGAAATAAACAAAACACGGAAACAATCGGACCCCGTTTATTTGGAAAATGAAGAATATATAAAAGCATATCGTTGTCTAAACGATTGGTATTAAAAATGTGTGATGAGCTGAGCCCATTGTTGAAAAATCCAACAAAATCAATTGATTTATCAGTAGAGACAAAGGTAGAAGTCAAATTGGGTGCGTTCTAAACTCGTCATAATCAATTTATTTTTACGACAACACTAAAGAAACCTTTAATTATTTGTAATTTAAAGAATTATATAAATTTCTATTATTTAATGAGTACTAAAACGGGCTTATGGTATATAATTTGACACTAAAAAGCGCAATTTTAAAATATATTTGTTGTTATTTTTACACAAAAAAATACCGGTAAAATCATATCAACTAGATTTCGAAACGCAACGCATATGGTTCGAGTAAAAGAGACAGACTTATGCAACAAGTGTACAGCGTCATCTCTTTCTCACACGCGAACCACAGACAAATTTCGATCTTTCATTCCTCCGTGAGCGATTCAAACGCCAGTTAGCTAAAGGCACTTCATGGTACGAATCTTAGCGATTCAGTTTAGGTACCTAAACTGGATTGCATCGGAATTGAATGGCAAACTAAAAGTTGATGGTAGGCCTTCTGAGCTGCGTTCGGCGGCTCACCGCTCCGCTGCCTCCGCCACAGAAGCGGCGTACCGCCAGCAGTCGCAGCCGAGCCGTCGCCGCGCCGCCACACCGCCGCCGCGCCGTCATGCCGGCGCACACACCGCTAATTATACGACTCGTATATTAAAACTTATAAAACAAACTCATAAGGCAAGTCAATGTGTAAATCCGCGGCCTTGCCACTAACATTGTTTTTTTTTATTTGTATTTATTCGACGGTAATTACGCGCGTGTTTGTGACGTTCTGCTAATAACAGTTACAACAAGAAATTGTTACTTATCCAGCGTAAGTGATATTTGTGGATGATTTAAAGTGATGGTTTCGAGGATTCAGCCGTAACCTTGATCGAGGAGTCCCCTACGAGACGCTACGTTAGTAAGTCGAAATCCAAAACAATGTGATACTGAATAACAATGCTGTGTTACGTAAATATTAAGTATCGTTTCGGTACAACAATCAATCTTTAAAAGCATTGGAATAAATTACTTGAAGTACTAAAAAAACTACTTAAAACTGCTTAAAATTCGATTGTTTACATTAATACGAAACTTGACTTGGAAGTATCAGAACGTGGAACGTAAATAACACGTCAGCATGTATTTTGTATTCTTTTAAACAAGGTTTCTCTTTACATTATCGTTAGATTTATTTTCTATTGGACGAAGGGTGTTCGAGGCGGCCATTTGCACTAAGTGCAGACAGCTAATTGTCTCACAAGCGAGTCACTTATATTCACAGCGGCAATTAAAGCTGACGGACCACGCAAGCTACTGCGTTACAGGCATTTACATAACTAAACATTATTTACTATTTGCACACGTTTTTACAAACATAAACAACCTCTTCAATTGGAAAATACATGACATCGATAGATAGTGGTTCACGCGAAATTATTTACGTTACTTTCCCGCGTAATCTTAATGTTCTAATCAAAAAGTATTCCACTTATATCGTACTTACATCAACAGGCTAGACTCATTATTCTGTTGATTTTTATAAACTGCCCAGTTAATATTTTTCAACTATTATAACAATGTCTCAATATCTTAATCATTTTTCGAAATATAAACTCGTCTACAAGCCAATAGTTTTACTGAAAGTTTCTTAATTTTTGTTTAAATATAATCGGAGTTAGTTTGGCGAATTTAAACAATTAAGGTATTTTTTCCAAACTAAAAAACTTGCATAAAAGTGACTTAAATTATACGAAAGGAAAAAGGCAAACTCTGTGTACCTGCCCAAAAATTGTCAATTATCTAGCAAAAATGAATTCATACTGCATGGCTATAAGATCTATAATAAACTACCATACCATAGAAAAATTGTATTATGACATTAATGACTATATGACGGATAAAGACACGCAATTTGAAATAATAATGATTAAATATGACATATTGTAACAAATTATGAGGATTTTATATACTGTATATTAAATTTTAATTCACTTCAGTTCATTAACTTGACTATAACATCTGCACGCTGCCTCGCAGCAGTACATGTATCGCCACAAAAAATAATACTTTCCACCTATTGTATGTACGCATGTATTGGCAAATAAAGATTATTATTTTTATTACGTGAACCTTAACGGGACTTCTGCAAACAGGCTCATTAATTTAAAATTATATAACAATCAACAATCTCACAAAGTAAACTAATCAGAAAAGAAATTACAAAGCCATAAAAAATTTGCATTCACACTTAATGTACTCCTAAATTAAAGTAATAAGTTATTTGTAAGTTGAAAAACGTAACACGTTATTTTTTTAGTATCATAACTGTTTCTACGCCGCGCAGGTTAACTAAACACATGGTGAAGATGTAAACAAATAACTTGTTTGACCACAGTTTTTTGTAACATTCACTTTTTTGTAATATTATAAAAACGAGAGATTCAGACGTATTAATAACTCGCGACGATTCAAACCGTTCCCCTCACAAGATGTAAATGTTCGTTTATTTGAAGTAGCTCTGCATCTATGATTTATTTATAAATAATAGAAAGAAATAAATTGTAAATAAAAGTTATTCTTCACTGACCCGAGTCCGACAGTAGCGCGAATCCTACGAAATAAAATAGTTATAAAACAGTAATGTAAAATAGTTAATTGAAAAGCAAGGAATATGCGATTTGTTAATTACTTTCTTACAGCCTAGTTGAGATCCTGCGATTTGCCATAATTAAGATTGAAGACTTATCAAAAGCGTTCAACCAAAGGACTAGCTATTTGGACATTGCAATGACAAATACGATAAGTACATGGATACATGAAAGAATTAACCGGTCGCATTGTTGACTGTCGGTTTTATAAACATCAGTACATATTATTATAATAACAAGGGAAAAATATAAATTACTGGCCGAAGTAAGAAAACTGAACTACCATCGAGAATACTCGAGCTATGCTAATATTCAGTAAGTTTAGTTATAAAAAGCGAAGATCTCTTTGTTAGTTTATACGTAACATAAATCAATGTTGGCTAACTGTAGTCGAAAAACTCTGTAGCGACCAAGCTGATTACTAGTATAAAGTATTTTGACCCTTTTACAGCTGCGTTATCCAGGGTAATGTGGGCTATATTCATCCAGAAATTCCCGGGGGATAGGTAGACTTCTAGTTTATAATATTTGTTTCGAATTTTAAGGCAAATGTACAATATCTTGTAAATATTTAAAATGTCAGTCAAAATAGTTAAGAACAAATAAAGTTTAACCTTAATGAGAATGCAGTTGCTATCGAATGTTTGCATAATTTCGGAGATTTGAATTTTACCTTCTAAGTTGTAGAGGTGCAATATAAGTAATACTATTTCGATTTATAATAATAAATAAAACAATTATATTTATAAATTTCTAGGTATTTAAAACGTAGAGGCTTCCTTGTTCGAATAAAAAAGCACACTTAGGCCCTGTGGAGCGCATGTTGGCAAATATTCTATGATCCAAAAACGTCTGACCTCTCCGCGCCCGACGCACTCGTTACAAGGCATGGATGGCGCGCTTCTGTGGCTTATGATAGTGAACAAGTGACAGCGTGACTTTCCCTATGTTCGTTGTTTTAAACATTCTGGATAAAAATAATACATATGAAAAACGTTCTATAGATGTCTAATAAGGTAACTATGGTTTAACTATGCCCTGCTTAAGTACGTATCTATTAACACCTTGAGTGTCAGTAAATTATGGACGGCATTGTAGCATAAGCAGCCCCTCTTGAAACACCAGAGGTCCCAGGTAAAAGTCCAGGTAGAGACATAGGTTGTGTGTGATGAACACACACTAATGTAACATTATTTTTAGTGTAGTCCGTCCCAGTTTAATGTACTGTCTGTACCAGTTTAATGTACTGTCTGTACCAGTTTAATGTACTGTAGTCACACATATTGCAAACATTGCTAGTTTAAGATCTTTTTTTTTTCATGATTAGCTTATAATTATTTTGGCATCTAGGATAATGATTAAACTTCCTTCCTTCATCCCCACTAGCTAGCTCATTAATTTAAATTCCCCATATTTAACTTACACGTCACAAACATTGCTTGCAAAAGGCTTCACGCCAGTCTCAATACAAAAATGTTAGAACCTCTTTAAAAATTAAATGATATTCAATAAATAAAAAATAATACAAACTCACACTTAACTACATTTTCAAGATAACAAGAAGAATCTTATCTAAAATATCAAAGACTTTATCCTAAAAGAAGTAACAGGAAATTGAATTAAAGATATCCCGAAATTGTTCAAATTATGTTAATAGGATAACAGTATTTTTAAATTTTGTTTATTCGCTCCGCCCATCGCCGACTTTTATCTTAAAGTCAAGGTTCATGTAAATTTCATAATTGTAACATCAAAGAAATATGCGACCTGTAAGCTTATTATTTTTATGAAAAATTATATTACTAATTGTTTGGGGAGATTTGATCCAAATGATATCGTTAATTTATTGCGAGTGAAAACTGAAGTGCATCCGTCGTCTACAGAATTCCTGAACATATTTTTATGTAACATCTGTAAGTTCTTCGGCAATAAATCAATAGTTTTGAAGTTCGTGTCGCTATTCCAGCTGTGTCGTGGCTGTGTGGCAGAAATATGACCCTTTCCGATGCCTTGTGAAACTCTGCCGCAGGTCACTTAGAAGGACGATTGTAATTCCTTGTTTCTAGGTTATTGTTCTGTATTGAAAATTTAATAAGAATAATTCGATGTGATTTATTACAAAAATAGTTATAAATTCTTAAATGTAGTAAAGCATACTCTCATCAGAACATTCTGTAAAACTCATTTAAATTTCGTAAAAAAATGCCAGGTCATTTCTATGAAATATTTTAGAATAAAAACAACATTTCTATCAAGAATATAAATCAGTACCATCACACATTAATCCCACAAACCCTTCTCAACCAGGACTGTCGAATGTCGCCGTGAGTCTTCAAAATGATCGATTAATACTCGAGAGAAATCTCAACAATACTTCCAGGAGTCCAGCATTCTTCGCAGATTCCGAGTTAAGCAAGATATACGGCGCAGATTATCCGCACTCCAGTTGGAATCGCAGGGCTGCAGACCCGAACTTGGCTTACGATGCTCTTGTGTGATAACGCGTTCTTAGCGTTCCCATACAAAACAGCCGTTATAGCCTTCCTATTATGGTTCTGAAAATATACAGGGAAATAAAAAACTAATGTAGATAGATTAAAAACTTGAATATTTCGTTTGAGAATCATTCCGTGCAGGCAGTAAACAAAAGTACAATTGTCTGACATAAAAAAAAAACTATATTCAGTTTTATTTCTGCTATGTTGTAACTACTACAAAACTCTGTGAAAGCGATGAAAATATTAGTGCCAATAAACTTTACAGGGTGTATATGTTTTATTATCATAAGTAACATAACAACTTCTTCATTAGTACTATGATTTAGAGATGAATAATAAAAGCAAATCAATCCTGCCAAGTTTGCCAAATTATTCCAAAAATCAATTCAACACTTCCAAGGACAAAAAGAGAGATGAAAAGATTCAGCAAAAAGCAGGGAGATCAATCAATCAATTGGTGTCACCTTAAGACGGTTGTCAGCGAGCCGCATCAGCCGACCCTTAGATCAAAACGCGATTGCACTTATAAATTCACCATGGATCTTCACCATGGAAAACTTGTATAATTTATGGCCTTTTTCCATCTATAGAATTCCAGGGTTACTTTGTTTAGTGTCAGTTACGTAACTATTTAATTTGTTCTTTTTGTTACGATACTATACGATTTAATTTATTTTATGTTAAAGAAGAGTAATTCTAAGTAAATAATATACAATACATAATAAGCAAGACAGTCATATACATATCCAAATAATATCTGGTATCTGTGAAACGGCGCATCAAACTAAAGTACAATTTGTCTGAGTTTAAGAAGCCATATAAGTTACGTCAACATTAAGTAACAAAGTTTGAGTTTGTGAGCCGAAAACAATAGTTTGTTGCAAGTTCCACAAGGTAAACAGTGTAGCGACGCCGACACGGGCAAGGCAGTAAAGTAAACAGATTTTTGAAATCTAATATGAATTAATATTATAGGTTGACCTTAAACCGAAATTGTAAATTATTCATTTGTTTCATTCATTTCTTTAAAGGTAAGCTTAAGATATTATTTCAATCTCAACAAAATCGTGGTGACGGTGCTTTAGAAACTTGTTTGAATTACAGATAGATATCATTTTCACAATTCATACGTAACTTTCCTTTTTTCTTTTACAAAATGTTTAATCCGACTTTAAGATTTTCCTTCAATTGTGAATTAATGACTATATGTTTAAAAATATTACTAAATAATTGTAAGGAATTGAAATTCTATTTCACTAAGTAATGTAAACCCATGACTATTTGATAACCGGCATTAAGTCAAGGGGTATTTTTCAAATCAGCGTTGCCTGACTAAGGCAACATTTTGCTAAAAATGTCCTTTTGGCAAAAGTAGACACCTACGTCTTCTTATGGTAGCGTCGAGTGAAGGGTCGCTCACTTCCTTCTAATATGGCTGAGGAGGGCGATGGCTGGATCCCGTGTTAACTCGTGAACGGGTGCCGTTTGAGGGTGTTCGTCATTTGGATACTTGGGGGGACGGAGACTTGCCGAGCTAACAGATGCAGATAAGAATAATTTTGTATAGACAAAAAGGGAACAAAAATTTGTTTTGTAAAAATAAACCCGTGAAGTTTCTTGCCAGTTCTTCTTCACGGAGGTTTTTCCGAACTGGTGGTAGACTCATGTTTAATTTGACATCAATAAGAACAAGTAATGGTCAATGTGTAGAAATAAATATTTGAATGGAAAACTTTGGCAGTCTTTGGTATATCAAATAGAAATGGAACTTTCACACAAACATTATGTTTGCCCACACTAATCTTATTAAACTGCTAACTTTTTTATTCCAGGATTAATGGTCCAAGCCTAAAGTTTCTCGTGCATTAGAGTGATATATGATATATATAGCGAGGTCAATGCGACGCTGTAAGTTAGTAATAACTGTTGTATCCTTAGCTTCCCTCTTAGTGAGTTAGTGCCACAGTTGACCTCAAACTTAACTAATTTCAATTAATCATTTCTGGGTAAGGCCTGTCCCGTGCTAACCAAAAGTGCGAAGCGTTATTTTATAAGAAACTTTATAATTATCTGCTTTTCAATAGTTTTGTTCATGTACATGACAAAGATGAAAAATTATGAACAGTTTAGGTTTGCAAAAATCCAAATCCTTATAAATTCTATTATGTTGGGCTAATTATTCATACTTAGTTTGCACATAATTTACGTCAAATAACAACAAAAATAATATTTTTTGTTTTACAGCAACCTCGACTGGAACTTGACGTTCAAGAGACTGAAAAATGTTTGGTTTATAGAAATTTATTTGCGACCAAAAATCTAACCCTCATTACAGGAAAGTTTTTTTTGTCGCGTCAAATGATTGTTTGCCAAATTGAACCATAATCTATTACATTGTGTGAAGAATTGTTAAACAAATATACACAAGGGCACTTATATATATATCTATCTGGGGGGGTTCTACACTCATTCCTAGTTCCACCGCTGTAATAACCTAAAAATAATTACGTGGTTGTGTTCCACTTAGAGGGAAGGAACAGACAGTGCCATTACTGAAACAAGACAATTCCAATGAAGTCTATTATCACCAACGCATCATTAGTCGAGATAAAATCACATTCACATGGGTGAGGAGGGCGATGGCGGGATCCCGCGTTAACTCGTGAACGGGCGCCGTTTGAGGGTGTTTGTCGGTTGGATACTTGGGGGAGGGAGACTTGCCGAGTTAACAGATGCATAAAAGAATAATTTTGTATAGACATAAAGAGATATTGTAAATTTATTTTGAAAAAAATATACCCGTAAAGTTTCTTGCCAGTTCTTCTTCACGAAGGTTTTTTCGAACTGGTGGTAGATTCACGCTTTATTTGACATCAATAAGAACAGGTAATTGTCAATATTGATAAATAAAACACCTACGACCGTCCATGGGTGTGAATGCCACACTTCCATCATTCTAAAAAAAGAGTTTTAATGTACTGGATTGTACCAAATAGTACTTTGATCTGGAGCATCACAAATAAGTCCTATAGCAGAATCAATGCTGCTGAAGTAATAATTGTAATACGCTAATATATCGAAGGGATAAATGGTAATGCAACATATCGACTATCGACATTTTCTGAAGCTTAAAATTCGCTGTACCGCTTATTTCAGCTGAAATTTGCTGAATCGGGAAACCATGTGAATGTCTGTATAATATAAAAATGGAACGCGCGTGCGATCAATATTTACGACATCGACTTTATACAAATTGCTAGATGCGTTAAAATATTAAACATGTATTTCTGTTAACATAATATCTGGTTTGTTTAATATTTAAAAAATCATAAATTGTTTACAACGTGCCTAAACGTGTATTAAGGTAAACATGCCGTTCTCGTTTCGCAACGTTTTTTTTTTATAATGTTAAGTGAAGCCATTTAATAATAAATCGATATATTACCTACTTTGTAGATCAATTCTGAATATTTTTGTCATAATTAGATTACAACGTGACACAGCTTCGTACACATCACAAAATAACCGTCCGCCGGATTCTCAAATTCAACAGTTTTTGGGAAAGCAAAAAATACTATTTGAGTTTAAAATTGCACATTTGCTTATTTCCCCTTGTAAAAACAATCATTCTCAATCAGACAAACGTGACTATTAAACGTATTTTTATTCCCTAAATGAGTTTCAAATTGGACATTATAGCAGCGAACTAAGGATACAATTACACTGTTAAAGTCTGTAAAAAAACATACAGAAAATAACACACCGATAATATACTCTTAAGTTTTTAAAAAGAAAAGTCGCTCTGTTGCAATTTTAATAGAACATTCCTAAACATCATGCCAATATCTCTATTCATTAAGTAACAATAATTAAATGATTAACCCTGTTCATTACGCTAATGTGTGGTTCCATGCAAATAAGCAATACTTATTAAACAAACTATAAAATAATCGTAGATTTCTCTGCAGCTTGTTCATAAAAGATTATAAATACACATTCTCAGTCAATTCAATATGTGATCTATATTACATACGTATAGGTTTTATTGTACCTTGTCTGTGGGAGAGAACATCGCGTTTCACGCCTAGATGAAACGCACGGGCGAGTCATTCGTGCGTATGCGCTCGTCTAATACGTACGTGAATACTTTGTTGTGTGCACCGTTTATTACAATGACGATGATATGAATGTTTACTGTTGCTTGTTGTTGTTATTTAAGATGTCTGCATTTAAAAGTAGCTTATAAATCTTTTGAAATGATGGCATACCTACATTTTTTGTTTTGGTTTGCAATTTTTGGGCCGTTTCCCATAAAATTGCACGTTAGCATATTAAGTATCGCATTTTATGAGGCTACAATGTAGTACCTAGTTGTTTTTATTGCAACCAAAAGATGAGAGCTTTATACTCTGTTTTGGCCAAGAGCTGCTTAGGACGCTCCTAACAATGCCTCGGAATTGAAGACTTAGCTTTACTGCCACATCAGTAACAAAATTAAAAAGCACTAAATTAAACCTAAAAAGCAATGAGTGACAACGTGGGCGGCCTGAGCACAAACAGTGTGATCTCTCCGAGGCAACCCTGAAATTTATTAGTAACTAGAACTACGGTTTACGGGTGAACTTTAGAAAACATATTAATATTATAATAAAAGATCATTTTGTATATTTTTTCTTTGCCAATAGGTTTATGGTTTAAAATAGACTTGTTTTCCATCTTGAAATAACTAGGGTCATCAATCAATATGTTTCCTACGACGCGTCGCAAGTAAATCAAAGTGAAGTTAACAAACGGCAAGAAGTTCAAACAGAAGTATTTATCATTGGTCGCGATGGTTCATTCACTACTCACTCGTTGCCTTTATGAAGGGTCCATTGACTGGAAACTATAGTTCATCAAAGCTCTGTAGTTTGCAGCGATGTCCAGAAAACGTGAAATTAAATTAAATGAAATAAATGAAGTGAAATATTTATTTCTCAACATTGTCAATTACTTGTTCTTATTGACGCCAAATAAAACATGATTCTACCACCAGTTCGAAAAAACCTTCGTGAAGAAGAACTGGCAAGAACCTTCACGGGTATATTTTTTTTCAAAATAAATTTACAGAGTCTCTTTATGTCTCAACAAAATTATTCTTATCTGCATCTGTTAGCTCGGCAAGTCTCCCTCCCCCCAAGTATCCAAATGACAAACGCCCTCAAACGGCACGACGTACTTTAGTGTCAATGATGCTTTAGATATTCATCGGAACGAAGAATTTAATGAAAATACAGACACATTACACATGTTTTGTTACAAATACTAGTACAATCCTGTAAATGAGGGGATTATACCCAAGGGCTTTTATCATCCAAATAATCGGATAATTTATAATACGCTTTTGAACACCACCTCTGCTTTATAGTTTCTTTGAATTTGTCAATAGGAAGACCTTGGATATCCTCAGGAACCTTATTATAAAAGCGTATACATTGACCCATGAATGAGTTAGTGACTTTATGAACCCTACTATTATGAGCTGCCAGCATAATACTTTCTCTTGTGTTAACATTGTGGAGATCTTTTTTTCTTTTGAACAAGGTTATGTTCTTTTTTACATACATTTAATTTTCTAAAGTATATTGTGAATGGAAGGTAAGAATATTTATTTCCTTAAATTTACTTCTAAGTACCACCCTTGGACCGAGCTGATAGATTGCGCGAACAGCCCTTTTCTGCAGAATAAATATAGTATCGATGTCGGCAGCACTCCCCGACAACAGAATACCATATGTCGAGAGGCTGTGGAAGTAACCAAAATAGACTAATCGAGCAGTTGTTTCATTTGAAATTTGTCTCATTTTTTTAACAGCATATGCGGCAGAGCCAAGCCTTTTCTCTAAACCATCAACATGCCTTCCCCACTAGAGTTTGGCGTCTAAGGTTATGCCCAGAAATACAGTTGAGTTTACAGGAGTCAGTTCCTGGCTCTTAACTACAATGTTTGTCTTTACCTGTTTGACATTTGGCAAAGTAAACTTAAAACATTTAGTTTATTTTTCATTGAGGAGAAAATTATTAGCTGAGAACCAGTTCTTTGTGTTGGAGATGCATTGGTATTCTGCTCTATAGTCAGTTTCTTGTATTTTGATTTTAAATAAGAAGGAAGTATCGTCAGCAAACAATATGACCTCGCATTGATTCTTAACGACCGATGGCAGATCATTGATATATACTAACGTAACATAGGTAAACCCTTACAATATAGGGGACGATTTACTGCTGAACTCACTGGCAATGTAAGGGCGCTGCTCTTTACGGCGAAGACCCTCGTAGGTGGCTTTTGTTATTATTTTATATCGGTCATAGCCGGCAAATGAATAAGCAATCCACCTGATGAAAAGTGGCATCCGCACACGTCCTATGTTGTTTATTGATTTTTCGATTAATTAATGAGGTAAATTGCCTTTGTTGCCAGTAGTTGCAACATTAACGATTTAAACGTGGTTATTGCAGCGGTCAAATTAGCAAGGACTGTAGTAATACCCCAGACGAGATCTTGATACAAGAAACTCTTCTATCCTATTGATAGAAGAGTTTCTTGTATCACCTACAGTGGATAAACTACCATTAAATTATTATTATTATTATTTTTAACTTAAGGGTAATCTGTAACGCGTTCATCCGGTTGATTTAAAAAATCACCACCACTAAGGGCAATGACGTATTATATATAGACAAGTTGTCCACTCTCAATACTGGCAACGCAAATGCATGGCAATTGCCCGCATTTCACTTAGTCTTGTGTCACGTTTTTTTATAGCTGTCTTATTTATTATTTTATTTTGCTATTTAAAATGACGTTTTAAAATTGACATGGCTATACATGTCGACATACTCAAAGAGCGAGAAGTAATATGATTCGTATGTGGGAGTTTTTTTTTTTTTTTTTTTTTGTTCCCCTCCGCGGGAAGGGCAGGAGGATAAAAATGCCCTGACGCATACTCTGGCGCGATTCCAAAGTTATGTGGGACTCGTCCCGACGCCTACCAGGACCATACCCACTAAAAACCCCCTGTCGGCTCGTGCATTTTTGCCACTCAGCCTTCATCTGAGCGACGGCCAATTGGAGAAAGAGGCCGCGCTAGCGGGGCCCAGAAGGGGTCACCCGCTGGGATTACATAGCACTGAAGGTGCTCAAAGCACTGAAGGTGAATACATAGCACTGAAGGTGCTCAAAATGAAAATCAATAATTAAAACAAAAATTAAAAAATTGCAAAATAAAATTGAGTTAATTCGCATTTACGTTAGAATTAAGATTTACGTTAGAATAAGAATTTACGTTAGAATTAGAATTTGCGGCCAGAAGGGCCTCGAGATCGCGTGACAGTCTGGTGGATGAGTACGCTTGCGCATTTCTAGGCCTAGCGACTTTGAACTTCGAGTCTAACACAGCAGTAGTATATGAGACTGAATCACGAACTAGAGGATTGGGATGGGTTTCGGAGCGTTTGAAAAACGCTTCAGAGAGTGTTTTGAGATGTTGTTGTACTGTAGGCAGTTCAAGATCTCTATGCAAGTCCGCGTTACGCAAGTACCACGGTGCGTTTGTGGCCCGGCGGCAAAAGAGGTTTTGAACTACCTGCAGTTTGTGCAGGAGGGAGGGTTTGGCGTGGGCAAAGATTGGCGAGGCATACGTCATGACGGGTCTAACGCAGACCTTGTAAAGTGTACGTTTGTTTCTGAAGGACATTTTACTTTTTCTACCTAACATGCTATTTAGGTGGACTAAATAGTGACGAGCGAGTTTCGAAACTCTTTCGACGTGTGGCTTAAAAGAAAGCGTCGGATCGAGTGTGACGCCTAAGTATTTAGTACTGCGCTTCCAGGGGATGGGAATGCCTAACATTCGAACGTGGGGATCGCCATCGGGACGACGGCGTTTGTGGTCGAAGCGCATCGCAGAACTCTTTTCAGGGTTCACATCGATGCGCCATTGTTGAAACCATGCACCAAGGGCGTTTACGGCCTTTTGGAGTCTGGTTACAAGGTGCCGAACACTGTGGCCTTTGGTATAGAGTGCGGTGTCGTCAGCAAAGAGGGCGAGTTCGACGCCTTTCGGCGGGATGGGAATGTCGTTGGTGTACACGGTGTACAGCAGAGGGGCGAGGACTGAGCCTTGAGGGACTCCAGCCTTTATGGGACGAAGTGCAGAAAGCGTGCCTTCGTGTTTAAATCGAAACGTACGGTCTTTGAGAAACGACGCTATTAACCTGACTAGGCGATCCGGTAAGCCTATCTTGTAGAGTTTATAAACGAGACCGCTGTGCCAGACTTTATCGAAAGCCTTGGCTACGTCAAAGAAAACCGCGACTGTTTTATAACGACGCGGATAGAAACCGTCAAGTATATACTCGACGATTCGGTGGACTTGCTGAGGGCAGGAGTGTTTAGCGCGAAAGCCGAACTGATGGGGAATAATGAGGGGATCGCCATCCGTTGGAAACAGATGGTTCCGCATTCGAGAGAGTATGACTCTCTCGAGAAGTTTAGACATTGCCTTGAGGAGGCTGATGGGTCTGTGATTAGCCGGGACGTTCAGAGGTTTGCCCAGCTTGGGAATGCCTATGACTGTCGCTTCTTTCCAAGCTTTTGGAAAGTAGCTATGGTCGAAGCAGGCATTGAAAATGATAGCTAACAAGGTAAGCATCTGTTGAGGTAGGTGCTTAAGTGCGTGGTTGGAAATTCCATCCGCACCCGGAGCCTTTTTGGACTTTTGATTTCTAATGAGAAGCAAGATTTCGTCATTAGAGACTGTGACAGGGTCGGCGGTGATGGGGAGAGAGTCTCTGCGAAGGACTTCGTCCTCCACCGCCTGGATGTGTGAGGGATTAGCAGGTTGCGTACTGGGCGAGCATTGTGCGGCAATGCTGTCGGCGAAGCATTCGGCTTTCTCATCGACTTCGAAGGCAGTAGTGCCATCGGGACGAGTGAGAGGAGGAACGTGAGAGACGGTGTCTACGCGTAAGGCTCGGGCCATGCTATAGTACGCTTGGTGGAAGGGAGAGATATTCGCCATGAGATCGTTCATCTGAGCGTCTCGGAGTTCCGCGAGGCAAGACCTAACTTTACGTTGAAGCTGATTCACAGCTGTTCTATAGGCGGGCGTGGGATATTTCTTGGCTCTCCGGAGAGCCGCGTTTTTAGCTTTAATAAGATTGCTAACGGCTAAGGGAAGCGTGGGTTTGCCTTGCTTAGCAACCTTTTCGTTGTCGCTGATGGCTGAGTTGATAAATGTGGGAGTAAAAGAGACAACGCTATATACTGCGACAATTTACGCGCGAAGCAACGTCACGAAGTATGTTATAGAGATCTCTTCCTTACAACAAGTGAACGGTATTATTCTTTCCTTCTCCCACAAATTTATATTACCGTATCGGGTAGGTATCTATAGTTACATTGGCGCCGTTTTATTGTGCGGTAATGTTTGAGTATGACTTGTCTATTTGTAATATGTCATTGACTAAGTGTATTAGTAACTCATTGTATCTGAACTTTTCGTTTTGTCAAAATCTGAATTTGAGATGCTCTCCAACATGAAGCTCAAATTGTAGCACGATCTCCGCCAGTCATGCAGCAAATACACAGGTCCTTAATTAGTTCATTTTTAGTAACCAGGTCCCTTAATTAGTTCGCTAGTTAGTCCGATGCTCACATTCGAATTGGAACTCCAGAGCTCGCCCCTACTCCGGTTTCGATTACTGAACTGTCGAAGCAGTTTAAATTTAGTTATGTTTGTTGGGGATTCGTTAAAACAATACTTTATTATAAACTTTCTGATATGGTAGTATTAATTTTTATGATAAAACTAGAAGATTATGCTTTACTCATAACAAGGAAAAATACAATTTTAAACTATGAACATTTTTTAATATCAATTTGTAGTATTAACAATCTTGTGCAAATATGCAACATTTGTTGGATTTCTCAATCCCTCTTTAACTATAAACTCTATAAATAAACCTGTTATGTCTGAATTGCTTCTATTAGCCGGAGATAGCACTTACTATTCTCAAAAGCCGAAATGTGTGAACAGAAAACTCGCAACTGCACTGGCCCGCCATCGCTTAGTAACGGCTGAATCTGTTGACAAAATAGCTGTTTCTATTTATTCTAACCAATCTTTTTTTTAATTCGAAGCAGAGATGTTGTCGATAAAAACTAATTGGCAAACAATAACGCGAACAATCTCCGATATGAGCAGTACAGTCGGCATTCAAACTCGTTCAAAATAATTCGTCAATAAATGTAATTATCGAACAAACATTATGTCCCTGTTTTCCTGTTTACACTTCATTATTAAATTAGATAAATATGTATCCAAAAGTTACTACGATTTAAGCAATAGTTATATCGCAAACTAAGTCATTTTTTTAGATCTTATCAAAATCCTGTTCCTACATAAATGGTTATAATTTAATATATGAAATAATATTAGGTCTTTACCTATGAAATTGCCGTTTTTCACGAAATAAATGAAGCGTAATTTTTTTTATATATTTTTTATTTCTATTAATCAAAATAATCACCCATGCAATCAATGCATCTTTGCCAACGCATTGGTAGCTAATTGATGCCTTCTCAAGAACAAGTTGTCAAAGGCATTTTGTACTGCCTCTCGGGTATTGAATTTTTTTCCCGCCAAGAAGTTATCCAAATTCTGGAAAAAGTAGAAGTCTGTAGGCGCAAGGTCTGGTGAGTACGGCGGATGACGGAGAACTTCCAACCCCAACTCTTGTAGCTTGGAGACCGTCTGCTGTGCAGTATGAGGTCGCGCGTTGTCGTGCAGGAGCAGTGGAGCCGAACGATTGACCAAAACTGGTTGGAGACGTGCGAGCTTCTCCATCATTGTGTTCAGTTCTTCACAGTACACATCTGCAGTAATGCTTATCCCGTTTGGCAAGAAGCTGTGATGAATTACACCCGCGTTAGACCACCAAACAGTGACCATCACTTTTCTAGGGGTAAGTTTTCGTTTAGGGCATTGTTTGGGTGCTGAACCAGGGTCCAACCAACTTGCTGAGCGCTTACGATTGTCAAACAGGATCCATTTCTTGTCACAAGTAACAATGCGGTTCAGAATTCCTTCATTTGTATGCCTGCTGAGCAGTGCAAGGCACGTCTCCACGCGTACTTCGCGCTGGCGGTCATTAAGTTCGTGGGGTACCCATTTGTCAAGCTTTTTTACCTTGCCAATTTGACGCAAATGGACCAATATTGTTTTGATGCTAACGTCGAAAGCTGCTGCTAATTCAGCCGTGGATTGAGTTTCATTAGCTTCCACAATTGCCTTTAATTCGTCATTGTCGACCAAAGTTTTCGGACGACCACGGGGTTCATTTTTCAGGTCAAAATTTCAAGAACGGAAGCGGGTAAACCAATAACTGGTGGTGCGTTCGTTTGTAGTGTTCGCTCCGTAAACGTCGTTGATGTTGCGTGCCGCTTGTGCCGCTTTGCTGCCACGACGGTACTCATACTCCATAATTACTCGAATTTTTAACTTATCCACGATGACGAAAAATGTTCGAATGCGTTGAAAACAAAACACTAACTATTAAACAAATGACGATTATAGAAAAATAATTCCATGTTTGTCAAATAAAACTAATTTGAAATTAGAATTATCAGTAAAAAAAAAAATATTTTCATTTGAAATGGCCAGTACGGCAAAACGGCAGTTTCATACTTATTAATAAATAATATAATATCCATTCCAATATCGTTCAAATGATTCATTTCTTATAAACTTTATAAACAAGTAACTTTATTTCATATCACACTACATTTAAAATTATATAACCAACATTTGTTATAATAAAATTTGGTATAAGGTTTATTTTATATAATTTTCACTTAATGATTGCTCTTTTCATGTAACACTAGTTTGGCTGTTTGTTGTACTAATATGAAACCAATATTCTGTAACTTTTTATGAACGAGCGCTCAAATAAAAAACTATTAATGTTTTGCTTATCTTGTAAATGTCAGCGAGCTTTTTGTGCCGCTAGTACCAACAAGTTCGCAATTTAGGGCTGGTCACGTACCGTGGGCCTACAAGCATGACGCGAAAGCTAATAATATCCATCTATATTAACGTAATGACATATCAATGACAATCATGATTGTTCTCAATTGACGATGTCGGTAACGATTAGGTTTTGTTTGTGAGATTCGCATTGTAGCATTTTGATATTTGGTTTTTGCTGCGTGTTCATACGATGGTATGTGCCTATTGTATATATAAATTATATAATACACAAAAAAGCAAGATACTACGTTTTATATATTTGAGGTTTTTAGAATCTAAACAATTAAGGGCAGATTTTTCAATCGTCAGTTCAATATTATGTGGAAAATAACTTCGACACTTGAGAAGACTCCATAAAAATGATATGAAATTCTCAAAAGTATTCTACTGATAATAGTTATTTGAGCATTGAAAGATCAAACTTATGTCATGGCAACAGAAGATCAAGGATTTTTTTGAATATACTATTTGTGGTTCAAACAAAAGGCTAAAATTTGTCGCATATCGTTTCGCATAACTCGATCGCGAGTTACGGCGTTCATTCTGCCAGCACATTATTTAAATAATACCTTTTATTGCTATTTTTTTTGTAGTTTTATCAAGTAAATATTGCTGTATACAAAAGAAGTTTAACCAAACACAAAACGAAAAAAGTCGTACTTGCCACTCGCGTCTCGAACAACTATTGAGGCGCAAAGGCAACAACTATTGAGGCGCAAAGACAACAACTATTGAGGCGCTAAGACAACAACTATTGAGGCGCTAAGACAACAACTATTGAAGCGCAAAGGCAACAACTATTGAGGCGCAAAGGCAACAACTATTGAGGCGCAAAGGCAACAACTATTGAGGCGCAAAGGCAACAACTATTGAGGCGCAAAGGCAACAACTATAGAGGCGCAAAGGCATTCGCTAACACAATATTCATTCCATCGTTAAGTGTAGAACCTTATAGTCTTTGTTAACATTACTGCGCGCGCAGGTCGGCCCGGAATTTAATTTTCTACAAAAGAACTTAATATTAGACCACGTTGCATTCAACCTATTTGTGCAGGTGGTTTAAACGTGACAAATCTTTTGATTATCAATCATATTGGCATCTTGTAGGTCTCCATGCAAGGTGTATCAAAGAAGTGATGAAAAGAAAACTTATATAATACGTGCCTATACAGGTACCGTGCGTCCTCGGCCGGAGGATCAGTTGTCACTCAGTGCCCTCGCTCAGTGAAGTATCAATTTCTAGAGAGAAACCAGATCGCGATTGAAACCTAATATCGAATAATTTACACAAAAACAAATATTATATGTGAAAATCTCAGGAAAAAATTTACTTATGTCATAGCCACAGCGAATATTGTTAAATTTATGTTATTTTTACGATACTCTTGAAATGTGTTTTGACTCCAGTCGTCTATATTCATTAAAAACAAACAATATGTTTAATTATATTACTAGTAGCATTGCACGGATCAAAGTACTTACCCACAAATGCAATTCGTTTGTTTGTTTAAATAGACTAGTTGTGATGGAGACAATTAACTATTTGATGGCATTTTATCAAAATTACCATAACACATAAAGGCATTCCAATAAAAACTACAAACAGGAGTCTTGTTGGTTCATCCATTATGGTAATTCGACGCCGCGGACAAACGGCATTCTATGGCATTAGAATAGAGCGCCACGCCAAAACTCAACAGACGCAATGAAACGAAAATTAAATTGTATATAAATTCTCCGAAAGATTTTCTTGTTTCTTGTTGGCAATGTATGAAATTTTCTGTGTATGTTTCTTTTTACATTATGTAGAAACTTTTCTCAAGTTCTTTCTACTTAGTTTTCTAATTTGATTGAACAATCCCGAGGGAAACAAAACTTCATGGCCAACTTCCACTTTCAGTTACCTCTTTAAGTTGGTTAAAAATACTATATTCCACTAAGTAGGTTAAGATCCCGCTCCCTACTCTTAAAAATACGTATACTTACAATTATTTTATTACAAGCGTACTGCCTTCACAATAAGAACCAAAACGTTTAACTGTTTTCTCGCCTGTGCCAGAACCTCATTAAAAGATATCGTCAGTTATTGGTCCACTGTGCGATCCGGAAATTACATTTTTCTCGCATTTATTGTCAAATCTGTCTTTCTTTGAACCACACTGTTTTGCGCGACTGTATCGCTATTTTGCTGTTTCGTTCTTCGCGTAGCGAAGGTCTAAAATTTGGAGGGAAGATTTTTAACGATATCGGGGCGAGAGTTGTGATATAATTTTGGAATTTTCGTAAATTGTTGTATTTCACTTAAGGAAGCTTTTTCGATTCCTTCTGAAACACTAAAGGGTAATTTTAGAAAAAAATACAGCGTGGAATGGACCAAGAATGTAAAACCCAAGCGTACCTTGATTTTACGTCGCGTTAGTACTAGATTTTGTTTTCCAAATATAAATTTCTTTGGTAAAAGTAAAAGTTGTATTAATATAATTACAGCTGCCCAGCTAAAAGTGATAACTTTGCCTTTAGTAACTACAGATCAAGTACCGTCAAATCCACCAAGATTGTCCTTTCGTCATAACTGCCCAAATACAAATTTTGGATAAAAAATGAATTTTCCATAAAAGTATTCATTTAAAAGAGGTTTTAAATTTCCTAATAGATTTTGTATTCTTTTTATGGCAACGCTAAGCGCGTAGGTTTGTCACATCGTGCTTTGAAGTCAGACTTGGAAAAGTGTTGCCAATTATTGCTGTAAAACTTTTTTGAAACTGGTTAGAAGGAGTCAAAATAGAAATAGCAAAAAGCTTTATTCAATAAAATACAATAAACATGTTTCACCAGTAAGTATTGCACAAGATGATCTCATAAAATACGTAAGTACTATTTGTTACATCTAAAAATAAGCTTAAAATGAGGATTGTTTCTTAGATTTCATATAGTAAAATAAGTTTATTTTGTGAGTTATGGTGCTCGGCAATGTTTGGTAGGAAACCTCCATATGAATCGGCCTAACATTGTCCTTTGATATAGAAGCACTAGGGTTGTCACGTATCGATATTAATATTAAAAAAATGTGGTCTTGTGCTATTTAGAGATCTCTTTTTCTTTATTAACTATTTGAATCCGTTTACTTAGACACATGAGTAATTTTAGTGTTAAGACCAAACCAAACTGATTAAAATATATTACTTTTTAGAATATATGTATGTTTCAAAAAAAATTATGTTTAATAGTATTTATTTAACGTGGTTATTGATAATGGTATTGTTCGATTCTGATTTAATTTTGTAACAGTTATGTAGACAGTTTTTTCATCTGCCTATCTAACCCTTTTGTTTTAATGGTTAAATTCTTTATAAATCTTAATGGTGAAAATATTTACACTCAATGTAAATCCTTAAAAATGTAAGTAATATTTTCCTTATTTTATATGACCCATGATGACTAGCCACAAAATATTTTCGTATGAAAATTCCAGAAAAAGTTTAAATAACATTGCCCGCCTAATTTAACCGAAACCCAGGTGTATTTGAAAAATATTTTAAATATATTTCGCTTCTTTTCTTCAGTGTGCACCTGGACTCTACACATCATTTCTGTAAGTCTTTAAATGTCATAAATATTCACAATGGGCAAAGATGTGCATATTCACGCTTAACTTTGCTCACCTCAGTAATTGGGAATTTTAAAATAACTGCTCACAAATACTTAATTTCAAAGCTTTGTATTATATTCTATAACATCTTATCAACCCGACTACACGACGCGTGTATCTGTCTTGTTTAAATGTTTTTGTAATCAATCAAAAATGTTTAAAAGCGGGCAATGTTGGAGTGTTTGAATGTAACCTTTTTGGAGATAGAAAAGTAGCCAATTTTAGGCTGAAATCTTTAAAAAAAGGTACCGACTTATCGCCACATTATTATTCATAATTCACTGAAAGAGAACATTTTCAATCCCAAGGCTTAATAAACGAACTCAAATAACTTCATAACATTAGGATACGTTTCTGAATTCGTAAAAGTATCTTGACAAGGGTTCGTCACGCCCGGCAGTGACTTGGTTACCAATCGGATCTACGAGTGTTGGCTGTCATTGAGCGTCATTATATTATCCGTCACAAGGAGTCACTGTACGTCTGACGTATTCATACAGACTTTGTAATTATGCGTCTTTTCATCTTTGAACGAATGTCGGAAGTGCTTTCGTTTTCATGTTGGCGCGTGTATAGCTTAATTTGATCGATGTTCTTCGTCTAAAGGAAGTTTAGACATTTGAGTTCATAAAAGTAATAATGTACTTTACTCCCCTTTTCAAGGTGCCCCTTTACTCCGTTGTTAGTATGTATGTATGTATGTTTCTTTGGTACGCTGTACAGCCTCAACCGTTTGACGGATTTCAACATATGAGGTGTGGGTCATGACATTAGTTGTGGGTGTGTTATTTACAGGAATTTTCATGGAACAGGAACAACAAGTGTTTAGCATTCAGGTATTTTTAATTTGTCAAACTCTGCAGCATGTTTTTAACTTATATTTCATTCGCCCATCTTGGTTCGATATCGAGTTTAATGTGGTAACATTTTTAAGAATCTTTTAAACAAACCTACTTGAAATTAAATGAAACGAAATGAATGTCATTTATTGGAGCATAGACAGAGATTAGAATTGACGAAAAATACAATGTTTTGCTAGAATTTAATTGTGATATTCTAATCTATGCCTCCGATCGGTCTTATAATTGGGTACTTATAACAACACCTCTACTCAAAAGATTTCAAGATCAAGTCAACTGTAAAATTGAACTGATTTTCAAATTAATCACCAACTAAATTGACGTCATAACGCGACGAGACCTAATCAAGCGATCCCACTGGCAGCTTCAAGCAATCTCTGCTCGCCGGCACGTGCACGGTGCCATGCCGGCGCCACGCCGTCACACAAGGTTCACGTTGAGATGTATTTGATTACGGATTCGTGTGCCAGCGCAGATTGAACACTCATTAAATTGAGGAAAATGGAAGAAGAATTAGGTGGTTTTGTATGATGTGTCCATATAATGGGGTTTCCTGATATAGAATAATTTTATTACTTTGTTTATCTAATCTCATTAATAATGTACGAAGAGTTTCCTTTAGCTTCCACTTGTAAATAATTGTAAATAAAATATCACTTTTGGACATTATTGCTTTGGTTTTCTCAATAAAAACACAAAATAAAATAATCTTTGCTCTTTGTAATAATAATGCTGTCCCAGAGCTCTCCGAGTTAATGCTATGGCTATTATTCTTCACGGTCCTTAGTGCGGGTAGTAAGAAATTCTATCTAAAAATCAAGTGTCGCTCGGTTTATTTAACTTTGGATTTACCCTCTGTAAAGTAAATATTTACAATAAAGTAAATAAAACCTCTTGTTATTCAGTATGTTTTCGGAATAACGTGCAGTAGGTTAATTATTTTATTGTTTAATTAGAATAAGCGTATCATACCCGTAGTGTGTGCGCAGATAAACGAATATTATAATGCTGTTTGTTTAGGAATGTCAAATGTTTGCACGCATAAGGGATAAATGTCGCGTCTACTTGCACATTCAGCTTTAATTGAAATGGATTTTGAGAATTACGTTTTGTTTAATTAGTTTTTAAATAATATTATGCTTCACTTGACTTTTCAGAAAAGAGTTACTTAGTTGTGTAAACCTCACAAGTGAATCAAACATATTTGATTCTAAATTCAAATGTTTAAATAAATAAGGGATCGTTACTGTACATTTTACATTTTACAGACCTTACCGCCTGCACCTAAACTACATCTATAATTATAAATAAATATCTAAGATTTCTTTGTTAGCTCACTGGTGGATTTAAAACTATTAAAATTATTTTTATACCTAGTTATTTCACCACTGACTGCCTTATAAAGATATAACTGAGGTTATTCGGAAATTCCCCGGCATCAGGAGCCACGTGACAAGAACCGTTATTATTTACAATAACTATATATCAATTAAAATCTCATAGATCCTCTAACTAATTTCAACTCGCCAAACCAGTCACACAAAGAAAACTAAAGGTGGTAAAATATCTGAACAACTAAATGAGTTGTTCAGATATTTTCAGCTTACAATACAAAGATACATCCAAACGAGAGCAGAGTCTTCAACTGCAGCGGCAGTCTCTAGATCTTAAGGCTCATGTCAGCAAATTATATTTTCCTGGTAATTGTGACGTAACGGCGGACAATCGCAAGTCGCGTGGCTTGCCCTCGTTACTGCAACACGTATTTACTGGCTTAAGTACGTGAGAAATTATTTATTAAAGAGTATTAAATAATTAATTTGTTGATATATTGACATAAGTGTGCACAAAAGTGTCCGAACCAAAACCGTATCTATAAACGAAAATGGTATGAACACGTGGATGCCTAAGTTAATGTGTCTGGAAATCTATGGTCTGAAAGTCAAAACTGCATTAGTTGAAAATTTGTTTAAAACAAAAATCAGCAGTAATGAAATGCATTATGATTCAAATTCAAATGTTTCATTTAATTTTAGGACTCTTTCTTTTTAAGCTTTCTATTTGTTTGTACGCCAATGGGTTAATGCGATCATCTAAGACTACTCGGTAGTTTCTGTACGCCGATCATGCACTCTCGACGCTTGTAACTCGATCACGCTAGAAGTTCTCTATGGGTTTAAAAGGTTTAGCTCGTGTATACTCAGGGCTCAGGTCCCTTAGAAGTGTTGTCATGTAAATAAGCTAGTAACAGTTAAGAGCAATGGGATGATATTTTGATTGGTGTCGAATAGAAACGCGTCACTTGTTGGCTTGTTAGTTAGTTTATTAGTCAATTTGTTGCCCGCAATTCTGTAGGTTTTTTTGCTTGTCTTAGTTGTCTATCTCAATTTATGGAACAATCAATTCTATTTCTCAGGTCTCTCATCCCCCGTTTACTCCCTTGGCGACTGAATTTCCGTAACGGCTCAGTCATCATAGGTTTATATAAGAATAAGAATAAGAATAAAATTTATTTCCGGAAAACTTACATCTAGGAATACACAATAAGAACTTACAAATTTATTACTACGATAAACTACATAAATATCAATTATAATATGTGTCTAAAAATTTACAATAGATACTATAATTATGAAAGTCATCATATCGGTTTATCATGATCTAGGGTAACAATAACTAGGCAAATACCTAAACTAAGTAATTATGAATTACCTGTTTTTTAGGTACAAATTATTAAATTAAGTACAGTATGCTGTATAAACATTAATTCTAAATCTAGTAAGTACATTAACAATTAAATGCGCAAAGTGAATATTACATAAAATGTGTTTCATAATTCTCGTCCCACTATAAACATTAGAAAATAATAATAATACTAATACTACACGAAAAAATAAATAAAAATACAACAAAAAATTAATTAACATTTTGGAGACATTAATTATCTTATTTTAATACTATTAATAACTTCTCTGTATCTTCGTAGGACATACTCAAAAGTGATGCTCGGATTATTCGTTTAGTGTTGTTGTAGGTCAGAGGATATATGCCAAGATTGGTGTTTAATCTTTTATATAGAAGTGGTCCTAGGAAAATGTAAAATCTGGAAGAAAATGCCGTTTTTGTGCTTTGTGGACAAACAATGTCAAGCCGTCTTTTGTTAGCTGTTTGTGTGCTATAGTTAAGGGTGCTATGAAGTTTTAAAGTTGTGCTCATTATAAATAACTGCCTGACTGTCAGTACTTTACACTCTTTATAGAGAAGTTCAGTGGAGTAAAGGAAAGGTCGGAAATGGGAAACTTTCAAAATTGCTCTTTGGGCTCTTTCAACGTTAAGGAGAAGAGTTTTAGCTGCTCCGCCCCATGACGTAATACAGTAATTTAGTATCGACTGACACAATGCAAAGTATACCTGCCTCATAAGTTTAGAGTGTCCTATGCTGCGCAATTTTTTAAAAACAAATATTAACTTGCGTATTCTGTTGCTAACCGCATCTATGTGTAGTCTAAAAGACAGAGTTTCGTCTATAATGACACCTAGGTATTTTATTGTTTTAGAAGCAGTAATGTGAGGACATGAACACGAATGATTGATTTGATCAATACAATAGTGCGCGTATAGGTTAGGGTTTTCTGAAATTGATTTTCGCATAGAAAACTGGATGAAATAAGTTTTGTCTGAATTTAGAGTTAGTAAGTGTTGCTGTAGCCACTTGTTTACTACATTGAAGCCTCGTTGTGCAAGCTCATATAATTCTGTATCTGAGTTTGCAGAGAACAAAATATATGTGACGGTGTTACGTTTTAAATGTTTTATCGCTCATATATAAATTCCAATTTATCAAGCATATTATCGTAAATTAATTGTAAGGCAGAACCATGGTGAGACCGCCCTGTACGTACAAGTTCTATCGCAAAGAACTAACTTTAGCAACAATTTCAGGCAAATTGACTTCAAGTTGAAGTGTGTATGGAGAAATTGGCCGTAGCAGGCAGTCGTTGAATGGTACAGTAAGTTGCAGCTTAGTGTACTTGTAGGCAAAGTTGTTGGCAACGAAGTTGACTTACTGTCGGGGTTGTTATAGTCTACATGAAGTTTAAAGAAGGAAGACAGTGTAAAAGGCACATGCATATATAACAGTTGAAGAGCATATATATCAAACTTTTTGAAAAAACATCGAAAGATATTTTTGCAGGTTCGAGTCCTGGCCGGGCCATTCATTTGTGTGATGAGCACAGAAGTTTGTTCTCGGGTCATGGTTGTTTATATTTATATGTGTATGTTTATTCTGGGTTCCCCCAGTTAGGGTGCTACCACACCAATCGATCGAAACGTCGATCGACGTCGACTGTTCCATCTTACCATCGATCGATGTCGATCGATTGGTGTGGTGACACCCCTAGCTGTATGTTCATCCTTAACACAAGGTCTGTCTCCTTTCGGGGCCAGTTGGTGTGTTATTCTGGGGATTATTATTATATTATTATTATTATTAAGTAGTAACAATTCAGTATGATTTTATGAAACTACATTACACATTATCATTAACGGAGGTCTTGCAACAGCACCACCCCTTTCTACCACGACCCTTATAAAAAAGTAATAACATTAAGTAGGTACTGTATACATCGACGAGATTCAAACCCGCGTGTCTTACGTCGGCAGTTCCCGCAGCTGATTGTTACTTACGAACCGAGTGAAATGTACATCGTAAAATGTTATGTTTGCCGA
The DNA here is from genome assembly GCA_923062675.1 of Marasmarcha lunaedactyla. NCBI lineage: Eukaryota > Metazoa > Arthropoda > Insecta > Lepidoptera > Pterophoridae > Marasmarcha > Marasmarcha lunaedactyla. Next base: position 1,840,469 of record OV281341.1, read on the forward strand.
ACTGTAATGGAGGTACGCAGCAGTTTATAGTGTATACATAAAAAATACAGGTGCGATCGCAGAAAAACTCATATATCGCGTGCCCTATTTAAACATATTCTAACTTTTATTGTTATTATTTTTGTTACTATAAAAATAACATTTGCATTGTGTTAGTTCTTAAGTAACTTTTCCTTAAGGTTCTAACTGTAATTCTTTTAAGATGCATCATATTTTATATCTCTGCTATCCGTCCGATCGGTCCAATGGTTTATTCTGCGCATCGTAAGATCCTTTTAAAACTCTACTAATTAACATGAACAGTCAAAGATCAGTTGAAAAGTATGAATTGGATCCAAGTAATAGTATGAGGCTAGTAAATATCAAGTCGTGGTCAGTATGTTTACTATATAATAATATACCAATAGCACACAAAATATGTGTGTACGACAGTTAATAATTGAAACATTTGTACATGCCAAATCCAATAATGGCATGTGCAACTTAAGTGAGCTAATGTACTAACTTTTATAGAAATTACCTGACTATAGCGTACATATTTATATTATCCTGAAGGCAGTGTGTAACAAGCACAACTCAGTCGCTGTCAGAGTTCAACTTAATCATGTTTCGTTTTCTCTAAGCCAACCGCTTTAAGATAACTCATTTAGTAATTAATTATCCTTTGGTATTGTAGTTTATATAATAGGTTTCCGTAATGCTTACAAACACAAGTTAATTAATATATGTACGTAACATTTATGGCTCCTGGAGGAAATCGCTCGAAGCCATAAACCCACCTTTATTGTCTTGGCTAATAAACCAATTCATACAGGTATACAAGTAAACAAAGGTTAAATTTATTGACACTACAGTACAACTATTATTTTTATAGACTATCTCCCCGAATTGTACTAATTGTAAATTTAAGTTCTCTCACTTATTCCAGCAATTAAGTAAATTTGTGTTCTGTGTGATATAAGTTTCAGAGTCATTGTCAGTACCTTAATAAATAAAAAATTGTCCTATGCATAAACAAGTAATAAACAAAAAGGGTTTTCTTGGATCCATTGCTGTATTTTGATTGGTAGTCATTACTGTATTTTGACAGTTTTAAAACGATCCTTGAAATTTATTCCGAATGATTCCCGAGCGTCCAATCAGAATGGGTCTAATAACGCCTTCACTTTGCAGAAAAAAAATGTAGAATTTAATTAAAACACCGCATCGAACGGAGCGCGACGGCGTTCGTACTTTTTTCCATTATTTTCAACGTTTATCCGCTAGTTGTTCACATTAATAACTCAATCAGTACTTCGATCAAGCTTTTCTGGAATTATATTTGAATTAATGGAGATTATTTTGAGGTAATGTGTTCCTAAAGGTAATTTTACAATGTTAACATAACTTAACTTCGTCGCTATCGTGTAAGCGACTTTTAGCCATTTTATTACTATAAAAAATTAACAAAACTACAAAATGGAGTAAAATATTGAAGGAGAACAAGTAAAACATGTTAGAACGCCAAACTCAAAGCAAGATCAGTTAAGGTGCTCCCACACAGCAGTTATATAACGTTATACAATATTGTGTAACACGATAACATTTTATAACAGCATGTATTGTACGCTGCAACATGTCAAGAAATATTATATGTGATAAACGCTCCCACACTGGTTGAACTCGTTGTATAACATCAAATAACATTATGTTACAATCAGTTTGGGCTTTGGCAGTTTCCGCTAACGACCAGCCGAGGCTCTGATGATGTTATACAACAAAAGTTTTATATAGGTTAGACAACAAATGTCAACAGTCTAACGTCATATGACTTAACGATGGTAAATTAACTCGTTTTGATGGTAAATAAACAAACGCGAACTGTTCTAGGAATAATAGCAATTGACAATAACTTGTTCTTATTGACGTATGAATCTACCACCAGTTCGGAAAAACCTTCGTGAAGAAGAACTGTAAAGAAAATTTACAGTGTCTTTTTATGTCTATACAAAATTCTTATCTGCATCTGTTAGCTCGGCAAGTCTCCCTCCCCCCAAGTATCCAACCGACAAACACCTTCAAATTTGACAATAGGTACACTACTGAATTGACAAATTAATTAGGAAGAATGTCCATATCTGTTACCTACTATTCAGCCATTATAAGTGATCCAACTGAGCTGAACTAAGGTTCGCAGAACGCTTGTCTTACAATTTGAATGGTTTTCTTGCAAACTTTTACAATCCGTTACTTTTTCTTGGGGTCTTCATTTTTAAACATTTTCTTTACGAATACTAATTCGTAATTATACGTTATTGTCATCTTTTAATCTACTCTTAATAGCTATTATTGAACGTTATAAATACCTGAAGGAATACATTTTACACATAAATATAGACAGTATTTTTTTTTGTAAAATAACGAACGTTTTTAAAGGTTAAGAATTTTTAACTATGTCAAAAGTGTAGTCAAGTCTAGAACTTGAAACAGTTTAATGAAACGGTATGTTTCAGCTGCCAGCCATCTTTCAACATCTACGTGAACGTCGGTTTAGTAAACATTTCCGATTTCTGTTTATATCTTTCAGAGGTTTTTATGAACTGGAGAATACTATTTATTCACATATATCGCTGACGTATCAGCTGGCAAATTCAGGTGTCCTTAACACCATGTATGAACATAATTTAATGGAACGTCTTGAGAATTCATATATATATATAGATATCCGGCCCATTAGATCTGAGAACAGACCACATTGGACATTCTGCATCTGGTTGGGTTCTTGCGATATTCAAAAACTTCAAATATGCTAAACTTACGCGCCAGGAACTCGTCGATGTTGTCGACGTAGGGCTGCCACTGCGCGGAGTCGTTGTGCGAGTACCAGATGAGCGCCGAGTCGCCGTTGTAGATCAGCGGCCGGTGACCCATGCCCGGGTTGTTGCCTGCAAAGATTACGAGCCAGTCAATGCTTAAGTTAATCCTAATAATACGTTTACTTAAACAGACTGAAAGCTCCCGAACCAGTCCGCATGCATCATGTGTCCATATTTAATCGTGCTCTACATACAGAGGACTATATATATATATATATATATATATATATATATATATATTGATTTGTTAGAATCTTGATTTGTATATTAACAAAAAACAAACAAATCAAATCAATAATAAGGAAAAATTTATATTTAAACAAAAATTTAATAGGAATAATAATAAAAAATTATGGAGTAAGAAACAAAACAACACAAATTAATAAAATAATGACCAGATTTAATGTCAAAATGAACATAACAATTGATCTTTCATTATTAATTTACACTAGAGTACAAACTATTTTGCATTTAAGAAATTGAATAATTCGGTTTTAAATTTATTAGTTGGTAGACTTTAATATTTAAGGGTAATTTATTGTACAGTCTTATAGCCATGCAATGTACATTACTACGGTAAATGGAAAATTTTTGTTATGGAATATACAATGTTTTTATTTGCTCGCCCTCGCCGTCCAATCACCAATCAATCAATCGTCCAATCAATCAATGGCCTACAGCTGTCTAGGATAAGAGCTATACAAATGGCTTTTATGCTTTTCTTTTGCGCAAAAGATACCCTATCCGCATCAACAGGGATGTCCCCCATAATTAGACCAGATATTGGAATGGACGATACATACCCGCGTTAAGCGAGGTTCGACGTTGATAACGGTGTCACGTGAACTATTCTTTTCAAAGCATAAATAAATCTGTCCATTTTTAAGCACATTGATCTGTCCAGGTTATATGAAAGTTTTAGAATTATCTGATATAAATTATTCTCAATAGAATAGAAAGTCTTTATTTTATTGTAATTTGATCTTTAATTATTGTAGTCGTTGTAGTTAACAGGCCTGTTAAAAAGTTTCGAAACGTAGAATTCCTCTTCCATGGCAAATTTTTTGAACATTTTATAGTTGATTAATTCACTGACGTGAATCTCACTGACCTTTCTGCCTTAGAAACAGCAGACCTGTATCAATAATTTTATCCTATCACAGCTATTCCCCCATTCGAAGTTGCAGGTGACACCGAGATATTCGAAGAAGATACTCTGTCTGGGACGTCCCGGGTCCCGTGTGGGCCTTATCTACATTCCATAAAGTAGCCTTCTATTTCGTTACAATTGTTGAGTTACCCAGTATTATATACTATACTCGCTTATGCTATTTATACTAATATCATAAAGGGAAAAATTGGTTTGTTTCTTTATATAAGTATTAAAGCCTCTGAAACTCTCAAACCGATTAAAAAATTATTTTACTATTAAAAAGGCACAATGGAGATTTATATCAAAGGCTTACATTGAGCTCCGAAATTCGAACTGGATCAGGGATCTCAAAGTTGCAACTGCGATGCATTTATTTATTTATTACACACAATAGAATACAACTTTAATAAGATTAATTAAAACAAAACTTTAAACATACGTATGTCTAGGTTGCATTCCACTATTAACACTGAGATAGACAACATTGTATATTAATTTAAAAAGTACCTTTACCTTCATTACATCCGTAACGCTAGCAGAATAAACAGTAAAAATTAATTTGCACACAATCTCGGCCACACACAACGTGCTTACAAAACAAAAAAACAATTAGGTACTATTACTTCAACGTTATCAATAATTATCGACCGCCTTGATTGCGATCCAGCACAGCAACCAAACTAGTTAAATATATATAAGTCGATTGATGCAATTCTGAACATCAAACTGTATTACCGTAAAACTATGTAATAAAATTAGTATTTAGGCTAATAAAATCTCCAAGATAATTTCATATTATTTCAGTTGGTTCTAACTCCAACCACTCGAGCATATCCAATGTGAAACTAGCGTCTCCGTTTACGAGAATCACGAATATAAACAAGCAAACACAGACAGATAACCACTACTAATAAAAGTAAATGGCGCTTGTCTGTACCGCCCTGACATTTCTCCGATGACGTCACGTTTCATGCACAGATTCATAAATATTTATATACTGTACATAGTGTAGCAGAGATTTGAATATTTTGCTTACGGAATGTCAGTGGCCCAGTTTTCTTGGATTTCACGTAATTAGCTGGATTTGAGAAGCAAGAGATGCTGTTACTGTTGTACAGTACGAAAATGTTATCTTAATCTGGTTATGTCAGCACGGAAGCACGTTCTTTTTATGTTACAACGACAAAGATTGCAAGTAGTATTTTTATTTATGGGTGGCTTGTAATTCGACGTATTCCTCTTGGGATGTGATTATACAACTTATTTCCAACAAAATTAACTATAATGTCCCTAATACTTAGAAGGCTCGTTATTGATATATTCAAAATTTTTGATTTTGTTCAAAAAAAATCTCGAATTAATTACAAAAAATTAAATAAATAAAAAACTAGCGTTTTGAATAAAGTTGTTTAAATTTTTATCAGTTACCAATACACCAATAACATTTATTAAAACTAATACTGGCGCAAACATTAAACATTTTAAAAGAGCAAGTGATTTCTTATAAAATTTTGTTTTGATTCACTAATTTGGTCAATAGAAAACTGGATTTATTTTGAAAAATTACATTAAACGTACAAAATACTAGAAAAACTTCCTTGTTCTATTAGCTACCCAAGAAAATTAAATTATTTTCAAAAAAAAGAAAAGATTCTCAGAAAAATATGAATAACATGATGATAGCTAAACTGTACAGACAAAAAGGGAATTAAAAAAAAAATCGTCGAATTCCAAATCACCCTGTATATTTCTAATCCTTCCTCTTTAATATACAGTATAAGTTTGACGTTGAGTGTCTTTCAATAGAATGCAAGTTTCATAGAAGCATTCATTGAATAACAGCTTCTAACACATTCCGTTATCAGTAGCGATCATATTTTGATTCTCATATTCACGGCACAACAACCCATAGAGTCACCTCGGAATTTATCACAAGAGGCTTTTTCTTGATCTTGCGAACATATCTAACTTATAAATATCACTTTGTGCTCTAAGTTTGCTTCTCCCAGGCATTAATTCCTATATTTATGGCGGGGACTTCGGAGGCTTTTCTCGCGGTACTTCGGACTTCGCTGTATCTGAAGCGCCGCCTGTCAGACGCTTAGCGACTGCCAGTAATTTTATCTTTTTCTTCTGCTGAACTCAACCATTTCAGTTAGGACATACATTTCAAAATATTTTATGTAATGTTGGGTATAGTAGTACAGATAGGTGGTTGTAATGCGTTCTCTATTATATATATATATATATTTCTTTAAAATTAATATTGTTAACCAACGAGATTGCTTTATATTCCGGGGACCGGACTTCGCTGTCTTTAATTTTAACTGCCTCCCGACAATACGTGACCGCGGAGCCTGCTGCAGACAAAGAAGGGGATTAGCAAATTATATTACTGAAAGAAAATAAATTAAAATTTTCACTAGATAATATATTCGACCTTGCTTTTGTTCGCAGTTTAGTCTTTTGGCTTTCTTTCTTTTGGCTTGGAAGAGATGACACTTTCCTATAAGATAAGCGATTATGTAATTGCCCATATTACAGTCTTATCTTTCGGAAGTTCCCGAAAAAAGATATTACATTAAATACACAATGAACTTTCATATTTCACAAATTGTTTTTGCTAATCAAAAGCTTGGCATACAAATAGAATACAACCCGAAGTAACGCGTAGAGTAACTTTTTAGAAATCCTTTTTTTTTATACGCTGCTATATTTTACTAATGTACATTTTCATTTTAACTACCATCAATGCTATGAAAAGCGTAGAGCAATCATTTGAAACTACCATATTTCGTATCATGTTGATGGGCTTTAAATTCAAAGGCATAGGGTTCAAATCAAACGTCTAAAAACGTCAAAAAAACTTTATCCCGTTTTTTATATTTAAGTACATGGCAAAACCGAATAGGTTATAAGAACTAAAAAGCATTAAAGTATATAAGCATATAAGAAAGCATAAAAGCATGTAAGTAAAATATACCTTATAAATTCTAGAAATAAACCAGATCATAGAGTACCGTCGTAAAAACAAAACTTCCACCTTTTGCAAAGATTTTTTTTTGCCTTTGGTAAGTAGCGAAGTGGCAGCTAAATGCAATCAAAGGTGGTTTCAGTCTTCTAAATAATTGTTTCTGAAAATAAATTGATAAAACTGGAAATTTCTAAGTTATTTTTAACTTTTTTTAGCTATGGCTCTACCTGGCTAAGATGTAGACGAAAAACGATTAGAGCAGCAGTTTGAAATTTGCGTTAAAAACATCTATGTGTTTAGTCCAAGTTTCTTGCCAACCTATCACCAAGCAAATAACTTGAATCTAATTGATTTACGTGATAAAATTATCGATTTTAATTCAACCAGTGATAACAATGGCGGCGTGGATGAGTCTAGATAAGACTAGCCCTTGTCATTACATGCCTGATGATAGGCCACTCCGGCTATTACGCCATCGCTGCATGTGTAATTGATTTTAAATTATTTCTGTAGTTTTTTTGTAATTACTGACGTTGTATACTGCAGTAGCTTATTTTACATCTTACCACCGCTCAGAAGACAATCTTGATTAGTTATTTGCTATAAAAGCGATGTATACCTATCATGGAATAAATACAAATAATAAACTTAATCCTGTAAACTATATTCATTGGTTGTTAATTTTAATGTCAATCAATTAGGCGCGCCCTCCCCGGAATTAAGATTATTTTGCATAAAAAAGCGGCTTGATAAATTAAAATACAGCCCTCTCTTTTTCATCCTTGAGAACTAGAGTATCCATGATAGCAAGAAATAGCTCCACCATTATAATTTGATATCAATCATGTACTATCATGATAAATCAAAAACTTTTGAATGTCAATTATCAAGTCAAAGATAACGGAACGACATTTAGCTGCAACTTCCAAATAGCCAAGCAATTTGCAATGCAAAACGGTTAACTCCGAGTTCCGCACGAACGAACCTAAAAAGGTGTAACCTAATATTACGTTTCCTTTTTCGGGAGTGAATTAGGCTCTTGTCATAAAATAATACTTGCCAGTTACCTGTATAAGCGGGTTTATATTGCTTATTGCTGTTGTGCGTTCGCTGGCTGTCAAATGAGCTACGTGTACTGTTTGGGAATCAGCCGTGTCCTTGGAAAGTAATTGCCGCGGATTACCCATGTGTATAGGGTTATTCGTGTTTTTATTTATTATCTATATAGTAACATTATGAGGTTTTGTTAAGTTGTACGTAAAGAAATTAGTTTAAATATGTCTGCTTTTTGTATAACGACTGACTTGGAGCTATTTAAAAATATTTTAATACGAGTCTAATAAAATTAAATACAGAGTACCTAATTTAAAAATTGATAATTTATGATATGATAAAAAATGATACTAACTAGAACGCTATAAATACAATTACTGTACATTTCTTGAACATAATTGTTAAAGTAGGCGATAAGACCAACAACCCAACAAAAACAATGTTAAATCCATTGACGTCGTAAATGAATCAGCTTTACGAATGCCCCGTCCAATAGTCGATAGCAATGCGTTTTCGCGGCAGCGTGCGTGCCACGCGATCGTCAGGCGCTTGCCATGAAAAGGTCATCGCTTTCGATCCCAGATTAATAGCGAATGGCTGCCCTTCGCACTTTATTGCCCCTTAAACTCCCCGTCTTCAGGTGGAGTGTTAAGTTCGAGTGACGTACAATCATTCCGCGCCCTTATTTACTAAAACCACGATTAACATCTTCGCTTAGTAATTTACATGCTAGTTACGATTTGTTTGAAATGGAACCATCAATATCTTCGTTTCGTGGATACTGCGACATAACTGTTGGGGTTAAAAAGGAATCGTACGTGTTGTAATCTCACATTTCATTTACGTCACTACCACTAGATACGTAAAAATGTATATGGGCTCTAAGTAGGTACTAGGTACGTATACAGTTATGCATCCTATTTTGGACAAACGTTTTTGTGAAAAATAATCGGTTTTAATAATTATTTTAGTTATCAAGATCGTACTTAAAAACGAAAAGAAATTCTTCTCTTCACAGAATCTTTTTACTCACAGACATTTTTTATAATATTAATAACTGAGAAGTCCCTAGTAAAGAGTAAGTGCCTTCTCAGCTCGTTCCGATATCAGTACAGAAATCGTAACCAAAAAAGTCCATTGCATGAATACAAGCGACGCAAAAACCGAACAGTATTCATCTCACATCCTATAAAACGTGTCGGCGGTACGTGCACGGGACCCGCCAGGACTCCCGAGTTTTGTGATCCTGTTTCGGAAACGCGTAAAGTCGTGCAAGTTTCGCGTAAACCTACATGGCAGTAAAGAAATGTACTCGAGTTGGTTCGGTACATTCGTTTTGAGTTTTTATAAATTTGTGTACTCTTAAAAATCCTGCATGATTACACCAACTGTTGACTCAAAAATGAATCATTCTAGTAAAGTGTTACCTGGATTTCCCAAAATAGAAGTTTTTATACACATCGCTACAATATTGTATTCAAATAGATTTGCCAAAAAACGTGATAATATATGTAAGAATGATTAAATATATTGAGAGTAATTTTTTTTATTAAACAACATTTAATGAGTTGCTATAAGGTATCAAAGATATCGTAATATTTCGCATTTTCTTAAAATTATGCATAATAGTCCCCAATAGAAGATACAAAACGCATCACCCATGTCGGTGCTGGCATCAGTACTTCAGGTTTTTATTAATAGTGGCGCCTTTCAAAACGTACCCACAGGGTCGGTAATTTCGGAACTTTCAGTTTTATCGCAGTAGTAAATTTTCAGCAGACCCGAGTTCATTTGCATACAACAAGTTCAATAAAACTTAATGGTAATCCTAATGGCTTTTACGATTTTGAATAAAAACGAAAGTCATTGCGACTTTATTTTGTTAAACAAAGCCTCGTTGGTTCTGTTTTATTAAGTTTATTAGCTTTTGATCCAATTGTTTACTTTAATTGTTTGTAGACAAATATAGCTCATCTCAATTAGATGTTTTAAATTTAGGCCCGCAATTGTTTGAAAATTGTTACTATCCGTTTAATGTGAATTGTTCGATCATGGAAAATATTCATTCGCCTATAATATAAATTGAAATTCATTTTTAACCTAATTTTCGATTTCATGCGGCTTTACTTCGCAATCATTGTGAAATCTGCCCGATAGCTACTAAGTTTATTAATCATATTTAGTATGAATGTATCGATCATAATCAAATAATAGATAAAATATATCTTAAATGTATGAACTTCGTCGTGATAATAATAGCCTGGTAGCTCACTTAGTGAAAATTCTTGGTAGTCTTTTCAAACATAATTTTTTTTTTCTATTACCAAAATGTCAAGTTAACCTAACCTAACCTTTTTTTTTTTTTGTTGACGTGGTGAAAAAGGTGCCATCACCTTCCCGAAACTCAAGGGGGAGTGCCGGGTTATGTGGGACTTGACCCACTAAAAAACACCACGGCATACCTCTGTCGCCTTTGCTGGGGCTAACGGTATCGCCATTGGCATTACCCGCGAGCCCCGCCGAGAACCTAACCTAACCCAACCAGGCTCTTCTCCCCTCGCCGAGAGAACACGTGTAATAAAAAATTATTATTTCAGAAAGGTTACAATTTAATACTCGCTATAAATTCTCATCAAAAGTTTAGGCGTAGTAGTGGCAGTGGCCCTGCTCCAGCGGTCCTGGTATCGCCTCCTGTCTGCGACAGGCATGCGTGAGACGAACGCAGATATTTGTTGTTTATAGTTGTTATATACTTTTGAGCCAATCCATAATAAAGGTGCCTAAAAATTGTCTACTGTGTCAGATGATCATTATCCAGTCCGAACATCTCACTTTAGTAAAAACCTAAAAAACAATTTCCCATAAACGGAACTGTAACCGAAATCATCGAATTACTTCGTCCAAAAAAAATCAATACTTACTTCTAAATTCAAGGCGTTTTTCTTTCCCTCGCAAAAGCTTAAGTTCATCGATTAGACCTGTTGGCTGCATAGCTGTGTACCATGACCATTAAGGAGAAATATGCCAGCCTTGATCCCAAGGTTCGAGGCCGGGTTGCGGGCAATTCCTGAAATGGGCTGCAAATGTTCCCTGACCTACGTCGTTGTGTTCATTTCAAGGTTGGGATAGTGTCGTAAATTCTGAAGGTGCGGTAGCCCGTTGTGTCTTTTAGGACATGTTAAGATGATTGCAGAACACTGTATCTGTGTATAACACTTCCTTGGCTTTTATTTTTACCTTTTATAGAAACGTTGGTGTACCAGAGGGCCTAGACAAGTGGCATTCGATGATGGAATATAAAAGTGTAGAGAGCGGCATACGTATGAGGTTGGCATATGCCTTTGACAGAACGTTTTGTATGCTTATGTCAATTTAATACACTTAGTCTACGGGGGCAGATTATAGTCGTGGCTACAGAGAGTTTAGTTATACGTAGGTTGTATAATTTGTTGCGCACTTAAGTTAGTGAAATATATGATATTGAGAGGCGGGTGTGTCGTTAAAGTAAGGCTGAAATAAGTAATAGAAACCTTTACGCAAAGTGTGAGGGCGCAGAGCATATAAATCTTGTGTTATGAATATGTATGGAAAAATCATAAACAACAAATAAGCAGAAAAATCCTAGTGTGTTCATCCGTGTCCCGCAGTCAAAATTACCAAAGCTATAACTATCAAATAAACGCCCAAAGTATTCAACCTATGCAAAAAACTATTTAAGTCGTTGGTAATGGATTTCTTCTAATCATATAACAAGGACTTAATTCCAACAATAACCCGATGTTTCAAGAACTCTTCACGCCGCCTTGGCCACGGCAGTCGCGTTGCTATCTGTTAAACTTTAATTACTTTACTATTGTGCTTTCAATGAACTTATTAAAAAGCTTCGCAATTCTAAATATTAAATATTAAGACTCCCTTTGTGCTTAAAAACGAATGAATGCAAACCGTTCTAGATAAAGATGAATTGTTTTGTGTGGAGAGTGTCCCACACAGTGTTTTTTTTTTCAATTTGGATGCCACGCATGATGTAAGTATTGATCGTATTTGATCGATTAACAAACGATAATGAGATGAATAATCAAAATGGCAGACATACCACTTTATTTCCAAGTGAAGTTTAATTTAGGGAATGCAATCCCGACTCAACACTGGTTGGCAACAGCGTGACTAAGCAATTGTATGCAAATTGCAAAAATCTCCGTCTTGTTCCTCTACACTCAAATAAATACAAGCCAGTGTGTAGCATCGCTGACCACTGCCTCGCAATCCCGGCGATCTCGAACGGGATCTCGTCATATTATGCTTTGGGATTGATCCCGAAAAATCACACGAGATCTAGCGAGATCGGGATCCCGCGAGATTGGGATTCCATTCCCTAGTTTAATTGCGATTGCGTTCGAATGATCATTATATAAGTTTGATGAAATGTTTGAATATCGATTGTATTTAAAATATGTAGTTAGAAACTCTGAAATCCTGAGACCGATCAAATTATTTTCCCATTTGATAGCTACATTATCCAGGAGTAACAAAAGCTATATTATGTCCCGGAATTCCTGCGGGAAAGGGAGAAACCACAAATACGAGTAGAAGTTCAATAGCCAAAGTCTAAATAAAGTAAAATTAAGATGTATACGCTATACAGGGTGCTACTTAATGTAGGGTCCATCCAGCGTTAGTGGACATAATCGAACATTCCACTTGACCTAAGTCCATGCTATTTTTAATACTGGTAACTCGTGTTACAAAGAGAGTGGATAAGTTTGCGAGCTAAGGAGCTAAGTCATTCGCTTAAAGTAATTGCCGGTAATTTCTTTAGTAGATGGGTAGAAGTTCGAAACTAGGGTTTTTAAAGTTTCAGTTTTGTTCAAGGAACGGGGGTAATTAAGTTTGCGAAGTAATAAGGAAAGGTGGGAAGGCAGGAGTGTGATTGTTGTTTGTTCATTTATTTGTAAACGAGACTGTTTATTGAATCCTGGGCTATAAGTTGTCAAGTTGAGTATGTTACAAATGAAAACCATGTACGCGTTGAACTTGTATATTATAAGTAGTAAAATAGAGAGCCGATAAACGGTTCTTAATTAAATATCCTTGTAACATCGTCCTTACATCAAAGATCACATGCATTTCGTATTGTAACTACACTATACAGTGTATAGTGTAGTCGTTGTTGATATCTAATCTAATGAATACATACAGTTACAATATCTTGGTGTGAATTTCCCCATTTACTCATTAGGTAACATTTCTAAAAAGGTAAAGTTATATAGTTCGTATTAATCAGAGTGCGAGTTTGCAAAAGTTAGCAGGGCGGTGCCGAACCCTCCCTGTGCAATTCGGACACCTTTTAGGGTTCTTTTCTTAAACCCTATCGGATGACATTAAATAATTAGTTTCCATTTGTGTTGATTTATTCGAATCGAAGATATGGATTGGTGTTCAAGGCGGAAATCGGAAAATTACTATAAGTTTTGAATGCCCTATTTGTTTCTCATAGGTACCTACATAATAAACAATTGAATATTTACAGTTATATTATTTTAGGTACATTAACGTATTATGCAAGTGTTGTTTAATGTGACTGCGTTGTTATTTTAAACTCTTTTAATATTTTCTTTTAAGCCTTTAAATCATTCATGCATACATAGTATTAAAATCAAAAATGCAAAACCGCTATCAAAATACACGTTATTTTTTATTGGGCATTTGTATCTCGATGAGAATGAATGCGGGCGGCGATATGGACGCCGCGCCGGCTGGCTCGCATTAATGCGTAACAAACAAGCACCGTGTCCAATGACTCGTTCAAATTTCAATTCACCCAAGACAAAGTAAACTATTGTTTGAACGAGGCTTACGAAAAATTAATTAATGTATTAATAAATTTCAATGTTCATTGAAAGATATTGATTGGCAGGCGTTGTTTCATGTTACAGATTTTTACACAAATTCACTTAATTAATCTTAGAATTAATCTGGATTTTGCAATTTTATGTGATGGTAGCGTCGGGTGACGGGTTGCTCACTCCCCTCTGATATGGCTGAGGAGGGCAATGGGATCACGCGTTTACTCGTAAACGGGCGCCGTATGCGGGTGTTCGTCATTTGGATTCTTGGGGGGATTGAGATTTGCCGATTGTATACACATAAAGTTTAGTAAATTTTGTATAGACATTTAAAATTTATTTAGAAAAATTTTTTACCGTGAATTTTCTTGCCAGTTCTTCTTCACGAAGGTTTTTCCGAACTGGTGGCAGAGTCATGCTTTATTTGACGTCAATAATAACGAGTTATCAGTGTTGAGAAATAAATATTGGTAGTGCATTTTTAAACAGGCGAGAGAGAGATTATATTGAAGTAAGACTAAACGGTTGTCATACAGGTCACTAATAAAAACAGGCACCAGCTCTTTAAAGGTTCAACACAAACTGAATTAGTTCATCTTGAATTTTTTCGATTTGATTTGTATTTTCTGTGACAAATAAATTTCTATTTAAGTTTTATTTAAGTACCTATTCTGACTGAATCCATTTGCAAGACATTAATAACATTAATATATGGAACAGTTTGACAATATTAATCAGTTCTTTATTGAGTGAAAACGGCAAGCCTGACAGAAACAGATCCAACTTAATACGTTGGTCACTTAATTTTCAACTAATAATGTCATTCCACTTGTTTTACCCTAAAAACCCATTGATGAATCATATGACAAATTGAATATTATATAGTATACTAAAAAGCGATTAATTAAGATAATTTAAAATAATTTAACCGTTAATATCCCTGACATTTTGCAAGTTAAACCTTCTTCAACGTTATTAAATCGTTTAATCCCAAGTCCCAACGTTTAACCTAACTAGCTTACCCTCGACTTAAGGGTGGATAATAACCTCGTATAAAGTTGTCAAGAAAACCGACAAAGGTGATAACTACACATACAAATCTTTGGATAAGCGGATAATATATCACAGGCTTCCCGGGAAGCCTGGCGCGGCGGGTAATATTGTAAAGCAATTGAATATAAGGTTACAACTCACGGGCTGAACTTGACCATATCATAGTTTTATGGAGGTGTATGCAGAGGTATTTGAATAATTAGTTTAGCCTGTTGAATATATTATTAAGATATATTGTGTGTTCCTATTATGTTAGACAAAAGGAAATATAATATAAGTAAAGCGAACGAAATAAGCGCAAGATGTTTTACACTTTAAAAGTAACATATTTTAAAATTTATGCTAATTAGTTTCTGAGTTTGGGGTCGTAGATACCGAGCGTAGATAGAGAGCGAAGGTTGCAAGTTACCGTCTAAATATATACCAAATCCTCACAAGCTTACAACTTTGTAATAAATAGAAATATTTATTCTGGTTATGCTATTCTTACATGGCTTCACAAAACATCCTCAAATTAAATATCATACTTTCTAAGAACAATCGAAGTGGCAACGCTGTGAATTGCAACTCGATTTTCACACGAAATCTTTAAATCTAATAACCGAACAAAGTCTTGAATATACGAGTCCTATAATTATATTTTATGATTCAAACCTTCAATTCCAGAATCGAAAAACATAAATACAACCAAAAATGTTGCAAATAACAGTGAACGAAAACGCAAAGGTAGTTCGATTAGTGCGAGTGATGGTAATGTGAGTGACCAGTGACAATGAGTGGGCGTCACCAGTTGCGCGTGCCCGAGCTGCGCGTGAGTGGCGCGCCGAGTGAAGACGATGACCCCCCCGCGGCGCTCCCGCCCTTTGCGCTGGCGCTCCCCATTGCGCCCAGACGCAGGCATTCGTGGATCTGTGGGTAAGTCTGGACAAGCCGCTGTAGACTATAGATACAGAAGCTGGCTGGCTGGTGGAACATGTATGTTGTATGATGTTTCTAAGTTAGGGTTTAATCAAAACTCGATATTATTGATATTATCTAAGTAAATATTATATAAGATTTTATCTTAACAATGGTTGTAGTAATTAGGTACTTTACTAGTAAACTTTATTTGACCATGAAGGGTCGCCGTCACAGAGATTAAGATATTTTGATGAAAGCTAAACTACAGATGTTCGTGTAACAACGAATAGAAATTTCGTTTATGACCGAGAGGCTGCCTCAAAATCTTTCATTATTGAGCACTTGTGATGCCGACTGTACCTAATCCTGGTGTTCCGAGTTACAAGTCAATCATTTGTTTTTTGTATCAAGCAAAAAGAAGATCGCGCGCGTTTTGAGGAAATTCCCTGTCTAAACAAGCCGCTACAGGAATTATTTTGACATATCTTCCTAAATATGAAACTGGAACATTAACAACACACACAAAAAGTACACACACTTTTTATACCTTTTGGTACACTCACAATATGATAGTTAGGTATTTTCTGATGGATCTTCTAACAATTATTGCTGCGTTGTCATATTATATACAAATTCCCCCAAATAATTTTCAACAAAACGAGGAGTACATTCGTTGCGAGCTACGAGCTTTAGCAGACATATGTTTTTTCGCATCAAAATTCGAACCCATAATTTCGTGACATAGCCGTCAGAAATATTTCAAGTTTTTCTCGGGTCACGTCTCCGTGGACCTAGACCTCTGAAATAACGAGGCAGTGAGCTCTGTCCCGCAATCGGATAACCTTATGAACTAGGGTGGATTGAAAAGTTCGCGGCCTAACATAGATATCGTTGTCATATTATTATAAAACTATCCTCGTATGTAACCTAGACTCTTTGTCAGTCTCTGTGCAATTTTTCTCTGAGATACATGCGTAATTATTTATTTTATTGAACAAACTTACTCTAGTTTCATAAATTTTGAAAATGTATAGAAACATTTAACTCCAAAGCAGATTCATGAAGATATGGTGGCTACTTTAGGATCATCTGCTCCGTCGTATACAATGATAAAAAAGTGGACAGCTGAATTTTAATGTGGACGAGAGAATCAAAGATGACCCCCGCTCTGGACGGCCTTCTACGGATACGACTTCGGAAAACATCGAAAAAATATGTGATTTCATCATAGGAGACAGAAGATTGAAGATATTTGAGATAGCTGAAGCTCTAGGGATTTCATATGAAGGTACACAAAACATGATCGTTAACGAATTAGGGTTCCACAAGGTGTCTGCAAGATGGGTTCCGCGGCTCCTTTCAGCTGAACAGAAACGAACTCAGCTCACGATTTCTAGAGACTGTTTAGAGCTTTTTCAAGCTGATCCAAACGAATTTTTGGCAAGGTTTGTTACTATGGGCAAAACATGGGTTCATTACTATACTCCTGAATCCAAACAACAATCCAAACAATGGAAGAGGCCCGGATCTCCGACCCCCAAGAAAGCCAAGGTGTGTTTTTCAGTAAACAAGGTAATGGCATCGGTTTTCTGGCATTCGAAGGGTGTCATCTTGGTTGATTACTTAGAAAGAGGTCAAAATATAAATTCTGCATACTACTGCATACTATTACGTCGTTTACGCGAAGAAATAAAGTCTAAATTAAACCAGGATTGTTGACCAAGAAAGTTTTGCTTCATCAGGACAATGCTCGCGTTCACACATCTGCAGAATCGATGGCTCAAATAGTGAATTGTGGTTTCGAATTGCTTCCTCATCCCCCTTATTCAACTGATTTGGCCCCTTCTGACTTCCACCTATTTCCAAAACTAAAAAACACTTAGGTGGAATGAAATATTCTACCAATGAGGAGGTCAAAGCGGCCGAAGATGCCTTTTTTGAAGACCTTGACGAGACTTTCTATTTAGATGAGATCAAGGCTTTGGAGGACCGCTGGATTAAGTGCTGTGACCTAGGAGGAGAGTATGTAGAAAAATAAATATAAAAAATTGCATTATTCCTGTGTTTTCTTATTTAGGCCGCGAACTTTTCAATCCACCCTCGTATGTACACGTTTTACCGAAAAGAACATCGATTGCTCGATGTATGGGTTTCAATGTATATGGGATGCATGAGTTGTATTGGCCTCATAGATATACACAGATATCCATTTATAATTTTATAATTTATAATTTTAACATTTATAGTACAATTTTTGGCCGTTTCACTAGAATAAATAATTTAAATCCCCAGACTAACACTGTAACTGTTGCTCATTACAAATCAGTGGTACGTTTTTTCCCAAGTTTTTTTCTATAATTAATAATTATAATAATTCCCCATAGAATTACACCAACGATATGGCTCCAAAGTAAGCAAAGCTTGTGTTATGGATGGCCATACAGCGTAATGGGGGCGCGACCCAGTATTGACATACATGTTTAAATATAAACAACCATGACCCGAGAACAAACATTTGTCTTCACCACCCAAAATATTTCCCTTGACCAGGACTCGAACCTGGGACCTCCAGCATATGAGGCAAGGCAACTGACGCTTGACGGCCGTCAAGCTATATAATATGAGGATTTTTGTATTAAAATGAGAGCCAGACAAATCTGTGGCTCTTTAAGTAAAATATAAAGTCTCGTATGTTTAAATGACTGATATCAAACTGCACGGTTTATGCAAATATAACTGCAGTTTAACAGCTCCCCTTTTTGAATTAACTTTCTGTCTAGCAATAAATTTGGATTTAATACCACCACGTCTGAGTACGCGACTAAAAAGATTGATCACGTGAATTTAAATAAGATTTCACATAATTACAAACCTTTTAAATTATTCCTTTTATTGATAAAAGATTACAAGACTTGTTATTTTCACTAAATCACTGTATTGAAAATACCAAGTGATATATAATCAAACAAAATTAGGTGAAAGTCTTTGAAATCTGAAGCTTTAGAAAAGGCCAAGCTTCTTTGTCATTTGGAACTGGCGGCCTCGCTTCACATTGGAAATATAAGTATCTAGTACCTACTTCAGTTACTGGGCCAGGAGCTAAATACCACGAATAAGAATGGCAAGAAAAAGCACTATTAAATACATATTATTAGGCAACTATTGTGGGGAATATATTTATTTGATATTTCTCTATTATCATCCAATATCGACAATAACAACGGCTTTCAAAGACACACAACACAATAATGTGTTCGTTGAATCAGAAATCGTGTTTCAGCGCTCGGTACAACAGAAAGTGGTACCAAGATGAAAGGACGGTTAATATTTATGAGTTAAATAATACTGGTCTGTCCCAGCATTAGCACAACAATGGCCAGCCCATGAACGGCGACCGTTCCGCCGGCCCTGTCGTCTGTATGAATATTCAGAGCTATGTCATCTCGAGCTATTATCTATATTGATGCTTCATCTCGTACCTTACTTAGGTTGCAAGTTGAGACGTCATTTTGACGTATTTTCATTTGCGTTTTTTTGGGTTAAAATGTAGATATTGTGTAAAGTGTTGTAATGTTGTTTAGTTAATGTTTTAGTGCGTTGAATTTTGTATTATTGGAACGTTTATTAACTTACTGAGTTTTTTGTAGATTTACGTAATTACAAAGAAACCTACTGAAATCGAAGTGCTAAATTATTATGCTAAATTAGTTTATTAAATGGATTATTTTAAAATGTATTTTTAAAAGTTTTAAACTTTGGACAACCCTCATACACAACATACTAAATCATCACACAAAAATATGTACTAATTTTAATTTTAATTAATGTACGGCCCTACAAGCTTTATTTTAAACATTCTAGTGTATTTGCTACATTCCTAAACCGCTTTAAGGCTGCGCGTTACAGTCGCCAATTTTCACTGAACTCAGTGATCTACCGACGAGTAGTGAGAACTTATTTATTTGGCATTTTGCAAAATCAATCATTAATAACAACATTTTCTCGAATAAATAAGATGTTCTTATATCAGCAACAATAACGCTGATGTTGTTTATCTGCTGCCCCGCCAAGCGTTCAAGAAAAATTGATTTCAATTCTTTGAAATAGTTCGCAAATTGCAAGAATAGACAGTTATAGATCTTCTTGACAAACGACTCGGAAATATTATATCATCTATTTGCAATTTTTCATGAGTTGTAATAAAATACGTTTGTCAAAGTTGAAGTCTGAGACGTCTTTGTGGGTCGCACTGGGACCGGTTCGAACCGGCAGAGAGATTCAGTGTCAACGTAGTTGAATTTCAGATTCAAAATAATTATGAGTCAATGAAATTTAATTATAGAATTTAAGTTTCTTATCAAAGAATAATCTGCTTCATAAAAAATTGCTACCCCAAAATCATAAAGTCGTGCCCCAACGAACTTCATACTAGGTAAGATGGTCGCTCCTTAGAATGCTAGAAACTAGAATGCTCTCATCCACAGCCAACACATTAGGGACTTGACAATTCAGAAAACAGTGTAGCAGTGTATCTCAAGTCCCTCCCAGGTCCAAGGACAACCTCTAAGAAAACCTCCAAAAAAATTAGGTCAGATCACTCTATTACACCGTTACATTGGTACACCGATCTCCTGGGCTAAATAAGTTAAATATTTAGGAGTCACTTTAGATAGTGGACTCACATTCGCAGATCACATAAAACGCGTTCGGGACCGAGCCGCCTTTGTCATGGGTAGGCTGCTCCCTCTCATCTGCAAGAAGAGTAAAAGGTCGCTTTTAAATAAGCTTACACTTTACAAAACTTGCATCCACCCCATCATGGCATATGCCAGTGTCATTTTTGTTACTTGCAAGTCATCCAAAATAGGTTCCTACGCAAATGCGTCGGGGCTCCGCCCTATGGGCGCAATTTAGATCTGCAGTGCTCCAACTGTCCAACATTGCCACGTTCATGAAATTGGCGTCTAGACGTCACTTTGACTACGCTTCCCGTCATCCCAACCTGTTGGATAATAAGTTAGCTGACAACACAGCCAACCTGGACACAGCGGTTCGTTACAGGCGTCCTAGTAAGGTCTCATGGATCCTGAAGACTCTATTACATAAAAGAACGCCGGCGTTCCAACTAGAAATAGGGCAACACGCTATTTGAATCGCCCGACCCAGCGGTGGGCCAGGCTGACGTGACGCACGCATTCTTAGGCACTGAGTTTCTTACTGACTCTTTTACAGTATATGACCTCTCCGCACCAGTGTCGTTTCAATGTTCGACTCCCTAAGCCAAGGTCCATAGTAGTTTCAATCCGCTAAAATAAGTCTGATGTAATTTAAAAGCCCAACAGGGCCTTTATGGTCCACATATTATGGTAAACAGTCCATTTCGAAAAAAAGGCTTGTTTGTCGATTTTTTACAAACAAACGGAACAGCGAACTGTAAAACAACAAAGCTTTGACTAAAAATGGGGAAAACAAACTACATCTCAGAACCAATTTAAAACAACACAAGTAGGTATACAAATAAGTAAAATAAGCTATAGGGTTTTAACAATTACTATTAATTAGTAACTCCGCTATCAAAGGCTTCAGCAAAAACTCATTTGAAGTCACCTTTTATTCCTGCGTGTTTTACTAATTAATGCATTTGATGAATGTGCCTCCAGGTGGCAACAATTGATACTCAGAGCCTGAAGAAAAGCAATTTGAATCGAGTTGATAGCACGCGGAAGCTGGCCCATCGCGCGGAGGAAATGAACCTTACAAGTCAATTTAAGGTGTCATTTTACTGAGCTTCTACGATGTTTGTGAACTTGACTCAGATCGCACAACCCTATTTGTTTATTATTTTTTATCAACAATTTCTAGTCTGTGGGGTTTGAAGTTTTCAATAGTCTATATTGACTTATATAAGGCATTGATTTGCTAAATGATCAAACGGTTGCAGTATTGTGAGGATTTTCTTTCAATACTTCTAGAATCATCTTATAAGGCTTTTAAAATATAGGCATTATCAATACTTTGGTTACATACTCATATTGCTATCTAGAATTCTGTCAGTATTGTTACTTAAAATATGTTCATTATAAGGTCTTGAAAAGTACTAAATATTAATCATAATAAAGAGAAGCTGTCTGATGTGGTTAAAGGCCATGCATTTTTTAAGTTTTATTTTAATTGGCAAAAATGCATGTATATAATGATGAAGAACATGTTGATCGCCCTTAAATAAATAGATTACTATACCGAAGCTTATTGTTATTTGTAGAGAAACAATACGTATATATCTACGTAATGTAATAAATAATAATATATAAATATAATAATAGAAAAAATACGCAACCATCAACCAACTATCTTCACCTGGTTTACTGAACTAGCTTATATTGGTTTCGCTTATATTGGTATTGTAACGTGTTTTTTCAATGTGAGCTGAATTGTTGACAGGTCGTTGAAAAATTACCCAAAAAAACGTTACGCATTCTTGGCAAATATATTAGTAATGTTCATACTGTACACATTTGAAAAGTTAAAATGAAACAAGAACAATTTTGTGCAATAATTTTTTTAGTTTTGTTATTTTATTTACGTATTCAAAAAGATCCTTCAATTTGGTCGTTCACTGAGGTGACTAATTTAATAACTAAGTAAGAAGATAAAATTAAAACAAGAAACCTGTTCGAAGTGCTGGGTATCACGAAATATATCTTTGAAGTGCCGTGTCGTTTAGAATAACTTAATGAAAAGGAAAGCTGACATATGAATGTCAAACCTCAGTTGTTATAAGGGTTCGTACAAACATGACTGGAAAAGGAGCGTCAGGCAAAATCTATCTCGCATCCGCTTTTCCGTCTTAGCTATACTATATTTAAAGTGTTATCGAAAAGAGAGTCATTTTTTAAGTTTTATTTCTTTTTTACTTTTCATCTTTTCTGACATATTTTGTTTTGTTTTTAAAAACTTTGAGCAAACTGGTCTGAAGACATTTTTCTGAAGATATTCTGGGAAAGACAGATAAGATGAACGAAAACATACTTTCATACAATGAATAAACCAGAAAACATGCGTCGATGAAGGCATTCGCCGAACACTGTTTGATCGAGTCGTCCCTTTCCACCGGTGGTTATTAATCAGAACTTCGATGAATAAATATGTATTTGAGAATTATCCGAATATCTGATGATGAGTTCGGACAGGGCGACATATTTGAAACTCTGCCACTTTCTATTTTAGTCTTCGGCGGCGCGTAAACAGCAGTTCGTGTATTTATATTCTTCGAATATAATATTATATCTATTATCGCATGTGATCGCTCGATTTTTTTTTATTTATGCGACGAGCTATTTACTTTCTGCTAAGTGTGTGCTAAAGTTTATTTGGGTTTACGCATATAATATAATATTTATATTTAATATACATATAAAATAAAATTTGTGCCTTACGAAGAGGCTTTTCTTAAATCAGTTACGATCTCAAAATTTGCCATTAATATTTTGTAAATTTATATTTAAGATTATCTAATAGAGTTTTTAAAACCACACGTTTTCGCCTGATAATGATTTATACTTAACAAAAACATATTAATAACGAAGTAATATTTTTTGCTTGAGTCACAAACAAACAAAAGGCCAAGACATAGAATAATGTTAAACCATATATATTTCTTTTGAAATTGTCTTGTGCTTCGCAGAGAAATATTTTTATTATGATATGTGCTCGGGAGATGCGCGTGCGCCAGTTCTGTCCACGCCGCGACCAATAACGTCGCTTCACTTTCGAATATTTCACATAAAAGATATTCTAATTAAAATGGATCAATTCCACTAAGTGTGTGAGGTTTATTTTGTGCTAAAGTGTTTGTGTCTCTGTGTGTTGGATTAAAGTCGTTAGTTACGGATGATGGTGCTATTTTGAGTGTTAATTAGTTTTCATTGTGATCTTAAACAAGCGATAATGGCTGTGAGTTTATTTAGATCGGTCATTGAGTAATATTAAATTAACCATATTCGAGCCTCATTAGAAATGTTTTTGTAATATAAGTAAATTTAATACTAAAGTAACAAAATGTAGATGTAAGACTTTATCGAAGTAAAACAACTAAGTTGCTTCTGATAGCAATCGTTTTACATGAAATAAAATCTGTTTGGCACTTAATTTTTAAATTATACTTGTCATAGTGTAAACTGAAAAACCAATGTAAAATAAAAATGCAATAAACGCCATCTACAATTTCAAAATTTAACTAAACAGTGAAAATGTTGCCCATTGCGGAACTCAGCGAAGACGCCACCACTCGGCTTTCAGCCAATGCGAGTCGTTACAGAAAGACTCGCGATCGCATGGTGACGGCTGAAGTGAGGGCCGTGAGGAGACGCCGTGGCTGGACTGTCGTCGGATCTGAAACTAGGTACAAAGAATGATCGAAAGATGGCGCTGTGTTTAGCTTGTTCTTATTTTCAGATTCTGTACAACACTGGTTCTTTGAAACGAATTTCTCTGGTGTGCTTGGTTGAATGTTGTTACTTTGTGTAGGAAAACCGTGCTTAACATTTTATTCCAATATTACACAATTATACTTACACACTACACAATTATGTTGAAATCATTTTTCTGCACGACGTTATGTGCAATTTTAGAACGGGAAGAAGTAAGATTTCTGTCACCTTTACATCTATCCTACTAGAAAGACTGAATATTATATGGTAATAAAAAGATTTTGCTTCCGCTTAAAGCACATGCTTCTTGCTTAAATTTTTGTTCAGCTCTCTGTTCAGGTCTGCGTATTTTTTTAATTTCTTATAAATGTTCATTTAAACTAGTTGCACCTCTTGTTTCCTTAATAGACTGAAACTTTTACGAATGCTTCGTTTGTACTTTCACTGCTGAACGCAGACCTCTCCATGAGCCTGCCAACTGTTCCTACCCGGCACCATACGCATCCAACTGCAACTTAATTAGTACATCTGTACAAAACCAATAATACCTCGCCTTGTGGTTACATGTGTTATTTACAAACATTAATTTATTACTATGGGTAGCATTTTGATTTTGGGTAGCGAGATTTTGAACAGTGTTTTTCTCTAGGCAAACCTATTTTGTTTTCTTTTTTTTTTTTTGTTATTACCAACCGTCACGCAATGTTATTTACTATTTGATTAAAATAATCACTATTGGAATGTTTACACTAAACATATAACTTAAGAAATAAAAAATAAAGAAGACAACCTTCTTTACTCCCTCCTAATCTTGACTCCCCTGTACTTTACACCTCAATATTCCCCTGACACGCGGTTAATTCCAAAATGAAACCTCCTTCTTAATAATTTAGTTCCTTTTTGGTGCGGGTCGCCAAGGTGTGGAATGAACTGCCTGCGTCTGTTTTTCCAGAAAACTATAGTCCTAGTTCTTTCAAGCGTCGAGTGAATAGGTATCTCGTGGATAGACGCGTAACACCTTCGTCTCCATCGTCACTTTCCATCAGGTGAGGTAGAAGACAATCGTCTTATCCTTTTTCAATAAAAAAATAAATAAAAATTTACACGTTCGAGCTAAAGAAAACTACCTTCGAGAAATCCACCAAAACCCAAATTTAAAGAAAATAATTTAGATTGAGAAGGCAATAGATAACATTAAACCGAATCGGGAATAATAAAGGTGCAAGTCTACTATTCTACAAGTATAATAACTGCTGAGGTTTTCTTGAGCGTCGTTAAAATTAAAACTACCCCGGCTTTTCCCCTGATTCAATGAAATTCCTTAATCGCTACCTCCGAATTGCTACGTTTGTAACTTGTGTGTTAGGTCATTTTTACCAATGACATATTACATATAGACAGGTTATCCGCTCACAAAAATGGCAACGCAAATGCAAGGCAGTTGCCGGCTATTTGACCCAGTCTTGTGCAACCCAGTGTCACGGCTAAACGTCAAACAAAACGTATTCCCTATTCAGTGTTTTTAATACCGCACAATGCCTTCTTGTGTGTTTAGACAGTGTACCTACTAATTTCACTGTTACTGTTAAAGATAGAATAAACGTTTCTTTTCATGCGTTAGTACTATTTTTTTATAACCATCTTATTTATTATTTTATTTTGCTATTTAAAATGGCGTTTTAAAATTGACATGTAATATGATTTTGTATGTGGGAATAAAAAAGACAACGCTTTACAGTTTCGATTTACGTACTACGTCACGTACGCTCGCGACCAATTAGTGCGAAGCAACGTCACAAAGTACATAGGTATCTCTTTCTTACAACAAGTGAACCGTATTATTATTTCCTTCTCCCACAAATTATATTACTCTATATATCGGGTAGGTATCTATAGTTACGTTGACGCCGTTTTTTTGTGCGGTAATGTTTGGGTATGAGTTGTCTATATGTAATATGTCATTGATTTTTACCACATTTTACTATTTGAAATATAATTTATTTTTTAATTACGTATATGACACTTGGATGTCTTAATCAAAACAAAAGTGATTTTTGATAGAGGTTGTTGCTTGTCTTTACACGCTATACATGATGAAGATACCGTCTTTACAGGTAACGTAAATAATTCAGTGAGTTGGTTGATTGTTGTAAAAAAAGAAATGAAACAACTGTCCACGGTCCATCTAAATGGTAAACAAAGAAAATAAACAGGCTCAAGCGACTGTGTTTTTAAATAAATATTCGTTTACTTTAGGAAAAAATATTCCATTTCGAGTCTCGGCAAATACAATTACTTGATAGACTCAATATTCCATTTATTTTGTGTTGATTTATAATTTTCGTCTTCTCTCTAGGATCTCTTATGAAATATCTGCTAGAGATACGTTACCATCGAACACAGGTCAAGATTAGCAGAACAGCAGTTCAATAGTTACGAAGGCCGAGTGGTGAAGTGGGAGTAGCCCTGCTTCATATGCCGCAGGTCCCAGGTTCTGCCCCTCCCCATTTCACTGTATGGTCATCCATAACACAAGTTCAGCGTACTTTGGGGCCATACATATGCTTTGTTTGTCCGGGGAATTATAGATTTTCATTTTTTTATGACATTTGAGTAACCCAGGTTCTTTATACGATCGATCTACATGTAAATGCATGCGAATCACCTACGTATTCGTCAGAATCTTTTGAAAAATATTCATCAACGGCGATTAATATTTATTTAGTCTCGAAAAACTAATACCTACATCAAAGTGTGAAGAAATGATATTGGGGTGATGTGCAGTGAATTGGTAGGTCCTCAGTGTGTCATAACTGCGTGAATAGATAGAGTACATCGGTAACACAAGTTATAAACCAACATATTATCTACATCATCAAAATTTTACGTCACAACGTATCCCATATTGCCGCCAGAATAATTTCTAAGGCGAGCTGCAATTGCCAAATGAAATTCAACAATTTCATTCAATTCATCACAAGAGGGAAACAGAGATTCTCGTCTCGTTGTTTTTAAAATCTACGACATCATCGTGAGACCTCTTATTTTTATCCAGAGTCGTAGGAATAGCAAGTAACAACATTAAAATAAAAACTGAGCTAAATTCAAAGTAATTGAATAACTTTGTCGCCGCCGGATAAATGCCCGGTACGGTCGGCGCCAGTTGGTTTCAGCTAAAACTGTCAATTGTCTGCAATGCCTGCGTCCTGTTTTCTCCGTACGTATTATACATAAATTTATTTACAAATAAAAAAGGCTGAAAAGTTACCTAGTTTTTGTTTAAACTCGATATCTCTCTCTTATTATATCTGCAACAGTCGGATTTGAAATCTTTTTTAAATTGAATGGCAGATTCTTAAACATGAAGCTTCAGAAATCGGTTTAAGCGCTTTTGGACATGGGGATTAGTAACTGGAATAAGTAATGTATGATTATTTAGGAATGGTGAAAGCATGAAATTCATATTAAATGAGTATTATATAATAGTTAAAAACCGCACTGTCCCAATATTATTTCTTTCCAAAAAAGGCTACCTAATAATTCATTTCGCTAACTAAAAAATACAAACCATTTGTTTTTTTTATTTGATTCCTATTTCTTCAATACATTTCCGAGGCTCTGTTTACTTTGTCCATCCGAAGCCTTTTCACTGTGATGCTGAAAAGCAACTTAGATTAATTTGTCCTAAAACGAAACGGCTTCAAGACAATTTTATTTTCACAATTTAAATAATTTAACGTTGATATTTAGAGTTTGTTGTTTTGTCGTGTAAATCGGCTCAGCGCTGGCCTCGAAACGGTTAAAATGCACGATTTAGGCTCCGCCGTCTCTCTTAAAACCATTTTTTGAACAGATTTGTTTTTTGGGTAATCTCGTTGAGTGGTCATTTTGATTGTAAATGGTAGGAAATTTTATTTTTGTTCTATCTGTAATGAAATTATTGCGACATAAATTATTTTAAAACGCCTGTAAAATCTCTTTTACGTCTCTTGAAAAAGGTTTTGAGTGAGTTATGCTTTTTAAAACCATGCATGCGACTGCGCATGACATGCTATTATTTTTTGTAGAAATGTGCTCTTTAGAACATTCCATGATAGCATGAAACCGCAACTTTGTAGCGTCAGTTTCGACTTCTTCTTAGCTTTATTATGTATGATACATTTGTTAAAACAGCAGTGGAATAAGTAGCATTAGCTGCATGTATGTAAAATATCAAATGCAGCCTCTAGTACTAAATGTGCATTGAAATACCGGTCGAAGTCAACAAGTCACGTTTGTCCTTCATAGATTTAACTGAACCTTCACTAACACTTCCCTCATTCTTTGAAAGACAGATATCGATCCCAACAAGGAGGCTTTCGTGTTCAAGTCTTGATAAGATTCCTTAAGAGCGTTAGAGACCTGAGAAATGCGAACGCAAAGCGGGGGGAGTTTCATACTTTATTTAAGAAAAGATAATGTATTATTTAATTTATAGGAGTTCTTTTACTGACGGTGATATATTTCTTTGATTTTAAGATAAAGGTAAACCCGACATAAAATATGTTATATAGCGGGTGACTTGAAAGAGGTCACATGGGACAAGACAGCACAAAAAATAATCGACTCTTCGCAAGTAATTAGTTCAGCTAAAAAGGCAAATGTTACGTGTAATAGAGAACTTATAAAATTGAAATAATGCAATTACCAGCTCAAAGGTCAGTCCTCATACAGCCGTGCATCAGTTTGAACAATCGCTCGTGGAGCGGCCAGTTCACACGGCAGCAGTGCAACTGGATAAGATATGGACCATTCAGTGAGTTGGAGCCTTTTTATTGTTACACCGGTGGCGTTGAAGTGCAACGGATCGACACTAAAATAAAATACGTTACTCGGTTGGTCTAATGGTGTGGACGATAGGAGCCTTGCCTCAAACAACACGCTGCTTGATTTTATTCCACGAGCAGTTTTTTCCCGAATCATATTATATCAAAGCAATATAAACGCTATCGATTTATATTGCTTTCTCTCTGTTGACTGTATGGTCGCTTACAAGAGATTCATTACTTATTCATTACATATGTCTCACAGTTATTATTTCGTTTTTATTGTAACCGTTTATTACAACATTAATATCAATCATTTGCAAGTAACATATTTTACTTCCTATAGGTTAGTATCGCTAAATTTTGTTTGAAACTTGCCAACATAGATACTCAGATGTTTAATAATCTAAGCTGAGAAGTATCCACCGCCCACTTACATAAGATGGTCTATGTAAACCAGCCATTACCTACAGTGAAGTAAGCCAGCAGTACAGTTGCGCTGCAACATGGGAACTTGCTTAATTACTGCGCACGGCGTGTTCATGTTACAGTCTGTACTGTGTCTCAATAACAATGGTTACTGCGACGGTAATGAGAGTTTAGATCGCGACATTGTAAGCGACTTTGAATGCATAACTTTAAGTATTAAACTGAAAAAATTACATCATTCAATATTCAATGTAAGAGATGCAATATATGCAGTTTCAAGAATAGATCGTCAGTATATTGGCAAATATCTTAAAAGTTACCCTGTATAATCCCTTTGAGTTCGATTAATACTAGCTTAAATTAGTCTAGATTATAATAACTATGCCAGATTAATATGTATTATTGACGTAATAGCAAAAGTAGCGTATAGGCTGTACCAAATTTTCTGTGAACTGCCAAGCGTTTTTTTAAAATGTGTACTAATTTTGGAAAAACTAAAATGACCAAAGCTTGTTGGTTGTAAAGATGGTAAGTAAATTTTAAAATGACAGGAATGTTTCAAAATGCAGCCGTGTCACAGATAGTCTGGTGTGGGTTGGCCTGTATATTTAAAGCTATGTAATAAAAAAGTTAACAAACTTTAGACACATCTTAAATTATTAAAATATGTTAAAATCAGAATCACTACAGATATTCAGACTTAATCATTCAAAACACCAGGAACACTTACCGTATTAATGCTAAGGAAAGTTAATACTAAGTAATGGAATGTTTCCGTTCTGATCAGAAAGAAATGTCAAATTTACAAGCAAGCGCGCCGAGCTTCCGCGAAATCGGAGCTTAAAAAAGTGTTGCCTCAACTTCGCCGGAGAGGAGGTGACTGTGTGATTCAAAGATAGTGGGTTTTCTATGAACATGGAATCCTGTGATGTTTAGTAAACAGACTTGATAGATGATACAAATCAGTCAGATTTTGGTATTAGGTTACGCAAATGTTTGACAATTGAGTAGTCTAAGACTAAGACAAAAATATCAAATAATTATAAAGAAGACGATATTGTTTGCTGTAAATAATAAAACAAATTACTTTCATTAAATAAGCATTGTTAAGAAAATTAAACCAAAATGGCGGCGAACGAGTGCCGAGCAACCTGGTGGTAAGTGATATTAGCTCCCAAGGACATCATTAGTCGCAGGTGGTAGGTAGTAGGAAGATCCATTCATTTTAAAATTAAAATAAAACAAAAGTTACTTGTTCATCAATAAAGTCATGGATCCCAGCTGAATGACACGAGCGCTATCTAATCTTAGGGAAAGACACTTTTACTTCTGTAAAGGTATTTTTTGTTTTTTGGAAGAAACATGTTTACATTTCTGTTTTAAATCATACATATATGTATGCCAAGATATAGGTGGTTCTATGTTGTTATAATAGGTATTTTTAATAGTTAGTTTCATTTAATTTTAGCCCTTTTTTATTTTTGTATTGTTATTCAGTAGGTAGTATATATTGACACAAGAATAAGTAGTAGGTGCATTATAATTATTATTTGTTTTTTGTTAATCTGTTGTTTGCTGCCGCGATATCGCCACTCGGTTGCCACGGAAGACCAGCGCTAGTTTACTGACTAGCGCCTTGCTGAGTTGCGGCCTCTTTGTGACGTTTTTGTTATATAATTTATTTATATATAATAATTTCATTTCATTTCATTTCATTAATAACGCGTTGCCTGTCGTAGGATTCAGTTGAAATCACCTTTGTTCCAGTAATGGCACTCGCCATACCTTCCTTTAATCTTAAATAATAAAATAAAAATAAATATATTCAGTGACCATTATGGCGATAAAAACAGGTAGGACTGTAGTACTGCCCAAAAGGCTCCGGGTGCGGATGGAATCTCCAACCATGTACTTAAGCATCTGCCGCAACAGGTGCTTACCTTGTTAGCTATCATCTTCAATGCCTGCTTCGACCTTAGCTACTTTCCAAAAGCTTGGAAAGAAGCAACAGTCATAGGCATTCCCAAGCCGGGTAAACCTCTGAATATCCCGGCTAATCACAGACCCATCAGCCTCCTCAAGTCTTTGGCTAAACTTCTCTGAAGAGTCATACTCTCTCGAATGAGGAACCATCTGTTTCCAACGGATGGCGATCTAAGCACTCTTGCCCTCAGCAAGTACACCGTATAGTCGAGTACATACTCGACGGCTTCTATCCTCGACGTTATAAAGCTCGATGTGATGTGACTCGATGTGACGATCGATGTGAATCCAGACAAGAGTGCTGCGATTCGCTTCGACCCCAAACGCCGTCGTCCCGCTGGCGATACCCACGTTCGAATGTTAGGCATTCCCATCCCCTGGAAGCGCAGTACTAAATACTTAGGCGTCACCTTCGATCCAACGCTTTCTTTCAAGCCACACGTCGATAGAGTATTGAAACTTGCCCGTCTTTACTTGGGCCGCCTGAATAGTATGTAAGGTAGGAAAAGTAAAATGTCTTTTAGAAACAAATGTACACTTTTTAAGGTCTGCGTTAGACCCGTTATGACATATGCCTCGCCAATCTTTGCCCACGCCAAACCCTCCCTGCTGCACAAACTGCAGGTGGTTCAAAATCTCTTCTGCCGCAGGGCCACAAACGCACCGTGGTACGTGCGTAACGCGGACCTGCACAGAGGTCTTGAATTACCTACAGCGCACCAGCACCTCAAAACGCTCTCGGAAGCGTTCTTTACACGCTCCGAAACCCACCCCAATCCCTTAGTTCAAGCTTCAGCCTCGTATATTACCCCTGTTCTCGATTCGAAGTTCAAAGTCGCTAGGCCTAGGCATGCGCAAGCGTACTCTTCCACCAGACTGTCATCAGATCTCGAAGCATTTCTGGCCGCTACAT
Organism: Marasmarcha lunaedactyla; assembly: GCA_923062675.1. NCBI lineage: Eukaryota > Metazoa > Arthropoda > Insecta > Lepidoptera > Pterophoridae > Marasmarcha > Marasmarcha lunaedactyla. The sequence goes on from OV281341.1 coordinate 1,872,862, forward strand.
TTAATTCTAACGTAGATTCGAATTAACTTAACTTCTATTAATGTAATTTAATTTAACATCTCTTTGCAATTTTCGAGCACCTTCAGTGCTATGAATTTACCATCAGTGCTTTGAGCACCTTCAGTGCTATGTAAAACCCAGCGGGTGACCCCTTCTGGGCCCCACTAGCGCGGCGTCTCTCTCTCCAATTGGCCGTCGCTTCAGATGAAGGCTGTGAGGCAAAAAATTGCACGAGTCATTCAGGGGGTTTTTTAGTGGGTAGGGCTCTGGTAGGCTCAGAGCGAGTCCTACATAAATCCGATCGCGCGCGCGGAGTATGCAAAAAAAAAGTACTGCCCAGACCAGATCTTACACAACCCAATTTCTACTACCACTGTCAATCAGTGTTACTTCACTGTAAATGTTACTTCAGTGTCAATTGTTTGCTTAAAATACCACAAATGTATTTATTGCATGAAAGATAAAATTTCTTACATAAACATGCAATGTTCAAAATGCCCACAAAATAAATATACACGCACAAACATTATTAAATAGTTTCTGCCCAGTTCACTCAGCTTATGATTCTGCCCAAAATGATTATTAAGAAATACCCACCTGAATTTCATGAAATTGCTCAATATTTCTCGTGTATTTTATTTCACTGTGATTGGGTGTACAAGTTTGGAGCGCGCTGTGACAGCGCGGTATTGGCGCGCTGCCCTCACGAATATAGCGTCGCATTCCGGGACGGCGGGAGCTCGGGGACACGCGATAAACGACTTATTGTTAATTTTACAATGAGTTTTAATGTCAAAAAGTTGGAAGTTAGAAAAAATTATATGGGCGTAGGCCATTTCAAAAGAAATGACCTACGCCGTAGTCTGCGTAGTCCGTTTGTTGGTTTAGGTTCGGCTTAGTTTTGTTTGAAAGTGTGAGTAATATTTTTATTATTGGGAACCACATTGGGTTAACACAAATTTTTAAAAGATTATATCTTCATTTGCTGAGATCATAACCCGCCTATGTTAGTATGTCTGACCTGTCCCTCACACGCCGCCGCAGCACGACGCGACGTGCCTTGGGTTCCGCATGCCGCTGCGAGCAGTTACCCGCCATCACAATGTGAACGCTCATCTAGTATTGATTCTAATGGACTATTAGAAAACTACGCAATTAAAAATTCTCACTTTTTCTAATTGGTACAGATATACAGGGTAGAATTTTGTGATGCGACATGAAGATGATTGAAGATAAATTTGCCGTGCCCCAACATCGACCCGGCTAAAATCCAAAAAAATAACCCCTGTATTTTTATGGCATCAATCAATAGAATCAATCAGTATATTTCCTAAGAGTAAAACATGCTATCTGCAGTATTTAGAGAACTTTCCCTCCAGGTGGCATCGCAAAATTCAACCCAGTATAACCTGTATACTATATACGCACGTATACTATTATTATTAGTTATTTATATGAAAAACAGTTTTCTTAGATTGTAATTGAATGAATAAAACATACAGTACATTCAGTGCATATAAATAAATATATTAATGCGTAATAAACAAAAAAGTATGCCTGAAAATATTGTCACACATTCATCGACGTTTATTTGCTTTTAGAATGATGGATCGCCTGTCAATACGATGTCAGATCGAGCGGTGCTTGTCGCATCATTTAACCATCAGTTTATTGTAGATCTAATTTCCAGTCAATTAAAGTCTATTATTAATTGTCATATTAACGAATAGTTAGTCGAAGACAATTTGCGTCGTTGGATACTAGACTACGAGTATTGTTAGAATTTAGTCACATAAATTAGCAGAACAATTACCGTGGGCTGTAGTTAGTCAGAAAGCTCAGAATGAATAGATGAAACAGATACAACCCGATATCGCAATCGCTGTATTTTAAGATTAAAGAATCAGGTTACTTCATGGAGAGCGTACTGTGGTGTCGGCAATATTCACAAAGACAGTTTATCATCAAGTACAAATTGATCTGCATCCAGTAAATTGATACTTACAAATTAACAAGTTATAGAATTCTTTTTAATAAATCCACTTATTTAATACCCCATAAAAGTAAATAAATACCATATAACCTGTATGTAACCCGGTATGTAATCTGTAATTAAACTTAATTGGTTCACGTGAGTTAGACTACGCTACAGTTGACATGAATATGACCATCGATCACGTAGACTGAAAATTGCGACCGCTTACTCCACTCTCTGTTAGCTCACGTTACGCAATTGTCGTTCGTCCAGATATTACCGAATTTAGTGACATTTGTAGTTTACAAAACCTGGGCTCATGATAATTAACTTAACTTGTAGATGGTAAAATATACTGGTTCTGAATTTATCGATATATGGCAATGCAACTATATTTAATGTATTTTATTAAGAATAGCAACAATTACTTAATACACTTGAAATACAAATTTGGAATACAATATCCCACAAAACACAAACAAAAACATTACCAGACGATTTACTGAAAAGCTTAAATACAATAAATATGTTGCAACTCTAGGAGATGAACTTGCAAATATAACCCTTAATAAAAATAAAACAAGCACAAGAATGGAAAACGTCCCCAAGAAATTCGATTTTTTTAGCCCCTACTAATGAAGAGGAAGTTAGTTCCTTCGTAAGAGGACTTTGAACTGCTCGCAACCATTCTGAAGGTTTCAGCAGTCGGACTTCAAATGGCCCTTAAAATAGCTTCGATTATAGCACGATCTTTAGTACGAGTACATCTCTAGCATATATTCCAACCTCATGGGAAAATGCAGATGTCAAGATGCGCCCTAAAGATGCGCCTTGCAACTAAATCCTATTTTGTTGTTGGTGGCATGTTCTCGATTACTGGAGTGTGATATTAAAAGAGTTTGATGGACTTTAATAATTGTTAAGTGGTAAACAATCGGATTCCGGCGTGGCAGGCAAGTCTCCTGATATTCTTGACTCTCCAACCATCTTGACAACGGTGAAAGCCGTGTAGGCGTCTTTTTGGCCTAGAAAAGCCATTCGACACGGTTCCAACTCGAATAATATTTAAAAAATTAAAGATTTTTGGTTTTTATTTATAACTATACTACGGTATGATCCTCGCAACTCATGCTTAGCTTTGTGCGATAGTTATAGTAACTTAATTATAATTATAAATAAAGGATCATGTGAAGAGCTTAGAATCTATTTGCAGAGAACCTATGAACGAGTGAAACCCAACCTTTACAAAAACATTAAGTACTTAAATAAAACATGTTTAAAATCAAATTTGAATAGCAATGTAGAAGAGTCTCGGTATTTTGGGTAAAACCAACTGTAACATATTGATGAACTCTCATAATTCCAGGAAAACACAACCATTTTAGGGCCCAAAGTTAGCAAAAAGTTATTAAAGGGCCAAACATAGCGGACAACTTGATATATGCATATTTTGATAGAAAACTCAGAAACGCTGCGAGCTTGTCGATTTATGTCATGGCTTTGAATAGCTTCGGGTCAAAGAGCAATTAAAGAGAATAACCATTGAGGCTTACAATATCACGCCGCGGGTGGCCGGGGGCAAGTCGCTGAGAAGCCACCACAACGCTGCGTTAATTAAAAAAAAATAGGCACACACCTTTTGTTTTTTTCTTTTTACGACAATTTAAAATCTTTCACTTTTAGATCAATACCTAAAAGAGAAGTAAAGTTTTTAAATAATTAAAAAGTACATCTTTATATAATAATTTTTATACCGGCACCTCCATCACATAAAGTATTAGCATCACACAATAAATAACTACGTTAATTAAATGCATAGGATTTGTATCATTTCCTATTTAAAATATTTAAATATACTCACCAACACTTGCTGTATGTTGTGGAAGGCAGTTTGCATCTCTAAATAGTTAATATCTTTAAATGTCAGCTGCTCTGCGCGGGATTAACTAACTAGACGAAGTTATCACAGCATGTACAGATCCGGAAACACGTGTCAGCCCGAACTAGAAATATTAATTATTAATACTTACCCATGTCACGTTGAAATAATTCTAACCAATACTGTATATACGCGAAATTAAGTTTGTTCGGCAGGAAATGGCTCCACGAGAGATCAGCTTAAATTTTGCATGAACGTTGAGACGGTTCTAAAAAATGACGCAAAGTATACTCGGGGCGCACGGTGGAGGCCCAAGCTACGGGTGGGAGTCCCTTGTATGTTGTTGGGCCCTTTGTCAGCACCCTGTATAGGGGGGAATGACGACCCTGCACAACTGACGAGGGGGATTCAATTTTCAAATTCAAAAGCAAATCTGGGCCTGCACCAACTTCCTCGAGAGTACCAACGTACCAACGTACGTAGACATAAAGACATTGTATTTGATTTATTTTGAAGAAATTATACCTACGAACATGTGATCGACACACGGAAACGCTGACACGCAACCTCAATACCCGCGACGTTCGATCGTACTAAAAGAGAAGAACGCAGGAAAGTGCAACGCTGCTAACTACACGGACGTAATACAAAGATTTTTCTTGTAAATATTGTTATAGTGTGATTGTAATTAATTCAGTATAAATAATGATGAAATTTGTAAATAAATTTGTCTTCCACTTGCAGTCGAGTCTTACTTATTTCCTGAAGTGGCGTCCTCTCACTGTGGCCAAGACACCTTTAGCCATCAGTTGATCGGCAGTGAGAAAACTCTATCCTGGGTACATTGCACAACGTACAACCCTTACATCCTTCTCCCCATCCGTCTGTTGCCTAAGGTCTCACGGCGCAGATATCCCGCACATATTTATATATTTCATATATATGATAGGGCTAGGGCCGATAGGACTTCGTGCGGTTTAGGTTTACTGGGGTTTAAGTCTTTCCCCTGTCGAATAGATTATCCTATGCAGTTCGCCCATCAAGTGGACTGTACACCGTGAAATTTCTTGCCAGTTCTTCTTCACGAAGATTTTTCCGAACTGGTGGTATAGTCATGCTTTATTTGATACAATAAGAACAAGTAATTAGCAATGTGGAGAAATAAATATTTGAATTTATATATAAAAAATTCTGTTCTCGAAGGGTACGCGAGCAAAACCAAGATCGATATCTAGTAGTACGAATTATTTTCCATTGTAAAATAACATCATAGTACAATTTAGGATTTAAAATAAACAGGAAGCCGGCCATTGCCTTCGATCAGTGAGTTGGTCGTTAATCACCCTGGATGGATTTGGTAAACATTGTGTGATAGAAGTATTGAATAATGTTCAGTTCTTGAAGTCAAAGTTTTTATGCGATTACAGTTTTATACTTTCATTATTAGAGTCAGTAGCAAATAACATAGAGCTTGCTGGATTCTCGATTCAACCATTAAACAAATAAATCTGTACTAATTTACGGACCTTATATGTACACATTTTTTGAATCCCACTTCAATTTTTTTAAATTAATATGAAAAAGTTTACAGTTTTGCTATTTACTCGGTCACGAAAACTCAGCCGAAAGACTTCTTATGCATTCTGGGATAAATAAAGAAGAAAAATGAGTTATATTTTTAACAGGAATAACTTAAAATGAATAACGTAAAATAATTAAAATGTATTCACAAACGTAGGTGGGCGGTATACTCGTCTGTAGCAATGTGATTCATTGGCAATGAGTTGGTTTATACAGGGCGATCTTTTTCAACCCTCGGAAAAAGATCATACGGGCTCATACCACAGTTCTTAGCAACTTTTCCAATGACACCGTGTAGTGAAGAAAAAAAAACATTAAATTCCTCTGACAAATCTTACTGGTCAGCTGCCAACTTTGTAATCCAATTATGTATCGGTTTTCGCTATAACTCGTCTTTGAGTAAATTACTCGAAATTGTGGTATAATCCCATATGCATTTTTGGACGTTTTGGACGGTAAAAACGTTACGCGGTACATATGAAGTTACTAAGTTACCATGACCATTAAAATGACCAGATCAAAATTGACTCTTTCCTTTTGCTAAAGAAATATATTTAGCTCTTCTTACTTTACCTTAGCAAATAATACCCACAGCTACTACACATTGTGGCAAAAGTTTAATTTTAATTAAGATATAACTCTTTATATTCCCAAGGGGATATTAAATATTTGTTCACGACATTACGAGTATATTTCAATGTATGTTGATCGTGCCAATGGTTTTCCGCATCACAAAGTAAGACCAAGAGAGCTTAAAGCAAAAGCGCAACATAAGATAATAAAAGTGTAAGTAGCCGCAATCTTTTCGCAAGAATTTTCACTTGGCAAGATGTGGGGGGAGAAGACGTTCCTTTTGAATTGAACTCAAGCACAATTTGAAAGCAGGTTTTGAATATGCTAAAAGAGCTTCGGAATATATTGTATACTTATATGATGTGTGACGCTATTTTCAACCGCCATGTTAGTTTAATACGTGTATCCTCTGCGGACGATCCAATCTTCTTTTGTTTTCTTTAAAACTTCACTATGTCAATAGTGTTAATGATATACGAAGTGTGCTAAAGGTGGACCAACTGATTGGTCCCCGCGGCTCTAAGTGTGCGTGCATTGCTTGTAAATATGCAACTTATGTTGTGTGGCAGCTGTCATCTCATCAAACCGTATTCTCATCGCTTTGGTGTGCGTGTATAATCTGTATATTTTAGTCACACATTTTCACACACAGTCGCTGGATGTTTACAAGCTGAACGTACCCATAGGGCCGAGCTATTTACTTATACTATTATAAATAATGTCTGTAGCCATATCAAATCTAATTTCAAATTAACACCTTTTCTTGTACTTGCGCATTAAATAACTCTTCCCCATGAGAGGTCGATTAAGTAGAATTCAATAACACGAGATTTATTTTCCCCCTGGCAAATAGGAAAAGAAGTTTACGCGACCGGCGACGCGAGCCCCAGTGGATCGTGAATAAACGCCATATAAAGTTTTATAAAACGTTCGCGAACATTCCCGAAGGCTTTTTTATGTAATTATACACATTTTTATGTAAAAACACTGAAGATTTTGGTTGAAATTGCATAATAATAACTGTTGTAATGACGGATATTATGATATATGATATTATACGGATTTGTACACAATAAAATTTGTGGGGAAAAGATGATTCAGTAAAAGTCAAAAATATAAATCCACGCCTATCTAAAAGTATTTTTTTTATCTTTGAAAAATGTGGGCTTGTAAAAATATGTTCCAATGTTACGTAAACAGAACGATGAATATAATTTGTTCGGTACCTTTTGTTATTTTTGAAGCAATGTGCTTATGTTGCTTTACAAACTTTTCTTATACAATAACAAAAGGGGTTGGTTTTAAATAATACACGGACTGGCCTAGTTTACGTGGTGGCTGAAATTTGCTGACTCAAATTAAATTACTTTCGAAATTGCGCTTTATAAATTGTTTTATTTTCTTTTTTAATAATTTAAATCCGTAGATTACCATCAACTTTCTGCTCGAACAAACGAATGAACTGTCAAGTGGAACACAGATTTAAGAAACATTCACTAAATAGAATAAAAGGGCACAATTTTTTCCTGAGCTACTACCCATATTTATCATGTTTAATTAATACTCTTTCGTGAGTTAAATCAGGATAAATATGCCTAGTTACAAGAACTATTATTTTTATCGAATCCCATTCAAAGCTTACAGTGTTCATTCTCCCGGAGTCTCGCAGTTGGATCATTCGCAGAGCATGCAGCCTAATTAGAGCTAAGTATTTACTTCGAACCATGTCAAACGAAGCTCCAACTTAGCTTTCCATATAGTCATAGTTGAACACACATAGTTGAACTTCAAAACGTCGCTAGAGTCACATTCAAAATACAGTCAAATTTGACTCCTACATCGTTTTGATAAGGAACATATTAAATTTGAACTAGTAAATACAGTTTTCCTAGATACGGTCTTTGTATTTCGACCAACCGGAAGCAGTAAAATGTTATTAGGTAAGACCGTAATGGTGTAAACCGGAAATAATATGCATATGGCAGGCAGTTTCGCTATCAACCTTACTTTGCTTGGGCCAAATAATTCATGTTGGCATAATTCATACACGCATATACAAGTGTTTCGTTTTTCTTTATTTACAACGAAGTTTGTAGACAGAATTGGAACTAATTATAAAAGGTTTGGCCACTGCTAAGGTTCTAGGAATATTATGATGTCGTTTTTGTATTATTTTCGTAGCCGTAAATTTATTATTATGTGTATGTGCTTTGATCGTTGGCACGGCAACAGACGTGAGCTCTGTACTTTGTATCAAACAAAGACAACTAACCACGGCTTTTTGATTTATCCGGGCATACATCCATGAAAAGTAATGTCTCTTTAAATAAGTTAACGAAATACTTATCCATTTTATTCCCGTTAAAACCAAACTATCAGGTTTAGTAACCTTGCGCCAAGAAAATCAATACGGAAATTGTGTTGAATATTATGCAAAATTGTGGCCTATTTCATGCCACTGAGGTTGGACTTGGTTCGAGATAGGATCCTCGTGTTCTAGAGTGCTGTAATAGACAAAATGTTTCGGCTATTTCATATCTGTTAAAGCATGTTCGATATGTGCTAGTAAACAAGGTACAATAACAAAAAGTTAACAAAAACAATGTAATTTTTATACGTGCTATTGCATATAAACAGAAAGTTTCATCATTATTTATTTAACGAATGATTCTCAAGACGTACTCGAACTTTGTTATTCATCAGTTTAAAACTAACGTTGGAACCTTTTTCGAAACAAATACTACACGATTCGAACAATTGTCACAAATTGCTAAAGACTTTTAAAGAAAAAAACGCGGGATGCAATTTAAATTCTCGAAATTGAACGGCTGCGGTAAAGTTGGACTGTGGAAAGGATAAACTGCCACCATTTTCAGTGCCTCCCTCAAAGTAAACCTTTAAAACATTAATATTGAACACAACAACAACATGATAAAAAAAGTATTACGTATTGTTCATCAAAGAAAAGAGTTTTTAGAAATTTTGATTTTATGTATTTGAATATTATATGAGTAACTCAATGCGTATTCATTTTTCAAATGTAATGTTAACAAAATTAAGTCGTAAATCACCAAACAATTTCGGGGCCCTAGTTAAAATAAAATGTAGTAATCGTAGATATAATATAAAGGAAGTGTAGGTACGTAACGGCTTCTGTTTTGTGAATCCAAAAAAAAACTAAATTTTTTATTTCATCATCGGAAAAGAACACGTGACGTGAAACAATGTTTTCTTCTTCTTTATCTTCATCGGATGACTCCTTTTAAGAGGTATTAGAGACAGGCCGAGAGGAAAAATAGCCGGCGGAGAAAAATCTCTCGGCACTCTTTTGTCAACATTGTATTCTTTCAACATGAATTAAATGAATAGTTATATATCTTGACTACGTGCGAACGTACGTGTCAGACCGTAGTTGACTTCAGTGACACATGCCACTTCGAGCAAGATGGATTTCAGATCTTTTACATTTGAACAACAACAAAAGCCGTTTTGTGTTCCGTAATTAATTAAATTAGCACCACCAAGGCACGAAAAAATTTCATTTCACGCCGTACACGTATGTACAACATTTAGTTTCGAACCTGATTTTGCAATGATAACATGTCAATGTTAGAGGTGAGGAGACTGGGCACTTAGTACTCACGTTATGTATTCAATTTTTTGTATTTAATTCAAATGCATTATTTTAATGTTATGAAACACTGCATACACTTTACCTAGTGATGGATTATAAGAGAAAAATTGTATGAAAATAAAAGAACTTAAGAGGACTAGATAGCTAAACCATACTATTCGGTTTGCTGGAAACATTTTAAAATGAACAGTTATGAAATACCAAATTTAAAAAACTTTTATCTTGATATTTTTCATGCCAGCTACAATAAACTGATCAGTCAATTCGTTTCATAAATAACCAGGGATAAGTAAATTTAGAAACATATTTTTTTATTATTTATATATCATTTCACTGATAACATCATGCCCGGGTCTCATCTCGTTGTGTCAAATGTTACAAATGTTATCGATGCTGTCCAGCTCATTTTGTCACGACTTAAAAACATTTACTAGGACATTAATGTCCATATATATTATAGAACCTCACAGGTATTAATAAATTAATAATTAAATTTATTCAATAAACGTATTATTAATCTTATGTAGATGTATTTATTTCGCTTACATTCGATGCGTTCTAGTAAGCAGAAAGTCATTCAAATGAGCGCTGTGAGACCCCGCACACACTGTGAGACAAAACAAAAATTATTTTCTAACTAATGCATCTCTATTTCAGGTAAGTGTTTCTGTTCAATGGACGACAATGAGGCAGAATCTCCTCGACACGATGAGTTGTCAGGTAAGCTTGTTTTAAGATACTTATTACGGGAAGCTTTTCAAGCTCGAACGATATCAGTGTCGGTTATACCCGTGATCTATTATAAATATAGTAGCGCATGAGTTTATCTTTACTGGAGTTTAAAATGGTTAAGTAATCAACTATCCATTGTTCTTTTTTTGTAATGTTTAAATTTATAGAAACATGAAATAAGAGAAGTCTACATTATTCTGAATATTTTTAACCCCTTTCAATTTCTTCAGTAGGATTTATAGCTATCTTTGAACCCATCCTAAAAATCCTAGCAAAAAACGTTGGAAAATGCTGAATACGAAAATACAAACTGTATTCAAATTACTTTACAGGTCACAACTTGTTGCGAAATTGTTAATGACACAAACGAACCAACATTTTTACATTATAACGAACTACGTGATTCCTAAACAAACATTTTCAACGATTTCAATCTCTACACCTTTGAATTTTAAGTCACATTTTCACAAACACTTTTAGGTAGACGGATACTACCAACAACTCACAATTTTCTGCATCTTTGCGCTCTGAGCTCGTTAAAGAAAAGATTTTATACTAGGCACTGAAATTTAGTGAGCTACGACATTACATTGTGTATTTTGTACTGTGAACGCTAGACCTTTTTAGTTACAACATTGTTCCTATACATTTTTATTTCAGTGTTCTTTGGTTGATATTACAAGTACAAATTTGAATCCGAATTTTAATTTAAGGACCAAATTTCATGCCATCAATTACTAGGCATAGTGAGTATGACCCATGAAGTCGCGTCCATCCCACCATCTTTTTTTTTCTACGCACGCGGTTATTTTTTCTACGCTCGCGGTTATTTTTTCTACGGTTGCGGTTATATTTTCTACGCTCGCGGTTATTTTATCTACGCTCGCGGTTATTTTATCTACGCTCGCGGTTATTTTTTCTACGCTCGCGGTTCTTTTTTCTACGCTCGCGGTTATTTTTTCTACGCGCGCGATTATTTTTTATACGCTCGCGGTTATTTTTTCTACGCTCGCGGTTATTTTTTCTACGGTTGCGTTGTTTTTTCCACAGTACGGTTACGGTTTTTTTTACTGCGAAGCTTAGAGCAAAAAGGTAGTGAGGTCCCGCCTCAATGGATCACACTCACTACAATTGGTATGTCACATTATTAAAGAATGGTTTAAGAATTCTTTTTTTCATTCTCGCTTGGAAACTCGAGTTGGAAACCACCTGCGGGCTTCAAAAACTAGAAACTAGGTTCTTGGACCTTGGACCAAAGAAGATTTGACTAAATGCAAATCTTCATTTACACATAGAACGCAGCGCCAGCCTTAACTGAACAGCTAAGTCGTGGACTATACTTGAGTATATCTGCTACTTGCATATACTCAAGTATACTTATATTATGTTTATGTAATTTTACATGGATGAAGCTGCGAAAGAGACAGAATGACGTAATTACGTGGCGTGCGAGCGAGACGGGTACGTGTTGTAATTCCTCGGTTGTTTTCGCGTAGTGACAGTGAGACTGCGATTAAATTAGATCAGGCGACGGGACAAGATTTAAGAGATCACCTATCTACTATACTACTACTATTTTACTTGATTCAAAGATTGCAGGTCGGACGTCACAAACAATGTAGAAGTAACTTCTAAGACGTGTAGGTTTTCTCTGAGCACTTTTTTCGCAGAAGCAAGTTGTTAAATCTTAGAAGTGCACGTCCCAGCCGCCGCCACTCCACTTTCGATGACGATCGATTGAATTGGATTTGTATATCTTCAATAAGGACCATGCTACATTGAAATTGAAATACTGAAAAGAATTATAAAGTGTTATCTGCAAAATTATCTATCACAACGGTATCCTAATAACACAATATCAGCCGATGCAGTTCACAAAATGCATAACTTCAATTGCAAAAATAAGACTCTAATCCAATTAGATGTGTTTAAAATTTCATAAGCTTATTTCTGTTAGCGCAGTGTGATGTCTTTCTGTGCGTAATTTTTATTTTCGTTTTTTAAAAAACAGTTTAGTGACTAATTTATTGACGCATATATGACATTTATATGACATACGGAAGATGGATTCTAAAAGTCTAGTAGTTAAAAATTCCCGTGGTTTTTCAAATAAAATGCGATATTATTCTACGAAACCAAATGTAAAATACAGAACTAAAATGAAATATAAAGTCTTATTGCATGGCCGACGGGACAGAGTAATCGCCGCATATACTCTAAGCGCACGTCTGTACCGCGCCGGACTGCAGATTGTCGCATATTTTTTGAACTTAATGTTCTGACATTTACGCTGCTCGGTTCTTCCTACTTTATTTTAGTTTTTTCATCTCCGTAATGAGGTAGACATCTGTATGTAGTTCTATTACAACTCGTAAAAAGTTATAGAGCTTTAAAGTTATATGAAAGGAATATCAATGCTGTTGAATCGACTACCTACTTGCATTTGATCTTATTGTTGCTGGTGTTCGAAACCTTTTTGTAATGTTTTTAAGCCTTTGTTTACCTTTTTTGGTATCGGGTACATGTTATGTTTTTAGGAGGTGCCTTTCATGTACTGTCGAGGGCACAGCTGAAATCAAATTCTGTAAAAATATACATTTAAATAAAGGATAAATAAATATACATTCTAGATATTATATAGATAGTTGACCTATTTATTATTCATTTATTTAATGTGAATATATTTTCCAAGAAAAATATGTTTTTAAATATATATTTTGGTATCGAAGTTATAATATAAATTTTTGATTTTACCAATTATGTAAACATTTGTTGTTCGCATCGAAAAGTAAATTATAGAAATATAAATTTTATTTTATCGTCAAGATTTCCTTTGTATGAAATCGCTTTACTCGTAATTTTTACACAAACTTAACCTTCTTGAAAACAGTCGTGCGGACCGGAGTGTCTTCGTTTATTGTAAAGTGCACTTGCGCAAGTTTTCACGCCTGCTGTGTAAGTCGTCACGCACGATCCTTTTGTTACAGTCGTTTGACAGCCCGAGAAGTTCGAAAATACTTACAATTTGAGCTGTGTGTCAATATATTTATTGTCATACCAAAATACAGTGTAATTATACTGATCATGAGCTTGACACAAAAATTGATTTTGTTTATAGTTTTATAAGCTGAGAAACTAAGCTTTTTAAAATAAAGTCACTGAAACATGTATGTAAAGTTTTGTCTAGGTTGATAAAATATAGTTTTTTTCATCCAAATTAAGTATTTCAATTTCTGTTTTTGACCCGTTTCAGACCGTTAATAATATTATGATAATCTGTCTCCCGGGATGGGTCACTGTGTTCGCTGCGACGAAGTTTGCTGCGCCTCTTGGAATGAAAGACTTAAGATCTTTACATTAAATATACTTATGCTTAACCGCAATCGTCTCTATTCTCGCCAAGTTTTTCCTGAAAAAAAATATATACCATGTTCTATTTATTTACCTAATTAGCAAACTTATAATACCAGTTGGATAGTAGCGCCAGTTACTCCGTCATCTTAGTTTCTCGTCAGTTGTGATGTCCTGAATCCTGAGCATCTCTAGTAAAGTTGTCACACAAGCACGTGGTGGGAGTTATTTTACATTTTGTAACTAGTGCAGGAGGGAGGCGGTATAGAAACAAAACTAATAAGAATCCGCGCAAAAATTCAAACAAGAATTTTCGATTGATGTTGATAATTTTTCTTAATAAGCCGCCATTTTGTAAATGATTGATCGGCTGTATTGAATTGATTGATGATTGATTGCCCACGGGGTTCACTCTGGATAACCAACCTCCACGGTGTATTCGTCCATTGAATTAGTTTTAGACTTTCTCGAAATCGTTTTGTTCACCATTTAACTGTCCATATTTTTTTTTGAAAGGCAGGAATATTGTACTTACTTTGACTGCCAGTCTGACATGGCAGATACTAAGTCCGGAATCCCCAAGTGAGCAGGAATCATCACGATTTGACCATAACTGGGAAAGGTCCCGTATAATATGATACACGACGTGATCCACCGAATCAGGTTTTGTAAAAATATATCCGTAGGCAATTTACTCAGAAGATATATCTGTGTGTTGTAACGAGTAGAAGTCTGTATTTTTTTCTTTTTGTATAAAATGACAGTAGTAAACATACTATAGAAATCGGATCATCCATTTGGAAGCTAGCAAACCCAGGTCAGGTCAGCTAGGTTTCTAATAGCACAAAAGCCCTCCCCCGCCTCTTTTTACTAACAAGAGCTCCCGGCTCGGTTTCGCCTATTACGTGGGAATACCGGGATTAGGGATGAAATAGCCAATGTTATTTTGAAATAATGTACTTTTGTAATGGAGTATTTTTTTATTGGCTCACATTTTACGCGGACATACTCGTACAAACAAGACGTAAGTCAATTATACAAAATTAGCTGCAACTAGACGTGTAGTCTAGCACCGCAGTTACTTCGTTATGATAAATCACTGCGTACAAAAATAACGTCCCGCGTTTTTACCTAAACCTACTCAATTCGCGCGCTACTGCAGTCTACGGTGCTTGGGGCCGCCCGGACCCGTAGCAATGTATCAAATGACGTAGCCTGGTTTGGAATTTGTCGAATATTTTTTTACATTTACCCATCTCTGTTAATAGTTCCATAGACGCTTACTGCTGCTATTAGCGCAAAAAAGAAGAAAATCAAATAGCGTCATTGCGACGCGGCTTAGTGCAGCCAGTCCAACGTACATGTATACCTAATGGAGCTCATTCGGTTGCACTCAAGACTTTAAGCCTGCCGCACCGCATGTACTCAGCAATTAGATTAACCTATTCAGCTCTAACAGATGCATAAACACACATGCCCCTTTACACAAGGAGCTGGAAACAATCTGTCAATTAAATTCAACATAGGTTACAAACTGCATTTCAAGGCTAAGTTCTTTTTAGCGGCAATAAAAACAATTACATCATACAATAACTATAAAATTTTGATTACTTTCGCAATATTACACTTATCAATAAACTAATCTGTTTGTCAAATTATTGCAATAACCACTATTACAGTTGATTGCATTGAATTGTCATCACGGCACGAGATTGATTTTCATATTGTTTTGTAGATCCATTTAAAAGATACAATAGCTTTAATTTTTATCATCACTGACAACTAATGATTGCCAGTAGTAAAACCACATTATATAAATGTTACGGCTTGGTAAAGCATTAAACGTCTGAATCATTTGAGTAATCACAGGTTCGTCATTACGAACTATGGGTGTAGTTAAGGCATCGTACCAGACATAATGGCTGACCATAAAGGGGCTACAGGATATTTAGTGGCCTTATATACTGTGCTTTGACAAATTTGATTCATTCATTTTTGATTATCCTCAAGACTATCCTTATTATCTGGTGACGTTAATTTTCCTGAAAAGCCTATGCTTTCATCCTATTCTTTTCAGGCCTAATATATAAAAGCATCGATGGCGTTAAACCCGCTGTCCTCCTGCAGACCTATACTTTGTTCCTTGCGCAGTGGAGACCTCGGGTAGTTGAGGGAATGATGCACAAACTTTCATCAGGGAGGTTGGCCGACGGCTGCGGCGACTAGGACAAGGCGCCCGCTCCGGTTCTCACCTGATGCTATGGCTCGCAATCAAAATATAGCAATACAGCGCGGCAATGCTGCGAGCATTATGGGTACTTGTGCGCCTGGTTTAGCTAGAGGCGGGGTTTTTAACGCGCCTTGTAACCTGTAAATAAGTTTCTATATCCATATTTTTTATTTTTTACATTTGTATATTTTGATAAGTAGTATCTCAGATATAACTCAAATGTCATGTCAAATAAAAACAACGAACAAATGTATGACAATGTAAAATTAACTAATTAAGTTGGACCTTGAGTCTACAATAAACAATAAATTTGAGTTGCAGCATACGATGCGATCCTTGCCAAATGTTACATAAAACGATATAGCTTAAGTTATGACTTTGAAAGTGAAAACTATCGAAGTTTGTCTTGGCACCGGAGCGGAACGAACTTTTGTGCAGCAAGAGACTAATTTGTCGTTCTCATATTTGCAATTAAATAGTCGTTGTAGAAAGTTAAGAGGAGTTTTTATGGACGAGTGGAAACTACGGTAACGACATGCTGTGCTCGCTTTCTAAAGCACTATTTGAATTTGATTCTCACTGTTAATCTATTGCCAGACGTTGTTGAGCTGAAGTCGTGTTTAGTAATCGATTTGTGTTACTTCAACTCGATTAAAGTACTCTACTGTAAATATATGGCTTGCCATTGTAGATAAATAACTATGTAAAAGCTATGTAAAAGAAAATATCATCTTTGAAAACCAACAAACATTTCACAATATGAAATGACAGAACGGGAGCGGTCTACAATCCGACCTGTTTTCTAAATTTAGGCATTTCTACGTATTCTAAAATACAAGACCAGGTTGCTATGATTCTGCTGACAGCCATGGCGACAGGCATGTGCATATTCGAGATAATTCGACACATGTGACCTGCCACCTGCGTCTCGCTACCTGCGTGTCTGTGATAGCATACACACGTAGATGGAAAGTCGCGTCAAGAACGTTACGGAACGGTTGATCTATTGCATTTCCAATTCAATATAGTTCTGTTTAAACTATAGGAGTTAGAGGATGCAACCTATGTGTTTAGCAAACCGACTGGGAAATCGTCGGCAAAAATGTCACGTGATTTCATTAAGATGTTTCATCATACAGAAATACGTTCTAATGTTTAAGCCAAAACAACAAGTATGAGATAATCACGACTTTCAGTTTCATCGGATTAAGAATAAGATAAGAAATAGACTAGTTTATCTCGCGTAGTTGTCTACAGTTTACGGATATTACACACTCTTCATATTGTTCACATTTGTATACAACAGGCTGAAAGAGGCACTTTGAGGCGTGACTTTAATTTCAATCTGAAGGGTCGTATATACATATCTATATACAAAGGTGAAGCACAAGACTCTCTTGACAATAGGATTACAAATTAATTACCAAGTTAATCTTGCCCTCACTTTTACCGAAGAATCTCCAGAGATTTTTCAATTTTACAGACGAAAGGCACCGTCAACTAATTCAGCTAATGCGCGATATAAGGTTCATTTTAACCAAGTTTATTTATTCAGGAATGTTGTAACGCTGACTCTGAGTATTTAACCTCGCAGTCTCTCATTGTTCTATGTTTCGTAGATATTAATATAAATGTTACAAAGTAGCGACAGAACTCTTTCTACAAATGACGGAAATATTTTCGAGTGACAGGTATTGGCAGCTGGTAGTGCTTCCGTTCGTCATTGACGTGTGATGTTTGACTAGTTGCTTATGTAAACAGTTTCGAAGTAAAGTCGCGGCGATACAGGTGGGTCCGGCGCCGGCAGTGCTGTAGTAAGGTCCGGTGAAACATATCCGGTGGTTATCGTCGGACGTCCGCTGTGAATCAGCCGGACGGAGACAAACTCACCACTAGTTCGGGTGGTGCTAATTAGTTTCGAGCTTCATTTTGTTTTTCTACAAAGACAGTAAAATTTTACGATGAACTGTATATTATCCATTAATTATTTTTTTACACATATTTTAATTTGCGCGTGGATTCATGTTGATTATTATAATACAAGTGATCGTTTCTTAGTGATCGCCTATTAATCACCCTGCAGTGTTCGTGTATACAATTGATTAGTGACCAAAAAGGCGATACGTTTTTGAAATCATTATCGGAGTGCATGTTGAGCGATAAGCGGCGGGCCGGCGACGGCGGCAGCAGCGGCAGTCGCCTGCCGTAGCCCCCGGCCGCCGCACGCGCGCCGGGCCGCGACCGCCCTCGCAGGTAAACACACACGCACACACACATGTAAAAAAAACACACACTACTCACTGAACACCTCATTCTTCTTCCTAAGTGATAGTGACGAAATCACTAAGTGATAGTGAAGTGTAAACACCGAGGAACTCCCTCGACAGTTGCAAGGATCAGGTGCTCAGCTCGTGGTAATTTGCCTCTCTATTTTCCGTCATGATCTTCCTCTTCTCCCTCAGTCCTTATCGAACAACTCAAGCAAATGAATTTTTCAATCAGTAAATTGGTGTTTGCCAAGGTTGCGAATGCCTTGCAAGAGAATTGCATATATTTGTTTAAGTAATATGTTTTCTTACGGTTTAGAATGATATTGTATAACTAGACAATCGTTCTGTATTTTTCAATAGGTGAAAAAAATTGTGTTGTTATTATTGAAATAAATAAAAAACCCTAAACATTGTAATGAATCAAATTTCGTAAAATAACATTTTTACCTTTATTCTCAGTTATAAATAATTTAATGAAATCCAATAAAAAAACTTAATTAACAACTAATCAATCCTAATCTTATCATGTGAGGAGCCACCTTGACACCAGCCTGCCTTGGAAGATCAAGAGTTTTATCTAGATTAAGAAGATCAGCCAAGTTTAGCGAAAACGATAAAGAACCGAAGAATATTTTTTGCCAAATCTATTCTCCTCTCATCTGCGAATGACTTTTCGATATCGTTGACACCAAACTAATTTGAATACAATCCAATCGAGGCTTCTTGTCCAGATCGCCCAATTCACAAATCGAAAAATAATTTAGACAAATTTCTTTTCCTACGAATGATAAGACGTTGTTCGCGCGTGTTCGGTCGCGGGCGTGCTGAGGTCACGCGTTACTGTTCGACAACAAGATTGCGGATCAACGCAGGTGACTCAACATTCAAATTCAACTTACTTACTTGACATACTATTGTTTCAGCTGCTCTCAAATAAAGAAAATACATTCCCCTCGCGGCAGGTGTTTTCGAAGCAGAGCTATTTTAGATGACTATTGTGAAACTCACGTTCTAGTATTTCGTTGTGTTTTTGATAACTTGTTTTTACTGCTGGTATAAAGAATTCAAACTTTAACTTTCAAAGAAGGGATATTTAGTGAAACTGAATATTTTCTATAAATAATTCTATGAAAAATTTAAATAATAAGCCAAACGAAATACTTTCTATAAATAATTTCATATCAGATACATTTTCAACTCTTTTTGGTTAGGGATTCAAAGAGAATGTTGTTTGGTTGCTTATTCTTGCCATGTATACAAGAGTACACTCTTGTATACATGGCATAATAAGTCAAACCGCAAATTAAAACCATGTTATATCTATACAAATCAACAAGTGAAGAGAACTATCTCCTTTTTATTTCATAATACTTTTTCATTTTAAAAATCTATGAAAATTCATTTTAAATACAAGTTTTATACAATAATAATAAATTTATAACATTAAAACAACAATTCCTTGATATGATAAACTAAAAAACGTGTTCTTTACTTTTTTTTTACCAAAGATGATAATTTCATTTCACTCGAAAACATTGCTCCATTTCTATCTATATATAAAATTTAAAAAAATATATATTTTCAGGAATTCGAATAAGACAAGAATGACACTATTAATAAATTAAGGAGAGTGTTTCTGTTCTCATTTACCCTTTTTGCCGTCTTTCCAATTCAAACACGCAATTACAAGGATGACTCGAACCGTTTCTTTTAGCAACTTTTACTAGACAAATAAAGATATAGTAAAGCCGCTGTTAACTGTTACTAAATAACTTCATTACACTATTTACTAACAAAATTGCTGTAATATTTACATTGCCATGGTTATCAAGGACAGTAAAATTCCCCGCCTTCATCTGAAACGAAACGTTTAGGAACCGGTGACCGTAACAGCTGTTCCGACACACGCGGGCCATATACATTAGATAAAATTGCAAAAGATGATTAAATATAAATACACGTGATCAATACGAATGAAAACTTAACATGTAATGTGTCTTTAAAGAACAATGATAAATATTGGTGTAAAGAACTTATGTTACCTTGATGCTTTTAATGACTTTTATTTGTTGCATGATCATTCTTTTGATATTTCAAAAATAATCAATGGAGTTTCCCGGTGAAATTTAAACATTCCAAATAAGTATAACACACCCATTACCATGTATAATGAACGATTTTTATAGAATTTTATCCGCAGCTTTACGAGACCTTAAGAATTGTTATTAGACATGATGATCTGAGCTTTTGAAAAACCTATTTTATTGAACATTATAATTTTTAGAGATTGTTTGCTTTCATGAAGCTATTTCTGGAATAATGGTGTCATTTGACAAATATTTTCACGTTTCATAATTTGTTTCTTTGACCCGTTAATTAAGATTAGCGAGATTCTTTTAAGGCAGAACTGAGAACAACTAGAAGTCATTTTCAATTTTAAACTTTCCTTGTACCGCTACGGGCGAAACCATTCTTTTCTTTAGACTGTTAACTTAGTTGCCTTTACTTGAGATAAAAACCTGAGAACTTTCTTTAGCTCCATGTTTTTTGCTAACAGAATAAATAAGAAAAAAATTGTTTTAACAAAAAAGGTGAGTTAACAAGAAAGGGGTCGTTGTCAAAAGTACATGCCTATAACTAGATTCTCCTCCAGGCTCAAGTGCTTCTTATTTTTAGATCCTACAAGATCAATGTATAATTAAGAAGTAAAAGTAGAAGATGTAACATTAGTTGATATATTCATTGATATAAAACCCAGTGTAGTAAGTAAGCAATCCGCTCAGTGGCTTGTTAACAAGCACAGAATACTTCCAGTTCAGGGGTTTGTTAGCTAATTACAAGTTGTATTGCAAAAGGAAATTACATTTCTTTAGCTGCTTAGCAATATATTGATTTAGTTAGGGGGAGTGTAAAGCTTATTCGACTGAATAAATTCTCATAAGATTATTAAGTACTCGTGAAAATTTATATTTGTTTATCTAATATATTGGTTGTCTTATATCTCAAGAGCGGCACGAGTGTGCGGTTCAATAAATAATCCGGAATTATAGGAAATTTGAAACTCTTTTTTGAACAGCATACGGCGAGAGCCTTGAGAAAAACACGTAAAATTTATTATTCATACAAATTCTTGACCAAATAATATACATAAAACTTCTGCTACATACATTTCAATATCTCAAGACATCAAATATAACTAGGATACTCATACAATTAAACTTCATACGAATTTTATGCTTTCTGAGTTTAAAAAAGCAGTGGAACAAAACTCCTGACTGACCAAGACAAGTATCGAACTAACAAGCTCACCACGTAATTGATTTAAACTATTCTTAAGTTTTTTTTAGATTAAGATCTCGTCTAATGTTTTAGAAACGAAGAACCAGTGCGGTTACTGTAACTTAGGCAATTCAACTGGAACCTGTGGTCGGGAACGCTTAGTTCGTCGTTGAAATACAGACCTTCGACAAATTTTGGTGCCGGCTGTATAAATACCAAAAAAAAAAAATAGTAACAAATCCCCAGATAAACAGACCAACTGTATGGGCCCAAAGTAAGCAGAGCTTATTTATGGATACAGCAAACTGGGGGGGAACCCAGAATAAACATACATATATATATCAACAACCATGACCCGAGAAAAAACATTTATATTCATCACACAAACGAATGCCCCGGCCAGGACTCGAACCTCGGCAGGGCTACTATTACGCTACTCGGTCGTCGTTTAAAAATTAATAAACTAATTTATGTTGCGTTGAAACTTGAAATCAAAAAATCAGACACATTTTCTATTCCCCGGGTAAACGATTCGAGCTCGCGATGCGTTTGACAATCGCGGCCCGTGCTCGTGAACACCAATCACTTTACAAAAGCTTGGTTAGGGTGTTACTGAACAACGGATTGCCTTTGTTCTTGTAACTTAACTGGTCGTAGCTTGTCATTAGGCGGGCAAACGACAGTGTACACGTGGTTGAAAAATGAAAATGAAAATATTTATTTTGCCAGAAACACCGTTAACAAAAAATACCTAAATGTTAGTGGTTGCTTTATTAGGCCATAGCCTGCATCGCAGCTACCATTTCCGGTATTTAACCTGCCTTCTTACAATAAAAGTACACTACAGATGTGTAAATTTACAATTTAAATATTTACTCTATTTCTTACTTTTTATTATTATTATTTTACGATTTTTAAAAGGTCTTCCGTAACATATAGTGTATGCAGCCATGTTTGTATAATGAATTTAGCTTCTAATATTTTCTTATTTCTTAAGGCGGTTATTATGCCGGTTAAAATAGAAAGGTCTGAATCTCACAAATGAGCTTGCAACAAAAATAGCTAAAACCACTTTTTACTTACAATACAATTGTGTAGATGACACCATTTAAAAATGCAAGTTTTTATAATTTATTTATAAAATATTAGTTATTTTGACAGGTACAATGTTTTGAAAAATATAGTTTTGAATTTAATATCGAAATTATATAGATTTGAAAACTTAAAAAAAGAAGCAAAAACTTATTATAGTATATGTTAAATTTTTAAATATCATTAGCTTACTGACATTAACAATTTTTACTATGACAGTATGCATGTAAACGCATTATCTACGTAGCTATTATTATATTTTATCCAAACGCCCATACAATTTTAGTATGATTCACAAGTCGTGACGTCACAGCTCAGTACCGTTTTGTATGGAGCGTTTTTCGGCGACTCGCAGCGGCTCCTCGAAGACATCGCTGTATCTAGAAAACTATTGATTGTAAACATACTGTTACTTTTACAATATTTATTTACTGTTGATAAACTATTTAAATATGAAATAAAAAAAATTGTCATGTACCCAATTCTTATTGCTAGAAGTGATTAGCGTTTTTATGATTACTTTGGGTGGTTATTTATTAAAATTTCATACGATACTTGGCGCAGAAAGGCAATGATTTCATAATGAAGGTAAGAATAAGGCTTTAAAGTGAACGTATTAAATTTTATCAACTTTTATAAAGTCATATCTGCAATGTTCTCATAGTGAGAACTTATATTTTATAGAAAATGAGTCGAACGTGTTCAAGTGACCGTTCAGCCAGAGTTCCGGGGCCCTGCAAAACTCAGTATTTTTTAATTAAGAAAATTGATACTTATCACAGAATAGGCAACAAATTATGATAACGCGTTGATTTGTAATTATATTGACTGCTGCACTTTTAGAAACCGTAAATATAATTTATAAGCTTTTCACCTTTCAAACAAGAAAAGAGTTTTGATTTCCTATCATCGTTACATTTTAAATAAAACGTTCATAATTGAATAATGACTTAACTTTAATTATAATCCTGTATTCATAGCTTTAATATAAAAAGTCTTTATTATATTTTCAAAAATCTACCAAAGGTGGCAACACTTTGTGCTTAAATTGTCAAACCCAATTGAAATGCACGAAAATATACACAATCCAAATCTAGAACAGCATAAGTCACTTAAGTTTCCCAGTTTAATATTTCATGTTCAACATCGGATTTTATTATATCTCACCTAGTTCCTACAAACATCGTAGAATATTACAATTTAATACAAAAGTTTCAATTCATTTTATTTCTTGAACAAAGTGAAAGAATAATTGCTTAAGTATTTGTTTAAATGTTTTTTTGTCCGCTTGCGCAGCGAGTCGGCTATTGTACCGGTAACAGGTCCAAGTACGACGGTTCTAGTTAATTATTCAGCATTCAGAAGCAGCGCGTACCTGTCGGAGTTACTGCTGGAAGTAATCGTTATTTCTTTTTAATAAGCCAAGCAAATTCAGTTTCGGCTTTGTTTATATTAGAAAAGTTTATTCTGTTGACTGTTGTTTTGATTGATTAGTTTTTTTCCAAGTAGACTTTAACTTATTTTTACATTCATTAGTCGTAACACAATTATTGAGTAAGAAATATACATTTTACTTCGATGCCGTTTAAGGTCTTAATAGATTTTACGAGAATTCAATATAGGACAAAGTTTTATTTATTTTTTTTTTTTTTTGTTCCCCTCCGCGGGAAGGACAGGAGGATAAAAATGCCCTGACGCATACTCTGGCGCGATTCCAAAGTTATGTGGGACTCGTCCCGACGCCTACCAGGACCATACCCACTAAAAACCCCCTGTCGGCTCGTGCATTTTTGCCACTCAGCCTTCATCTGAGCGACGGCCAATTGGAGAAAGAGGCCGCGCTAGCGGGGCCCAGAAGGGGTCACCCGCTGGGATTACATAGCACTGAAGGTGCTCAAAGCACTGAAGGTGAATACGTAGCACTGAAGGTGCTCAAAATGAAAATCAATAATTAAAACAAAAATTAAAAAAAAATTGCAAAATAAAATTGAATTAACTCGCATTTACGTTAGTATTAGGATTTACGTTAGAATTAGAATTTACGTTAGAATTAGAATTTGCGGCCAGAAGGGCCTCGAGATCGCGTGACAGTCTGGTGGATGAGTACGCTTGCGCATTTCTAGGCCTAGCGACTTTGAACTTCGAGTCTAACACAGGAGCAGCATATGAGACAGAATCACGAACTAGAGGATTGGGATGGGTTTCGGAGCGTTTGAAGAACGCTTCAGAGAGTGTTTTGAGATATTGTTGTACTGTAGGCAGTTCAAGATCTCTATGCAAGTCCGCGTTACGCACGTACCACGGTGCGCCTGTGGCCCGGCGGCAAAAAAGGTTTTGAACTACCTGCAGTTTGTGCAGGAGGGAGGGTTTGGCGTGGGCAAAGATTGGCGAGGCATACGTCATGACGGGTCTAACGCAGACCTTGTAAAGTGTACGTTTGTTTCTGAAGGACATTTTACTTTTTCTACCTAGCATGCTATTTAGGCGGACTAAATAGTGACGAGCGAGTTTCGAAACTCTTTCAACGTGTGGCTTGAAAGAAAGCGTCGGATCTAATGTGACGCCTAAGTATTTAGTACTGCGCTTCCAGGGGATGGGAATGCCTAACATTCGAACGTGGGGATCGCCATCGGGACGACGGCGTTTGTGGTCGAAGCGCATCGCAGAACTCTTTTCAGGGTTCACATCGATGCGCCATTCTTGAAACCATGCACCAAGGGCGTTTACGGCCTTTTGGAGTCTGGTTACAAGGCGCCGAACACCGTGGCCTTTGGTATAGAGTGCGGTGTCGTCAGCGAAGAGGGCGAGTTCGACGCCTTTCGGCGGGATGGGAATGTCGTTGGTGTACACGGTGTACAGCAGA
Source organism: Marasmarcha lunaedactyla (assembly GCA_923062675.1). Lineage (NCBI taxonomy): Eukaryota > Metazoa > Arthropoda > Insecta > Lepidoptera > Pterophoridae > Marasmarcha > Marasmarcha lunaedactyla. The sequence continues at coordinate 1,898,321 of OV281341.1, forward strand.
GGGGCGAGGACTGAGCCTTGAGGGACTCCAGCCTTTATGGGACGAGGTGCAGAAAGCGTGCCTTCGTGTTTAAATCGAAACGTACGGTCTTTGAGAAACGACGCTATTAACCTGACTAGGCGATCCGGTAAGCCTATCTTGTAGAGTTTATAAACGAGACCGCTGTGCCAGACTTTATCGAAAGCCTTGGCTACGTCAAAGAAAACCGCGACTGTTTTATAACGTTGCGGATAGAAACCGTCAAGTATATACTCGACGATTCGGTGGACTTGCTGAGGGCAGGAGTGTTTAGCGCGAAAGCCGAACTGATGGGGAATAATGAGAGGATCGCCATCCGTTGGAAACAGATGGTTCCGCATTCGAGAAAGTATGACTCTCTCGAGAAGTTTAGACATTGCCTTGAGGAGGCTGATGGGCCTGTGATTAGCCGGGACGTTCAGAGGTTTGCCCGGCTTGGGAATGCCTATGACTGTCGCTTCTTTCCAAGCTTTAGGAAAGTAGCTATGGTCGAAGCAGGCATTGAAAATGATAGCTAACAAGGTAAGCATCTGTTGCGGTAGGTGCTTAAGTGCGTGGTTGGAAATTCCATCCGCACCCGGAGCCTTTTTGGACTTTTGATTTCTAATGAGAAGCAAGATTTCGTCATTAGAGACTGTGACAGGGTCGGCGGTGATGGGGAGAGAGTCTCTGCGAAGGACTTCGTCCTCCACCGCTTTGATGTGAGTGGGATTCGCGGGTTGCGTGCTGGGCGAGCATTGTGCGGCAATGCTGTCGGCGAAGCATTCGGCTTTCTCTTCGACTTCGAAGGCAGTAGTGCCATCGGGACGAGTGAGAGGAGGGACGTGAGAGACGGTGTCTACGCGTAAGGCTCGGGCCATGCTATAGTACGCTTGGTGGGACGGAGAGATATTCGCCATGAGATCGTTCATCTGAGCGTCTCGGAGTTCCGCGAGGCAAGACCTAACTTTACGTTGAAGCTGATTCGCAGCTGTTCTATAGGCGGGCGTGGGATATTTCTTGGCTCTCCGGAGAGCCGCGTTTTTAGCTTTAATAAGATTGCTAACGGCTAAGGGAAGCGTGGGTTTGCCTTGCTTAGCAACCTTTTCGTTGTCACTGATGGCTGAGTTGATAGCATCAGTGAGAGAATTTACTAATGAATCGATTTTATCCGGGCTATCTAATTGCTCGGGAGAGATCGCGAGTGGAGAGTTCGGAGCCTCTAAGGCTGAAACTAACGTATTTTTAAAACCTTTCCAATTGGTAAAGGTCTTAGGAGATGAGACGTTATCGTTCGGCGGTCCTAGCACGAGGGAAACGGGGCGATGGTCGGAGCCTAGGTCATCGAGCGGTTCGATAGACCTTAGGTCAAGATTGATACGCTTGATAATTGCAAAGTCGAGGATGTCAGGAGAGTAGGACGGGTTGTTGGGATAGTGAGTGGGAGTGACGGGGGATATGACATCTAGGTCAAGGGAGTTAGTGATGTCGAGGAGAGCGATACCGCTGGTGTTAGTCGATAGGCACGTCCAGTCAGTATGTTTGGAGTTAAAGTCTCCGAACATAATGACTGAATGGCCGAGGGCGAGAATGGCCTCAAAGTCGCTGCGGATTGGTCTGGTACCACTAGGTATGTAGATTGAAGCTATGATGATGGTCGGATGACCAGTCATAGCCAATCTACACACAGTGGCTTCCATGTTGAGGAGAGGAGGGGTAGGGAGAGGACAGCAGTGGAAGCCTCTTTTGTAATATATAGCGGTGCCGCCGTAACCGTCAGAGTTGGGCCTATCGTTACGAATAAACGCGTACTTAGGTATAGCGAATCCCCTGGAGCGGTTTGGAGTAAGCCATGTCTCCTGGAGAAGGAATAAGTCAGGTTCTTTGTTCTGAAGGAACAGTTTAATCTCGGGAAGGTTGGTATTAAGGCTACGAGCGTTAAAAGATACTAGGGATAAGCCCTTGGGTTTAATACGACTGGACGCGGGATTCGCGGGTCTAGACATTATAATTTATTATTTACGAATTTATAAATTATAAAAGAATTTACAACGAACTTAGGAGCAAGTGATGCTCGGCTAAAGCAAATAAACGCTCTTGAGGAGAGCGGGCGGCTCGCAGTTTGCGTGCGAGCACGGAAATTTCGTTAATATCGACGTTTTGAATAACGTCGAATACGGTCTTCATGTCCTCAGCCAACGACGACTGAGGTGCGGAAGACGGAGAAGGACGCGACCCTACGGGAGCTACGGGAGCTGGGATAGGTCGGGAAGGTGCAGGCGGAACGGCCGGACGCTGCCTCCAAGACAGAGCCGGAGTAGGTGTCGGCTGAACGGGCTTTGCTTCCGGGGGACCCCGGTTGCGCAGCGGCGGGAAGTTGGCAGGAGTGAGCGGCGGCGCCGGTTTAGGCGCGACCCTCTTGGTGGTGGAGCGCGGAGCGCGCGGGCAACCCCTGTAGTTAGCTGTGTGGCCGGACTGGCCGCACAGCACACAGGCAGGGGGGGAAGTGGATTCAGGAGTGCGAGTGCACTCCTTAGTGAAGTGAGGATCCAGGCACTTTACGCACCTGGGGGGAGCTGAACAGTTAGCCGCTGCGTGGCCATAGAGCTGGCAGCGGTGGCACTGCCCAGGGTGACCACGGGGGTTGGGACGCTCGACGGAGATATTTGAGAGTCCGCAAATTGTGCGAGCCTCTCTAAAGATCTCCCTCGAGTTGGGAGTATTCGACAGGATTACCAACGCTAAGGGAAAACGCCTACCGCGGTTGGAGTGCATCTTGTGCACTGCTGTGACCGGGAAACCCTGAGACTTAAGGTCATCGAGGATGTCTTCGTTGCTGAGTTCGAACGGGACGCCCCGTAGTACTGCGCGGATCTTACGCTCCTCCGGGAGGGCGTAGGTGTTATACGCGATTTGGTTTAATCCGAGTAACCTGGTAAACGAGCGGAAGTCGTCGACGGTCGCTATTTGAATCTTGATTGTATCGCCAGCGTTGGCGGCTTTTAAATAATTAATTTTGTGCACTTTGCACAAGTTTGAAACCGCGGTCCAGCGTGCTTTTTCACGCAGGAAGACGGGCGGAGGGAGCTGAGGCTTCGGCGGGACGGGAGCGCAGCGCGTCGCTGGCTTCGATGTGACCGACGGAGACGCGGTTACTACGAGCGATTTTAACGGCGCGGGGGCTGGTGTTGAAGACACCGGGTAGGGCTCGGGTATTGAAGATACCGAAGCTTTCTTAGAGCGCTTCTTGGAGCGCTTGGCGACGAGTTGAAACGCGGGCTCAGGAGAGCCGGTTAAGGTGACGGCATCTGACGACGTATCAGACGCGGGTTCGGAGTCGCTCCCGGGAGCGGTACGCTTACGACGCGACGCGTGAGAGGATGCGACCGATTCGCAGTCCATCTCGGACGAGGCGGGAGACGCGGGAGAGCTTAAGACCTGAGGGGTCTCGACGTTGGAGGCCTGAGGGGCCGGGGTTGAGGCCTGAGGGGCCGGGGACGCGATAGATGCCTGTAAGGCCTGCGTTAGTATGTCATCGGGTATGCTGACGCCGGACGCGGCGAGCACCTGGGCGAATGACCTAAGAGCGTTAACGAGGTCCATTGGAGGGCTTGGGATAATATGAAATATATAAATATATAATGTATGCCTAGGTTCCCTAGCAAACCTAGCGCCTATTTATATAACAAATGCCTAGAATTCCTAAATAAAAATCTAGCGAACCCTAGCGGCAAACCTCCCTACCAGCGGTAGGGGGGCTGGGGAGAATAAATTAAAACTAACAATAGTACGCCGAAGGCCGCTACCTAGAAACCTAAAAAAGGGTGCGCAGGTAAAGAGTTGACCGCGTTAGGGTCAACCTTTACCGACAGAAGGGACAAATACACACGAAAACACACAAATATGATAGAAATAAATATGAAAATAGGAGAAAAATAAATAAAATAGAGAAGAGAAATAAATAAAAATAAAAAGGACTGGTTCAGTACAAATTCGTTGTCACCGTTAAGTATCCTTTGCACTGAAACCAGACTACTTACGCCGGGCACAACACTGCACTCAGCACAAGCACAACACAACTTAGCACAGCACTTTGAAGACTAAGAGGCTTAGTCGCAAAGAAAAATCGCACTTCGAAAGCACTCAGACGGAGTAGAAAGACTTAGGAAACCGTAGCACGGAGCCAACACGCTAGACTGTGACGTCAGTAAACTGAGCGCCGCGGAATGGCGGGAAGGGACCGATCAACGGAGAGCTGGGTCTTGCACGTCCGCACCGCGTGGCGATCGGAGCGAGAATCGCGACAAAGTTTTAAATAGGCGCAAGGCTTTTATTCATTTTTACACGCATTTTTTATACGTTTTAAAATGTTGTGATTTGTGTGTGACATGTTTCACAGTTTTAACGCAGAACCGCATGAAAGGCGTAAGCAAATATTTTCGAATAAAGAACTCTACATTTAATTAAATGAGAATTCCTAGTTCTCCATAACTTTTTCCTTCTCTTTGTTTTCCGTTAACCGTTTTAGACCAGTTTTTATTTACGGACGAACAGCAGAAACACAAACAGTAAAAAGACAAATCATTTTGGTTGCGCTAGAACTTCGTGCCCTGCAAAGTGGGTTAAAAAAAAGAATTTCACGGAATCATCCTCATTATCTCATATATTATGTTTATACCTTATTTCATTCTATAATTTCTTTGTTATTTCTGTTTTCGTACGGGGCTTTTTTAAATTGAAAAAGGATTAGACGTTTGTATTCTATCTCACCTGATGGAAAGTGACGATGGAAACGAAGGTGTTACACGTCTATCCACGAGATACCTATTCACTCGACGCTTGAAAGAATAGGAAAAATAATAAAAAATATATGGCTTAAAAAAATAATAGAACTAGCTTGAAATAATATCTATGATTAAAACACTTACATCACGTGGATGGTGGTCGTCTTTTTGGTTCTATATAATTTAATAATAATTCCATTTCTACATGAATGCTAATAGTACAGCCATAAATATTTGAGTATTAAGTATATATATTTCACAGCAAAGAATGGTGAAATAGTCGGTAAACGGCTTTGAATGTGAAGCGGCTAATAGCTAGGTAGCTAGGTAGCTAGGTAGCTAGGCGAATACTCTGGAATACTCCAACATCATATTTTACATTTACATCGTGTTATTGTTACAGTTCTTTTACATGTTCTATGAAATGTAAGAGAGAAAGTATTTGACTAAATATTTATAGTGAAGAAAAGTATTTTACTGCGCTGTTGAGACATTTAGTATTTGCAGTTAAACTATAATTCAATTTTCATTATATGTTCAGGGTGTCCTAGAAACAGTGAAAAGTATTCGTAAATAAAAAAAAGAGTGATTATGTTTGTATTGTCTTAGGAGAGTACTCCAGGGACTCTTCGCCGCTATGATGCTTTTTTCAAAAGGGGGTCCTACAAAAAATATTCACAAATCGATAGTGCACGCACACCATAACAAACTCATAAAAATTTCATAAAATTCGTTCCGAGCTGTCAATGTGTTGTCAAAGATATATAAATGGCGCCACAGAATGTTTTATTCAAAAACAACAAAACTTAGGCCGGTACTTGAAACGCAAGATTTAAAGGTACCCCTTTAAATATTTTACCCCCTTTAAAGATAGTTCTTTATTTAAGCAAAGATTACAATTGCTTTACTTGTTTATTTCACAAAACTGAACCAAATATTTTAGTTAAAAATAAGTAAGCAAAGACAAATCGACCAGAATAAGTTCTGTACGGTAGAGTACGGTAGGGTTCTGTACGGTAGAGTACGGTAGAGTTCTGTACGGTACTATAGAGTTTAAAATGCGGTGGTAGTCTTTTGAACTGACTGTAATTTGTGGCATCAATTAGACCTCAATATGCAACCGTATTGTAAGTTCTATGGAAAATAGATTATTAGAATACCCATTTCGGGTTGCAGTAGTGTTCTCGCATTTACCCTGGCATTTGACATTGATAAATCTCATGGTTTAATTATCACGCATTTGCCCTATTTGCATAAATTCATACTCATTTAAATAGCTATGGTGTTTATTCACATAAGTAAGGTTATTAAATTTAATTTGTTAGTTTTTGAATAAAACTCGATGTAATTAATGCTTTTTAAAGCCAGAAATTGGCATTACTTACAACGTAACCCATATGAAATCTTTCATTTTAAATCTAAGGCATCGTGAATATTTCTTATAAAAATCTTCTTCATACCCATTTTTGACTACGCTAACACATGCTATTTGGATATCAATCAATCAAGCAATCTTTATCATAAGTATTTGGCAGTAGTATATTTGAACATTAATTGAACCTAGCATAAATAATGAAACTAACTTCTGGCTTCTGGCATGATTTGAATTACTAACAGGTTAATTCGTTTAGTAAACTCGTATCAAGCAGTTGATAGCCGTTCCAATTTCAGAACCAATCACTTATTTAACTTGAATCTAGGGGCCTCATTTTCCCGTTTTACACAATGATCTTGTTACCAAGACGAATGGGGTTTGAAAATAGTTCTTATTCATGAAAAAAAGAGTTATTTATTTTCATGGTAATAGTTGCACTTACGTAATCTTAAATTTTACTTGCTCTAACAAAATACCGTAATCAATGTATTTTTATAGCTCTAACTGTACAAATTCATGTAACATTGAAGAAAACTAAGGAAATTGTGCTTCACATTTACCTATAATTACTTTCGCGTTGCGTCAGGGGTAGGAACCCTGCCTCGTACGCTGGAGGTCTCAAGTTCGAGTACTGGTCGGGGCATTTACTTGCGTGATGGACACAGTTGTTTGTTTTCGGGTCATGGTTTTTTTATATTCATATGTGTATGTTTATCCTGGATTCATCCCCAGTTCCCTGTGTGGTGATCCATAACACAAGCTCTGTTTGTTCGGAGTGTTTGTCCGGGGATTTCAAATCTTTAAATAAACATTTCCTATAATTAATATTTGTAATAGATTTGTTGATATAGATAAATCCTTTATTGTTTTCCCATGATTTGTAAATCAAATATCTCATCTAAGGTGGCTTAATAGCTTTCATGTTTGGCCACATAACAATTAGGTGTGGTTGAACAGGCTCGCGTACAACAGAGCAGTCAAAATCCATTTAAAGTTTTAGTGTGGCGTGCTCGCCTGTGCTTATCGATTTTGTATTGCTTCACAAAATTATAAATTAGTGCTCGTATAATTTAAAAACTTTACAAATATTGCAAGTTTTACAAAAGTATCGCTATTTAGGGAGAAAAAAAGGATGAAACCAAAGCATATATTACCAATAATTAAAAAGCAATTTCAAGTTACCAGGGGTTCCCAAACTAAGCTTAAGGCGGAAGGACTGGTGAAGGCCAGTATCTTGTGAAACCAGTGGTTGTAGGTGTTTTTTCTAAACAGTTGACTTTTATGGACTAAAAATCTTTGCTATGTATCGTCAAACGCGATTGACAAAGCAGTAATAGCGATCAGTGTAGTATTCACTGGACATGGTAATGTTCTTGCCCGGCCTTTTCCTCCTACCCTCCCCTTGGAGGGGAACAAAAAAAGTTAATGCTCTTGATCTTTCAAAGCTAGAATTAGGGAAGGATAATGAAAAATACTCTGTGACGCTTAAAGAAACTATTCATTGGGAATTATTCTTAGCAATCATGACCTCTGACCCTTGCATTAACGTCAATGGCGAGCAACTAATTTGTAAATACCAGCAGTTTTAAGAGATTATATTGGCAAACGTGGGCGCGGCCATTTTGTCCCAAATGTGTCTAATCATGTATGCATAGTGGGATTCTGCTTAATGACTGTATGTTACTCCGCAGCATGCGATCAGTTCCATGCGGTGACAAAGCTGTTGAAGCATTCAATATTTTATTTATTTTTATGTAAAGGGGCTTTAGGCAATATCATAAACTACGCATCGGTATTTACTAAGTGGAAGAGGATAAATATGAGTAAGCAATGATTTCAAAATAATGGATTATTAGTTTTATTAAAAACCATTTATTCGTACAGAGAATATCGTTAAACACCTTTAACTAAAAACTATTGTTTTGATCATGTCTAAACTTGCATTTAGCCACTTACATATTTATATTATATAACAAACAATTTTTTTTTATTATTGCTAGTTATTTGATACTTAAAGGAGTTTACGTTTTAGTACATTTTCATTTCTAGTACTAAGTACCAAATGCGTGTTATGCTCTCAAAGGTCTAATAGTAAAAATCTTAAAAATTAAAAAAGAAAACCAGTTGCGTAACAGCCGTTGTTTTTTTTTTAATCTAACGATTTTAACGCGCACATTTGTAAATCATATTTATGCCTACCAATTTATCAGCAACACCTGCCTAACAGTTGCAGCGACATTGTTTGCAGTTTATTTGCTATCGGCACGAGCAGCGGGCGCGGCGTGTGAACTAAATTCAAATTCAATTATTTATTGCTCAACATTGACAATTACTTGTTGCTACTGATAAAACATGACTCTACCACCAGTTCGGAAAAACCTTCGTGAAGAAGAACTGGCAAGAAACTTCACGGTTATAATTTTTTCAAAATAAATTTACAGTGTCTCTTATGTCTATACAAAATTATTCTTATCTGCATCTTTTAGCGTGGCAAGTCCTCCCCCAAGTATCCAAAGGGTGAACACCCTCAAACGGTACCCGTTCACGAGTAAACGCGGGATCCAGCCATCGCCCTCCTCAACCACATTAGAGGGAAATCGTTAGCGAAACTATGTCCTAGATGTCTTTAGGCATTCCTTTTGTGCGCTCGTTCACGGAAATCTGCTATGAAAGATATTAGACGTGTTCGTGTCATGCTGACTCCACGATGACGGGGTAAATGAGTGCGGTGCCACCGGGAATGATTTTAAGCATTCACATTTTTTAGGAAGATTGAGTCTGTTTTGAAATGTACTTTAGACTTGCTTGCTTATGACAAAAGACACAATTTTGATTATTTTTACAATTCTTTTGAACAGAAAAGTCAAGTTAATAAATATGGTCTGATAAACATACACGTAACGTATACATATATTAGAAATCAGAGTACGTAACATAACTTGAAATATTGTATTATCTAAGTTAAGACAAAAAAATGTAGGTTACCAATAGTGCTTGCTCTTCACCGGACAGGTCTGGTCCGGACCGGACTGGTCCAAAAAAAATGGGAAAAAATAAAATGTTACTCATTGTCTGATCTATAATACACAAATGACTATACCTGTCGGATATTTACTGTCAAAATAGCTGAAAAACTGAGACATTAATAAAATTTTTTGGAAATCAGACTAACATTTTGGAAGTTTGTAAGAACGTCTAAATGTAACAGTCAATCCTTTATCTTATGGAATATAAATTGACATATAAGTACGTCACTAGCTTTTGCCATCGTTATAAGTATATGAAAATCTTATTTATTTGTCTCATCAACTGTAAGAAAATATTACCGAACTTCAAATAATTATTAAATTCTAGATTTGTGATCTAGAAATAAACATGTCATCATTATATAAAGTTAAATTAAACAGGCAAAGCATGATAAAGTAAAATGTACCGGATTTATGCGAGGATTCAGTCGCCCTGCTGATCTAATTTTTAAATAAACACTTTTTACCCGGATCGCGTTCAAATTATTTTTTTACATTAATATGAATGAATCGTGAAGCCTTAAGTAAATGTTACTCTTTCTTGCATACAGATCTATTTGCCCCTAAAATGCTGATGTTTGTGAGAAAAATGACTTTTCGGTGGCAGAAATTAAGTGTGTTTCCATAAAGTATAGAAATAATTCCAAAATAAACTCGAACGAGGAGTAAGTTTAAAGTTCAAGTCAAATTTGATATAACGTTTAAGAAAAAAAAACCACGAGTACCTACATTTGTGACGTACTTAGTGAATGAAATATAAGATTCACATTCAAATTTATTACAATTCGAATAGCTGTCAAACGACACCTGTAACGAGTACATTTATTAATCAATGTTTTTAAAAACTAAAAAATCTTTGAGGTTTTTGGCGTTGAGACTATGGTATCCTGGGGAGCTCATCAATTCTTCGGTAACTTGTCAAAACGATGTGGGTCAACTTGTGGCTTCTCTTTATCGACAGCCAACCAACGCGGTAACTCCGCCAGCCTTGAAGCAACTCTGCCCCATGTACAAAGTATTACCCTTTGTATTCTATGTGCAATCATTTTTCTTTCCTTAGTTTTATCTACCCGCCCACTGTGTTGAAGTAACATCTTACGTAAACCTTCAGAACCTCTACCAACGTCTTTCAAACTGTCTAAACAATTGAAAGAGCCGAATCAATCTTATCACATTACACCTAATTTAATTCTCTTTTAATTTAAAATTTCACATTCCTTAAAATTGAATCCAGAATTGCATTACAATTCCATTCGATTAAAAATAAACTTAATAACTTTTACATCGGGTCGATTCGAATATAGCATCGAATTAATTGCCGGACTGCCATGGATGGCGCGAGTACATTCGATTAATCGAATCAATAGTAAGCACATTAGCCCCTGACTCGATGTCGGAAGCGACCCGGACTTCACACATCTATCTTGTTTAATTACGGGGTTTTCTTATACGAGCAGTGTGTTGAAGAAATATATGTATTTTGAAAATGTTATAACGTCTGAATCAATATAGATAACAAAAGTTGTAAAACTATATTTTTCACAATTATTTATTCTACTTAGTGATGTAACTTTAGCTGCATACATACTTTTTACGCTGACGATAATACAAGACTGTGGATATTTCAAATATTGGTGATCTCATAATTACATAGCAATTTTTACAAAATAGAACATAACATTAAAACATGATAGGAGTTTATTTCAAAAACAATGAAGTGATTTTATCTGAAAAAATAAACAAAACCTTGTTGGATTAGGAACTACCTATTTTATGCAAATATAATAGGTCTTTACCTATGAAACTGCCGTTTTACCATACTGGCCATTTCAAATGAAAATATTTTTTTTTTTTGACTGATAATTCTAATTTCAAATTAATTTTATTTGACAAACATGGAATTCTTTTTCTAAAATCGTCATTTGTTTAATAGTTAGTGTTTTGTTTTCAACGCATTCGAACATTTTTCGTCATCATGGATAAGTTAAAAATTCGAGTAATTATGGAGTATGAGTACCGTCGTGGCAGCAAAGCGGCACGCAACATCAACGACGTTTACGGAGCGAACACTACAAACGAACGCACCACCCGTTATTGGTTTACCCGCTTCCGTTCTGGAAATTTTGACCTGAAAAATGAACCCCGTGGTCGTCCGAAAACTTTGGTCGACAATGACTAATTAAAGGCAATTGTGGAAGCTGATGAAACTCAATCCACGGCTGAATTAGCAGCAGCTTTCGACGTTAGCATCAAAACAATATTGGTCCATTTGCGTCAAATTGGCAAGGTAAAAAAGCTTGACAAATGGGTACCCCACGAACTCAATGACCGCTAGCGCGAAGTACGCGTGGAGACGTGCCTTGCACTGCTCAGCAGGCATACAAATGAAGGAATTCTGAACCGCATTGTTACTTGTGACGAGAAATGGATCCTGTTTGACAATCGTAAGCGCTCAGCAAGTTGGTTGGACCCTGGTTCAGCACCCAAACAATGCCCTAAACGAAAACTTACCCCTAGAAAAGTGATAGTCACTGTTTGGTGGTCTAACGTGGGTGTAATTCATCACAGCTTCTTGCCGAACGGGACAAGCATTACTGCAGATGTGTACTGTGAAGAACTGAACACAATGATGGAGAAGCTCGCACGTCTCCAACCAGCTTTGGTCAATCGTTCGGCTCCACTGCTCCTGCACGACAACGCGCGACCTCATACTGCACAGCAGACGGTCTCCAAGCTACAAGAGTTGGAGTTGGAAGTTCTCCGTCATCCGCCGTACTCACCAGACCTTGCGCCTATAGACTTCTACTTTTTCCAGAAATTTGGATAACTTCTTGGCGGGAAAAAAATTCAATACCCGAGAGGCAGTACAAAATGCCTTTGAAGAATTTGTTGCCTCCCGTACAGCTGATTTCTTCAAGAAAGGCATCAATAAGCTACCAATGCGTTGGCAAAGATGCATTGATTGCATGGGTGATTATTTTGATTAATAGAAATAAAAAATATATAAAAAAAATTACGCTTCATTTATTTCGTGAAAAACGGCAATTTCATAGGTAAAGACCTAATATCAACTCTAAGGCTTCTGATCTAAACCATGAACAGTCTACAAGGATATCTTTTCATTTTTAAAATATAGAACACCATTATTGGACATATACACGCCAACTTCAACGTGACATAATCCTTGACTCAACACTAATAAATAATGCATTTATTTATATAAAACAGTATTCCGTGCAAAGAGCAAATACAGGCCCTGAAGTTACTCAAGGCATTCTAACTTCGCCTGAGGTCGTTAATGTTCTTATCGTTACCGCATGCAATTAGTATACTATAGTATTGCCATCAAACTCAAATACCCCAGTCTTCTCGTGTACTTACTTATAAAATAATAAGAAACCAAAATACCACGACTGACTACTCACCGATGTGTGAATACATAATTTGAACTCCACTGACATGTGTTACACACATCCGCCCCAGTAGCGTCATTAGTAGCCCTGCGTCATATGCCGAAGGTCCCAGGTTCGAGTCCTGACTGGGGTTTGCCCTCAGTTCGTGGTTGTATATATATTCATGTAAGTCTCCCCAGTTCGATGTACGGTCAGTCATAACAGAAACTGCGCTCACTTTGGGGCCATACAGTTGGTGTGATTATCTGCAGGTTATTATTATATCAATATCAAATTATGCGTAGGCGTGAATATACATTATGCGTAGATTCATTTTATGACGTAGCATTTTCTCAAAGAACATTTCATGCAAATTCTAAATGTAAAAAAGAAAACGGTTGACTCAGCCTCTCAGTTTTTAAGTTAAAACTAATCTGCTTAAGAATAGAAACTTATGTGCTAAACAGTATAGTAAATAGCTTAAAACCACTAAGTAAACTTTCATTGAAGATCACCATTCAAGTAAACAAACAAAAAACATGTAAGTTTGACAGGAACGAGACAAATTACCTAAAAATATCCAGAAAGAATAAAAGAGGTTCATAGCAAGATAGCTATCCTCCCTCAAGTTAACCGCAAGTTATTGAAACTTTGTCAATTATATCTACGCAGTATTTTCGTAAACAAAAAAAATTCTGTGGTTACGTGTTTTCCTCAATCATAAGTCGTGGTCGGTACTACACGGTCATCCTGCGAATAGCAGCGTTATGCAAAGGATGTTCGATAACTAACAGATCGGGGAAAATTCTTGTCGTATTTTGTATGTTTTATTTTGTAACTATATCGCTTTCGTTGAATTGTTTGTTTCTAATTTTGCTACTTTAAAAAGGCCTTATTCGATATTATAATACGAAGAAACTTTATCTCACAACCTAATATTCCTCGAAATTCGTTCATAGTTCGTGTAAGGATTTCAATATTTGACAGCATAGATAGTTTCAATTTGAATGATGCAGCAACTACTTGATAAAGTATTTTACTTCAAAAGAATTCTGTCCATTCGTTTTTTTTATATTTCAGGATGCGGTTACTTTTATGGAGGTCTAACTATAAGGGGAAATCCTTTAAGTGAATCGGTTGAAAATTGTATTGTTCGCTAGTGTTGCCAACTGAGCTGACACGTTTTCAGTCGTAGTCGAATGACCTAATACATAAATATATGCATGGGAATCTGTTCAGTACCATCATATATTTTTCACGTATCTCAGAGCAGCAGGCTAAAAATATATATTCACATAAAGAGCTTTTACAAAACTTACCACCATACTTTACTAATTCATAGAAATATTGAAAACAAACACCCCTGGACTTTAATAACGAACCTTATTTATTAATACAGCACCCTATATTCAAAATCAAATATTTATTTCTTAACCTTAGGAAGTGGTCGTTCTTGTTGAGATTATAAAAAGCACGACTCTACCACCAGTTCGGAAAGACCTTCGCAAAACCAGTTTTTTCAAAATAAGTAAACAATGGCTCTTATGTCTATACAAATTTATTTTAGCTGCATCTCTTAGCTGGACAAGTCTCCCCACAAACTATCCAAACAGCACCCGTTCACGAGTTAACGCGGGATCCCATCGCGCGCCTCAACCATATTAAAGGGAAGTGGGCGACCCGTCACCCGACACCAAGTAGCGTATGGCGACGTATTTTGTGACGATGACGCTTTAGACAATGACCCTGTACTACACCGCCAATAAATCTTCAACATTATGCCTGCCATCTGCCCTCTAGGCGGGTCGCGATGTGTTAGCTCGTATATCAAAATGGGTTTCGATTTTAGAAGTTACCATCATAGGAAATTGATTTTCCTGGACGGGTGTAGCTTGTAATATTTCTAAGTGGGCTATTTGGTTAATTCTTTATTATTTTTTAATTTGAATAGATTAAAAAAGAACTAACAACACTAACAACTACAACAAATCAACTTCATTACTCACTGCCTTTAAATAAACGCAAACAAAGTTTTATCAAGTTAATGCTTATCTACAAAAATAAATTTATCACTCTTCTTAAGAAATACCTGCTGTTAACGCGGACTTCTATCAACTCCCTTATCTCAGCTATTTTTTTCTAACGCCCAATTTTGTTTACCCTGGGGAAGGCAGAAAGTTACCTACTTATTATGCCAGTTCTCTGTCAAATTAGTCAAAAAGAATAAAAGCTCCATGAAAATATATTTCAAACCTATTATATATGGTTTCTTCCCTTCCTTTTTCCTATAAAACAAGCTGTTTTCTTTATGACACCTGAAAGCATATAACTACCTCCGTCCTGCAGCATCGGGCCCGGGTTCTTATTCTGCTATAAATAAAATAATCAAATAATATAAATAAGCCTATTTCATATCTGTATAACAATATGCATATTATTCTTGGCTTTAACAATGTTCTGTTTAACACCAGCATTGCGTAACAGAAAATACTTTGAGGCCATACGGTTCTTGAGTACTTATCTTATTATTACAGATAGCTCATCTAAAGCAATACACCTAGAGATTAGTTCTCACGACGTACTTGGTCGAACAAAGCCCCGCCTAATTCTCTAACGCGAACAAAGCAAAGGAACATAAACACGCAAATAAACTATCTTGCGGTTTCTGAAAACCGATTCTCGACAAATGTGCTCGCTAATGAACCTTTAGCTTTTCTACAGTTTCGACATTTCGTGTATTATTATAGCCTCAAACATTATTCGAACCTTGGCGGTGTAAAGGCCAACCAAATTGCTAGTACTAAATTTAATTATACTAACTTATCTTCCTTTTGATAATCTTTGACTGCCACCATTAAACCAAAACTAATGAAAATTATTGAAACAGAAACGCGGGGTTGCCAACCGTAAAATATCACTTTAGTGCGTGTCGAAGGTCAGGTTTTTGTTTTGTTTAGTTGTTTAGTTGTCGGACTGATTTCTGAAACTGAAGTTACGTAAAAAGTTACTCCATGTATTTCTGTCGCTAAAGTTCTGTTATAAAAGTACATAGATACTTACGAGTTTAGTTTTTATTGTCTTTGTGCCAGAAACATTCATGATATACCATAGTGAAGTACACAGCAGCAATTATTCTTATAATACAATTTTTGTTATCTGTAAAAATTAATTAAAAGCGTTGAACTTTTGCAGTACGTAAAATAAACTACTTTGTCTAGATCAAATTCAAATATTTATTTCTCAACATTGACAATTACTTGTTCTTATTGACGTCAAATAAAGCGTGACACTACTACCAGTTCGGAAAAACCTCCGTGAAGAAGAACTGGCACGAAACTTCAGGGGTATAATTTTTCAAAATAAATGTACAAAGTCTCTGTATCTATACAAAATAATTCTTATCTGCATCTTTTAGCTCTCCCTACCCCAAGTATCCAAACGACGAACACGCTCAAACGGCACCCGTTCACGAGTTCACGTGGGATCCAGCCATCGCAATCCTCAACCAGTGAATGACGTCACCCGACGCTACCATAAGAAGACGTACTTTGGTGACAATGATGCTTTAGACATTCATCAAACTTTTAAACCAAGCAACCAAAACACTATAGGTACTTTTATCTAATAAGACTATTTCACCGACAAGCCAATCCATTGCCGACTGAAATTTGATAAAATAATTTCAAATTAAAAATGTTTGTAAAATGTAAAAGGTTTTCAACATGATCCTTAACCCTTTTCTGCCGGCCTCGGGTGTTTTGGCTAATCTGCCGGCGCGGCGGCCTTGTGGACGGCCTTTGAAGCTAAACAGACAAGACACGCCGGTAACTCGGGCCCGAGTAAGGGGGCTTGCATACCATCCTATACTACAATGTCACAATATTTTATTTCTCTATTGAAACAAAAATAACTCCATATAAGAGTTAGGGTCAAATTATTTTAACCTTCAACATTGAAAAAAGTATAAGTAGGTAAATTATACTCATAAAACATAGAAAATAAAATCCGGCATTATTTTTTAATCGAATAATGAACACCATTTAAAAAATAGTTACTACTCTCTTGGCTGGCAATTGTCTACTGACAATGGAAACATATATTTTGAATATTTAACGACATACTATATTCATTTCATTATAATTCATAAATAGGCGAATACTAAAGGAAAGGGAGAAAAAAAAAATTTCTTCTTGTTTAAATATGGTATATTTAATCAATCGTATTCCTATTTCAACTATATGTTTACATATTAATGATGTATTTTCTATTTATATCATTTGTTCGCGTAATAATGTAAATATGCTACATGTAATCTGGTTGCGATAATAATACTATAAACATACAGTTCAATAATTGCTTTACTTGCGCGATGATACACTACAATTATTTACATTTACATTTCCACTGGTAATCAGAAAATAAATATAATTAACTTAATAACAACTCAATGCAATTTATAAATCTAAAACATAACAGTATTCCCAGGGAGTCAGGTATAACAAAATTTAAATTCAAAACGCTGCAAGGTTCTGTTAGATTTAAGCCTTTACCCATCGCAAGGGCCGGGGTGTTTTGACCCCGTGGCTACAGATTGTATCGAAGCGACGGAAGCAACCCTCGCGTGATGCATTGTTGCAAGAAAGGTCGCTAGATAAAAGCTAAATTATTGTTAGTTTGGTACTTGCTTGTGCCGGCGTCACGGCGACTTCAACGTAACATTAGATATGTTTGCGTAGATGTACGTTACTAATAGGTGTTATAGGGTTGGGGAGGGCGATGGCTGGACCCCGCGTTAACTCGTGAACGGGTGCCGTTTGAGGGTGTTTGGCATTTGGATACTTGGGGGGAGGGAGACTTGCCGAACTAACAGATGTAGATAAGAATAATTTTGTATATACTTAAATACAGAGACACTGTAAATTTATTTTGAAAAAAATATACCCGTGAAGTTTCTTGCCAGTTCTTCTTCACGAAGGTTTTTCCGAACTGGTGGTAGAGTAATGCTTTATTTGACGTCAATAAGAACAAGTAATTGTCAATGTTGAGAAATAAATATTCGAATTTGAATTGTACGATTGTTGTTGGCTTTAGATCACTAGAAGAGTCGAGTATTTGAATTTCGTTGTCGTAAAAAAGAAGTAGCTTGTTTCAACCTTCATTCGGGCCAATGATTGTACCGATATGTCGAATTAACTCGGTTTGAGTGAGGAAACAACTCAATAGATTATTCGTTTAATCATGTTTGAAAACGTTCTGTCTACAGTATCTAGCCTTGTAATTCTATAAAATCCACAGTTAAAGTATTAATGGACTTTCAAACCTTTTCCAGAACAAACCCGACCTGAATTAACAAAAATGGCCCCCAAACGAAACGAAACTGTAAATAAAGCCGAATTCTTTTAAATTAAGAATGTTTTGTGCAGATTTCGTGATTCGTGAAACCGAGCCCATAATTTGTTCCTTTTTCGTCAACAATAGACATTTTTTGCTCAAAATTGTCCTTAAAAGGTTTTCATTGATAATTTTCTATTGTTTTTTCGGTACAAGAACGTAAACTATGATATTTATACTAAATTTTAGACTAGATATAGTCTAAGACACGACACATCAATACATGTTTTGGTGGCTACCACGAAGCCGCTAAACCCTTTATGTTATTCCAAATCGTTTTCTATCCACATACCAAAGGTTATCAAAGTATGTTAAGCCATTTTTTGTGATGTTGAGAAACATTATTGTTATTGGATAAGAAACTTAAAAACATAAAAATATTCATATTTATAATATTAGCAGGATGTATTCTACTCATGGCCACAGACAAACAATACTAACAGCTTTCGAACAGACAATGTAAAACTCTGTATTTTTACTTTTTTTTTACTACCAGGATAAAAACAAACAGATTTAATTTGAACCCGAACCCGGTCACTTTCTTTCACTCGGATATCAAAAACCCGGTTAAGCCTTTTACAGGGTTCAACTTTGTTTTAACCTCTCACGTGGTGATCTTTTGGCAACTGATACCAGTAAATATTTTCTCTCGAACTAGCCATAAATCTCTAAATCTCTTGTGAGTAAACTTATTAATAAAACAATAATGTTTATTAATACTCATTACAAATATTCATTCACAAAACATTTATATCCATATAATTCTAGAAGGACGTAGGTGTTTCTCTCGGAAGAATATTCGGCCGAATGCCAATCGTGAATCATACGAGAGGCAGCCACGAAGTCATCGGACGCGGAACCCTGACGCGCCCGGCTATTCCGGGCGCTATTGGCAACTTTGTGGCGCTAAATTATCACCATCCATCGTATGGAAGTCCGACTCGGACAGATTTGTAGATATGCCACCACTTAACGACAGAAATCTTAAGTTGAGACTATTAGGAGATTGATTTAAGAGACTGAAGATGGCATTTATAGCCGTGAACTATGTTCCAGTGACTTATCTTTGTGGTAAGGTTAATAGATTTTGAATCTAACAAAGTAAGATATTGGCTGTACAATTAAATGTTGATATTAATAATTTATTATCAATTATATATTCCCTTTTAATAAACAGCTTATATTAAACACAATCACAAATATTTTACAGTAGATCGTTATGTTTGTCGACGCAAACATTTCAATAAAGTAGTTAACGTAATTTGTTTGGTCGCCTAAGGTTATAGAAAAAAAAAGTTACTCTTTCCACACACAGAGTCGCAGTGATGACAGCTTGAGGCCTGCTACTTAAACACCAAGATGATCCGCAAACGACGGTGACATAACGTCTTAAATTGATGAAAACGCGCTTCCAGAAAATGTAAAGGAACAATATAAGTCGAATAATGTATGTTTGCGAAATGTGTTTATAACATTACATAACACAAAATAGTTTAAAACATTCGCTAATAAGCCTTTGGTTCCTTTGTTGCCTTCTTTTCCCGTTTTCTACTGAAAATAAGTATCTTAAAATATGTTTCCCGAAGGAAAAGAAAAATCTAGCGAACAAACTTTCAGTTATATAAAATCGTGAACTTTTCTAGAATGGAAGAATATTATATTCTTATATCATTGGTACTTTGCAGGTGAACAGTGTTTCGAAGTGAGTTATTATTTCAAACATACGAAGGCACTTTTTGGGTTTTAATTATCTAGTGTTTAAAGTTCATTTAAAAATTCAAGAATAATAAGTATTTGTTTACAAAAACTGAAATAATCACATATAAGTAATTTCACAATGGTGATAAATTAGTAATAAACTAAACTGGCCTGAATAGCAGTAATTTATTACAGACTCTTCAATATAATTGATATTTTGTATCATATTGTTTATTCTTCGTAAATACATAAAAAAGTTCTTCAGTCCCTACATTGTTCGTTACTCACCAAAGAGATTGAGAGATCAATGACAAACATTGTATGACCAAGTTACAGGCTGTATAATAAAGTAAACCACGCGCAAGTCAAATTAAAACAGAAACTTTGTGAAAAAATATAAAACGCGCGAAATGCATCTCGCTTTCGTTCGTAGTTATTTACTTAAATTTACATTTTACTTCGTTTTATGAAAAATTAAGGTGTTTTCCTCGAGTAGTGAAAAGGAAATACACATACTATTCTTTTTCATAAGTTTCACTTACGTATTTTCTCCAAGAAGGTGCTAAACAGTAAAGGGAATAATCGGTTGCAAAATTATTTTAGCCTTGGGCGGAATACTTTGAATACTTTACCGTCATTGCGTTCAGGATTCTACATTTGAATCTCAGAATCCGTAACTACGTTCGTGATTCAAAATAGCGCCCTCGCCGTAAAAATATAATTTAGCTCTCTTATGATAGATTTACTATTACCTAAAAAGAAATTTATGTTCACTTCATTTTATCCTCAATATCATCTTCAGCATTAAATCTCATTTAGCTCACTCTAAATATACTAAAAGGAAATCCTTGACAAAAAGACAAACCAAGTAAGAACTTCGCACGTTTCGACGTGACCTCTGAACGAGCTTGTTCAGTTTTATCTGCATTCTCCCTGAACTGTTACCATATTAATGTGATGGGATCCAGGTCACTTTGCTCATATCCACCCAAATGAATTAGAAAGATTCACTTGAACTTTACATTTTTAAACCAGTTTCGTATATTGCAGCTTTCGGTTATTACACTTTTTATCATGAATAAAAATATAAAAAACACCATGTAACACATTATAAAAACTTAACTCAATACTATTTCAATTTTGATATTGAATTTCGTAAAAGTTTTATAAAAAAGATTGTGACAAGTGGACAATATATACTCAGCGAAAAACCCATGCTGGTCAGGGCCACATGCTGTGTTACAATACCACACAGAGACAAAGCTTCATACAAACGCACGAACCGGTTGCACCACTACAAGCGCGCGGGGCATGTGTGCGTGACCACTGGCCGCTTGTCACGTACGCGGCGAGACTTGTCAAAAGCACTCAGCCAGTTGACAATCTCAGGGTCATTGCGACGCACGTTGTTAGTTTTGTTAGTTGCGAGTGTAAATAATTTAATATAAAAACGTGGTATTTTATTATTTAAATTGGTTGTTTACTGTACCTACTGTGTGTATGAATAATAATAGAAAAAATAAAATTGAATTGCTCGAGCAAAAGTTCAGCGAATTTTTCGATCTTGAAATAATATTTGTAATGAAATACTATACTTTAACGTATTCAAGGTTGTAAATTTGATATGCCATGTGAGTGTTTCCCGTTAGATTACTTGAAAAACTATAAGTTAGATTCAGAATTTACCACACCATCAAAAGAAACAATAAATTATTAAAAAACAATAATTATAAAAAGAAAATTATTAGAGTTAGTAATTTGTGAAGTATTGTATCAAATTGAATAAAAAAACTATATAACAAATGTTTTGTTTAATTTGACTTAACCTATTGTGACAACCATAATAGGTAACAATTTTTCACGTTCTTAAGAAGCTATGCTTTGTTCCGTTTATCTACTCATGTGACAATACGACGGTCTTTAGAAGTTTCACTCACATTTTGTTATTACTTTACGCTTTTAAAAATGACAGATTTTCTTTAGTGTTTAATATGTCTAAGCATACAATAAATAAAGACCTTCTTATACCTGCTATATTTGCTGTTACCAAATTTTTTAGTTTTCATGAACGTTTTTAATTTCGCCATTTATTGTCAAAGAAACGATGCTATCTATAGATAAATGAGTCGAATCCCTCTGTTGTATAACTGAAATTAATTAGTAAAGCCAGTAATTTGCCAAGACAGATGTACGGAGGGGAGATTTCGGCCAAGTCATTGCGAATTACTTATTTATTTATACCGCAATCCGAGGTTCCTCCGATCTAAGCCGGTAACATTCTTTAATAAAAGTGCCACAGCATTTTTCAGAACGAACACCTGATATCTTCATTCATAATCTTTGCGAAACAATTTGTCAACTGGATTCCTGTGTAAACAACAACGATCCGTATATTTGTTTTTACTAAAATCGTACTCGGACCTACAAATAAAAACTAAAATAACCCAGCATCACTAAATTGTATAAATGACGAATGCCTCTTGAACATCTCTTAAAATTATGACTAAACAGTAAAACCTCCCATACTGTGAAGTTATAAATATTTTGATCCAGTTTTCGTGCTAGATAGGAATGCGCGGGCGCAGCGCCCACGCAAAGCTCACGAACAAAGCGTCGCCGGCGCAAATCTTCAGTTAAAACGCGATCTTACTACCAGAAGCATCTCGCAAAGCTTCATACAGTTTCTTGATTCTTGTGCTAGAAAAGGTACATCATTTTATACCAGTGCATTATAGTTTAATACTTTATTTAATTAAACAAAGTGATGTGTTTTATTCAAATTTAAATTCGACGTCTGGGACGCGCTTTTTACCTGCGGCATTTAAAATTTAAATTAAGCTGTTTATATTTAAATTTTCGTTTGAAATATTGCAAATATGATTGTGAGCTGCGTTTACATTGAAAAGCTGATTAACTCCAGAAAACTAGCAGAATTAATGCGGTATTTTCATCGTTTCCGTTAAATGTTTTTATTGGTAAAATAAATAAACAAACAATTTAATTGTTCGAATTTTATGTTTTAAATATGAAAACGGCTTAATTTTATCGCAAAGAACATGGTCTTTATTTAAACTAATAAATAAATAATTTTTTTGCAAAAAGACCGAACCCTGTATAACTCTGTGACGTTTTGAGAAATATTCCTAACTCATAATGAAAGGTAGATTCCACCTCTCCTTGTGCGTCCAACAAGATACCCTTGTCAAAGCCGTCTTTGTACACTAGACGAATCTGATTGAACGCGTAGGTACCCGAGTACCAGTCTACGTACGCAAGAACCTGAAACCCAATCTAGATATTTCTCTGGGTGTAGAATTTCGTTTCACGTCGCATGCTCTCTTTTCACCTGTCATTTTATTTTTCGGCCTTGGTGTGCGAATGTACGCGCATCGCCTTGTATTGCTCATGTCAAAGGAATGCCTACTCATCTCATTTACAAAGTATTCAGAAATAACTGGCTGTAGTTTAGTAATCGATAATTAAATATGTGACATGATTTTAGTTTTATTAAAATTGATCCCAATATTTAATGTAATATTGGGATAATTATAATAATTATTATTAATTTTTATTTTAATATTTTATTTATTTTATTTAATATGAAATTTTTGTGAAATAATGAATGTGAAACTTTGTGAACAGAAATATTTTTCTTTAAAAGCTTGTTTACTATCGGGAACATTTACATCTCAAAATTGCAGGCGATTTTATTGCGGATAATGAAATACAGTTTTCTGAAAAAACCAGATGTCGTAAACAATTTCAGTCCCAGTGCGTCAGAAAGTCGTCAAACAACACAGATTTGAATGCATCACAAACTCGCGCCGCCGTGGCCGCGTGCCAGGCGACGCTGTCTATAATTCCGACTAAAAGCAAATTTCTAGCTATCTCGCTCGAGAAATAAAAAAAGTTTATTATCTTGTGTTTTCACTATAGATCAACTATCGTTTTCAAATCAAATGCGACATATTACCCAAAATAATTGCCTTTTTAGATTCAAACAAACATAAAATGTCTGAGAAAACTCTGGAGGCCGGGCAGCAGCTGGTGAAGAAGACAATGGACGAGCTGATTCAACAGAAGCAGACCACGGAGAAGGTGTCGATTCAGGCGCGGCAGGAGTTCCGCGAGAGCTACCAGGAGAGCTACGAGGAGGAGTTCGAGGAGGAGACTTTCATCGACCAGTACGGCAACGAGACCACGAAACGCGTGGAATCCAGCTCCGAGAGCAAGGAACACTCGCGCAGCGCCGACGTGCAGGTGAAGGCGAGCGGCCTCAATGCCAAGCAGGTGGCGGAGCTGACCCAGTGCGCCACGCAGGCTGGCCAGCTCGCGCTCGACGCCAAGCCCGCCAACTGAACATGTAAATACTCAACATTACTCTGTTACCATTTCGATAACATATTTACATATATCCCCGAACTCCCGACGAAACGTTAATAATACCGCCACCGCAACCGGAACTTCTCAGTATTTGCTCGTTGTTCGATATCACATCCATCCTTAATTACCTCCCCATCCCCACCGTCTTCGAATATTACTTATTACTCTTTCATCTCCGACTGAAAGTAACAACCGGTATTGTTTAATTCCAGGTTAACCGAGGAAGCCCGTCAGGGTCGCGTCGTGAAGTGATAAAGACTGTGTCCAGTGTTCCCTATTTTGTTTAATGTCTGATTGTGTAATTATATGTAAGAATTTAAGTAATTAAATATATTTTGAAATTACAAATGGTATATTAAATAGTGGTGCTTAAATAAAATAGGTGACAGATATTAATTTAAAAATGGAGGAAGACGAGGATGATAGGACAAATCGTAGGCCGAAGCTAGCTGTGTTGAACACGCTGAACACGCGTGTGGCACACGCGTCGCTGGAGGAGAACGCTTGCGTACGGCAACAAATTTCGGCCGAGTCCATGGACGCTGCGTCCAGCACTTCGGCCGCCGCCTACAGTGAGCGCAGCTACGTGTCCAAGACCAGCACATTCTCGCGCTCCGGCACGTCCAGCTCCAGCCAGGAGGAGGAAGGTGCAACCCGCGCGCGTGGCACCCAGTACCTGGCGGCGGTGCGCACGGAGACGGCGCGCTCCATGGAGAGCCTGCGGCCGCGCGCGGAACTGTCGCCAGCGCGGACAGCAACGCGTGCGCACCGCTCTTTCCTCACGGCCAGCGAGCGCGATGTGCGCGAGGCGCGCGGGCTGCCGGCGCGGCGAGCCCTGTCGGGCGAGGACGTAGCCAGCTCGGCGGAGCGCAAGCGTGGGCTGTTCGCTGCCGCCGAGCGTCGCGCGCTGCAACAGCTAAGCCTGCCGCCACCCGAGCGGCGGCTCACCATCTTGTCACCACATAGCCCTATGGCCGCCATGACGGAGCTGCAGTGGCCGACCACCCCGCACTCCGCCGGCATCCGCGGTCGCCGCAAGAAGGGCATGGTGCTACCTAAATTGATCTTACCCCGCAGTGATTCCGATGGCTCCGACGTCTTCTTTGAAAGGTTTCTCTCCTTTTTGCCCTCTTTTCGAATAGACTTAACTGAAGCGCATTTTTACAAAGGACACCTTTTCATTGTGTTGAAAATTTTAACCACATCTACTCTTTTCAAAAATGGTTTTATAAAAAGTAGCCTTTGTGAATTTCGCGTCCAGAAGATGAGGCTTTATTTTATAAATATGAACGAAAAAATTTTGAAACAGCCGGCTTTATACGTGTTATTACGTTCTACGTTAACGATAACAATGACTGGCGTTCAATTTTTATAAAATAAATCCAGGAAAATAATATAATTTATAAGGGTTAATTTAGAGGACATGTCGGAAAATGTTTGCTGCTGAAAGGTCAGATTAACATTATGGGCCCGTACCATCCTCTCAATATTAGGTAAGGTGTTTGACTAACTAGTATTATGTCTTATTAATTTGACATAATACAACTAACTAAAAAATTCATAATACAAGTATTTAAAATGAAATAGTAAATTTTAATTAATATTCCGAAGTTTGAAACGATATATTTACAATGGAAAGAAATTAAGAAATAGCTTCGTGTCAAATAAATCTCCACTGCAAAGTCATCTCATGTCTCGCTTGCCTTTTATTTGTTTCAGTAATGCCATAATTTAACTGTGAGTTTGGCAGTCACTTATGCCAAACTCAACAATGGTAGTTAAAACAAGACTTTGTATAAATCAAAAAACAGAATGATGTTCCGTGGAATATAAATATAACCATTGGAAAGCGTCCAAAATACATCAATCATCCAGTTCGGTCTTTGTGACCGGGCAGTCTGGTTCAGGAGGTAAGACATGCGCCATTTGTTGTAACAACGCTTTGTTGAAGTAAAAAAATTAAACTAACAACCCGTCTGAATGTAATGATAAAAAAAAACTGCAATAATTTATCAAAACGTTTGCGATTAACGAGGTCCGCAGGCTCGATAGCAGCTTACCATCAGGTAGATCGATGCTCGTTTACCGGCTGTGACAAAGTAAAAAAAGTAGAATTATTATAATCAGTGCTATTTAAACAAGCAGTTACTTAAATTGAAAATAATAATTCAAGATGTAAATAGGTTTAATTATTTTTTATGCACTTATTCAATACATAATTATTATTTCTAACACACCTTAAACCTATAAAGGTTTATATAAGTGTGTTGTGTCCTTTACAGAGCTCTAACCCGAGACCTTTGATGTACCACGGAGCAGGACCGTATTATTATTACACACGCTACCAAGACGCTTCATTTCGTGAAATTATTCAATTATTGAGAACTTATTACGACAGTCATCGACCAAACGAAGCAGCCCTTCAGTGCACAAAACACGGGCTTATCGCGTCCGCAACTATCACCATTCAAGTGTGTAACTGATAGATAACCTGCGATAGCGGGATAAATTAATATTTCGTGAGTTTCGGGCACTATCTGGATGACAGAACCTGATGCCTCGTTACTGCTTATCGCGTAGTGAACAGAAGCAATTTGCCGATAACGTTCAGGTAATCTGTTTACATTTAGATTTTCATGAAATGCGCTTTTTGGAGACTTTGCCTACCTTCCATGGGATTTTATTTGTTTAGTTGCAGGCATATTCAAATTGCATAACTAAATAAAAAACGACCACAAAAACCACAACATCACAGCTGTGCTTAGACCATTAAATCCATGTTAATTATATTATTATTAATATTATTATATTAATAATAATTATATGTTAAATCCATGTAATTGTTAATCTAAAAAATTACAGATAGACTACAGCGCCTAAATTAAATGTTTGCCCCATGTACAGGGCAAAGCAACCAAAAGATTGGCAGGATACAATTTTTATGTTTGGATTTCCTGAAATAGAAAAAAAAACCGAATCGTTTCTCATTGCTTTCCCACTTTCCTTATTTCCGAGGGCAGGATGAATTTTATGAAAGCAGCAAAGAGCTTTTAATATTTCCGATACAAAGGGGTAGAAAGCCCGCTTTATTTCAATGCGCTCGCAACCAGATTACTTCGCTTAAAGTGATTTTAAAATTCTACATTGATTTGATCTTCACTCTTTCACAGCCGTTGATATCGGATAAATCATAATATTTTTGCCACTTTTTTTGTCTGGGCCCTAATTTATTTTCATTACTTTTTATTACAATACTAGGATATAAATATATTATTTGAATAATCATTTGAAGTGTTGGTTAATCTTGTATCTCAGGTCCAATACAAATTCCCGTTTTCAATTGCGAAGTCGACTGCTTTGCCGCCCGGCCATGCAGCGAAGACGCTTAGCCAACAAATGGCATTCCCAGAGAACTCGACAGGAAATCTAAGAACTTGAACCCCGAAACCTACAATACTTAAAATGTCACAACTTAAAATTTTCACCGATTCTTACTATTCATTTTAATCAACAAATACCTAACAGCTTAAATCTGATTAAATCTGATCAGTGATATTGATGTTCTTTTGCTCACCTCAATCATGTCAATTTTTCCGTAAAATAGAATGAGA
Organism: Marasmarcha lunaedactyla; assembly: GCA_923062675.1. NCBI lineage: Eukaryota > Metazoa > Arthropoda > Insecta > Lepidoptera > Pterophoridae > Marasmarcha > Marasmarcha lunaedactyla. Next base: position 1,925,978 of record OV281341.1, read on the forward strand.
ATCTTCAACACAACATTATATAGATGTCGGGTGTCGGGTTCGAACAAAACATTTTTGAATTTCGATAGTATTCAAAATAATATTCAAAAATTTTTGTATCAGTCACGTTTTCAATTTTTAAACGTATATTTATTTTGGGTCTGCACAGTCCGCAGAATAGTAACTTGCTTAGGGCCAGTTGGTAAATTCGGCTGGAGATTATTTTAACGTCATTCCGTTTACCACAAACTTCGAACAGTTTACACTGCCCTGTAATATACTTTAGTGTAGACAAATTTTGAATCTTTCAACAATTCAATTAGTGAAGTAATTTCCCCGCCGGGCACATCCTCTAACAATGCTCTGTTTGCTACAGGACTGGCGTTGAAAATGTATTGGTCTCTATAAATAACGTTGCATTTTTAAACGTACTACTTCATTACTTTTCGTACAAAAGAAAAATGGATGAATTTGTAGATTCATTAAGTTCACAGTTTCAGATGAAACCTCCCCTTAATTGGCAACTTTATACCTTTCCTTTTAATACAATAGAGCGATTCAGCCATTTCAAAATGAAATAATATCAAACTTGTATTCAAAGGTTTGAATTGAAAGTGAACTGTCCAATTTTAAGCTATTCATCCGTGACGTGTTACTGGGGGGATCGTGCCCTCGCCTGGCCCGCGACATCGACGCCCGTCGCGCCACTGCTGCAACCATCCCTGTTCAATGTTGTTAATGGCTTTTTAGAACTCATTAATTGTAACAAAAGTTTATTTTAATGTCTGAATGGGGGTTGGTTGTTGTGATGCCGAGGCTTTCTTATTATATTTGATATTCATATTAAAGTATATAACACAAAAGATCATTATAAGAACTGCTCTATACTACTAATGCAATTCATATATTCGTGTTGTATTAAATGAAAATCACGACAATTGTGAAATTTTCATAGGATAAGTGAAAGAAGTTACAAAAATGTTATATAATATGTACCAGCGTGTTAAAGACAATTGAGGTACAAACATAAGTAATAAATAAACTATTTTCACAATTGACTGATTTTCAGCAACTTCTCTGCTCTTATGATTTTCATAGTTTATTCAAAAAACCAAGATGTTTACACTGGCAGAACAGTAGTTTCACCTCGGTGAGCTGAACCCAGCAATACCGTTTCAGGGCCGATCAATCTTATCTGTTTCATATGTGACATAATCCGGAGACGCGCACAGCCCCGCCTCACTCGGTGGAGATCCGATAAACCTTGACGTACTCTTTTTTTGCTAACTTATTTAATCTTGTTAAACTTGATAAAGCGATATCATTTTGTCAAATATATATCATATCGTCTTTTTTTAAAGTTTTTTTAGATTTCTATCGAAAATCAGGATGTAGAAATGTGATGTCTTATTTACAACAGGTATATAAATCGCCAACAACACATGCTTTTACTACAATGTAATATCTTTCTGAATGTAAGCAGCAACTAGTTAGAAAGGCTTTAGGATTATCATAGATTTCAGAATTGTTTTCAAACCAGAAATGCGCAATTAAGTTTTAACTTTAAAAATCAAGTAAAAGTTGTATAATTTTTACAAATAATAATATTAAAACCATTTTACATTATTAAAATATCTCGTCTCATAATATATTCAACCAATAAGCAGAAATAAGCCCTCTTTCATGATTACAAAAACGCCAAGTCATAAAATTTAAATGAGCGGCCCTCGGCCGACTGTAAATATCAATGCGAGCAAGTTATTGACTACGACCCTGAGTGCTGAAAGCCTGCTATATCAGAGACAGCCTGCATAATTCACGGCAGAACGGTTTCAGAATCGACCCCATAAGCGAGATATTGAAGCATTAATCCAGGGATTTTGTAAAATACCTTCAAGTTATTTTTGATTTTTGGATCTCGCTTAGAACATTGACCAAGCTGTATTTATGTATTTTGACATTCGGATCGGAGAGTGACGTAGGTTTCTGTCACTTGTCAGGAAATGTTCTTCCTCTAGTCAAGGAAGCGAATTAAGTTACACAAAAATAAAGATTTTGTGTTTGTTTTGTTAAAGGTTTCACAATGTCATGCAACGTAGTAAGGTTTCAGAAACTTCGTTTTAAGAACCGTATAGGATAATCTAAAAAAGTGACAATAATTATTTGTGTCTATTGGCATTCAAATTCAAATTCAAATATTTATTTCTCAACATTGACAATTACTTGTTCTTATTGACGTCAAATAAAACATGATTCTACCACCAGTTCGAAAAAAACCTTCGTGAAGAAGAACTGGCATGAAACTTCACGGGTATATTCTTTTTCAAAATAAATTTACAGAGTCTCTTTATGTCTATACAAAATTATTCTTTTCTGCATCTGTTAGCTCGGCAAGTCTCCCTCCCCCCAAGTATCCAAACGACGAACACCCTCAAACGGCACCCGTTCACGAGTTAACGCGGGATCCAGCCATTAATATCCCAATATTGTAGTTAAAAAAACAAAATATACAAGACTTGAACGAGTCACTTTTTACCATAGTACTTCGAATTAAGCTGCAGTTAAGCTGGGTTTCGAACTTATTTATTTGTTTCAGGTGTGCTTTTTAAAAGTTGTGAAGTAGGTACGATTACAAGTTCGGGGTAACCGGATTATATCCCTAAGTTTTTATTTGTTTTAGTTTACAGTTCAGTAAAGAACTAGGTATCTTTACAACAATAATGGTACATTAGAAGCACCAATTTTTTCACTACAGTGTTCTAAATATATAATTTGGCTCGAAACAAACTAAATAAGTCAGCAAGTAATAATTTCTAAAATCATATAATGCATTTACGAAGTGTTGACATATTTATGCAAACATAAACCTAGATCAGAAAAGTTATGCGTTCATTTGGTTTTGAAAATGAAAAAGATATAACCATAATGTAAAAATAATAACCAAACGTAAGTAGGGTGCGTTGTTTTTGGGGTCGCATTAAGAATTGTAGAGGAAATTGAAATTTTCCTTACGCTTATTTATAATACCATATTTAATTAATATTTCGACACGCGTAGGTCTTTGAAACTACTAAAAGATGCTACCGCACAAAGCATAGGATTAAAAGTAGAAAAAACGCAAGATAGTGTTCTCCTAGGTCTCGATACCATTCTTGTATGAACGATGTAGTTTTATAGAAGTAGAATTTGTAGAATATAAACGTATCTTGCTAATGTTTAGTTCAGCTTTTTACCTGAGGTACAATATAACACCATTTTTAGTTTTACTACGCGACGAAATTATATTATTAATAATAGGCCTAAGATAGGCATGAATTCCATAATGCGAATTAATCTGTCAAATTCGAATTGCTATCATAGTAACTATAATTTCTTCGTAATATGATTTCTTTAACAAACTTATTTTGTACAAAAATAACTCTCGTTTGTTTTACGGTTTTCGAATTTTAAATTGCCTGTACCGCTAAACACATTACAACAATGGTAGATCCAATGTGACGTCAGTGAACACGTGTCAATTTGTGACACTATTTCTGTATACTACACAAAGAAAATAGGTATAATTTTAGAAGGATTGGACTTTTACAGTATGAGTCTTTGATTTTCTCTTTTAATGATTCTACAATTGCGTAGTAAATGCACGTAAGCAAGGCTGCGTGTTTAAGGTACACACATATAATGATAAACAAGAACAATTTAATAACTGTAAGCCTGACCCCATGGCTCACACGCACATTATGGTTGTTTATACAATGCAGAATACAACACATATCATTAGAAAGCATCCACCGTATGAATCAAAATATGCCAGGGTTTGATGCCAGGAACTCTAAGATATGTGGACGAGCTTTTACCGGTCACCTAACCATGTAGTCTAAGTGATATGAAAATGTATCGTTAAATGGTGCTTCAATACAATTTTTTTATTTGTTTATTTTAAAGTATTGTATTGTTTTATTGTAAAGTAAAATATCTGGGAAACACCATGTTTAATCATATTGCTTGTAGGGAATTACAGATCTTTTATTTACGTACATATCTTGTAGGAAGAATTTGCCAAGCACATTTAAATAAAGTGCCTATATTTGTGAAAATTATTGATTTCATTTTATAATTTGAATACTATGTCTTGGTATGAATTACTATGGTATTGTTGTTTTTATCCCAAACCACGTTAAAATTAAAATAATACACGACTAACGCGCAGCTTTGCAATTTATTGCAATGACTTCGCGAGAGATTATCATAGAGGTATTATACGTGCTTGACCTCCTTGACCTCCTGCGTAGAAAATAAAATGGTATTTATTTTTTAAATAGAATGTATTTTTAATTTAGGTGTAGCGTCGGAATCAAAGGTCACTTTGCCTTGGTTCCAAGAATGAATAGTGTTAAATTCTGCAGTTAAGAATCCGAAAACCTATTCAAAAAGGTAATGTTGATTTTTTTCCCAAAACAAGTCTATGGCTCATCCTCGTGTTGTAGATAACAAGAGATATGTTAAGTAATAATCATATAATAATAATCCCCAGACAAACACACCAACTGTATGGCCCTAAAGTAATAATTAGCCAGTTATACAAAAACTAACATAAAATGTTTTATACCTATATGTACATAGATACCTATATATACCTAAACTTCGTGTAATCCAATGTTATAAAAAACAAATATCATCTACTAATTTCCTAAGTATGCTCTTGAGTACTCCACACCCTGGGGAGTCGCAAGGAAAATTATTTCAAGGAAATTAAAAAGCTTTTTCAAAACTTTTATTTAACTTAAAATTCCGCTAACTTGTAAGATGACAAGCCATTTATGTCTGAATGTTGGTAACAAGACGGAAAAGCTTATTTCTGGGTTAAGTAAATGGTTCATAATTAAATTGGAATTATTAATAAGCTGGGTTAATTAACTCCAGGGGAGCTCCCCGCTGTATACTCCGGGCGCAGACCAACAAAGTCACAGATGATTTCTATGGTATCTTGAGACGCCTAAATGTTTAAAGTTACTTTATTTAGGCATAATTTAGTAGTTTAAGGAAGTTAGATGTTGATTACCTGTTACCACAAATTACAAGTTTCAATCAATATACTATATTTATTTTAAGAAATGTATGTTTTGTAAGAAAAGTATTCGTGTACGTTTTTGTGGGTAAACTAACAGATATCAGTCAACCAAGCCTGTTTTTCCATAAATCCCCAACTAAATTATTTACGTCGACTACATTAACGTTTCCCTCGCATATACAGGATGCTCGGTATCCGTGTAAAGGCTCACAATTTAAATCTCCAACTAGGATTAACCACAAAAGCCAGCCTGACATGTAATAGACCAGTTGTACCTCAATGGAGAGTCATGTAATGCAGCTTCAGAACAGGATGCCGGTGAAAAGTAACGCGATGTACAGTCACGTGCATTGATAAGTAAACGTTGACAAATTTGCAAACATGTTCTATGTTAACAGGGACATAACTGAACACTTGCGAGCCTTGGACTTAATAAAAGTATGATGGCGTTTGTACTGTACCTTTAATACTGCTTTGAATTACGTCTCTTTGTAGACCCATGCTTTTCGCAATTTCAATATTTCGTTGTTCCCAGCACATAGCTGTTGAATCTGGTTCTGTGTATCAAATTAATGTATTCGATGATTTTAGCAAACGATGCCACTTCGAGGCTTTGTCGTTCGTTCTCGACCTAATTGCCTGTCGAATTAAACATTTTACTAACTAGGTGTACCTATGTAAACTTTCAGCAAGTAATTCTAAAAATAACGACATTTGTCTTGTTCACACACCACGTCATTGCGTAATTTTATATCTTTCTCGGTTTCATTTATGTGAAGTTTTATATATGTTATATACTTGGATTTGTGTGAGTATCTGATGATGAGATCTATTGCTCAAGTATGACGTAAGTAATTGCGTCAGCACGATTCTCGCTCCGATCGCCACGCGGTGCGGACGTGCAAGACCCAGCTCTCCGTTGATCGGTCCCTTCCCGCCATTCCGCGGCGCTCAGTTTACTGACGTCACAGTCTAGCGTGTTGGCTCCGTGCTACGGTTTCCTAAGTCTTTCTACTCCGTCTGAGTGCTTTCGAAGTGCGATTTCTCTTTGCGACTAAGCCTCTTAGTCTTCAAAGTGCTGTGCTAAGTTGTGTTGTGCTTGTGCTGAGTGCAGTGTTGTGCCCGGCGTAAGTAGTCTGGTTTCAGTGCAAAGGATACTTAACGGTGACAACGAATTTGTACTGAACCAGTCCTTTTTATTTTATTTATTTCTCTTCTCTATTTTATTTATTTTTCTTCTATTTTTCATATTTATTTTTATCATATCTGTGTGTTTTCGTGTGTATCTGTCCTTTCTGTCGGTAAAGGTTGACCCTAACGCGGTCAACTCTTTACCTGCGTACCCTTTTTAGGTTTCTAGGTAGCGGCCTTCGGCGTACTACTGTTAGTTTTAAGTTTTTCCTCCCCAGCCCCCCTACCGCTGGTAGGGAGGTTAGCCGCTACGATTTTGCTAGGTTTTTTTTAGGTACTAGGCATCTTTTATTATACATTTATTAATTAATATTAGTGCCCAACCCTCCCTAATGGATCCGCTAAGCGCTATTAACGCGTTCACCCAGGCGCTTGCTGCGATAGGCGTCTACATCCCGAATGACATCATAACGCAGGCCTTGCAGGCATCAATCGCGTCCCCGGCCCCTCAGGCCTCAACCCCGGCCCCTCAGGCCTCAACCCCGGCCCCTCAGGCCTCCAACGTCGAGACCCCTCAGGTCTACAGCTCTTCCTCGTCTCCCGCCTCGTCCGAGATGGACTGCGAATCGGTCGCATCCTCTCACGCGTCGCGTCGTAAGCGTACCGCTCCCGGGAGCGACTCCGAACCCGCGTCTGACAAGTCGTCAGATGCCGTCACCTTAACCGGCTCTCCTGAGCCCGCCTTTCAACTTGTCGCCAAGCGCTCCAAGAAGCGCTCTAAGAAAGCTTCGGTATCTTCAATACCCGAGCCCTCCCCGGTGTCTTCAACACCAGCCCCCGCGCCGTTAAAATCGCTCGTAGTAACCGCGTCTCCGTCGGTCACATCGAAGCCAGCGACGCGCTGCGCTCCCGTCCCGCCGAAGCCTCAGCTCCCTCCGCCCGTATTCCTGCGTGAAAAAGCGCGCTGGACCGCGGTTTCCAACTTGTGCAAAGTGCACAAAATTAATTACTTAAAAGCCGCCAACGCTGGCGATACAATCAAAATCCAATTAGCGACCGTCGTCGACTTCCGCGAGTTTACCAGGTTACTCGGATTAAACCAAATCGCGTATCACACCTACGCCCTCCCGGAGGAGCGTAAGATCCGCGCAGTACTACGGGGCGTCCCGTTCGAACTCAGCAACGAAGACATTTTCGATGACCTTAAGTCTCAGGGTTTCCCGGTCATAGCAGTGCACAAGATGCACTCCAACCGCGGTAGGCGTTTTCCGTTAGCGCTAGTAATCCTGTCCAATACTCCCGACTCGAAGGAGATTTTCAAAGAGGCTCGCACAATCTGCGGACTCTCGAACATCTCCGTCGAGCGTCCCAACCCCCGTGGTCACCCTGGGCAGTGCCACCGCTGCCAGCTATATGGCCACGCAGCGGCCAACTGTTCAGCTCCCCCCAGGTGCGTTAAGTGCCTGGATCCCCACTTCACTAAGGAGTGCACTCGCACTCCCGAATCCACTTCCCCCCCTGCCTGTGTGCTGTGCGGCCAGTCCGGCCACACAGCAAACTACAGGGGTTGCCCGCGCGCTCCGCGCTCCACCGTCAAGAGGGTCGCGCCTAAACCGGCGCCGCCGCTCACCTCCGCTAACTTCCCGCCGCTGCGCAACCGGGGTCCCCCGGAAGCAAAGCCCGTTCAGCCGACGCCTACTCCGGCTCTGTCTTGGAGGCAGCGTCCGGCCGTCCCGCCTGCACCTTCCCGACCCATCCCAGCTCCCGTAGCTCCCGTAGGGCCGCGTCCCGCGTTGTCATCTTCCCCTCAGTCGTCGTTGGCTGAGGACATGAAGACCGTGTTCGACGTCATCCAAAACGTCGACATTAACGAAATTTCCGTACTCGCACGCAAACTGCGAGCCGCCCGCTCTCCTCAAGAGCGTTTATTCGCGTTAGCCGAGCATCACTCGCTCCTAAGTTCGTTATAAATTCTTTTATTTTTGTATAAATTCGTAAATAAATTAATTTAATGTCTAGACCCGCGAATCCCGCGTCCAGTCGTATTAAACCTAAGGGCTTATCCCTAGTATCTTTTAACGCTCGTAGCCTTAATACCAACCTTCCCGAGATTAAACTGTTCCTTCAGAACAAAGAACCTGACTTATTCCTTCTCCAGGAGACATGGCTTACTCCAAACCGCTCCAGGGGATTCGCTATACCTAAGTACGCGTTTACTCGCAACGATAGGCCCAACTCCGACGGTTACGGCGGCACCGCTATATATTACAAAAGAGGCTTCCATTGCTGTCCTCTCCCTACCCCTCCTCTCCTCAACATGGAGGCCACTGTGTGTAGATTGGCTATGACTGGTCATCCGACCATCATCATAGCTTCAGTCTACATACCTAGTGGTACCAGACCAATCCGCAGCGACTTTGAGGCCATTCTCGCCCTCGGCCATTCAGTCATTATGTTCGGAGACTTTAACTCCAAACATACTGACTGGACGTGCCTATCGACCAACACCAGCGGTATCTCTCTCCTCGACATCACCAACTCCCTTGACTTAGACGTCATATCCCCCATCACTCCCACTCACTATCCCAACAACCCGACCTATTCTCCTGACATCCTCGACTTTGCAATTATCAAGCGAATCAATCTTGATCTCAGGTCTATCGAACCGCTCGATGACCTAGGCTCCGACCATCGCCCCGTCTCCCTCGTGCTAGGCGCGCCTAACGTTAACGTCACACCGCCAAAGACCTTTACCAACTGGAAAGGCTTTAAAAATACGTTAGTTTCAGCCTTAGAGGCACCGAACTCTCCGCTCGCGATTTCGCCCGACCAATTAGACAGCCCGATTAAAATAGATTCGATAGTCGATAATCTCACTGATGCTATCAACTCAGCCATCAGCGACAACGTAATCATTGCTAAGCAAGGCAAACCCGCGCTTCCCTTAGCCGTTAGCAATCTCATTAAAGCTAAGAACGCGGCTCTCCGGAGAGCCAAGAAATATCCCACGCCCGCATATAGAACAGCTGCGAATCAGCTTCAACGTAAAGTTAGGTCTCGCCTCGCGGAACTCCGTGACACTCAGTTTAACGATCTCATGGAGAATATCTCCCCGTCCCACCAAGCGTACTATCGAATGGCCCGAGCTTTACGCGTAGACACCGCCTCTCACGTTCCTCCTCTCACTCGCCCCGACGGCACCATTGCCTTCGAAGTCGAAGAGAAAGCCGAATGCTTCGCCGACAGCATAGCGGCACAATGTTCGCCCAGCACGCAACCCGCGGATCCCTCCCACATCCAGGCGGTGGAGGACGAAGTTCTCCGCAGAGAATCTCTCCCTATCACCGACGACCCCGTCACAGTCTCTAATGATGAAATCTTGCTTCTCATTAGAAAACAAAAGTCCAAAAAGGCTCCGGGTGCGGATGGAATTTCCAACCACGCACTCAAGCACCTGCCACAGCAGGTGCTTACCTTGTTAGCTATCATCTTCAATGCCTGCTTCGACCATAGCTACTTTCCAAAAGCCTGGAAAGAAGCGACAGTCATAGGCATTCCCAAGCCGGGTAAACCTCTGAACATCCCGGCTAATCACAGACCCATCAGCCTCCTCAAGGCAATGTCTAAACTTCTCGAAAGAGTCATACTCTCTCGAATGCGGAACCATCTGTTTCCAACGGATGGCGACCCTCTCATTATTCCCCACCAGTTCGGCTTTCGCGCTAAGCACTCCTGCCCTCAGCAAGTCCATCGAATCGTCGAGTACATTCTCGAAGGATTCTATCCGCATCGTAAAAAATCAATCGCGGTTCTCTTTGACGTAGCCAAGGCTTTCGACAAAGTCTGGCACAGCGGTCTCGTTTTTAAACTCTATAAAATAGGCTTACCGGTTCGCCTAGTCAGATTAATCGCGTCGTTTCTTAAAGACCGTACGTTTCGATTCAAACATGAAGGCACGCTCTCCGCGCCTCGTCCCATAAAGGCTGGAGTCCCGCAAGGCTCAGTCCTCGCCCCTCTGCTGTACACCGTGTACACTAATGACATGCCCATCCCGCCGAAAGGCGTCGAACTCGCCCTCTTTGCAGACGATACCGCCCTTTACACTAAAGGTAAAATAATCCCGTATAACATCACCAGACTCCAAAAGGCCGTAAACGCCCTCGGTGTTTGGTTTCAAAAATGGCGTATCGATGTCAACCCAGAAAAGAGTTCTGCCATTCTATTCGACCACAAACGTCGTAATCGCCGCAACGATCCTCACATTCGAATGTTAGGTATTCCCATCCCCTGGAAGCGCAGTATCAAATACTTAGGCGTCACCTTAGATCAGACGCTTTCTTTTAAGCCACACGTCGATAGAGTAACGAAACTCGCGCGTTTCTACTTAAGCCGCTTAAATAGTATGATAGGTAGAAAAAGTAAAATGTCTTTTAGAAATAAACGTACGCTTTATAAGGTCTGCGTTAGACCCGTCATGTCATATGCTTCGCCAGTCTTTGCCCACGCCAATCCCTCCGTCCTGTATAAGCTGCAGGTAGTTCAAAATCTCTTCTGCCGCAGGGCCACAGACGCACCTTGGTATGTGCGCAACGCGGACCTGCACAGAGATCTTGAACTGCCTACAGTGCAACAGCACTTCAAAACACTCTCAGAATCGTTCTTCAAACGCGCCGAATCCCATCCCAATCATCTTGTTCGAGATTCAGTCTCATATACTGCTCCTGTGTTAGATTCGAAATTCAAAGTCGCTAGGCCGAGAAACGCGCACACGGGCGAACCTTCGCAGTTAACTTTAGCACTCGAGGCCCTTCAGGCCGCAAATCCTAATTCTAACGTATATTCTAATTCTAACGTAAATCCGAATTAATGCAATTTTTATTTTTCATTTTTAATGTTTTTATTTTTACTTTTCATTTTTGAGCACCTTCAGTGCTATGTGAATCTCAGCGGGTGACCCCTTAAGGGCCCCGCTGGCGCGGCCTCTTTCTCCAATTGGCCGTCGTTCAGATGAAGGCTGAGTGGCAAAAATGCACGAGCCGACAGGGGGTTTTTTAGTGGGTATGGTTCTGGTAGGCGTCGGGACGAGTCCCACATAACTCCGATCGCGCGCGCGGAGTATGCGTCAGAGCATTTTTTATGTCCTCCTGCCCTTCCCGTGGAGGGGAACCAAAAAAAAAAAAAAAAAAAAAAAAAAAATTGCGTCAGCAAGTCACCTGTCTTCGGATTTTTCAAATTTAATATAAAAAGTATTTCTTTAGTATAGAATAGATTAATCAAAAACTTACTTATATTTTAATACCAAATTTGTCGTTGCATTGACGTCCAAAAGCTAAAAATAAAATTCCTATTACGTGTTTATGAAGCAGCTCAACATATCGCATCATTTGTTTTTCTAAAGCACGGTGGTACTCAAACGACCTGAGACACATTCCACGTACAATACCATTACAGCAAAAACCTTGCACGGTTTAACACTTGTGCAAACATGTATTTTACCCAAATTGAATGTGAAACCTCACAGTACTGAATTGTAGCCTTGAAACCATTTTTATCACAACAGTACCTAATTTTGTAGAATAAACTGCAGACGTTTTAAATTGAATAAAATACAAAACGAAGAAATGGTTCGTGCGCGCACAAATAAGTGAGAGTTCATTTCTCGGGAGTTAAGATATGAAGCGTTATTATACAATTATGAACATTGTAGGTTTTCCACACTCGACTACTAAATGATAGATATTTGTAGCAGCTACTTTACACCTTTAAATGGAACTATTTTGTAGGAAGACACTTTCCGTACGCGTAACGCGAACAAAAGGTCGTAAGACGTGTCGTGAGTTGCGTCGGTTCAAAGCCAATATTCGGCTTAGCATGATACTGTGAGTAACTCAACAAGGACGGACTGGCAGCAAGGCTCTTTGTCTTTGATCTTTTGTTATCATGTCTTATGTTAGTTTATTTAATAAGAGTGGTTTTAATACCAGATCGCATTACAATTTAATTGATTTTCATCATTCATTTTGTTTATATTTAGCTTTCGGATTTCTAATGGATTCGTTAATGTATGTTAAACTGTAGTTTGTTTATTTATTTACGAATGTGAAACCTGTGCATGTCATGTATGGGTACCTACTAGATAATACCTTGTGACTGTTTACCCCGCTATTGTTTGTGCTACATGTGGCAACTTGTTATTGGCCCTCCTTTGCCTATTTACTTTGTACATAATGAAACCAAGCTGTAAGTTTTCCCAAATACTGTAAATATATAAGTAATAGTTTGCTTTTTCATGTTCATATGTGAATAGACAATGCCGTTTCCCAAGTGAAAGACTACGGCAGAAGTGGGTCATACAGTTAGTTCCGGACCTTAGTAAGGTATAATAGATTTAAATATATACCAAAATAAATTAACACTCAATTCATCCGAAATACGACGTGTAAAATTTTTGGTTACGTCGTAAAATATAACTCGGTTATTTATCACACAGCTTTTTTAGGAACTGTGTGTAGGTATTCGGAAAAATATGTGAAAACAAACGACAAAAATTACATTCGAGAGTTTTAGAGAGACATTAAGTCAAAATGTACTACGTGATCTATTCGCCTAATATTAGGGGCCTATCTAAATAATCGTATAGTCACCCTCTTCACAAAACTATGTTTTAGAGTTAGTCAAAACAACATTAACTGACCTAAATCTAAAGTAACCTAAAGACTTGCTTGTTCTGACACAAAAACAAACAGAAAAACTGCTTCGACTTGCTTGGTCGTCTAGATAACATACCTTCCGCTGACTTGGAAGTCTGCCATGGAACTCCGGTAGGTACGTCGTAGGTTCACCCCTAGCACTACGCCATAGATCGATCGGGCGGCACTGCAAGGACCAGAATGTCTTGACACGCCGCGTTGTACCGCATTGCAAGCTAAAAAAACATTGTTAGTGTCTTGTTAGCCGGACAACTTCAATAACTGATTTTCTAGCTGTATTTCAACGCGCAGTAAGTATTACAATGTACAAGAGTACAATGTTATTGTTTGAATAGCCTTCATCATACAGAGTTTTGGACACGTGTTTCTGTCCGTCATCAGGGCGTGAAAAGCTAAAAAGAATTTGACAAAACATGCCCCTGTTGGTGAGGGTAAACTGTAGATTGGTGGCGAGGTAATCCGCCTCCATTGCTACAATGGATCACATAGCTCAAAATTATTTCTTCCACAAGCTATCTCTTCGACAACGTACAACTTTAATAGCTTTGCACACTTGAAAGCAATACAATTGTTACGTGTGTCTGTGTACTTGCAATGAAAACTAAATAATAATAAACACAAGCTTATTTTATATTATTTAATTTAAAATTATTCAAATAAATCCGTCTATAACTTAACACTTCGTGAAGCACTTAATACAGAGTACAAAGAGTTTCCTTGTTCCTTTGAAAGATGCACTTAAATATACGGAGATTTTTTAAGTTTCCTTTTCTGTCTAGTGTTAATGTTTCTGGAAATATAATGAAACTTTTGGAGCAGGACACTTCTGGGTAAAATATAAAAATAACTGTGAAAGCTCTCCGGGTCCCTTCACGGAACGGGGAAACTTCCTCGTCTGCGTGAAGGGACTGTGAACCCTGGTGTCAATAACGCATGATGAATCGAAGACTTAGTTTTATTATAGAATGTTATCATTTGCGTTGGTAGTTTTATAACTCCATTCCACCTTATAAATACACAAAACATATCTAGTTTTCGGTTTAATAGTCGTTTGACAGTGTTTGCTTGTTATATCGAGATTATAGCACAGTTTTACAAAGTTGACGTACAATATTAGTCAAAAAATATCTCTTATAGTTCTTATTGTTTTTTATTGCAAAAGGATGAGACGTTTGTCTTCTATCTCACCTGATGGAACATGACGATGAAGACGAAGGTGTTACACGTCTATTCGCGAGATACCTATTCACTCGACGCTTGAAAGAACTGGGTGGATGCAGAAAATGAACGCAGGAAGTTCATTCCACACCTTTGCGACCCGCACCAAAAAGGAACTATCGAAGCGTTTGGTTCGGCTTCTTGGGATATCTACTATAAAGGGATGGAAGGCCTGTCTGCGTCTAGTAGTCCGATGTAAGAAGGGTGTGGGTTCAACGTGATCAAAAAGAGCATTCGCGCACTCTCCAAATTAGTTAAATTGTTTTTCATTTGTTCCTGACTCCAATACAGTTCAAAGAAGTGCGGATCAAGTACTACTACTCTGAGAAACCATATAGCATACACCGCGACTGATCTTAAGAATCTTGTTTAAGATACAACCAGAGATTTAACTTTAAAAGGTCAATCACTATCAAACAAGCGAGAAATTTATTTAATAGCCTGGTACAGACATTTATTTATTTATGTTTTGAAAAAAAACATACAGCAACAATATTTCACATAGACATGTTTACGATGAATACTACATTGGCTAAACAGTTTCCAACGTTAACTTTTATACCACAAATACTTATTAATATACTACTTACATATGAAAATATGACAATATTTAAAGAAAATATTATTTGGAATTATAACTGAGCATATAAATAAAATAAATTTATATAAACAAAAAACAAAATACCAGTTTTAAATGGCAAGAATTGTAATAAAACATGTTAGCAAGTTATGGGTGTTTAAGATCTCTTTTCTTCTTTCATAGATGAACTAAAAGCAATTAGTTTACAGTAAAATATGTCAGTACTAAAGGACCTGTGGAAGACTTGTTGATAGTAGAAGCGCTGGGTGGTTATCAGGTCACTAGGCCATCTAAAGCTTATAAAGTAATGATTGCTTCCGTAAACTATTGTCAAAAACAAATAGCAGCATCTATGAATAATAGCTTTGACGAAGATCTAACCCGATTACTGGATGGTAAGGTAGGTTACATAATGACCACATTGCTGCAGCAAACAAAACGTGACGCAGGGGGCGCTTGTCAGTTCCACCGCCTTGACCACACGGTGGAGCCATCGATTGCTGCTAATACGGGGGTCGGATCGTCACACATACTACAATTAAGTTAATGTATCTAGACGTGTTTGCGTGTTGTGAAAACAATTTTAATCGAAAAGGGAAAAGAGTTTTTTGTTGTAATTTTTTTTTACAATATTTTTTTTTTATAAGTACTTATTGATTTTTTTGGGGATCAATGTATAATTGTTCCAAACTTGTAATTTCTGAGAAGATTTGAAGCAATCTGTGTAGGTGTATCATAGTAGGTGTATCATGAGGCTTTTGTGTACGATTTGAAACTACTTGCATTTCTTTGCTACTAAAACTAATGCCTTAAGGTAATAAGAATACAATAAATAGAATACAGTTATTCAAGGTCCGTTCATCTAATAAAAAACTCTAGAATTAACTCAGAAAAACTGCATTTTGGTGTTTTTTGAAGTATTATATTTGCAGAGAACCTTTTTGTACATGAATAATGACAATATAATTATTAGTATTATTATATTGATGGCCTGTTTGGTGTGGAGGTAAGTAGCCTTGCCTTCCATGCCAGAGGTCCCGGGTTCGAGTCCTGGTAGGGGCAGATTATTATTATTATTATTAAGAAAAAAGTAAAACGATGTAGTGTGACGATTTGAAGCTAATCTCTAAGCGAAGGAAATTTAACAAAATCAAAATGTCGACTAGATGTTTAACCTTGATTACCTTATAAATATTTAAATAACTTATCAATTATTTCATCCGCCCGGCTAGATAACTCCTTGAACGAAACAGATTATAAAGGATCAGCAAAACAAGGTGATTCGTTAAGATTAGGATTTAGCAGATTAACATCCAAAATTAAAAGTACTATTGTGGCCAAGATGATACTGAGCACCAATTTATTTTATTTATTTATTATAATTAGGTACAAAAACAGTCTATTGACTACGAAATACAAGAATTTTTAGTCAATACTCCAATATTCACATATGCACACAGCATTCTATAGAGCTTGTTACGAAAAAAATAATAATGATAGGCACACAAACAGTCCTCGTTAGATATTATGACAATTGAAAATGAGCAATTTTTACGATTATAACTATGTAGAACTAAGATATAAATAACATTTTTAAACAACTCAAATTTTCTGCCGGCGGCGACGGGTCCTTGTGGGGACGAAAGTCGCCAATACTTGCCGCTGGAGGCGCTGATAAAATTGGACCCATAACAATCGACGACAAACTGTCAGAATCTATGCCAAGTGTAGTTTACATTTTACATTTATATCGTTGTTTTGTAAAATAATAGAATAATAAATAATAGAAATGGTAACCATCACTTCACCAAAGATGAACTGAGAAATCTGTAAACTAGACATTAACACAATTTAAGTCTTTTTTATTAAATCTTAATCATTTCTACATATACTTATTTAAGATACCTATGAAAAACCACTGATTTAAAATGATTTTGGTCTGACAAATGCAACGTGTTCTGTAATAAGTTTAACGTTTTCTTGCCTACTCAGTTAAATTTTGCGGAAAAAGAGCAGCTTAATCTCGTAATTTAAATAAAAAAATAATTCTTCACGAAGAATTTTAATTATTGTTATGTTAAAAATAAATTCCTGTATTACAGGGCAGGCTCAGAAAAAAAATCTTGCTGTTTCCAATTAAATCTTATTCTTACCTTAAATATTACTAGAATCACAATGCTACCTATGAAAAAGATGAAAAATATATCTAGAATGGATTCCATTTGCTTTTAGTTTATCGTCCTCATACGGTTTGCAGATGTAGTACTTACATAGGTAGGTAACATTCTTCAATCTTGAACTTTCATCGTAAAACCATCCTCGCAGCGCTGCTCGACTGCAGAACGCAAAAATATTCATAGAGCTACATAAATAAGATGGTTATAATGAATTTTTAAAAAAACACCGTTAAAGCGAGTGGTTTCTCATATAACTAAGATATTTGGAATTTAATCGTGACATTTCCTCTTGTATTTGAAAGAGTCAAAGAGCTGATCTGCCTCCGTGACACACGCTTACCACGCTGTCAGTCAAGCAACGACAATGACGCAAATAGTACGTAGCTGTCATTGTCACTAATGAAAATAGATCAATGAATCAGTACATCGGTGTGCTTTTTCAGTACTAGACGCCTTTTGCCCTTTCCCGTAGTCACCGACACACCTCATAATTCTGTGTAAAACGTTTAGGACAACTGTGCACTATGATGCATGCACATGAAAAGCGCAGTTAATTAGATAATTAGTGGCAGTGGCTTGCCCTATGCCTGTCAATGTCACCTGCGTGCTTGTTCTGTCCAACTTAGTGCACTGCAACCCTCGTAGTATCAGTTTTCTTATTTTTAAGTCATTTGCTCCTTACTGTAGCTGAGCTAAGTTTCATTTCCAAATATAAACCTTTCAAATTAGCAATATTGAAACGAATATCTGTGTTTTTTAGTATTTACTCAATTAACTTTGTATTTACTTGTATTTTACTCATTTCGTTGTATACATTCAGCGCGCTTTGATCATTATGTTTAAATTAATGGCGGATCACTGCGCGCTATACTTACGAAATGTCAAGGATGTATAACTTATGTATCAAAACGTACGTTGATACGGAGGCGAATGCCTAGAAAAAACATAGATTCGTTATACATAGAATGTTACGGACACTATTATTTGACGAAAACTAACCAGCTGGCCGATTGGTTGAACGTTTTATGCTTTATTTATAGTGTTTGATTTTATAATGGCGATTGTCCGGGTGCTGCCGCACCACGCTCAGTACATTCGCTCGGCATATCATAAAGAATAACTAACAAATTGCCTATTCCTTGCTTAGTAATTAACTATTCAACATGACAGCTCGCCGGTTAGCTGAACGAAGCCAGTCAGCCAAACTGCTAGTTGAATATCTAGTTGAACCATCCTCCTGCGACATAGTAACACATGCAGCAGCGTGGACCCAGCCACTAGACGCAGGCGTCTGTCAAACGAGATAACAATTGTTTTGGATACGACGGTTGCACTGTTTGTTTCGGTACTGTCCTTGCAGACATCCTTTAGGCTTAGAAAAGTTTATAATGTTACTTTTTAATTCAACTATTGTGAGTATTTTGTTAGTTGGCAGTTAGGCGTTACACGAATATTCGGCCGGCTTTAATCGGTAAATTCGAATATATGTTGATGAACGTTCGAGAAAGTGCCGCCCGGCCGTGCCGTTTCGTTTTTGTGATAAGCAGAATGTGCTTCGCCTGTATCCAGCCCGAGTAGACTATTCGATAAGAAAACAGTGAATCAACGATGCAACTACAAATATTAGCCAATGAGGACACCGTATTAGTAAGAGTTTTCTTATTGTCGGTGACGCTATTGGCTAAAACCTAATCCTGAGACGATACGTCACTGTATTCTTAACGCGAACGAACTATAGTCGAGTATGTGCAGCAATTGCCCCGGCCGGCCTTGTCGTTGACCTAATGCCGAACCGAAAGTGCCTGAATAAGTGAATAGCGCCGACTCAAGGATTACAATTACGCCTGAGTTAAATTGGATCCTTGCAATCCAAAAATATCACAATTCTTGTTTTAGAAGAATTTTAAACCAAAATTACAATTCTTTCAGTTGTTGAAACCCACTGAACCGTGTCGAGAAAGTAGCAGATTTGACTGATGGAACTAATTAATTTAAAATGTAATTCGAATTCGGTTTGCAGGAGAAAACAATTCCAGGAAATGCTTTGTGTAGGTAATTCGATGCGAATACTTCTATAAAGTTTAAATAAAGGCCTTTTCAAAATGTTTTAGACAAGTCATTTTTATTTGTTTTTTTTTTATTGATTCATTAGTTTCTCGTGGTACTAGTACTGTTGGCAGCATTTAGTATAAGTTAAAATCTAAACTAGCAAACGCTTTGTTTCAACCCAATATTTTCAAAGGTTTACTGATTTCAACAGATACTTACATATTTTTGCGAACATATACCAAAACCAAGTCTGCCACCGCAATATCCACTTTCACCACGATATTCAATCATTTTACAAAAAACAAATAACAACTTTTAATTTGCAAAATAACGTTTGACAAAATTATACTGATAAATGTATACCTATTGTTTAATAAACTATTCATTAGACAAAATATTTAGTAGAAAAATGTCATTATGCCAGAACATCATTTCACAAATTGATTATTTTTTTCAATTACAAGCATGCATTTGACGCTCGCTCCGCTACGCTGCGCTGCGCTTGCGTTGTGCCTGGTCACAATACAGGTTCAATTGGGTTAGGTAAGGTTTGTATGTAGTTAATACATGCGCGAGCCGATCGAGCGAAGCGAGCGTGGTGAGGCAGCATTCGTCGAAGCGCCAGGACCAAATTAAGTACCATTTCCAACTTTTCACGAAAAGCGACTTTCAAACAAACATCATGACACGAAGTGTTTTATAATTAATATTTTAACAATTGGAATGGTTCCTAAGTAAAACATTTGCAAAACCTGCATTATGTCAAATGATTATTTGTAAAGTAATATGTTTGCAAGGTGAAAGTTTGTCAAACGACTAGTTTTTCAAACGTTGTTTGTAAAATGATCTTTTGTCATACGATTTTAGTCAAACAATAGTAAACCTTTCACCACATTTAGTAAAAATGCTTTTAAATCTTTACACCTTGTTTAAATCTAATACAAACTGAACGATCAAAAACTTGAGACCCGAAGCTACAGCACAACACGTCGCTGGTTAAACTGCACGCTCAGATTAAACCCCGTCGGTTGTCGTCACAGCCTGAATGCAACGCGCGATGGAATATTCAGGTACACGTCACCAAATCATCTATGCGGGCAGTAGCGGCTCTAATTACTACGTGCCTATAGATTTTCTTTAACTATATCATTCTGATAATCTATTAGTTCCGATATCTGCCACCGCACTGAATAGTTAGTCGGAGTATGGGCGACTACGCGCTACGGTGACTAGTAACGCCACCTGCCGACAGCTACACGCATTCACGTTATGAAGGCTGTGCGCAAAGGATACGCAGACTATAAAGCTGGAAAAAGACTAATGGCCAGTTTACACGCGTTAAGTAGTTAAGTTGGTAACAGAATTTTAGCTAAATTTTAAGTTAAAAATTACGTGTAAACAGTCAGTTAAGTGACAAGTGGTAAGTTAAAATTTAGTACGCAAGTGATAAAGAAGATTAGGATTCGTTCTATTTTTCATATAAGTAGGTGGGCGGGGCTTCTCACCTAACACGTTTGGACGTGATTTTTTAGTTAAGTGCATAAGTTGACAAAGCGGGTGGCGGCAAGAGCTCATATTTATTTCGCATCTCTTTGTTTTCAAAATGTTGGAGTGTAGTTTAGTTTCAACTTTAACATTTGTAAAAGAATATTTAAAATAGGAATGCTTGAGGTAAAACATTTTGAAAAAAAAACATTTTCTTCTAGAGATTTTAATTTACGAAACAAATTCTTCTCTGAATTTGTCTAAAACCCGTTTATCACATATCTAAGTACAGAATTGACGAATTCCTTCCGCTAATTCATCACTGTTTATCTTCATTGAACTTATGAGCTTAACTATTTAATCCGTTTGGACACACAAGTGAAATGTAGTAACTTAAAATTTAGTTTCCAGCTTAACCACTTAATACATGTAAACCGCGCATAAGCGTTTTTGAATAACTAGCTTTTTTTAACGATGTTCAAAGAGAGTTTAAAAGGAAAGAAAAGGGAGTAAATTTTTTTATGCAAAAGCACGCATGCGCTTAACTTCTTAAGTTAAACTCATATAATAGAACGTGATTGTTTTGGGCAAAGAAATCACCAATTAAATTTATTAAAAAGGTAAATATATTTAAAAAATTGTTTCGAACGTCTGAAGAGTTTGGTGCTTGTTTGCTAACGTTTTTTTCATTTATAATCATAATAAAAAAATTTAAGAAAATAATATACAAATTAGCATAAGGGATGTTTGGATAGGTTTCGCTATTATTTTATTTGCGCAACCATTATGATAATGATCATAAATATTTAGGTATTTACTATTCAAAGAGCTTCAAATATAAGAAAAAATAGATTTTTAATACTTACTTCAAATAATATTACTAATAGATTTTCTTTCATCTCTCAGCGTGTATTTCTAAAGCGGATGTGTCAGTAATGCTCCGGATATTGCTTGTTTCATAAAATAGAATGGCTTTTACTACTCAAGTTATTTAGTATATTAAGCTATATTTATATAATTTACTTCGCTTCTTTATGAAGTGACTTCTACACCAATTATATCATTTTCTCCGCAAATCATTAAAGCTGCTAAATAAAACATGTTTTCCAGACAATTGTAACTTGTAAGCGAGTCTGTTAACTTACCGAATATAACAAAAGAGTCATTTAAAAACTGATATTCGGTTTAACTATATATTTAGACCTTTGCTAGGATAGCTAAAATAAATAAATTTGTCTAAATTAAATAAATAATTGTATTTTTTTTACTTTCAGGTAAGCCGAGCTTCGTGCTGTTTGAACATTTGCAGTGCTTCGATATGTGTATGTATCATGGCAGCCTTGACTGCAGGGGCGTCCGTCTCTTCCACGTGAAGGTCGGTACTGGGCAAGTAATGGCCCACCACGCTGCTGCGAGTTGGCTAACTTTACACTTATCATAAAAATATTTTTTAAGGTTTCCTTATGATTGTTTATACAGCGTACCTATACAAATCTTTAAAAGTTTTACAATGCACAATCAAATTACTTGAACCTCAACCATCAAGACCAAGAAGTCTTCAATAATCTTAAGAATATTTTCTCTCGTACAGACAGAATTTTAAATTTAGATTTAGTTAACGTAAAGAGAAATTTAGGAATAAATAGCAAGGGGTATCATCAATATTCAAGTGTTGGTTTACAGAGTAAGGTTCTTGCTGACAATATCGGTCGTATTTGGTTTACAGGCCCTAGAGGCTTGGATTTGCAGAACGCATCTGAACCATGAATTCATTGAACAGCTCAGTCACGCCGGTGCTTTAAACTACCCTCGAATTCCCGATGTAATAATTAAAACCTGTTAGATAAAACAACCGAGTAGCGTTATTGGATGTGGCCCTGCCCGGAAATCCGGGATTAAATCCTGGTCGGGGCATTAATTTTTTTGATGTACACAGATATGCTTGTTCTGGGTTCCCTCCCAGTTTGCTCTGTCGTTAACATAATACAAGCTCTGCTTACTTTGGGCTATATAGTTAGAGTGTTTGAGTGTTTATAACACATAAAGAAAAATTTTTATGAAAAAATATTTAAAACCTAAGACACAAATATCTCTTTTAACCTAAATGAAAAAAATGTTGAAAGGGTTATTCCACACAAACAAGTAAACTCAATTAAGCGCAGGTTATTGCGGCGTTACTAAGACTGTGTATTTCTTGCGTCAGTCATTCATTTTTCTCAAACTCGTGGTCGTAAATTGTCACGGACTCGTCAAGCTGATGTCGGAATACTAATGAACGGGCCATTTGACAGCCAATGATAATAAAGTTATCCGACGCGTAATTAACTGTAGTTAATGGCCGATACACTCATAGATACATCGGTTCATGTCTAAAGCGTGTAGCGTTCGAATATGGTTGAGGAGGGCGATGGCTGGATCCCGCGTTAACTCGTGAACGGGTGCCGTTTGAGGGTGTTCGTCTTTTGGATAGTTGGAGGGGAAGGAGACATGTCGAGCTAACAGAGGCAGGCAAGAATTATTTGTGTACACAAAGTATGGCACCTGTGAAGTTTCTTGCTATTTCTTCTTCACGAAGGTTTTTTTGAACTGGTGGTAGAGTCATGCTTTATTTGACGTCAATAAGAACAAGTAATTCTCAATGTCGAGAAATAAATATTTAAATTTGAATTTGACGAGTGTGGAGATTGAATAAGTCATGCAGAATATTCCGTTAAAAGCAATTCAATCACCAAATCAATTATAAAACCAGTATTCCTCTTTCAAATTATTATCCTTCCTTAACCCGTTTATTTTATTAGAAAACTGGCCTATTGCCGAGGTTCACTGAATTCTCTTTATGAGGCAGAATCCAATGCAAAAATGCGGCTGATGGTTCTTGTTTGAACGAAGTATTTCTGTACAGGGATTATTGCGTCCTACAAATCTGCTCAACGACATTTGAAAGCACCCAATAAAATCGTCCCGATAATTTTAAAATTCACTACATCATGTTTGCTGAAGAGCGCTTCCAACTTATTCGAGCCGGCAAAAATCCAGTTCGGCAGTATTTGTTGAACGACACGGCCAGCCTGAAGCAACTTCTACACTTATAGCATTTTATTCGGCTAGTGCCGATTGGGTTGTCCGTGAGGGGGTAATATTGGTCGTTAAACCCCGACTGGCTTAAGCCGGGCGGCTTTTTTCCTTAAAGTTCATCTAAATATATTTGATTTTACCGACAAGATATTTTTTAGACAAGTTTCTTTGTGGAAGACATTTACCCAATAGTAGTACCCAATAATAGTGTCGTAATAAAACAATATAAAACAAATATAAAAATAATAAAACAAAGAATGGATTCGAGAACACTGCTATTCACCATTCAAGATGCGTTAAAGATAGTTTAGCAAATAATACAACATACAGCAAAATGCATATAACTGCAGACTTAGCCCGAGCGACAGAAACTCAAGGCACAAGACAAGAAATCGTCAAGTCCAAGTCTTGGAATGTCTTAAGTAGTAAAAGGGGTCGACCATTCGCCTTAATCTCCCATTTACGATATCTTGGCGTGATATAAATAGAATGTGATTATATAGGTAAAATTGTGATATAGTACGTGACATAAGTCTTGTCTTGGCACGCCAAGCTACGATACAGTAGCTCTGAGCTCAACCAGCACGCACCCTTCGTCTATCTATAAATTGTACTTAAAAGCTCTTAATACTTTTTGTAGGTCAAATATGCAGCTTTCCAAAAACACTCTTATTACTATTATTTAATTTAATCTTAATAACCTAGAATTAAATCTTAACTTGTTAGTTCGCAAACGTTTTTATACAAAAACCCTAAAACGAACTTAGTGATCAGCATGAATAAAACAACAAATGCGCTGAGTCAGTGTTCTTGCATTGTTCAATCAATCTAAGTCAGCCTTGATGGTTTCACCTGAAATAGATCCATAATGTTTCAACGAACATGCCATGTGCTGCAGGAAGGACTCAAACCAGACGTTTCACAATCTGACTAGTAACTTTTACAAGTTGGTACGGTCACGGAAATTCAAAAGAACGTTGGATTTTTTTTTTTTTTGCTGCCGAGGCACCCTCGCGGGAGGGAGGTGGAAGATGCGTCATGCATACCCGCCCGCAGGTAAATTCCTCTGCGGGGGGGTTATGTAAGACTCACCAGAATGGCACCTACCCACTAAAAACCACCTGTTGGCTGTAGTTATTACCGTTAGCCTTCATCGGAAGCGACACCCGTCGGGAAGTTGGGCGCGCTGGCAAAGACCCGCTAGCGGGTCTTCCACCTGTAGTGAAAGTTGCACTGAAGGTGCTCAAAGGGACATGAGTTGGTGGCCGTTCTGGGCAGCCTCCGGTGAAGCCGGGGCTGGGCAGAGGTCGGCTGAAGCATGATTTAGGGATCAATTCATTTAAATGAACCTACAATGAATTGAGAAGGGAACTATGCTCCGCCAGAGCTAGCAAACGCTCTGTCGGAGTACGTGAAGCCCTAAGTTTACGGGCTAAGACTGCGATTTCACTAACATCGACATTTTTTATAGCGTCGCAGACGATACGCATATCGTCTGCTACGGAGGATTGAGGAGTGGGTTTGTATGGGCGAGGAGCCGGGATGGGATTCGATGCGGGGCGCTGCCTCCAGTTTTCTGGGGCAGGCCTGGACTGTGTAGGCTTTGCAGCCGGAGGAACCCGGCTACGCAGCGGCGGAAAGTTTTCTTGAGAAAGGCGCGGCGCCTGTTTGGGTGCCGCCCTCTTGGAATTGGAGCGCATACAACGGGGTGCACGAGGGCAGCCCCTGTAATTTGCGGTGTGGCCGGACTGGCCACAAAGCACGCAATCGGGAGGAGAGGGAGTTTCAGGAGTGCGATTGCACTCCTTAGTGAAGTGAGGGGCCAGGCACTTGACGCACCTGGGCGGTGCGCGGCAGTTGGCCGCCGCGTGCCCGTACAACTGGCACCGATGGCACTGGCCGGGATGACCGCGGCGATGAGGCGCCTCGAATGAGATCCCAGAGAGGCCGCAAATAGAGCTAACCCCTTTCAGGATCTCTCTGGACTTGGGGACGTTGGCTAGAATCACCAAAGCGAGAGGGTGTTGCCTCCCGTACTTGCTGTGCATTTTATGCACCGCGAGTGCCGGGAAGCCTTGGGACTGCAGATCCTCCAGGATAGCCTCGTTCGATAATTCGAACGGGACTCCCCTGAGTACCGCTCTGATCTTACGCTCTTCTGACAGAGCATAAGTGTGATAAGCATATTGCTTATCGGTGAGGAGCTTAGTCAAAGCTCGGAAATCGTCTATCGACGAGACAGTGATTTTAATAGATTCACCCGAGTTTACCGCTCGGGTGTAATGGATCTTGTGCTCATTGCACAATGTCGAGACCTCAGTTCATTTATCCTTTTCCCGAAGGAAAACGGGTGGTGGGACCTTGGCCTTGACAGAAGTTGGGGCCAGAGCGGGTGTTGAAGACACCGGGGCAGCTGGCGTTGAAGACGCCGCAGGGGGTGTAGGGACGGGCGTCGAGGGCGCCGGGTCTTGTTTCGAGCGCTTCTTAGAGCGCTTCTTAACAAGGGTGAAAGAGGGAGGCTCAGGGCCAGTTGGGGTGGCGTCCGAGGAAGACTCAGTCGCGGGTGCGCGCTTGCGGCGCAGAGGGGCGTCTACTTCGCACTCCATGTCACTGGAGGAAGGGGACGCGGGAGGGCCTAAGACCTGAGGGGTCTGGGGAACTGGGGTGGCCTGAGGGGCCATTGTGGACATTAATGTCATGAGATGAGGGATAAGGGAATCTAAGAAACGGTACTTATCAGCATTTAAAGACATGCCTTCAGTACTTTCAATTAACTTCTTCCTAAACTCGACAAAGCTTAGGGAAGCCATTGCGGAGGGGTTGGGGAGGGACAATATATGAACCTAACAACGATGACTAACTTCCTAAAACCACCCTACACGCAGTAGGGCGGTTGAGAACGACGCGGATAACTTACTCGAACACGGCACTTGAAGTCCTGGAACGACGAATTCCCGTCGACGAAGCTCACGTTTCACGAAGTACGGTTAACAAGCCACTGATCGCCGTGAAAACGGCGTTAGAAACTTATTAGAAGTACGGTTAACGAGCCACTGTCCGCCGTGAAAACGGCGTTAGAAACTTATTACAGGCCTTACAGGTATCTATTGCGTCCCCGGCCCCTCAGGCCTCAACCCCGGCCCCTCAGGCCTCTAATGTCCAGACCCCTCAGGTCTATAGCTCTCCCGCGTCTCCCGTTCCATCCGATATGGACTGCGCGTCGGTCTCATCCTCGCGCTCATCTCGCAGGAAGCGTACCGCTCCCGGGAGCGATCCAGACTCCGCCGCGTCCGAAGCTTCGTCGGTCGCCGCCACCCTAACCGGTTTTCCTGAGCCCGCGTTTCAGTTAGTTGCCAAACGCTCTAAGAAGCGTTCGAAAAAAGCCGCGGTGTCTTCAACACCTGAGCCAACCCCGGTGTCTTCAACACCAGCCCCCGCGCCGTTAAAATCGCTCGAAGTAACCGCGTCTCCGTCGGTCACATCGAAGCCAGCGACGCGCTGCGCTCCCGTCCCGCCGAAGCCTCAGCTCCCTCCGCCCGTCTTCCTGCGAGAAAAAGCGCGCTGGACCGCGGTTTCAAACTTGTGCAAAGTGCACAAAATTAATTACTTAAAAGCCGCCAACGCTGGCGATACAATCAAGATTCAAGTAGCGACCGTCGACGACTTCCGCGCGTTTACCAGGTTACTCGGATTAAACCAAATCGCGTATCACACCTACGCCCTCCCGGAGGAGCGTAAGATCCGCGCAGTACTACGGGGCGTCCCGTTCGAACTCAGCAACGAAGATAGTCTCGAGGACCTTAAGTCCCAGGGTTTCCCGGTCACAGCAGTGCACAAGATGCACTCCAACCGCGGTAGGCGTTTTCCTTTAGCTTTAGTAATCCTTTCAAATACTCCCAACTCGAGGGAGATCTTTAGAGAGGCTCGCACAATTTGCGGACTCTCAAATATCTCCGTCGAGCGTCCCAACCCCCGTGGTCACCCTGGGCAGTGCCACCGCTGCCAGCTCTATGGCCACGCAGCGGCTAACTGTTCAGCTCCCCCCAGGTGCGTAAAGTGCCTGGATCCTCACTTCACTAAGGAGTGCACTCGCACTCCCGAATCCAGTTCCCCCCCTGCCTGTGTGCTGTGCGGCCAGTCCGGCCACACAGCTAACTACAGGGGCTGCCCGCGCGCTCCGCGCTCCACCACCAAGAGGGTCGCGCCTAAACCGGCGCCGCCGCTCACTCACGCTAACTTCCCGCCGCTGCGCAACCGGGGTCCCCCGGAAGCAAAGCCCGCTCAGCCGACGCCTACTCCGGCTCTGTCTTGGAGGCAGCGTCCGGCCGTTCCGCCTGCACCTTCCCGACCCATCCCAGCTCCCGTAGCTTCCGTAGGGCCGCGTCCTTCTCCGTCATCCGCACCTCAGTCGTCGTTGGCTGAGGACATGAAGACCGTGTTCTACGTTATTCAAAACGTCGCTATTAACGAAATTTCCGTGCTCGCACGCAAACTGCGAGCCGCCCGCTCTCCTCAAGAGCGTTTATTTGCTTTAGCCGAGCATCACTCGCTCCTAAGTTCGTTGTAAATTCTTTTATAAATTCGTAAATAATAAATTATAATGTCTAGACCCGCGAATCCCGCGTCCAGTCGTATTAAACCCAAGGGCTTATCCCTAGTATCTTTTAACGCTCGTAGCCTTAACACCAACCTTCCCGAGATTAAACTGTTCCTTCAGAACAAAGAACCTGACTTATTCCTTCTCCAGGAGACATGGCTTACTCCAAACCGCTCCAGGGGATTCGCTATACCTAAGTACGCGTTTATTCGTAACGATAGGCCCAACTCCGACGGTTTCGGCGGCACCGCTATATATTACAAAAGAGGCTTCCACTGCTCTCCTCTCCCTACTCCTCCTCTCCTCAACATGGAAGCCACTGTGTGTAGATTGGCTATGACTGGTCATCCGACCATCATCATAGCTTCAATCTACATACCTAGTGGTACCAGACCAATCCGCAGCGACTTTGAGGCCATTCTCGCCCTCGGCCATTCAGTCATTATGTTCGGAGACTTTAACTCCAAACATACTGACTGGACGTGCCTATCGACTAACACCAGCGGTATCGCTCTCCTCGACATCACTAACTCCCTTGACCTAGACGTCATATCCCCCATCACTCCCACTCACTATCCCAACAACCCGTCCTACTCTCCTGACATCCTCGACTTTGCAATTATCAAGCGAATCAATCTTGATCTAAGGTCTATCGAACCGCTCGATGACCTAGGCTCCGACCATCGCCCCGTTTCCCTCGTGCTAGGACCGCCGAACGATAACGCCTCATCTCCTAAGACCTTTACCAACTGGAAAGGTTTTAAAAATACGTTAGTTTCAGCCTTAGAGGCTCCGAACTCTCCACTCGCGATCTCTCCCGAACAATTAGATAGCCCGGATAAAATCGATTCATTAGTAAATTCTCTCACTGATGCTATCAACTCAGCCATCAGTGACAACGAAAAGGTTGCTAAGCAAGGCAAACCCACGCTTCCCTTAGCCGTTAGCAATCTTATTAAAGCTAAAAACGCGGCTCTCCGGAGAGCCAAGAAATATCCCACGCCCGCCTATAGAACAGCTGCGAATCAGCTTCAACGTAAAGTTAGGTCTTGCCTCGCGGAACTCCGAGACGCTCAGATGAACGATCTCATGGCGAATATCTCTCCGTCCCACCAAGCGTACTATAGCATGGCCCGAGCCTTACGCGTAGACACCGTCTCTCACGTTCCTCCTCTCACTCGTCCCGATGGCACTACTGCCTTCGAAGTCGAAGAGAAAGCCGAATGCTTCGCCGACAGCATTGCCGCACAATGCTCGCCCAGCACGCAACCTGCTTATCCCTCACACATCCAGGCGGTGGAGGACGAAGTCCTTCGCAGAGACTCTCTCCCCATCACCGCCGACCCTGTCACAGTCTCTAATGACGAAATCTTGCTTCTCATTAGAAATCAAAAGTCCAAAAAGGCTCCGGGTGCGGATGGAATTTCCAACCACGCACTTAAGCACCTACCTCAACAGATGCTTACCTTGTTAGCTATCATTTTCAATGCCTGCTTCGACCATAGCTACTTTCCAAAAGCTTGGAAAGAAGCGACAGTCATAGGCATTCCCAAGCCGGGCAAACCTCTGAACGTCCCGGCTAATCACAGACCCATCAGCCTCCTCAAGGCAATGTCTAAACTTCTCGAGAGAGTCATACTCTCTCGAATGCGGAACCATCTGTTTCCAACGGATGGCGATCCTCTCATTATTCCCCATCAGTTCGGCTTTCGCGCTAAACACTCCTGCCCTCAGCAAGTCCACCGAATTGTCGAGTATATACTTGACGGTTTCTATCCGCGTCGTTATAAAACAGTCGCGGTTTTCTTTGACGTAGCCAAGGCTTTCGATAAAGTCTGGCACAGCGGTCTCGTTTATAAACTCTACAAGATAGGCTTACCGGATCGCCTAGTCAGGTTAATAGCGTCGTTTCTCAAAGACCGTACGTTTCGATTTAAACACGAAGGCACGCTTTCTGCACCTCGTCCCATAAAGGCTGGAGTCCCTCAAGGCTCAGTCCTCGCCCCTCTGCTGTACACCGTGTACACCAACGACATTCCCATCCCACCGAAAGGCGTCGAACTCGCCCTCTTTGCCGACGACACCGCACTCTATACCAAAGGCCACAGTGTTCCGCACCTTGTAACCAGACTCCAAAAGGCCATAAACGCCCTTGGTGTATGGTTTCAAAAATGGCGCATCGATGTGAACCCTGAAAAGAGTTCTGCAATACGCTTAGACCACAAACGCCGTCGTCCCGCTGGCGATCCCCACGTTCGAATGTTAGGCATTCCCATCCCCTGGAAGCGCAGTACTAAATACTTAGGCTTTACGTTAGATCCGACGCTTTCTTTCAAGCCACACGCCGATAAAGTAACGAAACTCGCCCGTCACTACTTAGGCCGCCTAAATAGCATGTTAGGTAGAAAAAGTAAAATGTCTTTCGCATCGATGTGAACCCTGAAAAGAGTTCTGCGATGCGCTTCGACCACAAACGCCGTCGTCCCGATGGCGATCCCCACGTTCGAATGTTAGGCATTCCCATCCTAATCACATTGGTCGTCACATGGCGTCACATTAGATCCGACGCTTTCTTTCAAGCCACACGTCGAAAGAGTTTCGAAACTCGCTCGTCACTATTTAGTCCGCCTAAATAGCATGTTAGGTAGAAAAAGTAAAATGTCCTTCAGAAACAAACGTACACTTTACAAGGTCTGCGTTAGACCCGTCATGACGTATGCCTCGCCAATCTTTGCCCACGCCAAACCCTCCCTCCTGCACAAACTGCAGGTAGTTCAAAACCTCTTTTGCCGCCGGGCCACAAACGCACCGTGGTACGTGCGTAACGCGGACTTGCATAGAGATCTTGAACTGCCTACAGTACAACAATATCTCAAAACACTCTCTGAAGCGTTCTTCAAACGCTCCGAAACCCATCCCAATCCTCTAGTTCGTGATTCTGTCTCATATACTACTCCTGTGTTAGACTCGAAGTTCAAAGTCGCTAGGCCTAGAAATGCGCAAGCGTACTCATCCACCAGACTGTCACGCGATCTCGAGGCCCTTCTGGCCGCAAATTCTAATTCTAACGTAAATTCTAATCCTAACGTAAATCCTAATTCTAACGTAAATGCGAGTTAATTCAATTTTATTTTGCAATTTTTTAATTTTTGTTTTAATTTTTGATTTCATTTTGAGCACCTTCAGTGCTACGTATTCACCTTCGGTGCTTTGAGCACCTTCAGTGCTATGTAATCCCAGCGGGTGACCCCTTCTGGGCCCCGCTAGCGCGGCCTCTTTCTCCGATTGGCCGTCGCTCAGATGAAGGCTGAGTGGCAAAAATGCACGAGCCGACAGGGGGTTTTTAGTGGGTATGGTCCTGGTAGGCGTCGGGACGAGTCCCACATAACTTTGGAATCGCGCCAGAGTATGCGTCAGGGCATTTTTATCCTCCTGCCCTTCCCGCGGAGGGGAACAAAAAAAAAAAAAAAAGGGCTCTATTAGTCAATGGTTCTGGGTTTATTCGCAAGAATTCTACTTTATCCCCACCACCCCTACTGCACTACAGGTACCTTGTTTTACACAAAACGGGCTTGTGGCGTCCATAGTAGTATCTCTGCTTCAAACAGCGGGGGTTCCAGGTTCCAGTCCTGGTGGGGGCAGTCAATTTTGTGATGAAAACAGATGTTTGTCCTAATACAAGCTCGGCTAACTTTAGGGCCATACATTTAGTATGTTTGTCTGGGGATTTCTTTATTATTATTATTATTTGTTAAAATATGAGAAAGAAACGACTAATTCGTTAATTTTGCCACATTATGAAATCAAACCTCTAAAAGTACCATATTTTGTTGCAATTAAAATCTACGATAAAAA
Organism: Marasmarcha lunaedactyla; assembly: GCA_923062675.1. NCBI lineage: Eukaryota > Metazoa > Arthropoda > Insecta > Lepidoptera > Pterophoridae > Marasmarcha > Marasmarcha lunaedactyla. Next base: position 1,957,902 of record OV281341.1, read on the forward strand.
CATTCGTTTTAAATTTGACATACAAAATATGTCAAATTTAAATAACCAATAACCCATTATATTAATAACCCGTTGTTGCAAATAAACCTAGCCATTTTGTAAATTGCCAGCTAACCCGTAGATTACATTATGCATTCGAATTGTTTGAACATTGTAACCAGCGGAATTATTCAAATGTCTTTCAATTTCTGTGACGTGGAATTGCACGACAATATAAACTAGACATGATCTGAATGCAAATTATTGTAGGTAAATCGCTAGTGATTATAAAATAGAGATATTTCCTGTTTATTAGCTTTGCAATTAAATAAACACTCCCGCCATGCGTTCGCATGTTAGTGATGTCTAAAGTGTGTGTGAACGACCCATGCCTGATGAGCACGTGGCACCGGCGCTGCACTGCTGCCGCTCCCTGTGCTTTGTTTGAGAAAAGCGATCGTCCGTGCACAGGACGACTACACGTTAGAGACTTTAGAAAAATCTACATTTTAGAGATCTTAGAACAATCTACATGTTAGAGGCCTTAGAACAATCTACATGTTAAATATCTTAGAACAATCTACATGTTTTATTTTGTGGTAAAGTGGAGATAAAATCGTAATTGTAAGGACAGGAAATGAGGAATAACAGTTAAGTTACATTTTTACCACACCGTAGGTAAAATGAATGATATATCAATATTTAATTGTCTTACAAAGTACATATTCTTCTCTTATTTTGCAGTTAGTCGATCAAAACACTGAAAATTATACTGTTTATTTTCATCTCGTTCGGCAGGCATGCATCTTTTTTCCCATGCATGACTACATGAAAAATTGAGGTAAACATACATGATTGGTTCCAAATACATCTTCAAAGTTAATATGTACATGTAAGGTCGCCAGTCAAAGTGGCACCCACAGCCGGGAAGGTCTCAATAGCTTCATGGTAATTAGATAATTCCCTGGACTCGGGATGGCACAAGTTTTCTCATAATACATTTAACAGGGTAATGGTCAGGCTTTTTGATAAAAATGACACATCTGAATGCTTAGTTGTAAATCATGTCCAATACAAAGGGCGGGTGCGATTTTATTGCATTCTCTTTTTAATTTTTATACGTAAGCGAGGCTAATATCTATATTATTTTTACCATGTGCCAACTGCATTTACTTGGCAATTGTGCCCGTAATTGCGGCTAACACCGGTTCAATACCGAGTTAAACTACACCAACTCCAAAAACAATAACAATAAACTATGTTAGAAAATTCAAACGTTAAACTTTACTGCGACATCGCCATCTTTAAAGACCAGACTGTGCATTGCAGTAGATCCCACATCACTCTCATCGATAAAACAAACGACACTTTTTTGCTCATAGATATTGCTAAACCAAAGACAAACAATCTGTAAAATACAATAGCTACAAATATTTCAAAATACACAGAATAAAAAAATGGAAAATAACTCATATATGGCACCCGCACAAAGTAACTAGAGTCCCCGTTGTCACTCTGCTACTGCCGTGAACCCAAAACTGATAAAAACTTAATTTCTACCAGCAAACACATATCAAATGCTTCAAAAACGTATGCAAATTAATTTGATTTTTTTTTCTAACATTTTATAGTATCCAACCGGATTTTTGCCCTGTACATACTCCTCAAGAAAATTAGCAGTCAAAGACACTTGGTTTAAGGGCCTCTAATCCTCGTGCAGGGGGCATTTAGTGCCTCCGCGCCTAACAAACATCGCAAGAACCCGCACCTTTGACGAACCACAGTATACAAATTATGGCAATAGGAGCACTGCAGGCAGGTTTTAGTAAATAAGTATATTTATTGGTATCAACTGAGCATATAGTATTATTCTTATTTTATATAGCCCTTAGAACAGATTGTTACATAATCTAGTTTTGGCGTTACTAATGTATCATACCACTTACATACTTTCATGTTGCTTTGATAAATTATGGCATGAATTATTTTAATTATTTATATTAATTATTTATATTATTATTTTAATTACAACTTAGTTGTAAATCTATATATGTTTAGGTGGTATTGTTTATAAAAATAAAGTATGGCAGAAATTCATAGATTTAAGTCTTACTCAAAATAACAGTACCATCGAATAAAAGTACCGATTTTATCTTTTTAACCGACTTCAAAAATAAAGGTCGTGGTAAGTTCGAAAATTTTTTATGTTCACAAATTTAATTGTTAATTGGTTTTTTGGGGTCTCTGCCAGACGGAAGGTTGTCATGGTTGGATCAATTCGCACAGAGCTTGGCTTAACTGTGCTGACATTTGGGACCTTGTTAAAATACTAAAAGTCCCCATCGAACACGTCCATCAAACCAAAGTCTATCAAAAATATCAGATTTTTAATTTTTATGGTAAACTGCGAAACATTCTCTACACAACTTGCAAAAATAAGTTTTTTGGATATAGCCTGAAAAAGAATCAAACGTGTGCGTATTTGACGACACTTGAATATCTTGGAATAACTTTAAATAGAGGATTAGTCACGGATATCCTTGTTGATTGTAATTACCAAATTAAAATTTTGCGACAAAGGGACACTAACGTTTTAATTTTTAAAGCATTGCAATCCTTTTTCCTCGATGCCGTGAGCCTTGAAGTTTCTAATAAAATATCTTTCGTCTTCTTTACAAAATCGCAAATCTCGGAGCTTCAGTTTCTGAGCAAAACATGCAGAAACATGTATTTATATACAATTTTATGATCAACAACTTTCTTCTACCCACTGAGCTTTTTACAACATATGGGATTGATGGGGATTGTTAGTATTTTATTTGATACTTGCGACCCGCCCCGGCTTCGAGCAGGTCTATGTCCCTGCATTTTAAATCTGTAATACCTTCGAAAATATTCATTTAAATTGCACGCTGTAAAGGGCTATATTGATCTATATTACATGCACAATGTATTTAAGGTACTTAATTGGTCGGGGGAAATTAAGCTGCATTGCTTAAAATCGCTTCGTAGATAAGCCATTATTTCTCGTAAAAAGTAAAGGATAAAAAATGGTTATTGTGGGTTATCCCTAAGAGATAGACATATACCGTCGCAAACAATTTTATAGACCTTTTTAAGGTGTACAATACTGTAGTACATTATTTTGATCTATCTCGTACGGTTCAGCCAGCGGTTGCAATGTAAACGCAAAAAAATATGTTTATTTATGACATCATATTAGGAACCTCTAAAACAATCAGTGTTTCTCTGCTATATTATGCATGTATTATACATATAAACCTTCCTCTTGAATCACTCTATCTAAAAACACCGCATCAAAATCCGTTGCGTGGTTTGAAAGATCTAAGCATACATAGGGATTAAGGACAGACAGACAGCGGGAAGCGACTTTGTTTTATACTATGTAGTGATAATGCCCAAAGGTCTGTATCATAACTCAGCTCTAAGTGAATAATACTTGTAGAAGTTGAAACTTCTCTTTTGGACTGACTACCAGTGGTTGCCAATAGGTGGAAAATATTTAAGTTACCTTTTTAAACATAATTTAACACATTTAGGAGGTCATTAAGATTAAACCAAAATAAAAATATTATTATAATACTAACAATGTAACACTAATATCTTTTCCGGTATTAGACTAATTTTTGAATACTTATTATTTTTTTGACTTCGAGATCATTTATAATAAGTTATTATAAGCAGTTATTGTTAATAACTTTCAAACGTAATGTTCGTAAACGTCACTGTCATCAACATTTTTGACGTTGACTTCTGAATTTCAATTTTCTGAAGAAAACTGTTTTTTGTTGTGATTTTGTAATTGTGTAATGTACTACTGAACCAGGAAGACTAACACCCTGTACACGGCATTAAAAGTCTATGATTTAAATATCAACTTATAATCTGTTCCAACAGATTCTTTCGCTGCGTCAGTTATCAAACTGTCAGCTTAAAAAAAAGTGTTATAACTTGGAGTAGAAAGTCTAATTTAATTTGATTTTATGATAACTCTCTAAATGGAGTTTTCTGTGAATCTATATTATCAACTTTTTTTCACAAATAAACAAAAATTACTCGTGTATGCAACAGTTGTATTTGTCGTATTTAATCCACCGGATCGAAATAGATACGAATTCTTAAGCATTGTATAGAGATACGATACCACAAACAGATACACACTTCATACTTATAACAACTCCCTTTTTTGTCGTTGGTTTAATATACTAATACTAATGTAATACGGCGAATGGCAAAACAAGTTTCTACATTCACTACTTAATGTTAAAATATTTCATCCGCTTCTTAAAGTGTCTTTCATGTCGGGACATTTACTAAAAAATTATTTGTTCTCACAAATTGAAATCCACCGACTTCCCACCGAAGAAGCCTCTCCATTCAATCAGCTCTTAAATATCAAACCGCATCAGTATCGGCGCACTCGTGTTCCCGTACTGAAACGACGCCACAGAGAGACAAACAGACACAATAGACACAGACTTATAACACCCCTCTTTTTTGCGTCGGCCGTTAAAAACCAACAAAACATACTCCAGGTATTCTCCACATTTTCGACAGCACGGCCTCCCGGTGAGATTTTTACTGCGCACTCTAATTAATTACGCTCTTTGAAAAAATACCCTTTCATACTTGTTCAAATGAAAATTTCCGTTACATTTAGTAAAAACAAGCGGTTATAAAACGCTTTATCTGCAGTAAAAAATGCTTCAGTTATTTTGTGATATGATAAATTTGTTTAATAAAAACTTGACAGGCGCTTGTCTCGCATCTCACCTGGTGGAACGTAAGGGCTGTGGCCCGTATTCACAAATATCACTTAAGTGCGCACACCACCTTGAATGTGGGAAAGAGCAAGACAAAAAGATCTTTATTATAAAGGGTATAAGACGAGGATGTGCCACAGCCGTTTAAGACGCACCTAGTCACCGCACGTGTCATCTTGAGAATGTATTTTTCTGGATATACAGAAGCACAGAGCTTTTCTGCGACGCTGACCAAGTATAGCCAAAAAAATGTTAATTCGACTGCAAAGAGGATTAAATTCTAGAGGATATTCCTATCCGAGGGAATATATTACATGTTACATATTTTGGTAATAGTGATCGCACACCCTACGAGTAGTATCCTCTGTAAACTGAAGGCCTTGTTACTGTACGTGGAAGGCGTACAACATGGACATTGGAAATGGCTTCAGCGCTTGCTTTGGCTTGCGGAGACTTTAAGGCCGATTTACTTTGAAACAGTAGCTGATGCCATGTCACTGGCTTCCCTCGCTGGACTGACTTGGGCACTGGCCCGCGCTGTTCACACGCGTCCAGTGGATATCGGTAAATCATTTGGGTGAATACACACTCACGAAAATGAGCCTCTCGCGTGCGTGAAAAGTCGGAGAGAATTAAAGACATTGTGAATGATGTTAGGCTCTAACCGTTCCTTCCAAAGAAAACATTCTAGTGCTGCTAGGCTACATATTTTTTGTCGTTCCATAATTCATGTCCAAAAATATTCTTAGATTTCTAGTGGATTAAAAATGTAAATACATTTACATCGGACAATATGAGAGTCAAAGTGCATCGATCATCTTTCATCAAATTAATGAATCAATTAATCTCAGGTCATATTCTGTATCACCTCTCTTAGAAAATACACATATTGTTTGCATTTCCATAGGAAAGGAAAAATCTTGCGGAAAAAAATGCTTACAAACCGGCATTATTTATTTATTACAAACGGTAAATACAACGTCACAAAATCCATTAAACCACTGTATACGGCGGTTGCGAATTCGGGGGTTCTCGACAGCAAAAAGGTTTTCATTTATAAGCAGGTACATCGCCTGCGACTTGTTCACATATTGTAACTATTGGCTAATAACAAAATTGAGACTTTCCGCTTGTCGTTCTAAGATCAGTTTCAGCAAAAGTCAATCTGAGGGGCTGCGTTATTACATTAACTTGTAAATATTGCGCTGTAATTATTATTGCAAGCTTTATAATTCACAAATTACTGCTTAGTCGACACATAAATGCTCTTTTCAATATAGTTGTTGGTAAGTTAACTGGATTACAGAGATCGCCCGACAAATACTATTCATTTCTGTACTATACTCGTATTACCTAATCAAAGTAATCAATGCGACTCAGTTTTTTCTTTATATGTCTGTGTCGGTACATTTCTTCAGTACATAACTGTTCATAAATCAGCCCAAAACTTCTTGTGCCATTTCTGTTTAAACCACGAAAAATTATATCTAATAATGACTTGTAAGTAAGTACATATTTAATGCAATTGTTCGGTTTAGCTAGAAGTGAATTGGTAGTTTCATGAAAAAGCCAAACCAGCATGGTATATATAAAAATGTTGAAAGCATTCAAACGTAGCTTGCTAGATCAGTGCTTGTAACATGTTTCCCACTCAATTCACATGAACAACTCTTTACGTTGAGCCTAAAACCCTGCTCGCTCGAATATTCAACTAACCCTGCCTACAAAATACAAAGGAACCAAATTAGAAAACGTATTCAAAATATCTACAACGCCATCTAGTGATATATTTGTTAAAGTCTCATGCACTAGACTGGTTGTCGCAATCTCACTGTCATGAGAACTTTACTCATAGAGTTACAAAACAGTTCCAGTTTATTTTCACAGATGGCGTTATATTCATTGTAGTTTTATGTGGAAACAAACCAATTTTAACATACTTATACATATCTGTCTAGTTAGAGCTTAGGGTAATTGTATAGTATATCTTATATAGTATATATAGGGGATCCTTATTATCCTATAGTAGTATAGTATACATAATTCATATCTGCTAAATTTTTATAAAATATTATCCATACGTAAAACAATGCTTCGCGAAGGGGTTGTTTTAAAAATAACAATAATAAATAAAACAAGATTAACAACAATTCATTTTTTTTAATTTGAAACTGACTTATAAATATTTTCAATTTGAAGTAAGCGATATAGAGAGAAGTAAAAAAATACTAGGGTTTTTTAAATTATTCTTCCCCCTTGACCAGATTTAATAGTGTTCGATTAAAGAATCGTTTATGTAGTGGTCAAGAAAAATAAATACTTAAAATTATTCGTATGAGAAAATAGAACAAGGGCTATGAAATGTTAATTTCTCAAAACTAGTATACCTAACTAAAACCAATATAATAATATATCGGTTTATATTGGTTTATACAATAAAACGAAAACAGTGTTAGATACATCCCTGGAATCCCCCACGTTCCGTCGGGAAACCATAGCGGGGAATGTTAATTAATTCTTTAGCTAGACAGAGCGTTTGAAAGAAACAAATTAAAATAAAACATAAGATAATAATTAAAGACAGGGAGATAATATCTAATAAATAATTAATGTTTTTCTTTAAGTCAGCCATTATCATAAGTTAACCTTTTGTCTACCCATTAGGTAATCTACATATTAACTACTATTCCCAAATTAGATAAATTACTTTTTACTTACCAACCTTCCTACGATTTAAAACACTCGAACAAATCACAAAATGGGAAAATATTTTGTGATTTCTCTGCCTGTGACAATAATACTTAATTTAATTTTATTTCTACGTGTAAACAAACAAATGCCATTTGTATACCTGAGTACGTTCTTAAATAATGTGATTAATTAATCATTACCTTTAACTCTCAACTGAACATTTTTCAATAATAAAATACACACCAAAATATGAAAAACATTTTAACCTAGCTTCTTAATACGGGTGAATAAATTCATCCGTTAAAGCCTGGTTCACGGCGATGTCGGCAGAGGGCGTGGCGAAGTGACGTCGTCGCTGACGTCACCGCGAAGCCTCCCACCTACTTAGGCCTGAGGAGGCGCTGGTGCGAGTACCCAGCCGTGCCGAGTTATAGCGGCTTTTAGTACGTTGTCAAACTCTATGTTGTATTGTTAGATATTTCTAGGACTATGACGTTGATGCTATTAATTAATTTAACAGAATATTACATCATAAAGTAGGTACCCTTAATAAACATATATTAACAAACATACGTTTTGAAACTTCGCATCCACGACGCAAAAGAGGATGCTCCTATATGTTGACCTGATGTCTATCCATGTACATTAGTAGCGTTGCGTCCTTTAGTGTATAATTAAATATTGAATACGTTGTAATCCATTTAATAAACAAATGATTTGTTTAATTGTTTTACTAGCTGCCCTTTTGTTCTGTAAAACTAGCTCTTGTCGGCGACTTCGTTTGAACCTAGTCAGACGTACGTAGATACCTAATTAAATTACCAGTGTACACTTAAGTTTAATGAAAACTTATATGGGTAATGGGCTGGTGTACGTCTTTACCAAATAACCTTTTATCTATCATTGTGCCCTGTATCGTGAATTCAATTCCTTGTTTAAAGTTTGAGGATATGACAGTTAATACACTTTTACACTACAACCAATGGTGGATTTCGATAAAGTCGGTATACAATTGGGTATTTTTATATTTACTAGTAAGTGAAATCCTGGGCGAAGCCGCGAGTAAACAGCGGGTATTTATTAAATTATCGCCGCCCCGCATCACACCGTAGCCGAGCCCCAGCAAACGTTATTCACGGCATATTTTTTGTGGCCCGTGAATCGCTCGTCGTGGACTGTGTAAGCGGCAGCGCTATTATTTGTTCGCATCAAAACTTTCTGAACGTGGCTTACGATTCACGAGGAAGTTTGTTAGACTTTGCCGTGTAATTGAGACGAAATGGATTCTAGTTTTTAGTATGGGATTGCGGAAAATTAGTTTGGACATTTGGTACATCGAGTTGCTCAATTTGAGCGTGTACTTGTATAACTTAAGTAATTGGATTTTTAACATAGTTTCATTTTCTTTGAATATTTTATAAAACAAACTTCTATATGGCCGCCTACGCAAAAACATTGTAAGTTCGGTCGGCGGTCGTTTGCAGAAAATGTCAAACTAGTTGTCTTGAGTTTCGTAGCGCCATCGTAGTGAGCTGTAGTATGTAGTAGATATGAGTTACAACGTTGAACTAAGTATATGTTCCTTATAAATTATTATACACTCAAACTCAATTATATACTGAGAACGTCTAAACTTAAAGTTCCAAACTAACAACCTAACTTTCCTAACCTCTCAACTACACGAAGACAAGGCATCGCTACTATCAGCTATCACCGATGATCCCTCTCATTAGCCACGTGAAGAAGCCAGCTCATTAGCCAGGTGGCGGGTGCAGCTCAGCAATCGATTAAGTCCCAAGCGGAGGACTCAAGAGCGAGGCTCCCGAAGCGAGGCGCGCGTGCGCGGCCAGTGACGTCACGCCGAGCGCGGCCCGGCAGTGAGCCGCGAGATCTCGCACGCCGCGACAACTAATTCAAATACCCTTTAAAAATACCATAAATCTGACCCCAAATATTAGCAATCTTAACGAGAATATCTGTTTCGAAACTTAGCCATTCAACGTACGCCAGACACCGTTGATGGTAACTCCTTGAATGTGAAATGTGAAGGAACAAACGACCGAAGCGACGTTGTTTATAACTTAAGTATAATAGTAGTGTAGAATAGTAGCTTGTAGAGGCACATCTTTAGTCGTAGTTAAATATTAACCTTTTGACAGTAGTTCGGGATGTTTTAGTTAAAAAAGGATTAGAGTTTGTCAAGTTCGCGTGTGCCAACTTTAGTTCAAGTAGTAAAAAGTTTTGGTAAACATACAGTTTAATAGTATCTTATATTTATTTATAATTTAAACGGTAAAGTTTGGCTTTTCCTTGACATTCAATTATCTACGTAGAGTTTCTCACATTTTTCTCTTCAATGTTGATACTCTAAAACTTTCGAAACATTGTAAGGTACAAAAAGCTTAAGCCACCAAGCACTACGTTTTGACATTGCAGTTTTATCACAAATATATAAAGAAGCGAATCACTATATATTATAAAAATACAGGGACTAACATTCCCAAAACAAAATAAGCCATTCTCAAATAGATTAATTTAACCAACTTAATTATAAAAGCCAACTTATACTGACACACAAAACATAGCTCTTTTAATTTTCAGTTCCATTTTGTACCTAAATTATTCGTCATCTTTGTTAAAATATAATAGTTTGCGTGCAATATACACTGTGGACATACAGGTGAGCAAGTTAGAAAGTTTGTGGGGCAATTTAATATTTCAGCCTTTGAATAATTTGGGCCGTGGTGTGCGCGAGCCATGAACCTGCTGAAAAGCATGCTCTCATAGTCACGTGTTTTGCTCTGACCAGAGACGAAATAAAATTTGGTACTTATCAAAATTTGAATAGTTTTCAAGTTCCTGAAGCCTTGCCTCGTACTCCAGATTTCTCCGACAAACACTGGTGTGATGAACGATGATGATGGCTGTTTCTATCAAAGTTTGCTTATTCTGGTTCTCTCAAGACGATTTATGCTCACCTTAAGAGAAGCTATCCTCATTTTGTAGCAATACAAATGTACTTTATTTGTTTGATGATTGTAATAGTATTCTTTTGCATACGTTAAATGATATTAAGATTAATTACTTATTTCGACATTTAAACCGAAAGTAAATGACACTCCAACCCCAACCATAATTGTCACTTGATGGATTTGAAATACGAGCATATTGCCGTTAATTCTTGATAATTTAATTAGAATTTACTGATGCGGTACCTCAAATACCTTGATTTAAATTTAATATCATATAACAATCCACAGCAATACACATAACCTAGCTTTAAATATTCGTTTGCAAACTGAAAACCGACTAGCATCAAACCTTTTGTACAAGACTTACAACAAAGACCCTATACTTGTTCCCTTACAAACTATGTCTAGTTATGTTGGTGTATAAAAAAAGGTGTTTCAAACAAAGATATCTTGTGTTAGTTCGGCACCCGGCCCTCGGCTGGCCCGGAACAAACGCCACCCACACCGACCTCCTGTCAATCACTGTGGAACTTTCTACACATCCATTGTTATTAAACACGTTTATTTGGCAAATTCTTATCAAGCTTGCGACGAGGTAACTAAGCGCGTTGATTTTGTTTGCAATCGTCAACGAAACAGCCAACTCAGTGCATAGTTTAGCTACATTATGCATATACCTTCAGATTTGATACACAAATACCATGCCTGGTTACCCAGCGTATCCTAATAGATGGCGTTGCGTTACTTGTTCGAAGTAAATAATAATTCTTATTACCAAAACTAACTTTTATTTTGATCTATTTTTTTGGGTCTATTTTCAAAGCCACTGAAATAATATCTTTCCAATACCTACTTGACATCCACAAAGACATGCCACCCCTCAGATCAAATAGCCAGCAGATTGATTCGGCGAGTGTTCTCAAACTGCTGCGTTATTCATGTCTTAACAGCATCATTAGCATAAAGCTGTGGAGGAGCTCGCGTTCATTTCATATTCATATTACTTATTTCGAAGCCTAAAATTAAGCCATTTTAGAATTTCAGAGAATTTACATTTAAGATATTTTAAATGATTATATTTTAAGTGATTTAGAATAAAATATTGAACAAAAATCTTCGTTGTGTGTGGCCCGAACACGACGTACGTAGATCAGTGTGTACGATGTATTGAATCGCCACGCTCTCGTCGGTTCCCCTGTACCAGCTCTGGTATCATTCTAGCTAGGTAAAGGACACCATTGCCCCCGAATTAGACAAATTATAAAAAAATTATTAACTCACCGGCACAGAAACTTGGCCAGTTATACATTTTGCTATTTTTGACGTATTTTCGATCGTTTCAAAATATTAAACATTAAGGGTGGTAAGAATTATTATTATGACGTGATTAAAGAGAGATTTAATGATTTTCGACACTAAAAGTCCTTATTATAAATTTTTTTCTTTAACAACACATAACTCATTTCACGTATAGTTATTGTTTCAACTTTTTTTTTACGTTTTAATAACGTGTACAGCCTCCTCTCGCTCTGATGACTGCCTCCATTCGATCAGGCATGCTTTCAATGACATTTCGAATGCCAACTTTTGGAATGGTCTCCCAAGCGACTATCGCAGGAGCTCGGTAAGGGTTTGTGGTGGGTTAGGACTGGACTTAATTTTCCTTTTCAGCGTGTCCCAAATGTGTTCTATTGGATTTAAGTCTGGGCTGTAAGCTGGCCATCGCAATCTTTGAATGCCCACGGTATCAAGATACTCTTCAACACATCTGGCGACGTGAGGCCGTGCATTGTCATGCATTAACAAAAAATCCTCGGACCCTACAAACCCAGAATAGGGGACAACATGATCCTGGAGGATATCTTCGATGTAGCGATCTGCGTTTAGCCTGTTTTCAATGATCACCAACTCTGTACGTGCTTCCAAACTTATACCTGCCTATACCATTATTGAGCCACATCGAAAACTAACAGTTTGAATAACCAAACGCAATTAGTGTATAAAATTGTATTGGCGCATCTGCGTCCACAATGAAGATGTAATGTATAGTGTAATTTTGTATTTTTATCATATTGTTTGTATAGTTTCAATTATTTAGTGTGTGTACTATGGGACTGACATGTTTCTAAAGAAAAAGTCCCTTTTTTTTCTTCAAAGATAATTAAAAAAAAAAACAGTTTGAATAGTGGTAATGGGCAAATACCGTTCCCCTCGCCTTCTCCACACTCTGTCACGCCCATCTGGAACTCGTAAGGCTATGCGGCTCTCATCTGTGAAGAGTACCTTTGCCCACTGCTCATGTGTCCAGCTGACATGGTCTCGAGCGAATTGAAGTCGAGCTACTCGATGCTGTCTGAGGAGTTCTGGTACCCGTGCTGGTCGCAAGCAAATTTGCTTTCATTATATGTCTCCTAATTGTTCTCTCGCTCACATTTACACCACGCACCATTTGGAGATGCTGACGTACCTCAACAGCGGTCCGATGACGGTTCCTGAATATCTCCAAACGGATAAAGTGGTCATCCCATTCTGTAGTGCATCGTCGACCTCCACTGCCTGGTCTCCTCGAGTAGCTCCCCGTTTCCCGGTATCGTTTCAAGGCATACTGCATAGAAGAACGCGGAACATGAAGCACAACAGCCACCTCACGTTGGGTCAACCCCTGCCCGATAAGAACTACTGCTTGTGCAACTTGCTCTGGTGTTAATGGGATTTTAAATTGTTAAAAACCACGTTGAACGTCTAGTCAAAATCACGAATCTTCAAAAACTGATAATTCGACAGCTTAAATACTGAAAAAACAAAAATTAAAAATTTCTTGTAATACTTTTTGACTAAATTAAAAAAAAAGCTCTTTTTAACTAAGATTTTTAATTTATTACCCTACCCTCATAAAAAACTTTTGTAAAAAACACTGAGAATCGTTATAATCGCGATGTGAGAGCTTGGCCAAGATTCCGTGCCGCTGAGTGTAGATTCGCTAAACAAAATCATATATTTAATAGGCGTCTTAAGTAATTAATAGATATCTCTGCGTTCGGCCGAATTTAAGTTCAAGTTACAATCTTTTTACTTAAAATAAATTTGTATATGAAATATATTATCGAACTTAAAATTAAACCTTGAATTGCAATAACCTGTAATGGTAAGGAATCGAAATCAGCTTACTTGCAAAATGTAACACTTAATGTAGTAGGTATACATATGCGAGCTCTATAAAATCGTTTTCTGTCTCTGGTCTTGTTGATACAGACGTATTATAAAGCAGAATAAAGCTAGATTTTGGTGGAATTATAAGGTAGTGAAACTGCGTCGAGTGAAACGCGAACATTCTCGAGGACGTCTCTATCCAATTTCGTTTCAATCCTGAAGGCGAGTTGCAGCCGCCATCTACGCGTGAGCATACATTTATTGTTACAGGGTGTTCTTTATTTTATTTACTTTACTTAATATTTAACTCGAACTCAAATTGATATGCTAAGGAACTAAGTAAAAATGTGATGTTACAGTTTACGGAGACTTTCATTGAACTTTGTTATCAAATCATGTTTACACAAATTTAGTAAAAGTATATATAAAAATACTTTCTACTTAAATGTTAGAGATTCATCTGTTTGCTTTTTTATCTTCGACGGCAGTTTTATCGGAATCAAGAGCCCAAAACGGTTGCATAACTGAAGTTTTGGCAAAAGAGTATCAACATTTTGAGCGGTATCTTTGTGCAGCCCAATTTTGTTAGTTTGCCTACTGCAACGTAGGGCAAAAATGTTATTTTTGTTTATCAGGTGTAAAAAAAATAAATAAATAAATAAAAAAATTAAAAAATTAAAAATAAATAAAAATTAAAAAAAAAACTGTCAGGACATTTGAAACTGTCTGTCACGCTTCAAAGTACACATCCAGGTTTCCACTTAAGTCTCCTATGAATGAAACTATATTTATATTAATAACCTGTGACCTAGAAGTAAGCTTCATACTAAATGAACGCGATGACCTTTACAGTATCACTTTACAGAAATTTTACAGATTCATAGTAATACATCGTATTTGAATAATTAGATGGATTACATATTTCCTAACATCGTTCATAATAAGCACATTAATTAATTACAAAATATCATTACATAAAAAATAACTTTTTCAGCAAATTTCACAAAGGCTGGCACCCTGTATAAGCGAATACATGCGTAAATATGGCACGAGGCGCTGCTGCCATGCCAACTCGTCCTTGCCACTTACCGCTTCAACTTGTCATCTCGTAGCTTTAGGCAGAAAGTGCTGGATTCGTTTTAAGTTTTTGATATAGCTGCATGAATAAATATATTATAGTACAAAGCTGCCTAGAGCTGATTTCGCACCCTTATAATGAGATAGGTTATAATTGCAGCTCAAGTTTTAATTTTAAACTCGATGATGTTCACATTAAATAACTTATCCAAACATATTCCTCATTCTTAATTTCACGACGGATAAAATTACATCAAATGGTAATAAAAACGACAGAAAAAAGATTAATTTTGCAACAATTTATATAATTTAGCAATTTAATAAATAAAACATATTCTTAGCTACTTAAGTAAACATGTTTCTTCGCATTCTTCCATAACCATATTACATTAAAATAGCACTCCACATCCAAGACTACATAAAAAAAAAAACATAATAAACCTGAAAAGCATATTTATAGAGAACAGTTTCCTGCACCCGGGGCTAACTCGTGTTCTCCATTACTTCCCGAGTTAACTGCTCACAAGTATTGCGCCACACATTAACAGTTAATGGAAAACTGTGGTTCAACCGCTAAATAATAACTTCTGGTTAGGACGAAAGTTCACCGCAGTAGGGAGCCAAATTCTACCATATAAGTTATATCGCTTTAGAACACTTATTCACAATGCTTCTACGCATTCTTTTTATTATTAAGTTAGTTTTTATTATTAGGTTACGTTCGAAATAATCTAAAGACAATGGTGCGAATGCTAAATATTACATTATGTCCAACGAAACCGAATTCCATAAACGACCTAAAAATTTCTGAAAATATTAATATTCAAGTTCCAGCCGTCCTATGTTTAGGTACAACGAACAGCTTAGCTTACCGAATCGGTTTAAAATCTTCCAAAAAGATAACTTATAATAAAAATAACCTAAAAATGTGAACCCCCAATATAAAACCTCGGGATATGAAAGTTATCATTACCACTAAACAAAATCCACGTAAATGGAATCCCAGCAAAGGGTTTTTAGTATAGCTTCTGCCAAATTTTGTAAAATGTAAAAAACCAGTCAAAGAACTTTCTCTTTCTCAGTTTCAATCAAAAACTACTAAAAATCCAACTTCTTCCCTCACCGTGCATATTGTTACAAATTCGATTACCGAGATAGGATCTGGCAGCATAAAAGGCAGACGTGGGTTTCGCCAGACCCCGACATAAAGTGCTGCTCGTAAACCTGCGGGACGCGGGGTCTATACACTATATTCACTTTAACACTCGTAAGACTACGGGGTTCACTGAACTGTATCATAACTGAGCTGAAAAATTCGGGTTCAATGAACTTTATTCACTTATAATATGTAAAAAATGTGGACAGTCCTTGAAAATTACACTGAATCAATTAAAAACGTATTTGCTACAACCGCAATTTTTAGCACGACAACTATTCCACATCAACATTACTTATTGGTTGTGCAATGTGCATGTATGAAATGGTGCTTATTTTTATTTCATTAATATAATTTAAACTGTTTAAATACAATATTATGATTTTAAAGCATGTAGCTACTAGTATTTATTTATTTACTGGTATACCTCAGCAAAAGCTAAATATGTAGGATTAAAAACGTATCAAACAATAGTCATTTCTTAAATTACAGATCTAATATCTGACAATAGAGTAATTTTCTCATAAATGAAAGAACCAACACATTTTAAATGTGTTTCTGAAACCAGCGCTTCAAGTGTGTAAATTAGGACCCCAGTGAATAATCAGAAACGCGAAATAGAAGTGCTAAATAGTACAAAAAGTGACTTATCGATAGAGATTTGAGAAATAGTGTGTATATTTAGTTTAAGGACTTTGATTGGATATTAATTGATTTCTGCGCCTTTGTGCCAAATAACAGAAGCTACAAAAATAACTTGAAAGTGTAACGTGAAAACAAATCAGAATAAACTTGAATAAATAAATTGTAATCGTACAATTCAAGACTATATAAAAATAAGATTAAGAGTGAATACGCATGGAATATCAAGCGTGACTAATTGTAGTGAAGTGAATAAGAGTGACTTAGAGTTGCGGAGTGAATGTCTATGGGAGGGGAGTGAGTGGGAGGCGCGCCCTGGGCGGCGGCGGCTCGCGGCGCGCCGGCGGCGATGCCATGGGGCAGGACTGGTGCTTCCGCCGGAAACGGAAGCGAAGCAGCCAGGATGACCATCTGCATCAAGCCCGGTAAATCCAGAATTACATATTGATAATTATTTGTAACTTTTCATCTGGCAAGATTTATCCCTTTTTTGCCAAAAAGTTGTAAAACAGTTATAATAGTTCTATCTCATTCAAATCCAATTATTATAAGTAAAGCAATCCAAGCGTTATATGACATTTACGTTTATTATTAGTCTGTAGTACTACAGGAACTAAAATTAATTATTTTGATAAGCCTTTGAGTAGATATTATATTTTGTACAAGCTGATTTTATATATTTGAAATACCTACAAATATTATTGCAAAAATACACGAATCTTCCTGTAAAGATTTCATCAGCTTAAAACGTCAAGATTTTTAACTACGGTAAATTTAAATACTCTTGAAGTCAAAGTTTCATTAAATTTAATAACGCATTTCATACCACAATTCCCCTGACATCATTCAAAAACATACCCCGTTTAAGAACTATCATAAACCACATAGGCATATCCATTCCCCGTGCTATCATCAGCCTGTGACAAAGGACCATAATTGCAATCCGCAGAGATCACTGCATCGTGTCAAACCGCCAAGTACATAGTTACAAGTTGACTGCTCGTCGGTGCAATGTGATTAGCAGTCGAGTCGGCTCGGTTAGCTGCAGGACTGCGGTATACAGGCGTTGTTATGTCGTATTGTGAGCTAATGTGGCTGGGACGTGTGTTGGGGTTTATGTTTGAGCTTGTATGCGGCTCATCGGCCCTGGCTGACAAGTTCAAATTCAAATATTTATTTCTCAACATTGACAATTGCTAGTTCTTGTTGAGGTTATATAAAACATGTATCTACCACCAGTTCGGAAAGTCCTTCGTGAAGAACTGGCCAGAAACTCACGGGTGTAATTTTTTTCATTTTATAATTCTTAATACTGTAAAAAATAATTCTTACCTACATTTGTTAGCTCGGCAAGTCTACGTACGCACGTCCGCGAAGAGCACTCATTCACGGGCTAAACGCCATCCAGCCATCGCCTTCCTCGACCGTATTAGAGTGAAGTGAGCGAACCATCACTCGACGCCACCGAAACAGGACGTACCAGGATGCTTAATGCAACCTATCGATGTTTCGTGTCCATCCTTATAGCTATTAAAAGCAACATTACTCAGAAATAGTTGAATAGTAATTGATAAATCAAAACATGTCTTTCAATGGTTTTAATTATCTCCGCTCCGCTTCATTAGATGCACATCCCTATCGTTTCTAAGAGAATCTACATAGTAGCGCTCCAAAGATCTATGTCAAGGAATACTTACAACCGTACCTGTCGGGAATCGAATTCCGCCTCGCAATATTGTACGAGAGATTGCGAGCGCTAGGACCCGTTCACAATAACAGTTCTTGATAAAAATGGGTGCGCTTTTGACTCATGGTCTAACTAGAACACTTTAATTCAATAATGCTCAATAACTATGATAAACAAATCATTTTAATTTCAATGATCACTGTTTTATGATTGAATGTCTCGCTTATTGTATTTACTTTACTACTTTTTATGTGCTTAGTGATAACAATCGAAGATCGCATATTCTATTCTGTATGTCACAAAGGTATTTTAGTTTTTCTAAAAAGAATGTATAATACCTAGTAAATTATCAAATATCATAATAGAAACGTTGCGAAAATTTAAAAGTCGCCAGCTTCATTGCCGAATAACTTGTAAACCCACTCATTTTAACCGCCAGAAGTTTGAACTTAGAATCTTAACATCGTCTTCTATCATATTAAAAAAAACACTGCCTCACAACCACCAATATGGACGCGTCACACGCACCACGCCAAGCATGGAGCGCGCAGAGCAGGCGGGGATAAAATCGTGTCTTCATTAAATCAGCACGGGCGGGTGTCGCGAGCTGCGCTCCAGATTAAAGGCTTCTTCCTCCGAGACATCGCGTGGGGCGCAGTAGGCCAGCCTTGAGCTTTGATGTCTCGTGTTTGTCTCTAATTACCGCGGCCGATTTGATGAGAGGCCTTATTTATAATAGTCATTAGATTAAGGCTTATTACAAATGTTTTCTTTGTTTAATATTACAGGTAATTCTTTTAATATCATCCAATATCTCTAAACATATTCTAATAAGGGAAGTGAGCGACCCGTCACAATGTCCGTTCTTCTTTTGTAGCAACGCTTACCCTATAGTACCTGCCTACCTACTGACTTTTCGGGGTCGTGGGTCTTCTAACCGCTGCACATTTTATTTTCAGCGCTACATTAATTTTATTTTACACAATCGCGGGATCCAGCCGTCGCCCTCTTCAACTATATTAGAGGGAAGTGAGCGACCTGTCACCCGACGCTACCATAAGAAGACGTACTTTAGTGACAATGACGCTTTAGATATTCATCGGGACGAAGAACTGAACGAACAAACTGACACATTAGACATGTTTTATTACAAAATACTAGAAGAAGCCTGTACATGAAGGGATTATACCCAAGGGCTTTTATCGTCCAAATAACCGAATAGTTTAAAATAAGCTTGAGCACACAGTTCATTTACACAACTTGCACAAATACATTTTAGATCCATCCTGGAATTTAACAAGAGGCAGAAGCAACCTGATAGGTTTGTAGTTTTGGCTACCCAAGTTAGTAGGCCTGATCGTAGTAACCTTAAATCCAGGTCGCTTTGAGTCTAGGCCTCGTCGGCCTGTACGGAAGTCTGTATATTTAATTTATTTTGTTAGTGAATCAAAATCCATATAAAGGCAGTATGCTATACCATGACATAGCAGCGGACAGCACAGGAGGCGCGCGTGAGTGCTCGTCTACATTCACAGTAATTGCGTCTTGGTGGCCACTCTTCATCAATTTCCTCTGGGCGGCCACCAGCGGCGGCTGCGCTAGTCATTAAGGCGCGTCCAGCTCGTACGCCGTAGAGAGGAAATTACGATCGGAGCGTCCCATTGTGCTCGGACATGTACGTATATACCACGTGGAGAATATTACAATTATTGCGTCTCGCGCAGCGCCACGACATTTATAATCTTAGTCTCTATGTATACAAAAGGAGTCTGAATAACGAAATTAATGTATCAACAAACAGTACTTCCCCCTAAACAGATCTGTCTCGTTGAAAAAAAAAGGTACTTATATCTTTTCTTTTTCAATAGTTGCACATCAAATGAGACATAAATTGATAAAATTGTTGAATCTAGCAATCATAACTCATCAATAATTTAAGTTTTTTTTTTAATTAAAAGTTTATTTATGGGCCTTTTAGCCTTTTAAATTTCACCGGACTTTCTGGCTTAGCGCTGACGGCGCTTAGCTGGAACTTAAACTACTCCTACATACGATATGCCTGACGGCATCTGAGGGGGCACGGACCTCGGCTTAGCACGTCATATATTGAAACTACCGCTGGTTCGGAAGGGTCATCTACTGCCAAAGAACCAGCAAGAAACTCAGTAAGAATGCGTACGCCGCGTCAGCCTGGCCCACCGGTGGGTTAACATTTTAAGAACTTACTGAGTAACTTGTGGGGATTGTAACCACAGATTAATAACTGTGAGTTGAGGACATTTTCTCAAAAAATCTAGAAAGAAAGAAAAAATTCGCTGAACATGGTCAAAATATATAATGATCTTAAGTAATTTGGAAGTACAGTCATATAAAACCTTAACAGGCGTGCAAATATTTATAATAATTATCTAGTAATGTAACAATTTATTAGATTAGTCGAATTCAAAAGATTAGCTAACTACATAATTCATTTACTAGTCTGGATACAAGAAAAATAATACAAATTAGATGTCCTGATTATTGAATATTAAATGTCCCTAATATAAATAATTGTCATAAGCAAAAGAATCAATAAAAAAAATCATTCAATTACATTAAATCATTTTAATTACTATATATTTAATTTATTAATATCTATATTTACATTCAATCTGGATACAGAAAAATAATAATTCTGTTTCCTTTAGTATACTTATATGTCCGTATAGAATAAAACTATAAAATGTCAATAACATGATTACGGGGTTCTCAAAAATTCATTTGTGCAATAGTAATTTTTTCATGGTAGAAAACTATGCGATCTTTTTTTAAATAAATGTAATGGCAATGTTTTCAAGTTATTTGGTAATTTATTAAAAATACGGATTGTCATACAGAAAAAATTCGTAGATATACAAGTAAATATGCTGGTATATATGTATAGAGTTCCCTTCTATACCGGCTTCCCCTTTTCTTTGATTTAACAGTTGGTATGCTTGTATGAGAAGCCATATAATATTTTAGATTGTTTAATACCTACTCTACAGCTTTCACAGCTCACAGTATTTTTCCAAGGTAACACTCATTGTATAGGCGGTACTCCAGCACCATCTGTGGGGTAATGAGATATACACAACGGCGCGGTGGCTACACAATACAACGCGTAGAATCCTGCATTGTTGCATCATGTACCTTGTGCGGTGGGGAACAATTCAATGTACCTACCCACCCAGTTATAATGTACAACATTACAAAATGCATGAGAGTTGCTACCATATACCAGGTACCATATTTAGCTTAAATGTACTTACAGTTTCTTCTCACTATCCGCTTTCGCATATTCGTTCATTTGGCATTTACCGTTTCAAAGAACTAATGAAATATATAGCTGCCGCCAAATATCTCGCTAATAATATCGTCAAGGACGGCCAGTTAAGTCGCTCATATAATTTGTAGATTTCACGCTGAAAATTAGATATGAAGACAACAGACCCATAAAAAAATTAACCGTGGAAATGACGCGTATTTTTAGACAAAGGTTACTCAGGCTGGCAAACGAATGGAACGACAGTGGAAGAACCATTGGGCACGTTCAATGACGCGTCAACAGCATCATAAATACATTATCGAAGTGACGTTTGTTATCAAAGAAATATTTTCCTGAATGTGTTATCGCAAAGCGTGCCAATTCGCGATCTACTTCGGCGCGGCTGCACCGTTGTGCCACAGTGGTTATATCAGCGGTTGTGTAACGTGGTGACGTGGCCCTCAATCAGACTGGCTTACGATCTGTGCTGTGTGACGTCACTGGTCAAGTTCGTCGCGTGCTGCGCCAGAAGCCGGTCTGCTTGCGGAGAGGTGAGCGTGAGCGCGGTGCGATCTATGACGATCGGCAGTACTCTCAGATGTGCTTCTGTAATATGGCGTCGTTACTTAGTTGAGGAAACGTTTGTTACTATCTAATAGTAATGATTTCATATGTAATTAGAAGAGCATTCTTTGCGAATTACTGCAATAACGGTACAAAACCTGAATATTACTTCCACGCATATATTTAACAATCCATGAATATATCGAAAGGTTTACAAATCTTTAAGCTTTACCTATTAAACGGAAATTATGTAGTATCAGTGTAAGCAAGTTCACGTGATAAGTTCCAAGTTTCACCTGACCTACAAACGGACGCATTACGGCTGCGGTTGAATTAAGGATCTTACGTATCGGTGAATAGGGTTGAGATTCGTTCGGGGGTGTGGCGAGTTGCGTAGTGGCGAGGTGGCTGCGTGGCGGCGCACGCAGGCGGCAAGATGGCTGCCGGGCGGTCGCGCGGCCGCCTGTGTCGCGTCGCGCTCGCCGGGCCGGTGCGGGCCTGATTGCGGAGACCGCCGGCCGCCGGGACTGCCGGGGCAGCAACAAGTGCCGCTGCCAGCGCCGCGCGGGGCGATGCCGCGAACGCCGGCGCCGCGACGTAAATAACAACACGCCGCGCGCGCGGGCGGACATGCGACAGTGTGACATGTGCGGCTGACGGATGCTGCCGGCGCTGCTGGCGCTGTGGGCGGCGGCGCGGCTAGTGCGCCCGGCGGAGCCCGAGGGCGCCGCACGGCCCGCGCGCGCCGCCAGCGACCTGTCCACGCTCAGCGCCGCCACCTCCTCACTGAGCCGCTCCAGCAGCACTGACCACTCCAAGAGGTCCCGAGTTTACCCGCCTACCGGTATTTTGAGAGACACACTACACACGTTCTATTCAACACATAAATTCATCACTAACGTTCAACACTCATCCTCTACTCACCTCACCTAAGATTTCCGCGATTTAAAACTAAAATGTTACCACTGGTTTAAATGCGTATTACCGGTAAATCCGGCTTAATATAATTTACCACCTTTCAGTATCGATTTGTTTACCGCCTGGCTGTAAACATGAAAGACATCGTTCTTAAAAATAAATGTTTTAATAGCGGATATCGACCCGGTAGAGAAATAATGGCTCAGTAAAATTATAACTAGCGACCTATACCTGAGGATTCCATGTTTCTGAAGGGAACTAATAAACTAATCAGTTGTTATTCTCGTCGGTACGGAGCGCGGGTGTATCTTCAAAGAGACTGTGGCCACACTTGCGTGAGTTTCATTAAATTTCTAATCAAAAGTTTTTGAATTTTCGGTTAGCGATCAATCTCAAACTTATGAAACGAATATCTTTTGAATAAAATAAGTACTTTCTTTTGATCTTGAAGGTACAAATCGTAGGGTATGTTTATTTAGATTAGGACACGAAGTTTATCTACATCATTATTTATTAACCTATTATGAAAACAACATTATAGACTATAATTTAATTAATTTACGGGATTCTTACTTTACTGTTGGCGCTTGCAACAGCATCGAAATATCGGACGCGAAATTAAAATTAAAAATCGTGGTAAGAATCCCGTAATTTCATTAAATTTTAGTGAAAACTCTCTTTACGAAAGAAATTAAAAGCTTTCAGTTCAAATTAAATGAAAGCAATAGATATAATATATACAACACACCTGCGATTGTTTCACCATCTACCCAATATTCGGTGTTCCGAGTGTACTTGGCGCGGCAAGATGGCCACACACCCGAGGCAAACAAACCGTCGTCCACCGGTACGCGGAGACGAGGCACGCGCATTACCGGTACCGGAGTCATGATGGAATATTATTAATTTAAAAGGAAATTGAGTTTTCGTCACAACATCAAAGACCCTCGAAACGAAAAGTAAACGAAAGGCCTCCTTCACATTGTATATTTTTTTAATTTATTCAATAAAACGTTATTGAGTGTAAAAAAATTGATAATGAATTAAAATTATGCATGTTGAAATGAAGAATATATGTCGAAATGATAAGATAATGTTCGTATTTATAAATGATCTAGTTAAATAATCATTTTTGATAAGATTAAAAAGTAGGTCTGTATTTGTCTAATGGAATATAAATATTTTTCCATAAGTCCAAACGTTGCCTCGAGTGAAATCCAAACTCTGTTTTCTTCGTTCGCGTGAAGCGGGTTTAATCGGTATTCCCCACTTTAATCCCTTAGGAAGCGAATAACAAGATATCCTTCCTTGTTGCAATCATATAAAGAGAAACTACATCCAAAACTTTGATTTTTGTCACTGAATGCATAGATTTCTAATATCGAACGATTTATTTAAATTATGGGGAGGATATTTTGGTAACTTTAATAAAAAATGGCATTAAGATTTAGGTTAGGTAGCTGTATGTGCGCAGTGCGCAACAGGCTGTTATGGCACGATACACACAAAATTAAATTCAAAATTAAAATATTTATTTCTCAACATTAACAATTACTTGTTCTTATTGACGTCAAATAAAGCATGACTCTACCACAAGTTTGGAAATACCTTCGTGAAGAAGACACAAGTCATGCAATCCTCTTGAGGCAACGTGCTCCAAGTCTCAGCAGCGGAAGATATTCATTTGATTGCGAATACAAATCTTACCGAACAATTTAATAATCGGTTGACACCGTGTCCGCGCGTCCTTTCAGCCGGGGATCTGGAGTGAGACGGGCCTCTCCCGTATTTAGCTCAGGGCGACACGTATCACCAAAAGACTCAATGGACCAGAATTAAACGAGATTTTTCCTTTATTAGAACGACGACGATGGGGGATGGGGAGGAGGGAGGAAATTAAAAATTGTTACAGTTATGTCATTGTACTGTTAGGGTTTGGAGGGTTATCGGACTCTTCAATTCTGGTCTGGTTTGGGATTCTGGTTTTTATTGCCCTGTGAAGCAAGCTGGCCTAGCAGTTAACCAACTGACCACCCAGGCAGTTGATTATACAAAAGATGTCATGTTTGATCCATACATTGGCTATTGTTCAACCTCCGTGATGAAAGTGCGTTATCTCTACTCATTTTTAGATTTAGGCGGACCTATATAAGACTCGGTATGAAAAGTCAAAATCCACGTTAAAATCAAATAATTTTCATTGCGCTACAATTCCTGGCGCGTCATCATCAGTCTTCTGAAAGCGAACGTGGAAATACGACGTCCAACAATGTGGGAGCCACGTGGTGCAGCAACCATGGCTGAACACGTGAGCTCTACATTACTGACAACTTCACTATTATTTATTATTATTAATGTTAACAGAAACGCACATTTGTACCTTTACATATAACTTATGTATACTTATTTCTATTAACAATTAATTTTTGGTTACAATGATGCAAGTTAATGGTACATAAAACATAAATCCTGTACTCTCTGTGCTAGTCATGGACTGTGTTACAGCAGAGTCATGAATGCCACCATTTACTGACCATGTGTTTTATTTTTTTATTCTTATATAAAATTCTATTCATTTTCATTTCTATTCGTATATTTTCTTCTCTATGTGTTTAACTCTCGCGATTAATTGAGAGAGCGAATATGGAAGAATTAAAAACGCCAAAACTATTGGACAGATCAAAATACGCGAAACAATTGATTTTTTATTTTTATTTTTTTTGTTCTAGTAGTATGTTAACAGTTTGATTTGTAATAACCTTTCTTGTAGAGTTCACTGTACATGATTTTTACACAATTATTTCTTGATTTCTATATATAGATAGATTAATCGATATGCATCATACAAATTTAAACACAAATAGTGTTGTCTGACGAACTGCCCTTAACACATTTTTGAAGGGAAATTATAAGTCAAGCCACAAAGTTCTTTATTGGCCACATGATCAAACTTCTAATTTTATAACTAAGCCACGGGAAAATGAGATAGCCTCTAATACACTAATTTGTCTTTTTCGTATATTCGTATATTCCAATAAATATTCCATAGAAAGCGCAGTAGTTAAATTTCGGTTAGGTTAATGTTAGGCTGCATTTATTGCATGCGCGAGCCGAGCGAGCGAAGCGAACGTGGTGCGGGAGCATCCGGCGAAGCGCCATAATTGAAATTGGATGATAATTCAAAATTTTGTAGCGAAAACATCATCAGACAACATATGTTTAGTGGCGAAGATAGTATCGTTCAGACGCTCGCAAGTTGTGGCTAAATTACTAGTAATTTCGAAAGCAATGTAGATTTTTAGAGGCGAATAATTACTTTACATAAAAGGTTGTAATTCCTGTTCATGCCATGCCAAGCTGAAGCAACTACGAGCTTAATTGAAAATAGTTTTCATATTCGTGTTATGGGGGTGTAGAAAGGAGGGGGTGTTTGCGTCTGCGGAGAAACGTGCTCGCTGGTGATGCTCCTCGGGAGTGGAACCAGCTTCGACTGAACATATTGTTGTGAATGAATCAATATTCAACGACTTTCTCCAGATTTACATTTGCATAAAAATACTGCTAAGAACACAGGTTCTTAGCAAAGAATATTCACAGGTAAAACACAGTATGTCCCTACATTTTTTAAAGCTGGTAAACTGATACATATTAATATGTCTGTAATCAAAGGTACCAGAGGTTTTTTTTTAATAAATAGCTCTGATAAAACTAATATTGATACAGATATTTTAGGTATTCTGAATTTAAAAATAAATGAATTCAGATTATTAATTAGCGAATCTATGGTCCCGGGTACTTCTTTGATTTGAATTGAATTATTAAACCTGGTGTGTAAAGTGATCAAAAAATGTACTTTAGATTTTTTTTATACAAAATTACTATTGATGCACACAAGGTAGGGCTTTACACACTTACCAACAAGCCTCATAAATTTATCTTTTTCATAACCACATAACTATACAATACATTTGTAACTCATTCAAGACAACATAGTAAAAACAGAACCAATCTACCAAAAACACAAACAACATGAGTGTGTCTCTCAAAGCCGGGCTCGTAGTCCTCGAGGTGTGTCCAGGGTCTCACAAGTGCGTGTGCAGGTGGAGCGAGGCGCCGCGGCGATGGAGTGCGCGCGGGGCGCGGCGGCCACTGCGCCGGCCTCCGGCGGCGGCCCGCCGAAGGACCACCGGCAGGTACGGTGACACCCAGGGGACCTTCCAGCCAAACCGGTTTTTAAACTAACCAAGTGCTCATGTAGGGGTTTGTAGGAAACCCGAGGTTTCGTGAGCGAGTCCGTACTGGTGGTTTCTTCCAGCTACAGTATTTGTTTCTACGTAGGCAGTCTATACAGCCCGATTTTTGCCGGCCTACAGCTGTTCATGATGTACAGCATTCTGACAGCCGGACCTACAGACTGATGGAATAACGATGAGCGATCTGACAGTAATGGCGTCCTGTACGCCAAAATAAAACGAAAAATAAATTACATAATAATTAATTTATATTAATAAATATAATATATCACATAGAATAATTAATTACGTTTTACATAGGGCAAAATTATCAAACGGCTGGCAGAATTACGGGTATGGACGATACACAGTATTTAAATTAATGTCTAAAGAGCTTAAGACTATTGTTGATCTTTTTTCGCCACTACAAACAAACAAATTTTTTGCAGTAGTCTACATATCTTAGGTAGATAATATTTTATACCGATTATAATCAAATTCGACAAATACATAGCAACTTTAAGCCGTCTCTAGATAGGTCTACAGTAGATTATCAATAAGATGAGATCGATCAATGGCAATAAACAATTATAGTTACCATGGAAACCGCAATCTTCTGGCGTACGGAGGTAGTCGACCGGTATTTGTTGCTAGCTAAGATTATAAAAATGTCTCTTTTAGTACTTAAATGGTAGCCAGGTTTTAATTCTATATTCATAAACAAAGAGCTTAAGAGAGTCTCTTGTCTCTCTGCATGTTTTCGACAGAGAAATAAATGATTGTTTATGAAACAGCTACGGCTTAAATGCATAGTTTCCGGCGTGACATGAAACCTGAGCTAATTTTATCCATTGCAATTACGGCGCAAGCGCGACGTCAAACAGTTCAACACGCAAATAAAATCATGCAATAATCATACGACCAACGTATTTATAGTAACGAAGACAGTCTTACGAACAATTCAGTCATTTAAAGAAGGGGCCTGACTGGAAATCGCGGCCTGCGACAGCATACGGTCGGCATGTAAATTCTTTGCATAATTTATTTTAAGTTTCAGTAGCATGTTACCACGCCACCGGACCTGTCAAAATCGGTCAAGTTTTATCATTTTTGCACGAAACTAAAGTATTAATGATGAAAATATAACGTATGAATAATTGTTTTTTCTGTTGTTATTTTCCTTACAAACGCGTGCGAATAAAGATGGCAATAATGTGTAAGCGAGAGTTGTAGGGCTAGTAGCAGAGTCTTCGCCCAATCCCATTCTTCAAATAACTAAGTGATGTCGGGATTGTCGTGTCACCGATGGAGGATATACCACCGATGATAGAATAGAAATACGTATAGGATAATACATCGTATAAGAGTTTTCAGAGCAGTTCAGTGTTAGAAATACAATTCGTAAGTCAAGGTTTGAAACATTTTATATGAAGGAATAGTTAAGGGTCCGGCTGATGGCTGGAAAACAGAAAGGTTGGAAGTGTAAACGGTCTAAGTTATTAAATCAATGTATAACAAAAGATTGGTTGTTATAGATTGATTTGCGTCGATTGATTTATATGAACGTCAAATGTCTGAAAGTCGAACCCCAATGCGCAACAGGGGTATGTGTACCATTTTTCATTTCATCATTTAAGTTTCCAGAAGAAGTTTTGTGAAAGTTTTGTGAGAATTAGAAGCTGAACTTTCTGTTTGCTGCTGAAACCGCCGCTGCTTCAATCAATTCATCAACTAGGAATCTATGAACGCAGATACAAATAACGTTTCTTAACTTATACTTAAACTTTTAGGATACATCACATTGGAGAACTGCTGAGTTAATTTTGTAAAATGCATGAAATTTCCGGCAGATCCATTTGGTTCCAGTCTGCACGAACACGTTCCAGCGTTACGACGTGTCGTTTTATTGTTTCTGAATTACTTGTGTTATGTTTTTAGAAGCGTGAAAGTCACATACAGGATTTAATTTTGTTTCATGCATAAAATACTTTTGAAAATGTCAAGCCGTGATGAAAGATGCCGTTGATTTGTTCAGGTTGTATAATTTCTTTGTAGATATATTGCATTGTCACTTTTATTGTATTTAAACATAACAAGCGTGGATTATATCAGAATGTATTTTTAAGTTAAAAGCAAAATTCTGTTCAATATTATGATGCAGGTTGCAGCTATAAATATCTAAAGCGTCATTGTCACTAAAGTACGTCTTCTTATGGTAGCGTCGGGTGACGGGTCGCTCACTTCCCTCTAATATGGTTGAGGAGGGCGATGGCTGAATCCCGCGTTAACTCGTGAACGGGTGCCGTTTGAGGGTGTTCGTCGTTTGGATACTTGGGGGGAGGGAGACTTGCCGAGCTAACAGATGCAGAAAAGAATAATTTTGTATAGACATAAAGAGACTCTGTAAATTTATTTTGAAAAAAAATATACCCGTGAAGTTTCTTGCCAGTTCTTCTTCACGAAGGTTTTTTTCGAACTGGTGGTAGAATCATGTTTTATTTGACGTCGATAAGAACAAGTAATTGTCAATGTTGAGAAATAAATATTTGAATTTGAATTTGAATATGTATACTCGAGTTTTTTTTTAATACACTCACTGGTGTATTAAAAAACGGCCGCATTAGAGCTTCCTCAAATGAGTAATCATCAGTAATCGGCGTTCTTAATTGTACATTTTGCCTAGCAAATTTAGGCTTAGATAAATTATACCTAAAGTATAAATTTACTAAGCTAAAATCTATGTTTGACGTGCTTTGAGGGACCTTGTGATGCTGGGTGCGTTCGTGAGTTTGATATTTTGATGAAGGAAATTAAAAGAAATTAGAACAACTTTTAAAATCATAAATTTTAATGTAGTTACATTTAAACGCTTGACTATGCCAGTTTTGGTTCGTATGATAAGAATGCATAACTATATACATTCTTAAACCGCTCGTAGAAACAAACGTAGAAACGACAGTTCCACCCCTGCTTTAGGCAACGTAATATAGGTATAGATACATAAATAACATTAATATAGAACTTCAACAAATGCTATTTTACACATAATTATATAATATCTATTGACCTTTAAATACCAAGCTGTGGATAAACTTAAAAACATGTTCAACCCTATAGTTTGCCCTTAGCGCTTATTACGAGGATATAAGGTTGCATTTAGAAAGAATAATTAATACTTCGACTTACGAAAAAAATGCTAGTCATTAAAAAAATGCAGATCGTGCTATGCTGTACTGGCTGCAAACTGCATGGACAATCCTGAAATAAACCGCCGGCCGCTATTTTTTCTCTCTGTCTGCCCATGGTGGATCTGCGTCGGGAACATTTTCATACAATGAGCTTTTAAGACTTCAAGTCCAACTTGAAAGATTTCATTTCATCAGATGACGAATCATTAGTTCGACTTCAATTAGCTTTTACGAACAAGGCGCTTTCTGAGGCAACAAAATAATTGAAGTGCGGTCATACTGGACGTGCAGCTGGAATCTACGAAGTGTGCTCACTTACTGTTCTTATCACAGCTAAATCGTCAAACAAACAGCAACTTTATTTTATACTACATAAAAACGAAAATATTAGGTCTTTACCTATGAAATTGCCGTTTTTCACGAAATAAATGAAGCGTAATTTTTTTATATATTTTTTATTTCTATTAATCAAAATAATCACCCATGCAATCAATGCATCTTTGCCAACGCATTGGTAGCTTATTGATGCCTTTCTTGAAGAAATCAGCTGGACGGGAGGCAACAAATTCTTCAAAGGCATTTTGTACTGCCTCTCGGGTATTGAATTTTTTTCCCGCCAAGAAGTTATCCAAATTCTGGAAAAAGTAGAAGTCTGTAGGCGCAAGGTCTGGTGAGTACGGCGGATGACGGAGAACTTCCAACCCCAACTCTTGTAGCTTGGAGACCGTCTGCTGTGCAGTATGAGATCGCGCGTTGTCGTGCAGGAGCAGTGGAGCCCAACGATTGACCAAAGCTGGTTGGAGACGTGCGAGCTTCTCCATCATTGTGTTCAGTTCTTCACAGTACACATCTGCAGTAATGCTTGTCCCATTTGGCAAGAAGCTGTGATGAATCACACCCGCGTTAGACCCCCAAACAGTGACCATCACTTTTCTAGGGGTAAGTTTTCGTTTAGGGCATTGTTTGGGTGCTGAACCAGGGTCCAACCAACTTGCTGAGCGCTTACGATTGTCAAACAGGATCCATTTCTCGTCACAAGTAACAATGCGGTTCAGAATTCCTTCATTTGTATGCCTGCTGAGCAGTGCAAGGCACGTCTCCACGCGTACTTCGCGCTGGCGGTCATTGAGTTCGTGGGGTACCCATTTGTCAAGCTATTTTACCTTGCCAATTTGACGCAAATGGACCAATATTGTTTTGATGCTAACGTCGAAAGCTGCTGCTAATTCAGCCGTGGATTGAGTTTCATCAGCTTCCACAATTGCCTTTAATTCGTCATTGTCGACCAAAGTTTTCGGACGACCACGGGGTTCATTTTTCAGGTCAAAATTTCCAGAACGGAAGTGGGTAAACCAATAACGGGTGGTGCGTTCGTTTGTAGTGTTCGCTCCGTAAACGTCGTTGATGTTGCGTGCCGCTTGTGCCGCTTTGCTGCCACGACGGTACTCATACTCCATAATTACTCGAATTTTTAACTTATCCACGATGACGAAAAATGTTCGAATGCGTTGAAAACAAAACACTAACTATTAAACAAATGACGATTTTAGAAAAAGAATTCCATGTTTGTCAAATAAAATTAATTTGAAATTAGAATTACCAGTCAAAAAAAAATATTTTTATTTGAAATGGCCAGTACGGCAAAACGGCAGTTTCATAGGTAAAGACCTATTATTAGTAAAAAATTACAAGATTGGTGACACATGTTTTCAGAACTCTCTGTACATTGAGAAATAAAGTCGCTTGTTATTTGACCACTCAACTGATCTAAGTCTGGGATGGATCCAAGTACGTTTTATAGATTCAAGTTATATCGTCCAAATAAATGAAGCACATTTTTACCATCATTTGATTATCTAAACCAGACAAGTCTTGTTAGTCTTTGTCAGTTCTTTTCAGTTATCCACATCCATGTCTAATTAAAGAGGGGAAAGGCAAATGTAGAGGGTAGGTTTGGGACGACGGCAGTTACGTCAGATCCGGCCTGCGCTGAACTTCGATACCGGAAACGTGGAAGTAGGAAAGTGGGCCCCTTGCCTAACTTACAATAATGTATGTGTCTCGCTCTCTCGCTGTCTCGCTCATTTCTAAGTTATTCTCGTAGTCTGCCGATGTTCTGTGCTTAGCGCAACATTTAGACTTTATAAACATAAACTAAAAATTTTTTACATACTCAGGATTAAGAGATTATAATTTATTAATATATTATTTATATTATTGACAAAAAATTTTTCAAACACCTTTTATTGCAAATTTTATTAGCTTCACTGTGCCATCAGCTGCGTCGTGTCCTCGTGCGTCTTCTAAGGTGCCTTCCGAATGGAAAAGGTGCGGAAAAATTTGCAATACTTGAGGAAAATTCGGCGTATTTTGATTAAAATTTGTGTTTTTTCATTTTATTTTCAAAAGTTTTCTCTACGTAATCCTGGTTTTCGATTTTAATAGGTTCCTTTTGACTGTCCGCTTCGATTGAGACATCAACCACCCCAATCGGACGGTAAAAACTTTGAATATTATGTAATATTAAATTACATAAGAAAATTAAAAGCCACTTGAATTGGATTACAGGCTCACAAAACAAAGATTATGAAGATATGCAAAGACATTTTTAGTGGTACTGTGGACTGTAGAACTAGGTAGATAAATATTGACCTCAGTATTGTTAAAAACTGTTTTAAAACTATCGCGGTTATTTTCACTATAATTTAATGAATCTACGGGATTCTTACCACGATTTTCGATATTTATTTCGCGCGTCCGATATTTCGATGCTGTTGCAGGCACCATGCTCGCGGACTGGCAGATGTAGGTATTATGCGTTTCAAATAACAATAGGACCGACTTAGCGCCATATTGTGACGTCATAGCTGTCAATTCGAACCGGTTAGGTAGCGTGAGCAAAAAAAGAATTTTTTTAAATAGAATTTATTTTTCTTCTGGCGTCAAACTCTCAATTGGATTTAAATTAGAATTGTAAGGAGGCAACCTCAAAATTTCAAAACCGTGAGAGTTGAAAATGTTATTTTTGACATAGTTTTTTGGTGGTTTGTGCCTTTTTATTAACTCATAACAGTTTTTTTTAATACATTTTATTTTGTTAAATTTCTTTTCGATATAATGCTTTAATAAATAAAGTAAAATAAATTATTATTTGTATGCAAAAGAATTTCTTTGCAGATCATTATTTTCAAGTGAAATTTGACAGATAGAGGCCATTGACGTTCCTTTTCTCATTTGAATCGCATAGTAGGTGGCGATGATAACTGTCGAGAATCGTGGTAAGAATCCCGTAAATTCGAGAGTATTGTTATTTATAAATATTCATAACTTACACTGAAAACTGCGACTCATGAGAACGTTCACGGTAGACAGGCCTCCATTAGAAATACCCTTCTATTTATACCCTGCGTTAGAACGCCATATTTGCGAAGATATATCATCCGACAGGTTTCATCAATATTGCAACTCAATAACTTTAACCTTAATACGCTTAAATTGAAATAATTTCCAATACATCTATTGTTTGTTGTAATGATAATCGCCATCGTTCCCTTTTGTTATGTAGACTATCCTCATATCTTTATTTAACATTGACAATTACTTGTTCTTATTGGCTTTAAATAAAACATGACTCTACCAAAAGTTCGCAAAGACCTTCGTGAAGAAGAACTGGCAAGAAACTTCACGGGTATCATATTTTCAAAATAAAATTACAATGTCTCTTTATGTCTATAAAAAATTATTCATATCTGCACCTGTTAGCCGGTAAATCTCCCTCCCCCCAAGTATGCAAACGACGAACACCCTCAAACGGCACCCGTTGACGAGTTAACGTGGGATCCAGCCATCGCCTTCCTCGACCATATTAGCGGGAAATGAGCGACCCGTCACCCGACGCTACCATAAGAAGACATGCTTAAGTGACAATGACGCTTTAGATATTCATCGGGACGAAGAACTGAACGAACAAACAGAAACATGTTTTAATACTTATACTAGCAAAATTGAGGAGATTATATCCAAGGACTTTTATAGTCTAAATAGTCCGATAACTTATCATAAGATTTAGCACACAAATTATTCCTTTATAGTTACTCTGAATTTGTCAGTAGTAAGACCTTGGACATCCTCAAGAACCTTATTATAAAACCGTATACATTGACCCATGAATGAGTTAGTGACTTTATGAAACCTTAGTATGCAACCAGCTTATTTCCACCTAGTGTCAACATTGTTAATCTGTCTTTTTTTTAACATTATGTTTTTTTTTAACAAACATCAAATAGTAAGTAAAATTATATATTTTACCTTAAATTGATCTTAACTTGAAACCCTTAGAACGAGTGCCGATGTCGGCAGCACTCTCGCACAACAAAATTCCATATGTCATAAGGCTATGAAAGTAACCGAAATACAATAATCGAGCAGTGGTTTCATTTGTATTTCGCACTTTTTTAACTGCATATGCGGCAGTGCCCTTTCTTGTAACCCATCAACACGCGGTCACCACTGGAGTTTCTCGCCTATGATTATGCCTAGAAATATAGTTGAGTTTACAGGAGTCAGTTCCTTATTCTTAACTACAATGTACAATGTTACATATCACATTTCACCTACTCTCAATATCCTGTAACTCCTCATACTTATACAAGAGTACAAAGGCACGCTTTCACAGCGTGAATTGTGTAACTTACCAGATATATGTTAATTAAATATTTAACTACATCTTTGTTAAAACTTTCGACATGTGCCTTACGCTTTAGGAAGGTATTCAGACAGAAGTACCATTTGACATTTCGGCTACTTTCTTTTGGTGCGTTCCGTTTGCCGCTCACAGCGCTATCAGCGCTAAAAGTGCTCAAAACCGTTCCGATTCGTTTTAGCGCGCTAAAAGTGATATTAGTGTTATTGCAATCGGAACGGTAAATAGCGCGCTAACATTCTGATTGTTCGTCGATTAAATCTAAAGTTATAATTCATTAAGATCTTTGTCCCTGACTGAAGCAGGAGCCATTTTTTAACATTATTACAAAAGAAAATTAATAAGCAAGCTTTTAACATCTATAATCGACTAATAAAACATCAACAAAGTAACTTCATGTGTCATTTTTGACAGGCCGCTCACAGCGACCATGCTCCGTAGCTTTGGCACAGTAAGCGGGAAGATGGCGGCGTTTATGACGTCATTGATGACGTATCGATATCGCTGTGAGCGCGCTCACGGGCAATCGGAACGGGTATATGAGCGCTGTGAGCGCTATAATCATCAAACGGAATGCAGCATTTTTAATTACGCCTGACTTGCGGTGAGATGGTAAAGTTGAACCGTGGCGGAACCTACAAAGGGAAATCAAATTATGTCCCCGTCCGTTCATTTCAGGCGTATATCGCTGAACCTTATATTGCCAGACCAAAAATATACTTATCTGAATTACTCAATTCAATTTATATTGTTTATTTACTTTACAACACCAAAAGGTCGGCGTCGCGTCGTTGGTATAATCTATAATTAGATGAAAATTCTGGAAAGTACAATAAAGTTTTTATTTTTAAGTAAATAAATTTATACATTTTAAGCGCTCACATACCATAAGTAAGAACTAGCTAGCTATTAAAGTATTTTTATAAAGTGGTTTCACTTGTTTTAAGAAAAATTTGTAATATCAAGTAATTCACATTTGCAAGAAATACGAAATTCAAAATGAAGATTGTTTTACTCTAAATTTACTGTCTTGCGCTTATTTATAAAAGGTACTCTATTTTCTTTCCTATTAGGAAACCGTTCTACCTAGGCGGGCTTCGATAAAAGATGAGTATAGAGACATCTATCAATATTTTCCGGTAATCATACCATTGCCGTGCCTCATCTGAGGTAAAGTTTCCGCTTTCGTTTCATAGATGTCACTTTTTTGCTACAAAAGTGACATCTATGAAAAAGTAGGAAGGTGAAAAAGGCTTTAGAATAGTAGAGTAGTAGAGCGTATTACCTAAATAGCCAGTAGACTCAAGCGGGTATGAGACAGAGAACTCAGCAGGAGCGGGTTGCAGCAGGTGCCCAACAATAATACCAGTAGACACACATTCAGACAGACAGACATTTTAGCTCGACGCTTCGGTACCTTAATAGACACCGTGGTCACGAGTGTGCCTGTAAATATAATTAATCGTGATACATTTTGATTAAAAATTGTTTTATTACATACA
Organism: Marasmarcha lunaedactyla; assembly: GCA_923062675.1. Classification (NCBI taxonomy): domain Eukaryota; kingdom Metazoa; phylum Arthropoda; class Insecta; order Lepidoptera; family Pterophoridae; genus Marasmarcha; species Marasmarcha lunaedactyla. The sequence goes on from OV281341.1 coordinate 1,994,432, forward strand.
ATTCATTGGAAAGCTCAAGAAAATATTAAAGTAATTAATTTTTTTAAATATTTTTTATTATATTTTCCCGGACCCCTGGTCTTGGATTTGGCAATTCTCTATCGTCTTTAGAGAAACATCTTGAACCTAGAGATTTTTTTAAATCGACATTTAAGTTAGTTAGTTAGTTAATTGAAAAATGGCAAGCAGCCGCGATTGTTTTGGCGGGCTATTTCTGCCAGAGTCTTGGTGGAACTCAGTACAAAAAATAAAATAAAAAGTTGCCAAGATATATTATTTACAGGCTAAAACAAAATCTAATGAAAATTTTGTTTAACACAGTACCAATAACTTAAACTTATGATTAATTATAAATGATATTTGACATGCTCTATCTAAACTTACCTAACAAAAAGAGAAAAAAATTATAATCATTATTAATCGAGATTAAAATTTGATATTCTGGGGTTGTCAAACGCGATATTTTTCGAAGTTTACCGAGTTCTTTAGTTCGTGTGCTTGTCAGCGGTAGAGAAGAAAATGTCTATAGATTTGCATAACGCACTCGAGATATAATGTCCCTGAATGGGAATCGCCCTGCAGGAGCGCGGCGGGTCAGGAGAAAACCGAAAACATAACTTCTCGCTTCGAACGACTATTTTCTTTTCGTTTTTGTTTTCTAATATGAGCCTTGGGGGTATCAACAGGGGGTACATTTTTAAGTCATAGTAAAAAATCGATCATGTTACCTTTCGAAAAAAAAACAAATCAAAACTAATTTTGACTAAGACTAACACAAACGACCAACAAGTTACAATTATGGCACCGCTTTTCAAGTTTTCCCTCCGCTTGGTTACGAATAATACTATGCAAAATAACGTTCAAGACATAATTTAAAAATGTTAATACAAACGCCAAAAGTGTAGGTATTAGCAACGATACCACACTTTGTAATCGCGTCGTGCGCACATTACTAATCGATCAAGTGACTAGGCAACTGGATGGAATGTCGCTTCCCCATTCAGTCTCGATTACTAAAAAAAAAACAAGCGGTTCTAAATAAGTGGCGCTCAATACTTCGGCAATTTAGTCAGTTAAATAAATACTGTCATGAAATAGTGAAATCAAAAACAATAAAACGTGACGTAAGGAGTTCGTGACCGAAACAAATGACGTTTGAAATTCGTCTACTTGGCTTGGTTGTTACTTGGCTACTACAGTATTAATAGGTACTTAGATATCCGGTGATAATGGCAAGATAATTTCAGATTACTTCAAAAGTAACAGTGCAGTGCGTGTGACGTGTTTTATAATTAGTGATTTATATGATTTTAGTGTAACGAATTACAATATTTTATCATGTAATAATTTTATGATGTAATTAGTTTATCATGTAATTATTACACCAGCGTGAAGAGGATGACAGTGCTGGGTAGGTAGGTTGCGACTCCTGTTCAAACGTTACGTTATATTTCGAAGCTACATATCTATAGTATGTCTTTCGTATCTATTAAGCTTATCAAGTGTATTGTCACCCAGATAGGTGATGTGTCATGACAAATTTCATGTGATTTTATTTTTTGACATAATTATACGCATCAAAAGAATTTGGTGAACCCCTGTACTTTTAACCAGAATGATGCTATTCTGAATCGGTCTGTATATTGCTGCCTCTTAGGGCCAATTGACTAGATTCAAATTCAGATATTTATTTCTCAAAATTGACAATCTGTTGTTTTTATTTACGTCAAATAAAGCAACACTTTACAACCTGTTTGGAAAAACCGTCGTGAAGAAGAACTGGCAACAACCTTCACGGCATCGCTAGCCCCATGTCAAACTTGATAACTGCGTTGCGTCACTGCCAGTAGCTCTACCTCATACGCCGGAGGTCCCAGGTTCCTGTCGTGGCCGGGGCATTCATTTGTGTGATGAACACATAAGATTGTTCTCGGGTCATAATTGTTTATATTTATATATGTATGTTTATTTTGGGTTCCTCTCAGTTCGCTCTATTGTCATCTATAACAAAAGCCCTGCTTTCTTTGAGGCAATACAGTTGGTGTGTTTGTCTAAGGATTTTATTTATTTACTAATTGAATCATGTAGCCATCCTCAACTAATTCAAGTTCTCTGTCCGCAGCTTCGATGTGGAGAACGGCGCCGGCGCGGGCGCAGGCGGCGCGCGGTCGCCGCTGGACGGGGGCTCGCCGTCCGCCGCGCTGGTGCTGCAGGCCATGCCGCAGCGTCGCGAGTCCTTCCTCTACCGCTCCGACTCCGACTTCGAGATGTCACCCAAATCCATGTCGAGGAACAGCTCGATTGCAAGCGAGAGGTAAGCCTTGTGACAAGGTGCGAGCGTTCCTCGCGGTCTGGTCAACGTATGATTGCCAAAATTGTAATGTTCAGAAGTTATGATGAATGCAACTAGTGATTTTTAAGCTTCGATTTTGCCTGGGTAACTTTGAACTTTCGACCATTATCAACTGGTGGGACGTGGCACGTCAGAAAGAATGTTGTGTAACATGGAGAGGGGTAAATAATATACACAATATTTTAAAAGGAACTCAATGATCCATGGGAATTTGAGTACGACTTTTCATTATTACTAGCTAGGAATTTTCCGATGAATGTTTTATTACAACATTACATTTTTGACAATATAACGGTGACAAAAGCAAAGATTCTAGACGTATATTCTAGAACACTTTCCAACTGCAAGTTTCTTATCGTCTCAGATCTTTTCAGTTTTCTATGTCGTATTGATAAAACATAAATTCCATTACTTTACTTCCTTTACTTCGGACGCGTTCTAGAGTAACACTTATACAAACGACTGCATTTATAATTAAAATGTTATTTGTTAAGCTATTATTCTAAGCTTTATTCTAAGCTATTGTACATAACATGTCTTCTACAATCACTGACCCCTACGACACATCTTCGGTTTAGAGTATTCTATAAATTTTAACATCCAGAAATGGTTTTGATTCTTGCATGAGGTTACTTTTCACATGATAATCTCTTACTCTAAACTCTTTAGCTCCCGTGACTCTATTTGTTTACGTGTTTGAGGCATAACCCTGCACCTCTCCATCTCTCACCATCACCTTTGTTTTCCTTTTCAGTTTATCTGATATGCTCTGATCCAATGTGTAACGGTTTTTGGATCATTCTTGTCCGTTTTCCTAAAAAGACACTCCTTTATAACAACATTAATTTAGTTGGCTAGTTTTTCTCCATACTTGTCTGAATGCGCACACTGCATGAAATAAAACCATTTTTTGTTTTCTAAATGTTTTTTTTTATAACCGGCTTTAATTAAATATAACATCACATGTCTATAAATCTAACAAGTGCGTCTCACAAGTAAAAAAGATCTTTTTAGATATCGATATCATCATCTTCTTCCTTAAAGAAAATGAATAAAATTAAAAATACTCAGTACCTACTAAAAATACATTCCTTGAAAATAAAAAGATTGGTTAATTTATGTTTCATTCAATTGCTGGCAATTCAAGAGCTGACAGTAAAATAAAATATTCAATAAAGTTATTCAGGGCCATGGATATTGTTGTTTCAAACGTTAATAATTAGTCCCATAAAAATCTGCCTACGTAAATGTAAACGGCAATAGCTGGACTCGAATCAACCAATTAAACCGCATTAGCGTGTCGTCCGACCAATAGCGAACGACAAATTAAATTGCCAAAAACAGGCAATCAAGTTCACTAAGGGGCGTTACCCTTGTTGAACATTCGGTTCGACAGTATTTGTTTAGCGACGAGAAATTACTACCACATGACTACCGCATGATGTAATAATAATAATAAATAATAACAAACTTTATTAATACTTTATTTTCCAAAATGTTTAAATACAAGCGAATCAACATCTGAGTTCCAACATTGGTACGCAAACCTGTTTTTCAGAAGTCAGTTCCTTCCTCATTACGTCTAATCGAGAGTGTAACGAAATAATAATTTAGTTTGATCTCCAAAACTGGGCAGCTTTTTTACGAACATTCACCTACATATTTGCCAGGGGTGGCACCTCTAAGCTGCAGCGACAAAATACTTTAAAGCTATCTGTCTGTATGTCATATAATATTGGAAAACTTTTTGCTTTCTCGGAATATCGATCAAGTAACTATTACTAGATAATCCAGCTTTGAAGATGTTAAAATTGGTATAACGCGTACATTAGAAGTTACCTAAATATGCTAACGTTTGACTGATCTAAACAATGAATAATGAAATGCAATAATGCATAAATCAGGGGTATTTATTACCTGTTGTTGAAATTTATTTTAGAGCATAAATTGTCCTATTCTTCCTAAATTTTTAGTCACATAAGTATGTATTTCAAAATGGGTAGACATTGTTTTGTAAAATACCATAAAATAAACAACAAGACGTGCAGCACAATTCATCTGCTGATCTGTTAATGAAATAAGGATCAAGGGTCACTCGCAGCTCGATGACGTACGAACAGTCCCCGAACAAAACTTAAGCATGTAAATTAATATTGTTTTCTACCACGCAAAGCAGTCTTAATGAATTCCAAAATAAAATAACTGGGCTTAAATGCGGAAGCGAAATGGTTTAGTCAAAAGTCAGCCATGTAAATTTTGTTATATAAATTACGCATTTTTTTTTTACAATTACAGTAATTTTTACAGTTTTATTAGTAAAACTGTTGCAAACTCCGGCTGAGTAGGTGATCGGTAAAATAAGTTGTACAATCGGTTTGAAATCGATCCTCGGAGCAGTAATTTTCTGTATATGAAGTTTTCCGTCTGAACTTAATTATAAAAGTACATTAGTTTACTTAGCAAACTTGCCCAAAGGCTCTTTTCCTTGTCGCTTACGAAGTTTGGACCGGGGGAACTGCTTTATCTATAGAAGTTTTGTACGTCGAGGAAGTGAAGTGTCACGTGATCTTTGATCTAGTTTAACATGATCATAATCCGCTTTGAATGAAGTTAAGCTTAGTGCATTCTAACTCCAAAGTTTCTTGATTTAGATCATAATCATTCCCGATCAGGATCTATATAGCTTTAAACAGCAAATGGAAGCGTATGTCGAGCAGAAACACCCAATTGTTGTGTAGCCTAAATCAAATACTTTTCATTAATGATGGGCGAATTTGCTTACAGTATGAAATGATTATTGCCAAACCAGTTACAAAAATTAAAACACACGTAAAAAAATAGAAATTAACCTACCAAAATAGAATGACAAGTGTATATAATAACGGGAAACATAACTAACATAACAAAAACTTTTTTTTGTTCCCCTCCAAGGGGAGGGCAGGAGGATCTCAAAAATGCTCTTACTCATACCCCGCGCGCGCGACCGAGGTTATGTGGGACTCGCTCCGAGCCTACCAGAGCCTCTACCCACTGAAACCCCCTGAATGATTCGTGCAATCTTTTGCCTCACACCCTTCATCTGAAGCGATGGCCAATTGGAGATCAAAGGCCGCGCAAAGAAATATTTCTTTAATATTGTTTAGCTTCCAAGTAGTTAAATATCATATAATGAAGTTAGAGGGTTTTCTAATAGATTATTGAGGTTCCTTTTGTTATTCTACCGTGGACTGCGTTCCAGTAGAGTACTTTTATTTATTTATTTATCAATCATAAGGGCAGCCAGAGAAGATTACATTATGTCTTAACTTAAATATCTAATTATAGTAAATCTTATTAAATGTATCAACCGTTGAAGGCTGTCACAACATGCTTTTACAGATTGAGTTAATTATATGCAATAAGGTTATAAATGCTAAAGTAAAATTAGATGTCCAAATGTCAAACAATTTTTTATACTTTGAAACAAAAAATTTATAAAACTTAATAAAATTCAATAAAATTAAAATTTAGATTTAATTACAATAGACGAATAATCAAATGTCAAATTATAATACAATATAAATAATCATTCGTACAGTAAATATTAAATATAAGTATCAATAAACATCGTCGAACAACTTCAATGTCTCAATTTTAAACTTTTTTCGGGAGTCAAAGAAAATATCGACAGCTCGGTCCAGTCTGTTGTATGTGTCGGGCAATCGGTACGAAGCGGCGTGCATGCGGATGTTAGTGCGAGCGCGGGGCTTGTGGAATAGCGGCGCCGGAACGCGGGGTGGTCTGCGCGGTACTCTAAAACTCAGTGAGCCGAGTATCTGAGGACAGTCGATCTCATTACGGACAACTTTAGAAAGGAACGCCATATCCAGAAACGTTCTTCTTGCAAGGAGACTACTGATTTTAAAATGATGCAGTCGTTCCTTATAGCTTGTTAGTGACTTATTTAAGCCGCTATGAAAGCCTAGGTGTCTCATGAATCGTTTCTGGATACGCTCAATCCTAAGCTGATGTACATTGTATTGAGGGGACCAAACTACACTGCAGTACTCTAATATACTCCGTACAAAGCTATTGTAAATTACTACTTTAGTTTCAGGATTTTTAAAAACTCTTCCGTTTCTTATAATGAAGCCGAGCGCTCTCGATGCTTTAGAAATCGTCTCATCTACGTGCGGAATAAATGAAAGTTTGGAGTCTACTGTAATGCCTAGGTCTCTGATACCTAGTATCCACCCGTTTCAGCACCACTCCATCGATTTCGTAACGATTTGCAATACTGCTACTCTTACGTGATAATGTCATATGATAGCATTTGTCAATATTAAATGTCATTTTATTATCTGCGCACCACTCAATTAAGTTTTTCAAATCTTGCTGCAACAAGCGAGCATACTCACCATTTTTAATCACCTTTAAAAGTTTAAGATCATCAGCATATAAGTAAATCCTGCTGCGTTTTACTGTATCCACAATATCATTGATGAAGATATTAAATAATAAAGGCCCTACGTGAGATCCCTGGGGAATTCCTGATGTGACAAAATATGGATCAGAAACGTGACCATTCACTACTACAAACTGCGAGCGATTGCTTAACTTTTGGTTCTACTATAAAAAAAAATACTTTTGTTATCTTCAGACTTTGTTTAGTAAGTATATAATTGGCTCGTCTTGGCGAGGGCCTCAGATGTAGGTAGGTAGGACAAGTAAATTAAAAAATATATATTAGGTAAAAAACTTTTCACCGATTTTATGCGTTTATTTATATTTCTTCATTTTATAACTCGATGTTGCGGTAATTTTGTAGATACCGCTGTTACGAGTTTTCTCAATAAAATCTAAGACCTACTATGCGATTCAAATGAGAATAGGAACGTCAATGACCTCTATCTGTCAAATTTCCCGTGAAAGTTATGGTTGCTAAGAAACCTTTATTTGCATAAAAATAACGATTTATTTTACTGTATTTATCAGAGTATAGTATCGAAAATTTTTCAAAATAAATATATATATTTATATAAATATATATATATATATATAAATAAACTGTATTCAAAAAAGATCTGTATGAGTTAATAAAAACCCCAAGGGGATTGTCAGCTTATCTCAAGGGATATTATACCCGATCGGCATTAGCCGAATTAAACAAACTATGTAATTGCGTCGGGCCGCGTTAGTCGTTCAAAAAATACTGTCAAACCGAACGTGCCTCCCGAATAAGCGCCCCTTAATTGAATCTAAAAAATACACAAAGAAAACCGTGAAATAACATTTACACAGCGGTAAGGGTTAAGAACAAAACCTCGTTATTCAAATTTGGTTTTAAAAAATCTCAATATCTTTTACTTACAAAATACAAAACTTCACAAGAATAGCAGAGTTGAAATTTTCAAATTCAATTTTAACTTGCAACTTTAACATCTCGAATGAGAATGATTGATGAGGAAAGTAAAATTATAAATATTGGATAAACTGTGTAATTCTGTAAACTTAGTTCAAAGGGTTCAATAAAATTCAAATAATGCAAAGGAATCAAGTTATGTTAATAAACATACATATTGTTACACATATTTTTTTCTTCTTTACATAAGATTAAGAATGGTCCTTAACGAAGGTGACGCCGTGAGGTTGCAGCTCCCTCTGCATCGTCACAAGAGGACCCGGGTTCGATCTAGTGTCTGCGAGACTTATCTCAGCTCATTGGTATACTAAAAAACGGTTATGTTTTATACCACGTAGTAATCAAATCTCAGCAAAACATTTACAAGATGCAACTGTCACAAGTAACTGCAACTGTATAACTAAGTAATTCTAAGTATTCACTACAACAAGCTATTGAAAGGTATCGAAATGAATATCTTGGAAGGTTAAAATTTTGTTTGCTGCAAAAAAGAATTTAGCAAACAATCACTTAGTATTTAGAATATTTCTTTTCTATTAGTTTTACCCGTCAATTCAAATAATGTTAGGTTTTATGGTTTTCTTTATCAAGTCCAGTTACTTTATTAAGTTTGCTAAATAGGTTAGATTCTTATGTTTCGCTCTATTGATTGACGCCCTAAAGACACAGAGATTCCCAGGCGTGGCAAGGTTATTCTCAAATATCTTTGTTCGATTTACATTGAAACTTTTATAATTTAAATGACAAAAATTTGATAGTCTGATATTAAAATTTGTTAAAACTGATTTTCTTAAACTGAAACATGTAAACAGTTAAAATGTGAAAATGGATGAGTACGCGCGTCTGTCTTGTTAGCAGATGACGAACTGACCTACATTTATTGATTTACAATGAAGTGCTGATCTTAATTCTATGAGCGGTGCGTAGCCCGTACAAGCTTTGAATTCGTTTTCATCTATTTTATAATAAAGGAATAGTTCTGTAGAGTACAACTTGCTATAACAGTATGTAGAATACTATTCCTGCAGATGGCATTACAGATTACAGTTCCAATCTCTGTACCATTTTTATTAATCAATGGATTTTCATTAGTCGTAGATATCTCTTTAGTTATAGTGGTTGTGATTATTGTCTCGACTCATAACGCGTGGCCGACCGCAGGCTCCAGCTGGAACTGCCTATGTTCCAGTAATTGCACCGGCTGCTCCTTTCCCTTGATCGGAACACAACCACGTGGTCGTGATTATTACGGCGGGCAGAACAGGAAGGACTGAGTCCCGCCCCAGACGAGGCTTAACAAAGAAAGTCTACTGTCACATAAACAAAACTAAAATCGCAATTTTTTACTATTTAACTGAGATAAGTTTAACTGCGCTTTATATAGTCATATTTTTTATATATTCTGGTATTCCCTCCAGTTCGTTACTGGCTTCAATCCATAGCACAAAATTTCATGTTTTGTTTTATCTGTACCTAATTTGTTTATCTTTGTTACGTATTAAGTTCTTAGTATAATTAATTATTTAGCAAGACAATTCTTCTTTCATTCTTTCCTTTGAAAGCAAGCGGGCTCCACTATTAAAGATACATCTTAGTTTAAGAAGTAAAGAAGTAAAGTAAAGAAGTAAATATTTGAAGCTTTTAACTATTTACTCAATTTTAAATTCACTGAATCTTGTGTGCTCAATTTTAACAAGTTCTCTTTATATTTTCTGATAAACAAACTCTACAACTTTTGTGTCATCTTCTTCTTCTTATCGAGTGAGGGGCAAACTCTGTTGTCATAGTTGATGAAGCCGCCTCTGGAAACCCAGGTCTCGGAAGTGGCGGTCCGGTCAACGAGTGACCGCCAATGGGAGAACTTGAGATTTTCCGGAAGGCACGTTGAACCGTCGGTACCGGTTGTCGTAAGCTAGTGAGAGACCTGTGGGGTTTCCAGAGGCGGCTACATCAACTCTGACACCAGAGTTTGCCTCTCCCTCTCAAGATAAGAAGAAGAAGATTAGACAGAAGTAGTAAAGTTTGTTTATCAGAACTTGTTAAAATTGAGCACACAAGATTCAGTGAATTTGAAATTGAGTAAATATATAAAAATCTTTAAATAGTTTATTTGTTAATGAGTCTGTGCTGTGGTAGCTAAGAAACTTCTGCAATGGTACTTTCAGTAACAATATACTCAGAGATCTGATGTACCTCATCGCATTTTGCTGCTAGTAATTGGTGACAGGCAATCCGATATGAGGTTCTGTATGCTAAGACAGTACGGGTTACAGTACAAATAGGGTATTTTACAAGAATGTTTTCAACGGATCCGTCGCAACTCTAGGTAACGTTCACACCACATTTACCGAACCTTTTTTGACCGCGGCTTCGTTCCGATTGTTGTATGAACTGGCTCTTACAACTACATGCGCCATCGCTGAATGACCACGTGTATCTACGCAACACGGGCCGCTGTGTGAACTATACTCAACTAACTAACATTTAACTAGTTATAATTGACGACAGTTCCCTTGGCAGTAATTATTTCAAAATGTAATTTGACAGCAGCGTTATTTTGAAGATTCATGGAGAAGTTCAATAGAATGTAATCAAAGCCCATTAGCATTCTCCGTAGTTGCGTTTGAGGTCGTATTAATAAAGCGAGTGAGTGATTAACGAGACCTCAGCTAATTTGCAATAGTATCTGACGTAGAAACATTTCGATCCGCCGCCACCATTTTGATATCGAAATCAAATTAAACACCTCTACAATCCTGGTTGGTCTTGTGTTATTTTTAGGAAACAAATAGGTCAATTTATGGATGAGGGATTTAATTAATACGGACTTAACGAAGGTAGCTCTACGTAGGCACTTAAACCTTAATCTAAGATTAGCTATTTGCGATTGGACTAATTGCTTTCTAACTTCAAGGAAAAAATTCCTTTAAATAACAAAATTAATGATTAAACTACCTTCTTCTTTTGATAATAACCTTATAGGTATACAGTTTATTGCCGTAAAAACTATATTTTAAGTGTCCTATAGCTATGTAAAAACAATGTGAGGATTCGCCAATCAATTACCGAATACCCAAGTCAAAACGTACTAATAAAAAATCTACTTTCAATATCCAAAAGTGAGACCGGCAACGAGTACTTATGATTCCAGAGTTTAACAATCGCACTAGGTGGCGGTGAACCCACGCACTTTACATTTTTCCCGGAAAGTTCTCTAATACTTCAAAAGCAACTTTTTTATATAATCGTTATCTTAAGCCGTAAAGCCATGTCTACCAGGCAGGGCGACTTACAGATGGCTGCGAGACATCCCCCACTAGACTACACACCCACTGCCTACTTGCATCTGTGCAATAAATCATGGCGCACGCACGTACACAATTGCAAGTCATCACGTGGTAATGGGAACCATCATATTGTGTACTACTTGTCTTCAATGTTGTGTACACTACAATCAGCTTACACACACACGTACACGGTTAATAGCATGTACTCGTTTTTATTGTATGCAGCAAAACTGCATTTGATTATGTTTCCTACTGTTCTATAAGAAAAGTCTATTTTTCTATACAATTATATATCTTATTTTAATTATTTCTTTTTAGTATGTAGCGAACAATATGTAAATATTCTAATAGTTTGAAATTTATACATTATTTTAAATCCTTCTTGCTACATAATAAGCTCTTTAGATTTTGATAACATTAATTTTGATAAAACTAAGTTCATTTACTTTTTAATATAAATATGTGAGATATGTTGAAAATGTCATAATATTTCGACCAACAATCATGCTATGGCCGCACACTGCACGGTCGATGTTGCCGCCCGCCAACAGTGTCCCAATAAGTCCCAGCGAATGTCCTAACGTCCTAAACTACGTTCTTTCTTTCTTTTCCATATTTGTTTAATTGCTTCCAGGTTCAAGGAGTCGGAGGCGGCCCAACTGGACCGAGCGTATGTACCCCTGTTAGCTTGGGACATTTACCCTCTCTACTTTTACCTTTACCCTTCTGCCTCGCTTATTCTTCCGCTTCTGGCACGCTTTTATTGTGATTTGTGCATACCCTAGGATATCTGTGTGCCTGTGTGTTGTGTTGTGTTGTGTGCTTGGATTCAATCAGACGGCAGGTGGGTGGTTGATTTGCGAAGTCTAGACTGGTAGGTAGTAGTCACGTAGGCGTTTCGTTTGCAAATTATTTTAATGTAAAACGCTTATTTGACTATCAAATATTGAAAGAAGGCTGTGAAACAAATCGTTACTTTATATATATGCATATATATAGTCAAAATTTTGTTCATATGTATTTTGTACTTTAATGTCAGTCAGTAAACTTGTCTGTCAGATTCAATCACATTGTCACATTCAAGGCGACGCATACTACATACTACAGGAGTTGTTTAAAAGTATGAGTTGAAAACATTTTTCTAGGTTTCCAAAAACTTGATCATAGAGACTCTCTATCAATAGCTGTTCTACAAATTTGCCAGTCGATCGCATCTAATATTAAACACACAGATCGATATTCGTAAGCCTATTCAGTGGCGTCTCCGCGCTTTTAATATTTCGTGACAGGTGGTAGAGGCAAGGATGAAGTATTTCATAATAATAAATAACATCAAAACAAATGATGTAATCATTAATTGTATCATATTCCAATCTTATTTGTTCACTTGATTAATAAATCAAAGACAATAGAAGACGAGTACATCCACACAATAGCAACAACGCGGTCCCTCGACCTACGTAGTAGATACGACCTGGCGCATCTCACTCCAGTGACCACCGTAATGTTCCGAGCCGCAGCCCCGTCGCAATCACTCGACATCTCTACACTGTGAAACGAAGCAAATAATCAAATATAATTTTCGTAACGATTTGAGCGTGTTTCGTGAATAGGGACAGGTATTGCGGTTCTCACGGTGAAATCGATTCGATACGTGGGCGCTGCGGCGCGGTTCGTCACCTGGCGAGACTCCTCGTGGCTGCCTAGTACTTACTAGCTGGATGAACCTGGCAGTGATAATCTTGGTCTCGGTGCCTTGTTTTGCACGTTCAGCATTGATTGGTAGAGTCGCCGGGTCTGAAGCGCCAAAATTATACGTCGGGCCCAGTCGGAGGCGCTCGGGTGAGCGAGCGAGAAGGAGGCGGCGCCGTCTCGCTCGCCGCCTCATTGACAGCCCGCGCGGCCGGTCGCTCCCACGTCTGTCTCCCGGCTCCCCGGTCGCAGCCGCCGGACATGCTTTAAATAAACCCTAAATAAAAAAATATTAATAAAACATAACCTTATAAATCCCGATATTCGCTCCCCTGCCGCAGTGTTCCGCACAGCGTGGCGCGACTTTGTTGTATTTGCTTACTAAGTTAATTAAACCGTGAATGTGTTGAACTCACATTTTGTCAGTGCGAAGGTCGTTTACTACGGTTATATCAGTTAGAGAGGTTGTATTATAAGTTGGAGCACCAAACTTGTTTTTAATGAGTGCCAAGGAGGCTTGTATTGTGGTTCGATTCTTTTATAGCACAGTTAAATAGTAAAAAGATAACTATTTTTACCTCAGAGTGGAATAAAGTAACAGCAATAAACTGGAAGTAGCGTTTGTGTAACAGTGTGTTTAGGAAGCTGATAAAACGGCGTCCAGTAGATAACAATATTATGAGTGCCGGCACTCGGAGCTGGAACGTTCCATCTGCGGGCTGTACTGCAGTAGTGATGTGCTGAGACGCTGCTAGACGGCAGAGTCCCCAGGGTAGTGCGGGGTAGTGATGTAGAGGCTGCGGGACAAGCGGGCGGCATGCTGCGGTCCGGCTCGGGCTCGGAGGCGCTCAGCGCGGGCGCGGGCGGCGGCGGGTTCGGCCGCAGTTCGGCCTCCGACCACAGCATGGCCTCCTCCAGCGGCGGCTCGCTGCCGCGCACGCTCAGCACCAGTGTGCTGCGCATCAAGAACCGCTCCTCTTTCTGGGAGAAGTTCTGGGACGAACGCACCAGACGAGACGCGTAAGTCGACCTTCACACAATAAATCTGACAGAGCCTGTTTATCTAAACGCTAAACGAGCGGTCCGTATTTCAATTTAAATTACACACTTTGTTAAGTAAATATCAACATGTGCGCGCTCTCGCTATCGAACACCCAGTAGTTTAGACACAACTTTTATCTCTCCGACTGAAACATTCACTCGCCGAGCAGCTGAATTAATATATAATCATATCTATATATATATATAAACTCTTTTCACTAGAGTTAAACACAAATTAACTTTTAAAATTATTCTTAGAAGTTTATTCTTAGAAGTCCCTCAGTGGGTCTCATAGTTGACTTAACAACTAATAAATGGTTCCGAATTGTCTTTGAACTAAACTAAACTTTAATTGGCTACTGTAATGGTTGTACCTACGATATCATTCGAGGAAATTTGAATTTCGTCGTCGTTATTTGTTTTGTTAGGTATAATAACGAAATACGTAAACCTGTTTCAATGAAATGTAGGTAGCATAGTAAACACCCAATTGACATTGTATTGCCTGCGACTACTTTGAAAAGTACACAATTGACCAAAGGCACTCTACAAATCCTGCAAAGCACATTTACTGCTATAAGGGGTCGCAAAGCCATAGATAATGACACCATAATCCCGGGTACCAAGGCAGCCCCCTGGGGCACACCCCGTCAGACTGCTCACTTGTCCTCATCGCGCTCACTACGACCCCAGGGACTCAAATCCTTGATTTTTGCACACAATACTTATTACGTGCGAAAAACTACCTTTTTTGTAAGAAAGGTTAATTACAATTGAAAAGTAACCTTGGCTAGGATAAAAAATAATTAATCTCTCGAAATTGCTAGCTTACACACTTTTCTATTGAAATGTTTCGCCGTTTTTTTCTTAATTGAGGGCTATTGTGTTTGTTCTGTGACGGTATCGTCGGGGCTATAATTAGAGACGTGTGCCTGTGATTGGAGAGATTAAGGTTCGAATCAGCACCTTAAGCCGTTTAAAAAAAATATTTTGATGGATAGACCTCTTGCGTTTATATAATTGTCGTTTGTAATAACAATTATTGTTTGCTGTATATCCCGTGATATACATCGAAACTAATGGGGTTTAAATGAAATTAGTGCGGAGTTACAAATCAATACAAAGACCATGTTACTAAGACATATTGGGAGTTTGATTTCTAAGTCCATAAATTTTTGCCGTTTGTTATTCGTTTCATCGTTTGCGAGGATTCTCCCGCACAGCCCTACACCCATAAGTTTTAGTATTCTAACAAACATAACAATTTTAATTAATCAGGCTTGGTGATTCCAGTGAACAGTGTTGTTCAAACGAAAAATTATCGATGAGCAGTATTTTACCTAAGATAAAATAATCCTAATTGGTCCTAACTACGATTTCTAAAGTATTAAGAAACACATCGTACATGACAAGCCTTTACTGTTACATAATATCGCTCTCTGCTTCCGTATTAGACAGTATTTTCGATAAAAAAAGTTACATCTGACTATCTTACTTATCAATACTCTATGCACAATGACAGATCGATCTCTTACACGCAGTCGCAACAAATCCCCCAGCAAATTTTTATGTTTCTCTAAACAGTATCTTCCAAGACTACAGACCTTACGTTGCCTAAATTTTCTTCGTTCGGAGGGTTAACAACCCCTAGTTATGGGTATAACAAAGGTGATAAAGTCGGAACTTTCTTAAGACATTATTTTAAAACTTCGTCGCCATCTTTTCCTACGAAATTCCGTATTTTTACAGAAAAGTAAAACACATTTCACGGTTCGCGACTACATATGTCTCCATAACGCGTTTTGTTAGTGGCTTGACGGGTATGAAATATGTTAAAAGAGAGCATTGTGCATTTCGTGCAAATTACTAATTTCTTAAATTTTCGTGTCTTTTGTTTGATACCTACATCTCAGGGAATTCAGTTGAAACAAAAAATAATTCTTATTATTAGGTTATTTAAATTTTTTTCTTATATCTTATCTATATTAACTTAAGTGTTAAGTAAATATTGATTGATATTACACTGAGGTAGTTTCATTGTTAGTTAAGTTAGTCTAGGACAAAAAATTGTCAAATGATTGTTTAAGGTGTTCTTAAGTATACTTGTATAATTTGGTTTGCGAAATATAGACCATATTTATAGTGAGCTAAGTCTATGTTTACTTAGCTAAATAATTAATAGAGCCATAAATATTTTTGTAACGTGTCTGAGTGCCATCGTAACGCATTCTCATAAATAGGTCATTTAAAAAAGTATAGTTGACCTCTTTTGAGAATATAATTATATTTACAATAAATGTTTTATGTCTGTAGTTACATCTTAAGAGGTTAAATATTTTATACGGTTCCACTTAATTGGAAGTACTTTTATGTAAACGAAACATCTTATCTAAAATATATCATAGCAAAATAAGATAATATATAAATAAACAAGATTTAGCTTCCCAGGCAGTTCGCATTAATATCAATCTTCTTTTTTACTTTGAATATACTATTCAACGGCATTGTGATAGCACAATAGAAAATCAGTGAATTACTTCTTATCTCGACGTATATCTTATTACAAACAGCAACTGCAGGAGCGTGTTTTGAGACGTCACAACAGAATCCGGTTTAAGTCTCGTTTCACCTTTTTACTAGAACAATACATTCTCTGCGATTCTATCCAGTAAACTTAAATACAAGGACTTTACATACTTCACAAAAAAAACGTAAGGAGCCTTTTGCCATCTTTTTGAAAATTGCAAAACACATAGTTGTCTTAAAAAATTGTGAACATTACGAAAAGCAAAATAATGAAATGAAATATTTATTTTCTCAACATTGAGAATTACTTGTTCTTATTGATGTCAAATAAAACATGACTCTACCACTACTTCGAAAAAACCTTCGTGAAGAAGAACTGGCAAGAAACTTCACGGGTATATTTTTTTTTCAAAATAAATTTACAGAGTCTCTTTATGTCTATACAAAGTTATTCTTATCTGCATGTGTTAGCTCGGCAAGTCTCCCTCCCCCCAAGTATCCGAACGACGAACACCCTCATACGGCACCCGTTCAGGAGTTAACGCGGGGTCCAGCCCTCGAAAAGAATCATCAAAACCATAGTATTACTGTAAAAGCAAAGCAATGAGTACAATACACAAACTACGAAAAAGATTTCGGAAAGGCTTTCAAGCAGCACTTCCGCGGACCAGCACCTTTGAACCTTCGATATCCTAACTGCGCTGTACTCTAGTTGATTACATTTTTTTCTCTAAAAATGAATATCAACGTAGTAGAATTTATTAATTTGGAAGTTCAGGAAACTACGCGACATTTTCGGCTTTAAGTTACTTACGCAAAGTTAAACTAAATTTTATACATGCTTAAGAATTTGACTATTAAAACAATTTTCATAATAGGCTGTATCTATAAACAAATCTGCTAGGTTGCATTCGGGTAGCTGCTAATCCCTCGGGAAGATTCTCATAAAATATTTATAACAAATGCTGGATATGGCATTCTATTGGTTAAAAACCTCATTAAGATCTGTACCATAGTTAGTTTTTTCCTTTCTATTACTTACAAATACCCATTATATCACTTCATAGTATAAAACAAAGTAACTTCCCGCTGCCTGTCTGTCCCTATGTATGCATGGA
This sequence comes from Marasmarcha lunaedactyla, assembly GCA_923062675.1. NCBI lineage: Eukaryota > Metazoa > Arthropoda > Insecta > Lepidoptera > Pterophoridae > Marasmarcha > Marasmarcha lunaedactyla. The sequence goes on from OV281341.1 coordinate 2,011,850, forward strand.
TCTTTTAAACTACCCAACGGATTGTTATGGGGTTTTTTTTAAATAGATAGTGTGATTCAACAGGAAGTTGTACACGTATCACACATGCATAATGTGATGTCGTAAATAAATAATTTTTTCGCTTACATTGCAAACGCTTTCTGTACCCTAAGAGAAGATCAAAATAATGCGCAGCAGTATTGTACACCTTAAAAGGTCTACAAAAATCCGCGATGGTATATGTCTATCTCTTAGAGATAACCCACAATAACCATTTTTTATGATTTACTTTTTACGAGAAATTATTTACGAAGCGATTTTAAGCAATACAGCATGAATCCTTATCCAATTAAGTATTGTGTAATTTATACATTGTGCATTTAATATAGATCAATATAGCACTTTACAGCGTGCAATTTAAATGAATATTTTCGAAGATATTATAGATTTAAAATGCAGGCACATAGACCCATGCAAAGCAGGGTCGGGTAGCTAGTTATTAATAATTATATTAGACAAATACAAAATTATATAGAAATGAGCTCCTTCACTTAAATTATGTCCCTATAGATATTTCTAACCCTCCGTCAATTTTCTTCGAATCCTAGAGACATTTACGTTGGTACATGACAGGATGCCGACCGCCGCTTGTTCTCTATTGACGGAGCTCCGGCGGAACTCGGCAATCGAGTAGACCTGCCTTTACGACGGTAATGTCTGCGTTCAGAGCTCCGGCTGAGCAGCTTCTGTTCAATACGGAGCGAGCGTTTTGTCTGCACGGTTTTATAGCGACGAGTTTATGTCTCCGTTTGCTTTCTTGTGGTTGTTGTTTAGCTAGTAAAGTTAGATTTAAATGCAAAACTTTGAGCATTTGTTGTTATAGACGTCTGAGCGTTGTACCTATGAAACATTGGGTTTTGTATATTTAAATAATGCCTTTATAGGATAGGACACGCTGGTTCATCAAATTGGAATCGTATTTTTTATACATATAACTAATAATTTTTTATCTAAACTATCGGATCTGCGCAATTTTACTTTCTTAGCTTCTGTCCATATTTTCTTTTTCTTCTTGGTTAATATTTTAACGAACACAAAAAGTCTTGCTTATACTTTCAAACAATCTAAAACTTAGCTTCATAATGATTTAACATAGATTAAGTACCTGAATTCGGTACAGAATTACAAACGAACAGTTACCACCTTTATAAAAATTCCTCGGCCGAAATCAATGCTTTACTTACACAAAATTCCAATATTTAAAGTAAAATATAACTTTATACAAATCAAATCTATATTTACAATACATTTTCCTTGTACAGTTCAGGCTTCACAAAGGTTTATTTCGGAACAATGTGATCATGTACACACCGATTAAAGCAACTTAGGATTAAGTAATGTTCAAATGAGATACATTTGATAACGTTCCATTTCCAGAGAGGATAATTATATTTACACGGAGCCTTCCGGAAAAAACCGACGCGTTGGCGCGCTGTTGATATTGGGATGAGCCTGTTCATTAATTTTTTTCTATATCATCCTTTGTTATATTGCTTTTATTTGAAAAGTATTAAGATATAATCAAAATAGGTAGTATTAAGGAATTTTGAAAATATACAACATCCTCACGCTTCTTCACAATCGATTGTTTTCAATCCAAATACCACAGCTGAAAATTTTAGTACGCATATGGATAGGAAATTATAGCTTCTAGTCTTGCAGAACACGTAAAGCCATAGCAGGGTGACATGCGGTGAGAGTGAGCGTCCACCGGCAGAGTGTCGCCGAACGCACAGGGAGCGATTAAGAGAGGAGCGTAGTCGCCGGGCACGTGGAAACCCTTAGTCAGGAATACACAGGAGTTATATAAAAATATGATAAAAAAGAAGATTTGTCGTAGCTTTTTGACAAGGAAGTCAAATATTTGAATTGTTGTCTAACATATTCCAAATTATTTTCCGTATCGTGATAAAGTACGTATGAAGTTGTGTTTTTAATAAATTTAAGAAAAACAAAACATCCGTTCGCCTTACAAAAGTAATTCTTTTGAAATTACTTTATGCGTATGGCTTCCTGAACTCAAACAATTCCTTTTTGTCTTCCTTGTAAATACTGGCTGCCATTCCGGTTCCGAATAAAAAAATTCCAGAACCTCTTTCCATTGTTTAAGTAAAACAGCTCTTTACATATTATTTGTTCCAAAATTTTAAGAAAGGGCTTGTCGAGCTCGTATAAGATCTTTCTTTTGAGAGTGAATGCTGATCTTCATGACGCCATGAGAATACGTACACAAATATATGTGTCATAGACACAATGAAGACTATTCTTTACAAAAGAAACCTGACATTGCCAATCTGTATTATTTGACATGATATAGGCAGAGCTATGACCTAATGAACGATATTCTACCAGTATCTAACAAGACTTCCAAAAGAGTTCTTTCTTTGGAAGTTTATATTTCAATATTTATCGAGGCTCACAGGGAAAGTTCAACAATTGTCATTAACCAAAAACTAAAAACAAACCATACCTAAAATCAATAATCGACTAGAAAAATCAACTCAATTTTCCAAATAGAAAATTGAATATTGGGAGGGGTTAAGTAACAATGCTGAATCCAACTTACTACTGGATAATTTTGACTTGGAAATCTTTATTGTTTTGAATTAAGAAGTCAAAACTTATACCCCGTGAATCGATCGCTAGCTTCCCCGCACAATACGTTATTTCTTTTGAATAACAAAACAACACCGTGCTTTATTTAAAAAGAAACAGAGTCCTAAAGATTATTACACGAATTAAATATAAACGCCAAGACGATTTACTTGCTATTTTCGGAATTTCTTTTGCCCACTGAAATAATAAACAATCTTATCCTTTAATCTTCCTTTACATATTCTATTCCGTTAGTGCTTATTCCTCTATCTTTCAGAATCTGGAGACAGTAGAAATAGTACACATGTACAGACAATCGCACTCACTACGCTGTGGAGTCCTACTGCATCGCGCCGCGCTGCCGTGTGTAATCTGCGAACACGTGTAAGCGTAGGTTGCACTCCAGTATATATATAGCCTCTTTGTTTCATTCACTTTTTTTTTAATTATCGCCTGCACAGCGATGAGCTTCTCTCGCTTTGGAAGCATCTCTATTGACCTTTGCCTGAAAAGGACTTGGTATTCCTGTGATTGGTTTTTCGGTTTGGGATTTGTAATATATTTTGTTAATTTCATTTCAAAATTTCTTTTATGATCGCTTGCTAGACTGTTAATAGTTTAAGGAGTTGGAGTAGTAGGTATTTTAAAACATATTACTGTCAGTTAATGAACTTATCAAAATCAACAGGTTAAGGATCTCCTCCGTTATGTTTAATCGTTTGATAAAAATTAGTATTTTAAGAACTTGTTATTATTTTAAGTATATAAATACTAAATGTAACGTTACCATTTAGGAATTGATTATCAAACAAAATAAAATTTTTAATAAGTACGCTGGTGACATATCAATTTCACATTGTTTTTGTGCATGCCATTCTCTTTTTGAACTATATCAAGAAAACGACGCCGCTGAACGAATTAATTCTCAGAAACCATTCCGTATTATTGGACAAAATTACCCTAATATGACGTCATTTGTCGTCATTTGACGTCACAGATTCAACTACGTAACTTTCATGTGTACTAAAATTAACCGATGCTCTTTAATAATTTACAAAAACATGCTTTATCTACACTGCAGAACGAACCAAAAATCAAAAGATACAATTAATTGGATCTACATAAAAATGTGAGTTATTAAGTTAATGTTTGCAGGAGTTAGATCGTAAAATACCTACCTATTCATGAAATACCTAATTTCTCTGCGATACTGACGTATCTGGTTACTGGACTACCATATATGATACCTTGTAGAATCAATATTTCCTTCAAACTTCCAAGTACCCCTCAATAATAGCCATGTTCATGTCCTCTGGCTGGATCAATAAGTATTTTTCGTTAGTTTGCTTGTTGAACATTTCATGTTCGTGTGTCAGAAATGTTATATTCAAAGTTTCAACGAGTCTAATTTATTTCAATTATAACACCGTGCTTGTAATTTATTCTAATCTGTGATAATTTTTATCAAGAAGTTAATCAAATTGATAAGTTATTAATATTTTGTTCTGCAAATATATCTATTTATTCAACTGTATTCATATGAAAACGAGACATCGCAAACAACGGTGTTAATATCGAATTTTATTTACTTTCCTCAAATATTGATCATTACTTAATGCTATTTAAGAAGCTAATGTTTTAAAAGGTTATTTTATTCGATTTAACGCCCACACATAATCCTCGCAAAAAGTCTGAATGCATTCCGTATACGCTGCATTCGCAGCCAGCAACTGTAACTAAAAGTTATTGATTGATTGATTGGATTGACACGGGATGTGATTGATGAGCGCAATTTTTTTAAACTTTTACAAAGAAAACGCTGGCAGCGCTGACGTAAATAATTTTGGAAATGTTTACATGTTTGATAAGTAATTTTTTTTTAAATAGGGTTTATCTGTTATCGAAATTTGCTTCGTGGCCTAAGTATTGATTTTCCAATAACCAAACTCAATTAATGAATAAGAAAGTTAATACTATTAATTAATAAAGACCCTTAAAGTAATATTACTTTACTAAAAACATATGAAACAAAGAAACGAAGTCCACCCGAACAAAGCCACTGAAAAATCCTTGTATATAAATTAGGCGCGACCCTTCTTAATTGGAAACTCCAATATCCCTAAAGTGGAATAATTAGGGTTAGGATTAAATATTAATCAAAAATTATGGAAATAATTTGTTTAACTTCTGATTGCAAACGCACGCGTAGGTTAAATGTTTTTTCAATTGCGAAAAATAATAATGCTCTCAATTTAATGCGGATAAGTTAGGTATTTAAAACTAAAATAAATAAGAGGAACATGCGAGTGAGTGTCTGTCAGCGGACAAGGCAATCCGATGGCTTAATTCAATTTAAAAATAAGTAGAAGACATTACCATAAAAGTAATATTCGATTTTCAAAACTCCATGTCGGTTGAACACAAACTTTTGAATAGGTACACAAGTTGTGTATTTTATTGTACGTCACGTTTTAACAATTAATGTTCTACACGCAAGTATGACGTCACAATATTTGCGTGACAAGCATTAGCCATAAACGAACACAGCTTTACAATGTTGCTAGCATTTTGTTCCTTAATTGATGTAAATATAAATTATTTGTTACTTAGGATGATTTTAAATCTATTATAAAGTAGATTAATTTACTTTTTTTATGTGATGTAAAGCAATCCACCGTTTTATCCGCGAAATCTTGAACGCAATTCACAAAATTACCAGCGTTTCTGTTCACAACACAAGCTGTGGTGAAGCGCTGCAGTCTAGCGCTGCAAAGCTGTAATGGATTTCAACACTCAAGCTAAAAGCTTCCACGTAATAACTTCACAGCAATACTGTACTTAGGAATTGAACAGACTCAGTAATTTAGATAAGCGTCTGTAGATGATGATATTTATGTTCTGATTTACAGTCTCTTACTTTTTATTTGAACAATGTTCGGCCAAAATTTCAATTTATTTACTATTTCAACTGCCTTAGGTTTATCAGCACTCTGATTAAATTGCACATAAATCTGAATGTACGTATGTGAACAAATCAACAGTAATCGAGTATGAGCATCAATAGCCTATAGAAGAACAATCGAGACGATTCGCTCAGCAAACGACCCCTCTACCTGCATCGAAGCCTTGGAACTAGTACCTGAGGGAAGGTCGCACCGGGTACCGTCTTGTATCGACCATGTGGGTACCGCGTACCAGCGACACTGAATACTTACGTTACTGATACGCGTGTTTGTGTACCAAGTATTTTAAATCGCTGGTTGGTAGATTTAGTTTTAATTTTAAGTTTTTCCGTGTGTAGGTTGGGTGTAAGAAACATTTTGTTGCATATCGAAGTTTTGTGTTGTAAGAAAATGTTCGCGTAAATAAAAACACTTTCACAAAAATATCATTTCACAGAAAAGTTACGCCACAACTAGAACATAAAAGGTAGACTAATATTTCAACTCAACAAATAGACAACGGCCTTTAAAATATTTCATAAAATGAAAAAGTCCACCCTTTGACTTAAAAGGTTGCGTTTAAAAGGTGATGAACAATACTCTCCGGACCTTTTCCTCGGTAAACTTTCAGCCGAGAACAAGCGACCCTCATTAAATTGAAAATGACAGTAAATTGGCTGATGATTGGGACCCACCACTCTTTACCTTTGCAGGTGAAAATATCTGAATAGTGTGTTCAAAGTTCGGGTTGTAACGCGGGGAATTTTCGATTTAAAATGAACTGGAGTTCGCTCTAGTGGGTTGGCTGGTTGGCTGGACGCTGTAGATTGCATCCAATTAGTTTTGAGTTCGCGATACTGAAATATCTTGTACATTTCTTTTTTGAACATATTTTATTCAGATTCGAGTTTTAACATAATTACCGCCATTTATTGCTTTAGTCGTAGACGTTTGTATATTAATTTATTCAATAAGTGCGCATTTTATTACTTATATAGGTTGTACTTTAATACAAACACAAATATCTTGAGTTACAGCGCGGGTCACATTTGCTAAAACTCATTGGCTGTAATTGTTGGGTCACCATTACCACTATCTCAGCCCCTTTCTGTATAATAGAGTTAACAAAAAAATACTTATATATCCTATGTCCTATGGAGAGTGTAAAAATAAGGTTTCGGAGTGGCTTCACGGTCTTAATTATGATGATGTTGAAAAGTTGATTAAACTATAAAGGTACTTAAACGAAAATCACACATACGCACACACACACACACTAACACACACACACACACACACACACACATATATACGCACAAACACACCCACACAAAACAGACTAAAAATATACACACAAATTCAAATTCTCTAAATTCATTCTTCAACACATTGAACTGTATTTTTATTATATTTTTTTATACTGTATAAAATTTTCTTTTCATTACAAACATATCTGATTCTGTAGTTCTGTCTCGGGCGCTGACAACTGCGACTCAGTCCTACGTGACTAATGCAGCTGTCAACGGACAATAGCTTAAGAAATTATGTTATATGTCTTAAATAAATATTTTCATTTTCATTTTCATTTTCAATTCGTTGTTGCTATATTATTATAATAAATAAAGAAAAAAATTGGTGGGATTCTTACTACGGGATGAGTCTACGCGATCGTTGATCTTGCAACAGAATCCACATATAGGAAAATGTAAATTACACGTTTTCCATAACTTAACGTAAAATCATATAATTCCCTATCTATAAAAAATGCTTCTTAAATCAAATTTTGTAATAAAACAATTGGTATAACTGTAACTAACCTTAATTGATATAAAGGCTGGCTTTCGAACTTCTTCGTTGTATGAATATGATGAAGTGAGTTCTGAGAAGGCAGAACTAACCTTCTTCTATTCGCTTGCTCGCGGCGCGCGAGGATCTTATCTCTGACGCGTCTTCACTCAGATCAGAAAGGATTTTCTGCGATGCATCTGAAACCAAGATACGGAGGAAATTTTGTATATTTTGTCTTTTGCAAATACTCTATCTTGTAACTGTTCTAACATTTAAGGGTATTTTTGAATGACAAATTTTACAAAACACTAAGATTCGTGATTTTAAGCTCTAATTATAAAACAGTATAAAGCAGTCACAAATTTAGATAATACAAACAACAATATTTGTTTTTCATTGGTTAGAAACTTAACTACTGTCTCATGATGTTCAAGTAGATAATAGTACAACACTGTTGCATTTTCTCGCAGGAATTTACTTACTTTGACGCCAGCTTTGGCCAAACTACTAGTTCACTACTACTAACTACGACTATTACTACAAACTACTTTAATATTAACAACCAAAAGTACTTAAATAGATTGCACAAGTAAGTAAATATTGGATCTCATTTAGAAATACAATTGCTCTTTTAGTAGGAAATTGAAATCCAGTACACGACGTATGGTAATTGGAACCCGTTCTCTCCCAGGTGGATCGCCGCATAGACTCGCAACCTGAATTTAACTCTAATGATACATTCCCAGTTTACGTGTAGTTACGTACCTACAACCTGAGGGTTCCTACTCGTGACGATAAATATTCAGGAGGAACATCTATGATTCCTTGGGTCCCTTTTTTTGGACAAAATAACCTTTGTACCTATGACATCAAAAAAATGAGAGACACTGCCAATAGATAGGTAGTACGATACGGGAAATTTTATTTGCGCTCCCTGCCGCAATGCCATTTTGCGGACTCCCTGAACGAACCTTTATCACTACCTTTGATAGTAAATGTTATCTCTAATAACTCTAGGAACATGTTTAATTAGACCGTATACCTCAATCAGAGTGAAGAGAAAACATAAAGATAAACACGGCGACATACAAACTTGTGTCATTTAATAACGGCACTGTCTGCGTAGTTGCGAGTGCAAGTTGCCGCAGTTTGCAGACTCCAGCCCCGTGGATTTCTCCCCATTTATATTCAATATACCAAATTAGATTCATGAGCATTCTTTTACTGTGTTGCCAATGAATAGAGAGTGCCAAATTGGCCTTATTCGTAGTTATCACAGATTTGGCAAAGTGAGTAAACATTTCAACTGGAGACAGAGATTTGTTCCTTGATTATAGAAAGATATTCTTATCTTATATACGTTAATAAAAATCTCCCCGATTGATTTTATTTATAATGTTATTTTCGCAGTACGCAGAATATATGCTGAAACTGTCTCCACTCTTATTTTTACTCGTGACTGCTGTGACTGAAGACTTAGATTAATATTTTTTGCTACCTAATCTTCGAGAATATAACAATAATATCATTATTTTTCCAATATTATAAATACTGTTTATTTTTGTAGTCAAACCTTTGTAAACCAAAATCAATTTTGGTCCAAAGATGTCATTCATGCGAAAACAGTTTCACCGGAATTTTCCGGATACGAGCTACGTGCCCAATTATTGAAGTTGCCTTTCTACCTATATTCCTGGAAGGGTTCCGAAGTGCTCGCTTACTGGTCCCGGTTTCAAGTGAACCGCGTCACTAACAATCCAGCAAACGAGTGACATAAACTAGACCCCGCCGCGACTTGCCTGTTGAACCGTGTCTACGCTCCACCGTTCATCTTGTTTGATATATGACTCGCGTTAATTAAGATGTACATAATATATTAATTAATATTTAATTGTTCCTATAATGTCACATATATCCTTTGTTACTGGTTCGGTCCGTAAAATCATTCCAGTTGTCTTTAGTAAGTTATAACATAAAGTGGTTACCAACACTGACGCCAAAGAAAACCTCTTAATATTACAATTAGTTCCCCGTGTTGGCGTATGTTTGCGATTTAATATTTATCTGTATGGCGAAGTTCAGCCCTATCCAGTGGTTTGAACTGATCATTGTTACATCATAGGTCAAAGTTGTTGACATTAATCTAGATTATTATGTAAGTATCTAATGAAATATCATAATTATTATTATAATCTTACAATATTTCGGTCATTGTGAGTTTGTTAGTTTAATTTTGTCTGTATTTTTCCCGACGTCATAGACTGTCTCACTGGCTAAAAAGAAATAAAGGTATAATATTACGTTATTTTAATAAGTAACAAAAACCCCAATTGACATGTTATATCATGCTACCTTGATAACAAGTTAATTACAAGATGTAAACGGTTCTGAATGAAGCTCGCAGCAACACATCCGCCGTGGTTAGATAGCCATCAGCGCCACGCGACGGTGGTTTCGGGGACTAAAGTCAATTTATCTCAAAGTCTACACGCTTATGTTCCATCAGTTTCGTGATTCGACGACGTAGAATGGAGTCTACTAAAACAGGCGCGAAAATGTTACTGATGAAATATACAAAAATAAAGTGGAATAATCAATACGGTTATGTAAATGTATGTCTGAAAACAAACATCTTTTGTTAGTTAAAAAGGAAGAGTGTAGCTGCGCGGCACATTTGTTAAAACAATTTTGCTATTTATAGCACCTGGTTTATAAAAATGTAGTCTAAGTATAAAACTAATCAAATCACTTACCATTTTGGGAATCTTAAAAATTGCTCTACACTATATATTAAGTATTTACTGTTTTTATACCGGTTATCAACGAAGATATCGGGTAAAAATAAACCGGTATTGTTTTCTCTGTAAGTTTCCAAATTTCATTTCGAGCTCAACTTTTTCTACATTTATAAATTATATTAGTAGCTACCTAAATATCTGAATAGTCTCAGTAAAGAAATCTCTTGGAAAAGCTAAGTGAAACCTCCTTGCCGTCTTATTGGAGTGGCCGCGTGGATAGTCGTGAAAAGAAAGTAATTGGCGTGGTCGTGCGGTCGGGCCTCAATGTAGGTTTCTTTCTGAAAAACACTCGGTTTCCAGCTCCTCTTAGCTGTTCGTCCGAAGTTATTTATAAATTCGATTGTACCGTCACGTCGGCTTTTGTTGAAACTTTTGCAATGAAGCAGGGGTTTGTTTGGAAAATTAAAATATATTATGGTTCTTTATATTTGTGTATTTAGTTCATAAATACGATACTTGTAACTAACACTAGTGTAACCAACCTTTTTACCTGTCCTGCTAAGTGCCTTCAGCGCAAGGCCATAAAGTCCGTTGAAATTTAAAAAGCCAATAGCATCAAATATAACTGCCCATTTTGAAATAAAGAACAGTCTTTTTTCCTTCGTTCGCAAGTTCGCACACTTCTTAACACCTGTTTGTGAGTTGTGACCTTTGTAAAATTTACGATAACATGTCAGAAGATTACGATTGAAGCGTTGTTGGAGTAAAGATGGAGGGTAGTTAAATATAGGCTGACCTTTTAGAGAGCGGTCCGGGCGCTGCCCACCTGCCAACTCGGGGCTCAACTACGGTTACATTTGTCAGTAAGCTTTTGAAAAGACAGAAAAAACAATTATATTAGTGTTCTATTTCCCCGCGGTTCCAGTAGTTATGAAATAATTTAGTGGTAAACACAAATAAATATTATTTTACGTTGAACCTACGGGGTTCAAGGGAAGCTAGTTACCATGCAACGCTGTGTGTTAGCCTTGTCTCCTGAAAATCAATTTTTATGGTTTTACTATACATTATATGTTTTATGTTGTAAAATGTTTAATTGAAGTGTGTTTATGAAGGAAGCAATAAATATATGAAATGTTACGCGGAATTATATTCTAATATATGCCTTTTGATCCACTAAATCTACGGACGGGTATAATAAATCAGCTCTGGTAACAATATCGTGCACATAAATTACATGAAGACCGAGTGGTGTAGGGGCCGGAGGTCCCAGGTTCGAGTCCTGGCCGGGGTATTCATTTGTGTGATGAACACAGGCGTTTATCCATGGGTCATGGTTGTTGATATATTTTTTTATATGTGTTTTTATTCTGGGTTCTCCTAAAGTTCGCTGTATGGTCACCTATAACACAAGCTCAGCTTACTTTGGGGCCAGACAGTTGGTGTGTTTGTCTGGGGATTTATTATTATGCTGCATTTTTAGAGGAAGATGAACGAAGACTATAAAGTAACGAAGATATGTAATAGAACTCGATATTGGACCCCAACGTAGGGTATTATCATACTTAGCCCCGCCACGAAGTGAGGCTTCAGCGTCACAACTTCAATTTATTTTGAACCCCATTGCCTTTTGCCTTAGTAGTTATTTTCAAATCCATATTTACCAAAGATCCACATGATTCTAGCTTTTGATACGCGAACGCTCAGTCCGATTTGAAAAGGAGTTTCAATCATTAAACTTTTCTAGAACAATTTTTAATCATTGTGAGTTCTAGCATCAGTGCTCTGTAAACGTCCCAAAGTATTTATTGCAAGTACAAGGTGCAAGTGCATCTGGTTTGACAGGATGTCAACTCAACGAGTCCAACTCGCTCAAATTATTCCATTTTAACGGTCGATCCATTATAGACTGTTAGGTATTTATAACAAAACACGTGTTATAAATTAAGTAGTATTCACTTGAAAGGCAAATTAAAGTTACTGAAATATAAATACTGGAAAATGTTACTGACCGTCTGGATTGTAGACAATCAGCCTAATTTACTGGACAAAGGCTTCGCTTAAGAAAAGACTTATATAAAAATATAAAATATAGTTTAAAAAATATTTATAGGACAAAAACGCGTTCTTGTAAAAAAGATATAATCATTTCTATCGAATCTTTATTTAAAAGTTAGTAGTTAATTTTCAATATTACAAAATCAAGAGACCTTGTGTGGCTTTCAAAACCAATTATTACAACTTCTGCGCATTTTTTCGAATTGCTTACAAACATTCACCGAACCAATAAGCTTTTGAATTTAAAATTATGGAGCGGCCGAAGCGGTGCGCAAGTTTGTGATTTATTTGCTAATACAATTTGTTTTCCAGATGAATGTTGTTGATATTTCAAGATAAGTTTATAGGTAGCGGTTGTATTATCCAGACTTCGGTAGAATGAAGGCGTTAATGAAATGAAAATGCTTCTCTTGTTGACCGGTATAGCTGCAGACTGCTTCTTCCGGCACGCCAGTTACAGAGAATTTCGTTCATAAGGAGTTGCTCCATTCGTTTGTCCATGTCACTTCTGCATGGTCTCTATAAGACTTTCATAAAGAGGAAACTTTTTTATATTTGATTTATAAACCACTAAGGCTTTTCAATGTTGGCACAGCTTACTAAGCCATCCTATACGCAATCCACATAATAAGAATCGCTCTAACTCGAATATGACAAATACTATTTTTGCTGCTGGCTGTGTAGCTAGCGCGTAAACAATTTTAATTTGACATAAACTTGGGTTCAAGTTGCGAATATCGCCCAAATTAATGGTCTTCCAGATTTATTAGCCACAAACCTGCGATATTTAATGCCGTGTTTACTTCACGCAGACCAACTCCAATAAACTGCGAATCAAAATCTGGAAATAAGATTTACTGTAATTCATGAACGTGCTCTGGCATCGAAACCACAAATTAGTTGAGGTCCCATTTTGGAATTGATTCCCAATTACAGTACGTTTTAACTTTGAGTTCCACAAACTAATTAAGGACAAAAATGCGGAGAAAATGTCTTCATGGTTTAATTAAAACCATGTAAGTTATGTATTTACTTTATATGTATATTTTTTTAATCAAACAAACAGTCATTTACAGAAAAATAACAAATATATGTGATTAATGTAGACCCATAGCTTCCTAAAATTTTTATACAACACTAATAATAAAAAAGCAAACAAACATGCAAGAAATCGTAGCTTAGTGCAATGTAAAGTTAAAGCTATAACATAAAGCTACTTATTTTAATATACATACAGTTATTTTATATTATTTTGTCAACAGTTTCTTAATCTTGTCCTTTAAATGTGCCAATGTAGTGGACATAAAAGACTATTTCTTTAAACTGTATTTCTTTAAACTTATTGTTATACGATCTACAAGCTCCCCGAATAAAAGAATTGTTTGTGTGACATCTTGTTCTAGTCGTAGCTATGTGTCCGAATCGCTCCAAACAACTTAGATGTGCTTCATTCGAGCATACACTTATCAAGTAGCTTCAAAGTATATGGCTTCGAAATCGACTCCAGCGGATGCATTCACACATGGTATATTATTATCATTTCATTGATGTTCAATTAAAACACGTTCCTTTTTATATTGTATGGTTGCGTTTGTTTGACGCCCTGTAATATATTAACTATAGCATAAGAAGGCGAGCGCTCAAACGACTGCAACCATTGGCAAATGTCTAACGGCTGTCAGCTGTCAATGGCTGACTTACATCTCGTAACTCTACGACCGCTTCCTCGTGGTTTTGCAGTTTTCCAAAAGCCGTTGTTTTACTTTTTGTATACTACGTTGTACTTTTAATTTCCATCCAAATCTTTAAATAAACTCCTTATACGATTTGTTTACGGAAACAAATATTATTTTGCTAGAAAAGTAAAATATTGTTACTCGGAACATAAGTTCGTATTTGTGTAAACTAAACCACAACTAAACTTTAAGTCACCACAACAAGCTATGAGAATTGTAGTGTTTGTCCGTTGTACGTTGTATCTGTGTGAAATGAAATGAAATGAAATATTTATTTCTCAACATTGACAATTACTGTTTCTTATTGACGTCAAATAAAACATTACTCTACCACCAGTTCGTAAAAACCTTCGTGAAGAAGAACTGGCAAGAAACTTCACGGATATATTTTTTTCAAAATAAATTTACAGAGTCTCTTTATGTCTATACAAAGTTATTCTTATCTGCATCTGTTAGCTCGGCAAGTCTCCCTCCCCCCAAGTATCGAAACGACGAACACCCTCAAACGGCACCGCCCTCCTCAACCATATTAGAGGGATAAGGAGGAAGGCATAGGGATCTAAGAGTCTGAGAGTTATGTCTTCATAGTCTATTTTACATGTGTCTTATAGTAAAATAAAACAAGTGCACTCATAAAATAACCATGGTGGTTTAAAAGCTGTCTTCGTAAGATTTGATACAAACGAAGAGAACATTCCCAAACCTATTATTTCAATAAATCGATTCAAAAAAGCTAAACCGAAATAACGAAGCTGGGAAATATCCCTTAATCTACGAGGCTGCGTGTCTGGCACAGTTAGTGTATAATAATTTTACTAGGTCTCACGTGAGCTGGGCAGCAGTCCAGCTTGCGCACGCGCTTCTTCACAAGATTTGAACCCACGTGGTTGAATTCTTTCAGAGTGACAAACTATGGCGTGACTCAATCTTGTTGTTTGTGGGTAGGAGGAGGTGGAAAGCGGTTACGTACTCATAGATGTCACAGTTGTGTGTCACGGGTTTGATTATTGTGACAGTTTTGTGAAACTTTCAAATTTCCTGTCACTATTAACGTTATCATGGAAATAAATGAAAACCAGGCCAAATCAGATCTTTGCATACGAAACAAACGTCGAATGAACTGTTAAAAACTTATAATCCCTTTGAAACATTTATATTAAGGTAGCTTGTACTTGGTACATAAATAAAGCTAAAACGTACCAAAATAATTTGAATAACTCCAAATTTCTTAAACACTTTTAAAAGTAAAACTTCCAAAAATAAAGCGTTTGCATACTGTACAATTTACATACTACCCACCGAATCGGTATTGTTTCAAACGTATCTTACTCTCACGAATATACTCAGCCACTGCTACAGCAAAAAAACAGCGTATTTTTACAAGGTGTCTACTTTATATAACCTCTTCTTGGAAGCGAGTACCTTTACAGTCGTGGAGATAAAAACTTATAATTTTTTTCTACAAGACTGGTTATTAGTAAGTACTTGCTATGTAGGTATAAGGCTCTAATACACGATTCAAGTAACTACATACATTGGTTTACTACGACAAGGTTGTACAGACAATCGGCCGCACTCAGGAGTCGTCAAATACTGGGCCCTAAGTATAGATTTTACCTAGTTTATACCTTATCTGTACGACACCTAACTATATATTTGCTAAGCAAAATCTGTTATTAAGAACGCCTTTCGTAACTATTTGATGTAGCTGCGAGCGGCTGAATTTATTTAAAATTAACATACATAATAACTGTAACCCATCGATTTTTATAAGTTAAATTTAAAAAACAGATGTCAACAACCAAAACTCTACTTCTACCTAAATTAAAACTAGGTATATTGTTGCAAACGCGACAAGAGATTCTTACTGTCTGGACTTCGTTGGACACTAAATGGATTCAGTAATAAGTATGAATTGAGATAATATTTCAAACGCCTGTACGCAGACAGTCCCTATAAAATACTTCACGTATTTAAGTCGTCCAACTACGCAGTTAAGTATATCTTTTTCAAGAGTCGAATCGATATTTCGAGGGGAGTTTCAATATAAATAACGGCAAATACGGAAGCCCCTTCAATACTCCCTACAGATTACTGCTTTGTACTTAAATTAATTTCATAAATTGTAAATTTAATATTTCTTTATTGCTGCATACTTCTAGTAGTTATTATAAAAGGTCGAGTTCAGATTGAATATAACCTTGATAATGGGAAAAGTGGTATGTATACACTCTATAAATAAGACAGGTTTCAATTCGCCTCAAAACGAATTATAATAATAATAATAATTTATTGTATCAAATAAAGTATTACATGTTACATAAGCATAGTTACAAATTTTTATTCTTAAAGTAACAATTACAACGTATGAATATTTTTTGTCGTTTAACGTATATTATTTCGTTGTCAATTTCATGACAAGACATCAACAAACGGATGCGCCAAGTATAGCCTCAATTACTTAATAAGATCTTGAAGTTGAAAAATTTTAGTTTATTAATAAATGCTCACAATTATTATTTATCTGTATTTTTCTGCTTGCTGGAAGTTTTGGGCTGTTTTATTAAAAACCTTTTGCACGTTTAACTAAATAAAACGCTAATGGTTTACTTATACTTGAATGTTAATTACTACTATTCTTATATGTTATTCCCCTGGCAACGCTATATTAATCAAAGACACTCTTCCTTCACGAATGTCTTATCTGTATTTCTATCCTAACAACGTATATGCTGTCCAAACAACATGCCTATCTGCCCTAACAACATCTTATCTCCTTCACAGTCATGGCGAAGACCTGATCGTGACGCCGTTTGCGCAGGTGCTCGCCAGTCTGCGCAGCGTCAGAAACAACTTCCTGTGTCTCACGAATGTGCCAGCCTCTAAGTAAGTATCTCAACCTTTTGTATATAGATGTAGTTCAGCCGGCAACTGAGCCCGCAAGTTCTACTGGTGAGTGACGTCAGTGCCCTTGGGTAACAATAAAAAAAGGTCCTAAGTTAATAGTTTGAGGGTGTTCATCGTTTCGATACTTGGGGGGAGAAAGACTTGCCGAGCTAACCAATGCAGATAAGAATAACTTTGTATAAACAAAAATGAGAAGTTTCTTATGATAGACGTGAAGTTTCTTGACAGTTCTTCTTCACGAAGGTTTTTCCGAACTGGTGGTAGAGTCATGTTTTATTTGACGTCAATAAAAACAAGTAATTATTGTCAATGTTGAGGAATAAATATTTCATTTCATTACCTGTAATATATATAATGGATTCTTTGCTCCCGTAGGCTTCAGTTGGTTTGCCTTTGTTCCAGTTATTTCTTCTCTGTAACTGTAGTCGTGGTTGTTGGGTCAGTTAGGAGACCGTGGAGTAGCTCCGCCCCAAGCGAGCTCTTAACAAAATAAACTCTACTGTCAGCAAAACCCAAATACATTCTCAATTTAAATTTAACTCCTAATTTCCATCGTTAGGTAATTCATAAACTTATTTATGATTGGAACCCGAATAAGATAATTAACTGATAAAAGCGACCAACATATTTTCAGAATTTAAGGACCGAAGCTTAAAATTAATCCCTAGAGATCCCTTCCCTTAAATGATTTATCTCCCTGTGTATTCAATATATTGTAAAGAATAATAGAATTCAAATAGAATTCAGAGTATCGGGTTTCCGAAGTTTTCTTTAAAATTTGCGTGGGAACCATTAAAAGTTTTAATGAGAAAAAAAGCCAGGAACGTGTTTACCAAATACCTTAAGAGTTTCGAGACTTCAATGTGAATTTACTCAGTAAATCCAACAAATCGAGCGCATGATTTATTGAAAAGATACTTTCTTGACACTGAACTGAACGTTATTTTGATCGTTTTATAAAAGAACCAAATTTCAGTTACAGTCCATCGGTTCATTGTTAAGATCTATAGTTTATGTAAATTTCGTTCTGTGGATGAATAGTT
This sequence comes from Marasmarcha lunaedactyla, assembly GCA_923062675.1. NCBI lineage: Eukaryota > Metazoa > Arthropoda > Insecta > Lepidoptera > Pterophoridae > Marasmarcha > Marasmarcha lunaedactyla. Next base: position 2,029,696 of record OV281341.1, read on the forward strand.
GCATTATTATATATTTATTTATTTATTACAAAGGAGACACAACAGAAACAAAAGATACAAGTAAGAATTTGACAGATACGTAGTTTTACAATTACAATTGTTCCCTTGGATGGTCTCACTGAGAACATGTCATGATTTTATATTGAGCTGTTACATTTTTGTGAGATTACATGAGAAAATGAAATTGGAAAAAAAAAATTTGAAGTTTAGTTAAATGTAAATGATAGTGATGGTTTTATAACTAAGAATTCTAATTATAAAGCATTTCTTACATAAACTTTATAGGTGGAAAGGGAGCACGAGAAAATGTCTATGTTATTTAACCTTTTATTATATAGATCACACATTCTACTTTGTGGTGCACGGAGACCGATGTTAGTTCTGGCTGGTGGCAAGTGAAATAAGTTCCTACAACGATTAGTTTTGGCTGGAATTCGGGAATTCAGTTTTGCTAGAAGTCGTGGTGAGTCAATGTCGCCATTACATATCTTTTTAAGCGCCACAGCATCGGCTAGAGAACGATATTATTAGTATTAAATAGGTACATAAATCACATGCTAAGCAATTTTACATAATACAAACAATAGATTAATGTCATATTTCATTAAGTAATATCGAGATAATCCCTCACGACCTCGATCTATAGTAATTGTTGATCGTATATCGGTACACGGAAACAATAGAGTTGTGCAACGTGACGTCATTGTGACGTCACTGCGCGCACGTAAGCTCGCGTCGACGTCGAAGTGTAAAACTTAGTCGATACGGCGGCGAACGGTACTTGATCTGCTAATTTACTTGAATCGCATGTTTCAAGGATCAATACCCGTATAAAGATGAATGATTCTGTGTGAAGTAAGGTGTAAGTTGTAACCTCTATGCGGCTAGCCATAACCCGCGACTGCGTTCGTATATTTCCTTCATGTTCAAATTTTGCATTAAAAGTTGGCTTTGTGGTATTTCCGGTTATATTCTGTTCATAATACAAAATGTATTTTTCTGTCGGTTGAGCGAACGCTTTTATTATTTTCGGGAAACCGCAATAAATAATGAGCTAGTTTTTGACTGCGTGCCAAGAAGGTTCTTCTCCGGATTTCATCGATTCAGATGTATTTTGGACCAGATAAAACATGTAAATTAATCAATTCAAAAAATAACACTTACTTTTGAAATCGTAATACAAAGTTCATTGTATTACGTACTTGCGTACCTACTACGTTGACGTTTGGCCAACGTCACATCACTTGTGAAAATAAGGTCATTGTAACTATTCGAATGAATGACTTCAAGGCTTGAACGCTCCCACCATCTAGCTCCCATACCAGATATCTCGGGTTCGATTTCTGGACATAAAGGTATTTCCGTGTCAAATACAGATGTAAGATCTTCAGTCTAAAGATACAAAAAATACTGATCCTCTAGACATTCACTTCATACAATAAACATATCAAGTTGGTACATAGACGCTCTTGTAGGTAGACACCTCTACCTCTGCACAGTTTTTATTTTCCTTATTTAAAGAGCTTGATCCATAAGAATCACGTCGCTCTATTACGAATTATATAAAAATATAACACTTTAAATTACTTACTTAATTTATTAATATGCAACTACCTTAAAAAAAGCATTCTTGCACAATCATATGACTTAGTTCTATGTTTCGTCGCTAGGTTAGCCAATTTGTACAGACACTTAGCTTCTTTAGACAGTGGATAATCCAAGATGGGACTAACCTCCCTGACGGACATTTCAGACACGTTCTACAGTTATCTGGTAAACATCTTCTATAGATTCACATTACAAGCAGTTTGGAGAATCAACTTTTTTCATTAGATATGCAAACTTGTTAAGAGGGATGTGACCGGAACTTAGCCCAAAGGCGAGCGCAGGCAGTGGCCTTGTACGATAGCACAGTAACTCCAGCTTAATCTTCGCCGCCATTACAGCGATATTCGATCAGTTCCGGTGTCCTTTTAATTTACGAGTGAAATAAGGCCTTTCTTCATATACTTTATGGTTATAAATACATTTTGGTTCAAATTCAAATTCAATTTATTAAAATAAGAAGTTTTTATTACTACGCACTTTTTCTCTCCACATATTGAGCAGACTTGTGTCTCGTGTGAAGTAGAAGCAAATCTTATTTAGTGTAGAAATAAAGTTTCAAAGTCTTAGCAAAACATTCAATTATCATTTCCTATATAATCACAATTTAAATTATTAGTTATAATAACAATATTAACCGTGTAATAAATGGCGGGCGCGATCAAAGCCTGCGATCTGAAGACTCGGCAATTTCACCGCTCAAATGCTGCGCTTCTGGCGATCTCAACAATATTCTATTGTATTTGTTGCCGAAATAAGTTTACAATATTTTACAAAATTAACGGTATAAGAATTTAGAAATAATATTTTTAAAACCTACTTAGTCAGGCGTTGACAAAAATTTGAGTTATGTCAAAGAGAAATTATATGAAATAAGTATTTTTATTTCTTAAGTGCACTAAATGCGATAGATATAACATAAAATAGTTATTATTATTATTTTGTGTTTTATGGCAATAAGTTGTTGTTACTACACAATAACTATTTCTGCAACATAAAATAGTTTTTAAGGTTTTCAACGCGTCAAAATACGTCATTTTCTATGACATTCAAATTGACCCATAGTGAAACTACTTCAATAAATATGATCCAACGTTTACTTCTGGCAAAGGAGAAAGAACAACACCTGTAATTAAGGCCGCCCACACGAAATCAATTAACAAACTTTTCGGTATCTTCTCACAAAAACAGATTAGGAAGATAATTCGAATAGAAACATAATTATCGAGATCTCGGATCTTATCCACATCGAGAGAAACTCCGGGATAATTCGGGATAAAAGTCACAGCTCGGTCGTTGACCCCGAGGCGGTGAACACACGTACACTGGACGCCGTAGTTCGACTTCGTATTAGCTTAAGTTAGTTATTTGCCGGGAGTTCATTGTCATTGTTGAATTGCTTCGGTACAAAAACCAATAGTTTTACTAGCATAGTCTTCTTTAAACATATATTAGATCAAAAGTAAAATCGTTATGAGACGGCAAGTGACAGAAAGCGTCAGAGCGGACGCGCGCCAGAGGACCTGCGTGCCGTATTTATATTGAATATTTATCTATATTTAGTAGCAAAGTGTTGTTTGTAATTATAATTTTATCTTTTTATGCGATCCGAAATAAAAGATTATTATTACGACTTATCTAGTATCATCCCAGTCCTATTGCAGTTATTGTATGAGGAGTCTAATTGCTATGTCGCCATCGTGACTGCTTCTGAGTCAAACAATTACAAACAACTTTCCATCAGGAATACATTTTTCTTAAAAATAAAGGAAAAAGTGTTTTTGAAACAAACTATATTGCGCCGTGGCGGCTGTGGGAAATATAACAAAAAAAACCATTAGCATTTTTTAAATGCTTTTTGTACAATATATTTTAAGACCAAATACAAATATTGTTTTACTATTGCAATAATTTTTTATTAATAATTATTTCACACACCGAATTTTTAACGGAACAGTAAATATGAATTTCATGGCAGAACAGTTCAGAAATATTATAACTTTAAGGAATTTTGCTGACAAAACAAGCTGACATCACGAAAATTGCCAAACGTCGAATATTTCATAAAAAGTATTTTTTATACAGCGCGTAAAGGAAAGGCCCAAATAGGGTAGAGGGTGTTTCTGACGGGAGCCCCCGAAAACTTCCGCCCAGCGTTGCTGGAACATAAAATAATTATGTAGAGTTCAAGATTTTAAATTTTTGGCCTTATTTATAAATTATAAAGTATTTAATTCGAATGTAAAGCGTTGACCTTTTACTTTAGAACGGTAAATTGAGAACAGAAAACATTGTATATCGTATTTAAGGACGCGAGCCACTACTTGATTGGCCTATGGCCGCACACTACGATGATTCCTCCGCCCAGGCGAAGAATTAACTCAAAGCCTTTATTTTAATCCACGCTTAAATCATCTTCATTAACCAATGACAAAAATAAACACATTTAGTGGCACAATGTAGGTATTAATTATATTTAAAGATGTTTCATATTTTATTTATTAATTATATATTTATGTCTATTCTGTGTATAAACCAATTATGTAAGTATACATGTATTAAGTAGTTTAGTATATATATTTTTTCGTATTATAACTCACTTTAAATTGTATTTATACATTTTATAATATTTTCAACTAAGTAATATATAAAATGGGCGTGTATCCAGGGTCTGCGGCAGAATAACAATTCGCAACATTATGATGAGTCGTAGCCTTTTGCAACTTTCATGATTTGCTTATAAATTTCAACTGTATGTTTTATGTCTTTTTTTGTGTAATTTTTAACCTGTGTTGTACGTTAACTGTGTTTTTTGATTTCATGTACGCTCATTTTTATGTGTTGTGTCTGTCAATAAATGTATTTCTATTCGATTCTATTCTAATCTATTCTGTTCTGTTCTGTTCTGTTCTGGTAGTTCAGACGGTAGTTCAGAAGGTGTTCCGAAGGTAGTGGGGCGCGTCTTCGTGGTAGGTACTTACTATAATTTGTGATATTGTCCATGCCACGATGGCCTGTCATGGATGCCACGTACCATCCGGTGCTCGTTGGCCGGCCGCTTCAATGCCGAGTATCGGGCTGAGTTTACGGGTTACTCAGCCCGATACGATGGTTGAGGAGGGCGATGGCTGGATGCCGCGTTAACTCGTGAACGGGTGCCATTTGAGGGTATTCGTGGTTTCGATACTTGGGGGGACGGAGACTTGCCGAGCTAACGGATGCAGATAAGAATAATTTTGTATAGACATAAAGAGACTCTGTAAATTTATTTTGTAAAAATAAACCCGTTAAGTTTCTTGCCAGTTCTTCACGAAAGTTTTTCCAAACTGGTGGTAGAGATTTGACGACAATAAGAACAAGTTCAATGTTGAGAAATAAATATTTGGTTTAATTTGATCATGGTACATAACCTCATGTCAGACTCAGAAACTAGATTATTAGTGTCCACAGAAACAAATTTAAGAAAAGATTTAAACGACTTAAATGTAATGTATATGTTAGATACATCGTCATTTGCAACGTTAGATACATCGTCATTTGCAACGTTAGATACATCGTCATTTGCAACGTTAGATACATCGTCATTTGCAACGTTAGATACAGCGTCATTTGCAACGTTAGATACATCGTCATTTGCAACGTTAGATACATCGTCATTTGCAACGTTAGATACAGTTGCATTTATTCTCAATATTGCGCCACTTGGATACATTTTACGCCATTTTTGTGACTGAGAAAGATTGACAAAGTTGGTAGTGTACAAATAGGGCGTATGTCTTAAGAGGTTTCTTCTTCGACAGATATATGATAAAACTAATGATGTGGAGAGATACATAGGTCGTTAACTAAATCATGTGTTTAGTATTGTCGACATAACCTTTACCGCATTTGAGCTTATACTTTTTATAGCCTTCAAAACATCCTCTTCAGTGCATTGTCTCAAAGCTAGCTCTGATCTGTTTGAATTCAAATGCTTAAACTTATTTACCAACTCCTGTTTTTTGGTGCAGAGGACAGGACGTATCACTTGATCCGAGATATTGTGCCAGTTTAGAAGTTTCGCAGTTCGACAACATATTGACTGATGATTCTTTAAATCAGGTCCTGTCTGCCTCATGATGATATAAAATGTCAAAATATGTTGTGCAAATTATCAGATTTAGAGTTTGAAAATACGTATTTATTTTAAATCAAGCAGATTAAGGCAATGAAATAATATGATTTATAACCGTTCTACTGAAGTATAAATTAAACAAAGATAAAAACAATGAATTAATCCTTTCAAAGTTTACTAAATAAACGTTCAAAAGCTTTTATCTTACTAAGCTTCTATTTACATTAGCAAGCTTTCCAAAGGAGATGTCAATGAACAGAACAAGAATTGTAAATTCTTGTATTTTATGGACCCTAAATCGTTTACGACAAGTTTCAAATTCCCACAGAGCTTAATTACGCTCTGTAGACACATTAATTTACGGGTAAAGCGTAAAACAGCGCGGGGCCACAATTAATGCCTTTTAATGAACATTTCTTAGGATATAGAAAAATTATTAACAACATTAAAGATGGAATTACTTAAATTGTACTGATTTAATGACGAAATATAACACTATTTATGAATCACAAGTAAGTCTACTTATTTGTTACTGAAGCGCTCAAAACCGAGCGGTATTCACTGTCGCTTGACGATTGTCAAGTTAAGCAACGTTCGGTGCGGCAGACCTAGGATGGGTGACCGCCAGTGGCTTAAGAACTTGAACATTTCCGTGCTTCGGAGGCCAAGTTAAGCCGTCGGTAAGAGGCCTGTGGGGTCTCTGGAGGCGACTGCATCAACTCTGGCGCCAGAAGAGGTTGCCACTTCCTCTCACGTTAAGGAGAAGATTAATACAGTAGTTTAAATTCATAAAAATTAAGTTCCCTTACATCTATTTAGAAATAAAAAGATTATTTGTGAAAATCAAATCAACATCTTCAAAAGCTTACACCAAATTAACATTTTAATTTTTTTTTTCAATATATACATCTGTTTTATTGAAAAGAAATGTCAATGGCGTCTTTAGATCAAATTAAATTACATTTGCTCTAGGCTTCAAATACTTTCAGCTGAAATGATTGACTTCCTTTTAATTATAAAGTTTGGTTGTAAAGCCTGTAAAGTATAATAGGTAGTAAAGTCTGAAGTGCTGGGGCGGGCTCACGTCGCGGGGTAAGTTCGTCGGGGGTTGAATCAACGCCGCGGTTCCTTTGGTTTATCTTATTAGATTACTCAAGTTTGGGACTCCGGATTATGTCGGACTTACCTGGGTGTTTGGATGTACGACTTAGTGACATAATATCTTCAAGCTTTGAGCATCGTGTAGGAACTGTTTGAAATAATGTGCTATCGGCCTTACTTACCGGTATTTTGTAAAAATAATTTAGTATTTATCCCAATATTATCTACTGATCGATTTATTGAACTTAAATTACCTGTTCCAAAATATTTACGTAATCGGACCCTTTCTTAACCCGACTGTAATAATTTTAGGGAAATATCGAAACTTCAACCATAAAATAGTTCCATAAGTAGGTGAATTCCTGCGGTGTGACCGGTAACTGAACATTCCGGTAACTCTCCCGGGAAGCCGGGAACCCTTCTAAATACTTTTACATAAAATATTTTCAATAGAAGAAGGTTTTTTCGTATCAGTATATAATCGTTATTGAACGTTTCTATTATATTATTTCATCTTCATTACAGATCTAGGTCTCTATGGGCGATTGTTTTCATAGATTGTAATTATTTGCAAACAATGATTTCAATGTTAACATGAAACTTTGTAGAATTAACTTAATAACCGCCAATTAAGGTATTAATTTAAATACAACTTATTCAACTGACAGTGTTTCAAATCATTTCAATTGCAAATGAGCCTCTGTTTGGAACGCTTGAAAAAACGCTCAGCGTGTCGGTGTAATTACTTTATAAGATTACTTAAAGTCTGATTTGAATGTTTTTGTTATAAACTGTACTAAAGGTAGCTATGTTATTATAATTCCAGATCTAGAAGATCGTCGGGCGCAGCCGCTGTCACGCCGCAACCCAAGAATCTGAATCCCGGAGGTAAGGTTCCAGACACAACACGCCATTTATTAAATAATTATTATTATTATAGTTCATTTGCATGTAAGTATTACAATGCCGATTATACAAGGCCCGCCGGCTTGGTTTAAAGTAAACTGATGAGTGAAATTTCACTTAGACATTTAAAGGAAAGGTTGACAACTATTTAATAATACACATGTAAATATGAATCGGTTTATGTGTTTGGGAGCTCGGTGCTACCGATCACTCAGGCTTCTACATTTTTTAAACTCAGTGGCCAGATTTATTGAATGGGCATTAACAATTCGTTAAGAAGTAAATAAGAATTATTTATTAAAATAATATTGATGAATTATAGATCTTTTTCGGTACTCGCCTCAAATATCTAAGTAACTTTAATTCCAATATTAATATGGATTCCGAACTTAAAACAAACACAGGCACCGTATATTTGTCCTATAATGTAACATATCTGAAGATCATTTACTAGTATTTTGGAAAAACTGACTTTTTCCAAATTTCGGCTTTCTTGATGTAGTGACTACTGAGTTTCATGTTATTTTCATGCCTTACAAAAGTATTTTAATTTAAAACACCATTAACATTCTCAATTATACTTGCCATTACTATTTTGGCAAGTGCATTAATATACTTTTTTTTTAGTTTTTTCTTAATGGAATGAAATATTAGCTAGCATGTGCTAGATCCCTTGTTTTTTACAACAAACGACCAGGGCGGCCCCGAAAACCTAGGGATGTGACGTACAAACAAAATACTTAACATGAATCTTTCAACTTCATTTTTGACTTCACTCCGCATACGATTTCATTTTGTTATCTGGAAAGATAGCGAATTTGAAGTTTCCTAGAAATAATCTAGAGAATGTCGCAGATACCGTGAACTGAATCCATAAGTACGAAGTACGACATAGCGACTGTATTTCTGAAAGTGACGCAGTAAGTAGTTTAGTGATCATTCAGTATTAACAAAGGAAAGCCCTTTATCATTCAATTTTTATGTAACTCCGCTAATTCAAGCCTATCGAAAGTTCAAAATTGCGTTATAATTGTCAAATTTGTTCCCACTGTAACAACGCTTTGGGGGTAAATTTATTCATATTTATTGAGGGGATGTGAAACTTTTAACAACGCTAGCGGAGAGTTGGACATCGATTTGTTTTATACCAGTTCAGAAAAGGCAAAGAAATTGATTTGTAAAAAAATTCTAAACATTTTTCTTTTCTTTTTAATAAACTAAGTTAGGTTACAACTACATAGGTGATTTAATATTAAATAGTGTATTCGTTAAAACTTCTTGTTAGCCTTAGTACTGCAACGTTTGCTTGTGCCGTATCTAATAAAAGAGGTTATTGCACAAACAAACTTACCGACAATTATGACTGGCAACTTATAAGCCTGTCATTATTTTATTTTATTCGTAATTTTGTAAAGATAGAATATGTGAGATTGGTTTGTATTGGATTCTATCACCGGCACCGGCCCCAACTATAGATATAAAACTGAATGTATGTTTTATGAGTCTTTAACCTTTAATAAAAGAAAGTATCCAGCAAACCTAGTGCTTTTCCTTGTAAGTTAGGAAGTCCTCCCTAGGATATACACTTTATTATAGAATAATACCATCTGCTGGTCCCGGAACTGTAAGCTCTATTTTCATTTAAAAACCTTATTGTACCAACATAGCTGTAACTTTTCCAAAGTTTAAAAAAATATAGTTAGCACTGTAAAAATGACGGAACTTATAAAATTCATTTACTTGCAAACCTTTCGCACTATGTCAAACAAAAAGCTAACATAGTTTTTCCTGCGTGTTGAATTAAAATATTTCCGTATGGAATCCCCATTCCACGCTTACATTGCAACGTCTGTCGCTATGTGTGTAGGATCTGCAACAATCAATAGTGCTGGGTCGCCTCGCGAATCTCATTTGTAACTCGTTATCGGCTTCATGGGACTCTCCGTTATCGATTTTACTGATTTCCACTCTACATTCAAGTATTTACATTTATAACTGTTGTTGACTTGTGTTATTGCTTTTTTAATGAGTTTCATAACAAGGCAGTCGCCAACCCAGATAAGAATGTCACACATTAATTTATTTGTATAAACGAGTTTACCTCAATCATTCTAGTACTAGCGTTTACTTGCCGAGATATTCAAATGTCGAATGAAATCGTAAACCTTTTGAAAAACCCAAAATCCTAGGCGACGGTGGTACCGTCTTGACAATGCACACGACGCTTTCCCTAAACATGAACTTTTTTTTTTTAGTTGGTTCCCCTCCACGGGAAGGGCAGGAGGACATAAAAAATGCTCTGACGCATACTCCGCGCGCGCGATCGGAGTTATGTGGGACTCGTCCCGACGCCTACCAGAACCATACCCACTAAAAAACCCCCTGTCGGCTCGTGCATTTTTGCCACTCAGCCTTCATCTGAACGACGGCCAATTGGAGAAAGAGGCCGCGCCAGCGGGGCCCTTAAGGGGTCACCTGCTGAGATTCACATAGCACTAAAGGTGCTCAAAAATGAAAAGTAAAAATAAAAACATTAAAAATGAAAAAAAAATAAAAATTGCATTAATTCGGATTTACGTTAGAATTAGAATTTACGTTAGAATTAGGATTTGCGGCCTGAAGGGCCTCGAGAGCTAAAGTTAACTGCGAAGGTTCGCCCGTGTGCGCGTTTCTCGGCCTAGCGACTTTGAATTTCGAATCTAACACAGGAGCAGTATATGAGACTGAATCTCGAACAAGATGATTGGGATGGGATTCGGCGCGTTTGAAGAACGATTCTGAGAGTGTTTTGAGGTGCTGTTGCACTGTAGGTAGTTCAAGATCTCTGTGCAGGTCCGCGTTGCGCACATACCAAGGTGCGTCTGTGGCCCTGCGGCAGAAGAGATTTTGAACTACCTGCAGCTTATACAGGACGGAGGGATTGGCGTGGGCAAAGACTGGCGAAGCATATGACATGACGGGTCTAACGCAGACCTTATAAAGTGTACGTTTATTTCTAAAAGACATTTTACTTTTTCTTCCTATTATACTATATAGACGGCTTAAGTAAAAACGCGCGAGTTTCGTTACTCTATCGACGTGTGGCTTTAAAGAAAGCGTCTGATCTAAGGTGACGCCTAAGTATTTGACAGTGCGCTTCCAGGGGATGGGAATACCTAACATACGAATGTGCGGATCGTTGTGACGACGTATCAGACGCGGGTTCGGAGTCGCTCCCGGGAGCGGTACGCTTACGACGCGACGCGTGAGAGGATGCGACTGATTCGCAGTCCATCTCGGACGAGGCGGGAGACGCGGGAGAGCTGTAGACCTGAGGGGTCTGGACGTTGGAGGCCTGAGGGGCCGGGGTTGAGGCCTGAGGGGCCGGGGTCGCGATAGTTGCCTGTAAGGCCTGCGTTATTAAGTCATCTGATATGCTGGCTCCGGACGCAACGAGCGCCTGGGCGAACGACCTAGCAAAGTTTACCAAGCTTTGCTGGTCCATTGGAGGGCTTGGTCCTACAATATAAAATATATAAATATATAAGAATGCCTAGGTTCCCTAGCAAACCTAGCACCTAAACCTCCCTACCCGCGGTAGGGGGGCTAGGGACGACGCGAAGTGGTGCCCCTAATTCGGACAGCACTATACCGTCACCCTGGGAAAGGCCCAAGTGCAATAGGATCGGGTCAGCCGGTTTCTCCTTGGCCTGAAGGGCCTTGGAAGCGCACCGGGGCAACGCTATCAGGCTTAGTTGTCACCGTTAAGTATCCACCTGATCAAACGCGAGTCTACTACGGAGTGTGTCGCCAATAAATTGACAACAAAAACCGGCCGTAGACCTGACGAAGTTGGGTTGCACTAAAAGTGCGGGATTGACTACGTTACGACCGGCCGGAGCCGGCCGCAGAGCGAGTCTCTGACTACGTACAGGCGCCAAGCGTCAAGTACGCAGCCAGAAAGACAGCCCGAGTCTTGCAAACCACTATCGAATTTAATCGACTGCGGTAAGCTCAACCCTGTTGTTGCTGCACCACCGAGGTGAGGTTTTTAATGCGAGGGGTGCACAAAGTGCGGGATTGACTACGTTACGACCGGCCTGGGTCGGCCACAGAGCGAGTCTCTGGCTACGTAGCAGGCGCCAAGCGTCAAGTACGCAGCCAGAAAAACAGCCCGAGCCTCGCGAACCACTATCGAATTTAATCGACCGCGGTAAGCTCAGCTCTGTTGTTGCTGTGCAAGAGACCGACTTAGTTGCAGCCGATCGAAACCGGCCGCAGCGTAAGCCCTGAAGAGGCAATCAGCGTATGAGTATTGTGAACGAGTTGTCGTCGTGAGACGACAATCGTGACTCAACTGCTGGAGCGACCGCGAACACGTCCGAGCGGGGCCGGACGCAGAACGGATCTGAGAGTGGCGTTTGAGTATTGCTACGAGAGAAGTCGTGAGACAACAATCGTGACTCGGCAGCCGGGAGCGACCTTCAACACGTCCGAACGGGTCCGGACGCAGATCGGGTCTGGAATGTGAATGAAACATGAACTTGCGCTTACTATTTAATTATACGCCGTACGTAGATCCCAAGTTTAAGTCCTAGTTTCTTCTGGATTCCCCCCCCCCCATCCCCGCCTCGTTCACCCCCACTCTGCTTACTTTGTGTTAGTCTGGGAATTTTGTTACAATATATATTACTTTGGTAATGCTACATTTGTGTTTTATTAATTGTGACATGAAAATAGTCATGGTGTGGAGGCCACCAGAAATGAGTTACATTCTTGGTTTCTTTCTCTGGGTTTCTTTTACGAAAATAATTAGACTGTTAGCAAACACTCTAAACTTGAGCTGTCTTGATTTAATAATAAACTTAATTTATTTACATTAATTAACAGAGTACTTCAGTTATCAACAAAATTCATGTTATACTTTTGTCATATAACCCTAACGACAATTGCCGTTGATATGTACAAAATAAAACGAGTAAATAATACTTTAGTTACTGTTATTCCTAAAGCCTTTTATTTCGAAATGTACAGTTTATTTATGGTCCGATGAGGCTTTTGAATTTCACCGAATTTTGTGGCCTGTTGAGGGTGCTTAGCCGGAACTTACACTACTCCTACATACGATACGCCTAAGGGCACGGACCTCGGCTTAGGACGTCGTATATTGAAAATATTTCTCTGCTAGGGCTCTGATCTAACCACATCTCAAGATTATTGCCTGGATAAAGCTTTCAATACTAATTGAATTATGTGTGGCTGTCGCAATATATCGTCGGCCGCGATATATCAACGACATGATTGGAGATTGTTAGCTGAGAGTGTCCCCTTCAGTAAAACGACTCTCCTAGCGGGAGCGTTTTCTCATGTAAATGGTATTTCATTCCTTCTGTGTTTATTTTAAAAAATACTAAGGTTGCGATCATATAAAGATTCAATACGTTAGAGTTAAATATAGCTAGCCTTGCATATCATCAGTGACTGCCGGTAATTACAGGTGTAGTTCAGATCAGGATTACGTGAAGTAATGAAGATGTTTTGGGACGCAGTCCGACAGTGTAACAGTAGCCAGGATATTTTATCTTCGTTCTTCAACAACAACAACCGCAATTATGAATTATCAATTGAAAAGTCTCGCTTTACAGGTAATAATCTGGTGTTCATATTGCGCAGTGGAACTGATATTATGTCGCCATTCTCGTAATTAATAAGGTAATTCGAAAATACGTAATGTGGTGTGGCTTTTGACGCTGAATCGATATCTGTAATTAAAATTTTCATGCCGACCGCAGACATAGCTCTAATTAAAATTAATACAATTAATGTTAACATAACGATGTGGGTACTTTGATTCATAAAATAAAAATTAAACGGTGTAATTCGCCACATAATTAATTAAAGTAAATGTCCTTATTTCATATATTATACCTATACAAAGAATTGTTTTCTATTAGACTAACATGTCCGAACTTGCATCGTAATTTCATCAGTGCATTGATTATATTTATTAATTTGTGGTTCCGATATCAGATTTAACAATATCATTTCTTGAAATTTTAGCACATGTACGTAAGCTTTTTTTATAAGCCTATTCAACAATATTCCGCCAAGTGTTCAATGATAGTCACTCTTGTGTTGACACCGTCTTCTTATGTTTTATTCGGGTGACGGGTCGTCCACTTCCCTCTAATATGGTTGAGGAGGGCGATGGCTGGATCCCGCGTTAACTCGTGAACGGGTGCCGTTTGTGGGTGTTGGTCGTTTGGATACTTGGGGGAAGGAGACTTACCGAGCAAACAAATACAGATAAAAATAATTTTGTATAGGCATAAAGAGACATTGTTAATTTATATTGAACAATTATACCAGTGAAGTTTCTTGCCCGTTCTTTTTGACGAATATTTTTCCGAATTGGTGGGAGTCATGCTTTGTTTGGCGTCCATAAGTACAAGTAATTATAAATTTTCATTCATTTGAATTTTGACACATTACACATTCGACAAACACAACACCAGCTACCAAAGTTATTCAAATAAGTCATAAGCAAGAAGGAATTTTTACAATTCATAACATCATTTTAAGTTATTCAATCCACCGCATTTTTGCCATTATCAAGCTACTGATTCAACCCAGCAGATTCTTCCTCGCTTCCAAGGACATCCGGGAATTCAAAAATCTAAAAAACCCCTGAAGGGTACCTCCTAATTCGATTTAATGCCACAGGACCTGCAAGAGACCCCGTAATCTAATATCTTTTGTTAAAAACTCGATCCTGTGACCTGCGACGTAGTGACAAAGAGCTGGGATAAATCAGATACGCCCGCGACTTAATCAGATCTTCTGCATTCCCCGTTTCAGGTGACATTTTCGCGAATCAAGTAATATCGATTTTCCACATTTTCTAAATTGCCAGCGATGAGAGTATGTCAGGAATTCGAGGCGCGCTATCAATTGCTCCGTGTTTGCCATATTGAGGGAATTCATGAGCTCTTGTTTCCAGTTAAGTAGCTGAATATTTTGATTATATTAAATATGCGATTGAGATGGTTTGACTTCGATAACAAGATTTTTAAATTTGATTACAGCTCCAAATACAAGGAAAACTTTGTACTACGGTAAACAGCGGAAGAAGTTTTTTTCTTTTTAATTCTTCTCTTAAGCTTAACAATGATATTTCTAAATGAATAGAGTAGCTTGTACGCGCCTTACAGAGTGGCAGAAATCTCTTCAAGTAAAAAAAATCTGTTGATCATCTGCATATGCTTCCTACGAATTTTCCCGGTATAATTTGTGGTTTGGTTCCCGGTATAATGAGTAAATCAAATAAATTAATTAGAAATAATGACAAGCATGTTTTGTAAATTTAAAAGTACGTCTAATATTATGAGGAAATAATATCGAACTAATAGTTATTATCAATTATGGAGAAACTCCGGATTGTAAGCTTAGGAAACAAAGCTTACAATTGAAATATACATTATAGCAAAATTAATTAAATTTCATGAAATCCAATCGTAGTAGGAGTAGACACTATGTTTTACAAACGAAGATGTCTGTTTTCAATTCATGGATGTATCTTTTTATATATATTTTTAGTCTGGTAAGTTCTTTGTGTCTAAAACAGGCTTAGCTGACTTTAAAGAAATCAAATATATATATAATAGTCAAATTGTATAGCTACTTAGTCTTTGTAATTTATCTTATGAACATTTTTAACAAGTGCCAAGAGGTTTTCTGCGACCGAATTATATTCCTCTTGGGCTGTCTATAATAGCTTTTATAAGCCGGAGCTTTTTATATAATAGCGTTCATCAAGAGATCTCAGTAAGTGTATTTTTTTCAATTTAATTAGGCCTCCATAAAATAAAGAATTATAATTCTAAAATCGTGATTGCGCTGTGTAGAAAGATCAATATTGTTCAAATTCAAATAATTTTTTCTCAACATTGACAATTACTTGTTCTTGTTCTTATTGCTCATAGATACGAGTATGCACACACGCACACATATATACACATACGCATGCGTACTATTCACTAAGACACACACACACACACGCATATACATACGCGCAGTTGCGCGCACATACACACATGCACATACCACACATACATATATAACATATACCTTATTTTTAATATAAACCTTATTATAAATTATAGTACCATCACATATCACACTATTTACCATGTTATGACCTACCTTATACCTAGGCCAGAGTTGGAGAGGCTGGTAATCTGTCATACAGGTCTCCTAGTACAGACACCAGTCTCTCACATAGACTTATTTTTGCAATGTACTTTCTAAATTTCGTTATAGTAAACATAAAATGTACTTTATTCTGTGTGAGAGAAGAAACAATAAATCAATTATTATTATTATTATTATTATTATTATTATTATTGACGTCAAATAAAGCATGACTACCACCAGTTCGAAAAAATCTTCGTGAAGAAGAATTGGCAGAAAACTTCACGAATATATATTTTTTTAAATCAATTTACAGTATCTCTTATTTGTACACAAAATTATTTTTATCTGCATCTGTTAGCTCGTCAAATCTCCCACCCCCCAAGTATCCAAACGACGAACACCCTCAAACGGCACCCGTTTACGAGTTAACGCGAGATCCAGCCATATTAGAGGGAAGTGAGCGTTCTACCGTCTACTGCAAAGATCAAAAAATAAAAGCCATATATGTCTTACTGCAAACGCAAACGCCATATGCCAAGCTAAACTTTAAAATTTAAATTTCTAAATTTTAAATTTCAACAAGGGAAGCATAACGCGTGACGTTTCAAAGAAGTACCATGTTTGTTAAAAAAAAAATAATTGGTCTTGTTCTTGACACCCAGCCTTTACTTACCATTAATTGAATTGCAATTGGCCAGCGCGTTACAGTCGTGACACGCCACTTCGCGCCGCGGACATATGTTTCAATTGCTGCTTTATTGCTGTCAAATGTTTTAGTTATCTCTCCATGTCCTCGGGAACAACTGGCGTCACAGTGTTAATGGGAGTTTTATTTGGTTTTATTCTTTGCGAGTTTGTATTTGGCTGTTTTATAAAGCGATGCTGGATGTGCGCGGATGTGGAGGAGAATGTTCTGTAAGTAAGTAAGATTAAACGATTGATCGTGGTTTTATTTTAAGGTACTTATTGAAATATTGTAATTTTTATTCAATCTTACATTTATTATCTAATAATAGCCAAAAAGGTTCATTGTGCTGCATTGTGTTTGCATATAGCACTTTGTATTACTATTGCCATGATATCCAAATTCGAATAAAAGTCTGTTACTGCGATCGGCATTTCATTTACTTTGCAAAATTAAAAAGGATAGAATCCTAAGTTTATCATAAGTTGCTAATAAATCGATGGCGTATTGGAATCGAAGTTACTTAGTAAACATTTGTTATTTAAAAAGTATTTGGTCTTAAATAAGATTAAAAAGTTGCAAAGGTTCATTTGATGTATATCAAATATCGTTCAAGATCCAGTTTGTACTCCAATTCCTGCAATTTCAACTTGTTTAATTATTGGGATTGGAGGTCACGGAAAGTGCCCCTGAATACCTGCCAGCCGCACGAGTTCCCAACTACGCAGTCCTGCCGGTAACGTCCCGAACTTAATTGAGGTCACCCTGTATTTATGTGCTAAATGCTAAGACCAAATATGAAATCGAATTATAAGGCTAACAGTTTGTGCGCAGGTCCTGGTTTTGAAATATTTGGATTTGAATACATTTTTCTTACTTGTTTCAGGAACAAATAATTCTCATACTTTGTGTCTCATACTCTAACGAATTGCTTATTTACTATTAGATATTTACTATGTGTAGTAAAATGAGAATCCTTTATCGGCTTTAAGGTTTCACCAATAGGCTGTAATATAGTATTAAAGAGCTGTGGATTTTGTAAATAAATAAATAAGTAAAAATAAAAATTAGTACCTACTTTTCCTATAAATAGGAAGCTGCTCTGAAATTTGTACAACGTCCGTAGACCGAGAAATGCACTCTCGGATCCCCCCGATCAGCTCTCGGCGAGTCTGGACCAGCTTAAGGCTGCCCAGGCCGAATAACCATCATCCAAACTGTCACTTGCACATTATGTGATTTTTATTCTCAGCCAGTGACCCTCTAGCGGGTCCCCGCTTGCGCACCCACCACCCGGGTGTCGCTCCGATGAAGGCTGACAGCATTCCCATGCTACAGCCGGCAAGGTGGTTTTTAGTGAGTAGGTGCCACTCTGGTGAGCCCCACATCACCGTCGCGGAAGTCGGTTGCCTGCGGCGGTATGCATGACGCATCTTCCACCTCCATCCCGTGAGGGTCTGCTTAGGCATAAAAAAAATTGTACACCCATTTGAAGAGTTTTTACTTTAGGAATTATAAAGCTACTGTGTCTATAAGTAACATAGTCACAGAGTATTATTGTTATTAAAAAAAAAGTTTGAATAATATCTATTGAAGCAGCTACTATACATATTCGGTTTTAAACTATCGCGGTTCTTTTCACTATAATTTAATGAATTTACGGGATTCTTACCACGATTTTCGATTTTTATTTCGCGCGTCCGACATTTCGATGCTGTTGCAAGCACCATGATCGCGGACTGGAAACGATTCTTCGTGTGTTCGGTCAAAAACCCAGTGATACGGTGAGCGTGTATTGCAAAAACGACAAAAATGTGAATTCCAGTATTAGCAGATCAAAACGAACGAGAAGGAGGGTAGATCGATGTATCTGCCTCTAACTGTCATCGCCCCTACCTACTTCTGAAGGTGCTCAAAATGAAAAGAATTTAATTAATTCGAATTTAAATAAGAATAAGAAGTTGCGGCCTGAAAGGCTTCGAGATCTAGAGACAGTTGCGTGGCTACGTTCGATGCGCGTTTCTCGGTCTAGCGACTCTGCATTTCGAATCTATGACAGGGGTAGTATAGGAGATGGACTCTCGAACTAAAGGATTGGGGTGGGTTTCGGAGCTTTCGAGAGTGTTTTGAGGTGCTGTTGCACTGTAGTTAGTTCAAGATCTCTGTGCAGTTCTGCGTTACGCACGTACCAATCTGCGTTGTTGGCCCTGCGGCTGAAGAGATTTTTAACTATCTGCAGTTTGTGCAGGATGGATGGTTTGGCGTGGGCAAAGATTGGCGAGGCATATATCATGACGGGTCTAACGCAGGTCTTATAAAGCGTACGTTTGTTTCTGAAAGACATTTTACTTTTTCTACCTAACATACTATATAGGCGGCCTAAGTAAAAACGGGCGAGTTTCGTTACTCTATCGACATGTGGTTTGAAAGAAAGCGTCTGGTCTAAGGTGACGCCTAAGTATTTGGTACTGCGCTTCCTGTTGCTGCCGACTTGAAAATGTTGATAGTGCCCCTGACTGTAAAGCAGCCCATATCCCTGACAAATCGTCCAAGCACATACGAAGGTACACCTCACATCCCGCCTTTCAATCACAGTCAATCGGCAGCCATTGAGATCGGCCGAGCGATGAGTTTACCTTTAAAAATATAACACCACTGTTGGGGTCAAAAATCATAAAGCTATCTGATAAATGTCTCGTGACGTAAATTGTCACGACGATCCCCGCTGATCGAGACGGCTTGAACCCAAGGAGGTCAAACCTTATCTCCACCTATTTTCTACGGACGGTTTTTACTCTGTTATGCATGCATAAAATGAGGGCTAGCATTAATATTTACCATAAAAATTGTAGGTCATGCGAGCTTAGAATAACATTGATACTGCCTTCACGACAGAATAGCAATCAATAGGTAAAAAAATACGTTATGGACGATACAATTTACGACATTACTATTTAGTTTTCTGTAATGAAGTGCCGTTTACATTGATCTGTTTGGTTTCAAACATTGTAAAGCAATTTATACAGATTTCTATATAGTAAAACAAATATTAGTATTCACGAAAGTTAATAGAAAACTTTCGCAGAACTGAATAAACCATATTTCTCTACAGTCATTTTTAACAGAAACAATGTTGTTTGTTTCAGACGAAGCCTACATGAAGCTGGCTCTGGAGACCATCGAGGAGCTGGACTGGTGCCTCGACCAGCTGGAGACCATCCAGACGCACAGATCTGTCTCGGACATGGCGTCTCTCAAGGTACCCACTTTGGCAATTGTCTAGGCTCTATGCACGTGACGTGATAAAAAATCTCCAGATTTTGTTTATGTTATTACAGTTTCTCCATTTATCCAGCTGTGGTAATAAGACTCTTAAATCAACCAGAAAACCTATTTTAAATTTCTTAAAACTAACCACTGGTCTCTCAGAACACGCCCACAAATTTAAGAAGCTGCAAACAATCGGAATATTTCTTACAATATAAACAGAATATTTGCTAAACATCTCGGGAATTTCTACGAAAAGCAACCGTTTAACATCGTTATCTCAAAACCAACAAGTAAAACAATACCAGATTCGCAGAAATCCTCGTCTTTGCCTTTAATATAGAAATTAAACAATAAGTAATATTTATGCAAATACTTCATTGGAAGCGATTCGTTTACCGATGAAACGCCACCCACTCGGTGCCGAAAGTTAACCTCCTCGAGAAAACGTTATACTGTCTTACGTATCGTTCCTGTTCCGTTTTCTCAACATACAGGATGTTACAGAAAGTAGTGTCTTAAAGGAAGAAGCGAAGCGCGGAAATCCTAATTATCATTTTAACTCGAAATCGCTTGCGTTAACTTTGGATGTTGAGGTTATTTTTATGGTTAGGTACGTAGTTCTTTTCAGACATGGAAAGATTTTCCAAATGTCTTATCTCTTAGATTAAGCATTTAAGCACAACCTACATTTTTATGAAGTCAATGTTATTCCAGAAGATAAGATTTAACAAAGTGACGGTAAATTCAATGTCAAATCGAACTTTTTTAAATATTTAGTGAGTACAACTTCCAATTTTATCTAACACTTTATAAGATAATAAACACCTAATGAGATGTATCAATATATATTTAAAGATTCCGTTTGATCGACATATTTTAAATGTAGAAAGATACCGCAAACATAATCAGTTATATTAAACAGGCTCCACTGAAAAGGGCCCTTTATATAAAGTCGTGCATTATACATGAACCATTAAAGTCCATATTTTTTGCCATCTTTTTTCATAGGCTTATAAAGACACGGAAAGAGTCTGTTTATTTTGTTAGTTACGTATATACTTGTAGCTACCCGTTACAGTTGAATTGAGAATGTGTTCGAAGGCACGTGGAGGTTCAACGCTGGCAGCAACGGGCAGACAAACATACAAACACTTCTTAGCTGTCATACTACTATTCCGGCTAAAAATCACATGAGCCCTCTCATAGATCTATTAAATTAACAACATAACATGGTGGATTGAATGATACAAATGCAATCAATATATGGCGTCAACGACCTGGCCAAACTACTTTTTCATAACGAACAGAGCCTCCGCGCTCAAGCCTAACAAAGAAAAAGTCCAATACAATATTATCCTCAGATTACATACAGAATTCATTGCCTCCATGGAGTTATTCTCGTTTATTTACCGGATTAAACCCATTACTCACATTAAGGTGGCTAATGTAGATTTGCTTCAAGTTGTGAATTGCCATAATCACGGAAAATTCCTGAACGCCGCTGGCTGCGTTCAGTTTTCTCACATGGCAGTGCTGACGCAAATGTCAAATAGAACTTTATTGGTGTGTCAATGATGTCTTGTCAAATGTGAGCCGTTTCATACGAGCGGGCCTTGGCTGTAGATACTAACAAACTGAGATGAGTTTGCATGGCAATGGAATGTTTAGTGTTTCATATTTGTATTATAATTACGGTACATAACATGCTCCTCTCGATAATTGTATAGATCAAATAAACAGTTTGATATTCTTTCTCATCGCTATCGTTAGATTTTAAGCGTACAAAATTTTTCACGTTAAAATATACTTAACTGTACTCAATAGTAAAAGTTTTTATTAACCTCAAACTGCAATAACCTATAAACACAGCGCTGTAACCTGTTTGTACTAGGAAGCGTTCAGTCGCCCGCTTCGCCTTTGTTCGAACGCGACCGCGATCGATCCGACATACGTCATCGACGTCACAACCGTGACGCAGGTTATTGTAATTTACAAGTACAGCCAACAACTCACCAATCTACCACAAAATGTCATTCGTTCAATTGATTTTAAACTCGTTTGTGATGAAAAATTATTTATATAACTTGACATTTTGTAGTAGATTGTTGAATCAAAAAATTATAATTCATTTATTTTATTTTATCGTAGGTATATGTACAATACTTTTAGGCCTGACCAAAGTCGAAGAACAAAATAAATCCCTCACTTTGGCCTTAAAAAGGTATTCTGTTTTAAGTTGTATTTATTATAAGTAGCCTGAGAGGAAAAGCCAGCGGCCAAAAGACCTGTCGGCACAGTTTAGTTAACATTGTTAATATATGAAACAACAGGTCTACAATTTACTATACATACATGTATAGCATATATGTATACATTAAGGAAACTATAGCTCTGTTTGTTGTAAAATTACTAATCTGTAGTTTATATTGTGACCGATTTGTTTCTGTAATAAATAATAAAAATAAAATATAAATTTGACGACCACCTGAAAGAAACAAACTGGGCTGATGATACTGATGTGGCATTGACTGTACATACCCGCTTCACTTAGCACACCTGCACACAATTATTTAATGACTAATCGATGTATACACAAACAATAGGTATGTTCAAGTAATTGTCAATGAATCAAGGTAATGGACGTACAAGTCGGCAATTATTGAATGCTTCGAATTGTAGATCGATTATTTTATTAATGACGTATTTTATTTTTTGTTGGGAACAAGTAACACTTGAAAATGCTGTATCAGGAAAATCGTGAGCCACATTTTAGCAAGATAAAGCAATGTTTAAAGGCTAATATAATTTACGGCCTGCCACAAATGTAGAGAAGCATTATGACTTAACAGGATGTTTTGATGTAATTTTATCAAGTTATGTTTGTTTTCCAGCGGTTTGATTTAAATTCTAATTAAACTGACATTTGTATGCTGGTAACATTTTGTGTACATTTGTAAGGTTAAATCGGGTTCAACCGAACTAAAATGCTTTAGATTGCAAGTACCTATTTTGTTACATTACCTACTCGTTTATCGAAAGCAATGGTATCTTTGAACAGCTCCGACCTCTGCCCAAATGTTAAAAAATGTACAACAATTTCCCTCAAAATGTCGTATTTGAATTTCGAACGTGAAATTCGGCGCGTACTGGCCACTAACAATGCGCTGTCGCCGCATTGAGCGCCGCGCGCCGGGAACGCTGCCATTGTGCTGCCAAGCCGTGGCTATCTCGGGCAACAATAGTTACTGCCGACAGGTTTCAATCAACTGCGAACTATTTTTAGCTACTAGATGCGCTGTCGACATTTAATTTGCTAGGGATTGAGGCAACGGCCATCATGTGAAGTTTATATGCTGTAGCAATCATGATTTTAAAGCTAAGGATAAGTAAACAACAACCTAGTATTTAGTAGTATTTAAGTAGATAGCGTCAAGAATTAGGAACGATCTTTACTCTTTGTATGGCTCCCAATTGTGATCGCAAAAAGTGCCTAATTGTTCACAGACCTATAATTTTATGCCATATTACTGAGGCAAACAAATAATTTTCATTAAGGTTGTTAAGAATAATGGCTAAAGCACTTACCAGAGTATGAATGAAGGTACACTAGTTATTCATTGTCACAGTTTACACTTTTTAGATAACTGCACGAAAGTTATTACTGAACGGCCGTTCCGAGATATATTTTTTGTTGTTGCAAAACGAGAAGTGTCAAAAACTATTACTAGGGAGGGGAGGAGGATGGGATCCGGAAACGGTTGGGTGCCTTGCCATTTATAAAAATTTATATCACGCCATTTTAAATACGCAACATACCCCGCCCCAAAAGGGGGCTACCCCTTTTCACTAAAATCGAACAGTTATTGGTATCTCAGATCAACCAAAGAAATTAAACAAAGGAATATACATAAGTGATATGTTCTTCGATAACTGAGTAGGTACATGCAAACATGTGTACCTCCAATAAACAACCATAAATGTGGACTGTATCTTAAAACTAATAACATAAACTTCTTATGCTGACAAACGTGAACAACAAAAAAAAACTTAAACTAAAACATAAATTGAATCAAATCATGGTATTTTACTGGGTATTATTTACTGGTAGAGGGCACAATTTTGATAAAGACCTAGTAAATATGCCTCTAGCAGTTCTAACCTCTACTACCCTAGTCACTGAGTCTCGTCCGGGAAAAACGCTAGTCACTCGACCGATACTCCACTGGAGAGGGGGTACATTATCCTCCTTGATAAGAACTAAGTCATTTATATTAATGTCACAAATCCCTTTATTCCATTTAACCCTCTGCTGCAGAGTATGAAGGTACTCCTGACTCCATCTCTTCCATACATCCATAACCATTGACTTAAGTAAATGCCAACGCGACAAAGGAGCCAAACTGTAGTCGACAGGTGTCTCTGGTACTGATACAAGAGGAGCACCGATTATGAAATGGCCTGGAGTCAAGACTGACAAGTCATTCGGATCATTTGACATGGGGTACAAAGGCCTAGAATTAAGTATGGCTTCAACTTGTGAAAATATGGTAACCAATTCTTCAAATGTCATACTACGATCACCTATAACTCTCTTTAAGTGACCTTTACTCGACTTAACCGCTGCTTCTACCAAACCATTAAAATGAGGACTAAGTGGGGGAGAAAACCTCCAAGTGATGAAATTGTCCGACAAAAAGGAATTAATATTAGGGTCTCTAATTATGCTATTAGCAAATTGTTTCAAAATTCTACAAGCTCCCTTGAAGTTAGTTCCGGAATCAGTTGTTATTTCTTTAGGTAAACCTCGACGAGCTACAAAGCGCTTAAGCGCTGCAAGAAAAGCTTCAGCGGTCAGGTCACTAACTAATTCTAAATGGACCGCCTTGGTTGTAAAACATACGAAAACGCATAAGTAGGACTTGACTATTTTAGCATTCCGAAGCACACTAGTTTTTAGGTTAAAATGACCCGTAAAATCAATAGCAATTGACAAAAATGGACGACATGATTCATTTACGCGACTAGCAGGTAAATTTCCCATGAACGTTTCCGAGGGCTGACACTTTAATCTAAAACAGCGCAAACATTTAAAAACACGAGACCTAATTACTTGCCGTGCTGACAATATCCAATAATTCTCCCTAAGAATAGACATAAGTAAATTAGGACCTGCATGTAAGTATTTTAGATGGTAATAGTCAACGATAAGGTGTGTTAGGTGGTGTGAGCGCGGTAGTACCAAAGGATGCTTAGCTGTGTAAGGTAAAGCTGAGTTAACTAATCTACCTCCCACCCTAAGCATTTCCAATTCATCAATAAAAGGATTAAGTCGTCTTAAGCCTGTACTGCAATATTTTTTATCTTTTAAAAGTCGTATGTCCTGTTTAAAGGTGTTATGTTGGACAATCTTAACTAACTTTAGCAAACCATTTCTTAATTCATCGCTGCACAAAGAACCTATCTTCCTAGACATTTTATTTTTACAATTAAAGGCAAACCGTAAACACCAAGCAGTTGTACGAACCAGTTTACTCAAAGAACTAAATTTGTGTACTATTTCTTCACTATACTCAATATTAGTAGATACACTTGCTGCAAGTCTCTTAACTGATTTCAATCCGGGAAGTGAGTCTGAAGAAAGTTGTTCACACGATGCTGGCCAAGTTTTGTCATCGCCGAGCAACCAAGAGGGGCACCACCACAATTTATGATGCACTAGTTCTTGGGGTGTGATACCTCGCGACGCAGGATCAGCTGGGTTCATGCTTGTAGGTACATATCTCCAAGACTCTGGAGGAATTATTGATTGAATTTCACTAACTCGATGAGACTCAAAGACCTTCAGTAAGTGTGGTTCAGTGCGAAGCCAACAAAGAACAATAGAAGAATCACTCCACGCGAAAGTAAGTCTGTGTAAGTCCGTATTTGTTTTTAATGTAGTAATAACCCTTTTCAGAAGTTTAGCCAAAAGATGTGCTCCAGAGAGTTCGAGTTTTGGAATGGTCAATTTCTGTTTGATCGGCGCAACCCTTGTTTTAGAAATGAGAAGATGTATGGTCACCCTACCATCACTGTGGACGCATCGCAAGTAGACACATGAAGCATACGCAGCATCGGAGGCGTCGCTGAAACCATGCAAATCAAAATATAAAACCGATCTAGAGAGAACTTGACGCTGAATAGACACATTCTTAAGATAATCAATGTTTGAACAAAACTCTTTCCAATCATGCAAGATAGTCTCAGGTGGAACCTCGTCCCACTGTAAGCCGAGTTTCCATAAACGTTGCATAAGAATCTTTACAAAAACAACACAAGGTGCTAACCAACCATTAGGATCGTAAATGGAACTGATTTTAGATAGAATAATCCTCTTGGTACATTCCTTTGAGTCGAGAGAAACTTGGTAAGTAAACATATCTGTAACAGGATTGTACTGCAGTCCCAAGACCTTCAGCGAAGAATAGTGACCCTGTTCAGTGAACTTCAACTCGCAGTGATCTGTAGGAAGATCATCAAGCAGCTCTGGTCTGTTACTAGTCCATTTACGTAGTTCGAAACACCCCTTTGATAAAAGTTCAACGACCTCAGCCTTAATATCTTTAGCTTCCTCTAGTGAACTAGCACCCGTCACGATGTCATCTACGAATACATTGTTAAGTAAAATTCTTGAAGCCCGAGGATGAGTGTTTTCACCCTGGTATGCTAGTTCATGAACACAGCGCATCGCTAAATATGGAGCTGAAGTAACACCATACGTAACCGTGTTGAGTTGATAATCCTGATAATTCCCGTCGTCATCAAACCAAACGATGACCTGAAACTTCCTATCGTCGGGAAAAACCAAAACTTGTCTGAACATCTGCTTTATATCCGCTGTAAAAACTACTTCATGCAAGCGAAAGTGGAGAATTATGTCGACAATATCCTTCTGTAACTTCGGACCGGCTAACAAAACATCATTTAAAGATTTTCCTGAACTACTCTTCATAGAAGCATCGAAGACACACCGTATTTTGTCTGAATCCTTCTTATAAACTCCATGGTGAGGTATATAAAAATTAGGAAAATTCGCAGTCGAAGCATCGACTGGCTGCATGTGGCCCAAAGAGACATATTCTCGCATGAAATCATTGTATTTCTTCGCCAAGGCACTATCCCGTTTCAATTTCCGCTCTAAAGATTGTAGTCTGCAAAACGCTAAAGATTTTGTCTCACCCAAATTATGGTCACCCTGTTTGAAGGGCAAGCGCACGACAAATCTTCCCTCAGGTGTACGCGTATGCGTCTGTTTAAAATGGCCTTCACAAACTAAATCGTTAGGGTCAGTGACCTTAGTAGAGGGCACCTCCTCAATTTCCCAAAAACGCTTTAAGGAACTATCCAAATCCGTAACACACATAAAAGCAGACAACTCGTTCGATTTGTCATCATTACAACTAAAATCACCCATCAAAACCCATCCGAATATTGTATCGAAAGCTGTAGGCAAATTACTCCCAAAACTAATTTTACCACCCTTAAAAATGTTCGCACAAGCACCCGCACCTAATAAAACATCAACAGGACTCCTTTCGTGACACGTGTAGTCAGCTAACTTCAAATTCCTAAAATTGTCCAAGAAACTACTATCAATGGTTACTGTAGGGATCTCTGCGGTAATTTGTGGTAAAATATATGTTTCAATACATGATATTTCATCATCCGAATGTAAATACAAAAATAATTTACCTGTAGGAACAACACTAGTCATATTCGAACCACCGATTCCCAAAATCGAAACATTTGTTTTGGAGTAGCGCGCCCCCAAACGGCGTGCACAAGAACTAGAGATAAAGTTAGTCATACTTCCGGGGTCAAGTAATGCACGAACACGATGAATTCTACCATTTCTACCAAAAGCGACATCTACCATAGCTGTAGCTAGCAATGAATGACGTGTGATTGATTCCTCCTTACCAACCGAAGCACTGACTGTGTTAGACAAAGATGGAGATATAACGGCGGACCTTCCGGAAGAATGTTGCGATTGCTGCGTCTGATTTTCAGCGGGAATTTGCTCGACCGGCGTGGATGTCAATGAACTTTTATCTGCATAATTACTAATTGATTGATTCGTATTAGGTTGTTGCGGATTCACCTGCGTATCGTTACTTGTAGATAAGTGGAGTAATGTATGATGTTTTCTATGACAAATATTACAACTTGATCGTGAATTGCAATTCATAACCCTATGAGATCGAAAACAATTGAAACACAAGTTGTTTGATTTCACGAATTCACGACGCATATCTATACCCATAGCTATAAATTTGTCACACTTATACAGATAATGTGATTCACTGCGGCATTTAGGACACGTAGTTAGACTTCTGCTAATTTTGGCCGTTGCTTTAGAGTCGTAACAACTTTGCTGATGTACACTGGACGTATGCGACACCTTACTAAGCTTGGAAGTAGGGGAAACATTGCTTTGTTTACCACTAATAGATGCACATAGACCCGTGGTTTCTAATGTCTTACAATGAGTATCTAAAAATGTAAGTAAATTATCAAAAGTAGGTATGTGGAGGTGTTGGTAGGTTAGTTCGAATCTAGACCGTAAATCATTATCTAGCCGTCGCGTAAATATATGTAACAACAAGAGAGACCATTCTTTAACTGGGAAGCCTAAACTAGTCAAGCCCCGCGTATTCTCTTGCAAGATATTAACAAAGTTTCTCAGCTGATTCGTGTTCTTAGCGGGCACGGTAGGTAATGACAACATTGTACTTAGATGCGAGTCGGCAATCATGCGCTTGTCGTCGTACCTATCTATAAGAATACTCCGGGCCACTTCATAACTGTCGGGAGTATTGGACAAATGTTTTACTAGATTTAATGGTTCGTTCGAAAGACAACTTAGTAAGTAGTGCTTTTTCTGGACGGAACCTAATGACTGATTGTGATGAACCAAGCTATCAAACATATTTATAAAATTGGGAAAATCGCAATAATTACCGCTAAAACTAGGCAAACTTATACTGGGTAATTTTACGTTACATTCCGCCGGCATGCTTGGCAAACTAACCTCACCCTTTTCACAAATAGATGTTAAAGTCTGTAACTTTAGTTTAATATCGAAATATTGTTCTTCAAATTGCAAATACCTAACTTTATGATCTTGTAATTCATCTTGCTCTAGTGACTGTGACAACGTAACATAAATTTCATCTACATTTACTTTGATTGAATCGAGATCGGAACAACGTAATTTGAACTTTTCTAAGTTTGATGAAATATTAAAATCTAACTTTTGGATTGAATGATGTAATATGCTAACCTTTTCCAACATAAAATCATACTTTGATACCAATAACTGTTGCTTAGATTTAGACATAGCGAAAAGTTTTTCTAAAAAGTTTTACAAATAAAAAATATGGCGGCGACGCGTGTTGCGTGAGCTGGCTTAAATATTGGCGAGAAAGGACCAAATTTTGTTAAGAATAATGGCTAAAGCACTTACCAGAGTATGAATGAAGGTACACTAGTTATTCATTGTCACAGTTTACACTTTTTAGATAACTGCACGAAAGTTATTACTGAACGGCCGTTCCGAGATATATTTTTTGTTGTTGCAAAACGAGAAGTGTCAAAAACTATTACTAGGGAGGGGAGGAGGATGGGATCCGGAAACGGTTGGGTGCCTTGCCATTTATAAAAATTTATATCACGCCATTTTAAATACGCAACAAAGGTATTTAAATAACTTGTCCCACAATTCATTCTCTCCAATTTGTCATTTTCCTAAACTCTAATTAAGACCAAGGCTCAACATGACGTGTTCAACAGATGTTAAATTATTCATACATTTAAATTGTTGTTGTACTGTGCCACTCCATGTGGTTATTACATTTCATATTTGAACGAAAAAGTTATATTTAAAAACTCGAACGATACTGGTGTTTTTGAAAGAGCAAAACATATGTAGTGTCTTGGCGATCGCGTTAGGGAAAATACAATATTAACAGTCAATATTACGCTCATAGCAAACATTTTCCTTGTATATTTTCTTATAAATGCCTTCTAATATGAAGATTATTCCTTTTTGCTCTCAATGTCTTTGACAGACAGCCAGCTCGGCTTATTTAAATAAAAGCTATTAACTTTCGAAAAAATATTTTGAACAAATGTTTTTACAAACATAATTAATTTAAGTCATAATTTACAAATTGTCTAGACATTTTAACAAACAAACTTAAATTTAAACTGAACTTTGTTTATTTATAAATGATCGTAAATGGCACGCGTCAAACACGTAGGTACTAAGAAAAGTTATTTAAAAATAGAAAATTTTTGGATGTTGTTGTCAAACTAGAAATAAACTAACGGGACAGTAATGTTTTGCATAAATTGAACTTTTGGTACCATGAGTCTCTGTTTATATTAACTCATTGCTCGCCATTAGCATGAGTAGAGCTGACTGAAGTTTTTGCGAAATAAAACACTTTCGGCAAAACCTATATTTATTTCATCATAGATAAAAAAAATTGAAAGTCTGGTTTTTCTTGGTCTTCATCGAGAATACGTTAATAAAATTTACTTCGGCTTTACGGCTTCGGGTTTTTCGGTCTTACAATTTAGGAAATCCTTAAAAATATACTCATTTCTAGTTAAAACTTATGCATATTAGTTCAAGATGAGATCACCCGATTTATCCTCTGTACCTACATACTCCTTAATGGAAATGAACCCTAAAACACATTTGGCTTAAGCCCCAAGTGTATTAGTAAACCGGCATGTAAAATAAATAAAAAAAACTAAATAATTGTTTTTGGACATTATTCCCATTAATAAAGTTAATACCGTCTTCATGCCGAGTACAACAAATCCGAGAATGTAAAAAATATATTATTTGCCAGCAGGTAGGTATACCCATACCTGAATATATGAGTTACAAAAATGCCTTAAAATAGTGTAAAATTAATAAATATCCATCTAGACTTCACATTACAGACTTATTAATTACTTCTGTTTACTTGTACTGTTACGCCTGCGTTTGGTTTAAAGCTTTCCCACCACGTACTAGTTATTACTTGTTCATTATTTAACAGTATCCAGGTAAGTACTGTATCAAAAGCTTTATAAAATTCGAAGAAACAGACTTACAACCACGCTTAGTACATCAAAGTACGGCGCTCTTTATTAAAGATTTTGTTTAGAAAATATAGACCTAATTGAAGTATGGGTATAATACAAAATCGCTTTAAAAAATCTATGCTTTGGAGCGCATTAAATAAATATCGGACTCTGTGTGCGGCAGTTAATGAAAGATCTAAGCGACAAGCAAAACCTCGTTAACATTATACCAACAAGAAAGTACTGAAATAAACTCATTACCCGCCCGCGCAGTAAGTAATAGACGGACAGAAGTGGACATCTGCCCGACACTTGGCGAGTGCCGCGTGCCACGATGGCGACATGCGACTGAGGCTGCGGACACAGAACCTTCAACCTATGACGCAAATAACCACATTTTGTACTATAAATAGATCGCCAGGCTAATAAAAGAACTGTCTTAATATTTCAGTGTAACATTTCTGTGTTTGACGAGGTCAGCGGTATTGTTTGTTCGCTCGGGCGCCCCGTGGGTCGGTGAAGTGATGTGGGACAAACAAGTTGGAATTTATTTTTAAGTTCGTTCGTTTTTGTTTGGACTAAATATTTGTGTCGGCTTGCCGCGGTTGAATAATGAGAAATCCAGAATATCTCTAATCTTACATACTGCATTCATGTAAAAATTAATTAAGATAACATACCTTTAAAGCTCCATCTCGTGTTATATAAAATTATTCTTCCAAATTTCAACAATATAATCCAATTTATCCATTATTTACGTAACCTCAATTCTATTTCTGAGTGATCAATCGACCGCAGATAGAAGATAGATATACATACCTATATACCTATATCAATAATATAACATCAAGATATCGAACTGAGATTCGTTCTATTTTCGCTCTATTATCTATCTCGCATTCATTCGGTAAAAGTCTTTCTTTCCAGAAACTTTATTGTGTTAGATTTGTCTACTGATTTAGAAAGTTTATAACAACAAAGTGTAATAAGCAGGATGAAATGTTGAGGAAAATATTTAAGTATCATAAAACAATCTTCAATGTTTTGTTCCTTTTTGTTTACGTCCTTCACATTTAATATGTATTACAATCTATTTTTAGCGTTCCACACTGTGTTTTTTTACAAAAAACCTATATTTGGATCACAATTTATAAAAACTTGCTCCTACAGATCATTTTAACTAACCTCAAGCCTCTACTCACAAAGGATTAATTTAAGAAGCCTTTCAAAAATGGCTGGGCTTCTCTGGGGTTCTTGACATAATTTTAAAGGCTTGAAATTCGGTTGAACCCTTAGGTAAGTTGTCTTCTTAAGTAGACCTCGCGCGGCGCACGGCTGGAACCGCGGCGCAGCGACACATACGCCTGCCGCTCGTCCCCAACATTACCATATTATTGCGTTATTTTAAGTTGTTTACGATTGTTATAGTTGTGAATTTTTGTGAGCAATAATTTTGTTTAATATAGTCTGTGCTTAAAAATAATCTTGGCTTACTACAGACTGCTAAATACTAGTAATTGCGTTTCAATTAAATTAGCTATATTTTTTTGTTTATTTTAATCGTAGTTTGTTAGGAGAAGTATGTTCCTAGAAAAATACACTATGTGAATAATCGTAACCAAATGTATATTACCGATGCCGTAGGTGCGACGGATTTCTTATGACCCTTCAAAAAAACCCCGGCTTTATTTTCAATCTTCTGCCGGGAAATATTATAAACCTGGTACTCGTAAATTACCTCAGTCTCGTCCCCAAAACGGCTGTAAAGTGGGTAGTACATCACCATTGATTTTCCTGTGGTGTGCCGCCACCCTCGAACGCTGCGACCGGAGATGCGGCGAGGTGGCGGCCAGCGACATTCGGGCTGGCGGAGTGTTGCCAGATCAGGGGATTTCCCCCTAGATTTAGGGGCTTTTCGACCGAGCAAAATAGGGGGAAAACTATTTGGGGGATTTTTAGGGGAAATTTAAAAACACGTCAAATACAGTTTTTTTGCTTTATAGGACGTTCCTGAGGTATTGCTTTTAATGTTTTTTTTACCATCTTTAAATTACTTTAGCGCCACAACTAGTCTAGGTCGAAATTCGAGATGTTGAATATAACGAATAGCCATAAGTATAGTTTAATAACCATTAAGGTCTGGTATTTGGTTGGTCTTCTGTAACCAAAAAGCGAATTAAATTTACACCTGTCATACACTTCTCTATTATAAATCCTGTAATATGACTATCATTTCCAACATGACCGCCTTTTAAAAAAATCGCGGCATGCCACCATCCACTCGGTGAGGGTATTCTAGGGGATTTCTAGGGGGAAATCAAATTAGTCTAGGGGTATGTCGCCGAGACCATCTGGCAACACTGGGCTGGCGTATGCCAGACCGAGTGACCGCTACTTGAAAATGGTGATCGTAACTCCGAGGTACAAAGTAAAATGTATCTACTTCGTCAACTATTTTGAGTAGCTTATGTATTTTGTAATTTTTATACAATTTAATAATAATCTACCGTATTTATCTACTTTATCGGCATGTTTTTTTTAATGCGCGTACTATTAGAGGCCAAGTTATCTATTTGACCAATGATTATACTCGTACCGCTTATAAAACACAAGAAATACTCCGCGGTATCACCCGCGGCAGTTCCGATCCCTTGGGAACGCAGGGAAGGCATATGCGGCATAGCTTCTGTATAATGTAACTAATACAGAAACAAATTTTAAAATGTACGTTCAGAAGTTTCAAGTTTTATGGAAAGCAAGTAAATATGTTTTTACTCTTCATACAATAGTGTAGATAGATAATATTTGTATCGAAAAACATTATTATTGTCATAGTAACGTTCAATCTTTTAGAAACCGCAAACCTCAAATAACAAACTGAGGGAGATTCTTTTCTCAAAAAGTCGTGTCATATGTCTGACTGTCGTACCTCGTAAATGCTTAACAGCTATCTTCCGTGACGTATAAACACGTATAATAAAAATCTACACGTACAGAAAAACATAATATTTAGAAAATTCAAACTGTGAAGGCTAAACATACGTAACCTTGTCTGGATAGTTACCATAAACTAATGTAAGGTATAGTTCTGTTATCAGATGCTGATCGGCAGTGCTTACGCTTTGAGAAAACATTCGAAGGATCCTAAATCTAATAAAAGTCTAAATATTGTATTCCTTAGCAGCAAAAAAAAGTCCTGATAAAAAAATCACTTAATCGCCGTGAAATATAAAATACAAAAAGCTTTCAAAGTTTCCTTCATTAATCAACGAAGAAGCTTTCCTGAAAGTTTCAGAATAACATTTACACAGAGTCCCGATGTTCAAAGCGGCGAGCTTAAAGTTTACCTTGCGCGCAAGCTGGGCGGCGCGCGGTGCTGCGTCGCTTCGGCCTAGTTCATCTGTGCGGCTCGATGTTCAACTGTTGATTTTATTTGCCCACTAATCATTGGCTCTTCGTTTCCAATTTGACAGCCTTTTTGTTCTGATTTATGAGCGACCGTACATTTTGTTAAGAAGACGTTTATTTCCCATTCGTACTTTTATTGTTGCGGATGGTTGAAGATGAATTGATATAGACATCAAAATAATATCTGTAAAAGATATTATTTTCGTCAAAGTCAAATATTTATTTCTCAACATTGACAATTACTTGTTCTTATTGACGTCAAATAACACATGACTCTTCCACCAGTTCGGTAAAACCTTCGTGAAGAATAACTGGCAAGAAACCTCACGGGTATATTTTTAATAAATAAATTATAAAAAATAAAAATAAATTAACAGAGTCTCTTAATGTCTATACAAAGTTATTCTTATCTGTATCTGTTAGCTCGGCAAGTCTCCCTCCCCCCAAGTATCCAATCGACGAACACCCTCAAACGGGACCCGTTCACGAGTTAACGCGGGATCCAGCCATCGCCCTCCTCAACCATATTAAAGGGAAGTGAGCGACCCGTCACCCGACTCTACCATAAGAAGACGCACTTTAGTGACAATGTAGCTTTAGACAGTTAGACACATAAAGTGTTTATTGTTTTTTTCTGAGAAACATTCGTCAATGAATGAACCAAGTGTGAAAACACTACGGACTAATAATATATAATAATAAATCCCCATACAAACGCACCAATTCTATGGTCCCAAAGTAAGCAGAGCTTATATTATGACCACCCAGCGAACTGGGGGGAACCCAGAATAAACACACATATATAAATATCAACAACCATAACCCAAGAACAAACATCTATGATCATCACTCAAATTAATGCCTTGATCAGGATTCAAACCTGGTACCTTCGGTGTAACACCGCGGCCACCACTAGAATGCACCACACCGGCTTTGAGTACATTTTCCCTGTTTTCACAGCGACGTTTATATCTACATGCGCCTACACACTCATGATACCTAGAAATTGAGCGGATCAGTTCGCCAGCACCACATCACGCCCGAGTGACAGTCACCCACTTCACTAGTGATATATTACAAATCAAACAACAGCGTAATCACCGATTTTCAGGAACCATTGTTTGAATGTTGGACTGATTTCTTCGTGATTAGAAATCAAGGCTAAAAAATAAAAAAACAATTCATTTTTACGAGCAAAACAGCTCGTCAATCAACGTAAGTTTGTTTACGTCGGCGTCTAGGAGCACTATCGGCCCGCCAACCAGACAATTGTCACACGTGACGTCATTTGTTTGGGATGCGGCCATCTGCCAGCACCACTTATAGTTTTATTGCGGTAATTGTTATATGCCAGTATTTATTTAACTAACTAGTGCTGGCTCTCATGCGCTGGCGAGTCGCATGCGTTCGAGTCCTGGTCGGGGTATTATGAACCCAGATGTCTGCACTCGGGTCATGGTTGTTTATATTTTATATATTTATGTTTAGTATAGGTCCCCCGCCCCAGTTCGTTGTATGGCCATCCATAACACAAGGTCTTCTTACTTGAGAGCAATACGGTTGGTGTGTTTGTCTGGGGATTTTTATTTTTATTATTGTTATTTACCTCCTAGTAGTAAAGGATAGAAAAGTGAATCCACAATGCGCTCGTTCTTATTTTTACGCAAGTAATTCAGCCAGTAACATACGTAATAAATCGAGACGCACGACCGACCGTTGGCCGTGTGAGCCGCGAGTTCTGTGAGCCAGGGTCGCCCGGTGGAGGGCTGACGTGACTCCTCGCACGGACATCTACCCGAACAGATGATTCGATGTTATTTAGACAGTTTGTTTACAAGCTTGTTAGTCACAACTAACATCAATAGCGACGGCCGCTGACCTTCGAAGGCTTACAGATTAGTTGTAAAATCGGCTGGTTTATTTTAATGTGATCACCGAAATATGTCCTCGTTCGTTATCGCGAGATTTATTACTTGTTTCTATGCAGATTGATTAATGGCGGGTGTTGGACGTTACACATTAGCATTCGTGTTGCTATGGTTGATAATATCTTCTATATAGATTACAATATGTTTTGTGTTCAAAAGTCATTGCTTCAATCTTTTTTAAGTACATAACAACACAGTTATTCTTTTTGTCTAATATGTCGTGGATTTTTATTATTTTAAAGAAATTTAGTCACACAACACACAGAATTATTACCACAAAAAAAAAATATCTTTTTGTGTTTTGAATATTTGTGTATTTAAATGCAAATATAAAACTCATGGTTTCTGCTAATTCAAATCTCAAACAATATTAATTTGGAAGATTTTCCCAAGTAGGTCACAAACTGATCTCCGTAGTCGACTACGCGATAGTTCGTAGCCTCTTTTGTTACTCTACTTCCGAACTGTGAAAATTATTCTCCTATAGTTTAGTTAAATAATTTGCACCTACCTATCGGAAAATAAACTTAATTTCTTAGCAAAAAATAAGAAAAATACTCATAGAACTCATGAAAACTAGCATTTTAAAATGCATAAGTAAGTTTCCGTCAATTTTCTATTCACATTTCCAGCGTCAGAAATAGCTGCACTCGCCTTGACAGTATTATGTCTGTATTATGTGATCCGCCTCTTGGAGCGTCATTGCTAGCACTTTATGTGCAGGCCGACCTCTAAAAACCAGTAAACCTTAATAATCCAGTTATGTACTACACGACATACCAGACCGTTTACTTGAAATTGTACATTCTAATAAATTGTGACCATACGTGCCGTACCAAAAACGTGTCTTAAATTTATGTTGGTCGACATAGTAAAATTGTGCGTTAGAGTAACTCGTCCTACGAATTTACAAACGTATAAGTGCTTACCTACTGCAACGAAAAGTAAGCTACCGACACATTGGAAAGAAACCTTTTTTTTACATTCCTCGTGTGTTCCAGACAATTGCCACAATCCTCTCGAGGCACCGCGACTAGTACACTTTCTATGCAAAGTTTTAAAGTCATGTTCACATGAACTCTTTATTATAGAATTATACCTACTAGACAAAGTACGAGTAAAAGGGACCTTTTGGTATTTAATATTAAGAAGATCTTGGCAAAACCATTGATTTGCCCAACGCGGACAATTGGATCGATAAATTGAAGGTCGCCGTTACCTAGGGCTAGGTCTTATTGACGAACCAGCCGAGTGAACAAGGCCAAGGCACCCGCGTCCTTTACTTGGGATGGAGATGAACGAAACGCCAGACATCCTTGAACTGAATATACTTCTACTATACCGTAATTTCTATAAAGATTCCCTTTCTATACATAGTTTTTAACAGTTTTGCATCTTATTACAATCGTGTAACTTCCTCTAATCATTGTTGTGTTGCACCGCATCCAATTCTGAACGCCGCGTTCAATTAGTTCGGTCTTACAGGTACTACCAAATCTTAGTACTCCCTGGCAAACTAATTTGTTCACAGTGCTGAGAGCGTGATTTTGGCTTACAACAAGAAACTATTGAAATGCAGATATTTTTAAGGCTGGATGAACTGTACCAGTCTTAAATAATTTGACTAACTCATTCTCTGCCGCTAGCTACATCTGATGAAAATAGAATTTCATCCGAGCCCAAAGATATGATTATTATTAAACCATCTTCTACATTTAATTACCTGATCTTACTCTGTTGTACCTTACATAAACCACAACTGGGAAAACCCGTATGATTTTCGATATAATACTAATGGGAAAATATTGTCAGTAATCTATAGACATAATAAATCTGAGCAATAAGAGATGTGACTCGACCTTGCGGAAGGCCCCGGGGCTCGTGCCTTGGACGCAGCCCATTTCAAGTTACAGCTGGAATATGACCACGGTACCTACCGCATAGTTATGTACTTGCGGTTTTATATACAATGTATTTACTTGGTGAAGCCTTATGTGATAAAACACCGGTCCCGTGTAAACTAAAATCGTGCATATTCGATTCACGGTCGTAGGTTAAACATCGCCCCATTACATATGACTACTACAAATTTACTCCTATCGAAAAAAATCATAAAAGTACTTTTTATACTCGTAAAGTTATTTATTAACAATTATCGTTTAACACTAATAAAATATTAACGCATTTTATTATATTTAGAACAATGCACACACCAGCGTGTGCCAATTTCTGCAGTCTTTTGTCCCTCGCCCCAAGTACCTGCGTCATATCTGTTGCAATCGCATTACAATGCCGCACCGATAGCTTCCTGAAGCGTTCTACAACTTCGGCACTCCTAGTAATATTTATGAATGACTTGATTATTGCTACAAGTTATCTAGTTTTTTTTTGTAAAAACGATTTTTGATCTACATTTAGCTGCCGCAGTTTTTATTTTTAATTTAATTCCAAAATTAAAAATTTCGCAGGAAAGAAATCAAAACGAAAGACTGCGTTATAAACAAAAAAGTATATTTAAATAAAAAGCTCTAAACTCTAGACTGTAATCAAGATACGATTGAACCTCAATCACAAACAAAGCTTTCAAAAATTATTGATTTCTCAAGAAGCACCTTAAGAATGAACTCGGTTGTGGGTGGGAGTCAAGTACATTGTACCCATCTTTATCCGCCCTCAAAAAGATTCATTTTTCCTACATCAAAGGGAGGCTAGGCGTAGTACGCTTCACGGCTACGTACCGGCAAGTATTTGTTTACCGCGAATGAAAATATCTTGGTTTTAGTTCGTTAGAAGATTTACCTTCAAAGATTTTAGGTCGCAAAATCATTGAACTTTTTTTGTCTTTTGAAAATGTGTAGAATACATTCGTCAATTACGAAGTTTGCAAAGGGATAGACAAGATTTCCTTAAGTTTTATATAAAAGACAATAATTTTTAACCAGATTATATCGCGTTTTATTATATTTTTACATTTTTACTTGTCGTTGTGGTACCTCTACACTCACCGTGGTCGCGTGGGACTAAGATGACAGGTGACTTGACAGTTCAAATTCAAATTCAAATTCAAATATTTATTTCTCAACATTGACAATTACTTGTTCTTATTGACGTCAAATAAAACATGATTCTACCACCAGTTCGAAAAAAACCTTCGTGAAGAAGAACTGGCAAGAAACTTCACGGGTATATTTTTTTTTCAAAATAAATTTACCGAGTCTTTTTATGTCTATACAAAAAATATTCTTTTCTGCATCTGTTAGCTCGGCAAGTCTCCCTCCCCCCAAGTATCCAAACGACGAACACCCTCAAACGGCACCCGTTCACGAGTAAACGCGGGATCCAGCCATCGCTTTTTTTTTTTTTTTTTTTTTTTTTGCTGCCGAGGCACCCTCACGGGAGGGAGGTGGAAGATGCGTCATGCATACCCGCCCGCAGGTAAATTCCTCTGCGGGGGGGTTATGTGGGACTCACCAGAATGGCACCTACCCACTAAAAACCACCTGTTGGCTGTGGTAAGCGTATACCTTTAGCCTTCATCGGAAGCGACACCCGTCGGGAAGTTGGGCGCGCTGGCGGAGACCCGCTAGCGGGTCTTCCGCCTGTAGTGAAAGTTGCACTGAAGGTGCTCAAAGGGACATGAGTTGGTGGCCGTTCTGGGCAGCCTCCGGTGAAGCCGGGGCTGGGCAGAGGTCGGCCGAAGCATGATTTAGGGATCAATTCATTTGAATGAACCTACAATGAATTGAGAAGGGAACTATGCTCCGCCAGAGCTAGCA
This sequence comes from Marasmarcha lunaedactyla, assembly GCA_923062675.1. Classification (NCBI taxonomy): domain Eukaryota; kingdom Metazoa; phylum Arthropoda; class Insecta; order Lepidoptera; family Pterophoridae; genus Marasmarcha; species Marasmarcha lunaedactyla. The sequence continues at coordinate 2,069,779 of OV281341.1, forward strand.
AACGCTCTGTCGGAGTACGTGAAGCCCTAAGTTTACGGGCTAAGACTGCGATTTCACTAACATCGACATTTTTAATAGCGTCGCAGACGATACGCATATCGTCTGCTACGGAGGATTGAGGAGTGGGTTTGTATGGGCGAGGAGCCGGGATGGGATTCGATGCGGGACGCTGCCTCCAGTTTTCTGGAGCAGGCTTGGGCTGAGTAGGCTTTGCAGCCGGAGGAACCCGGCTACGCAGCGGCGGAAAGTTTTCTTGAGAAAGGCGCGGGGCCTGTTTGGGAGCCGCCCTTTTGAAATTGGAGCGCATACAACGGGGTGCACGAGGGCAGCCCCTGTAGTTTGCGGTGTGGCCGGACTGGCCACAAAGCACGCAATCGGGAGGAGAGGGATTTTCAGGAGTGCGATTGCACTCCTTAGTGAAGTGCGGGACCAGGCACTTGACGCACCTGGGCGGTGCGCGGCAGTTGGCTGCCGCGTGCCCGTACAACTGGCACCGATGGCACTGGCCGGGATGACCGCGGCGATGAGGCGCCTCGATTGAGATCCCAGAGAGGCCGCAAATAGAGCTAACCCCTTTCAGGATCTCTCTGGACTTGGGGACGTTGGCGAGAATCACCAAGGCGAGAGGGTGTTGCCTCCCGTACTTGCTGTGCATTTTATGCACCGCGAGTGCCGGGAAGCCTTGGGACTGCAGATCCTCCAGGATGGCCTCGTTCGATAATTCGAACGGGATTCCCCTGAGTACCGCTCTGATCTTACGCTCTTCTGACAGAGCATAAGTGTGATAAGCATATTGCTTATCGGTGAGGAGCTTTGTTAAGGCTCGAAAGTCGTCTATCGACGAGACTAAGATTTTAATAGATTCACCCGAGTTGGCTGCTCGGATGTAATGGATTTTGTGCTCATTGCACAATGTCGAGACCTCGGTCCATTTACCCTTTTCCCGAAGGAAAACGGGTGGTGGGACCTTGGCCTTGACAGAAGTTGGGGCCGGAGCGGGTGTTGAAGACACCGGGGCAGCTGGCGTTGAAGACGCCGCAGGAAGTATAGGGACGGGCGTCGAGGGCGCCGGGTCTTGTTTTGAACGCTTCTTAGAGCGCTTCTTAACAAGCGTAAAAGAGGGAGACTCAGGGCCAGTTGGGGTGGCGTCCGAGGATGACTCGGTCGCGGGTGCGCGTTTGCGTCGCGGAGGGGCGTCTACTTCGCACTCCATGTCACTGGAGGAAGGGGACGCGGGAGGGCCTAAGACCTGAGGGGTCTGGGGAACTGGGGTGGCCTGAGGGGCCATTGTGGACATTATCGTCATGAAATGAGGGATGAGAGAATCTAGGAAACGGAACTTGTCAGCATTTATATGTATGCCTTCAGCACCGATACTATCAGCTAACTTCTTCCTAATCTCAACAGAGCTTAGGGAAGCCATTGCGGAGGGGTTGGGGAGGGACAATATATGAACCTAACAACGATGACTATCTCCCTAAAACCACCCTACACGCAGTAGGGCGGTTGAGAACGACGCGGATAACTTACTCGAACACAGCACTTGAAGTCCTGGAACAACGAAACCCCGTCGACGAAGCTCACGTTCCACGAAGTACGGTTAACAAGCCACTATTCGCCGTGAAAACGGCGTTAGAAACTTAGAAGTACGGTTAACGAGCCACTGTCCGCCGTGAAAACGGCGTTAGAAACTTAGTACGGTAAACAACTATGAAATTTGGGTGCTCAATTAGCGCGGGGGCTAAAAGAGCGGGAAGGCGTCTGCGATCGACGTGCGCTCGAGAACGCACGCAGACCGAGACTGTTTGCCAGCCATCGCCCTCCTCAACTATATTAGAGGGAAGTGAGCGACCCGTCACCCGACGCTACCATAAGAAGACGTACTTTAGTGACAATGACGCTTTAGATATTCATCGGGACGAAGAACTCATCGCACATACAGACACATTACACATGCTTTGTTACAAATACTAGTACAATCCTGTTAATGAGGGGATTATACCCAAGGGCTTTTATCATCCAAATTATCGGATAGTTTATAATATGCTCTAGCACACAACTTCTCCTTTATAGTTTCTTTGAATTTGTCAATAGGAAGACCTTGGATATCCTCAGGAACCTTATTATAAAAGCGTATGAAGCATATGAAGACATTCAATCATCTCCATCTGTTTCTCAGTCTGCAAGCGTAGCGTTCAGGATTAACATAGAAAGTGCTGACAGTGTGCTGGAAGTGGAGCTTAAAATGTGTAAATATAATTTAACGCGAAAAAATCCGGTTTACAAGTTTTTATTCGAGATATATTCGCTTAGACAATGCAGATATCAATGTGTACCGAGGTATTGTGGCTGAACAAAGGTTATTTTATTAGAGATAATAAATTTGCTCCCTTAAATTACTATTGTTGATGTTAACACTTTGACATATGAGTCAATAAGCGTAATTTCTTATTTAATGACTCCAGTGAATATCATTACACTTTATTTTAACAAGCATAAAGGAATAACCGAAAGACAAGAACATCAGAATTCTTTGCTCAACTCACTAACGTCCTGCCAAAAAGTCATAAATGTAGCTCATTTGTTTCTTAAGAACAAAAGAATCACTTTCATATTGGTTTTCAGAATTTCGTCTCACGAACCGATTTAGTTATCCAGCGCATGAGTCACCTGCCCCGAGTCGCGTGGACACGAGCGAGCCCCATTCACCTGCTCTAGAAAGCTGAAATTGAGGCTCCCTTCGTAGAATATTCTTCTTACCTTCGGACGGGAAATGTGAAGCTGTAATGAGACGTAAGCCGTAACTTTCGAGTGTAATCTAAAAATTTGACTTCAACAAATTGGCGTCCTTACTCTCAAAAAAAAAAATTGCCAAGAATAACGGCGAAAACACGTGAATTCAAAGTGGTGTAATGAATTTTTGTGCTTAATTCCAGCGACGGCCTAGTTTACGGTTTTTCATAATAAGAATCACGGTTTTTCACACAATTTCTCAGAAGGCTGACTCACCGTATTTAGGTTATGCGTCGGTTAAGATTTCACTTCTTTTCAGTCAACTGGTTGACCGGGTAACCGATATTTTTGATATTCTCTTCGTGGTATTGTTTAACATTTTGGAACCCTTCCAAGGGGATGATGAGCGGAAACTATTTTTCGCGTCTGAAGTGGGCTTATTGATTTCTCCGAAACTGAGCTGGGGAACTTGCGGATTTGTATGTTTAGATTTTTTACGATTATTCATGGAAATCCCAAACCAGCAGAGGTTGCGCGTCAAAAGGAATGGAAGCCGAATTTCATTGTTATACAATTTTCCTTAAGACTTTACATAAAATAACATTGGCAAAGAATTATTTTTATATCCTTTCAAATTGCTTTGTGACTATTACAACAAAAACTATGCTTCTACAGCAATATAACTGTGAGTAATTGTATAAAAAGGTGTTAAATTTACTTTCAGTTTTGTACGAGTATTTATAGTAGGTATTAATCATGAATAGAGCGGGTCTTTCCGCCCGACGTGCGCAGGGGACACAAAAATATCTAAAAATAGTCCACCTACTGCGTGACTGCCTCTTGCAAATAATACATTCTACTTGGCCAAGTTAAAGGGCGCGATCGTCCTTTGTTACATGGTGTCGCCTATCGGATACTTGAAGTGACATTAAAGTTAATAAAATATTTACTAATAACTGACTCGTTGGATTATAACGTGACTTTCGAAAACAAAGCGATAGCAAAAATCGCACAATATGAACTGTTGCTAATTTTCGAAAAAAATCAGTTCGATATCGACGCAGTAACATACAAATTGTATGTATTATGCAATTCTTTCACGATTTGCTGGTTTGCGAAAACTGCACGGTCATTTTTGATTGTTTACTGATTGCTTTTCCTTAGTTATACCGCAGCCTGTGTCTTTTTTAATTAATGTAATAAAAATATAGTTATCGCTTCGACCCCTTTATGTGTCATAGTTTCAATTACACAATATTTCTATGTATCAGTCTTTGTGGCTTAACAATTGAGCCACATTGCATTCACTATCGCATCTAATTAGGAGTGTATCTGGCAGTAATCCCACAAAGACAGAACGACGCGCTGGAACACGTAGAAGGTCATGGTTTCGTTACAAACAGGAGTGCTGTGGAAATCGCGAGCGTAGAAAATTGACGGCCGGTCCTCCAGTTCTGGAGTGATTCCCTGAGAAGAAGATTCTCAAAAATCTTACTTCATCTCCCTTTCCATTTCAGCTGATGGAAAGCGACGAAATAAAACATTACACAAAAACAGTTGAAATAAGAACTCCAAATAAATTCGAAGTGTTCAGCCAGCCGATACGCCACGCCGCTATCACTCACACCCGGATTACAGGGTGGTAGAATCTCCTAAATGGATTGTTTTGAATCTAAAAACACATGTCACTGTCAAATTTCGATGGCCGGTGCTCGTACTTTTTAGATAAGGTATCTATGAATATCTGGATATTGGCGCGTGACAAATTACTGCTCAGATGACACATTTGTCTTATTGCGACTTATTTTTATTGACCTTATTTAAATCAAACCGAATTTTTTTTTTATTTATTTACAAAAATCCACTGCACTTAATTTAAATTTAAAAATGTATACATAAGTATACCATTAATCTTATAGAAACTTAACTTATTGCCAATTACGGATTTACATTTTTTTAAATAAATTAATATACAAGGCACAGCTGTACTGTACAGATCAAAAATCTTACTCATTTCGACCAAAAAATAACAAAAAAAATTGAGAAAAATAGCAGGAGGATCTAAAATATGCTCTTACGCATACCCTGCGCGCGCATATTTTATGAAAGAAGCCATACTTATGTGGGTTATGGGTTTGTGTGTGTGTGTATAGTAATAATAAATACTCCGTCTTTATTGGATCACTTATTTCATAATCACATATCTATTTTAGTTTTTTTTTCACTAATAACGTACTTAAGGTGCTACCCACAAATTCGGGTCGGGACTTTCAGCTCGGCAGTATATGTTGAACGACGAGGCCGGCTTGAAACAATACTCCACATATTCGCCTTGTCACATTGAGTAGTCCATTCGGCTCTACACAGTTCGGCACAGTTGAACGGCATTGGCCGGGCATGGGGTTGCCAGGTCGCCAAACCTAATAGCCGGACAGAACAGCCAGTTTGGCCGGACATTTGGGTACAAAAGCCGGATTATTGATTATTATCACAAATCTTGCAAAATGCTACTGAAATAATAAATAAAATCGAATGCCAAATCAGTCTTAGGTAGGTACTTTATTATTAATCAGTCAGAGCGGACTGTAAAAAGCCTAACAAAAGCTGGACAAACCGGACACTGTTTATTTTGGCCGGACACTGTTTGTTTTGGCCGGACACGCAATCAAAAAGCCTACCTATGTCCGGCTTTATCCGGACGCCTGGCAACGCCCGGGAAGCGTTTTTCCCGATCTTTCATCTGTGTATTATAAAAACCCCGCCTAAAGGCAAAAAGCTTGCATAACTTTTAAACGGCTCAACCAAATATACAAACATGGCTAAGAACACTCTCGATTTATTCAAATAGTATTTAAACACTTTTAAAATACAATTGTTTTTTGTGTTTACTGTTTCTGTTAATTCAAGTTTACTTTGTGTGTGTAGTAAAATGAGAATCATTTATCGGCTTTAAGGTTCCACTAATAGCCTTTAATATAGTATTAATGAGCTGTGGATTTTGAAAATAAATAAATTCAGTTTTTAAAAGAAAAAACTGGATCAGAAACGGTCCGCTCCTTTGGAAAATATGATGCTTCAAACAGATTCAGAGATTCACACGGTAAACTTAAAACACCCCTCTTTTTGCCTGAGGGGCTAAAAATGGGAACAATTTATTCGAACAAGAATATTTTCAAAAAAATTATTACGGATAAGTACAACCCCTAAATTAATTTTTACGTAGTGCATAGTGGCCAGATGATCAGCAATTTAGATCATCGTTGATTTAAGTTATCTTTAAAATATATCATCAATTACTTAAATATTTAATTAAATGACATCAACATTTCACTAATACCAAAACTACTTAATTGTCCATTAAGCCCTAGTTACGCAAAACGTAATCTTTATACATCTTAATAGGTCTTTTCCCTTATCCGAAGCGTTAGATCCCTCGAGTCGCTGCAACTCGTCAGAGCGACTACTTATCGGAGTTAGTCGCGATTATCTCGCGAGGCCTCGACGCGACTTCCCATACGGCGACCCTGGGGGATCGCAAGGCGATAACGAACTATGTCAAGAACGTTTTTAAATTAGACGGCAAGTCTCCTGATTGATACCTCCACAAATTAGTAGAGTTTTCGTCGAACACGTGTTTTTTCCGTTGTTTTTTCCTGTTTATTTTATCTTTTTTATCATTATTATTGGCACACGCTGTTTGTTATTCGACCTTTTTACACACAGTGATAATTACAATTAGAAAATGACAGGCCGTATATAAACAAAAAATAGAGTGACAGTCCCAGTTCATTTTGACATTTGATATTTAGAGCAGTTTTCATCTCGATTTAAATGAACGCAGCAGAAGACAATTCCCTCAATTAGGCGATCATTTTGCTATTGTCTCGCTATTTTAGTTGTTCCCTTCAAGCCGGGCAAAGTGCAGTACTGTTTCCATGAAATAATTCGTGACTCACAGGATTTTTAATTCGTGTGACGAAATAATTACTCAAAGAAGTATTTTTTGAGTAATTATTTCGAAGCACCCGACCTTTACATTTCATTGATTACTTGAATTCATTAATTTACAGTCTATTGTTATTTCGCTGACCCGAGTCAGATATTGTCACGACAGTGATAAGAGACGAAATAACTAGAGAAGTTTGAAATCGTTTCTCTAAAAAAAGCCTTTACGAAATCTTATTACGAAAACTTCAAGGAAAAGCTTGGTAACATATTTACTTTTCGTTAAAATATAACCAGGATCAGAGAATATGACGTAAATAACGCATTACTGTTTATGTAAAGAGAAAATTCGATTTGAAATCTAGATTAGCAATGAGGCACGGTACTAGGACGCACGACGATCGCCGCTATACCGCCGCGACGCGCAGCCGGCACTTCAGTGCTACGATAGCTCTCAAGCTGCATGGACGTGTCCATGTGCGATTTGTATTGCAATCACATGAATACGAAGTGATAGAATAGTTTACTTTTTTGGAACTGCAAACTTTTTGGTTTAATTTTAAATTTACTTTAGAACGTTCGAATGCTTTGAATGAATGAAAAAATTTTAAGTGAAGTGTCACTTTTTTGATATTAGAACTGTTTGAACTTTTTTTGTTATTTTTCTGTGAGCAATGCGGGTGTGTTCTGAGAGACCTTGTGACCAGAACCCACCGACTCGGTGGCTAAAGCGCCGCTCGGCCAGGGTCGCGCGTTCACTGGAGATGTTACGTTCACAGTTCAAGCGGATGCTAAACAAGGAGTTGAGCCACTTCTCGGAGTCCAGCAAGTCCGGCAACCAGATCTCCGAGTACATCTGCACTACTTTCTTAGGTGAGTTTTTTGTAATGCCTAATCTTTCAGCTTTTTATTTAATTATATCATGTCATCTGATTATTCCATTTTAAAATCTGACTTATTTGAAAAATATTGAATTTTTTGATGCGTTTATAAACCTAACAAAAATTTAATATCTGTGGTAATTTTCATGCTTCTGTTTAATGAATGAACTGATACACAAATACAAAGACCTTATCCTGAAACAATGCGCAGCGTAAACATTGCCTGTTTACGAAACTCCGACCGCGCATAATATACAGCTTTGTTGTTGCCAAAAATCTGTTAAAAATTAAAACTAATTAATATACATTCCTCAGTGTTTCCTACGCCTTTGAAAACTAATAGATCAACAATTTTGAGATATCGAAGTATAAACATGTACCTACGGCCGTCAAAGTAAGAATTATTTACTGCTTACCAATATAACCCTTAACGAAGTCAATTAGACATTGCATAGAGCCTGAACCCATGACATTTCCCGCCGAATCCGCACCCCGCCTGCCAAGGGTACGCCGCGCGCCCCCCCTGTGACCCCATTCCGCAGACGCTCTAGCTGTGACGTCAACACACTTAGGTATATCGATAATCCGAATAGATTTCTGCCACGATTTGAGATTAAATATTAGAATTTTAACGTACACTACAAGGAGCCTACTGTTCGTTAAAGATCTTATTATAAAAACTTACGTTCTATTGCAAGATGCTCTATATAATAAATACAGTTATTTATTATATATTTTTAACTTAATACCTTACAAAGCTGCAAATTACAATTTTTAATTTATATATATTTATAAACATATTTCAGTGATAATAGAGTTTTTTTGTTAAAATCTCGTCAGGGGCACTAAAAAACATAAGCCCATATTTAAAGATGGAAATATTGAAAATGTATATTTATTACGAAACATAACATCCTGAAAAGCACCTAAAGTCCCCAACTTTCAAGATCAGAGTAAATAAGTTGTCATCTGTGTCACTGTCCACCAACTCAATCAAAAAACGCCTAGACAGCCCCCGGCCAATAACAACAACAGTACCTATCGGTAATTTGCCAACAGCAATAAAAGACATTGCCACTGCGATCGCTTGAGCGCTTAATTCACGACGACCCGGTCCCCGGAGATAAGGACGCGTAAACAGGAAAAACTATTTTTTAGCCCAAGTATCGGTTCTAGGTACAAAACTCGGATGTCGATCTTGTGCCCTGTCAAACCTTGTCAATGAGAATTGGAACGTGCAAAATAATTTAGAATTGTGATTGATTAGTATTTTATTTTTTAAATATTAGTCACATACATGTAAATAATTAAGATGTTAGTGCTCCTGTAGGGTAAATTAATCCTTATCCAAAAGGATTAATTTTTTTAAGCTTTGTCGTACAAGTACATCGTTAATCTTAGATGTTATTGATTCAATATATTGATATTTATTGGTTATCGACTAATGGTCCATTGCCGACAGATGGCGTGTTGCCTTTGTTCCAGTAATTACACCGGCTGTTTCTTCCCTTTATACGGAACACAACCAAGTATGAACCGGTTATTACGGCTGTTAAATTAGGAACGAGTTTAGTACCGGCCAGACGAGGTCTAAACAATGAAAGATCAAAAAACATCTAAACTTTAAGAACCTCTACTCCCATTAAAGAGTTTGCGTTATGAAAAATCAAATAAAAATTGGTGAGCATAAGTCGTAATAAGTCTGGTTTAAAAAGAAAAGATCCATAATTTGCGAACAAACATGTTCTGACAAGATTCGCCTCGACTAACTTACATCTGGAATCTCTTATATAGACGACAGCCTCAACGGCAGATCATCTCGATACAATTCCCATTTCTTCAAGTAATAAATCAAGAGGTATTGTTCTCGAATGAGGAAACAAATATAAAGTTCATAAAAGAAGAATTACATAGATACAAGTACGTAAGATTATGAAACGCAAACACAATTTCCGTATTTATTAATTTCGATCACAAAGCGCAATCAATGGAGTGCCTAGGCGAATGACGAAATTCACGTCATACGTTGTGTTGAGGTGTGGCCGGCGGCTGACGAACTGGTGTTTAATCCTTTACTAATAATAAACAAAAGAAGAAATGGCGCTTTATACATTGTTCATTTAGTCAGGTCAATAAATACTGGCATGAAATATTTAAATAAATAAAATTAGTGCTGCTGTTGGCATCTAAAGTATATGGCGTCACTTTTCACAATCACCTAGTTAGCGTGGTCGAGTGGTAGGTAGCTCTGACGAAACACCGCTGTAAATCAACCGTATGATTCACTCATTTCATTCTTTTTTTTACAAACCAGTCGCATTGCGTTTTGACTCGTTCTGAGTGACATCGTCACTTTTTACTTTCGTTTTCTTAAAACTTTCTATTACTGTTTACATAACGCAACGGTGTGACAAATTACCTAACAATGAACTGCGGTTTCCAGTTTTTAGTTTGCTGTTTCTGTATAAACACATTGCTGATTTAAATAAATTGTATGAAATAGTGTTTTATACTACTGAAATTGTTACCTATTTAGTTAGTCTGTACAGATGTTTTATTTGTAATATAACATGAAGTAAGTTCAGTCCAGTAAAAGTAAATAAACCTTTATAGAGACGTCTAAACGTGGCTGATAATAAAAACTTAGCACAAGCTATTACTTTTATTTTTAAATGGCTTATGATAAAAAAAATAATCACGGTCAAAAGTTAGCAGAACTTCCCAAGATTTCGTTGCTATAATTGAGTGTAAAAAACCATTATTTTTATACAAAACCCATATTAACATTGTATTTTTGACCTTAATTTGTTTTATAAATGTCAAGATTACATAATTTGAGATAACACGGCATAATCATGTTACTGCATACAGTCGGCGCCATCAAAAACTGTCGTGTGATAGTCTATTCTGTTTATGGGCCAGCCAAGTTGCAATCTACGATCGCTAACGCTATAGAAAACGCATAACCTATATGGAGCATATCACGTGAGGCTCCATAGAATAAGGCTGCGGTTCCACTGAGGCGGAACGGAGCAAAGCGGAGACGAGCTGTGCCGCGGCGGCGGACATGGCTTGAAATCCACATCTCTTCTCCACTCCGCTTCAAAGGAAACAGCATTGGCAAAGAGGAGCGGAATTGTTTAAAATATCGGGAAAATAGGCTAGATTAGGCTAACGCCGAGAGAGGAGCTAAGCGGAGTGGAGAGGGGCGGGGCGGGGCAGTGCGGAGCGGGGCGTCTCACTCACGTGCATTTTATTTTAGTTAGCGTCTTGACGTCATCAATAGTGCACGCGATTACAGTAATAAATGGATGAAAAATTTGTTGAATGTGTTAAGAAATTTCCATGCTTGTGGGATACAAAATTATCTACCTACAAATGCCAACAGGCGATGCGAATAGGCAAAGCAGTTCTGCTCTACCTCCGCTCCACTCCACCCCGCTCCACTCTGCTTCAGTGGAAACACCCACCTCTTTTCACAGCTCAGCCCCTCTCCGCACCGCTTCACTCCGCTTCAGTGCCTAAACTGGCACTAAAGCTTTTGTCACGTCACTAAATAAAAGTCAAACTTACGCATAGAACGCTGCGCCACCCTAAACTGAAAAGATAACTGTGACGTTGTTTTTATTCTATTTTAAACTAAGAAGGAAGTAATTAGATAAGAGATCATTTTACGTACTTGAACTTAAAAAAAAAACAATACATTTGAATACAGAACGCTTGGTTAGATAGCTCTTAAAGTTTACGATATTCTTAATGTTAAATATTGGCCTTTTTTATGTTGAATTTTATGAATGGCACAAACCATTTAGGTAACTTTTCGGCCATTTTGACAAAGTGAGCATAGAAAAATAAATACATACAGAAGTGATTGCTGTTTCTTTTATTCAGTTTAGCATAAAAGCAAACTCATATTGCGCAACGATTTGTGCTTCATTATCAATATTTCATTTGTGAAATCTAACAAACTGAAAAATATTCTTGAATTTCACAAATAAAATATTGAAAATTAACTTAACTCAAGCTAGATTCAATTAGTAAACAAAATAAAAAAAATTATTGAAAGAAAATGTCACATAAATATCACAGGTTATCATGCAAAACATACTGTTTATTTTCTATTTATCTATCGCAGAAATGGCATAGGAATATTCGAGAACACTCTGGAACAATCGCTGTGTACGTGACCGATATAATGCATAGAGCTATTAAAGTAAACTAAATTAGCTAAGTACTAAGCAATATCATTAGTTGTATCTACGTCACTTAATAAGATATTGTCGAAGTGGACGAGAAATACAAAGGAATTTCATACTGTTAAAAGCACTTTGCCATTTATAGAACGCCACAATAGGAGCGATTGCGACCAGCCAGATAGTTTATTGCAATCTTGTTACTTAATAGTAACATAACGAGGAAAACATCAATTATCTACTGATATAACAGAAAGATTGAAATTTTTATACTAGGTGATTTTTTTACCGTTCGTAAAAATGCGTTCGTAAATATGCACTCATACCACAAATTCTAAGCAACTTTCCCTAAGATCGAAATAGCGGCAATCAAAATATTCGACTCTGCATACAAAACTGGCAGTTGAATATTTAGGTACTTTGAGCCCTAAACTATATTTTACTTAGGGCTGATGCTCAGATAACTTCTATCAGTGGACAATTTCGAGAATTTGTCATAATTTCTGTGAAAAGTCTTGTCATTTAAGTGTTATTTGGCGATACCAGCCCTTAGTGAGTTTACCAATAACTATTAAGTGACTTCGAATAGTCAGTCTATTTACAATAAAAAAAAATTAGGGCTATGTTTATAAATTATAAACTAATTATGATTCACATTCGTAGAAATTAATGATAAAATTTTTGTAGTAATAATTTTGCCGGCGTGATTTTGACATCGGTTACTTAGCTCCTTCTCACTTTCAATAATTCATAAATCATAATTTTCCAATTCAAACTAAAATTTAAACACTTAACTTTAATTTGCTGATTGTTATCAACCGACCAGTTGAAATTCTTGCAGAGTAGAAAAGACGGGCATGTAGGAAAAATCAGTTCCAAATAAACATATTCATCGATTCTATTCTCAAAAAGATAAACAGTGATTACTATCAGATATCAGCCAGAGAACAATTATAAATCAATCACAATAAGTTCCAGATGTGAAGGCGGGCTAAAAATAGAGTTTATGAGTTCGCAAACGCCTCTATCTATTAAAAGATTAGATTGCCAGTTGTGCGCGCGTGTGGTACCTTGATAAACCGGCCTCAGTAATCCATAATAACACAAACCAAGGATTAACTTATTACAAGCTTTTGACTATGTTAATCGCGTGTTGATGTGGTAAACCGTGTCCGCCGTAAAAGTTGCTAAAAATAGGCACAGATTAGCAGTAAATAAGAGTGTTATTGTCCATTGAAACGTCGTCTTCATAGCAAATAGCTTAACAATAAAATATAACATCGTTTTGAAGCTTTGAATAGTTATAGTTAAAGTTATAGTAAAAACTATATTACACTTCACACATAAAAAAGCATATCCAAAGGACTCCGACTGCGAATATCTTGTATTTTATAGACTTAACATGTTTAAATAGAAGGATATAAACTGCGTAGTCTAATAAATAAATCAAAACAGTTTTACAATATATCTTTTCCGATAAAAAATATATATTTATACATGTTTTATTACTCATCAAGTTTGATATCTCTATCAAGAAACTTTGCGTACGTGCCAACAGTCAGATTCCCAGAAAGACTTTTATTTGATCATCTGTAAATTCTGTGATGCATAAAAACTTCGAAGAAACTAAACGTAATTTCTTCATGAAATTGTAGCAGGTGCATCCAGTCGGTATGATATTTAAATTCATAATAGTGTTCTGTTACCGGGAAATACATCTGATGACATGTTTTCCTTGTAGCCTTTATAATCCGACTACCGGGACATTGAGTGACCTGATTGAAAGGACCTGAATTAAAAATAAAACGAAGTCCGGTTAAAATATTGCTGTGTCTCTGTCAAGTTGAAGTTGACAGTGACACGGAGGGACTTTTGACTAACTAACCAGCGTGCGCAAGCTGGCCGTAGAGGTTCCAGTGACACAAGCCACGGGGTCTTTTAGGTTTCATGATCAAGGAATCATTTAAAATCATTTAGGCAACATACTCTTTGAATAAAAATGTTATGAAATAAAGTAAATTAGTTTACGATAATTATGGTCACTGTAATAATAATGTTACCTCATAACTGATATTATAAGGCCACACGGATTGCATTGTTCAGTAAGAACAAATTTTGTGATTTTATTGGATTTAATAGGCGCGCTGGTTGCCTCGATTCCAACAACAGAAGTTAAGATACTTTGAGTTATCAAAAGCTTTATTATTGTAAATAACGTTATCTACCTTGTTATTCAACTTTATATAAATAGAAGCTTTTCTGCGCATTACGCATTTTATCATATTATATCTTGATTTCGATAACACAAAAAGATGTTAGAGTGAGTTCGCTGCCAGATCTAGAGACGCTTTAGACTGGCGACAGATCGTTACCGTGCGCCGTGCACACTACCTGATGCCGACACCTTCTACGTGGTGAATCAACCTAGTTCGGGCTAATAAATATGTTATACGCACTCACTTACCTACCAAACCTCGTGACACAGATATGAAATAATACACAATATCACAATTACGACACGGCCATGTAACCGATAATTTTTTTATTTGCGCAGCTTTATTTACTATCGATATCTAATATTCCAGGTCATATTATTCCATAACCTCAAGATTTATTATCAAGATAAGCGATAGAGGCCCAGCGTCGTTCTCATCACGCGTTCTATTGTTTCCAGATAAGCAACAGGAGCTTGATGTTCCCTTGCAAGTGGAAGAAAATACCGAGCGGACGAAGAAGAAAGAGAAGCCCAGACATGTCGGGCCCGGGACCACCATGTCGCAGGTTGGTTGCAGCCAGGTTCTCATGATGGCTAATTTTTAAAATAATACTTATTAATGTGTACTTATCGCAGTTTGATCAATTCGATCGTCCTGGTCTAATCGAGTTACAAGAGCACGTATGTAACAGTATCTGTGACGTTGCAGATCTCGGGCGTGAAGCGCGCGCTGACGCACACCAACAGCTTCACGGGGGAGCGCGTGCCGCGCTACGGCGTGGAGACGACGCGCGAGGCGGAGCTGGGCGCGGCGCTCGGCGAGCTGGACCGCTGGGGCGTGGACATCTTCCTGGTGGGCGAGCTGTCGGGCGGCCGGCCACTCACCGCCGTGGCCTACGCCGCCTTCACGGCGCGCGACCTGCTGGCCACGCTGCAGCTGCCTGCGCGGGCCTTCCTACAGTTCGCCGTGACGCTGGAGGAGCACTATGCGCGGGAGAATCCCTTCCACAACTCGCTGCACGCGGCCGACGTGGCGCAGTCCACGCACGTGCTGCTGGATACGCCAGCGCTGCACGCCGTGTTCACGCCGCTCGAGGTCTGCGCCGCTCTGTTCGCCGCCTGCGTGCACGACGTCGACCACCCCGGCCTCACCAACCAGTTCCTCGTCAACTCAGGCTCTGAGCTGGCACTCATGTACAACGACGAGTCCGTGCTGGAGAACCACCACCTGGCTGTGGCCTTCAAGCTGCTGCAGAATGACGGCTGCGACATCTTCGTGAACCTCAGCCGCAAGCAGCGTCAGACGCTGCGCAAGATGGTCATTGACATGGTGCTGAGCACGGACATGAGCAAGCACATGTCACTGCTAGCTGACCTCAAGACGATGGTGGAGACCAAGAAGGTGGCGGGATCGGGCGTGCTGCTGCTGGACAACTACACGGACCGCATCCAGGTGCTAGAGAACCTGGTGCACTGCGCGGACCTCAGCAACCCCACCAAGCCGCTGCCGCTATACAAGCGCTGGGTAGCGCTGCTCATGGAAGAGTTCTTCCTGCAGGGTGACCGCGAGCGCGAGGCGGGTCTGGACATCAGCCCCATGTGCGACCGCCACAACGCCACGGTGGAGAAGTCACAGGTGGGCTTCATCGACTACATCGTGCACCCGCTGTGGGAGACGTGGGCCGACCTCGTGCATCCCGACGCGCAGGACATCCTCGACACGCTGGAGGAGAACCGTGACTACTACCAGGCGCTCATTCCGCCCTCGCCGCCGCCGCGCGACCAGACCGACGACGACCGCCCCGACCAGATCCGCTTCCAGGTGAGAAAACACGCAGTACCTTACTTACATTTATTACACAAATTAATTTTCAATTCAAATTCAAATTCCAATATTTATTTCTCAACATTGATAATTACTTGTTCTTATTGACGTCAAGTAAAACATGACTCTCCCACCAGTTTGGAAAAACCTTCGTGAAGAAGAACTGGCAAGAATTCTTCACGGGTATATTTTTTTTTCAAATAAATTTACAAAGTATCTTATGTCTCCAGTCATGACGTACGCCGCCCCAATCTTTGCACATGCTAAACCCTCCGATATGTATAAACTACAGGTAGTCCAGAATCTCTTCTGCCGCCGGGCCACGGAATCTCCGTGGTACGTGCGAAACGCAGACCTGCACAGAGATCTCGAATTGCCTACTATACAACAACACCTTAGGACGCTCTCCACCGCTTTTCTTAAGCGATCCGAAGAGCACCCTAACCCTCTTATACGCGAGTCAGTTTATACTGCGCCGTGCATGCCGACGAGGTACAAAGTCCGTAGACCGAGAAATGCACTCTCGGATCCCCCCGATCAACTTTCAGCTAATCTGGACCAGCTTAAGGCTGCCCAGGCCGTATAATCATCAATATAAATGTCATTTGCACCTTAAGTGATTGGAATTCTCAGCGGGTGACCCGCTAGCGGGTCCGTGCTTGCGCACCCACCTCCCTACCAGGGTGTCGCTCCGACGAAGGCTGACAGCATTCCCATGCTACAGCCGTTAAGGTGGTTTTTAGTGGGTAGGTGCCACTCTGGTGAGTCCCACATAACAGTCTCGGAAGTCGGTTGCCTGCGGCGGTATGCATGACGCATCTTCCACCTCCCTCCCGAGAGAGTGCTTCGGCAGCAAAAAAAAAATCTTTATGTCTATACAAAATTATTCTAATCTGCACCTGTTAGCTCGGCAAGTCTCCCTCCCCCCAAGTATCCAAACGACGAACACCCTCAAACAGCACCCATTCATGAGTTAACGCGGGATCCAGCCATCGCCCTCCTCAACCATATGAGAGGGAACTGAGTGACCCGTCACCCGGGTCAATATGACCCATACATACAAGTATCTACGTACAGACGCCCTATTCTGATTTGAAATGTTAATTTATGATGAAGCAATGTTGCCTTAATATGGGTGCATACATATACATGTAATATAGGCGATTTTACGAGTCTTAATTTGTGGACTATTACTATTCGTACTCAGACTTTTCATTTCACTCTGAAACATTTAAGTAACTGATTGACTGACTAACTGATAATAAATATATTTGAGTAAATCTTTTGTTGCTGCGTTTGATCGCTGCGCACACGTCCATATCTCGAGATCGCTATCTATCACGCGCTAAATCGAGATAAATCTCACTTTAGTTAAGTTTTGTGCATGATTCTTAAATTCCACGTAAAGGGCGCGTAATCTTGACGTTCTTTGATGAATTAAATCCATTATGAAATTCTTGTGAGTTTACATGCAGATTGGGACACAGCAACTCTCGCGGGGATAGTAACAAAACGTTCAAAATGTTTAGCAAGTGGTTCAATGTCTGTATTTTACTTTGATTTATTATTAATATCTAAATGGCGATAGTAGCCAGGTTGACGTTACTTGTGATTCCCAGAATTTTATCCAAACTGTTGAAATAAGAATTTGGGCTCAGCGCAGTTATACCAGTACCTTACTTAGACATTCCTTTCACGATTATTATCGGGTGTTACAAACACAAAGCGAAAAATCGAATCTTCGCTCGGATCGACCTGACCTGCATCAGTCACAGCATTTTCCACCGCCGCTTTCCAAGAATTTGACAAAATCTTTCAATAAGCACACTAAGCAGCTGTATTGTTTTGTCCTCAGGTAACATTGGAAGAGGGCGAGGGATCGGAGGAGTGCGAGGCGGAGGGTGACGGCGGGATGTGACGGAAGCTGCTGGGACTCTGCAAGAAACTCTCCGAGAAGATGCACGGCTGGTGGAAAACCTGGCAGTAACCGCCTCTCCTGCGGCGGCCCACGTTTTGAATCACTCGTCTATCTCCCTTCAGAGATCCTCCTACATGTGTGCTCCTGCTTGTCGGCAGTGACGCACTCGAACTGTCAACTTTTGGACGACGCGCGAGTGAGGACGAGCGCTTCAAAGCCAGCCCGGGTCACCTTGTTGGATCATGTACTTGTTGACGCTTACAGAACTCGTCTGTCGAGTTCTTTAGTGCTTATGGTTCTCCGCAATGTTACCTAGACTAAACTACGTCCCTCCAATGGCTGCACGTGCGAGTGTTTCGCTGTTCTCTCGTTTGTCTAATCTAATCTAACCAAAGATTGTGAAGAAGTAATTTGAGTGATCGATGTGTATCGGTGGCTCTATAAAGTAGTTAGTCTTCGGATCGTAAATTTAATGTGTAAGTAGTATTTTAGGCGTCGGCCGGGTGTATCGACCGACTAAGTAAGAACATTGAAAACGCTTATTAATTGGTATGAAAGGGTAATTTATATTGTCATATCATCCACGTTTCTCATATTTAATACGGGTTTGCGATAATGATGTTATTCACCAGAATATATTAACATAAAATAGGTATGTATCCTAAAGATAAATAAATAAAACTATTTTAAGGTACATTTTAAAAATTGCCTTTTGGAGTTGTCGTTTTTTTCTGATGATGAACATGGTAGGAGGACGGGTGAGGATGCGCGTTGGTGTTTCATAGCTTTATCGGTTACTCCTAGCATCTGATCTTGAAAGGGTCGCAGGCGATCCCGTTATTTTCTCTTTAGGATAGTGTATTATTTGTAAGATTAATTTTTCTTACTAGTTGATTTAACAAGTTAGCCACTAACGGCATTAAGTGTGAACAGTTCGGAACTAACATCGCGTGGTTTGCAACTAATCCAGAGCTGAGTTGGTGTGACAGGCCGGGCTTTGCAATTACTTTACGTAGCACTTCAAATTTCGTAAATATTTTATGTTTAGATCGACGCCCGCAAAAAAGGCATCTGTCATCATTTGATTTCTAAGGTTTAAGCTAAGGTTCACTTCATTGCATACGTGTATTTGTTTAAAGTCATAGCCGAAGCGTTTTCAAGTTACCTCACACAGGAGATGACTTCGTAACGCCGATAAGTACAAGCCAACTTATGACATCCTACAGATCTGATAGCGAATCATGAACAGTGTAAATTTGATAGATTTCGCGTGTATAAAGTACGTTAATACTGAATTTCGTTTACACCGACAGAATATATTAAAAAGATTTTGTTCCAAGCGCCTACATTAACAACCGTCAATGCATTTCATTATATTATAGCGTTCAAGGCGCGAGTGCCACGAACGAGCTGGTCTCTTCAGTTCCACGTACTCAAAGGATATATTCGTTTTGTAATATAGTTTTTCGAACTTAAATTTTATTTTATTTTCGAATTAGTTAATAGTGAAGTATTAAATGAAGTATTTCGACGACGTTCACTCAGTCATTATGGTTAATGTCAAGAATGAAGGTCCAATGTACATTTGTAAATGAGACACCGCTCCGGGCCTCCAGCGGGCCTCGGCGGCCCACCCGGCGCGTGTTACTTCATCGTTCGACGTTTCTTAATTCGAAAATGCATAGAGTAAGCTTTTATATGTCGTCATAGGCATTACAAATGAAAACGCTTACTTAATTACAAATGTGTGTTAAATAAACATAGAGTAATTACGCTTAGATTGTTTGTTTTATGTTTAAAATATTTATATTTTCATAGGAGTATTACAAAATGTTTTTTCTGTTCTTTTTGTAATATTCCTTGAACAAAGGCAGTCGTCGAATCAAAGACCTGTAAGGTACATGGCCACTTGCCATGGCAAGTGATCTGTGTAACATACTGTCGGCATGCTTCTACATTGGTTCAGTATTCATGTTTTTAAATAATGTTGTAAATATATAATAATTGAAAGATGATCCCGCGGTATTTGATTCAAGGATTGCCTAAAGATTTGTTAATATGTCCGTACTAACAGTAGACTGTGTCAGGTCCGTTCGACCCAATCTTTCGTAGTCGCCGCTCGATACCCGACAATATCCCTTCACTTGTTTCCTGTATGTATATTAATGTGTAAAATAACAGATTATGGATAATCTCAATAAATTTTAAAACATAAAACTGTATTAATGCTTGTTGTAATCTATTTTTAAAAACTTGATATACGTACGTCATAATATTAATGTACCTAATTTGTTTTTTTTTATCGGATGACTTGTCAAACGTAAAGTTGAGTTGTCAGTTAGTCCGGTAGATGTCGCAGCAACCAAAGATTCTTGTTACCTGGCTCCTAGAGCCTGCCTGTCTGCAGCGCGTCTATTGTAACATTTTTGGCCAAAGTATATCATAAAGTATTGTTTATAGAATTGTTCACAATAAAGGACTATGTTAAGATTGGATGATTAGAGAAATTGTAATGAAACCAATTGAAGAGCGATGCTGGTCATGCGCGTTATCAACTTTATTATTTTTGTTGTAATAAAATACATAGCTTGTAATAGTTTAAACGAATTTGAGTTGAATTATAAAGAATATTAATGTATTTAGAATAAAAGATATGGGAGAAAACTAGAATGTTTTTCTTTTCACTGCTTTCCTTTGATAGCAACATTTTGTTATGTTGCTCGTCTGGGGCGATACCACAGTCCCTCTTATTTCAACCGCCACATGTGGTTGTGTACCGATTAAAGGGAGATTGAAACCCCTTACCCGGCGTCGAGTACGACCGACGCTATACGAGCCTGTCCAACTCTGTCAATGTCTTTGAGAAGTTTGTACTGTTTAACATATTTGCAGTATGACGCAGGGGCCCGCATCGCGGCGGATCGCTGTCACGCAGTGAACATGGACCACCAAAATACGGACCAAACGTTATACAGTGCAACCTTTGTATAATGTACCTGAATAAAACGACTTCCTCGATTTAACAAATTCTTCGTAATCCCCTTGCATTGTCCATAAGACTCCTCTCGAACAACCTCTTTATAACGAATCTTGCCAACCCAAAACCTTAAAGTCCGCACCAAGGTATGACTCTTAATCTCATAGTATGTGATTAATGTCGCGACAGGTTTCGACATGCTTTTGTTTGTAAAACAAACATTGTTGTTTGAAGGTTTACCTCTTTATAACGAATTTTAGACCAACCAAACCCCAACATAACTGACCTTAGTTCCACGAATTACTTGATATAACGAACATTTACTTGTTCCCCTCCGATTTGTTATATCGAGGTTGCACTGTATATTTATTTTAGTATTTTCATAGCTGGCAAACGAGCAGGCAACCCACATACTGGAAAGTTGCATCTGCATCCATGCACATCGTATCAGTAGGCTTCTGGCTTTATTCCAGTAATTGCACTGGCTGTTCTCTCCGAGTAACCTGAAGAACACCACGAAAACGTGATTATTGTGGCGGGAAAATCGGAAGGACTATAGTCCTAGACGAGATCTTAATAAAAAACCTTACTTCCACTTATATTCAAAATGCTTTTCGTTTTATATCGCACTTATTGCTACGGGTTTGCTTTGCCTGATTATTTGTAAATGACACCGTTTAAGAAATTAAATGAAATGAAATATTTGGAATGAAATATTTGGAATGAAATATTTATTGAAACATGACTCTACCACCAGTTCGAAAAAACCTTCGTGAAGAAGAACTGGTAAGAAACTTCACGGGTATATTTTGTTCAAAATAAATTTACAGAGTCTCTTTATGTCTGCATCCGTTAGCTCAACAAGTCTCCCTCCCCCCAAATATCCAAACGACGAACACCTACAAACGGCACCCGTCCACGAGTTAACGCGGGATCCAGCCGTCGCCCTCCTCAACCATATTAGAGGGAAGTGAGCGACCCGTCACCCGACGCTACCATAAAAAGACGTACTTTGGTGACAATGACGCTTTAGATATTTATCGTGACGAAGAACTCAACGAGCAAACAGACACATTACACATGTTTTGTTACAAACACTAGTAAAATCATGTTATTGAGGGTTTTTATCAACCAAATAATTGGATAGTTTATAATAAGCTTTAGCACACAACTTCTGCTTTATAGTTTCTTTGAATTTCTCAATAGGAAGACCTTGGATATCCTCAGGAACCTTATTATAAAAGCGTATACATATTGACCCATGAATGAGTTAGTGACTTTATGAAGCCTACTATTATGAGCTGCCAGCATATTTTCAACATTGTGGAGATCTTTTTTCTTTCGAACAAGGTTATGTTCTTTTTTACATACATCAAATTTTCTAAAATATATTGCAAATGGAAAGTAAGAATATTTATTTCCTTAAATTTACTTCTAAGTGACACCCTTGGACGGAGCTGATAGATTGCGCGAACAGCCCTTTTCTGCAGAATAAATATAGTATCGATGTCGGCAGCACTCCCCCACAACAGAATGACATATCATGAGGCTGTGGAAGCAACCGAAATAGACTAAACGAGCAGTTTTTTCATTTGAAATTTGTCTCATTTTTTTAACAGCATATGCGGCAGAGCCAAGCCTTTTCGCTAAACCATCAACATGCGGTCCACTGGAGTTTGGCGTGTAAGGTTATGCCCAGAAATATAGTTCAGTTTAGAGGAGTCAGTTCCTGGCTCAATGTTAATGTTTACCTGTTTGACATTTGGCAATGTAAACTTAACACATTTAGTTTTTTTTTTCATTGAGAAGCAAATTATTAGCTGAGAACCACTTCTCTGTGTTGGAGATGCATTGGTTTACTGCTCGATATTCAGTTTCTTGTCTTTTGATTTTAAATAAGAAGGAAGTATCGTCAGCAAACAATATGACCTCGCATTGATTCTTAACGACCGATGGCAGATCATTGTATTGTATTGAATATGTATTGTACAGTGAAAGAACTTATAATCATAAAACGACATTTAATGAATTAAAATTTAAAGAGTATGCAGTGTAGCTAAATCTAATTACATTAATAATAAAATTAAATATAGTACTAACATTTCAAAAACTGCATGGAATGTAATTAATCAGGAAACTGGGAGCGCAAAAGACGAGGGTCAACACCAAATATAATTTAAGAATTAATGAAAAATTGTTGTCAACTGACAGAGAAGTTGCTGAAGCATTTGAAAATTATTTTACTGCCTTCCTTGTGTCAACTACTTTGAGTGTTCATTCATGTTCCACTCTTGCACAGTCACTGCTAATGGAATATGTAAATATATGCGATATTAATTTCATCTTTAAACATGTTACTGTTCTACAATTTTAAACGCATTTAAAAAAAAAACAATGTTTGGGTTTAATCCAACATATAGAAATGTATAGTAAAGACGTAAATTTAAGGGTAATTTTAAGTAAGTAATAATGTAAAGAAAGGCAAGTGCACGTTTGTAAGTAGTAAGATGTAATGCCAATAAAGATCGTACTCTATACTTAAGACTAGGAAATTAAAACTAAACAAAATCGCATATGACCTACAAATCCAAATCTGACTGCTATAACTGCGAATTAATCGATGACAAGTAAATGTACTTTGTACAGCATTAAAGTAAAAAATACTGCCGATTTAGATGGAATTTCTGTTAAAATTATTCAATCTGTCATTGATGGTGTAGCCCCGCACTTAGCCAGTATATTCAATGACTGTGTAACGTAGTACCAGTAAAACACCAAAACTCTCTTCTATGTTTATTTTTTCGGTAAAATTAAAAATATACAAAAATGCCTGTAAATACAAACAGAAAAATATAAACAAAATTGAAATAAAAAAAATAGTCACACAAAATAGAACAGAAATATTAATACAATTAAATTTGATCTGAAAAGAAAAAATAACAATAAAATAAAATTTTAATGAATGAGAATCCTTACCAAAAATTTTGGCTACGCACACTCGTGAACGTAAAAATAAATTATAGGTTTCTTAAAAAAAACTTTGATTGTAGATAATAAAATATCTTAACTATGTAATTTTGAATAATAAACTCGGAAACAATAATAAATAAATAGATTCAAGTTGCTTTGATGGATAATATTTCGTGACTGACTTGTCAAATCAAAACATTGCCGTTCTCCGACACTACGTAATTCCTAGTTTAAAATTACGTCGGGAACGACAAAAAAAATAAAATTTACTGACAAAAAGAGGTCGAAATAGACAACCGTCACAATACCCCGGGGGCCGGGAAAAAAAAAAATCTGAAAGATTTTTTTTAGTAAAATTTCAAATTCAAACCAAATCAAAATAAACCGCATATACATATCGAATTTTAATGTTCACGTTCAGTGACTGAATAATTCTTTTGAGCGCCTGTAAGTGATTTACTCATATAAGCAATAGGTTTATCAATATTATCGACTTCCTGAGTTAACATTGCGCCAATGCCATAGGAAGAGGCATCACAATGAACAGCAAATGGTTTAGAGAAATCTGGACATGCCAGAACTGGTTTACTAATTAAAGCTTGCTTAATAGCCTTGAAAGCAATTTCAGCTTCATCAGACCACTTAAATGGAGGTGATTTTTTGCTTGTAGAAGTTAATTTAGTTAACGGTGCTGCAAGGGTGCTTAAATTAGGTACAAAACGTCTGTACCAGCTGGCAGTACCCAAAAAACGTTTGACCTCCTTAGCAGATTTTGGAGTTTGTATATCAAGAATAGCTTGAACTTTTTTAGGATCCGTTTTTAAACCATTTTCATTAACTACATAGCCTAAGTACTTTAATTCTTTCCGGAAAAATGAACATTTTGGAAAATTGACTGTGAGATTGGCATCTGAAAGTTTTTTAAGAATTTTAGTAAGTATATCGACATGTTGTTCAAAGGTTTGAGAGATACAGACTATATCGTCGATAAAATAGAAAACATTATTATCATTTGTAAGGTCATTTAGTAGATTTTCAATGAATCTTTGTTGGGTAGCAGGTGCATTAGTTAAACCAAATGGCATAACTTTAAATTGAAACATTCCTCGGCCTGGAACATGGAATGCAGTTTTGAGTTTATCCTCTTTTTTTAAGGGAATATTCCAAAACGCTTTAGCAATGTCAATAGATGATATAAATTTAGCATCTTTAAGGTTATCTAATATATCAGAAATGAAAGGAAGTTTGTAAGCATCTTTTTTTGTGATATCGTTTAATTTACGACTATCAATACAAAATCGCCAAGTACCATCTTTTTTAGGTGTAATAATAATTGGGTTCAGCCATGGGCTGTCACTGGGTTCAATGACATCTAATTGTAACATATCATCAACTTCTTTACAAAGAGCTTTTTGTTTCTCAGGAGAAAGTCTGTAACAGCGTTGACGAATAGGTGGATGGTCTCCAGTGTCGATGAAATGTTCGACTAAATGAGTACGACCTAAAGGTTTACATTCAGTTGAAATCAACCTAAACTTTTCCATAATTGCATCTGCAATAATTTTTTGTGTATCTGTTAAAGAATGGTATTCATGTAAATGAAAGTTAGGATCTGTATTAATGAGAAAAGATGAGTTTAAATTTGAAGGTTGTAATGTGATATTACTAAGAATATCCGGAGCAAGATTAAAAGTTTTCCAAAAATCAATACCCAAAATGAGTGATTCAGTGATTTCTGGGATCACATGAGCTGTAATTAACGCAAATTTATTGTTATAAAAAGTAGGAAGAGTAATAATGCCGATAGAAGAAATAGTTTGTCCGTTTGCAACATTACCTTTTATTAAACAGTTTTTTTGCATAAAAAGACCATGTTGTGATAAAATTTTATGAGAATTATTACCCAATATAGTGATAGCACTACCACTATCTAAAAGACCATTTAAAATTAAATCGTTTACTTTTATATGTAAATAAGGACGTTCAAAATCTGATGTTTTATTAAAGAGGAGAGCACAAGTGTTATAAGATTTAAAAAAAATTGTTAAAGTTTTTAACCATGTATCCCAATCTTTTTTGTCAAAATTTGATGATTTAATACCATTATTTTTGTTTATGCACTCCTCGTAATTTAGTTTTTTGAAATCGACTTATTACAATTAGGACATTTACTAGTAATAAAGTCTTTTTTTCCACAACGAAAACACACTATATTAGTGTTAGTACAGTCTTTTAATAAATGTGTATTAGATCTACAACGTGGACAAGTGAATTTATAAAAATTCTGATTTTTATTAATTGCAGCTACAGTATTAGGTAATGGATTAGCTACAGCTGCTATGGAATTATATGTACAAGCTTTAAAAGGAAATTCAGGAATATATGGTTGATTATGTGAAAGTAGAGTATTATTATACGATTTGTTATTAGAATTTGATGTAGAAGGAATAGGAAAAGAATGATAATGATCTGGTGGTGATGATGAAGAGTAGTAAGATGTATTATTAGAAACTTGGAGAATGCTGTCTGTAAATTTGCATGATTCCAAGAGGGAATTTACAGTATGTAAATCAGTAGGTGAAAGACGTAATGTGAATTCAGGTTTAAGATTTCTAACAAGAGTATTAATTTTTTCTTTTTCGGACATTGGTTCCAAGAGCTTTGAAAAAAGAGATTCCATTGTAGCAAAGTAGATGATAATTCTCTCATTATATTTTTGTTTACGAGCATCGATTACTTTTTTTAGTTTATAATCGTAATCGGTAATTGCAAAATCATTCAACAATGCCGATCGGAAAGATGACCAGTCATTAATAGTCGACTTTCTAGCTCTAAACCAATCAAGAGCAGATCCAGATAAAATATCATAAATATGTGAGAATAAAGATTTTTCAGAAATATTTTTTATTTGTGAAAATTCTTCAAGTTTTTGAATAAAATCCTTTGGACAACCTTCACCTTTATAAATAAATCTTTTTAAATCATTGTTAGTTCGATTTTCTGTAATTTTACTGACCTTATCAGTTAATGCTTCGAAAAAAGAAAGGGGTTGTAGATTAATATTTTGTATAGATTCTGCGGAATGATATGTGGAATGTGTTGGTGATTTTTCCAAATTTTTAAAACGTGAGTCTAATTGAGTTAAATCATTCCAACATGAATTTATTAAATCTAACTGCTCTGAAGATAAATCTGATGTAATGTCAATGAGGCCTAATCTTGTTCTTATATGAGTTAAATAAGGTGAAATTTTTTGTTTCCTAATAGGATAAGAGTTTATACAAGCTTCAACAAGTTTTAAATTTTTTTTAATGGTATTAATATCTTCTGAAAATTCTTCAGGGCTATTTTGTAAAATTTCTGTTTCAGAATCTACATTAATATTTAATAATGATCGTAGTTCGTCTACAGATTGCGTCGAAGAAAAATTTATATTTCTGATTTTTAATTCATAAATTATTTCAGGTTTATTTAATTGTGAAAAATTCATTGCAAAATCAAAAAAAAAAAAATGTTAAAGTGAAACAAATTTGTTAATAGTCGTTATGCAGAATAAAGCCTTAAAAATATACGTATTTTCGAGTGATGAAAATGAATAGAAAATGTTATTTAAATAGTGAAATTACTGGGTTATAGAATGTTGTGTCTTCAGAAAATTTCTTCAAGGATATTATAACGAAAGAAACTAAAGAAACTTAAATGTCTGAATAATTTAGCAGTATTTTGATATATTATAGTAGATATATTATAGTAGATATATTATAGTAGATATATATATAAATATATTATAGTGAATGTTAATGATTGAAAATGGTAACAAATAAAGTTTTATGCCTGACCTCAATAATAATTATAAAAAAATTATTTTTAATGTTGCAATTCTTCTGTTGATATAGTTCCTCCTCTCTTCTCCATAAACTACGTTTGAATATTCGGGCGCCAGTATGTAACGTAGTACCAGTAAAACACCAAAACTCTCTTCTATGTTTATTTTTTCGGTAAAATTAAAAATATACAAAAATGCCTGTAAATACAAACAGAAAAATATAAACAAAATTGAAATAAAAAAAATAGTCACACAAAATAGAACAGAAATATTAATACAATTAAATTTGATCTGAAAAGAAAAAATAACAATAAAATAAAATTTTAATGAATGAGAATCCTTACCAAAAATTTTGGCTACGCACACTCGTGAACGTAAAAATAAATTATAGGTTTCTTAAAAAAAACTTTGATTGTAGATAATAAAATATCTTAACTATGTAATTTTGAATAATAAACTCGGAAACAATAATAAATAAATAGATTCAAGTTGCTTTGATGGATAATATTTCGTGACTGACTTGTCAAATCAAAACATTGCCGTTCTCCGACACTACGTAATTCCTAGTTTAAAATTACGTCGGGAACGACAAAAAAAATAAAATTTACTGACAAAAAGAGGTCGAAATAGACAACCGTCACAACTGTGTTGATAATGGTGTATTTCCTGATTTAATGAAATTGAGTAAGGTCATCCCAATATTCAAAGCAGGTAGTATGTCTAACCCTAATAAATTTAGACCTATATCTATACTACCGACGCTCACTAAGATTTTTGAAAAATAAATTTTCAATCAATTGCTTTCTCATTTTTATGGTAATAGTTTAATGAATTTTAACCAATTTGATTTCACGCGGGGTCGCTCAACAACAGATGCCGGTGTTGAGCTCATAAAACACGTATTCAGCGCCTGGAAGGAGTCGTGTGATGCTACTGGTGTTTTTTGTGACTTGTCCAAGGCGTTCGACTGTGTGGATCATACTACTCTACTCATGAAACTGCACTATTACGGCATAAAAAACTGAGCCCACCTTGATTAAATCGTAAATTTCTAATAGAAAACAGAAAGTTGCAATAAATGGAGAAAAATCATCAGGATCGACATTGACAATGGTTGTGCCCCTAACCTAACCTAACCTAACCTTGGTCCTTTCCTATTTTTAGTATATATGGTTTCAAAAATGGCGTATCGATGTGAATCTAGACAAGAGTTCTGCGATTCGCTTCGACCACAAACGCCGTCGTCGCGCCGATGCTCCCCACGTACCTACGAATGTTAGGTATTCCCATCCCCTGGAAGCGCAGTACCAAATACTTAGGCGTCACGTTAGATCAGACGCTTTATTTCAAACCACACGTCGATAGAGTAACGAAACTCGCCCATTTTACTTAGGCCGCCTACATGGTATGTTAGGTAGACATAGTAAAATGTCTTTTGGAAACAAACGTACGCTCTTGAAGACCTGCGTCAGGCCAGTCATGACTTATGCCGCCAATCTTTACCCACGCCTAACCTTCCCTCGTGCACAAACTGTAGGTGGTTCAAAATCTCTTTTGCCGCAGGGCCACAAACGCACCTTGGACCGGACCTGCACAGAGAAGTTGAACTACCTACAGTGCAACAGCACCTAAAACACTCTCGGAAGCGTTCTTCAAACGCTCCGAAACCCACCCCAATCCCTTAGTTCGAGCTTCAGTCTCGTATACTACCCATGCCCTTGATTCGAAGTTCAAAAAAATAAATAATGTTTTAGTGTGCGATTTTGAAGTTATAGCGCTAATGATGCTTCGATAAATTCACAAATCAGGCATGCGTTCTCGGGCATCAAGTTATTCGGCTAATGGTCATTCGATGTAAGGTAGGTTGGTGCTATCCTTCAAGGGAAAAATCTATTATGCACATAAATAAACCACGAACAAGGCCCTTAAAAAAGTTTTGCGAAAAATAGTTTTTATGTATAGAACGCTGGCGAGTTATAATTTATTTTGAAAATCAGATTATTTAAAATTAAAAATATATTTGTTTCAAATTTAACGATGCTTATATACATAAATAAAATTAAGGGTCGAATCCGCAGTACATCAATTAATTTTTTAAGTTTAATACTCATGCCAAAATGTCAATGCTGAATCATTTCTGTTTGCAATTTCTAATGGGACATTTTGGACACAGTCATGTCTTGAAAGCAATGTAAATATAATATATAATTTACTTTATAATAATAAAATTTAATTTTATTCATACTTTTATTATACTAATATTGAAATTGGCAGAAATAGTTATTGTGTAGGTACTTAGTAACAACAGCTGATTGTCGTAAAGCACAAAATAATAATAATAGTTTCTAATGAAAAAATTATGTCATTTTGTTTAATAATTTACGATTTTTAATTAAATAATATTTCCATAACGACATCGGGAACAGTGGTTTTTTTTTTTCATGAAAAATGAAAAAATGTATGAAGTCTCTGAAAATCATTTTTTTGGCCGTGCATTGACTACTATATTGGCCAGCGCAGACGACGGACTTTTGTCCGCGAACATTTCTGTCCGCTAAAATAGGTTGCTTAGAACTGTATCGAGTAACGCAAACGGGGGATTAAAAGTACTGCGTACAAAAAGTCCCCCGAAAAACCGAGGACATGCAGGGAGCGGACCGGACAAAAGTACGGGGGAGTCCCCGAAAAAATAGAACTTTTGTAACTAGGCGAAGCAACGCACATAGCGGACTTTAGTCTGCGTTTATTTCTATTATTTCTACGTTTCCGGGCAACAAATGATCGCACACCGTGTGCGTTGAGTTCGCGGTAAATTCACGGCGGATTTTTATTCGCAGAGCGTACTATTTTCTCCGCCGCAGAGAAAAGTCCGTCGTCTGCGCAGGTCTAAGGTCTATGGCTTGCGCAGACGACGAACTTTTGTCTGCGGACTTTTTTGTTCGCTAAAATAGATCGCTTACAACTGTATCGAGTAAAACGAGGGATTAAAAGTACAAAAAGTCCACCGAAAAACCGAGGACATGCAGTGAGTGGACCGGACAAAAGTACGGGTGAGTCCCCGAAAAAATAGAACTCGTGCGACTAGGCGAAGCAACGCACATGGCGGACTTTAGTCCGCGTTTATTTCTACATTTCCGGGCAACAAATGATCGCACGCCGTGTGCATTGAGTTCGCGGTAAATTCGCGACGGCCTTGTTATATTCGCGGAGCGTACTTTTTTCTCCGCCGCGGAGAAAAGTCCGTCGTCTGCGCAGGCCACTAAGGTTTGATAATTCTGGTTATAAAAATTACCGGCTCTAACAATAAAGCGATTTTTACTGTAATTAGTCTTACAAGCTGGAAGAGCAAAAGTAGATCTTAAATTTAACCGAAGATTGCATCTCTGACATTTAAAGTAAATGTTATTTAGTAAGTATGAGGAATCAACAAAGTTATTAAGTATTTTGTAAAGAAAAATAACATCACGGTGTTCACATCGCGTTTCAAGGTCTGTCAATATATCGGATGGAATTGTCTTAAATCTATAAATTAAACGCTCACGGAATTTTTCCTGAATACGTTGAATTGCATCTCTATATACCTACCGAGTACTGCGGTTCCACACAGCAGAGGCGTATTGAAGATGCGACCTTACAAGGGAATTATATAAAATTATTAATGTATTCACATTTCTAAAGTCTACTGTTTGTCGAAATAAAAATCCCAACATTTTATAGGCTTTTGCAGTTATTTTATGAATGTTTTAATATTATAATTTCTTTCAAATCATCGCTTAAGTGCCTTTTTCTTCTTTTCAACTGTGTCATATATTCCAAATTAATGGAAAGTTATATAGATAAGTAGATATATTTTACATACTTAAATTCTTAAATTTCTGTCAAAGTATTTTGACCAGCATTTTGAAACTATTGTGTGATAGAAAAATGGATCTCTGACGGCAACATTTTCGTGCAATGATTTTTTACGACTTCAAGTCCAAATTGAAACCTGATGAATCGTTTAATGGACTTCAATTACTTTTATGAACAAGGCGCCTTCTACAGCGACTGCGTACAGCTGGTATAACGAGTTTAAGTGCAGTTACTTAAATTTTAAGAATGAAGAAGATTGGATAGCTAAGCGTTCACAACCAACTTTGCGTAAGGAGGACTGTCTCGCATTGTGGTAGCCACAACCTCACCGAGGCGCGGGTGTAATGGTGCCATGATTGACAAATTCAAAACAGGTTCTTCCCACCGTGTTTACGACATCATAGCACGTTACGAATCTTGGGTTTGTCAATATGATCTAGAAACAAAGCACCAGTCAACAGTAGGTGTGGCTGTAGCGCTGGAAAAATGTTGACCGCCTGTTTTTTATCCTTAACGGGGTATTTAGTATCAATTCCCTTCAGAAACCAAAGTAGCATAGATGCAGAGTGGTACACCACCAAATGCTTGCCAGACGTTTATGCTGCTGCGAGCAACAAGCGACCGAACACGGGACTCGGAGGCGCCGTGTGATATCTTCTTGTTCCCTAAAATTAAAAACCAGCTCAAGGGATACAGTTTTCATCGCAAGAAGATGCGCTCACTGCGGTCGAGACGGCCGTTGAGGAAGTACCAGTTGCAGACTAGAACATGTGCTTTGAAAATGGGTTAGACGCAGGAAACTTTGTGTCGAAGCTGGTGGAGAGTTCTTTGAAAATTTGTAATAAAAAAATATAACTTATAGAACATTTTTTTTCTCAAAACTTGCAGAGTGTCTCACGTAGGGTCAAGTAGGCAACAGTGACTCAGTCGACTACAGTGGCTCAATCATTTTTCGATCAGAAAGGAAGGTAATATTCAGGTGTCTCTCTCACTTTTAGGAAGTGTTTGTTACCCGAACATATTCAAACCAGTAAACTCGTATCTTGAGGGCCGAGTGGTAGTGTGACTAAGTGTTATAAGTTTTCACAGGCACAAAATTACTTTTGAGGTAAGCTTCAATTGTTTTCACATCTTTGTTTGTTGCAATTGCTGGTAGGAGTGATATTCTTTGAATAGTATGTCTTGTATTAATTATCTTTTACCTGTATTTTGTCATATTTGATTTTGATTTTGGTTGATGTGATGAAATATTTTCAAAATGGGTTGGAAGCACACAGCGACTCATTTTTAAAAGGTACACAGTGGCTCATGAGCCTTAATATTTCTTTGACTCATAATGATTCGAATTCTTTTTAGTTTATATAATGCCACGGAAAAAGACCAATTTAAAGTAGGAAACACTCCCCAGGAACACAAAAGTTCCTGATCTTTCCCTTGTAAAGGAGCATGATATAAAATATATTCTGCCAAAACCTTCATTAGTTGGAACGTCATCCAGGCCATTTTATAACTTTTTGATTAATTTTACGCTTCAAACTATTAATTAAAAATACTGAAATCATTATTACAGTTCCTGATTAAGAAAGTACAACATGAGGGTGATTATAGTGATATTTATGTTGTTTATGAACCCAATATTTTTCATACGAAAAAGTTGATTATTTAAGTTGATATAATAATTTTTGATAATTTATTTTTATGTTTTACCAATTATTAGAGTAAACGTCATTGTTAGCGATAAGATTAAGATATTTTTTTGATCTCGACAATAATTATTATATCTTGCTAATGAAAAAAAAAGAGTAAACTTGTTAATTCAAAAGATTGAGATTTATTTTGCTGTTGTTGTGTAGAAGAATATTGTAACTGTTTTTTATTTGAATAAAAAATATGTTCATTGATTAATTACCGTTTTGTTATCATCCCCCTGACTACTCGTTTGTGAGGTAATAAAATAATAATAATAATAACCTCATACATTGAGGTTAACATTATTATTATTATATTAAATGATACAGCTGAGTCACTGTGTACTACGGCAGTGAGTCAGTGTGCACACATAGTTGTGCACAGTGGCTCAAATACATTTTTTTGAATATTGTGTCTTAAATTTATATGCATAATATTTTATCGGTTTATACTGATATAATATTAAATTGCAATGGTCAACCAACAATCTGTGAAAGTTTCTCAGTAATCTCACCAGAATTTCCATTTCAAATAGCGTTGTGAAAAAAACCGTGTCACTGTTGCCTACTTGACCCTACTTATATAGATGTATATTGAAAATCTTAACTATACATTTATTTATTACTTAAATAAATTTAGTTGTCAGAAATGCTGGAAGTCCAACCACGCCTGACCACTATAAAAAATACAAATTTTAAAAAAGTAGCTTACAAACAGAGTGATACTCTGCGCTTCCTTATGAAGGCAATAGTTATCGACCACATCTCTGTGCCGTGTCATCGCTGGCAACACACATTGGTCGAATACCTTTGTCTTTAAACACTGCGGTATTTGGGACGAGATGTCTCGTAGGTACTCTACAGGTCCGGGACCAGTAAATGGTATAATTCTACTCTAGGGAGGTCTTCCTAACTAACAAGGAAAACACTTATATTATTTAATACACTCTTTTATTTAAAGATGAAAAGACTTAGATATACACATTTTATTCTATATAGATATTATTGGGGCCGTTGCCCGTGATAGAATCCCATAGAACAATCTTACATATTCTATCTTTCAAGAAATTACAAATAATGACAGGCTTGTTAGTTGCCAGTTGTAGTTGCCGGCAAGTTTGTTTGTGCGATAACCTCTTTTATTAGATACGGCACAAGCAAACGTTGCAGTACCTTCGCGAACGTGCCCAGAAAAGTTGAATCCTTCTCGAACTTGGACCTACCTAACTACATTGTTTGTCCTAGGCACACTAAGTCGTCAATAACTTCGACCGCAGAGTCCCCAACTTTTAAGGGATTAGGTGCGTACATGGACGTTGCACATTAATTATATACCTTGGGAAGTAATAGATATACTGACGGTAAAGCAATCTGTGACGGGTTCAATAATTTTTTTAAGAATACGTTCGGAACATCTGGCAGTAATAGTAGCTACGCATTAAATTAAAACTGTGAGAGTTCAGAAGTAATTTCTTGTACACGTACCACGCTCAACTTAGTTAAAAATTTACTGAAAAATCTCGTCATTAATAAAGGCGCAGGTAGTGACGGTATTCCCCCCATATTTTGGGCTAGTTGTGCGAATTCGTTGGCTCTTCCATTATCATTATTATTTAATCGCTCTTTGAGTGAAGGAATTTTTCCACTTATGTGGAAATCGGCGCATATTATACCTATACATAAAAAAGGCAGTAAGTCGATGATTGAGAATTACAGGGGTATTTCTATGTTGTGCACTGTGGCGAAAATACTCGAGCGTATTGTCTACAACGAGATATACCACGTAATTGCTAGATCAATTCCTCAAGAGCAACACGGTTTTTTTTAATAAGCGCTCAACCACTACAAATTTAGCATGCTTTTCTGAATTCATTTCAGCCAATATGGAACGCGGCGGCCAAATAGATGTAATATACACGGATTTTGAAAAGGCCTTCGACCGCGTTGACCACAGCACACTTCTCTTGAAATTAAATAAGCTAGGTATTCACGGTGATTTGCTTCGGTGGGTTCGTTCCTACCTCTCTAATCGGTCTCAGGCTGTTATTGTTGGGGGTTTCAAGTCAGATTTTATAAACATACCTTGCGGAGTACCTCAAGGATCACATCTAGGACCACTATTTTACAATGCTTACCTTTAAGACATTGGAACCCGCTTCAAAAATACTAAATTTCTATTATATGCCGATGATAAGAAGATATTTCGCAGAATAAATGATATTAGTGATTGCAAATTAATACAAGAAGACCTCGACACTCTTTTCCAATATTACACCAATAACAAAATCACTGTCAATATAAGTAAATGCGAACAAATCACTTTCTCACGTAAAAAATCCCCAATTATACACACTTATAACTTTAACGGCACTCCTATTAATAAAAGTGAAACAGTCCGCGACTTGGGAGTATATTTTGACCAGAAGATGATGCTTTCTGACCACATAGATTATGTAACCAAGAAAGCCTTCCGTAGTCTAGGTTTTGTCCTTCGTGCTTGTAAACCATTCTCCAATAGAGAATCAATTAAGCTGGTGTATTTCTCGTATGTCAGAAGTATTCTGGAATATTCTAGTGCAGTTTGGTCGCCACAGTATATTATATACAAAAACCGATTAGAAGGAATACAAAAGAAATTTGTTAAACATCTTAATTATCGCTTTCGTTTGAACCCTGACTCTTATCAAGATAGCTGCAGGAAGCACGGACTCTTACCTTTGGAACAGAGACGTATTATGCTTGATATGTGCCTCTTGTACGACATTGTACATAGCCGAATTGATTGCCCTGAACTTGTTTCTAAAATACACTACCGTACACCATCCTACCGTACGAGGCACACAGGTTTACTTCAAGAACAATTACACCACACAAACTACACTAAAAACAGTGTCATTTCCCGCATCACACACACATACAATAAACACTTTAGTCAAATAGACATCTTTGCTTGCAGTAAACCTAAATTCAGAAAGGAAGTTCTTGAAATCTTAATGAAATAGTTGCAATTTGTATGCATTATATATGTGTCTGTCTATGTATATGTATATGTGTATGTACATCTGTATTCCCATACTTTATTATTATTATTATCCTTATTATAACTAAACTTCTATCCTTTGCATCTGTTTAAGTATTATATATAATCACAAAAAATTATATATATATATATTTTTTTTTAATACATATATATATTTTTTTTATAATAACATTTGCTTCAAAAATTTTTGTTATTTTACTGAGGCTATTTTTAAAAAATTGTAGGGAAACCTGTTATTGGCATTATGTTTAGTTAAACACTGTTTTGTAATTTACCATGTATAATTATGCTGTTGGTTTTCTCAATAAAAATAAATAAATAAATAAATATACGTAGATTATATAACCTTCGTTTTGTCCATGTTCATCTTAAGACAGACTTGTTTTGAGGCTCTGTAGTGGTCATCGAGCACTTTTCCTAAGTCTTCCAGGGTCTCGGCTATGAATTTTCCTTAGCGAATCGAAGGTGAGAGACTCGCCATTGATGTTGATGCCAAGTCCACTCCAGTTCAGAAGCTTGAAGACGCCCTCAAAAACAGAAAAGATTTTATGTGGGTCACATTAGGAAAATATTAGGTTTGATTTTTTATCTACAACCTAAATTTTTCAAAGATCTCAAAGCTGTCCAACTTTTGCATTGGCAAACATTAAAATAGTTTCTTGAGTATCCTGCCTTAGTGACTCCTCATACACATGCTTTATCACAACAAATAATCGTGAATAGTCGTAGTAGTGCGTGGATTACACGTTGTCTGGAGTAAAAAAAGGTCATAGGTACATTTCATACAGAAAAAAGGACCTTTCGCAAAGTTGCTTTCGCTTGCCCAAGCGAAGCAAAACCTATTCACACATAAAGGTGTACCCTGATTGTAAATAGAAAAAGATAAAGTATTTTTCCTTTTAGAGGTCTGGCCTAGAAAGAACGTGGCAAGTACTAATAATCATAATTTTTAACTAAAGGTGTCTACTTATAGCACAAATATGAAAATTTGATTTCAAAATTTACGGGAAGTGAGAGGTAACGAAGACCATGTGTTTCTTCAAACTTTAAACTGCACGCTAACACAGAGATGGTACCTATATTGTTAAAAGGAATATTATAATAAGTAGAGAAGATCCAAATCGTGCGACTATGCATTTTATTGAGGAATCAACACCTTACAAACATATACCCAACAGACCGCTCAGGATAACTTCTGGTGTTGCATGAGAATTAGTGATGCTTTCTATAAAAATCATGAATATTCACCCAATGATAAAATGCATCATGCTTAAAATTAACTTGAAATAATGCTGTATTAAACTCGCCATTTTACAACGAAATCGTCAAAAAAACGAAGACCTAAAGTGATAACGCAGTACACAGTAACTCAACAACAGCATTTGTGTTTCGCTTCACTTTTTTGGCGTCCTTAGTTTATAATACATTTTTAACGAAATACCCGATTTTGATACAATTGAATGCCAGAGAAGCTAAGCTATTATCGCAAAGATTTCTATTTACTCTAGAGTCTAGACTATACAGAAACGGAAACACTATCTGTTCTATCGCGTTACTATCTTTGGGTACAGTCATAAAAATAGGAAAAAGCACCAGCACACACAAACACACTTCCTCTCTCTCACACCCACACACAACTCATTAACGATATCCTCATTATTGACAGCATTTTTCTTTTAATTGATTTAAATCAAATTCTTTTATTAGTAATTTGTTTATATTAGTTTTATTCCCTTTAGCCTTTGATGCTATTTAAATTGCTGATGTTAGTATTATTTAAAATATATAGGTATATTATATTCGTACCTATACATCCAATGGTTTAAACATTTGTCAATGTTAATTCAATTTACATCTCGGAAACATTCCTCAATAATATAAAAACAGGTATGAACTTCGCGATACAGGCTGTGCCTAGTGCGATATTTTAAATATGAGTGTAAGTACCTATGTTTGATTTTGGAAATAAATATCATTATGAGGCAATGACATATTACATATAGACAAGTCATACCCAAACATTACCGCACAAAGAAACGGCGTCAACGTAAGTATAGATACCTATCCGATATATAGAGTAATATTATTTGTGGTAGAATGAAAGAATAATACGATTCACTTGTTGTAAGAAAGAGATATCTATGTACTTTCGCGACGTTGCTTTGCACTAATTGGTCGCGACCGTACGTGACGTAGTACGTAAATTGTTGAAACTCTATAGCGTTTTCCCTTTTACTCCCACATACAAAATCATATTACAACTCGCTCTTCGACTTTCTTGAAACGAATAGCCATGTCAATTTTAAAACGTCATTTTAAATAGCAAAATAAAATAACAAATAAGATAGTTATAAAAAAATAGTACTTACGTATGAAAAGAAACGTTTATTCTATCTTTAACAGTAACAGTGTAATTAGTACACTGTCTAAGCACACAAGAAGGCATTGTACGGTATTAAAAACACAGAATAGGGAATAATTTTTGTTTGATGTTTAGCCGTGACACTGGGTTGCACAAGACTGAGTCAAATAGCCGGCAACTGCCTTGCATTTGCGTTGCCATTTTTGAGAGCGGATATCCTGTCTATATGTAATATGTCATTGTTATGAGGTCATTATATATAGACAGGTTGAAATTGGCGTTTTGTAAGGGAGGAACATACAGTAAAATTTTTTTAAATATAATATATTTATTTAATCAAAGTTTTCATTGCTATCTATGCACTTTTGACATCTCATAGGTAGTTCATTGGTCCTTTTAGTAAAAAAGCCGTTCGGACGGGAATCAATGATATCTTTGAAGGCGCTTTGGACCGGCCCAACGTAGTAAAATTTTTTTCTCTTGCAAGAAGTTACCCAATTTTAAAAAAAATGGTAATCTGTCGGACCATGGTCCGGCTAGTAGTAGCCCGACCAAGGTCCAGCTAGTACGGGAGATGACTTAGACATTCCAATTGAAGCTCCACTAATTTGGTAGCCGTCTGTAGTGCAGTGTGTGGTCTAGCGTTGTCCTGAAGCAGCAGTGGCCTAGAGCGATTGACCAGCCTCGGTTGTTTAGCAGCTAGCTTTTCCATCATGGTTGCAGTAGCTGACAATAGACATCTGCCGTATTCGTGTGGCCAGATTTAAGAAAGCTGTAGTGAACGACACCGGCACTAGTCCACCAAACGCTCAAAAGTGACTTTTTTGAGTCAGATTTCGCTTGGGGCAGGATTTGACTGGTTCGCCAGGGTTCAACCAATGCGATGAGCGTTTCCGATTGTCGTACAGGATCCACTTTTCATCATAGGTGATTAATGATTCGATGTAAAATCCTTTCATTATTGTGCCGGTTGAGTAATGCAACGCAGCAGTCGACGCGAATTTGTCGGCAATTCAAGAGGTACCCACCTCTCAAGCTTTTTCACCTTCCCAATTTGTTCAAGTGGATTAAAACAGTTTTGTCAATAACACTGCAGGCTGCAGCTAACTCGGACGTGGTGTGCGATACAACCGGCCGTCCACGAGGCTTGTTCTGCAGGTCGAAATTTCCAGAACGAAAACGTTGGAACCAAAAACACACTGTGTTTTCTTTTGCGACACCGCTGCCATACACAGTATTAATACTTGGAGCCGTTTCTGCAGCACTGGTACCACGGTGGAACTTGTACCAGTAAATAACGCGATATTTCAAGTTTTCCATTTTGTAAACTAAGTGACGCAAAGGAAAAACCAAAAGAGTAAAAAACAAATGAATTACGGTTTTCGAAACACGAATGCGTGAGTAAATATCTTTATAAATTTGAAATTGGAATTCTTAACCAAAGAGGAGATAATACAGATCAAAGTGGCCAGTAGGTACGACAAAACGCCAATTTCCTATGTAAGGACCTAATAATAGGTCGTTTTGCCGTACTGGCCATTTCAAATGAAAATTTTTTTTTTTTCGACTGATAATTCTAATTTCAAATTAATTTTATTAGACAAACATGGAATTCTTTTTCTAAAATCGTCATTTGTTTAATAGTTAGTGTTTTGTTTTCAACGCATTCGAACATTTTTCGTCATCATGGATAAGTTAAAAATTCGAGTAATTATGGAGTATGAGTACCGTCGTGGCAGCAAAGCGGCACAAGCGGCACGCAACATCAACGACGTTTACGGAGCGAACACTACAAACGAACGCACCACCCGTTATTGGTTTACCCGCTTCCGTTCTGGAAATTTTGACATGAAAAATGAACCCCGTGGTCGTCCGAAAACTTTGGTCGACAATGACGAATTAAAGGCAATTGTGGAAGCTGATGAAACTCAATCCACGGCTGAATTAGCAGCAGCTTTCGACGTTAGCATCAAAACAATATTGGTCCATTTGCGTCAAATTCGCAAGGTAAAAAAGCTTGACAAATGGGTACCCCACGAACTCAATGACCGCCAGCGCGAAGTACGCGTGGAGACGTGCCTTGCACTGCTCAGCAGGCATACAAATGAAGGAATTCTGAACCGCATTGTTACTTGTGACGAGAAATGGATCCTGTTTGACAATCGTAAGCGCTCAGCAAGTTAGTTGGACCCTGGTTCAGCACCCAAACAATGCCCTAAACGAAAACTTACCCCTAGAAAAGTGATGGTCACTGTTTGATGGTCTAACGCGGGTGTAATTCATCACAGCTTCTTGCCAAACGGGACAAGCATGACTGCAGATGTGT
The DNA here is from genome assembly GCA_923062675.1 of Marasmarcha lunaedactyla. Lineage (NCBI taxonomy): Eukaryota > Metazoa > Arthropoda > Insecta > Lepidoptera > Pterophoridae > Marasmarcha > Marasmarcha lunaedactyla. The sequence goes on from OV281341.1 coordinate 2,110,530, forward strand.
ACTGTGAAGAACTGAACACAATGATGGAGAAGCTCGCACGTCTCCAACCAGCTTTGGTCAATCGTTCGGCTCCACTGCTCCTGCACGACAACGCGCGACCTCATACTGCACAGCAGACGGTCTCCAAGCTACAAGAGTTGGGGTTGGAAGTTCTCCGTCATCCGCCGTACTCACCAGACCTTGCGCCTACAGACTTCTACTTTTTCCAGAATTTGAATAACTTCTTGGCGGGAAAAAAATTCAATACCCGAGAGGCAGTACAAAATGCCTTTGAAGAATTTGTTGCCTCCCGTCCAGCTGATTTCTTCAAGAAAGGCATCAATAAGCTACCAATGCGTTGGCAAAGATGCATTGATTGCATGGGTGATTATTTTGATTAATAGAAATAAAAAATATATAAAAAAATTACGCTTCATTTATTTCGTGAAAAACGGCAATTTAATAGGTAAAGACCTAATATTTATGTGTGAAGGTCAAAATTGATATTGCTTTGAGTGAGACTAACTTTGCCTGCTCGACTAGCGAGGATGGTTGTTTACATCTCATTAGAAGTAATAGTCATTATAGATCTGATATTTTGGTATTCTGACAAATGAGTTGGTTTCTACCAACTCATTTGTCAAGTAAATAGTGGCATTACTTGACAAAACTTTGCCTTAGCTACGTTCATAATTAAAATCGGTTAAAAAATATATTAAAATCGGTTCAGATTACAAGTAGACAAACAAGCGTTTTGTCCTTATCATATAACATAAACAGGCTTTAACCCTTTCCTAGATCAACAATTCATAAATATTTTAAATGAGTATTATCCAAAGATTGCTAATTGGTGTTAAATAGACTATATAGGTAGGTGGACAGGTAGTTAAAACAAAGGCTGACTACAATTTAATATAATTTATAATTCTATATACATAAACAACAGATTGCTCGCGACTATGCTGTCTAGGCAGCGCTGACGAGGCGGTTCTCTCGAATGCGCAGGCGCCGCTCGCGCTCGAACTCCTTCATGCGCAGCTCGTAGCTGGAAAACAAAAGAAATTCTTTAATTCTCAAAATCACAGAGATGTAACAAAAAATAAAGAAACGAAGGGAACACCCAAAAATTTTGTCTCACAGATTTTGCGATGCTTGGACTCCTTGAAATTTTTGTATGAAGTTACTAATGACCCTATCTTTTAATGTGTCACAAGGATATTGCCTAATTTTGTATGGAAGTTGGACCAAGTGCTGCCTAAATTGGTCACATAGTGCATTTTGTTCCTCAGACCATCACTGTAATTCAAAGCGCATTAAAATCTATCCCAGGAGTCCAAAGTAAAACAGTCTCTTGTTTTAAATATTTTTACTGGAAAAAATGAACTTAATAGCAACAAATGTACAAAATCAACTATTAAACAGTTATCGCGCGTTCAATTATAATTGTATTAATTGTGTTATGATGTTGTAGTACATAATTATTAGGTATGTGCCAACCACGAATAATGTCAACTCCTCAGCTGTGAGAACTGGGAATATATTTAAATTGTTTTTTAGTCTTTTGAAATCGACATAATATCAAAAATATCAAAAGTGGATAAAAATTATATTCCTTATAAATAAAAATTATAATTAGTTATCAATTATCAAATTTGACAGTATCTGAAATAGGAGATCTTACGAAGCCTGTTATGTAATTTAAGTAGGCAACAAATCTGTGTTGCAGTTTCATCAAGGAAGTTGGAATGAAAATTACTTAAATCCACCAATCAAAATAATTGTACGTTAAAATCATCTCCCTCATATTTAGTCAAAGTCTGTGACATATTATCAATTTAATCAAACCATGGAATCTATCAATCAAAGTCAAAATATTTAATTAGTTTACATTATATAGGATAGAAGGAAGGATAGAAGGGAAGAAGAAGGATGACTATGACATGACAGAAACAAACACATGACAGCTAGTTGCGTGCAATAATGTCATGTCACAGTGATGCAGTTTACTTAGTAGTATTTACCATGCTTTTACATTATCTTTTATATAAATAATAATAAATACCCAGACAAACACACCAACTGTATGGCTGCAAAGTAAGCAGAACTTGTGTTATGGATGACCATACAACAAACTGGGGAGGGAAACCATTCATTAAGTATATAAATATCAACAACTATGACCCGAGGACAAACATCTATGTTCATCACATAAATGAATGCCCCGGCCAGGACTCGAACGAAGATGGGACTTCCGGTGTTTGGGACATGGCAACTAACTACTACGGCACTCAACCATCATATTATTTTATAAATTATGTGACTTTTGGAAGCTCAACACGGTCTAAAAAACTACTATTAATCCTGAAAGAGGTGAAATGTTGCCAAATCAAATCAAATCAAATTAGCCAGAGATGAAAACCAGCTGCTGTTCCTTGGGAAAAGTTGTTCAGTTTACAGTACTCTTCACCTGTTTTTTAAATGCAATATAAAAATTGGTTTGGTATTTTCAGAGTGCACCCATTACAAATAAAGAAACAAAATTACATTTACTACAAAAATGTTGCCATCATGACAATTGGAATATTCATTTTACATTTGGGTATTTTGGGTACCTTTGGGTTAATGATCAAAAATCTTATGATATTCGATTCCATTTTGTATCCTCCTAAATAATAGGCATGTTTTGTCTTTGCCATCATTTTACATCTACAGATGAGAGATAAACACTTATCCACTTATTACACTTGAAACATTTTTCACTTATCCTAGTCGTTTAAAACTTCGCAAATATCAGTCATCAAAGGTTTTTCATCAGATGTATTTTTTGTTCCATCAGGAGTTTCTCACGGCTAGCGTTGCCAGGCGTCCGGATAAATCCGGACATAGGCAGGCTTTTTGATTGCGTGTCCGGCCAAAATAAATGTCCGGCTTGTCCGGCTTTTGTTAGGCTTTTTACAATTGACAAACGAGCGAGCGCCGAGCGTCGCCGAGCGCAGGCGACGAGAGTCGCCGAGCGCAGGCGACGAGAGTCGCCCCATTGCGCTCTGTGACGGCCGGTTTACACGCGTTAAGTGGTTAAGTTGGTGACTAAATTTTAAGTTAAAAGTTGCGTGTAAACAGTCAGTTAAGTGACAAGTGGTAACTTAAAGTTTAGTACGCAAGTGATTAAGAAGATTCGTATTCGTTTATTTTTCGTATAAGTAGGTGGGCGGGGCTTCTCACTTAACACGTTTGGACGTGATTTTTTAGTTAAGTGCATAAGTTGACAAAGCTGGTGGCGGCCAGAGCTCGTATTTATTTTGCATTTTCCCCATCTTTTTTATTAATGTCACAGTGGAGTTTAGTTTTAAAATTTGTTGAAGAATATTTAAAATAGGTATGCTTGTAGAATAAACGAGGTAAAAAATTTGGAAAAAACAATTTTTAATTTCAGCAAAACAAAGATTTTAATTTCCAAAGTCTTCTTCGAAAAATTCTTCTCTGAATTTGTCCAAAATCCCGTTGAACACAAATCCAAGTACAGAATTGACGAATTCCTACACATCCATCACTGCTCAACTTCATTGAACTTATGAGCTTAACTACTTAATCCGTTTGGACACACAAGTGCCATGTAGTAACTTAAAAATAGTTACCAACTCAACTACTTAATACATGTAAACCGCGCATGACAGAGCGTCTGTCGGTATTGTTCATTCCTCGATTGATAGCGCACGAGTCGTCCGTTGCGTGGCGTTGGTGTGCACGAGCACGTTGCGTCGTCAGTTTTTGTATTTAGCGACAATAATTTTGGTAAATATTGTTTGTACTGTACTATTCATGCTACTTCAAAAGGTCTTATACATTTTTTAATGTATTTTTTTCATATTATGACCAATGCATTGATAATTTCAACCAACTTTTTGAAATTAATAATACTTTTCCCTGAGTTCTAGATAGTAACATAGTTATTTTATGTTTTTATTGCGTGTAGTCAAAAATAGGTTGAAAAAACCAAGCGCGTTTTCTAAGTGAATTTTGACCATTTCTAGTACAAGTCTTTTTAAAACAAAAATTATGAATGAAAAATTCAAACTGTAGGTTTCAAACATATACCGTGCGACTGCGAGTGTCTGCGAGTGATATGATGACAAACTAATAAAATAGTCATTTTCTGAATTTTCAAATTTCAAAATGCCAAAGAGAAAATGTACTTTTTCAGAAGAATTAAAAATAAAATACTTATAAAATGTTTAAGCCAACAGCAGAACCGTCGGAGGTGAAGTGTGAGCTTTACGGTCAGTTAATATCAATAGCCAGTACTGAAAAAAACACAGTAAAAATATTAGTTCCGGTGGGTTTTAAAATAGACAATTTTGTAACAACAAGATCGGGACCAAAAGGGGAAGTGCAAGCGGCTGAGGCTACTTCAGTTTTTCACACGGTAAAGCACAATCAGTTATTTAATTCATGAGACTGTACAGCACCACTTCAAAAGTGCCTTTATGCTGATTCAGCATTGCGAAAGAAGTAACCTGTTCGAGAACAAAGGCAGAAGAAATTATGAAAAAATGTTCTTCAGCCGAAATGAAAAAATATTTTTCTGTTTGATAAATATAAACTAAAAATAGATAATATTAAATATATTGCAGATAAGTTTTCTATTTCACTTCGTTTTCATTAGCGAGAGTTTTCAGCCTACTCCGTGCCGACCGGTTTTCGGTCCGGCAGGGGCACGGCGGCTCGGCTTCTTCCTGTGTCTTTCAGTGAATATTTTGTTACCATGGAGCAGCGATATATGGATGGATCATCTAATAGATCGTCTATTGGATCGTACCGAGATTTATTCTCTCCAGTTTCTCAAGTGAGCGTCCCATATGCGGAACGAGAAAACAATGTGTGTGTTGAGGTTAAAAAGTATGGCGAGCTTTCGGAAGATGAAAAAAATATTTTTTGTGTAGAAGATAAAGAAGTGGAGTTAGGAGAGAATTTAGAGCGATTAATCGGTACTAAAAGACCAAGAGTACAGGGTGACACTTCGGAAAGTGCTGAAAATGAAGAGAAAGAGGGATGGCAGGACACTAGGAAGAGTAAAAAGGGGAAGAAAGAGAATAAACATGATAAGGTGATCACAATAACAAAGAAGGATGATATGCAAGTTTATTTAACTGGGAAAGGTCCATTACCTAAACAGTTTGCGATGGCCCGATTCCTCAAAGAAAATGATATTAATGGTATTGTTCAGGTTAAATACATTAATTCCAATAAACTGAGAATTGAGTTTGATAGTGTGAAAAATGCACAGCTACTTTTTAATTGTGAAAATATAATTACAAGGGGATGGTTAGTACATAAGCCCATGGAAGTAAATCACTCATACGGAGTTATTAGGGATGTGGATGCAGACCTGACAGATGAAGAGATTAAGAATAAAGTTTTGAGTAGTGTTGAAATTTTTTCAGTTAAACGTCTTAAACGTCGAGATAGAGTGGATGGTCACTGGTGCCCGAGTGAGGTTGCTCGCCTTGCATTTAAAGGCTCACACTTGCCTTCTCATGTTTATGTTGATGGATTAAAGATCAAAGTAGAACCTTATGTATTTCCCGTGACACAGTGCTTCAAATGCTGGAAAATAGGTCACGGAATAAGTTTATGTCCTTCCAAAAATTTCATTTGCCCTAAATGTGGAGGTAATCATTCCAACTGTGAAACCTCCTCTTTTACGTGTGTGAACTGTAAAGGGGGTCACATGGCGATGGCAAAAACTTGTCCAACGTACCTTAAAGAGAAGCGCCTCCGAGAATTGATGGCAGAATTCAATTGTACATATAAAAAAGCGATCAACCTTTATGATACATCATCTAAAATTCAAGAGTTAGAAAACAAAAATATTCACCCGCTAAAGAGACAGTTTCCCCCTTTGTACAATAGTTGTTTGGATAATAATGTAGAGATAATAAATGTTCATACTCCATCTTACAAAGAAGTTCTATGCAATAAAATTGATAATGTTGATGTGGAGGTTAAAAAACTACGACAAAGAAAGAAAGAGCAAATAATAAAAGAAAAACCTTTAAAACCAGAGAAGCCTGAAATGAAATGGAGAAATGATGAGGAGAATAATGAAAAGGAAGTTAGTGATAGTGAGGAAGAACAGCTTAAAGATAAAGTTTCATTTATAGAGTTGATAAATAGAGTTAAAAATGTCCTGTTTCTTAAAAACGTATGTTTTAAATCTAAAATTTTTAGTATCATCAAATTAGTTGTGGAATGGTTAGTTATCTATGCTGTGGGTTTAATTTCAGATTGGTCTCTTATTAAAATGTTATTAAATTATATTTCCAATGGCTTCTCCTAAACTAATTAAGTTAAACATTATACAATGGAATGCCCAAAGTATATTGCCTAAATTGAAATCTTTCGAGGAATTGTTGCGTATTGAAAAAGTTCACATTGCTATAGTTAGTGAGACTTGGTTAAACGAAGACAAAATTGTAAAAGTTAACGGTTATAATATTTATAGAAGAGATAGAGTTGATGGTTATGGCGGTTTAATGATTTTAGTTCATAATTCAATTAAGTCTACATCTTTTGCTACTTGTTTAAATAATTTAGGTATTGAAGTGTTACAAGTAAAGGTTTTCAATTGTTTTCCTATACAAAACCTGGTAGCTGTTTATTGTCCAGGTAATGTCAATACTAGGCAAGAGGATTGGGATGAGATTTTAAATTTAAGTACAGAGAAATGTTTGGTTTTGGGTGATTTTAATGGACACCATTTAACATGGTCGACCAAAACAGACGTTAGAGGTAACCAACTTCATTCGGCCTTTTCAAATAGCAATTTTGTGATTTTAAATACTGGTGATATTACTCGTTTAAAACTTGTTGAAGGTATTTTAAAACAATCTGCACCTGACCTTTCCTTGGTAAGTGCGGATATTGGACTTGATTTCACCTGGTCTGTGCTTAATGAGTCCTTGGGCAGTGACCACTTGTTCATTAAAATCTCCAAACGTCAATGTTTAAATACTAGTAACTCAATCAAAAGGAAAAATTTTAAAAAAGCTGATTGGAGTGCTGTACAGAATACTTAAACGAAATATTTACAAACGTTCAACGTACTAGCGATTTGCAAAAAGATTATGAACTTTTTACTCAATATATAAATTTAGCTTCAGATTCCTTTATCCCTTGCTATACAATCGAACAAAACCCTAGCTCTGTGTTTACCCCAAAACCGTATTGGACTCCAGATCTTTCTAAATCAGTTGCGGAGCGTAGACAAGCGTTAGGTAAATTTAGGAAAAATCCGATACCACAAAATTTAGATAAATTAACTGAAAAAATTGAAATTTCAAAAAAGAAATTGAATCTATCTATAAGAAATGGTTGGAACTCATTTTGTTCATCAATAGATGAGGGCACTACCTCTAGTGACATGTGGTCAAAAATGAGCTGGATGAAGGGTTATAAGAACCCACGACAATATATGGATCCTTTCAGAGTTGAGAAACTTCTATGTTCATTAACCCCTGACTATGCTACTCCTGCAATGCCTCCGCTATCTTCGTATGATTCACCTCTCGATGCAGACATCTCTATCCACGAGTTGCGTAAATGTATAAAATCTAAAGATACTTCTCCTGGTTGTGATGGTATATCTTACTCGATGCTAAAGCACTTATCTTTAAATGCTCAAGAGTTTCTGGTTGATTTATTTAACGATTTTTTAAAGCATGGGTTTGTTCCAACTCAGTGGCGTGACATTGGCATCATACCAATTCCGAAACCTGGTAGGGAACCAAATAGTGTATCCTCATTGAGACCGATAGCTTTAATATCGTGTTTGTGCAAAATTTTTCACTCGGTTATAAACAATAGACTTGACTGGTATGTGGAAAAACTTAATGTTTTTTCGAATAACACTTTAGGTTTTAGAAAGTGCAAATCCTGTTTAGACAATTTAAGCGTTTTGGTTTCGAGGATACAAGTTGGGTTTTCAAAAGGTTTGCCCATGAGCTGTTTCTTAGATATTGATGGCGCTTACAATAACGTGGAAAACACTGTTTTAATATCGACCTTAGATAAACTTAAAGTTGGTCGTAAAATATGTAATTACCTGTGGAATTTTTTGAAAGAAAGAAATCTCAAAATTTTTTTGGATGGAAAAGTTCTTTTTCAGAGATCTACTTGTCGTGGTTTAGCTCAAGGGGATCCATTGTCACCCCTTTTATTTAATTTGGCTACCTTAGAAATTTGCAAGTCCCTAGAAAAAGATATATTTATATCACAGTATGCAGACGATTTTGTTTTTTATTGTTATTATGATGATATAAACCTCGGTGAGAGGAAAATCCAAAAGACTTTGGATAAGATTCATAATATGTTGTTAGATATTGGACTAGAAATTTCACCGTCTAAAAGTAAATTGTGTCTTTTTAAACGAGGTTATAGGAGAGATTTTATTAACATAAATGTTAATGGTCAAGTATTACCTGTTGTTGATTCTGTCAAATATTTAGGTCTTTGGTTGGATCGTAATCTTCGTTGGGGAAAACATATCAACGAAACCAAAGATAAGGTACTAAAATATGTAAATATTTTCAAAGTCTTAGCTGGTTCTGGGTATGGTATTCATGTGAATCATTTGAAGCGGTTATATATAGCGTTAGTCAGAAGTCGTATTGACTATGCCAGTTTTTTGTATGCCAATAGTAGTGCAACTCATCTTTCTAAATTAGATAAGATACAAAATATATGTTTACGTGTGATTGGTGGATTTATCAAAAGTACACCTATACACGTAATGGAGGCGGAATTGGTTTTACCACCATTATCTGTTCGCAGACAATATCTGGCAGGAAAGTTCTATTTGAAATCTAGATCTTTTGATAATATGGTATGTAATGTTCTGGATGAAATGTGTAATTTAGTTCAAAACCGTTTTTGGAATCGAAAAATAAAACCTTTACTTGTAACCATGCATAACTCATTTAAGTCCACAGATATCCAATCCAATAGTAAGCCCGAAATGTATTCACTTGATACATGGGTCACAAATATTGATTTATCTGATTGTTTAAAACCTAATTTAAGCGGAATAGACAAGGCAAAATGTAAGTACACTCGAGCACATATTCAATCTGCATGGACTGATATTTTTGAAAATAGATATACATATTTTTACAAAATTTTTACAGACGGTTCGAAAACAGAGAACGGAAACGGGGGTGCGTTTTTAGATTGGGAAACTAAAGAATCTGTTAAAATACAGATTAATGCAGAAATTTCGATTATGGCCGTAGAAATGATAGCAATTTTAGAAGCATTATCGTACATTCAGAGCATAAATTTTCAAAAATTCGTTATTTTAACAGATTCAAAAAGTACTATTCAACATTTGATTCGATGTACTACCATTTTCCGAGGCTTTCCATTAGCTTATATGATTATAAATATGATAAATAGCTTAAAATTAAGAAAAAAAGATATTGTTATCCAATGGATTCCCTCTCATTCAGGTATCCTGGGAAACGAGGAAGTGGATCGGCTGGCCAAACAGGCCATGACGGAGGGTATTTATTTTCATTGGGTTCCATGGTTCGGTGATGTTCTCTATAAAGTTAAAATTAGGTGCTACGACATTTGGTCTGAATATTTTAATGAAAGATCGCTTTCTAAAGGTATCTGGTATAAAACCATCCAGCCGTCAGTTCCTCGAGTCCCTTGGTTTGAATTGATTAAAATGAGTCGGCAAGACATTGTATTAGCTCTTCGTCTCCGTTCTGGTCATATTCCGTTAAATAGTTTTGCTTACTTGATGCGTAAAATTGATTCTCCAAATTGTAGTCAATGTGGTGTGGTTGAGGATGTTTTTCATATTACTATGGAGTGTGATCGGAATGTGGTACAGAGGCGCCGCCTTAATTTGAAAAATTTCAATATCGGTTTGGTAAACAGTATATTATCATCCCCTATTTCGAAGGAGGCCAAATTGTTATATAATGTAGTGAAAATATGTTTAGATAATAGGTAATATTATATTATTAATTTTATTGATGTGGATTTAGAGAGTCACGATGAGGGTGGCTTTTGTAAAACCCTCTATAAATAAATATTGATTAAAAAAAAAAAAAAAAATGTTCTTGCGCCATATGTTTTAAAAAATATATTGGGGGACTTGTCTGATATAAAAGACTTAAGCGCATCCACTGACGCAAGCAATCATGGTGCTATTAAGTTATTCCTGCTGTTAATTCAGTATTTTGACTTTCAAGACGGAATTCAGGTTTCCTTAATAGATACTCAATCACAACAAAATCTAAATTACGATATCTAATTACGTCTACGATTCACTGCGTGACCAAAACCTCTCAGACAAACTAGTGGCATTTTCGGCTAATAATGCTACTACTAATTTTGGCGGCAAAGACAGAGGAGGACAAAATAATGTTTTCTTTACATTAAAATCTCTAACGAATAATCAGAATATTGTGCTCAGTGCTCTTGATTCCTTGCCACTGTGTTTTGCGTACGTACAGAGGAACTCAAAAGTATTAGCTCAGAATTAGACATTAATTTTAAACAAATACTTATCATTCAAAGACGCGCTGGCTGAGTCTTTTTCCAGCGATAGAGAGGATTTTACAAATGTTTAAACCTCTTAAGTAGTATTTCCTAAAAAAGGAAAAGAATAATACATCCAGAACTGTGAGAATTATTTTTTTAAATTGACCTTGACGAAGGCTATTTGTGGGCTGTTCATTCTTTTACGGCCATTCATCAAAACCGCATCAAAGATACAAAGAAGGCTAATCATTCTGTACGTTAGGTTTTGGAAAACTGTTCTGAGATAAGGAATAGCATAAATGCAAGAATTAAACAAGAATTTTGCCCACTGAAAGTGACTTCCATTTTGCGTAAATTCAAAGAGAACAACGTAAATATGTACATGATTGCAGTACAATATTTACAATCTTGGACTGAATACTCATACAAAGATACAAAACATTTCACATGGATGACTTTAAAAGATGTTCCTGAATGGAATCAAGTTTCCATACTATAAGTATCCTATCACAAATCAACGTCAAAATATTACAAATCACAAATTACAACCATAAATAAATAGACATTACACTTATGAATTACATAATATGCTGGGTTGCAACTCAAATATATGCGTAAATATGAAGTAATTATTAAGAGCAATTTAATAGAAATATTAAATCTATAAAAACAAATTAAAATTAAATTAATGATATCAATATGAAACAATACGATCATAAAAATCTAAAATGGTATATAAAATCAAAATAATTGATTCAATTAATTAATTAGTGATTAATTAAATTATAACTAGTATAATAATTGAGATCTATGCATGCATGCTTAGCAATTACTTAGTTATTAGATTGAAATTCCAAAAATGATTAAGAATAATAAGATTATAAGAAACAAAATATAGAATAAGATTTACAAATAAAAATAAAAAGATTAAAAATAAATCGAGATTAAAATAAAAACAAAAGTAGAAATCTAATATACCAATTAAAAATTTCATTTGAGGTGATTAGGTATACAAATTTAAAATAATAAATTAAGATTAAGATGTTTGCATTTATAACAATTAGTTACAGTTTTTTTTTAAACAAAACACAAACTACAACAAGCAATCAAAATTTAACATAAATCAAATCAAATATGTACTACTTAATTAATTTGATATAATATTATTATTATTAAATTATTTCTTCTATGTCTGTGTTTTTTGGGGAAAACGGAGGATATCTTTCACAATACATGAATAGGTTTCGAGCTTAGATACAAAAAGATCCATATTTTTATTGCTTATAGCCAATTCGTTAAAAAGCCGAGCCATTCTTACCCGTGGATTATAAAAGGAAATATTATTTTTATAAGTTTGCAGAGTAAAAAGATTGGATTTATTGGATCTGCGAGCACTGAACTGAGTATTTAGACAGAAATTAGAAATAAAGCAATTCCGGGGAATCTGTGATGGAATGTAAAATTTTGTAAAGATATATTAGGTCAAAGTATCCCCGGCGTGTCTCCAAAGATTGAGTATCAAACTTCGATAGTCTCAATTCATAGCTTAGATCCGAACGACCTAACTTCTGACGGAAACATAATATTCTTAGCCATTTTTTCTGTACCCTTTCTATATTATCTATATGTGATTTGTAGTGAGGGCTCCAAATTGGACTTCCATATTCCAACACACTTCTCACTAGAGTAAAGAAAAGATAAAGAAGACTGTGCAGGTTTTTTAATCCCTTACTACGTCTACATACAAAACCCAGCAGTTGATTAGCCTTGTTTGTCATACAGTGATAGTGAGGCCGAAAAGAAAGCTTGTCATCGAAAAGTATACCCAAATCCTTGGCAATGTATGACCTTTGCAAATCCTGTCCCTCTAAGGAGTAGTTATAAGATATCTTATGGTGCTTATTTGTAAAAGATATAACATAGCATTTATCAATGTTTAGGTACATCCGATTTGTTTTGCACCAATCTGTCAAAGTTTCCAGGTCATTCTGTAAAATTTGACAGTCAAGAGTGGAATTAATAGTTTTGAATATTTTTAAATCATCAGCGTATAACAGACTCTGACAGGACAGGCGACCAACGAGGTCATTGATAAATATGACAAAAAGGAGAGGTCCCAAATGTGAGCCTTGTGGGACGCCAGATGTTACCAACACTGGAAAGGAGGTGTATCCCTTCAAGGCAACCAATTGACTCCTGCTGTTGAGATAAGAGCACAGCCAGCGAAACAAACTACCATGGATGCCGTATAGTAACCCGTGGGCCACCTTGTCAAAAGCTTCAGAAAAATCTGTGTAAATCGAATCTACCTAGCTTCCTAAAGCGAAACTACGGCAAAGATAGTTTTCATATACAAGTAGATTCGAAATGGTAGACCTATTTTTGACGAAACCGTGTTGATTGTCGGAAAGTATAGGCTTGAAATGATTATATAAATGATCATATACTAGTGTTTCAAATAATTTAGCGAAACAAGACAGTATGCTAATAGGTCGGTAGTTCTCACAACGAGATTTGTCACCATTTTTGTAAATGGGAATAATGTGAGCAGATTTCCAGCATTTGGGAAAAACACCACCATTTAAGGATTTGTTGAATATAATGCATAAAGGAACAGCCAATTCATTAGCGCAGCACTTAACAAAAGCAGGAGGCAGTTTATCAGGGCCAGCTCCCTTATTTTTATTTAATTGCAATATTTTTGAAATTATGTCACGCTCAGTAATCACAATAGATGATATGAGTTAGAGAAATGACTGTCGAAAAATTCAGCGCTACCGTGCTCATTCGTGTTAGATGTGGTATTTTCAAATACTGTGCTGAAGTATCGAAGAAAAACTAAACTGCAAAGTCATAAAAGTTTTCTGAGCACTAACAAAGAGAACATTGATTTCAAGAAGCTGTTTGCACATAAGAAATGGGTAGTCTATTTTAAATCGACGATAAGTCAAGATTGCTTTTCAGAATTCCTAACTATTTGTCATTATTACTTTACTATCCCAGGACATAACGCAAACGTTGAAAGAGCTTTTTCCTTGATAGGGCAATGCACGAGAGAACGCTACAGATTACATGTTGACACTGTGGCCAAAATGTTGGTTGTAGAATTTAATTTAAAACATTTGCCATGTAAGAATTTTTACAACTACATTTTGAAAGAAACTGAGCTCTTAAAACAGGTTTCGGCAAACCAAAAATATGAATAATTATTTTTATTGTGTAGCTCAAATAGAAGTTTTTTTTGTTTTATTGTTTAACTTAAAGAGAAGAAGTTACATATGTTGCTAAATGTTTAAGTATCTAGAATTTAATTTTGACTGATGGCTTTTTGACTGATTAATAATAAAGTACCTACTTAAGACTGATTTGGCATTCGATTTTATTTATTATTTCACTAGAATTTAACAGATTATATTTATGATAATTATCTAAAAAGCTTGATTTTCCATAAAAAATTTTTGTCATCCCTATTAATACTTAGACAAAGTACCCAAATGTCTGGCCAAACTGGCTGGTCTGTCCGGCTACTAGGTTTGGTACCCTGGCAACCCTACTCACGACTCACATATTGGAGGACCTCTATTTTCCTAATTTATTTAAATGATTTAGGCATAATTATATATTCAAAATACAAAATGTATGCAGACGATTTTAAAATTTTTTGAACTATTTCGTCTACCCAAGATCTCCTCTTGTTACAAACAGATATATTTAATTGATATAAATAATTTAGGCAAAATCATAAATTCTAAATACAAAATGTATGCAGATGATGAAATACAGAGGGGGAGCACAAAACTACATTTGTTATCTGTGTATGCTAGATGATATAAAAAACTATTTTGGATTTGATCAATAAAGTTAACATGAACTTGATAACGGACTCCTAACCTGACTACAGTATAACAGGATGCTATGGATAATGCAATTATATACCTTTATAGTCACATAATAATATGGATCTCTGAATACCTTAATTTGACCATTATTAATCCTGTGAGCTTATTGACCTTAAGTATAATGCTTTTGATGAAGATTTTTAAGTCAGTGATTTATCTAATATACAAGATCCCTTGTAATACGAACCTTTCTTATTGGACTCTTGTCTACATTTTATATTAAATTTGTGATGTATGTATGTAATGTATAATGTAAGCAGATGATTTCATCATCTGCATACATTTTGTATTTTGAATATATAATTATGCCTAAATCATTTAAATAAATTAGGAAAATAGAGGTCCTCCAATATGTGAGTCGTGAGTAGGGTTGCCAGGGTACCAAACCTAGTAGCCGGACAGACCAGCCAGTTTGGCCAGACATTTGGGTACTTTGTCTAAGTATTAATAGGGATGACAAAAAATGTTTATGGAAAATCAAGCTTTTTAGATAATTATCATAAAAATAATCTGTTAAATTCTAGTGAAATAATAAATAAAATCGAATGCCAAATCAGTCTTAAGTATGTACTTTATTATTAATCAGTCAAAAAGCCATCAGTCAAAATTAAATTCTAGATACTTAAACATTTAGCAACATATGTAACTTCTTCTCTTTAAGTTAAACAATAAAACAAAAAAAACTTCTATTTGAGCCACACAATAAAAATAATTATTCATATTTTTGGTTTGCCGAAACCTGCTTTAAGAGCTCAGTTTCTTTCAAAATGTAGTTGTAAAAATTCTTACATGGCAAATGTTTTAAATTAAATTCTACAACCAACATTTTGGCCACAGTGTCAACATGTAATCTGTAGCGTTCTCTCGTGCATTGCCCTATCAAGGAAAAAGCTCTTTCAACGTTTGCGTTATGTCCTGGGATAGTAAAGTAATACTGACAAATAGTTAGGAATTCTGAAAAGCAATCTTGACTTATCGTCGATTTAAAATAGACTACCCATTTCTTATGTGCAAACAGCTTCTTGAAATCAATGTTCTCTTTGTTAGTGCTCAGAAAACTTTTATGACTTTGCAGTTTAGTTTTTCTTCGATACTTCAGCACAGTATTTGAAAATACCACATCTAACACGAATGAGCACGGTAGTGCTGAATTTTTCGACAGTCATTTCTCTAACTCATATCATCTATTGTGATTACTGAGCGTGACATAATTTCAAAAATATTGCAATTAAATAAAAATAAGGGAGCTGGCCTTGATAAACTGCCTCCTGCTTTTGTTAAGTGCTGCGCTAATGAATTGGCTGTTCCTTTATGCATTATATTCAACAAATCCTTAAATGGTGGTGTTTTTCCCAAATGCTGGAAATCTGCTCACATTATTCCCATTTACAAAAATGGTGACAAATCTCGTTGTGAGAACTACCGACCTATTACCATACTGTCTTGTTTCGCTAAATTATTTGAAATGATATATATATATATATAAATATATATATATATATATATATATATGTGTATATATAAGTAATAATAATAAAATATAAAAAGTAAGTATTAGAAAGATATTAATTTACTAAATATCATATATCATTAAAAAATAATTTATAAAACACTGTAAATATGACACATGTTCTACTATCTTTTATTATTTGTATGTTGTACTAAATTTTGAATATAAGATTCACTTCAAGTAGGTAATAATTTAAGTTAAGTTTTTAATTATGTATAATGTTTGTATACTTTATCAGCTTTAGAAATTAAAATAAAATAAAAAAGGTTGAAACTACATAACTTAGAACTAATTAATGTTTGTTTGCTACGCAAATGACACTCTCGTTCTGACCGAGGGTGATACTTTCGAGAAGACACTTTGAAGTGCTGAAGATGTGGTAGCCTGCGTCGTGAATGAGATTCATGGCCTAGGATTACGAGTTGCACCTATGAGGTTCCTCAGGCTCATTCTCGACAGCCTTTGGAGATTTGAAGAGCACTTCAGTCGCCAGGTCGTTCGTATCCAGAGGGTATCGGGTGCTTTGCATCGGCTATCATCAGAAGGACAGCAGTCTTGGCCTACAGTGTCGTGCCTTAAATGGCATAGTGCAGAGTGGTTCTGGTGTATCAATACAAGTCCCGGGGTCACTAGTGAAGCACTAATGGTGACACCGTTGGGTTTTGGTCGGTTAGAGTCGGACATAACCCGGTTGCCCTGGTAAACATGTGGATTTCCCAAAGTTAAAAAAAAACCTAATTAATGTGTTAGCAGTAAACTTTTTTTAATTATTTTACCTATGAAACTAATAGATATGTTATTTTTAAACTTTAAATGTTATCTGTATCTATGTCACTCTGAAACAACTGGATTTGCTAAGATTTATTATTTAAATTACTTTAGGTAAATACAATAGTGAAACAATCTACCTACCTTTCGAAAGGCACTCATGAAATGAAATGTCATGATTCAGCTAAATAAGCAAACTTTAAACTGAAACCTACCACTTTTTTCTTTACCATACTGAAATTAATTAATACTTACTCATCCTTTTCACAGGTCAAATAGACATGTTTTTCATGTTCACATTTGTAAACCAAAGGCATATTCTTATATCTGCAAACTTGATAGTCAATTAAATGGTGAGCGCAATAATCACGATGTTTCTGGGGTATTTTAACTGAGATTAGTTCTTCTTCTTTCGCAACCATTACTGAAAAATTATTTATTTCAACTAAATTAACTAAAATAATTAAAAAATTTAGTTCATTTATTATTCCAAATTGAAAAGATAACCTCAATAAAGTCTTATGTAATGTCAAGGTTCAGTATTAATTTATCAATTGAAAATTACACTTGTGGCGTTTATAATAATTATAATAAAACGGAATAATTACCTCTGGGTTCCCTAGGTTTATCAAATCCAACCTGACTATCAAATGTAGGTTTATCATCTTGAGCTAAATTTAAATGCCTGGTGTGAGCAGTGCCCAAGCTATTACCCATTTTAGGCAGGTTAAAGATCGATATTCAACCTTAATAATAACCTGAACGTAGTGCTAGAGAGAAAAAGGACACTCGCAAGTGTGAAAATAAGCGAAAATCGAAAATAACAATATCGAAATCAAATATCGAACGAACGAGCGAATGGTTGATTGAATGTACGCAGGAGATTGACAAAATGTAGCACACACAAGCACAAAGAGATTAAGACTCTATTTGCAACTTTCTAAAGCATAATTTGGATTGGCAAATAGTGTATTATTGATGTGAATGTCTTAAAGGAAACTGACGTTAGCATCAAAATATTGACATAACGACGACACATTTATTGTTTTTTAAGAAAGGAATCACAAAAATATATATTGTTTTGAAATAAATAAGTAGCAATTATGTTTGATAACCTTTAGTTCAAACGAAACTATTCTACGTTCGTTCTCATACAATTAGTTTACCCTCATGTCCTACAATATTTAATGCCAATATTTAATAATGTTAAAACTATTCGTGAGAAAATGTTTTCTCTAGACTACCCGTCATAGACACAATAACATTTTATTCCTATTAACTACTGAAGGCCGTATAAATTTAAATCCGAATAAATTTCAGTAAGCTATTGCAAATTGCGAAGTTTTAGTTAATTTCAATCATCATATGTACGTGAGTTCTATTAAATATGGAATTAGTTAAAAGATTTCAAGATAATAACTTAATAATCTTGAAAACTATTGGAAAAGGAACCTACGGGTAAGATAAATATTTGTTCTGGATTATTGTTTACTTACATTAACCAAAATTATGTTATTCTTAATGTTTTATAAATTACAGAAACGTTTATTTCTGCGAAAAGAAAAACACGAAATTATTGACTGTAGTAAAGGATATAGAATTGAATACAAAAATACAAGATCACAAACAGGTAAGTACTGAGTGCCTACCAACTAGATCAGTAGGTACGTAGTAATTTTTAAAACAATAAGAACTGTTTTAGGGTGTTACACACCAATCGATCGACAGTCGATCGACGGTTAAACTATCGCGGTTATTTTCACTATAAGTAATTTAATGAATTAACGGGATTCTTAGCACGATTTTCGAATTCTATTTCGAATTAAATTTATAAAAAATTAAATTTTCTAAGATTTGGTTTTAAAAAAATGGCTATTGTGATGCTATTTGGAAAAGTTCATTAAACAAGCAATTTTTTAAATGATGTGCAGTGTCATCGCCATACATTATTTTTCACAGCAATCAGTTAAACTTTAGTCAGGTTTTTCGCAATGAAATAAAATAAAACAATTCAATTCTTTTTCTTAGCATAGTGTACTAGTTTCCGTCAAAAATATTACTAGATTGTCTCAAATAACTAATAACGATAGTCTTGGTAAAAAAAAACCGTGAGTTAAAAGATATCTATTGCAGGTGTAGGCAAAAAATAACCAAAAAGTGGAAATTTCATAAAAAATCACAAAAGTGGCAATATCTCGAAAACCAGAAAACTTTTACTAGAGGCATGTTGGTGTTATCTGATAGGCCTAAAGTCCATCTGCCTCCAGTGTCACCCTTACGTGTCATTTCTGGGACACCTTGTATACTCGAACCAGCTTTCCTTAGCGCCATCTATCGAGGTAATTGGAACTATTAGTTTTCCTTAATTTGATTGAAGAAAATCCCTCTGAAAAGTGAACATCAGGGGTAAACGTTAAAATATAGCTAGGTTTGCACAGATTTTTAATATTTTGTCTAGAAACATAATAGCCGTAACAACACTTTCAGGACATCGCCAACGAAGTAAAGATATTGTCGTCACTGAGCCACCCTAACGTGATACAATTCTACGATTGTCATTATGTTGACAGCCACGTCATGATTTGCATGGAGTACGCGACCTGTGGGAATTTAGCTGAGTACATGTATCGTAGGTGTCCGAAACTAATAAAGCAGTTCGTAAGTAATTAACCTACCCGTGATGGAGTTATAAGGGGGATAATTTAGTAAGGCACTTCGAAAAACGATCAACGTTGCGTGTGGCCAATTGAAAATGTTAATGGTTTAAAAATGTAATGCTGAACGCGCTCTGAAATTGCTTGAAGCAACAAATGGTACCTATCTTGGGCTGTTTCACGTTTGAATTACGTGGCTATTTTAGGGTGTCACCACACCAATCGATCGACGTCGATTGATGGCGTCGATTGGTGATCGATCGACCGTCGATTGATGGAAGCATGGAACAGGCAACGTCGATCAATTCCGATAGGTTCCTTTTTTGGTCAATTTTTTAAAATTTCCGGTAACTGTAGTTAAGAATTCCACATCACCTATATATTTAATGAGTAATTAGGAATCCTGTTTTTTATTAAAGCGTATGTTTCCTATGCGAGTATAAAAAAGTATTATTTATTTATGCAACACTTACATTTTGTTCACACAACATTTAAAAGTTATTACATTTTAATATAGCAATTCTTTGCAAACAAAACAATTTAGTAGGTAAGGATGGTAGAACAACTAGGAAAATATTTAATTAAGTTATTTCGGCTTTCGTTTGTCTCTTTCGGCTACTTAAGATTTCGAGATACAAGTCTCGTTTATGTCAAAGTTAACTTTATGCATGGGTACGTAGTTTCTTCAGTGGGCAGGTACAACTTAATAGCAATCGAACCTCATCTGTATTGAAAATATACCTGCTTAAAAACTTTTTTTTCAGGAAATACTGTTTTACTTCAGTCAAATATTACTAGGAGTCAACTATATTCATAATTTAGCCATCATTCATAGAGATCTTAAAGCTGAAAATATTTTATTGACTGGAAAATATGGACTTATAGTGAAAATCGGTGACTTCGGCATCTCCAAAATGTTGGCCAGGTGAGTTTAACTATAACTCGTGCTGCAATTTACCTACATGAATAAAACAAACTAATACACGAGTAAAAGTAAGCACTTGCAAGGTTTACACATTTTGCTCCAACTATGAACATTATGTAAAAGTAACGGTTGGATGGCGTCGATCCGTAGCCAAGTCCGGCAATTTAATCATAAAAGAATCAGAAACTCTGCTATTTAGAACACACGTGGTCCCGGGTTTGAATAATAAATAAATATTTCTAACAATCACACATTATCTATTCTTGTAGACCTCTAGAACTTGTGTTATGGATACCTACTAGATAAATAAAATTAAGAAATATATAAACACACATAGATATTTTTTTTATTATACAGGGTGTAAAATAAAGGAACCATAATACTTAAGGGTCAGTAAGTATACCTATGTTAGAATATACTGTAAAAGAATTGGCGTTATTGGGGCTGGTTAAGACTTCCATTATTTTATTATATCAATTTTTTTACTCAACATCTTTGACAGCCCTAAGAGCTTTTCATATCTACCTATGCACGAGGCGAGCGCAGCCGTCGTCACTTACCTACCTATCGAGTAGCACGTAATGCGATGCGACTGGACACGATTTTAGTTATTCACATAAATAAAAAAAACTCGTATTTATTTATTTATTTGCGCCTCGCGCGCCTCATGCGTAGGTAGGTATGAAAACCACCTAGGGCTGTCAAAGATGTTGAAGTAAAAAAATGTTTATGTGTGAAAGTCTTTACCAGCCCCAATAACAACAATTCTACAGTAAATTCTAACAATGTTATACTTACTGACCCTTAAGTATTATGCTTCCTTTATTTTACGCCCTGTATAAATGTAAGAATTAAACTTAAATAAACGTACATACATCCATCCATGACTAGATAGCAAATATAATATTATATCTGCCCCTACCAGGATTCGAACCCGGCATGGAAGGCAAGGCTACTTCCATACCAAACAGGCCGTGAATCCTAGTTAGAACAAGCTCATTATGTTTAATACAGTTCGCTGGGTGTCTGTCCGTATCATAAGCTTTGCTGACTTATCTTCGGGTCAATTTAAATATATATTTATATTGTTATTTCAGCGCAAAAAAGACATCGACGGTAATCGGCACGCCGTACTACTTGGCGCCCGAGCTGTGTGAGGGGCGGCCGTATGACAGTAAGACTGACATCTGGGCACTCGGCTGTCTCTTGTATGAGATGTGCACGCATAAACGAGCTTTCGATTCAGAGGTAAGACACCAGAGTATGCGCCAATAAAGAGCCAGCGACATTGGAGAGAAGATCCTAAATGGTGCTTTCGATATAACTCATGTAGCTGCCTATAGAAGTAGTAGGAACTTTAAAAAATCAAAGGTAGTATTTTAGGTGTTAGCTATTTACTCAAGATGTTTGACACACAACTAACATCTTACAGTAAACGTGTATTGTGTACAGATAAATAAATTCTACTTAATTGCCACAAGCATTCTTCTTCACAAAGGTTTTCCGAACTGGTGGTAGAGTCATGTTTTATTTGACGTCAACAAAAACAAGCTATTATCAATTGAGAAATAAATATTTGAATTTGAAGTCTACTAGGAAGAGTAATCACATGGAACATTCAGTTAGCTAGCTCCTTAATGGCTGGTTTACACGAGTAAAGTGGTTAAGTTGGTAACGAAATTTTAAGTTAAAAGTTGCGTGTAAACAGTCAATTAAGTGACAAGTGGTACCTAAAAATTTAGTACGCAAGTGATTAAGTAGATTAGGATTCGTTTTATTTTTCGTATAAGTAGGTGGGCGGGGCTTCTCACTTAACACGTTTGGACGTGATTTTTTAGTTAAGTGCATAAGTTGACAAAGCGGATGGCGGCCAGAGCTCGTATTTATGTCGCATTTTCTCTTTTTTTTCAATGAGTTTGGTTTCTACTTTAAAATTTGAGGATGAATATTTAAGGTTGTTACCACACCAATCGATCGACGTCGATCAATGGCAGAATAAAACAGTCGACGTAGCAGTAGGCATAATGGCCTACAATTGTCCGACACCAACCCTGAGTTGGTAAGTCTGCCAACCCGCAGTTGGCGTGATGGCCTACAATTGTCTGACACCACCCCTGAGTTGGTAAGACTGCCAACCCGCAGTTGGCGTGATGGCCTACAATTGTCTGACACCAGCCCTGAGTTGGTAAGACTGCCAACCCGCAGTTGGCGTGATGGCCTACAATTGGGTACACGACAATTTTTTTTTTATTTCATATTTAAATAGTTTATCAACAGTAAATAAATATTGCAAAAGTAACAGTATGTTTACAATCAATAGTTTTCTAGATACAGCGATATGTTCGAGGAGCCGCTGCGAGTCGCCGAAAAACGCTCCATACAAAACGGTACTGAGCTGTGACGTCACGACTTGTGAATCATACTAAAATTGTATGGGCGTTTGGATAAAATATATAATAGCTACGTAGATAATGCGTTTACATACATACTGTCATAGTAAAAATTGTTATATTTAATGTCAGTAAGCTAATGATATTTAAAAATTTAACATATACTTACAATAATAAGTTTCTGCTTCTTTTTTTAAGTTTTCAAATCTATATAATTTCGATATTAAATTCAAAACTATATTTTTCAAAACATTGTACCTGTCAAAATAACTAATATTTTATAAACAAATTATAAAAACTTGCATTTTTAAATTGTGTCATCTACCCAATTGTCTGACACCACCCCTGAAGTAAGTCTGCCAACCCGCAGTTGGCGTGATCGCCTACAAATGTCGGCACCACACCTGAGTTGGGAGAGGCTGATATCCCTCCAGTGATCATTAGGGGAACCTAATTAGTAAAGGTGCCACACCAATCGATCGTCCGTCGATCGACGGCGGCCCGTCGACGTAAAAAATTTAGAAAAATGCATAATCTTGCAAAGATTTGAATTTCCGAAACAAATTCTTTTCTGAATTTGTCCAAATTCACGTTTACCACATATCTAAGTACAGAATTGTCGAATTCCTTGACATCCATCACTGCTCATCTTCATTGAACTTATGAACTTAACTACTTAATCTGTTAGGACGCACAAGTGACATGTAGTAACTTAAAATTTAGTTACCAACTTAACTACTTAATACAGTCCTGTCAACGTTAATCTAAATATATTAAAACACAAAGACCAGGCTGGCACTCTTTCAGTTTTTGCTTAATTTCAAGAAAGATATATTCTTGGAGTGACCATAATGACAAGATTTTATATGATATGCGACTTTTGCACTGGTAGCAGTTTCTTTTCAATTCTCGTCTGGGGCACTGCAGAAATTTCGGTTTTAAAATTATTCGGAACACAGGCAATTCGAACTGCATGTTACTGTGGGCAACGCAGCGCACCAGAATCACCAATTGACGGCAGAGTAGCGTAGTGGTCAGTAGCCCAGGTTCGAGCCTGGCCGTGGTAACCATTTGTGTCATAACACAGATGTTTGTTCTCGGGTCATGGTTGTATGTATTTATATATGTATGTTTATTCTGGGTTCCCCCCCCAGTTCGCTGTATGTTCATCCATAACACAAGCTCTGCTTACTTTGCGGCCATACAGTTGGTGTGTTTGTCTGGGGATTATTATTATTATTAATTACAATATCATAAATCTACACCTATGTTTGGTGCCGTCCCTATGGGCGCGGATTTAATATAAATAAATAATTATTCTATCATAATACTTGATTCCAGACCCTGGTAGGTCTCGTCAAAGTGATAACAAGCGGCAACGTGCACCCCATAGACCTGACCACCTACGACCGAGGCATGCAGGACTTGATAGACTGCATGCTCACTGTCATTCCGGAGAAGAGGCCTTCTGTGCAACAACTCATGGGCAAAATGTTCCTTTTGCCGTTCACTTACCTAGTCTTCTTGGACGCTGGGAATGAGGAACTGCTGCAGTTGACTTTGAAATTAAATTACGATTAGATTTATTGATTTGATGTTATTTATTCTTGACGAAGTATTAACTATTATTTATAACGATTCATTGAATAAGGATAGAAATAAAACAATACTTGATTTTTTACTTGCTTCATATATTTAAAACACCTTCCGAAAAAAATAGGAACGGGAATTTTCCCGGCTTTGACACGTAGTATCTGCTTTTTACATGCTATAAAATCTGCTTTACAAAATATTGGTAAAAATAAAAACGACATTGGGGGTAACTTTTACTTTAAGCCTGCAACAAAAATGATATTTTCTGAGTAATCAAAAATCAGTGTGCACTTTAACAGTAGATTATCTGTGTTGTACACACAATGCTGTGACATATCTTGAATATAATAATGCAAAATGAAAAAAAATATATAATTTAGAATTTTATGACTCAAGAACTCTGACCCAGTGTATCCCTAAGGTTATAAAAAATGCATGGTGAAAAAATTAAAACAAAATTATTGGAATCTGATCTTTTCAACCTGTTCTGAAGTTGGTAGTGTGTACAGTTGATCTGACCTTTTCAGCCGTTTAGAAACCAGTAGCATCTGTTCTTATCATCTTAAAACCTTAGTATACAATAACTCAAAACACTGAAATTCATAATATCTGCCCATTCAGCTTTCCTTATAAAACTAAAACTTAAAATAGAATGTATTAATGGCCATTCTGGTTGGTTTCCATCTCATCCGCATCATCCTCTGAAAATAAAAAGAAGAATGCTTGAAAAGATTTGCCAAACTTTGAAAAATATTGCTACCTGTATTTTCAAAAAACATAAGTATCTATTTTTGAAACAAACTGCTTTTAAGTTATCTTTACCTATGCTAAAGGAAGAACATTTTTTTATTTCTTTCCTGACCCCAGTTCATGGATGGCGCTTACTATATGCATTAACACTACTTCACCCTACACAATATCTCACAGAACATGAAAAGGCCTGGCGGTCCTGGGATCTTGGTATGTATGTGAACCCTCAAAAGAATGTCATACCAAACTCCTAAACTTGAATGGTATTCGATTATCTTTTGTTAAGATCCTGTCTGGGGCGATTACAGAAACGAGGCCATTCTAACCAAAGCCTATATTTGGTAATGCATTATAAAAAAAAATGCTCGATGATAAAACAATAACAACTTAATTAATAAATAACACAGAGAGCTACACTGGCAAAAACCACTTCCAACTGCTAACTTATGATTAGTATAAAATCAGGAACAACGACTCACGCTGGCCGTTGGTCGGCTGGGACTGCAGCGGCTTCTGCCCGGGAATCTGCCCCGCCTGCAGCATGCGCGTGAGGCGCTCCACCTCCTGCAGGGACGACGCGTTCTTGATGGCCTCGCGGATGCGGTGGATCTCTTGCGGGGACAGGTCTAAAAATGTTACAAGGGGGTTATGTAAATTTTATAATATGCATCCCAATTCTAACAAGACTACATAACAGACTTTAAAAAGACTATAGAAAAGAGTATAACAAATTGCACTTGTAATCACACAACAGTTGTACATGTTCTATTTCATGAACACAGTTTTGAAGTTAGCTCAAGCTGATGCATCTAACTATAATGAAGTTTTATGTCAAACATGCAAATGTTTAAAACTGAAATAACTCCATGCAATGCATACTTCAAAACTGTCTTCATGAAATAGAACATCTACTACAATCAACAACAGGTAAAAATGTGGTCTGCATGTTGTAAACCCTTCCAATATTGTGACAAAAAGGAAAATTGTGAATACCTTGTGAGGCATGATAGTTCAATATTTTTGATTCTTTAAAATTGCCTTATTTTCTGAATTTATTACGAATGCAAATTGGATTTTATGGAGAATATTTTGATTTGTTGCTAAAGAAATCCGTCGATTACTTGATTTGACCAAGAAACACTACTCATACAGATGTATTTGTTTACATTCCCATACGTAACTGTTTGTGTTAAGCAACAGAAACACAATTGACATAAACAAAAATTCACTGTGAAAACAACACGCGAACATGAACAACTAAGAACTTCAGCTTGTAAAGGGTATTAAAGGGACTCACAGGACAAAAAGCCCACATAACAAAAACCTCTTGGCACTCTTTCTTAAAAAAAAATGTTTAATACATGGGATACAAGCTATATAATTTGACTACAACAAATCAGAGCTAACTTGTTTACTTATTATAAAATGAAATCAATAAAATATATTACAAATAATAATAAAATTAAATAAAACAATAAAAGAAAGAAAAAGAAGGAATATGAAAAATATGTAGTTTTAATCAATGAAACAATCTTAAAAATGTTAGACCACAGATTAAAAAAATACAATTGGATTTCCTCCTCATAATAAAGATATGAAGACATAGTTATAATACAAGATAAACTCACTTGTAACTTTAGAATCAGGCATGTTCCCGCCGGGTATAAAAGTCTTTGCTTTCTTTGAAATTTCTTTTTGCAGTTCCTTGCCCTTCTTACTCTTGAACAGGGTGTTAGCCTCTTCCCTCTCTTTTTGCTTGATCTTTCTAAAGTCCAACAGTCTTAGTTCGGGAAGTTTAAATGCTATGTATGCTCTGAAAACATATAAAATTTTGAATGAGTAAACTGATGTCTGTAGTATACTGACTTCCAAAAATATGGTTCTAAGATAACATAAATCATTATCACCATAGGATTATGTTATAAAAACATCCTTTATTTAAAAAACAAAGTCAAATTAAGAATGTTTGTGATAGAAGATGCTAGTTTATTAAATCAAGAGCATGAATTTTTTTTTAAACTATGATTTAAACATAATATCTATACATATTATAAAGAGGACATATTATGAAATCTCTTTGACCTTTAGGAAATCATCCAGTTATAAGAAGTAACAGGTTGTTAAATTAGTGATGTTCTTCATATTATCAAAATGTATAAATACCACTACATACTAAGCTTTTCAGTGAATTATATGTGTTATTAGTTACAATAGTATGTTTCTGTATAATTAATTATATAGACCCATATAATAATAATCCATACAACTATTTATTAATATAGGAAATGACCATTTGAATCTGATTTTAGCATGATATGCAAACTATTACGACCAGGAAACGGCTTGTAAATTAAGACACGGTTACATGTTGAGTGTAACACTTTATTTGTTAAAATAATGAGCTAATATACTAGATAAAAAGGTGTATACAAATACAGAAATATTTAATCATCTCATGATCTTACTTTTATCATGTATGTTCCTAAATAGATAAACTGATGCTCTGTAAGTCACGTCTGGGGACGCCACACAAACATAGAGATGCTTTAAATAAAACACTTTTTACCGGATATTATCGCGTATATTTTAGTTAATTTTAAAATTAAAATTATTTCGACGTTTCGGCATCTTTGCAGTTGCCGTGGTCACGATAGACTGACCACGGCAACTGCAAAGATGCCGAAACGTCGAAATAATTTTAATTTTAAAATTAACTAAAATATACGCGATAATATCCGGTAAAAAAGTGTTTTATTTAAAGTATGAATCGTGAAAATTTAAGAAAATATATAGAGATGCTTTGTTCAACTAATTAAAGTTAGTTAGGGAAGAAGTGCAAAAAAGTAATTGTTCAGCTATTAGTAAGTATGTAAGCAAGTATGTCCCCTTGGCAGTCGAGAATAAACACTCCTAAGGAATTTATAAGGGTGAAAGTTATTAGAAAAGTAAAATATAAATAGCTGTTAGCTGTATACAGCTGTTATTTGGCACTTGGTGATAGGGGGTATATTTAAACTTCTAAGATAACACAGATCTCTCTCATACCACATGAATGATATGTGTATAAAAAACCTTGTTCTAATTATTAAATACAAAAGCAGGCATATTAGTTTCTGAGTTTTAACATAAGTAGTGAAATTATAAACAAGAATAAAATATATTTGAAAAATATACTTAAATATAATAATAATTTTTATTTCAGAATCATCTTTTAGACTTTTACACCTGTACTAGAAAATTCCACTCTTCTATAACAATTAATTAATAAAATGAGAAGTGAAAAATGTGGGTTAGTGTTTATGTGTGAATTTGCGTGTGTTTGTGTGTGTGTGTGTTTGTGTGCGTGTGTGTGTGTCTGTGTATGTGTGTCTGTGTGTGTGTGCGTGTGTTTGTGTGTGTGTGCTTGTGTTTGTGTGTGCATGTGTGTGTGTGCGCATGTGTTTGTATGTCTGTTGTATCCAAATTTAAATCTAATTTAGTTTGACTATGGCATTTTCTTTATATTAATAATAATAGTATTTTTCAGTTTAACTTACTGATCCATTCAATAATCATCTTATTATTTATTTTTTTTGATAAATAATATTTAATATTTTACTGATTTTATTACACAACACTTTGGACCGATTTGATTGATTTTTAATTTTGGGAGGTAGCTATATGAAGCTATTGCTAAATGAATTTGAATAAACCAAGACATGTAAAAAGTTCCCCCATGGTTATCAAGAAAATCCTTTACATTTATCATGTAAGGGACAAAAATGCATAATCTTTTAATTAATATCATTACTAATATTAAGATTGTCCTATTCTGACTATTGGAATGGCGGTGCAAGGAAGGCCCGGCACATCAAGACTTGTCCCTTGCAGTTGTTTCACTAGTTTGTTAATAATGTTTCGCTGAATTATTTCTATACTAATTGATTGTATATTTCACCTTATTTATATTTTTTATTAGGTATATTAATAATAACAACACACAATGATATGATGCTAAGGGCAACCCAAAATGACCGAGAGGTGTCAGCAGAACATTAAAAGCTTCTCACTTACTTAACTTGAACTTAATTCGAATTAAGTAGAGAGCAAATAATATCCTGTCCTGCTCTTCAAATGCTACAGTAGTTCTGCTGTTTTGCGGCATTCAAATAACCACGATAATTATTACTGTATCAGATATAGCCACAATAAAGCCATTCTTTACAAAAGTACTATAACCTCCTGCAGCCCAAGAATTATTTTGATGGTAGTGTAAAAGTGCCTGCCTGTCCTTTTAAAAAGACATTGCTTATAATCAAGTAAATGCCCAAGATTTCAAAAGAGATTTAAACGTGTCAAAGATTAATTCAGATTTTTTTTATCAATTTTGTGGATACTAATATGTTTTAAAGAATGAGTTAGGACTGAAAATTCGGTGTCTTTTTAAATGGACACTTGGCGTTTATTGCATAACTTGACTTGAAATTATCATTATTTGTAAAAGACGTTAGGCGTTAATTAGTAATAAAAATGTTTTTATTAAAGTTATCTTTATTTCAAAAATAAAAGTTCTAGAAAGAAATTTCTTAACTAAATAGATCATAGATCGAGAGATCACTCATAGGAACTACATTTGTTCAGTTCTTAATTTAATCTAAGGTAGTTTATTATATACAATTTCTCAATCTTGGTGAAATGCAACATAGCAATTTCGCTTTTTTGTGAGACTCAGCCGTACACGACAAGATGAACATTAAAAAAAGGTTTTATTTGCATGGCAAACTCGACATCTACCTTAGATTTCAACCAGTACTGGTAAATGCTTAGCATGAGATGTTCTTTGTATTTTTGCAGGAATGGGAACTCGGCTGTTGCGCCTCTCTTGGGGGTTTACTGGAACTTGAACCCCTCCTTCATCAGATTCTGTCGAAGCATCAACCTCTGTCATGTTCGACTCTATGAAATATTCATCAAGCCTCAATTTGAATTGTCTCAGTTGATCAGTCTTTCTTATTCCCTTTACTTTTTGATCGTCTTTGGAAAGAAACCAAGCATTTGAAACAGAGAGATCAATCATATGGGCGATGAACCACTGACTCCACTTGTTAGTTCGATACTGATTCGGGCACACGGCTAATAAACGGTCTGCCAAATCAACCAATCAATCTTTGGCACGTGTGATCTTCATCCCTTCCCTCAACCAACGACATCGTTAATGCCGGTTTGCTGTGGGATGTGCCTCTACCTTTTTTCTTCAATTCCTTGTCACTCAGGAGCATTTCCCTCACATCTTTTGGAATTCTATTTTTCATAAGAGTGCCTGTGCAACCCAGACCCTTTATCTCAAGTTCATCAACAAGTTTCTGGCTTGTAAAGAACCTGTCACAGTAAAAGATGTGCCCTGGCACAAGAGTTTCAGTAAGAGTCAGTACAGCCTCGTCTCCTAATCCAAAATCTGTGCCTTCTAAATCAGGATATGTAGTAATCAAGCCATCAAGTCAGGTTTGCCAGGGCAGTAAGTACGGATTCCGGAGTTGCCAGTAAAAGTTATGATCATTTCATCTAGACTCAGATATTGTTGTTTTATCTGAGCACGGCATCCTGTCTCTCTCAAACAACTCTCCAAAGCTTGTCTGTGGCTTTAGTGTCAGCCGGGACATAGGAATCGAACACCAATTTCAAGGAGTTGCGAAGCGTTAGGAATCTGTTACGCGGCATGGCATCAGCAATGACGGTAATTCGATATTTTTTCTGCCAATACACGCGTATGGAAGGGTAATTATTGCTTGCCATGATCATACTAATGCCAATAAAAATATGACATTCTTTAACAGAAAAATCCAAGCTTTTTCCTGTCTTCAGAACAGCCGTTTGATTTGTTTTCTCCACAATCAAGCACACTAATTCATTATCTATGTACTGTCGGAAATATGAAGCTTTGTCAAAGTCATCACTCTTTACCGGCACATAAGCAGGTTGTCTTAGTTGTAGTTCAATCGGAGGAAATGGCAATGTTTCAGACCAGTTATCCAATTGACCCAGAAGCTGAAGGCAAGTTTTGAGAAGCCATAGATCTTGTACCTCTACTACGAAGACTTCTTCCATGAGATCCAGAACCTCCGCGAGACTCAGCACCTCCACGGCGTTGGGATCGCCCTCTAGTGTTAGAAATATTTTCGACCTCATGCCCATCTTCTTCCTGTTCAGATGAAGAAGACGATGAAGACGACCCCTGCACACTTTCATTGTACACGTACTCAACTTCGACCACATCCTCAACACTGGGAATAAAGTCCTCAGTCTCTGATTCTTCTAAAGTATCCAAAACTTTGCATCCTCGTAAACCTGTAAAGAAATTAATATAATAAAATGATATCAGCCCCAAGTCTCTCAAAAAGGACAAACATTGAAGGTCTTTTCATATAGTTGCCGCTCATTGTCCTGTACAATGGTAATGTACAACCTACCATAACTCTTAAGAATTTAACTTTAAAAGACAGAATAAATCAATAATTCATAAATCTAGACTTTAAAGCATTGATTTTATATATAATTTTAAAACTAACTTTACTAATTCCATAGATGAAAACAGATTTACTCACCACGTCTCTGCTCCTGAGCCATCTTCCATCAAATTTCGTTTCGTCTGTCAAATGTCACTGTGAAATTTCCAGTTTTATGATACAGTCTACCAGCCTAAGAATCTGAAACTGGGTAGTGGGTGGTAGTAACGCGCGTAATTTAAGACAAAATACAACCTCGAAAAAAAAGTCAGTGTTTATTTAACTAGGTAATTTTTTTACCTCTTTTAGTTATTTTGTCAATTGAATATTACTTTGGGCTGCAGGAGGATAAAAAAACGCTATGCAAAATCTATCAATATGGAGGTTAGGTTTTTTCAAATTAAAATAACGCATATTGAATGTAATATGTAATATACTGCTTAGCTGAACCCGACCCCCACAAAACTGAGACATTTTCTCACCCAAACTTTATTAAAAATTACCTTATATCTACTGAACTGTCCAGGCAACTAGAGAGGCCTAAAAATTATAAATACGCGTCAACTGTCCGGGCAACTAGAGTTGCCTAGTAGAAGAAAAAAGTACTTTTTCGTTGAACGCATTTTTATCAATGAAACGTTTCGTAAAGCTTCTAGTAAAATATACTAGATAGTACTTTATTAAATTACGCATCTTTTGATGGTAAAGAAGCACAGAGTTGGAAGGCTGACATTTTAAAAATTAATTATTTAAGGATGTTAATTTTCAAGTGCTTGAGAATTTATAAATAATTGTGGAACCTTTGATTAAAATGTAAGTAATCATTTATTTATTATGTTTAATGTTATATGTTATATGTAAATGTTATATGTTTAAATAAACCCAAGATTCAATCTTTCGAAATATCGAACTATATTATGTATCCCAAGTTTATTACGATATTTTTACATGCGGACTCCATTTTTGTGGGCCTATTTTATAATTAAGTTTTTGTATGATTTATTGCATTTTGAATCAAATTTCCTCTTATTATTGGAAGAACAAGTCATAACTAATATAAATATAGATTTAAGCGCAATAAATATAATTAATATAGGTAGGATTATAAGATTTTATATTTTGTTCTTCAGGTCATCAACAGCGCCGCCCGTGTCGCCTACGATTTTGTTAAGTAAGGGTTTGGTACAGATGAAGGAATCGTGAGTAAATTTAACATGATTTTGATGATAGCAAACGGCAACAATGTACGTAATATCCTTAAGTTATTTTTTTTATATATTCTGCTACATTTATTATAGTTTATATTCAATAGCTTACATTTTTTTTTCAGGAGGATATTTCCAGAGGGGCAGCCGTGCATTATGGTTCCCATATTGGTGCATTATTCAGCAAAATGGCTCTGTGTGTACACCGTGTGTAAACCGTAAGGTTTAGAGAATTGAGAATCTTACAAAAATTTAGGTCAATAAAGTTCGCGGATATTTTTATCTTTTACATATTACAAAAATAAATGTTATTTCAGAGTTAGTTTAAATGGAACAATATTAATTTAAAACGATAATTACGTTGTTCATGTCATTGAAATTATCCTTTTCGGTGTACTTCTAAAGTGAACATATTAGAAGATACTAAAGATTTAAAATGGGAAGAAAAGTAATACATGTGTTTTTTTACCAGGCAAACCATTATTTTATTAATTTTTAAATGTAAATATTTATTTATAGAAAAATACGCTAAAATGACATTTCTTCTTATTAATTCTATTTATCCCAAAAAAATGACATGGTGAAGC
Organism: Marasmarcha lunaedactyla; assembly: GCA_923062675.1. NCBI lineage: Eukaryota > Metazoa > Arthropoda > Insecta > Lepidoptera > Pterophoridae > Marasmarcha > Marasmarcha lunaedactyla. Next base: position 2,143,823 of record OV281341.1, read on the forward strand.
CGCGTGCACATAAAACTATTATGATAAAGTATTTTATTTATCATTTAAAAAACAAACACACATGTAACAATGATTAAGTTTCCACATTGTTACAATATTGTTGAAATTATATTTATTCAGTATGTTGTAATTATCATACGTAAGAATTATTTAAAGGTTATTCCAAATAAATATTACAAAACATAATATTTGTCTTTATTTATTAAATATCAACTGTGTGTCAAAACCCTAATATGGTTGGCCATCTTTTTGCTATTTCATCCACGGCAGGCGATATGGAATGGGAGGTTTGTTTTCGTTTACTGTGCTACATTTTACATACCAAGACGGGTGCCGTTTGAGGGTGTTCGTCGTTTGGATACTTGGGGGGAGGGAGACTTGCCGAGCTAACAGATGCAGAAAAGAATAATTTTTGTATAGACATAAAGAGACTCTGTAAATTTATTTTGAAAAAAATATACCAGTGAAGTTTCTTGCCAGTTCTTCTTCACGAAGGTTTTTTTCGAACTGGTGGTAGAATCATGTTTTATTTGAAGTCAATAAGAACAAGTAATTGTCAATGTTGAGAAATAAATATTTGAATTTGAATTTGAAAGAAATGATATTTTGGTATCAAAAAAAGATCATTTTATCTAGTTTACTGATGCGTAGGTAAAATTTGATATATATTACAAAATGTCCCTAAAAATTTTTTTGTCAAAATAATTTTGTCAAATTTAAACCATACTATCAAGTCCAATACTTTTTTTATACTTTGAAAATTTAGCATCGTTTGTTAAATTACACCAGAGACTAGTAAATAATAAAATTTTGTGTTGTGTTTAAGATAGAGAGATGGCGTTAGTTCTATTAGATTTAAATTTATTTAAATTTAGGTAAAATAATACGTAAAAAAAACTTAAGATGGCGCTATTTACAAAATCATTTGATATTTCATTGCAAGTGACTATCATGCTGCGTTCCGTTTGCCGATTACAGCGCTCACAGCGCTAAAAGTGCTCAAAACCGTTCCGATTCGTTTCGCGCTAACATTCTGATTGTTCGTCGCTTAAGTCTAAAGTTACAATTTCATTAAGATCTTTGACCCTGAATGAAGCAGGAGCCATTTTTTTCATATTATTACAAAAGAAAATTAATAAGCAATCTTTTAAAACATCAACAAAGTAACGTCATGTCAAGTAAGTATCGACAGGCCGCTCACAGCGACCATGCTCCGTAGCTTGGGCACTGTGAGCGGGAAGATGGCGGCGTTTATAACGATGACGTATCGATATCGCTGTGAGCGCGCTCACGGGCAACCGGAACGGGTATATGAGCGCTGTGAGCGCTGTAATCGGCAAACGGAACGCAGCATCAGTAGGTCAGTAGGTATCAGGCGACAACAGACGTTATCAGCTAGTGCATTATATTATTTGATGTTATGTGGCCGCTCTTATAATTCAGTAACAGAAAACTTTATACCACCCCGGATATTATTTGTAGTTGTTACGGGGTTACTGTATTGCCAGTATATAATTTTTCCCACAAAAATATAGCATTCATCTACACAGTTTGTTTTTATCTGCCTTAACATAATAAAACGAATTTCAGTGCATTTAATTAATAGGTCTTTAATATTTTACTTTATTTCTTGATATCTATAAAAATTATGTTTTTATTTTAAAATGCATATAACTCATAACTACTTCGCAGTAGTGAAAAAAATTTTTTCTTGCTGGATGTACCTATACAAATTTTGAAATATTTTGTAAATATTGTTTTTAGACACATATTAAAAAACTGTTCTTTATCCATCAACTTTTTTTGTTCTTTTTATGGCAACATTTTATTTGTCTGAAAATTTGAATTCTTTGTTGTTTGTTGTTGTTGCTATGGGTGTGTGTTTGTTTTAGAACTTTTCCCTGCATTTCTTTGAATTCACAATATTTCTGCTCGCCTACTGTGACTCTTGCAAATTTTAAGGACGATTAAGGAGAATTAAGTTTACATTTTGGCTGCTACATATGTCATATAAAATGTGCGTTTATCACAACTGTGATAGTAAAAGCTTTAAAAATAGGTTATTATGGCAATTAAAATAAGGAGAATGGTAGTGCCCAGGCGTCTCTGAACAAAATAAACCTATGCCAGTATGTTTATGGTCCTTTATAGTTCTTATTTTATCATCTATAAAGTAAGAATAAATTACTACCTACCTATTTATATTGAGTAAAATTATCAAAATCAATGTTATAAAATAAGGACATTTTCCAATTTCAAGAAAGGAATAAATCCTACTTGCCAAGGCTTCAGGTGACTTGACAACGCCATCTAGCAGTTTTAGTCCATATTAAAACAAATATTTTGCATTATGTTTCTTGTCAATAATTCATATAAAAATTAAAGACGACAAGGTTGGTTTTTCCGAGTCACGATTTTTTGGTACGGAGGGTCAGTCTATAGTTATTTACTGGTCTCTGCTTATACATAAGTTATTTCTGTACAATGTCAGCTTTTCTAAAGTATTTTTTTATTTGCAAAAGCTGCAGTAGTTTAGTATAAAATAGACTTCAAATTAGATGAAGGCAACCTGCCACGAGCATGGTCAAAAGCACATCATTACAACTTGCACTTGGACGTTTCAGTGGATATGATATCCATAACTGCACAACCTTTTACAGTTAAATGTAAGGAAATGTTTAAATGGAATCATACCGGTAATGCTGTTTACTAGCAATGGGGTTGTGCATCAAAGACAGTGTCTTCAATTTCGGCAATGTTGCAAGAGGATCAATATCACCAAGCTCTGTTATATTGTTGTTGGACAATATAAGCGACTCCAGGTTTGGAATATATTGTTCTAAATTTTCACCTATTCTTCTGAAAAGCATAAAATTTAATTATTTTAATATATTCTATAATAATAGGTTATTTACCATATGATAAAATGTATTTTATTACACTCACACTATTCTGTTGTTGTTAAGTAGAAGACATTTTAATCTCTTTAGCAATGGAAATCCATCTATTTTTCTGATATCATTATCAGAGAAGTCAATGGTATCAAATTGATCTAATGTGGCACCCAAATTTTCAATTTGTGGTATTTTATAACCTGCAAGAGAAGAAATTCAGCCGTTACTATAGTTATTTTCTGATGGAAGGTAGATATAAAAAATTAATGTTCGATAAGGTATATAAAAACTACTTTTGTTAAATAAAGTACAAAATAAATAATATAAAAAATCAAAGGTAAATAGGAGTAAGGAGTCGTAAGATCATTCAGTAGTTCTAAGATCTTACAAAAAAACTAACCTCTAAGGTCCAACTCTCGATCGCGACATGGATTCATATATTGCATAGAATTCTGCACTAACTCCGTAGTAAGTTTAACCATATCGGAACTTTTTAATTAGTCTTAATACTAACACAATTGCAGGTAATAAATATAAAATCGAATCATATAACGAGATGCCGCTCAAATTCACCTAACAATCGCGCTTTGCTTTGCTTTCCAAGCGTTTGTTTGACAATTTTGAGGTTTCAGAACTTTTAGACTGTGACAGTGACGGAACACAGGTCATAGATATTTGTTTTGTTATAAAGTTTATCGAATAGAAAAAGCTTAAGAAAGTGACTACGCCATACAGCCTGTTAAGTCGTAAATATTTCTTCTTCTTTTGTTACGATGATGATGATATTAAGAATGATTATGAAGACGATGAAGGAGAAAGTCAATAGCCAAGTTTTTTTTAATGCACTTGTCTGTGAGCATTCCCTGCACAATACACTATCATCATATCATCCTAGGTGCCATGAAATCCTCGCCCATTAACGCTATTATTATACACTAAACACTAAATTAGACCCATAAAAAAATCAAAAAAGAGCGCGACTTGCTTCTTCCATTTCATGGCAAAGGGGAGATAGATATTGAAAAAGAAGACGATTCAAATTAAATAATTGAAATATATATTTCTCCACATTTACAATTACGTGTTGTTATTGACGTCAAATAAAACATGACTCTACTTCCAGTTTGAAAAAACCTTCGTGAAGAAGAACTGGCGAGAATATTAACGGGTATATTTTTTAGTTTAGAGCACATGAGTAGATTAACGGAACAAAGCTTCTTAAAAACGTGCAAAATTGTTACCTATTTTGATAGGGTTGTATTAAGTACAATAGGTTAAGACAAATTAAACAAAACATTTGTTAAATAGTTTTATTATTCAGTATGATAGATTTACTTTACAAATTACTTATTCTAATATATTTTTTTATAATTGTGAATCTAACATATAGATTTTTCAAGTAATCTAACGAGAAACACTCACAGTTAAAGTATGAAATATTCTTATTTTTTCTAGCAGGTGTCCACCAATCGTAAATATTGCCAATAACACAGTTGTATTGTTCAAAACACACTTTATTACACTGTCACTGTTATCAACAAAACACGGTATTTAATTTAAGAAAATAACAATAACACGTGCTTATAAACTAACATCCGGTAAAGGTAGCATAAAATGGACTCCTGAATTTGAAACAATTCGTCAAAAAATAATTAAAATCTTAACAGCTAAACCAGTAATTACTATTTTCGATCCTAAATGTCCTATTGAATTACACACGGATGCCAGCCCTGAAGGTTATGGTGCCATTCTTATGCAAAGAAAAGATAATAAAAATCATGTTGTTGAGTATTATAGTCGGAGAACAAATCCTTGCGAATCGAAATACCACTCTTATGAACTCGAAACGCTCGCAGTAGTAAACGCGATAAAACATTTTAAACATTATTTACAAGGTCACAAGTTTGTTGTAGTAACAGATTGTAATGCAGTGAAAGCTTCTAAGTCTAAAAAAGATTTAACACCTCGTGTTCATAGGTGGTGGTGTTTTCTTCAATGCTTTGATTTCGATATTAAATACAGACCAGGAAAACGAATGGAACATGTTAATTTTTTATCTCGAAACCCCCTTCCTCATATACCAGTCACAAAAGTCGTTCAAATGCAAGTTAATCTGACTGAAATCAGCGATAATTGGTTTCAAGCAGAACAGCAAAAGGATCCAGAAATAACGTCAATAACTACAAACTTAAACAACAACGAACTAGATCTTAATCTCGCGGCAACATATGAGCTTAGACGTGGAATATTGTACAGGAAAATAGAACGTAATAGTCGTAGTGTCTGGTTGCCAATCGTTCCCAAATCATTTCAGTGGGCTGTTATAAATCATATACACGAAAGTATTATGCATTTAGGGTGGGAGAAAACTTTAGAAAAGGTTTACTGTTATTATTGGTTCCCTCACATGAATAAATACGTACGTAAATTTGTCGAAAATTGTATTACCTGTAGGTTATCTAAGTCTCATTCGGGTAAAGTTCAAGCCGAGTTGCATCCCATCCCTAAAGTATCTACACCTTGGCATACCATTCACATAGATGCTACAGGGAAACTGAGTGGCAAAAATGATACTAAGGAATACGTGTTCGTTATGGTTGATTCTTTTACGAAGTATACTGTTCTATATCACACACTCAATATTGATACCACCAATGCTATAAAAGCGCTTAAATATATTGTGTCTTTGTTTGGTGCCCCAACTCGCGTCATAGCCGATCAGGGTAGATGTTTCGCGAGCAAAGATTTTAGAGGATTTTGTAATTCGCACAGCATGTCTCTTCATCTAATAGCAACAGGAACTAGTCGAGCAAATGGTCAAGTTGAACGCGTAATTAGTACCTTAAAGAACATGCTTACAGCTGTTGAAGTAGGGAACAACAGATCATGGCAAGATGCATTACCTGAAGTTCAAATAGCATTAAATAGTACGATTAATCGCGTAACAAAATATAGTCCCTTAGATTTATTAATATGAAAAGTAGCACGGCCCTTAGATCTTTTGACCTTGGATGATGATGCGGATCAAAATATCCTTAATTTAAAACAAGTTCGTCAACATGCAGCGCACGCCATACAAAATAGTGCCATAGCGGAAAAGCAACGATTCGAGAAAACAAAAGCTAAGATTAATCACTTCAAAATAGGTGACTTTGTACTTTTGGAAAATCATGAACGGAATCAAACCAAATTGGAACCAAAATTTAAAGGACCTTTTAAAATAGTTCAGTTGCTTGATGGTGACAGATATTTGCTGGAGGCTTTGAATTCCAACAGAACTTATAAATACGCTCACGATCGTATACGTGCTATACCGGATTGTTACGTTCCGTTGGAATTGAATGCTAACTTGGAATAGTCTATATGTGCCAGTGACGGCAAAAGTAAGTTGAAATTTTACAATAGAATAATCTAAAAATGTCTGTGTGACCAAATGTCTGTGTGACGAAATGTCTGTGTGACAAAATGTCTGTGTGACAAAATGTCTGTGTGACAAAATGTCTGTGTGACGAAATGTCTGTGTGACTAAATGTCTGTGACGAAATTTTCTATGTCATAAATCAACTGTGTGGCGATTGTCTGCGTGACAAACCATCTATTGAATTACTTGAGATAATTTTGTTTAAACTAGTTCAGAATGGCCGAGCAATTTCATGTTTGTTTTTTCTTTACTTTCCAGGTGGTTCAGAAGACAAGGCACACGAGGACGTGTTTGAGCGCAGGATGGCCGTGACGGCGCGTCATTTAAGATCTTTCATTATTTTTGTTAAATTTAAGTTGATTATTGTTTATTGATTTTAATTGCAAATTATTGTTGTTTAAAAATAATCTAGAATTAATAAAAAATGTAGTCGTTAAATAAACGAGGGAACTATTGTTCGTGTGGGCTCGCGAGTGACGTCAGCGCCACCTGACGTGTGGTACGATGGGGAAAGTAGGTAGTGCCGCCTCTGCCGGTTATATAAGGTGGCGACAGACTAAGTTGACGGTCACTTCGACTTGAGTCGTGGCGCTGGTCGTACGTTCGCAATTCCACATACCTCGTGTTATTGTTATTTTCTTAAATTAAATACTGTGTTTTGTTGATAACAGTGACAGTGTAATAAAGTGTGTTTTGAACAATACAACTGTGTTATTGGCAATATTCACGATTGGTGGACACCTGCTCGAAAACTTCCTCATGCAGATTTTCTGGTGGCATAATTTCCCTCTACGGATAACGTTTCTAGAGATTTCACAAGCTCTGGGAAATGTTGAGAAAACTTTCTGATTGATTTATATTTTTCGGACCATCTCGTCTCACACAATCGTGATAGGTTTGGAGCGTAGTTTCGACGTGTAGTCGATTCTCTGAAAAACGTTATAACATCCTTTACAGTGGCGACAGTATTTCTAATTTCTGGCACTGCGTTCGCATCATTCACAACAAGGTTGAGTTTGTGACTTGAGCAATGAAAATATAAAGCACGAGGATATTTTTTTCTCAAAATGGCTTCTACGCCACCCTCTTTCCCTGCCATTGTAGAACAGCCATCGAATCCAAACCCTACGGAATCTTCGGTTGGGAGGTTAGAACTAATCAAGAAATTGTCAATTGCTTCGGCAATTGCTGAAGCATTTTGTGCTTTTAGTTCAACGAACCCTACAAATTCTTCTCTGATTTTCCTTTAGCTTTCGTCGTAGAACCGCACGCCTATTGACAGCTGTTCTTTCCCAGCTACGTCTGCTGTTTCATCAGCTAAGACTGCGTAAGCCATGGTCTTCTGAACCTGACTTATTATATTCTCCTTAATAATTTCGCCACATAAATTTATCAATTCGTTTTGTATTTTTGGCGATGTGTAAACTGCATTGCGACGGCACTTTTCCAGGTGATTCTTTAATTTGTCGTCCCCTGAATTGATTCTCAACTTCAATAAATCTAATAAAACACCCTCATCTGCTTGTTTTCCCTAAGAGGCATATCATGTGTACCGCAAAATACTATACAATAAATAATTGATGACAATATTTGTCTGTTTTCATCGATTGCTTTTTGGTGTCCACTTTGCAGTTGGATGTCTACAGGAACACTTTGAGAGTGGGTTGGTACTTGCCCACAGCCTCGGAGGTTGGGTATTCGATTTCGTGTCTCGACTATTTTCTGCACGATGCAGCAGAGGCATTGGTGAAAGTTTATAACGAATATTTAGAACCTAGTCTTGGTAATGAGTTGGTACAATTTGTGTTTTTGATCGACTCATACAGAAAGGACTTCGGAAAAGTTCAATCTCCAGAAATATTTTACTACCAAATTCTCTAAGATAAAAATTTTATCTTAGAGAATTTGGTTTTGAGATTTATTTGGTTTTGATGGTATCAAATTGCACTAGAGCGCTCATTTTCAAAAATGAAAATTATAAAAAAATAGGCTTCGAACGACGATGGGACAAAACCGTCTATCAAAGCTTTCTCTCCTGAGCATTGAATGTGACTTACATCGGGAACTGGATTTCGGCAAAACCATCAACGATTTTTCGGCGAAAAAAGCTCAGAAGGTTCCGTTCGTTAACGCTAAAATTTAATGTTAGATAATTCTTGTTTCCGATTACATTTATATATGTTTGTTAAATACTTAAAGAATTTTTTGGTTTCACAATACATTATTTGTTGGAAAACTGGCCTGAATTTTATTTTTATTTGGTAAATAATTTGAGGCCAGAGGGCCTCCACCCCTTTGTTGCCCCAAGGTCTCCAGACCTCTAAATCCAGCTCTGTACACACGATTAATACGCCACCACTAATAGGAACTCCCTGAAGATTCCATGCCAGCAAGATGAGTTCTGAAGCATCAAATTGCAGTTCGAATGGAATGTGAGCTCGGCTATATAAGCTGAGGGCTGGCCTTAGAACATTTGTCTCCCAGAAGAGCGTAAGTTCAGAGCGGTACTCAGGGGAGTCTCATTCGAATTATCGAACGAGGCTATCGTAGAGGATCTGCAGTCCGAAGGCTTCCCGGCACTCACTGTGCACAAAATGCACAGCAGGTACGATAGGCGTCACCCTCTCGCTTTGGTGGTTCGCGCCAACGCCCCCAAGTCCAGGGAGATGCTCAGAGAGGTCAGCACTATATGTGGCCTCTCTGGGATCTCGATCGAGGCGCCTCATCGCCGCGGTCATCCCGGCCAGTGCCACCGGTGCCAGTTGTACGGTTATGCGGCGGCCAACTGCGCCGCCCCGCCCAGGTGCGTTAAGTGCCTGGTGCCACATCGCACCAAAGAGTGCAATCGCAATCCTGAAACTCCCTCTCCACCTGATGGCGTGCTTTGTGGTCGGTCCGGCCACACCGCAAATAACAGGGGCTACCCTCGTGCACCCCGTTCCATACCCGTTTTGCCCTCAATTTGGAAAACCGCTTATATAACTCCGATTCATAAGAAAGGTTCTAAAAATGATATTGTAAATTATCGACCCATTTTTTAATTGTGTCTGTTCTCTAAAGTTTTTGAGAAAATCGTTTACAATCAAATGTATACCGCACTTAAAAATACCTTTATAAGCGAACAACATGGTTTCCTCAAGTGCAAGTCAACGGAGACAAATCTGTTGGAGTGCTCGGAGTTTCTCAGTTACCACATGGCGAAGCCTTCGCAGGTTGATGTGGTTTATACGGATTACTCCAAGTGTTTCGATCGTATTGACCACATCATCCTTCTACGCAAACTACTGGAAGCAGGCATTGGAGATAACTTGTACCGGTGGCTCACCGCTTATGTGGACAATAGGTGTCAGATTGTTGCCATCAATGGTTACACATCCCGAGCTAAAAATATTCCTTCTGGCGTTCCAGGTCCCCTGCTAGGACCACTGTTATTCTTAGTTTTTATAAACGATATTAAAAAATGTTTTAAACTTTCAAAAATTTTACTTTACGCGGATGACATGAAAATTCTTTATCCTATTGACTGTCTTAATGATCATGTAAACCTTCAATCTGACCTTAACAATCTCTTTGACTATTGCACATCTAACAGATTTTACCTTAATATATCAAAATGTTATATTTTCTCATACAGCAGAAAGACTCATCCCATTGTTTATGACTACACAATTAACAACGAGATTATAACAAGAGTAGAGTCGATTATTGACTTAGGCATTACCTTTGACTCAAAACTTATGTTTGATAAACATATTGACAAAGTGGTAAACAAGGGCGCTAGGGCATTAGGTTTTGTATTACGCATATCCTCTGAATTTAGAAGTATTAAAACTTTTAAAATCCTATACTGCGCTTTTGTCCGAAGTCACCTTGAATATGCATCATCCGTTTGGAATCCCTTATATAATATTTATATCAATCGCATCGAAGCGATTCAGAAAAAATTTATGAGGTTCATTCAGTTCCAGTGCGGTGTTCGTGACGCTGATTATCTGTCTAGGTGTAGGCGCCACCATATATTGCCTTTAGCAACACGAAGGAGAATAGCGGATACATGCAACATATTAAAAATTCTAAACGGCAAGTTAGATGCCCCCGAACTTCTTTCTATGATCGGTATTTGCACACATACCAAACTTTACAGAAATCCTGCTCTTCTCCATGTTCCCACTGCAAGTACCAATTATAGAAAGAATTCTTTCATAGCGAGGGCGTGTGAGCAGGTAAACATAACATGTCGCACTCATCATCGTTAAGGCGACTCTGGCAAGAGAATTTTACTCCGATGCAATTTAATAAATTTATTTTTATTTTTCTTTATGTTCTCACCAACCTATATTATCTCAGTCCATGCGATTGGCTTATACATATGTAAAATGAGTTAATAGTCTGTAAATATTTGTTTTTTTTTGTTGTTCTCTTTTATGTTTGGTTATAGTCTTTGTATTTTGTATGTGTTCTTGTCAAACTATCATATTTTTATTTTATTTTATTTTATTTTATTCTCAACGGAAAACTTACAGCTAATACAGATAAAGGTAATTATATAAATATTTAAGGCATTTCACAAGTTTTCACTTATAAATACTTGAATTGAGATGTAAGAATACATAACGATTGCTAGACATTAATATTTATAAAAAAAAAAAATAGCAGCTAGACAGATTTAAGAAAAAAAGAACTTGTAATTGTCGCTCGCACACTAGGAACACCAGCATTGAAAATGTCTATATCTTGTTCGCGGTTGAGTCGGTTATACAAGCTGCAAGCTCGCAGTATAAACGAATGCTGCCTGTAACTACTGTTAACGAGTGGTACATGTAGAAGTGTCGGATGTCTATATGCTTTCGTATGAGTACATATGCCTATTTTGCTCAAAAGCTCAGTACAGTCCAGGTCACTTTTTAATATTTTAAGCAGTCGGGATAAGTCGGTGATATCTCTACGAATGTTGAGAGGTAAGATGTGATGCCTTTTACAGCGAGTCAAGTAGTTGTCGTCATAAATATTAGTTTTGAATTGCAGAAGTCTCATGAAACGTTTTTGAATCTTTTCAATTCGATCGATATATATATTATAAGTTGGATTCCACACAGCGGACGCATATTCCAGGTGACTGCGAACATAACTACAATATAATATTTTTAAAGTTTTGGCATTTTTAAAGTCGGAACCTAACCTTGTAACAAAACCTAGGGCCCTAGAAGCTTTTTTGACGACAAAATCTATATGTTGGTCGATTAACAATTTATTATCAAAAATCACTCCTAAATCTTTAATATAATTAACTCTAGTTAGTTTCGTACTAAGCAACGTATAGTCAAAAATATGAGGCTTTGGTTTTCTTGTAAAAGAACAAATATAGCATTTTGAAACATTAAGTTCCAGTTTGTTTTTTATGCAGTACTGCTGAAACCTTTCAAGATCCTGCTGAAGGCCAAGAGCATCAACAGGGTCATTGATGGGACATAGGATCTTCATGTCATCTGCGTACAGAAGAATTTTTGAATTAGAAAAGCAATTATGTACGTCGTTTATAAAAATGTTAAATAACAAGGGTCCCAACAATGATCCCTGAGGAATACCTGATGCGACGCTTCGTGACCGTGAATAGTACCCATGCAGAGCTACAGTTTGACTCCTATTCTCTACATAAGACGCAAACCACCTGAGCAAGTCCCCTCTAATTCCTATAAGTTCTAGCTTACGTAACAGCAGTGGATGATCTATTTTGTCGAAGCATTTGGAATAGTCAGTATAAACTATGTCCACCTGCGAGGGTTTGGACATATGACTAGTTAGGAACTCCGTAAGGACCAACAGGTTTGATTCGGTTGATCTACCTTTTATAAAGCCATGTTGGTGTTCTGAAAAAACGGGTGTTAACGTGGCATATAATTGTTCATAGACAATTTTTTCAAACACTTTTGAAAATAAACATAACTTTGATATGGGCCTATAATTTTCAACTTGGTTTTTCAAACCATTTTTATGAACAGGCGTGATAAAGGCACTTTTCCAAACTATTGGTAACTGTCCGAGTTCAAGCGATCGCCGGTACAGTAAAGTTAGCGGAAGGGTGAGACTTTTGGCGCATTTTACAATAAAAATAGGCGAAATATGATCAGGACCGGGAGACTTGTTAATATCGAGCGATTTCAATAATTTATACACCATAGAGCTATTTATCTCAATATTTGTTATGTCACAAATTGTATTTGAATCTAAACTATTTTCGTGTACGTATGAGACAGCGGATAAAGATGCGTGTGCGTTATTTGAAAAAGTAGAGAAGAAAAATTCACTGAACATGTCACAAACAGTCTCCCCCGAGCTGGATGAGCTTTCGCCGTACTTCATGATAGAAGGTATAGCTGCGTTTTGTTTTCTACATTTAACGTAGTGCCAGAATTTTTTAGGGTTCACTGTAATGTCGCGTTCAATCTGTGCCATATACTCAGTGAACATCTCCTGTTCTAGTAATTTAGCTCTCTCTCTAAGTATAACAAAGCTCTGATAGTCAGACAGGTTCTTGTATTTTTTAAATTTTCTGTGAAATTTATACTTTTCCTTGAGTATTTTTATTAGCGGTGTTTTGAACCAAGGCGGGTAAGTATTATTACTTTGTACTATTTTGGTTGGTATAAAGTTATCTCTCAGGTCATATAAATAAGTATAAAATTGTGAAACACAGTATTCAAGTGAATTATTTATAATTAATTGCCGCCAATTAATTTCGTCAAGCTTACTACAAATGGAGTCATAGTCCCCATGGTAGTACAGGTACCTGGTCCGCAGGGCAGTGGGCAGCGCGTGCAGCTCCACCCAGTCGGCGCTGACGCACAGAGCCGGGTGGTGCGGGTCGAGGGGCACGAGCGGGGCCGAACATTCCGTTACTACAACTTCGTCATTACTTAATACTAAATCGAGAATTCTATTATTAATATTTGTTAGAAAATTGTATTGGTTTAGATTGCAAACGTCTAGGCAGTCAATAAATGGAATTTGATTAGCAGCTACATTAGTTGGTAAATAATAGTCAAAGTCAATGCATGATGTCCAAGAGATATTTGGTAAGTTAAAGTCGCCCACAATAATAAATTTATCGCTTGGATTTTGTAAAGTAATGTCGGTAATCATGTCAGAAAAATGAGACAATTGAATATTATTGGAGTTGCCTCTGTTATCATTGCAAACATAAACTACACCGATGTGCATATTGTAGGTAATTCTTGGCCGCTTTCTGTGCAAACGCAACGTGACCCAGATGTCCTCCGCGGATGAGAACCACTCGGGTCGACAGTCGGCGGCGAGTTCTCGCCGCGCGGCCACCAACACCCCGCCGCCGCGCGATTGTCCCGTGCGCGCGAGGTCGCGGTCGCGCCTAAATACTACGTACCGATCGTCAAACATTTCACTATCGCTAATGCCATCCAAAAGCCAGGTTTCGGTTAAGCATACCAAATCATAACTATTGATTAATATATTTCGGAATAATAAGCTAGTCTTAGTCCGCAGTCCCCGGACATTTTGGTAATAAATTTTAACCATTTTTAGTACATACATAGCAGATCAATAAATAAAAATAAGTGATCGAATTGAAGAGCATAATGGTTTTAGTATAATAGATCATAAGAGACGACATATAACACCTATAAAGGTAACATACAATTAAAATTAAACCACAAAAGCATAGACAATGTAACTCGCACCCGCATACAAACTTAACCAGCAGCAAATAATAAGCATAAGCAATGGACACATTAATGCAAAGGCAAGCTAGCAATGTGCGCGCGTCGGCCGCCACGCGACGACTGGCGCTGCCGCATGGCAACAGCCCCGGCGACCGGCGCAGGTCAGTGACTCGCGCGCTGGCCTGAACCGGTACTTGAGGGGAATGTACGCTAGAACAAGAAAGCGAGCGTTCTGCCATACAAAATAAGGGAAATGAATAGATAAGGCAGTGACCGGAGCTAACGGCGAAATAGGCATTATTGTAGAATTTAACATAAGATAAATAAAACAAAATAGACATACCGGATATCCCCAGCGCGCGGGCGAACATACATACTAAGTTATAGGTTCTTTGACATAATAAAATATAAGTTCGCACTGGTTTAAAAATAATTAATTTGTGTATCTCTGCAAATCTGCTTCGGTTTTGATGGTGCGTGCAGGCGATGTTGCATTTTTCCTCAGAAAAATTTTGCAGCCTTTGACCCAGACATATAAAAAACCTCGCTCTTTTGCAGTAATTTTGGTTTTAATTATTATTGTTTACAGTAATTATTATTGTTATAAGTGAAATGTTATAATTGGCTTTCTTATAATCATTTGTTTATTTATTGAATCATCAAGCCGTTAGATTTCCAAAAATTGTAAAATAAAATACGTTCCAATTCTAAGATAGTGGCACCCAAACAGGCCCCGCCCCTTTCTCAGGTAAACTTTCCGCCGCTGCATAGCCAGGTTCCTCCGGCTGCAAAGCCTGCACAGCCCAAGCCTACTCCAGAGAACTGGAGGCAGCGCCCCGCTGCGAATCCCATCCCGGCTTCTCACCCATGCAATCCTACATCCCAATCCTCGCTATTAGACGATATGCGTATCGTTTGCGAAGCGATCAAACATGTCGATGTTAGAGAAATTTCAGTCTTAGCCCGTAAACTTAAGGCTTCACGTTCTCCTACAGAGCGACTGCTAGCTCTGGCGGAGCATAGTTCCCTTCTAAATTCATTATAGGTTAATTTATATGAATTGATCCCTAAGTCAAGCTTCGGCCGACCTCTGAGCAGCCTCCGGTGAAGCTGGTGAAGAACGGGCCCCAACTCATGTCCCTTTGAGCACCTTCAGTGCAAGTTTCACATCCGGCGGACGACTCGCTAGCGGGTCTCCGCCAGCGCACCCACTTCCCAACGGGTGTCGCTTCAGATGAAGGCTAACGGTAAAATTTTACCTATTTTAATTTTTAATGTGGTTTTTAGTGGGTAGGTGCCATGCTGGTGAGTCCCACATCACCCCGCAGAGGTTGGTATTTTCCTGCGGCGGTATATGACGCATCTTTCCCCTCCCTCTCGTGAGGGTGTCGCTTTGGCGGCAAAAAAAAAAACCTTAGAACATGTGTGACCAGGTGTGATATAACCTTAGTGTGTAGGTCACGCCCGCCAGAAGGGAGCTTGCATACAGAAGCTCATTGAGTTACAATAAAATAACCAGAACAAACCCAATTAGACTACAAAAATGTAGTCATTTTTTATGCATAAAGAACATGAGAGGAAACAAAATTAAGGTGGCACGTGATCTTTTTGGTATAAAATTTTTCCATAATGAAACGTCGCAATGAAAAGAATTTGAGATTTTTTTTTTTGGCCATAAAGTCATGCGCCATCGTAACAACACTAGTTATGGTACTGAGAACTCATGACGAAGTCATAAAAAAAAAATCAGCCTCAAAATCGCTGGTGGTGCGATACGGAATATTTACCAGAACATTTATTATTCTTATATATTGAGCTAATTGCGCGAATGGCCCTTTACTGCAGAAATTGATAGTGAAGTCGTAGGCATCGACGTCATAAAATATGTAATTTTGTGTTTAGTTTCAAATCCAATAATTAATTTAATACAATAAGGTTTATTCACAGTTATAGAGTAGTATCAAACAACCGATCTTTATAAAAAGGATATTTATTATTTCTTATATTAATCAATTTTCAAATTTGGTACTTTTAATCATCACAGGGATCTATACTAGGGCCGTAATTGTATTCTGTTGACCTTTACAATTTCGGATAATCCATCCAGTATGCTAAATCTATTATGTATGCAGATGATACTAAAATCTACATGAAAGTTAGGGACCTCTCTAACAGCCTTAAATTATAGGAAAACCTAAATCGCTTATCACGGTACTATTCACTGAATAGAATCAATATTAATGTCAGTAAGTGTCTGTATATTAGTTTTTCCCGTAAAAGCAATTGTTTGTCAACCAACTATTATTTCAATAATACAGAAATCTCCAAAATCAACCTTGTTCGTGACCTAGGAGTGATTCTTGATGCAAAGCCAAGTTTCAATAATCATGTCACGCATATAGTTACCAAAGAATAGAAGAATCTGGGTTTTGTATTAAGAACCACTGCTTCTTTTATAGACACTATCTGTCAAAGAATTCTGTATTATTCTTTGGTTGGCAGCACACTGGAGTATTGCAGTTCTGAATGCAACAGGCAGTATATTGTTTATAATCATGCTATAGAGTCTATTCAACGAAAACTTCTAAAGCACCTAAATTATCGATAATCACAGACTCATATACCTTACCCAGAAGCATGTAAACAAAACCGTATGCTAACACTAGAGAACAGGCGTACTCTTCTTGATATGCTGTTCTTATACAATATTTGTAATAATAATATAGAATGCACTGAACTAACTTGCCTCACTCTTAATCTGCGCACTCCTTCCACTAGAACTAGACATACAAATCTTTTCTATCCACAATACACAAAAACCAATTATACACGAAACTCAACTATAAACAGGATACAGAATATTTATAATAAAATATTCTCACAAGTCACTGATATATTATTATTATTATATTTCATGTCAAAATTTGGCATAACATTAAAAAGTAAAACTTAAAAAGTAAAAAGTAGAACTTGGCGGAGGGTTAAGCAGAGACGAGAATCGCTTGCGTGTGATTGGTCTTTTGTACGCGCTCCGCATACTAAGGGGCGACAACACTGCAGGGGATTCTGGTACGAATGTTGCCTGCACCAAGTTCCCCAACTGAACCTAAAGCAAGCGCTAACCACAGGCCGAACTCACTTCTGGTTCGTGCTCCAGCTACCTTGAATACACTGTCTAGTTTAATTAACTATGATCTAAATGACCATGACCTTACTATATAAGTTGATAAGTATATTTATCATTCATTGATTAAAATGTATTCGTAGGAGACTGCTACATGTATTAAAATAAAATTTGTGGATCCATAATCGGCTGTCATATTTTATAGATAATAGTAACTGTAATTAAATGAAGAGCCATTGATTTTTCAATAAATAAATAAAACAATGTCACATTTTGAAAATAAGAATTGAGCGCGCTGATCTTCTCCTCAGTCAAAAAAAAGGCCAACATTACTATAATACGTAGGTATCTAGATAGGTAGGTAAAGTACTTTCACACTTCACCGCTTGAGGCAGCACTCTTATGAAACGCCCAAAGAAATGTGGTCCAGTGCTTCAAGTAGACTAAGACATTCCATAGTCCAAGTCTCTCCACGTGAGTAGCGCTCATAGTTTGGTGGCGTGCATTCATCGTATTTAATTTTTATTTTCTTTCTCAAGATAGAAAATACTTGTTGTTTTATTTCATATCAAACTTATACGGACTACAGCTTCTAAAAATTAAAGAAGCCAAGTTTTATTTCACTTGTAAAAATTTAAAAGGATAAAATATATATAAATAATAAAAGATAGGTATGCTGAAAAGAAGAAGTTTCCACAATAAAACCTATTCAGTGCTCCCTGATTAAGAAACATTTTCGGTGCTGGCTAGTAAATTATACCTCATATTTTCCTATACGTGATCCATCAAAAGGTTTTATTGAGGGGCACAACCGAGTGGCGTAAGCATCGCAAAACTTCTCCCAACCACCCATGTTTCGGCTTCTCCTGATTCCCTAAAGAAAGACACATACGGCACCTTCTCTACGTATTTTATCAAGGGAAATTATAAGTCAAACCACAAATATCTTTATTGGCCACGTGATCAAACTTCTAATTGTATAACTAAGCCACGGAAAAATGAGATATCCTCTAATTCTAATTCATCTTTTCTGCAATGCCTATTTTCTATAGAATTTTCTATACTCTATAGAAAGCGTAGTAGGTAGTTAAATTTGGGTTAGGTTAATGTTAGGCTGTATTTATCGCATGCGCGAGCCGAGCGAGCGAAGCGAGCATGGTTCGCGAGCACCCGGCGAAGCGTCATAATCAAAGATGGATAATAATTCAAAATTTTATTGTAAAAACATCATGTAACCAACATATTTTGAGTGGCGAAGATAGTATCGTTCAGACGCTCGTAAATTATGGCTGACTTATTAATTTAGAAGGCAATATAGGTTTTTAGAGGCGAATAATGCTATTAAAAAGATGTCTGTTTAATTAGCACCCTTTTATCAATGATATAAAGCATACTAAAATGTCACATGCCTTGCGTTTCTCATAATAAAAAAAAAACACCAAACAATGTTAACGTGGCTTTGGATTGAAAAAAAAAACTCCATTCTCGTCTATACGATGTACTATTGGAGGTATAGGAATTACCAGGTTGTGTTGCGGTTTTCTGCATTATTGGCACGTTCCATTTATTATGCATAATAAAGAGATTTACATGAATCAAGTAGCTGATGCCAGTGTCACTGGTCACTTACAAAGTTAAGAAGTTCTTTGTAAGACCACTTTTACGATCTCATTTTCGAAACGTCCAAATACCCTATAATATGGTCAATATACGAGTAGGTGCCAGCGACTTACTTTATACTGGGGCGTAGTGTTTACACGGATTCAGTGGTGCTTGGCTCGGAAAATATACGGTTAGTCTATTCCAGTGGTTCTCAAACTTTTTAAAAGACGGAACCCTTTTGGGAAGCAAAATACTTGATGAAATAATACTTGACCCTACAATAAAACAATTGTTTTTATAAGTGTATTTTTTATTAATCAGCATAATAAAAGTACAATGAAACAGTTACTAATTATTATTTACTTCACCACTTGGCTAGGACAATAATAGAAAACATTAAAAAGAAAAAATCTAACGAGTGGGAGGTATGAAACTGTTTTTTATTTTTCATCAATTGGTTGATATCAGGTTTGATGGAAGAAAGTTGGAGTCTCATATCAGCTTCGGCGTCCAGTCTATTGCGATATTTTGTTTTCGTGGCTGCGCAGGTAGAGAATCCTGTTTCGCACAAATATGTAGTTGGGAACGGGAGAAGAATATCCAGAGCCATTTGGCCAAGCATTGCATATTCATCTTGGATTCTGCACCAAAAATCATTGAGAGGCGTCGTTTTGAACAGTGACTCCATACTTGTGTCTGATGACATTTCTAAAAGAGATTCATATATCTCGTTTGACATGTTTTCAGGCTTTTCCAAGTTGGATAAAAAAGGATTATGAATCCATGAATTCACTTTAATTTTTGTATTGTGTTCTTCGGGAAAATACTTTTCAAAAGATGCCCGCATCGAACTGAGATATTGGACCAATTCTTCAAACACATCATCTTCAAACATTTCTGAGTCGTTTTCGCTAACAAACTCACTGAGTAACGTAAACTTTCTATTTCTTTCTTATCAATGCAAATGATCCAAAAATCTAATTTTCTTTTAAAAGCAGTTATTTTATTATAGGCCTGAAACACTGTTGTCTGTTTACCTTGCAATGATAAATTCAATTCGTTAAGTTTTTGAAAGATATCCGCCATAAAAGACAATCGGAGCAACCAAGTTTTATCATACAAACGGTCCTTCAAATTAAAAGAAGTATCTGCTGGAAAAAACATTTGTAACTCGGCTCTAAGTTCAAATAGCCTTGTTAAAGTTTTACCCCGAGACAGCCATCGCACTTCTGTATGGAGCAGCAGTGTTTTATGTTTGCTGCCATAATCTTCACACAATAATGAGAACAATCGGGATTGTAGTGGTCGTGATTTGATAAAATTTATTATTTTTACCGCTTCATCATTCGTGCAGCTTTTCATTCGTGACACTGCTCCTGCTGTTTTACGTGTCATCGCCTTGGCCTCATCTGTACAAATGTCAATCCGATTGTTCCAACTGAGATTATTTTCTTCAAAAAATATATTTATTTTATTAAAAATTTCTTCCCCGGTAGTGTTTGTAAGCAGCGATGAACACATAAGCATGTCTTCTTCAAAAGAACTTTTATATGGATATCTCACAATAACCAGCAGGATAGCCAAACCAGCGACATCAGTCGACTCGTCCATTTGCAAGGCAAATCGTGTATTTTGTAGAAGTGTAACTAGTCCTTGTTTGACGTAGCTTGCCAGATCATGGATTCGTCGTGAAACAGTATAGCTTGCTAGCGGAACAGTAGAAAGATGCTTTGCAGATTTTTCATCGAGCATACATTTTGTTATGTCTAATACACATGGTTTTCCTAATTTCTCAGCGATAGTATGCGCTTCACCTGCTTGTGCAATGCGATAGCTAACTAAATATGATGCCTCCGTGGCCTTTTCGTTGATAGTTTGTGTTACATGCATCATATCTTTTTGACTTTCTAATAACTGATCTTTTTTGCGAACAAAAAACTCTTTATTCTTGTCTTTAGACTCGGGGTGTACAGTTTCAAAATGTCGGCGCAATTTGGCAGGTGCCATGGAACTATTAGGAAGCAGTTTACTACAGAGCATGCAGAGAGGTGAGCCGTTAGAATCAACAAATCCGAAACTGATATAAGATTCATCGTACTTCCTTCTTTTCGTCTTTGAAACCGTCGAGCTTGACGTCGTGGCATCATCTTCTGGATCGGTGATTGCTATATTCTCCGCGCGCACTGCTTTTGAACATTCAGCGTCATTAGAAGATGTTGTTGCAACACGTTTAACACCTTTAAGCCAACGTTCCATTCTTTTTTATTTATAATGTTACACGTCAGGATAGTGGGGTTTAAATAATGCACAATCGTTACTGCGTATAAGAGACTAAATAGTTGAGTTCATTCCAGGCCCTCAATAAGCTTTTTATTTCAGTACTTTACGCAAAAAATGACTATACCTTAATTTTTAAAACATTTTATAATAATTACTAAAAAGAAAGTCAGAACCAAATAAATATATAAAAGACATAAAAGCAAATCAAGGAATACGTAACTGCGTGCAACTTTACCGACACAGACAAGGTTCTCGAACGATAGGTTAATCATTATGCAAAAAGAAATACTTGAGGTAATCTTTATTATTTAAAATAGATGACATAGATATTCAGTTGAATAAATTACTTTGAAAAATGTCGAAATCATAACATATTAAATAATATCACTAAAATATATTTATGTCAGCTTTATAGTCAAATATTTTATTTTTGTGCTTTTTATTTGCTTGGGTTTATGTGCGAAATTATTTTCTTTGATCGGCAACCCTCAATACAAAATACATTCGCTCTGTTTTTGTGCAACAAGGGAATGCAGCCCCTGCTTACTAATGAGATAGCAAACTAACACAATAAATAATGAATTAGTAGTTAATTGTTTATTTTTCCTATTTTTCCCTATTAAATGAAGTAACAAATATTTTTAGATTAAAGAATTTATGGTGCAATACAGTATAGTTATTATAAGTTTACTCTAATGGTGGCTATTTTAACACTAAAAAATAAAAAAAAACTAATTAGTATTTAGCTCAAGTGATTATAAAATATGGTATTAACCTTATTGATTATTATAATAAAAATAATTATAACTATATATTTTACTGAAACATAAGTGGCCGACGACACGAACATTTTGAACTCAACCCTTTAGTACCTACAGTGAAGAAATGTATAAAACTGAGACAACAGACTACAGCAGGCAGTAAAACAATGAACACTAGTTTCTCGCTAGCGAGCTTGTAAGTAGGTAGTAACTTATCGCTCCGAACGCTAATCGTCAACTGACGACGGGCGACGCGCGATCGCCGCTTTTTTACTTAGTCCTAGACTCGATCTCTAATATTCTCGAAAATACTCGAGTCGGCACCTTTGATAAACAAAAAGCAAAAATAAAACAGAAATTTAAAAATTGCGTTGTAAACAATATCAACTTTATCCTTTGAAGTTAGAGTCGAAAGTCGCTTGTTGACAACTATAGCGTCTAATTCAGAGGCGGCTTTTATCAAAGAGACTGCGCGCTCACAAGTATAGTACCCGCTCCTTTTAAGTTTGCCGCTGGCGATAGGTATGACGTTCGAAAAATATCGTCAGCAAAACATAATATAAAAATATTTTTTATTTAATTGTAACAATAAAAATTGTGTACGTACATATTTGGGTAAAACTATGACACATTATAAGCTTTGTTGTCACGTGGGGGAGGGTACGCGCATTCCACAGACCGGCAAACTTAGAGCGAACGGGTTGTACAAGTATAAAATTGTTGATACCAAACTTATAAGATATTGTACCAGCTATTGTAACACATGTTTCTACAAATTCAAATAAATAATTAAATAACCTTCATAGCGTTTTGTCTCCGCGCGGCCGCCGAGCCGCGCAGCCGCGGAGCGACCAGTGAGAGGTGTTTTGATTTTTTTTTCTAAATTCTTGCGGAACCCGACAGAGGTATCACGGAACCCTAGGGTTCCGCGGAACACACTCAGAGTATAGCTGGTCTTTTCCGATCTAGCGTTGAATACTGGATGCTTGCTGAACCTGTTTACATTAATCCAGTGAGGGAAGCCAGTGACACCTGCTGAATCTACTGAATCAATGGACCTTTAAAATATTAGGGTTATACTAGTGAAAGATCTAGGAATTCTACATGATGACGGCTTACATATTGATTTCCACATACACAACATGATTGCTAAAGTGTTGAAATCCTTAGGTTGTATTATGAGAACTTCTTCAAATTTTTGTCATCCAAAAACACTGAAAATACTTTTCTGCACATACGTCCGTAGTCATTTAGTCTGTGATTCAGAAAGGCCTAGGGCTACATCTCATACATCTACCGGCCCTAAGTGCGCAATCAGCTACTTTGTTGAAAACTGCTTTTATTGCATAACTAGTAAATTAAAAGATATATAATCTAAATACTTTCGTAGCCAAACAACTAGTTTTTTTAAAATAATATACTCATAAATAAGTGGAAAAATAAATTAAAAGTAATCATATAAGTTAAAATATGTTTATTCATCTTCACCTAATACTAAAAAACAATTATCTAAGCACTAGGCTGGCAAATTAATATGACTTTGATGTCTAGCCCAGTCCAAATACCAAATTATTGTGAACACATGTGCGCAGCCACTAACATTCCTTCGGCCAACTATACAATTATAATAATATTGCTTTAAAGCAATAATGCGATCTGATAAATTTTGAATAAAAATGTTAAAATACATTTTTTGGCTTACGTGCCTGCTTTGTATTTTACCTCTAATAAGGGTACAGTTCTCAGCCAAAGGAAATCTTTCAAGAAGTTGGCAGTGCCACCGTTGCATATTTCTATAGTATAGGTAACATTTATAGTGACTAAATCATGTAGATGACTTTAAAGGAAGGTCAGATAGTCATTTACCTGTAGCTAATGTATATATACATTCCTGGTAGGTGTCTTATAAAACCATTTTTTATACCCTTTCTTTGTCATCTTAATTATAGCAGGACTTTTTGGCAGGGAATTTTGTTGTTTTTGTTGTTTATGTGCCCAAGTCAGTATTTCATGTGTTTCCTCCCCTTGCTTTGATGACAGCTTCCATCCGATCCTTCATGGACCTCACGAGGGTCACCACTCTCTCTTGGGGTATGTCCCATTCTTCCTTCACGGCATCCTGAAGCTCTTGGAGAGTGGTGGGAGCAGGATCACGTGCTCGTACGTGTCTCTTTACATCGTCCCAGAGATGCTCGATCGGGTTCAGGTCTGGGCTTCGTGCTGGCCACTGCATAACAGGAATCTCAACCTCTTCCAAGTAGTCCCGCACAGAAAACGCAGTGTGGCAACGGGCGTTATCGTGCATTAACATGAAACCATCGCCAACAAAACCGGCATACGCAACCACATGGTCTTGTAAGATTTCTGTTATGTACCGCCCAGCATTCAGCGACCCTTGCCCGCGACCACCGCCTGTCCGAGAGACGCACACAAGTTCCGTTTTCCCTTCAACGGATATGCCACCCCAGAACATACTGGAACCACCTCCGTATTCGACGGATTCCTCTATACACGCTTGGGTAAAACGTTCCCCTCTTCTTCGGTATACCATTCTGCGTCTATCGTTGCAGAAAAGACATACTCGTGTCTCATCGGTAAAGAGAACGGCCCTCCACTGGTCAAGCGTCCAGTTGACATGCTCCTGAGCAAATTGTCACCGCTCTCTCCGATGTCGCACGGTCAATTTTGGACCTCTAGCAGGTCTGTGAGCTCTTAATTCCTTTTCTTTCAATCTTCTTCTAATCGTAGAGACACTCACAGACGTTCTACGAGCTGACCGGAGCTTTTGTTGCACCTCAACAGCATTGCTGAAGCGGTGGCGCAACGACGTAGACACAATGAAATGGTCATCTCTTTCTGAAGTACAACGTTTTCTTCCGGATCCACGTCTTCGGGTATAGCTACTAGTCTCACGGAACCGTTGGTATACTCGTCGTACTGCAAATCGGCTAAGGTTCAACTGTCGAGCAACGTCAACCTGTCGCAGTCCTGTTTGCAATAGAGCAACGATTTGAGCGGCTTCTTCAGGGGTTGTATCCATCTTCAGGTACAGTTCTTTTGCGTATGTTGTTCCAGTGTGTTCACTCTAAAATCTGAGTAGCGACTGACCCATTTCTTACCTGGACATAACATTTTATACCCTTTTAAGGTAGCCCAACTAGCGCTCCTTAAGTGAGCATTTTTTCTAATATCTTATTGATTGGTCCCTAGTTAGAAATGGTAATTGATTTTTTAATAATACAGGTAATGAATGTAAAGGTATTGAAGTGCACTTTACAATGATATTTCTTTTTCACGCGTGGTATTTATGGGCCAGATTTTAGGAGCAATTTACTGAAAAAAAACATAAAGGTGCGATTTTTGTGACACCGAGTATATTTCCGACCGATCGGGCTGTATAGCATAGTTTCTTGCCTTTCTTACAAAATCACAAAAAAATAATGTTTGTTTACCTTTTTGGGTGCAAATGTGGAGATTACTTTCTGATTTTGTGCTGTTAAATATTCATGTGTTCAAGTGATGAAAATCGATGAAAGGCGAATATTGTACGACAATATTGCCTGCCTTGTTTTTCTATATATTTTTTATATAACAAATACTGAAATAAATTTCAACTACTAAGGACGCGCCATCAAGTTCATAATCAGTTCATAATTCTCAAATCTATTTTAACATGGGAGACTTAATTGGTGAGTCATCTGTTTTACACTATAAGTAAGCTATTTGGCTTATACCTAATTATTTTGAAATAAAACTAAGTCACAAAGTAATTAATTCATTTTGAGCTTTGCAGAGATTACAACTATCCCTCACAACAAACCAGTTTACTATAGAATAACAACCGGAGGTCTTATATTTGGTATTAAATCACCCAGCAATTCAATGGTGGGCCTTACAACACAACCCACTGGTAGAACTTATGATGATTTCACCGTAAGTATGTTTGCTGTTTTGAACTTTGTAACTGCTCACTTGCTCGTGAATCTTATTGGAGAGTGCTTGTAGAGGCTGTATGCAAATCTCAAAAAAAAAACTACATATTGAAAGTTTCATATGCATACCTAAAAGCTTGCTGCACAACATTTATCTTCTTGACTGTAAAAGTGTAATAGCATTTAGCTAATAAAACCCTAAATTTAGAATAACATATGGTTTGTTTTAGAGTACTAATTTAGGAAAATTGATGATGGTTATAAAATTATACAGGCAAAAAAATAATAATGCTGCAAATTCACTTAAATGAAAATAACAGAGTGAGTGATGGTTATGAATGAGTGGATTGAGGGCTACGGTTGTCTGCAAACAAAGGCCAGAAATAGTCGAATCCCACATAATGAAAAACCATATCTTTATTGCATAAAACATGACATTGATGTTTGTGCTGCTGTGATTCCCATGTTTTACTGAATACAACCTTACAATATTTTAATTATATTTATCTTTCAAATCTGCTTAGTTCATCCAAAATCATTTTGTTGATATTATTTTTAGCTTACATATTAAATCTAATGTGCATGTACATTATGTTAACAATAATAACTTTCAGATAGAACTAAGCAACGGATACATGCAAATTTTTTTTCACAAAGAATCTCGTGAGCTAGTGAAATCTGAACTACGAGAGATACCTACCATTAATGAACATGATTACACAACATTCTGGTTACAATGGAGTACAGCATATGTTAAGTTTGGTATACTAGGAGAAACCCAAACTTTGTTAGAAGTTAGACCCGGATTAGCAGATTTAAGTTTGGTGTCCTTCAGTTCTTCAGAATGTCCATCACATTGGAAGTTTGAGCGTAAGTAAGATTGTTTTATATCTATATTGAAAACGGCTGTAGGTTCTGCTCATAACAGTTTATAATAAAGACCTATATTCACAGCATTATGGTGCGTGAAACTCATTAGTGTAGGTACTATACTTATGTTTACATAACACATTAGTGTTACCCACAACTTTGTAAACGTAAATAACTAACCACTGAAATTATTTATTTAAATAACCCTTACTTGCCATGTCTGTCCAATACGAGAGTGTAATTTAAAAGTCGGAAAATAATATTACCCATAAAATAAAATTTATATTTTTATTTATATTTAAGCATATTTTTTTTTCCAATCATTAAAGAAAATTATTATTTCAGACTCTGGCAAGAAAGGTAATGCCAATAAACTTTTTTTTCCATTGAAAAATTCTCATTATTTCCATACAAGGCCTGACACCCATTTTTTTGAACTTTCCTAAGAACTGTTTGTCCAAGATGCAAACTGCATGCTTTTATGATTTTATATGTATGACTTGTAAACTTTATGCCATAGTGTGAGATGCCAATAAATGTTATGATTAGTAATCATTATTGTAAAACCATTTATGCATGAACATTTTATGCAAATATATTATTATTATAAATGAAGTTATGGGGGAATAAAGTATGCCTTATGATTTATTCTGTATGGACGTTATGCGAAACAAATAGTATGCCAAAAAATGTTACGCAGCCTTATAATATGCCAATTAAATTAATGTAACCCGATACGGACCCAGTAGGTGGGCAGGGCTCCTTACTTAATCTCCTCCTCAATTATTAAATGAGGAAGTGTCATGTCCAAATGCATTAATGCACATCTGCCAGTCCGCGATCATACTGCTTGCAACAGCAACAAAATATTGGTTGCGCGAAATAAAAATCAAAAATTGTGGTAAGAATCCTGTAAATTAATTAAATTATAGTGAAAATAACCGCTATAGTCTAAATCTAAAACTTCTTGAATATGTAAAATAGGAACAATTGTGGAATAAACAAAGTAAAAACTTCAAAAATAAATAGTATTCTGAAATAAAATTTCTGACCTTGTCCAAAATCATGCTAATCACAAATCTAAGTACAAAATTGATGAATTCCTTAAGTTATTGACCATCCATCTTTATTGACCATATGAGCTTAACTACTCAATGAGTTCAGACACACAAGTGGAATTGAGTATCTTAAAATTTTGTACTACAACAACAAAAAAATTTTTTTTTTAGTTTTCGATAGCTGAATTTTTTTTGTTCTGTAATACTTTTTTGGCTCTAGCACAAACGAAAATAACTTAACTACTATCTACTACTAACCAATACCTTTCAAAAAAACCATCAGGAGAGCCATTTTGCAAAAGTCGGGTGCTAAGTTCTCATAGCCGCCGCGTCCGAGTGGCGACGGCACCGTCCCGCTGCCTGCGCGTCGGCTTCGACTAAAGAATGCCGCACCCTCTTTGTATTTACTCCATGTTGGGCTCAGCGATCGAATCAGGCGTAAAATAAATAAAAACATTTTCCTGCCCTGGAAGAGTTTTTATTTTTTTTAAATCTTATTTTTAAAAGAGGCTTTTATTCCATGAGAATATGTCAGCATCATCATAACTTATACTTAAGATAAAACAATACTCTAATTATATTATAACTGAAGGATCAGTGAGAGAGGCTTGTTTTTGTAAGACTATATGAATCAGAAAGTCAAAGACATCTGAATTTGGATTTGCTAATATGGTCAAGAATATACCTACATCTAATTTATTAATATTATATTTTTGCAACAAAGATTTCCTTTTTAAATTTTGTCATCTGGTATACGAGCATGCGATCCTCCTCATGTAAAGTTGCCGTCCGTAGGCTGAAGTTGGAACAGCCCTGTTCCAGTAATCACACCGGCTGTTCCTTCCCCTTATCCGGGAGCAAAATCACGTGAACGTGGTTATTACGGCGGTTAAAAAAAGGAAAAACCCCAGAATTGCCCCAGACGAGATCTAAACACAATTTACGAATAAATCTTTACAGTGAAAGCTGTATCTACCATACCTATCTGTAAACTAACATATCAATGTCATGTGAATGACAATTGGACGTAGTTTAGCAATAAGGATCAATCCACAAAAAAGTCAAAAACGCGCTGAGGGGCTACCACACCAATTGATCGACCGGAGATCGACGTCGACCGGTTTTTTTTCTTTTGACTTTTTTGTAGGTTGGATCCTTATTGATAAACTACGTCCAATTGTCACACAGTGAAGCCTAAAATTTTTACAAAAAGCAAGAGCATTTATTTTTTTTTCGAAATGCACAGTTTATTTATGGCCCTATGGGCCTTTCAAATTTCACCGGACTGACGGCGCTTAGCCGGAACTTAAACTACTCCTACATACTACACGCCTCAGGGCGGACCTCGGCTTAGGACGTCGTATATTGAAGCTACCACTGGTTCGGTAGGGGCATCGATTAGCTTATCCTTCCGAAGAGCTTTTCGTTTATTTTGAGTGTTTGATTAAGTTCCATACCCTACATGAGCCCTGACTATTCCATTCATTGACATATTAGTTTCAGTCAGAGCCATCTATTGTGACAGTTTCTATTATTTTTTGACATTTTAAAAACACATTGTAATTCATGTTTTATGACTGTTTCCTAATTTTTCAGTGCCGCCTATAAGACATATCAATCAATTGAAATATTTTGAAGAAGGGAAGCCAGTCTGGCAAAAATGTGAGGACCATTTGCCAGATAATGTGATTATTGGAGGGTTTGAGAGCAGTGAGCCCTTGTACATAGTGCGGGCAGCACATTCTGGGTCATTGACCCCGGGCAAGTTTGTTCCTTCTTTGGGCCTTGGATTCATTTCATGGGGCGGAAGTGCTCATGAAAAATGTGATTTTGAGGTAATTGTAACATAATATTTCGTTTTTAACCTATTATTATTAATATTTGTTTTCTATGTGGTCACTTGAACTGCGCCCTGTCACACCGCGACCTAGTAGATCTATTGTGTGAGTCCACCTGTTTATAGCTCGCCGCTTACTCCAATCGAGTCCAGGAAGCGAATCACCTTCCTGACGGCAATGTATCCGATCTCCCTTGTGTCCAGTTCATGTTTGTCCAAGTGTGTTGATCGCTTTTGCACCATTGCGGCACAATGACATAGTATATGAAGGGGCGTTTCTTCTTCCGTGTTACAGAATCTGCAGCACGTAGAGTTCCGCAAACGCAACGTGGGACCCATTTTAGGCGTACCATATTTTGTTCCCCAAGCTTATTTAGAGTCTCTTGGCATTGCATTACCAATTTGGAGTCAACTTTGAATGAGTTCAGTGCCATTAGTGTTGCTTTGTTGTCTGAGAATATATAAATTATTTGGCCTTTGTAGGATTTGCTGAGATTGATATCCGCACATCTCAAGATTGCATATATCTCAGCTTGGAATATTTTCTTATTATAGTTCCTAGGCTGGAGCATTCGCTAAGCCTAGGTTTTACGCCGTGTACGCCATATCCCACCTTATTGTCCATTTTGGAGCCATCAGTGAACCAGATAAGGCTATGTTCTTCCCAGTGAATGTTTCCCTTGGCCCATTCTTCTTTGTTTGGGAATTATATCTGGTAGAGTTTTTCGAATTGTAGCTCTGGTAGCACATAATCCGTGGGCATGTTTATAATTGGGCATTTTTGGATAAGTTTCTCCAGGTAGCCCGTATTTTTTGAAATCCATGCATTTCCTCTTTGGGATTTGGCTATAATCATGCCCCCTCAACCTCTTTTAAGGCTGTGAGATGCAGGGGCGGGATCCCTAAGAGTGCATTGAATGCCAGGTTTGGCGTTGTGGTCATGGCGCCAGTGGCCAGAATGCATGCTGTTCTTTGTATCTTCCCTAGTTCGGTAATGGTTGTTGTTTGTGTGAGCGTCTTGTGCCACACTACGCAGCCGTAAGTCACGATCGGTCTAGAATCCACGTGACCATTTTGGGTTTTATTTTTATTTAATTTTTTATTTTTGCTTTCTGTGTGGCGTTGTTTAAATGTGTTTAAAAATTGTAGGTAAGTTTATCATCTAGGATGATACTTAGATATAGATTTAACTCTTTAGAGAATAGTGATTCCATCAATAACAGTTTTGGTGACGTTGATACTTAATTCGTTTTTTGCACCGTTTTGTTGGGATGTTCAGCGCTTTTGCTGTACGCGATCGGAATTTAGGGAACTAAACCACACGTTCCCGTAGATGTAATTTTGGTGACCAGGCCGCGACCCACGGCCGGACAATATATTCTAATCGCTTAAGTAAAGTTGATATTGCGATGTAGATCACGCGTTGTGATTGGTCGGTTGAGTAGCGCGTCACTGCTACAGGAGCATTGATGCGATCCGTCTTTTCGTGGTGAGGTCCACGCACTTGTGTTCCTGTCCACGTAAGACGGAATCCGTGGGAGTGTTATTAAACGCATCAATGTCCATGAATGCGCATAATGCAATTTAGGTTTTCAACCTAATAGAGTTTATTTGAGGCACCTTCATCAAAAAATTGTTAAATTAATGGTACGAAATGTTAATAATCGTTTAAAACTTCAAGAAAATTGATTCCTAGTTATATGACATGCAGTCGTCCTCACTACCTGCAGATTCAGAAAATTCGTACAAACTGAACACATCGAATCAGATATCTCTTGTGAACCAGGATCCCCTCTTCCAGAATTCAGCCTGATTTAGGCCCGTGAGCATTGACATATCGGTCGGTACAGAGACTAAGAAAAAAGCTGTGGCTGAACAATACATAGTTGGTAGGTAGCAATGGTGCAGAACTGCTTCTCATGTAATGAACACTTTGCAAATAAGTGCAAAGATTTTATTCCTCTTTTTCTATAAGTGTATGTTAAATACAGTGGAAATAATAAGATAAATGTATTTCACCCTCAAAAGCTACAATACACCAGTCGCGGCTTGCGGTGTACGTGAGCATTGACCTGGTAATTGCTGTATATTGTGTATTCTTTTATTAATTTTCTTTGTTTTGCTTACCTAATGTTATTTTTTGTAATGTTTACTTTATTCATAAGAAACATATTGTAGCTGTGTTATATATTTATTACAAAACCCTGGAAGTTTACATACAGCTGTATTTATTTATTTATTTCAACTTTATTGAACATAAAAAAAAATTTACAATGGGCGGACTTAATGCCACAAGTCAACCATCAGTCCGTAGTGTGGTGCGGATTTTAATTGAAAAAAAAAGGAAATTAGATAATTAAAAATAAAAACATATGTAAAAACAAAAAAATACACATATATTTGCTGTATTTAAAAAAATACATATATATTCACTCATTTATAAAGATTCTTATTTTGTTTTTATTAGACATTTTTTTTATATTCCAGGCACTTTGTGGTTATAACGTGACATGGGAAAAGACCTCATTTTCTGAAATTCCACGCGGGGCAGTCGTGGGTGGCTATTCTGAAGTAGACAAGGAGCCGTTGTTCGTCGGCAGAGCTGAAATCGAGGGGAACTTGATACCCGGCAAAGTGCAACCAAGCCATAGAGTGTGCTATGTACCGTTCGAAGACCGGGAAGTACCGTTCTCGCATTTCGAAGTGCTTGTCGTGCCAAACTTTGCAAGAACCCATGAAATCCAAGTGACTAGGGAGATGAAAATGGAAGAATTCAGACTTTTAGATGGAGAGTTGATGTTAGGTGTGGCCATAGAGAACCTCCAATATTAGGCAACCGGTGGGATGAGTCGAACAAACTAATTTAGTATTAAACATACTACAGACAGATCTTCCAAATTACGCGATTTTTCTGGCCGTTTTGCTTAAAAACATAGAAAGTGAAATTCTAACTAAACATGGGGTCATGTTTTGTAAAATGGGATGGCAAGTCATCAAGGACTTCAAGCAGAAGTCCATTTAACATAATTATAGCAAATCGCCAAAAGCAAATCGCGATGTCCTCTACTGCAGCTGGTTGAAGTTGTGGTGCTCTGTATCTCATGTTTATTGGTTGTATGCACTCGGCGATAAGGGTCATTTATTTCCTCTGTTGCATGAAGGCCGTCAACCGGTACCGAGTTGTGTAGAGCGTGCCCAAAACAGAGATTATTGACTAAATGATTTACGCATTTAGTAAATTCGCAGCCCCTTCCATGTTGCTGCCTGCGTCTGTTACCAAAACCACATTCGATTGTTCGACGTGAAAGTTTTGTAAAATTTCTTGAATTTATTTTTTATGGTTTCCTGTTACTTGTTTGGTAGCTAATGTAAATTTTTATAATTCCACTTCTTAATATAAAATGCTTTGTACAAGTTATATAATTCTGTCGTCTATAGTGGTAAAAATCGGCAGTTAATGCTCCCGATACAAACTTCCGTTTATATATGATGGTAATTACGTGTTATAATTATACGTGCTTTCGTAAACGTTTTTAAGTCTTCTACAGATTACATTTTGGAGAGTGCGCGAATGCTCTTTTTTTGATCAGGTTGAACCCACACCCTTCTTACATCGGACTACTAAACGCAGACAGGTCTTCCATCCCTTCATGGTAGATATCCCAAGAAGTCGAACCAAACGCTTCGATAGTTCCTTTTTGGTGCGGGTCGCCAAGGTGTGGAATGAACTGCCTGCGTCTGTTTTTCCAGAAAACTATAGCCCTAGTTCTTTCAAGCGTCGAGTGAATAGGTATCACGTCTAATCCTTTTTCAATAAAAAAAAATCTTAACTTTCGATAGTGTTAACATCAGCCAGAAGCAAACGATACAACAAAACAGATACAATAACAAAATATCACAAACAAAATACAAAATACGGAACAAACAAAATACGAAAATACTTTCCCCCGACGTTATTACAGTTTAAACTGATGGCTATGAATGACTGTTCGTTGATGTCTTTTTCAAAAGCCCTGGTCACTCATTATCTATTTTGTATTATAAAAAAACATTATTAATAAAAATGTTCTAATGACAAATAAGTGAAACACAGATACCTATGAACATTGTGGTCTTATTCTCACAAAATACTAGTGCGGAGACTGTAACATTCAATGTTTAAAAAATAGTATCGATAGTTATTTAACATCTTTACAGACTGTAGGAACGTGAATTATATTATTTCATCATTAGATTTTACATATAACCTTACATTTGATAAATAACAAAACTTCAAAAGTCCAACAAAAGTCTTTTTAACTTTTAAAAAGACGTACTAATAGTTTAAATACGAAACTTTATTGTACGCTTTTGTTTCTTTATTTCTAAATCGAAATAATCTACATGTAAATTTTAAAGATTTATTTAATATCTTTAAAAATTACACGTTGATTTTATATTGCGTTAGAATATTTAAAATTTTACTTTGCTGTCTTGCTTTGAATTACCCTAAATTATTGGCTTTTAAACATTATAATAATACTATTTAATAAAAAAATTTATTAAAAAAGTCGTAGACATCGATGCATCGTGACCTTAAACAACCAATCATTTCGCCTATTTCGCTTTTGCGCCTCCCGCGGATACCGCTAGTTCTGTTCTGTCAGTTTATTGAAATCTGTAACATAATAGTGAAAGTCTGGTATACATTTCCATCTATAGCGATGTTGAAATCTAGATATAAATAACTTTTACTCGTGTTTAAGGATCGGAAGAACTAATCATTGTAAATAATTGTGATATTGTTTTGAAGTTAAGAAATGCTCTATGTTTAAGCTAATAAACTGAGAAAAGAAAGATTGTTTTAAAGGAGCTGGGCTAGGACTACGAGTTCCGTTACTTTTATCGATAATTGTATTAGAGTTGTTTTGTTGGTTAACACACGGCAAGCTCCATGTTTCTTATGTCGTTCCAATCCGTTGTAAAAGTAGTTGTATTTCTTCTAGTCTAACTCTTTTAACGTCCTGGCCCTTTCTTTACTGTTTACAGTGACATGTACTAAGTGATATATATGTATATATTTTGTTCTAGTTAAGATTATATTTTTTATAATGGATTTTTATAATATCATAATAAATTTAAGGAAATGTGCCTTTTTTACCTACCTAATAAACATAAAAAATGTTATATTTTAGAATGTCGCTTTAAGCGTTTTGAAAGTAATGTTTACTACGGGTACTAAAAATGTTAAAACGAAATCTCAAATTGTGCCACTTGGCGGTGTTCATGTGACAAATTTTTAATTACAGTCTATTATAATAGAATGTGGTCAACAAAAATAAAAGTATTTATATGTAACTAAGCATATGACAGTTCACTTGCTAAATTTGAAACTCTAGGATGTTGCAGTGTTGGTGCTATTATTGCTGTGATTGCAAATTGTTTAAAAACCCTTGAATTTTAGACCTTGTGATGTTAATTTTAGAAATTACAGTAATAACGATATCTGTTTTCAGTGACAAAGGTGACAATATAACTTTACTATCGATAATCTTTTCTGTGCATATGTGAAATCAATAAAAACTTTTAATTTATTTGTTATTTTTATTGGTGTTTCTCTAAGAAGCATGTTAGCTTCACGCCGTTGTACAGTTTAATATGTCGAAACATGTTTTTACTGCAATGAATTCAATTATTGCAATTAAAGAATATAAATTAAGATTAAAAAGGAGGTTTGAAGACTTTGGCTTAATCTGTGCTCGTATTTCTGGATTATCGGGGCTGTTGTGAAAAGCTTAAGTTTGTGCCATCTTAGTAATAAAAATATATTTTCCAGTATCTCCGGTTTGGTGCTCAATAACGCGTAGGTACATCGGGCTGGCTGAGACTTCTGACAAAGACAGTTCTCGCATAGTATCTAGTTCGATAGCAAATTATTAAGTGACAGGAATCGGCCAAGGTTTAGTCATTACTGTCGCAACACTTTCTTTGAAAGCAATTTGATTCATAAAAAATGGATTTCAGTTTGCGTTCAAAAGTCCCCGAGCAAAATGGAATGAAAATGTTCTGCGATCCCCTGGGCTAAAAAAGTCAAATTTTAAGTCACTTTAGATAGTGGACTCACATTCGCGGATCACATAAAAGTCCGGGACCGAGCCACCTTCGTCATGGGTAGGTTGCGCCCCCTAATCTGCAAGAAGAGTAAAATGTCGCTTATAATAAATTTACGCACACACTTTATAAAACTTACATCCGCCTCATCCGACCTTATCCCAGTGTGGTTTTAGTTTACGACAGCAATTTAAACCTCAATCACTTGCAGGTTATTCAAAATAGATTCCTACGCAAATGCGTCGGGGCCCCGCCCTATGTCCGCAATTTAGATCTGCACAAAGATCTCGAGCTGCCCACCATTGCCGCGTTCATGAAGTTGGCGTCAAGACATCACTTAGAAAACGGTCCCCACTGGTCAATTAGTCAGCTGACTACGCAGCCAACCCAGATGTGCCGGTTCGTTACAGGCGTCCGCGTAACGTCTTAACAGATCCCGACGACGCTATTGCAACAAGGAACGATGGCGTTCCATTTATAAATTGGGCAACAGAAAATTGGAAGGAAGAAAGAATAGTTTGGTTCTATTTCTAATTTCTTGATCGTTCTCCTCGGACCTTAAGTTATCTAGAAGTAAATCTTTTAGCTGTATGATCTACGCGTATAGCATGGTAATAATACCTTTAATGGTGGACCAAAATAAATGTTCCAATTTCCACTGAAAATGTTACCCAGCAAAAAAGTAGAGCTATCAATTAGTTTATTTGTGAAATGGCAACAAGGTATCGATATTCCTACTAGTATCGCGTATTGGTACAAACACGGCTAAGTTTGATTGTAGTTTAGAAAAAAATAAAGTCACGCCTTTATCACATACGGTGCATGATCAGACTCTACAGCAAAATCAAATGAACCCAAATTGAGGAGCTTCGACTAGGCTCCTCATGGTTTTTTTTTTATCAGAGCACCGTGTACGAACCAAACTATTGTATTATCATCAGTATTATGAGTATAAAGCAAAGTAAAGGTTTGTTTACATCGTTACAAAAGTTAGCGTGAATTTAAGGGTGTTACATTGGTATTATATGTAGGTACCTGTGGTTTCAAAAGAAGGCCAAAAAGTCAATATAAGGCCTTGTACACTGTGATACTTACCACTAACAAGCACCAGCAAAGGAGACATTTCAATATTTAAGGGGCGCTTGGCTAGCTTTTGTACGGGTGTGACGGTTGTCTATTTCGACCTCTTTTTGTCAGTAAATTTTATTTTTTTGTCGTTCCCGACGTAATTTTAAACTACGAATTACGTAGTGTCGGAGAACGGCAATGTTTTGATTTGACAAGCGAGTCACGAAAAATTATCCATCATAACAACTAGAATTTATTTATTTATTATTGTTTCCGAGTTTATTATTCAAAATTACATGTTTATCAATTTTTTTATTATCTACAATCAAAGTTTTCATGAAATCAATAATTTATTTTTACGTACACGAGTGTGCGTAGCCAAAATTTTTGGTAAGGATTCTCATTCATTAAAATTTTATTTTGTTGTTACTTTTTCTTTTCAGATCAAATTTAATTGTATTAATGTTTCTGTTTTTATTTTGTGTGACTATTTTTTATTTCAATTTTGTTTATATTTTTTGTTTGTATTTACAGGCATTTTTGTATATTTTTTAATTTTACTGCAAAATAAACATAGAAGAGAGCTTTGGTATTTCCTTTCTGGACCCTCAATTACCACTCTGCAAACAACGCGTTACACGGGTGTTCCTTGGATGGAATAAAACAAATACAACGGGTACTAAATGCCAATAATTCATAATTTCGTTTCGTTTTGTCTTAGGAAAACATTTTCCAATCCGTACAACAGCTACACTGCATAATG
The DNA here is from genome assembly GCA_923062675.1 of Marasmarcha lunaedactyla. Lineage (NCBI taxonomy): Eukaryota > Metazoa > Arthropoda > Insecta > Lepidoptera > Pterophoridae > Marasmarcha > Marasmarcha lunaedactyla. The sequence continues at coordinate 2,181,217 of OV281341.1, forward strand.
AAATATGGCGTTAGCCGTCAGTTGACGTTTTATTTTTATTTCAAGTTAGAGGTTCATTTTGCTGTTGCTGTAATTTTTCTTTTTTCTTTCGTTTGATTTAATTATTTATCATTAATATAACAACTGCAAAATCCTTATTTATAATCGAGTAGTTGATAGCGTTTAAAAGGATATTTTAATTATTTCACGTCATCAAAACGATTAAGATCTTTTTAATCGATCATTTAACAGATAGACCATATACATAATTCCTAGTTTTTTTGTATGAAGACTACCTGCTACAATGTTATTTGCGTTTATAGTGCTTCACAATGTACAACAAGTGCTGTGTAGTGAATGAGAAAGTAGGCAAAAGAACATCCTTTACAAGAACTGAGATTGGACTTAAATTGGTTGCCGTACTTTGTGCTAATAGTGTTACCTTACAAGGCTTAAGTGTGGTAGAACTTCGTAAATTGTTTGTGAGCCACAAACATTTGAGAAGAAATGTTTTCTGGGTTACTCAATAAGAATAACGGTGTTTCATTGGTGTAACATAATTAACAGAATAAACAGATTATAAAAAGGTACAAGAAAATTAAAATTTGCATCCCATGCAATATACATAAAATAAAGTTAAGAAATAAAAAAAAATCATAAATATACTAGTCTTTTATTTATTGTACCTTCTTTAACTTTTAGATTGCTTAAATATCTCGTAGAACAGAAGAGTAGCTTTCGCGCTGCCACAGTGTCATTACGCCAAAAATCTAAAGCCGTCATTTTAAAATTAAGAAACGAAGGACAGTCTGGTTTAAAAAAAAAGTTATCAATTTGAAAAATAGGGTTCCTAGTGTTGTAGTTAAGAAGTCGTTCGTCTGATGCGTAGCATCACTAATTAGTTTGTGGTACAAGCATATTGTTTAGTATTTTCTTTGGAAATGTCATCTCAGTGTGGCCACATGATGTTATATTTTTTGTTTCAAAGTAGAACATAATGCAGAATGTAATTTTTTAAATATATTTATTGTGTTTACCACATTTTTTCATACATTTCAAACTGACGCGCACCACGCTAACCAAAAATGAAATATCTCCTTTGGTTAACTTTTAAAAACCTCACACTTTTCAAAAGTACCAACATACTCACATTTTGAAGAAACGTGGTTAGTTATAAAATAAGAAAGTTTCTGTGAACGATCTTTTATTGTACAAGTTAAAAAATAAAATTCTTTATGAAGAATAAAACTAAAAGTTTGTTAGTATCCACTCATTATGGTAACAAAGTTACCGTTTCAAACAAAGATACGTCCAGGGAACTCAGGAAATGCATGCAACGAAATTATGTAGTATTTATTTCGTTGCAGTTCTAATTTTACTGTTTTACAAAGTTGCTACTTTGTAACTATAGCACTTTTTATAGTTACAAAGTAGCAACTTAGCATTTGGCGAACTGCTTTAAGGTGTATTTTATAAAGATTTATAGCCCGCTTTAATTTTAGATCACGACATTAAATTTTCATAGTATTTAATAACAAAATATATATATTCCCATTGCAGCTTAGTTTACAAAATGTAAAACTTGAAGTGTCGCGGTATTTACGAGTACGAGTTCCAGCGTAGCACCAGTACTGCAGAAACGGCTCGAAGTAATAATGCTGTGTATAGCGGCGGCGGTGTCGGAAAAGAAAACACAGTGCGTTTTTGGTTACAACGTTTTCGTTCTGGAAATTTTGATCTGCAGAACAAGCCCCGTGGACGGCCGGACACCAAAGTTGATAATGAAGAATTGCAGGCTATTGTGGAAGCGGATCCATCGCAAACCACTTCCGAATTAGCTGTAGGCTGCAGTGTTAGTGACAAAACTCCTATAAAGCCTTACGCTGCGAGAGTTCCGCCTGCAAAAATATTACATTTTATTACTTCATTTCAATAAAATATAGTCATTGTCAACAGACAAGAATACACTTATTGGTTATCCAAATGCAACAGTTTCAAGCCCAGGTTATGCATTAATTCAAAGTCTTATCAAATGAGCCCAAACCCGTGAGATTTACGGGAAGCCGCCGAAGAGTTCCACTGCCCAACTGCATCAGATCTCGCACTGTCATTATTATTACGTTAATTTCCAAAATTCCAAATTGACACGTACAGGATTTGTTTGCGTTGTTAGTTACATGCAAAGATTAGCGTGTAGCTAATATACTTGCACATATAAAAAAGGAAGTTTCAACTCACACAGATACACCTTATTCATAAAAAAATGTCTAACTTTAAAAAGTTTACCAATTAAGGAGTTCACTGCAAACTAAAACAAGCAACTTCCTCTGACGATGTTCTTTTACTGTCCAAGTTGAAAAATAAAATTCTTTGTGAGGAATAAAACCGAAGGCGTGCAGCGGAGTACAAGTTGGTCCGTTAGTATCTACTCATTATGGTTACAAAGTTAGCGTTTTAAACAAAGACACGTCCAGGGAATTCTCTCAAAATCCCGCTACGTCGCCTTCGCGAAGGTGAAGTTTTTAATTTAAATCCATAAACGAAACGTGTCCGAATTCGACGTTTGACTGACAAAGTTGCTACGTTGGTTACTCTTGGTAAACCGTAAACCGTGGTAAATTACGTAATATATGTATAAATACCTAGAAAGAAGCAGTTGACGGCTTGGTTCTAAAACGTTTTAATTAACATTTATCGTATTGTACCTATTAATACCTACCTACATACATTTTGAAAAGAAAGTTATTGTACCTATTCTGAGTCCAGAAGATAAAGCAATAGCGGATTTCTTCTTAGTATACTCAAACATCTTGCATCAAATGGAAAACAATAAATAAGGTAAAAAATCAAGGTTATACCTTTTTCTAAAGTTTCACAACTAGCTAAAGAGCAGCAGGTCTAAGATACGATTACCTATAACTACGACCTGGAGATCTGAAAAAACGGTTCTACTCGTCTGGATGTTACAAGGCTTTTTTGTCAGAACATCTTATTGTGTTATCATTGCCGTGCTGTTGTTTTTGCTAAGTAACCAGGCTTTTCTAAGGAATAGCATAGTTCACATTTATTTTTGGTCTGCATTGATCTGAGTAGTGGTTACACTGAAGGTTGAAAACTCTTACCTTCAGTGATAGAAGAGGTTTCTTTTTAAGCCTTGTATAATAATAATAATGTTTATTTGCCAGAAAAATTACAATAGGTACAAACAGCTTATAAGGTTTACAAACTTAATTAAAAACAGTTTAATTAATCATAACATGGTTTTTTTTTGTTCCCCGTTTGGGCAGGAGGCCAAAAATGCATTTCCGCATGCCTCTCGCGCGTTACAAGGCATCCGGGACTAGCTCCTAATGAGCACTACCCACTAAAAAACCCCCTGTCGGCTCGTGCAATTTTTGCCACTCAGCCTTCATCTGAGCGACGGCCAATTGGAGAAAGAGGCAGCGGGGCCCAGAAGGGGTCACCCGCTGGGATTACATAGCACTGAAGGTGAATACATAGCACTGAAGGTGCTCAAAATGAAAAGTAAATAATTAAAAAAAAAAATGAAAATTGCAAAATAAAATTGAATGAAATCGCATTTACGTTAGAATTAGGATTTACGTTAGAATTAGAATTTACGTTAGGATTAGAATTTGCGGCCAGAAGGGCTTCGAGATCGGCTGACAGTCTGGTGGAAGAGTACGCTTGCGCATTCCTAGGCCTAGCGACTTTGAACTTCGAATCCAAGACAGGAGTAGTATATGAGACTGAATCACGAACTAGAGGATTGGGATGGGTTTCGGAGCGTTTGAAGAACGCTTCAGAGAGTGTTTTGAGGTGTTGTTGTACTGTAGGCAGTTCAAGATCTCTGTGCAAGTCCGCGTTACGCACGTACCACGGTGCGTTTGTGGCCCTGCGGCAAAAGAGGTTTTGAACTACCTGCAGTTTGTGCAGGAGGGAGGGTTTGGCGTGGCCAAAGATTGGCGAGGCATATGTCATGACGGGTCTAACGCAGACCTTGTAAAGTGTACGTTTGTTTCTGAAAGACATTTTACTTTTTCTACCTAACATGCTATTTAGGCGGCCTAAGTAATGACGAGCGAGTTTCGAAACTCTTTCGACGTGTGGCTTGAAAGAAAGCGTCGGATCTAATGTGACGCCTAAGTATTTAGTACTGCGCTTCCAGGGGATGGGAATGCCTAACATTCGAACGTGGGGATCGCCAGCGGGACGACGGCGTTTGTGGTCGAAGCGCATCGCAGAACTCTTTTCAGGGTTCACATTGATGCGCCATTTTTGAAACCATACACCAAGGGCGTTTACGGCCTTTTGGAGTCTGGTTACAAGGTGCGGAACACTGTGGCCTTTGGTATAGAGTGCGGTGTCGTCGGCAAAGAGGGCGAGTTCGACGCCTTTCGGTGGGATGGGAATGTCGTTGGTGTACACGGTGTACAACAGGGGGGCGAGGACTGAGCCTTGAGGGACTCCAGCCTTTATGGGACGAGGCGCGGAAAACGTGCCTTCATGTTTAAATCGAAACGTACGGTCTTTGAGAAACGACGCTATTAACCTGACTAGGCGATCTGGTAAGCCTATTTTGTAGAGTTTATAAACGAGACCGCTGTGCCAGACTTTGTCGAAAGCCTTGGCTACGTCAAAGAAAACCGCGACTGTTTTATAACGACGCGGATAGAAACCGTCAAGTATGTACTCGAAGATTCGATGGACTTGCTGAGGGCAGGAGTGCTTAGCGCGAAAGCCGAACTGATGGGGAATAATGAGAGGATCGCCATCCGTTGGAAACGGATGGTTCCGCATTCGAGAGAGTATGACTCTCTCGAGAAGTTTAGACATTGCCTTGAGGAGGCTGATGGGTCTGTGATTAGCCGGGATATTCAGAGGTTTACCTAGCTTGGGAATGCCTATGACTGTTGCTTCTTTCCAAGCTTTTGGAAAGTTGCTATGGTCGAAGCAGGCATTGAAAATTATAGCTAAAAAGGTAAGCACCTGTTGAGGCAGGTGCTTAAGTGCATGGTTGGAAATTCCATCCGCACCCGGAGCCTTTTTGGACTTTTGATTTCTAACGAGAAGCGAGATTTCGTCATTACAGACTGTGAAGAGGTCGGCGGTGATGGGGAGAGAGTCTCTGCGAAGGACTTCATCCTCCGCCGCCTGGATGTGTGAGGGATCAGCAGGTTGCGTGCTGGGCTAGCATTGTGCGGCAATGCTTTCAGCGAAGCATTCGGCTTTCTCTTCGACTTCGAAGGCAGTAGTGCCATCGGGACGAGTGAGAGGAGGAATGTGAGAGGCGGTGTCTACGCGTAAGGCTCGGGCCATACTATAGTACGCTTGGTGGGATGGAGAGATATTCGCCATGAGATCGTTCATCTGACCGTCTCGGAGTTCTGCGAGGCAAGACCTAACTTTACGTTGTAGCTGATTCGCAGCTAATCTATAGGCGGGCGTGGGATATTTCTTGGCTCTCCGGAGAGCCGCGTACTTAGCTTTAATAAGATTGCTAACGGCTAAGGGAAGCGTGGGTTTACCTTGCTTAGCAACCTTTTCGTTGTACTGATGGCTGAGTTGATAGCATCAGTGAGAGAATTGACTAATAAATCTATTTTATCCGGACTATCTATTTGATCGGGCGAGATCGCGAGCGGAGAGTTTCGGGCCTCTAAAGCTGAAACTAACGTATTTTTAAAGCCTTTTCAATCGGTAAAGGTCTTAGGAGAGGTGACATTATTGTTAGGCGCACCTAGCACGAGGGAGACGGGGCGGTGGTCAGAGCCTAGGTCATCGAGCGGTTCGATAGACCTGAGGTCGAGGTTGATTCGCTTGACGATTGCATAATCGAGGATGTCAGGAGAGTGGTTTGGGTTGTCGGGATAGTGAGTGGGAGTGATGGGAGAGATGACATCTGAGTTTGTGGTGTCGAGGAGAGCGATACCGCTGGTGTTGGTTGATAGGCACGTCCAGTCAGTGTGTTTGGAGTTAAAGTCTCCGAACATAATGACTGAATGGCCGAGGGCGAGAATGGCCTCAAAGTCACTGCTGCCAATCCGGTCTGGTGCCACTAGGTATGTAGATTGAAGCTATGATGATGGTAGGATGACCAGTCGTAGCCACTCTACACACAGTGGCTTCCATGTTGAGGAGATGAGGGGTAGGGAGAGAACAACAATGGAATCCTCTTTTGTAATAAATAGCAGTGCCGCCGAAACCGTCGGAGTTGGGCCTGTCGTTACGAATAAACGCGTACTTGGAATAGCAAATCCCCTGGAGCGGTTTGGAGTTAGCCACGTCTCTTGAAGAAGCAATAAGTCGGGCTCGTTGTTCTGAAGGAACAGTTTGAGCTCAGGAAGGTTAGTATTAAGGCTACGAACGTTATAGGAAACTAGGGATAAGCCCTTGGGTTTGATACGACAGGACGCGGGATTTGCGGGTCTAGACATTAAAATTATTTATTAAGTTTATACGAAAAATGGAAATTATAAAGAGCTTAGTAGCGAGTGATGCTCAGCTAACGCAAAAAGACGCTCTTGAGGAGAGCGGGCGGCTCGCAGTTTGCGTGCGAGTACGTAGATTATTTAATGTCGACGTTTTGAATGACGTCAAACACGGACTTCATGTCCTCAGCCAACGACGACTGAGGTGGAGACGACGGAGCGGGATGCGGGCCTACGGGAGCTACGGGAGCTGGGATAGGACGGGAAGATGCAGAAGGAGCGCCCGGATGCTGTCTCCAGGACAGAGCCGGAGTAGGCGTCAGCTGCACGGGCTTTGCTTCCGGGGGACCCCGGTTGCGCAGCGGCGGGAAGTTAGCGGGAGTGAGCGGCGGCGCCGGTTTAGGCGCAGCCCTCTTAGCTAAAGATCGCGGAGCGCGCGGGCAACCCCTGTAGTTAGCTGTGTGGCCAGACTGGCACACACAGGCAAGTGAGGAAGTGGATTCGGGAGTGCGAGTGCACTCTTTTGTGATGTGTGGGTCCAGGCACTTAACGCACCTGGGGGGAGCTGAGCAGTTAGCCGCTGCGTGGCCATAGAGCTGGCAGTAGTGGCACTGCCCAGGGTGGCTGCGGGGGTTGGGACGGTTGTGCGATCTCCCTCTAGTTGGGAGTGTTTGTGAGGATAACTAAAGCTAGTGGAAAACGTCTACCGTGGTTAGAGTGCATCATGTGCACTGCTTCAGCCGGGAAGCCCTGAGACTTAAGGTCCTCGAGAATGTCGTCATTGCTGAGTTCAAACGGGACGCCCCGTAGTACTGCGCGGATCTTACGCTCCTCCGGGAGGGCGTAGGTGTGATACGCGATTTGTTTGATTGATAGAAGCCTAGTAAAAGACCGGAAATCGTCGATGGTCGCGACCAGAATTTTAATTGATTCGCCAGCGCTGGCGGCTTTTAAGTAATTAATTTTGTGCTCTTTGCACAAGTTAGAAACCGCGGTCCAGCGAACTTTTTCGCGGAGGAAGACGGGCGGAGGGAGCTGAGGCTTCGGTGGGACGGGAGTGCAGCGCGACGCTGGCTTTGACGGAGCTGACATATTCGCGGTCACTTGTAGTGACATTAACGGCGCGGGGGCGGGTGTTGAAGACACCGGGGTGGGCTCGGGTGTTGAAGACACCGTTGCTTTCTTCGAACGCTTCTTAGAGCGTTTGGCGACTAATTGAAACGCGGGCTCAGGAGAGCTGGTTAAAGTAGCGGCGCCCGACGACGGTTCGGACGCGGAGTCGGAATCGGAGTCGCTCCCGGGAGCGGTACGCTTACGCCGCGACGCGCAGTCCATATCGGATGAGACGGGAGACGCGGGAGGGCTGGTAAAGACCTGAGGGGTCTGGGAGTTGGTGGCCTGAGGGGCCGGGGACGTGTTAAACGCAGATAAGGCCTGCGTGAATACCTGGTCGGAGATTGAGACGCCCGATGCGGCTAGCGCCTGGACGAACGCTTTCGCGAAGTTAATTACGCTTTGCGAATCCATGGGAGGGGTTGGTATGAATACTAAGGAATGTATATTTAAGTATATTTAAGTAAAGTTGTCTAAAATAAACCGAGCGAACCCTAGTGGCTAACCTCCCTACCTGCGGTAGGGGGGCTGGGGAAAATAACTTAAAACTAACCTTTGTTCGCCGAAGGCCGCTACCTAAAAACCTAAAAAAAAAGGGTACGCAGGTAAAGAGTTGACCGCGTTAGGGTCAACCTTTACCGACAGAAAGGACAAATACACACGAAAATACACAGATGTGATAAAAATAAATATGAAAATAGGAGAAAAATAAATTAAAATAGAGAAGAGAAATAAAATAAAAATAAAAGGACTGGTTCAGTACAAATTCGTTGGCACCGTTAAGTATCCTTTGTACTGAAACCAGACTACTTGCAAACGATATTGAGATATCCAACATTCCTGAGAGTCGGTCTGAAAGTTTGCACCAATTAGTGAAACTCATTGGCAATAAAATAGGCATCACGATAGAAGATCATGATGTGGTGAGTGTGACCCGCGTGGGGCCTCCGCGCGCCCACATCGCTGTCAACGGAGACGCCGGCGCCGGCGCGGGGGTGCTAGCGCCACGGCCGCGCGCGGTTGCCGTGCGCCTTGTGCGCCGCGCGCTGCGCGACCGCATCCTGCAGGCCGCGCGCGTGCGCCGCGGCGCTGATACCTCTGACCTTGGAGTACTTACACCTGTACGAAGGTTTTATATCAACGAGAGGCTATCTAAAGAAAACAGACACCTTTTCTATAAGACTCGCGAATCAGGTCGGCGTGCAGAATGGAAGTATGTTTGGTCTAAGGAAGGCCGTATTTTTGCACGAAAAACTTCTGACAGCGAAGCCCATCGCATACGATCTGTGAATGACTTAAAACGAGTTTTTGGTATTGTGTCGGTTGGATCAGATAAATAAAAATAAGTTTTTGTTTCATAATTTAATAACTAAATTTAAGTTCAGGCTTTTACATTGCTTATATACCAATTTTAATTACCTAGTAAACATTCATGTAATACAGTGCGTACATAATCTTTCTTATATTACAATTAGCTCATTAAAAAAAAACTCAAACCAAATTTTTATTCTTATTTTTGGCGAGATAGCAGCGCTATTTTTAATGTTTTTCATGATAAAACTACCTTTTTTGATTAAATTGTTTTTTGTAGCTCAGATTTTTAAGGTACTTGGTTTGCAGTTTAAATTATTGTCATGGTTTCTACTTCTTTTAATATTCTGCTATTGTTTTGAAATGGCAATCCAATTTTTATTCTTTAAAATTGATTTCATGTTTTGTAAAACATATGGTTATGGTTTCAATCTATTGTGGGTATAAGGTGTATGGTAAACCTGCACATAAAAATACACATGAGTTTGCTTCTAATGTTCGTGCTGCAGTAACAAAAGAATTATTTGCCCTTGAAGATTTTTTATTTACACTGAGGTTGACTTTTTTAATTAACAGTTTTAATTACATAATCATATTAATAAGGATAAGATACTATATCTGTGATATGTTATACATTTATTTTTTATCCATCAATATTTTTTTATGAAATTTGTGTGATGTTTTATTTTTTTGAATGCATTTTATTATACAGTTATTATATTGAATATTTAGAATTTTTATTTTTACTTTTAATTGCGAAGGAATCCTACACAAATATTTTAATAAGTATTTTACAAATCAAAAATGGCTAATAAGAATAAATTTTTAAAATTAGCACTTTATAATGCCGGTTCCTTACGAACATTCCAAGATGATTTGGTTTTGGCTGTTGACTCGCACAGCCCAGACATACTTGCCATTAATGAATCCTGGATGAGGCCAGGAGAGGATGCATTAGCTCCATCAATTCCTGGGTACAGATTACGTCACCTTCCTCGACCAAGTACCATGTGCAATGGCAGGGGTGGTGGAGTGGGATTCTATATAAACAATAATTTAAAAGTTCGAGTCTTTTCCCATCCGCCAGCTTCTGTTGAGCAAATGTGGCTGTCCTTATCTATTAACGGCACGAAGGTTCTAATTGGAACTGCGTATAGGCCGCAATGGGTAAATGTAGATGTATTTCTGGATGCTCTTACAGATTCTATTTTGGCTTTTGGTAGTTATAAACATATAGTATTGATGGGTGATTTCAATATCAATATTATGGATGCAAATTGTTGTTCTACAAAAAAAATTATACAATTTATTACTTCACTAGCTTTAAATCAAATAATTACTGAGCCAACTCATTTTACAAGCAGTGGCAGTGAAACTCTTATCGATTTAGTTTGCACAAATGTGAAGGTTAGGGATATTTCACTAGACAATATTTCATCATCCTTGGGTCATGTTATGATAAACTTCACTCTAGCATTTAAAAAGGAAAAACCTATACCAAGAACAATCACTTACAGACCAATCAAAGATATTAATTTAGAATTTTTTGAAAATGACTTAATTTCTTTACCGTGGGAGTCAATTTTAAATCTTGAAAATGTCAATGATATGGTTGAGTCTTACAACTTTTATAGCCTTGAACTATTTAACAAACATGCGCCAGTCAAATCATTTGTTTTAAAGTATAGGTCATTGCCTTGGATTACACAGACTATTAAGTCAATGATTAAATTGCGTAAAGTAGCATTCAATAGGTATCGCAAGTTTAGAGGACAACAGCAATTAGAACATTACAAGGAAATAAAAAAAACTGTAGCTGCAGCCATTAAAAATGAGAAAAAAGCATATTTTAATCAAAAAGTAAACTGTTATAAAACTAATTCAAAGATGTTATGGAGGAATTTGAAAAATAATATTAGTTTCGACAGTAAAAATATTACTTTACCAGATAATTTAAAAGATCCTAACATCATTAATCGACATTTTCTAGATATTCCAGGCCCCATTAACGTACCTTTGTCACAAATCTCATATTTTGAGTTTCACCGTTTTACTAATTCTGTGTTTGAGCTAAAACCAGTGTTAGAACACGAAATTGCTAAAGTTATACTGTCCATAAAGTCGAACTGCCTTGGTTATGATAGAATAAACAGAGATATGATTCTTTTAACTTTACCTCACAATTTAAAAATAATAACAAATATCATTAATCAATCTATAGTCTCTTCCACGTTTCCTACAGCATGGAAAACCTCAATAATTACACCAATCCCTAAAATTAGTAATCCTCTGCTTCCAAAAGATATTAGACCTATAAGTATCTTGACTTACATGTCCAAACTGTTGGAAAGAGTGGTTTATGTTCAACTTAGAGAATATCTCGAATCTAATAACATTTTGCCCGATAAGCAGTCAGGTTTTATAAGTGGCCGTAGTACAACCACTGCTATGTTGGACATTATTGATAACATTTTGGCTGAACAGGACTTGGGTCGCGGTACTTTGCTTACGCTTCTGGACTTTTCGCGAGCTTTTGATACAATTAATTTACCTCTTCTTCTTTCCAAACTATCATATTATGGCTTAAGCCACCGAACCGTTGCATGGTTTAACAGTTATCTTTCTGAGCAATTTCAGTGTGTTAAGATTCACAACGAATTTGGACCACCCTTCTTTTCTGATATACTTCCAGTCCAAAGAGGCGTGCCACAAGGATCTATTTTGGGTCCTTTACTTTTTATAATATACACGTCTGACATCACCTCTCAAATACAGTATTGTAATTACCACCTTTATGCGGACGACACTCAAATTTACACACCTTGTCATCCAAATGACACTGATTTTGCCGCCAATCTTTTAAATGATGATCTCGCTCGGATTGCTTCGTGGGCTGAACGAAATTCTTTGGTACTAAATCCAAGTAAATTTAGACTCAGTATACGTGCCCTTGGCAACATCAGCGTCTAGGAGGCGTCTCCAAAGAGTACAGAATGCTTGTTGCAGATACAGTTTTAATATTCCTCCTCGCGCCCACATAACACCTTACTTACATACATCCAAAATGCTAAATACTGAGTCACGGCGAGAACTCCATTTTGCCGTTCTTGTACACCATATTGTGACAACTGAGATGCCTAAGTACTTATTTGATAAATTGCGCTGGTCTTCCTCTGACAATCGATATAATACCAGGGCTTCCAAATATTTACTGCAAAACTATAAACACCACACAGCTGCATTTAAGGGTAGTTTTCGTTATCGAGCTACTTTTTGTTGGAACAACCTACCCCCTCCTTTACAACGGCAATTATTAAAAGTCACATTTATAAAACGATATAAATATTTTTTGTTTGGTAAAAAAGACATTCTGTAGCTCAACAAGTAGTTTTAGAACTAAATTGTCAAAATATTAAGAATTACTTTCTCAATATCATTTTTTTTAATTTTTTTTTTATTTGCTATACTTTTATTTCAATAGCATGTATTTCATATTATACTATTTACTTATTTTTATTTATATAATATGTATTTCCTTATCTTAAGTACCTTCATATTAATTAAGTAGCACCAAAATAATATTGTGTGCATAGTTTCAGCGCACTTTGTTTAGGCCACAACTGAAAATCAGCGCTTTGTTGCCCCTAGCTACAAAGCACTAGCTGAGTTGTGTGACCTTTTGTTACTGCAGTGCACATTGGATTTTAAATACATAATGTTCTTTTAGTTTTTTTTTTTCTGTTTTCTTCTATTCAACTTGTTTTTTTTTTTTTATGTAATTTTAACTATGTGTCATAGTGTGTACTGTGTGAGAACAATAAATTTGTTTTTACTTTTACTTTTTACTTTACTTTACTTACGCTGGGCACAACACTGCACTCAGCACAAGCACAACACAACTTAGCACAGCACTTTGAAGACTAAGGGGCTTAGTCGCAAAGAAAAATCGCACTTCGATAGCACTCAGAGGGAGTAGAAAAACCTTGAAAACCGTAGCACGGAACCAACACGCTAAACTGTGACGTCAGTAGACTGAGCGTCACGGAATATCGGGAAGGGACCGATCAACGGAGAACGGGGTCTTGCACGTCCGTACCGGGCGGCGATCGGAGCTAGAATGCATGGTTGTTCTTGTTCTTGGTCATATATGTTTATTCTGGGTTTCCCCCCAGTTCGCTGTATGGTCATCCATAACATAAGCTCTGCTTACTTTGGAGCCATACAGAAAGAGTCTATTGTTCGTTCGTAAACACAGCCTCTATTACGCGGAGAACGACTCCTTAATCGTTATGTTGTATTACAAGTTGATAACAAAAGCGGCCGAGTGGCGTTATCGGTGGTAGCCCTGCTGTATACGCCGGTGGTCCCAGGTTCGAGTTCCAGTCGAGGCATACATTTGTTAGTTACATTGTTCTCGGGTTATGTTTGTTTACATTTATATTCTGGGTTCCCCCCAGTTCGCTGTATGGTCATCCATACCACAAGCTATGCATACTTTGGAGCCATACAGTTGGTGGGTTTGTCAGGAAATTTATAATTATTTATTTAATTATTACTATACTATTGCACAATAACTCTTTAGAGAGGCCTACAATCTTTATCTTACGAAGACACTGAGAACTTACTTGTCGTACTATAATAGCTATTTCTCACCATTTTACCTTTAATTTTATAGTTTTACTGTACTTGCATAAAATCTTTTATACCTATTGATTACACTTTTGATTAAAATTTATATTGTATTTAATTGAAAACTTATTTAATGTACCTAGTATTATTTATTTTGATTCAGAATAAGTTATGACAGGACATGGCTTGATTGCCTGAAACACAGGTACACCTAGTTCAGGCGCGTATTGTAATTAGGATTAAGAAAGACCATTGTACTATACGTGTAAAAATTCCATTGTTGTTATTATGAATAAATATATTTATTATTTATTTATAGGAAGCTTCGCCTTTCAATAGCGCGTCACACATCATCACATCATTTATACTTGCTTAATATTGAATACTTAGGTTGTGCGGGAGATTGGTAAAGTAATTCAATAAATTCATCGCCAACCAGACTATTCAATTACGGCGTTGACTCTAAAAGTACCCGTCCGATTTATCGGGGAGCGAGAATTCAAAAATTCAACTGCCGCGGCTGTAAATATTTGCTGCCGAACCGACGCAGAAACAAATTACATAAAGTCTACAAATTGTCGCCAGAATTCAACTCAAATGGAATACTAAATAATTGATGTCAGCGCCGCAGCCATTTTTACAAATGGTTTATATCATATTTGGATGAGATGAATGACATTATGTCTGATTTTTCAACGCTCGAATTTTTTTGATTTGGAGAGTACCAGGCCACTCAGAAAGTTTTGCGAAAAAAAGTTTTTATGTATGAAACGCTGGCGAGTTATAATTTATTTTGATAATTAGATTATTTAAAAGTAAAAATATATGTGTTCCAAATTTAAATTTCCCTCTAAAATGTTGTGAACGAAACTATTGTGTGTCATAGAAAAAAATATCTGCGTAGGGAACATTTTCGGGCAATGATTTTTACTTTAGTTTAATCGACTTCAATTAGCTTTTATAAACAAAAATAAAAAGCATAATTGAAATAGTAAACAGTTTAAATTCTACGAACTTTCTAAATATGTTCTTTCTTTAGAAAAAAATAATACCTATAATAAAATTATGCTATTAATCGATCTCAAATAACGACTATAACCTCGAGATTAAAACGAATGCCTGCCAAAATTCATTTAAAACCTAGTAAAATATCTCTAATATACGACTTATCCATACAAATAAAGAGTTCATTTTAAATTTTTCATGTGAATAACAAAATATAAGAACTAAACGAGAAATAAACCTTGAAATAAAGTAAGATGCAATCTGTTTATTACAGTGTAGGTAACTACAGCACCGCTGGTTAACGTGTACCATAACTTAAGAACAAGTTGTAACTTAAAGCTGCGGAGTGTTCTAGAAAAGGCTTTTCTTTGTTAACGACCTCCTTATTCACCCGCACTCGATGCTCGTAAATAACCGAGTGAAGGTACAAGAGTGTAAGGGCCCTTTCGACAGCTCCTTTGTGATGAGATACTTTAGATCCTTTTACTTTAAGGAACCCAAAACAGTATTCAATGGGTTAAGTTAATAGCGCACTATTTGTCTTGTGGCTTTGAGGGAAAGCTGTTTATTGTGATTAACCTTACAAAGGTGTCACTTAGAATAGTATCGGCTGGATTTGAAGATTGAAAGATTACGTGTGGTTTTGGGTTCTAAGGAGAAATTGTCAATTGTGTGTTTGGATTAATTTAAGTGTTGAATAGACTTTAATATATACGTACTTTGCTCAGTAAAATAAAGATGTTTCAATTTAATTTGGCGCCACTAAAATGGTAGTAGATTTTCTTTTGTTAAGTTTTATTTATTTATTTAATATGTGCACCCCCACAGTATGAAATCCACTATTATAGATTTATAATAAATAAGGTATAACAACCTATGTGCATAACAATTATAGGCATGTACAAATTGAACCATAGAAGTAACAAAAAAAAAAAACAATCAAATTGTGTGTGATAAAGTACAATACATAAGTGAAAACATAACTTAAATGTAAAAGGAAAGAAGGAAAGCCAGGGTCTAGAGACAGTCTTTAATTTTGGAATGGAATTTGTGAAATGAGTCAAAATAAATATCAATATCTAACAATGGGTGAGTTTTTCCCTACATTAGTACGCACAAAAGGAGGATTGAACACTTTAGTTATAAGATGACGTGGCAGTGTTCTGGGGACGGTAAATAGTTGTTCTAAAACTTCTAGATTATGATTATAGCCCCTGACAATTTTATAAAGGAACATAACGTCAAGCAGCTTTCTACGAACTGGCAAAGAAGGTAATTTAAAGAACAAAAGACGCTCATCGTAGGATTTCTTCTGGGGCAGTCCTACTGTCCTGACTATTTTGTCTGCCTTAATATCAGTTTTGGTTTATTCACGTGGTTGTGTTCCGGTCCAAGGGAAAGAGCAGCCAGGGTATTTACTGGAACAAGGGCAATCCCAGCTGAAGCCTGCGGTCGGCGAAGTGTCATTAGTCAATTTTATAATCACATTTAATACTAATAAATAGGTATTTTAATCATTGGCATTCCTCAAGGAAGTGTTCTTGGACCTTTATTGTTTGTATTATACATTAATGACTTGCCTGATTATGATTGCTTTTTTGTATTCATTTTGCTGACGATACAACAAAACTAATACGTACTTCAAATGCGTCTGACCTTAAAGATAAAGTTGACCTTTCATTGACAAAAGTGATAGACAGGCTAAATTGGAGTAGTTTAAAAATAAATGTGTCTAAGACTAAATTAATACAATAAATATTAATTTTGTGACATTAAATACAAGTTATAATGGGCTAATAATTGAAAATGTAGAGTCGACAAAGTTTTTAGGTTTGGAAATCGATAAGTGGTTCAGCTGGAAAGCACACATAATTAAGTTACGGGCTAGGATCGAAAAATATGTGCACGTATTAAGAAGAGTCAGAGAAGTTGCAGGAGCAAATACAGCGCTTCTATCTTACCACGGATTTGTTTCCTCAATCTTAAGATATGGCATAATGTTATGGATCAACTCTGTTGACTCAATTAACATTTTTCGTGCACCAAAAAAAAATGAATACGCGCAATTTGTGGTGCTGGATTTTTAGACAGCTGCAGGCCACTGTTTCAAAAACGAAACATTCTCAGGGTTCCCTCTTTATACATTTATGAAATTTGTGTATTTATGCGAGGTCAAAGGATGGAAGGAAGGAGGAGGATGTTCAAATCTAATGACCACATGTTAAATGGTACAGGGAGACATAAACAGAAATTATATATACCAATGCAAAGATTAGGATTGTATTCGAAAAATGTTTTCTGTATGGCAATGCGTATTTTTAATAAATTACCAAACAACTTGAAAACATTGCCATTACACGTATTTAAAAAAAGATTGCATAGTTTTCTACTAGAAAAAAATTACTATTGCATAAATGAATTTTTAAGAATCCCGTAATCATGTTATTGACATTGTATAATTTTATTCTATACGGAAATTCAAATATATAAGAGAAATTGAATTGTTATTTTTCTGGATCCAGATGGAATTTAATATAAAATGTGAATTCTATAATTCAATCTTGTAATTAGGCTTTTTATGTTGACAATTTTAATTTTATTATTTACTGATTTTATTGCTTATGACATTTATTTATATTTAATAATAAGGACATTAATTTGTATTCTTTTTTCTTTATAATAAAGTGTTAGATTACTACATAATTATTATAAATACTTGCACGCCTGTAAAGGTCGAATATGATTGTACTACCAAATTATTTAAAGCCATTGTATTCCATGTAGACCATGTCCATATTGTAGACCATGTCCATGTTGTAGACCATGTCCATGTTGTAGACCATGTCCATATTGATACCATGTTCAGCGAATAAAGATTTTCTTCTTTCTTTCTATGTTGTATGTTTGTATGTTGTATGAGCTAATAACTAATAAGTATGGATGTTTTACTAGGCGGAGTTGTAATATGAATGCTGACATCATGTATACATGTATCACATATATTGCTGTAGGACAATATGAAAATGCAATAACTGTCTTAAGCCAATGAGTGTCCTAAATCTATGTACCAGGAAATAGTCCATTGGTCTCAATCAAACAATATTTTGATGTGCGCTCACAAGGTCTAGTTCAAAATATATGCAACGTTCACGCTTTTTGACAAGCTTTCAGAAGTTTGAATACTTTTTATATGTTTATTTGGCATCGGTTGTATAAAATTATAAATTTAGTAACCCATCTTCAACTTCATACAGAAACGTACATCTGTTGTAGGGCAAAGGCCAAGCATCCTTACGCTCTTATTGTAAATGTTTAATTCAGATGGTGTTTTCCCACATAACCAAAATGACACCACCTTTTAAATCTTCCAATATATTTAGTGATTTATTGTCCTCCCGCGCATTAATGTAATTAGCGAGTAGACGCAGTCATGTACGTTAAACTGGTTAAGTGCATTGTTTCATTAAACCGAGTTTGAGAAGAAAAAAAAATGGCGGTGGCGTTGTTTGAGCTCGTGGCAAGTGCGCATATTAGATTATTATAAAGTTTGTACGAACGGCTTTTATTCAATCTTTAGTATGATTTTCCATTAGTGAATATGGTACTTAACTCTTAAATTTTCCTTATTATATAATTTTTGTGTCTGAAATAACATTCATGTCAATATGAGAGACGTACTCACATGCGTAAGCCAATTTAATTCAGACCTTTTTCTTGAAAATATTACAGTAAACTAAAAATATAAACTTACCTAACTTATCTAATCTCCTTTGAAATATCCGCCTCCGAGCAACGTAAAGGTTGTGAATTGGGAACAAATTCACCGAATGTAACGTTGGATACCCCACCGACCGCAGTACGGCGGAAGCATTCCAACCGCTCTATACAAGAACGCTAGTATTCAACAGTTGAAGCTCTGCCGACTCTCTTTCATGAATATTAAGAGGACACCGCTTCAGGTGGCACTTTGAAGTTTTTTGTTTCCATCTTTGGTGCAATGACACCTGTATTCTCTATTTAAAATGCGGTTTAAGAGAATATTGTTTCTAAATTACGTATTTTCCGTTTGTTTATTTGCTTTATAATTACTTGACGTTTACGTGTTCGCTATTTAGAATTATTATTCTCTACACTCAAATTGTGAGTAAAAAGATTAGTTCATAAGCTTTATAATAATAATAAATCCCAAGACATACACACCAACTCTGTGGCCCCAAAGTAAGCAGAGCTTGTGTTATGGACGACCACATAGAGAACTGGGGGGGAACCCAGAATAAACATACATATATAAATATCAAAAATCATGACACGAAAAAAAACATCTATGTTCATCACACAAATAAATGCCCCGGCCAGGACTGGAACCTGGGACTTGCAGCGTATGAGGCAGGTCTACTAACCACTACGCTACTCGAAATACTATCCATGAAGACGGAGATACGAGTCAGCAGAACGGGATGAGCAGCAGTATTTTCGGTCCATGACACAAGCTCTGCTTACTTTGGGGCCATACAGTTGGTGTGTTTGTCTGGGCATTATTTATTGTACAATGTACAGCAATTTAGAATATATATGTTTAATAATATTAAATAAAAAAAATATATAAAAGAAAATAAAAAAAATATTAGTGATTCATTACTTACCAAGGTCGAAGTCCATTTTGTTTCCTGTTAAAAAAAGCACTGACCCTTGCTGTGTACCATAAAAATTTCGGAACAATTGAACAACGCGGTGTAAAAATTTAATTTCCTGGCGCCATAAATTGTTTCAAAGCGAAACCGGCCGAAACGAAAAATCTGAAAATGGGGCATACAATGGGAACAATAGTAACAAATAGCAAAAGTAAGTAATAACATTTATTTTATACATTTTCAATCTCATAACATTTTTTGGCAGCATTGGCGTTGGCAACGTTCGAAAACGGAATAAATTTGCCAACGGCCGGAAGCCTGTATATTTCTCTTTTTTTGTTTGAAATCCTTATTAATTTCTACAATCAGCTTGATACTGAGGAACCAATTTTCACCTAGTAAGTAAAAGCTTCCTCCTTTTGTTGTAACAGGCAGGATTTTATTAGAACAGTTTTAGGTACCACACATCACGTTTCACGTTATATTCATGAAATGGCGCAAACTATTTCAAACTAACGCTTTTTGAAAATCAAGCCTTAAACGTTGTTCGATCTTACCCTACAGAAGTTTTTTTTACCAAGCTCGTGAACAATTGTAAATAGATGACATTTGTGTTATTCTTCCGTTATGGACGTGAAAAATAAAGGAGATTTGTAAATGGAAATCATCTCTCGTCTTACATCCAAACTCCTTGTCCAAACAAATATTTGTCTACTCTTCGAACCAGAGATCTCTGGCATGAGGGAAGGCTACTGCTGCTACACCAAGAGGTCAGAAAGAGGAGAGATAAATGCATAATGATGTGTTACACCATTGTTAAAAGTAAGTTCTGAAACTCAAAGTCATGCTTTAAAGAATTAAAGATCTGAGAATCGTATTAGATTACAAACCACTAACCGCAATAATAAGAAAGCCGGATGCAGAATAGTTAATTTATCAACTTTTGTTTATTAATTGTTGGAAAACAGCTTAAAGCAAGTTGATTCGCTCAGGCCGGGTTGCACCATGAGACTGTAACTATAACAAAGCTGTCAAAGGGTTGCACCATTTAGCGATGGTTTAAATGACGTGCAAACTAATGTTGTTACGACATTGTTATTATTCTTTTTCCTTCCTAATCCAAAATCATAATTCCCGCGTATGCGGTTGACCCTACGATGAATCTACCTACTGTGTTTAAAAAAAAAGTGTGATGGCCGCCGCGTGATTCGAGACTCATGCCGCTCGGATTTATTGTGAAAAATAAGAAGATAACTTACTTGTAAACTTAGTGCTTGCGAAGTTTTGTGATCTCAAGATAGTTAAGCAACTGTGGAAGTGTGGATTTTATTGTAAATAGGAGATTTCTAAGACATTGAGTGCGCCACGTTAGATTTCAAACAACCAACCACGTTTTACCTTGGTAAGTTCCATTCCCTTAAATTCCCTAGCAATAGTCAATGCATTACTTCCCGTTGAATTTCTTAGGATTCATAAGACGAAACCAAACTAGGTATTAAATAGTTCAAGTTAACTCCTTTTGGCGGCCAAGCCTTTCCAAATGTCATTCATTCCTGCTCGATTTTGACCAGTTAGTGCTATCGTTTTGGCCAAGTTCATCATCAAAGTTTAGACTTTGTGTATGCATGTTAACAATAATTGCATTCGAACGTCATCGTCATCTATTATTTTTGTTTAAGGTAATTCTGGCTAAAACAACAACCCCTAGTGTGCCGATTTACTCGAGTTAAACTTTTAGCTCTGTGGACGGAGTGAATACCCCTGGGTATAGTTATTAGGATAAGTTTATTAAATTCGATTTAATTACTCCACATTATTGCAAGGTAACATTTAATTGTGAGGTTTAATAAAAGTTATTTGTAAAGTAAATACTTAGTTACTTTTTTAAATTCACAAAGCCTCATTAACTCTAGGTAAAAAAAAATATAGAAATTTATTTTGTAGCCTATGTTTCTTCCAGGTACATTCCTTCTTAACGAGGAAGTATTTTTTTTAAACCGTCCAGTGATATATATTTTTTTGTATAAAGACAATTAACTATAACCGGTACATATAACCCCAAGACGTGGAATCAGATATCTTCTAATTATTCTCCCATAGCAAACTCAATGAACCCGAGGATATTACCTTTCTTTGTGCAAAGCGATGTAAACCTTGTACAGTAACCCAAAGGAATATTTTTAAAACATGCAATACTTGATGATCGAACATACAGCGTATGACGTGTATCAGGATCAGTAAAATAAGAATGGACGCAAAATCAATGATGTAGTAAATTGCTTATAAAATTCAGAATTTATAACGTGGAATGTTGCAGGGATGCCAATCCAAGCTGTAATACAAGTGCAGCAAGGACGATTATCCTGTTCACTTGCGAGAGGAGTTCTCTGGGATTCTTGGTACATCATTCGGGTAGAAATGCATTCAATGTGGTCATTGTTTACGACGGCTTGCTTCAGCCGTGACGGTCTACACGGCTTGCTTCAGCCGTGACGGTCTACACGGCTTGCAGATGACAGTTGAGTACCGGAATAAAGCGATTTGTTTGTCTTATGTAGTTGTTTGCCTTTTACAATTGAGACGCATATTTTAAATAGTTAGCTTATGTATTAAATAGATGAGATTCATTAATTACAATATCATCGTCTGAAATGTTGAGCTGACACAATTACTAAAGAGTCTAAAATGTAGATAATAATCGTATAATTACACCGTTTGATAATTATACTGTTCTAATACGTCGAATAACTGCAATGAAGTTAGAACTGTAGAAATTATTTTCTATTATTATCTGCAAGACACAAGTAATATAAACAAGTACCTACAGGTCTATTAGAACGCCGTCGATGCAGTGGTTTAGAGCGCTGGCTTCTCACTCTAAAGGTGCCGGGTACAAACCAGGTGACTGGTTATGTATCATCGAGTTCTTACAAGATCGCGAGGAAATCCACACCTAACACTTTTCTCTCTTTTTGTCCTGGACGCCAAATGTAATATTTTGTCTATAGTGTTTCTTCAGGAACACGACCACGTAAACATGGTTATTTTGATGCTTCAAATTCAAATAATTCAAATTCAAATCCGTAATTTAAGTTTTTTTTTCATTGGCACTTTAGTTAGTACGAACTCGTAAAAGAAACAATTTCCAGCTCTAACGACCGCCTATCCCATTACATAACACTCATAACAAAAGCTTTCCTCGCTAGCAAAAGCACTTCGCTTTAATTCTGTCTGGGATCTCTCTTACAACGAATTAAGACGTTTCAACGCGTGTTCGCGACAAGGGTCTTTAACGACATTTAATTGTCGGTTGAGGTGATCGCGGCGCTGGGAACAGACATGCGTTCTATGAGAATAGAAACAAAGCATTTTATACATAAGTGTTCTTTAGGTAGTACAAGGTACCTATTAAAAACGGCACATACCCTTATATGTTTTAAGAATTTAAAAAAGTACTCTGTTGGGCGATTGCTTTGGTACCCTACAGGGTGTTTGAAATGTTTCTCAGCACTGAAATACAAGAATTTTTTTCGGATTATTTAATGTGTGATTATAAAAAGCAGCAAAAATGAAACTTCTATTATTAATTGAAATAAGCCTTAAAAATTCTAAAGTAAGTAAACCTAAATCATGTACAGTTTAGGACATGATAAAATTAAAACAAAAAAAAAAGTTTTGAAGAAATTCTTAAGGTACAAAAATCTAAAGGCAACAAAAGTCGGACACACAAAAATAATCAAATTCCTACTATCTCTAAAGGCCTCGTTGTACAGAAACTCCAACAACCGGCCCCGGGGTGTCCGCGGGTCTGTTAAATAGAATTAAGTTACAGCAATAAAAGCTAAAATCCATTAAAATTCATATTTTTCTTTGGAAATATAGAGGAGATTATCGCCCTACGGGTAATTATGGGTTCCAACGCGGCTTTCCTTTTTAGGGATATTACTTCTATGTTTAATTATAATCTTGTTAGCAGGAGATTACGGACGTAGATTTTATTTATGGATTTATAATTATAAATTATAATAATAAGTGCCCGTTAGAATTTGTTACTTCGGTATATTGGTAGATCAAGAGGAAAAGGCACGGCCCAAAGAAAAAAACCTTTGATTAAAATGACGTATATTTTTTAATTTTGTCATCGCCGAATCTTAATAATAAGTGGATCTGGTACTCAACAAACTGAAGTACTACATTTACATTAGTTGTCATTAGTGACTGATAAAGAGAAAGAATGATACAGCAACGTGGGGCACAATTAAGATGTGTTCATTTGTGTTATACAGTTGTTCTTGGGACATGGTTGTTTATATTTATGTATGTATGTTTATTATGTTTATCCCTCCCAGTTCGGTGTATGGTTGGAGTGTTTGTTTGGGAATTAAAAAAATATTGAAGCCAAGAACAATCCTCTCAGACAGAACGAGAAGTAGGGTAGCTCGAAGCCAATCTTGTCCTTATAGTATTTCTCTTTTTACGAAATAACACACAGCTATAATTTACATTGAATTTAAACACCAAGCCACGATAAAATTTTTAACTCAATCGTGAAAAAACAACATCGCGGCGGAACATAAAACAAGCAGACAGCGTAAATGAGATTTTTATTTCAAATGTAAATAAAGGTATTTGTGGCGGAACCGCCGACAATACAATCAAAATCCACGATTTAACTTTAAATGTATTACATTTTTTACGACACTGGATCACACGATTAACAATTTACATAGGAAAGACATTTTGACATGTAAATAAATATTTAAATAGGGCGATAAAATAATAAATGTGCAAGTTCGACGACCGAGTGGTGTAGTGGCTAGTAGCCCTGCCTCATATGGCGAAGGTCCCAAGTTCAAGTCCTGGGCGGGGTATTCATACATACATAGATGTTTGTTCTCGAGTTATGGTTATTATCTATGTATGTTTATCCTGGGTTCTCCCCTAGTTCGCTATATGGTCATCCATATTGTCTGGGGATTTATTTATTTATGTCGCAGTCGGCGGCGTTGAACAGTTATCAGAGATCAAGATGCCACACTGAGAAAATACTTCGCCACTTACGCCTTAATTAACATCACTTCTATTTTACTAACCTTAAATCGATCAGGTTTTCACATATTCTATTTTTGATTTAGTTTTCACACATAAGGTTCAAGACGCATATAATATGTATGTAACATTCTGTATAACATTGTATATAATATTCATGTAACAGGTTTGATCGTAGGATCCGAGGATAAAAGTTATGTATAAAATTTGCAAAATTTCGAAGTAGAACTCTTTAGGTAATTTTCTTTTTACATAATAGTAATTTTGGTTGTGCATCAAATAATATTTAGGGTTTTATAAATTAATTTGTTGGTTGATAGCTTTTTTATTCAAACATTAAGAGAGACACTTGTTACATACTCCCTATGTTTCCGCGTAGATGTTACCAATCATGCGCCATTGTTGTAAAATGTCGGCATCATGGCTCTGAGATTAAGCCAACACGACTTTGACCATCAACTTCTGGCTTCATGGTGTGTTGTTGACGATATTGTTATTTGGAAACTGTTATATTTTTTTAGAGTCCAAAGAATATAAATAGAATGACTAAAAACGAGCTTTAAAATTATCATCATATGTAGTATATAATAATAAATTTAATTTTAAAAGAGAAGACGGCACTTCAAACAGAGCAATATTAAATATAAACTTCCGGTGGCGACGGCTAACATCAGTGATTTCAAATTTTGCTAGCGGTTATCATCGTTCGACCCTTCGCGAGATTAATTGCTTAAATACATCCTGAAATATATTTACTTTCCAGACTTTGTGGTTCATTTTAAGGGATCTTTTTGCATTTTGAAAGCGATGCATTTAGTTAGATTAAAATCAAACCGCAGCATAAACAAAACACAATCACAGTTAGCTTCATTCAACTTTCATGCTTTATTGACGCAGAAAAATGAATTAAATTGTTGCCATACTACGGTTACGTTGTATAGTGTTTGTAATGATTCTCTGTTTTATCTTTTGAGTTCAACATGGGTTTGCATTAGACATTATTTGCTTGAATATTGTTATAGTTTGTTAAATTCAACAACAGTGTGCTGCAGCGGCGGCGCTGTACTGTGAACTGCAAGCAAGGTATTCAACTACTTGCAGCTTTTATAAGAGTGACTTCGAATATAGTTTGAAATAACATAATTTAGTGATGATATTAATGTATCAATTTTTATTTAATTTCATTGATTTTGTTCATAATCGTACAAATAAAAGTGCCTTAATGCAACTGATTTAATTTTTTCCTAATATGTTTAAGTTCATTAAATGTATAACATTGTAAGCTCGACCTTACCTTCAAGGTTTTTAGATAGTAAGCACTTAATATGTAAAATGTATTTTGTTTAATGGAAATTTAAAATTAAACAAGAAAAATGGATTGCCTTTATTTCTTATATCATGCTCGACTACCTTACCAAATAATTTAAAGAGCAATAGGTCAGAAGTCAAATGTAAAAGAAAGCCGAATAAATGAGGTTTTCAAACAAACCTGGTCCCTTGACATTTTTCGGCAAATCTCCATAAAGCCAAACGGTGGCTAGTTTTTCTTCCGACCGAAGCAATTTGTTGGTTAAATCCAGCGGAACCCTCGTCGCTATTATGTTATGTTGACATTTTTGCAAAGAATAGGAAATAAATTTAGTTTGCAAACATTCAAAAGTTCACTAATCGAATTGAGGCTGTTGACCATTGGATCCGTTTCAAACAAGAATGTTACCTAGAGAAACGTCCTGTTTTACTTTATAAGTATTAAAAAATATGTAATGGATTCGAAATGAAAGTCGGTGTATAAATGCAAAAACCAATAAAACTTGAAAAGAACACGTTTTCGAGTCCCACGTATTTCAGTTTTCTCTAAAGAAATCCTTATAAACAACCTCTATCTCTGAGTACAATTGTTTTTTTTTTGGAAAAAACTACGCCATGTTTAATATATTAAACAGGGAGGGACGATTATAGTAAGTACACAGTTCAGTCTCACGACTCTGAATGGAAAACGCAGTCTCCTGCGTGACAATCAGCAAGGAGTCGTGCGTTGGGGAACCTCTATGTTCACGATCTAGGCCACTCTACATTCGTTTTGGGGCAATTCGAACAAAAGCCTGCGATCATGTTAGGGATGTACAGATCGAATCAATACTGTGTAGGTTCCAATATTAAAAACCAAGTACGAAGCTAGAATGTTCCAGACGACCACACGGAATGTTAACTAGTTTCAACCAGATAACTGCCGCGAGGCCGATCGGCCTACGACATGCATTTATTACGAATGGGAACTCTGCACTCTGAATTTTGCATCGCAAAATGTTAGCGTTTTGGTGACGAAAAAAAGAGTTTGTCGAACTGTATTGTTTAGTTCTTTTTTTTTTTTTTGTTCCCCTCCGCGGGTAGGGCAGGAGGATAAAAATGCTCTGACGCATACTCTGGCGCGATACCAAAGTTATGTGGGACTCGTCCCGACGCCTACCAGGACCATACCCACTAAAAACCCCCTGTCGGCTCGTGCATTTTTGCCACTCAGCCTTCATCTGAGCGACGGCCAATTGGAGAAAGAGGCCGCGCTAGCGGGGCCCTTAAGGGGTCACCCGCTGGGATTTACATAGCACTGAAGGAGCTCAAAAATGAAAAGTAAATAATAAAAACATTAAAAATTGAAAATCAAAATTACATTAATTCGGATTTACGTTAGAATTAGAATTTACGTTAGAATTAGAATTAGCGGCCTGAAGGGCCTCGAGATCTAAAGTTAATTGCGTACGTTCGCTTGTGTGCGCGTTTCTCGGTCTAGCGACTTTGTATACCGAATTTAAGACAGGAGCAGTATATGAGACTGAATTTCGAACTAGTGGATTGGGATGGGATTCGGCGCGTTTGAAGAACGATTCTGAGAGTGTTTTTAGATACTGTTGTACTGTAGGCAGTTCAAGATCTCTGTGCAGGTCCGCGTTGCACACGTACCAAGGTGCGTTTGTGGCCCTTTTTTTTTTTTTTTTGTTCCCCTCCGCGGGAAGGGCAGGAGGATAAAAATGCTCTGACGCATACTCCGGCGCGATTCCGAAGTTATGTGGGACTCGTCCCGACGCCTACCAGAACCATACCCACTAAAAACCCCCTGTCGGCTCGTGCATTTTTGCCACTCAGCCTTCATCGGAGCGACGGCCAATTGGAGAAAGAGGCCGCGCTAGCGGGGCCCTTAAGGGGTCACCCGCTGGGATTTACATAGCACTGAAGGTGCTCAAAAATTAAAGGTAAAATAAAAAATGAAAACATTAAAATGAAAAGTAAGTAATGAAAACATTAAAAATTGAAAATTAAATTTGCATTAATTCGAATTTACGTTAGAATTAGAATTAGCGGCCTGAAGGGCCTCGAGATCTACGGTTATCTTCGAAGGTTCGCTCGTGTGCACGTTTCTCGGTCTAGCGATTTTGTATGCCGAATCTAGGACAGGAGCAGTATATGAGACTGATTTTCGAACAAGAGGATTGGGATGGGATTCGGCGCGTTTGAAGAACGATTCTGAGAGTGTTTTTAGATACTGTTGTACTGTAGGCAGTTCAAGATCTCTGTGCAGGTCCGCGTTGCGCACGTACCAAGGTGCGTTTGTGGCCCTGCGGCAGAAGAGGTTTTGAACTACCTGCAGTTTGTGCAGGACGGAGGGTTTGGCGTGAGCAAAGACTGGCGAAGCATATGACATGACTGGTCTAACGCAGACCTTATAAAGCGTACGTTTGTTTCTGAAGGACATTTTACTTTTTCTACCTAACATACTGTAAAGCCGGCCTAGGTAAAAACGTGCGAGTTTCGTTACTCTATCGACGTGAGGATTGAAAGAAAGCGTCTGGTCTAAGGTGACGCCTAAATATTTGATACTGCGCTTCCAGGGGATGGGAGTGCCTTGCATTCTCACTTGGAGATTGTCGGCGATACGACTGCGTCTGTTTCGAAGTAAACCGCAGAGCTCTTCTCTGGGTTCACATCGATACGCCATTTTTTAAACCAAGCACCGAGGGCGTTTACAGCCTTTTGGAATCTGGTGACGAGACCCGGGGCTCTGCGGCCTTTGGTGTAAAGGGCAGTGTCGTCGGCAAAGAGAGCGAGTTCGACGACTTTCGGCGGAATGGGAATATCGTTAGTGTACACGGTATACAAAAGAGGGGCGAGGACTGAGCCTTGAGGGACTCCAGCCTTTATGGGACGAGGCGCGGAGAGCGTGCCTTCATGTTTGAAACGAAACGTGCGGTCTTTGAGAAACGACGCGATTATCCTAACTAGGCGAGCCGGTAAGCCTATTTTGTAGAGTTTATAAACGAGACCGCTGTGCCAGACTTTGTCGAAAGCCTTGGCTACGTCAAAGAAAACTGCGATCGTTTTCTTTCGTTTCGGATAGAAGCCGTCGAGTATGTAATCGCCGATTCGATGGACTTGCTGAGGGCAGGAGTGCTTAGCCTCAGCCGAACTGGTGGGAAATTATGAGAGGCTCGCCATCCGTTGGAAACAGATGGTTCCGCATTCGAGAGAGTATGACTCTCTCGAGAAGTTTAGACATTGCCTTGAGGAGGCTGATGGGTCTGTGATTGGCCGGTATGCCTATGACTGTCGCTTCTTTCCAAGCTTTTGGAAAGTAGCTAAGGTCGAAGCAGGCATTGAAAATGATAGCTAACAAGATAAGCACCTGTTGAGGCAGGTGCTTAAGTGCGTGGTTGGAAATACCATCCGCACCCGGAGCCTTTCTGGACTTTTGACTTTTGATAAGAAGCGAGATTTCATCATTAGAGACTGTGACGGGGTCGGCGGTGATGGGGAGAGAGTCTCTACGGAGTACTTCGTCCTCCACCGCTTTGATATGAGTGGGATTCGCGGGTTGTGTACTGGGCGAGCATTGAGACGCAACGCTGTCAGCGAAGCATTCGGCTTTCTCTTCGTCTTCGAAGGCGATAGAGCCATCGGGACGAGTGAGAGGAGGGACGTGAGAGGCGGCGTCTACGCGTAAGGCTCGGGCCGTACTATAATACGCTTGGTGGGACGGGGAGATATTCGCCATGAGATCGTTCATCTGGGCGTCTCGGAGTTCCGCGAGGCGAGATCTAACTTTGCGTTGTAGCTGATTCGCAGCTGTTCTATAGGCGGGCGTGGGATATTTCTTGGCTCTCCGGAGAGCCGCGTTCTTAGCTTTAATAAGATTGCTAATGGCTAAAGGAAGCGTGGGTTTGCCTTTCTTAGCAACCTTTTCGTTTACACTGATGGCTGAGTTGATAGCATCAGTGAGAGAATTTACTAACGAATCTATTTTATCCGGGCTATCTAATTGATCGGGCGAGATCGCGAGCGGAGAGTTTGGGGCCTCTAAGGCAGAAACTATCGTATTTTTAAAACCTTTCCAGTTGGTAAAGGTCTTAGGAGAAGTGACGTTAACGTTAGGTGGTCCTAGCACGAGGGAAACGGGGCGGTGGTCAGAACCTAGGTCATTGAGCGGTTCGATAGACCTGAGGTCGAGGTTGATATGCTTGACGATTGCAAAGTCGAGGATGTCAGGAGAGTGGTTCGGGTTGTCGGGATAGTGAGTGGGAGTGATGGGGGAGACGACGTCTAAGTCGACTAAGTTGGTGATGTCGAGGAGAGCTATACCGCTTTGGTTGGTTGATAGGCACGTCCAGTCAGTATGTTTGGAGTTAAAGTCTCCGAACATAATGACTGAACGGCCGAGGGCGAGAATGGTCTCAAAGTCACTGCGGATAGGTTTGGTGCCACAAGGTGTGTAGACTGAAGCTATGATGATGGTCGGATGACCAGTCATAGCCAATCTACATACGGTGGCTTCCATGTTGAGGAGAGGAGGGGTAGGGAGAGGACAGCAATGGAATCCTCTTTTGTAGTAGATAGCAGTGCCGCCGAAACCGTCGCAGTTAGGCCTATCGTTACGTGTAAACGCGTACTTAGGAATAGCGAATCCCCTGGAGCGATTAGGAGTGAGCCATGTCTCCTGGAGAAGTAAAAGATCTGGGTCGTTGTTTTGAAGGAACAGTTTGAGCTCGGGAAGGTTGTTGCTAAGGCTACGAACGTTAAAAGATACTAGGGATAAACCCTTGGGTTTGATACGACAGGACGCGGGATTCGCGGGTCTAGACATTATATTAGGTCTTTACCTATGAAATTGCCGTTTTTCACGAAATAAATGAAGCGTAATTTTTTTATATATTTTTTATTTCTATTAATCAAAATAATCACCCATGCAATCAATGCATCTTTGCCAACGCATTGGTAGCTTATTGATGCCTTTCTTGAAGAAATCAGCTGGACGGGAGGCAACAAATTCTTCAAAGGCATTTTGTACTGCCTCTCGGGTATTGAATTTTTTTCCCGCCAAGAAGTTATCCAAATTCTGGAAAAAGTAGAAGTCTGTAGGCGCAAGGTCTGGTGAGTACGGCGGATGATGGAGAACTTCCAACCCCAACTCTTGTAGCTTGGAGACCGTCTGCTGTGCAGTATGAGGTCGCGCGTTGTCGTGCAGGAGCAGTGGAGCCGAACGATTGACCAAAGCTGGTTGGAGACGTGCGAGCTTCTCCATCATTGTGTTCAGTTCTTCACAGTACACATCTGCAGTAATGCTTGTCCCGTTTGGCAAGAAGCTGTGATGAATTACACCCGCGTTTTCTAGGGGTAAGTTTTCGTTTAGGGCATAGTTTGGGTGCTGAACCAGGGTCCAACCAACTTGCTGAGCGCTTACGATTGTCAAACAGGATCCATTTCTCGTCACAAGTAACAATGCGGTTCAGAATTCCTTCATTTGTATGCCTGCTGAGCAGTGCAAGGCACGTCTCCACGCGTACTTCGCGCTGGCGGTCATTGAGTTCGTGGGGTACCCATTTGTCAAGCTTTTTTACCTTGCCAATTTGACGCAAATGGACCAATATTGTTTTGATGCTAACGTCGAAAGCTGTTGCTAATTCAGCCGTGGATTGATTTTCATTAGCTTCCACAATTGCCTTTAATTCGTCATTGTCGTCCAAAGTTTTCGGACGACCACGGGGTTCATTTTTCAGGTCAAAATTTCCAGAACGGAAGCGGGTAAACCAATAACGGGTGGTGCGTTCGTTTGTATTGTTCGCTCCGTAAACGTCGTTGATGTTGCGTGCCGCTTGTGCCGCTTTGCTGCCACGACGGTACTCATACTCCATAATTACTCGAATTTTTAACTTATCCATGATGACGAAAAATGTTCGAATGCGTTGAAAACAAAACACTAACTATTAAACAAATGACGATTTTAGAAAAAGAATTCCATGTTTGTCAAATAAAATTAATTTGAAATTAGAATTATCAGTCAAAAAAAATATATTTTCATTTGAAATGGCCAGTACGGCAAAACGGCAGTTTCATAGGTAAAGACCTATTAATTTACTTATTTACGAATTTATACAAAAATAAAAAATAAAAAATTTATAATGAACTTAAAAGCGAGTGATGCTCGGCTAACGCAAATAAACGCTCTTGAGGAGAGCGGGCGGCTCGCAGTTTGCGTGCGAGTACGGAGATTTCGTTAATGTCGACGTTTTGGATGACGTCGAACACGGTCTTCATGTCCTCAGCCAACGACGACTGAGGTGAAGATGACAGAGCGGGACGCGGCCCTACGGAAGCTACGGGAGCTGGGATGGGTCGGGAAGGTGCAGGCGGGACGGCCGGACGCTGCCTCCAAGACAGAGCCGGAGTAGGCGTCGGCTGAACGGGCTTTGCTTCCGGGGGACCCCGGTTACGCAGCGGCGGGAAGTTAGCGGGAGTGAGCGGTGGCGCCGGTTTAGGCGCGACCCTCTTGGCGGTGGAGCGCGGAGCGCGCGGGCAGCCCCTGTAGTTAGCTGTATGGCCGGACTGGCCGCACAGCACACAGGCAGGGGGGGAAGTAGATTCCGGAGTGCGAGTGCACTCCTTAGTGATGTGAGGATCCAGGCACTTTACGCACCTGGGGGGAGCTGAACAGTTTGCCGCTGCGTGGCCATATAGCTGGCAGCGGTGGCACTGCCCAGGGTGACCGCGGGGGTTGGGACGCTCGACGGAGATGTTCGAGAGTCCGCAAATTGTGCGAGCCTCTCTGAAAATCTCCTTCGAGTTGGGAGTGTTGGTAAGGATTACTAGAGCTAAGGATTACTACCGCGGTTGGAGTGCATCTTGTGCACTGCTACGGCCGGGAAACCCTGAGACTTAAGGTCCTCGAGAATGTCTTCGTTACTGAGTTCGAACGGGACGCCCCGTAGTACTGCGCGGATCTTACGCTCCTCCGGGAGGGCGTAGGTGTGATACGCGATTTGATTATTCGACAGAAGCCTAGTGAAAGACCGGAAGTCGTCGACGGTCGCTACTTGAATTTTGATTGTGTCGCCAGCGTTGGCGGCTTTTAAGTAATTAATTTTGTGCTCTTTGCACAAGTTAGAGACCGCGGTCCAGCGCGCTTTTTCACGGAGGAATACGGGCGGAGGGAGCTGAGGCTTCGGCGGGACGGGAGCGCAGCGCGTCGCTGGCTTCGATGGGACCGACGGAGACGCGGTTACTACGAGCGATTTTAGCGGCGCGGGGGCTGGTGTTGAAGACACCGGGGAGGGCTCGGGTATTGATGATACCGAAGCTTTCTTCGAGCGCTTCTTGGAGCGCTTGGCAACAAGTTGAAACGCGGGCTCAGGAGAGCCGGTTAAGGTGACGGCATCTGACGACGTATCAGACGCGGGTTCGGAGTCGCTCCCGGGAGTGGTACGCTTACGACGCGACGCGTGAGAGGATGCGACCGATTCGCAGTCCATCTCGGACGAGGCGGGAGACACGGGAGAGCTGAAGACCTGAGGGGTCTGGACGTCGGAGGCCTGAGGGGCCGGGGTTGAGGCCTGAGGGGCCGGGGACGCGATAGTTGCCTGTAAGGCCTGCGTTATTAAGTCATCCGATATGCTGGCGCCAGACGCAACGAGCGCCTGGGCGAACGACCTAGCAAAGTTTACCAAGCTTTGCTGGTCCATTGGAGGGCTTGGTCCTACGATATATGATATATAAATAAATAAAAATGCCTAGGTTCCCTAGCAAACCTAGCACCTAAACCTCCCTACCCGCGGTAGGGGGGCTGGGGACGACGCGAAGTGGTGCCCCTAATTCGGACAGCACTGTACCGTCACCCTGGGAAAGGCCCAAGTGCAATGGGATCGGGTCAGCCGGTTTCTCCTTGGCCTGAAGGGCCTTGGAAGCGCACCGGGGCAACGCTATCAGGCTTAGTTGTCACCGTTAAGTATCCACCTGATCAAACGCGAGTCTACTACGGAGTGTGTCGTCAATAAATTGACAACAAAAACCGGCCGTAGACCTGACGAAGTTGGGTTGCACTGAAAGTGCGGGATTGACTACGTTACGACCGGCCGGAGCCGGCCGCAGAGCGAGTCTCTGACTACGTACAGGCGCCAAGCGTCAAGTATGCAGCCAGAAAGACAGCCCGAGTCTTGCAAACCACTATCGAATTTAATCGACCGCGGTAAGCTCAACCCTGTTGTTGCTGCACTCACCGAGGTGAGGTTTTTAATGCGAGGGGTGCACAGAGTGCGGGATTGACTACGTTACGACCGGCCAGGGGCCGGCCGCAGAGCGAGTCTCTGACTACGTACAGGCGCCAAGCGTCAAGTACGCAGCCAGAAAAACAGCCCGAGCCTCGCGAACCACTATCGAATTTAATCGACCGCGGTAAGCTCAGCTCTGTTGTTGCTGTGCAAGAGACCGACTTACTTGCAGCCGATCGAAACCGGCCGCAGCGTAAGCCCTGAAGAGGCTAACAGCGTATGAGTGTTGCGAACGAGTTGTCGTCGTGAGACGACAATCGTGACTCAACTGCTGGAGCGACCGCGAACGCGTCCGAACGGGTCCGGACGCAGATCAGGTCTCTGTTTAGTTTAGACACATCTCAGTTTGATGATTTGACCACATGACGTATCATCATCATAATTATTGTATGAGTATTAATTATAATTGTGAGTACACAAATAAATAAAATAATCATTCGTGATACTGATACGCCTCGAACTGGACAATAATTTGCTTCAGTTGATCATCTAGTTTTGTATGGAAAAAAAGTGTTTTATTCAATCATGAATACTTCAGGAAATATTTTTTTCTATGAGGACTAGAAATCGCCAGAAAAAACTAGGTGTACTTGATGTACAGCGTTAGTACAGTGGGGAGGGCGTGTAGTCGTGCAGATGTGGGGTTAGAAGGGGCTGGATCGTACCGGTGGTAGTGCGTAGGTCAACAAAAGTGGGGCTAAGAAATATTATTTTTGGAATAAGTTATTATGATTAACAGCTTCTCTAGAGGTAGTTTATTTTCTTGTAGGAGTTTTGTCCCAAAAAAGTACTTAGATATTTGCTTCTATCACAACTTCGTGAAATGCAGATAAGTACGTAACAGGTATTTGAATGATGATTTGAATGTGCGATTGAACAATTTTATGAATTTTGCAGTGACATAGACAAATACTTACAAATGTACAAATTGTCTATAATAATATAGATGTAGTGTTTTCATATTACTTAAAACGACACGAATAATTAGGGGTTAACCCTTAATCATAGGTTTTACTCATAGCTTTAATCTCTCCATAATATAAAGAATGATTTAAAAGAAGGATTTGCGTATTGAATATATCATACGCAAGTCATTTATAAATCAGCTTAGAAACACAACTATCCCTACTTTTATTTAACTTACCCTTTTTCAAGTTCACGATTTAAAGTGTTACAAATATTAGCTTTAACACAAAATTCGTTCGTTTTCTGGCCCCGAAAACAAAGCTTAATCTGAATTTGTCCAAGTAACTACAACTGAACTTTGTATCCGCCGCATCAACAGCAGGACCTCTTCTAATTGGGTTGTTTACTGGACACACGTCTTATTAATTGTTTAGTTGGTTCGTGTGTTCATTCGAATAAATTACTTTATTTACATCAACTCTGAATATGATATTGTAAACTATGTATTTCATTTGTTTTCCTCTTTTCCTTCTTTAATAAAAATTCATGCTTTATTTGACGTCAATAAGAACAAGTAATTGTCATTGTTGAGAAATCAATATTTGAATTTGAATAGAACTCAAACCGATCGAAAAGCTTAGAAATCGCCTTCTTGCCTAATCCTATATTAACACTTAAATACATTCGTAAAATGTAATGTGAAACTAGGGAGACACGGCCGCCATCCATCATTCACGGACCTACGCCTCGGAACATCCCTCTAAAACGGTCCTAGATAGATATAAGACATTTAAGGGAAAATCTTTTGCTGGAAACTAGTAATTGACTTTTAGTATTATTTTATTATTATTATTTTATTATAGCAACGACCGAGTAGCGTAGTGGTCAGTAGCCCTGTCTCATACGCCGAAGGTCCCAGGTTCGAGTCCTGGCCGGGGCATTCGTTTGTGTGATGAACATAAATGTTTGTTCTCGGGTCATGGTTGTTGATATTTATATCTGTATGTTTATTCTGGGTTCAGAACAAGACCAATCCTAGGATTTATTATCCATCTCAGATAATTTCCTATCTCTGAGTATACATAATATTACCTTACCTACTTAAAACCTATATTGTTTTTAAATATTTGAAATACTTTAAGTGCTGTATACCCTGTATCTAGAACATTATTCATTTATGTAAAATGAAATGTACAAACAGACATCTAAAATGGAATTTTGATACCGGGATAACAGATCCCGTAATTAGTCGAAGGAGTATTCTGTTTACTTCAAAGGGAATTTAACATTTAAATCTTCGGTTCCACAAAGTGTGGATTAACAGTCAAGTCAAGAATAATGCTCTTGGCGGACCTCTCTGTAAAGTTAAAGTTAAACACTCGGCTTTCTATAAACGTAAATAATGGGTATCCAATCATTTGAAAAAAAAGCAACTAACAAATTTTCATTTGAAAAATAATGTTTGACGAAATTAAACTTGACAAATTTATCATTTTACAAACTATTGCTTAATAAACTACACATTAGACAAAATATTTACTAGAAAAAATTTCATTATGCCAAAACATCATTTCACAAATTGATTATTTTTTAAACTACATGCTCCACTTGATTTCTGCCTGGTCACAAACCAAGCTCAATTGGGTTAGGTTAGTACGTAGTTGATACACGTGCGAGCCGAGCGAGTGAAGCGAGCGTGGTGTGGTAGCTACCGGCGAAGCGCCAGGACCAAATTAAGTACCATTTGCAGCTTTTCACGAAAAGCGACTTTGGTTCAATGTGTTTCAAACAAACATCAAGACACGAGGTGTTTTATAATTGATATTTTAACGATTGAAATATGTCCTAAGTAAAACATTTGCGAAACCGTATTATGTCAAATGATTCTTTTTAAAGTAACATGTTTGCGACATGAAAGTTTGTCAAATGATTAGTTTTTCAAAAATTGTTTGTAAAATGATCTTTTGTCAGACTTTTTTTGTCAAACAATAGTAAACCTAAATAATGATTTTAAACACTTTTTGGTACTATAATCATTATGACCTAGTCGCAGTATTTAAGTTTATTGCGTGTTGGGAATTTCATTCATTTTATTTATTCGTGATTGGTTTCAGATGTAGAAATAAAATTTATGAGGCATCCGAAAACCAAACCCAGCCAAACCAAACCATTAAGCGATATGCTCGATTTCATCTAAAACTCGACGGGGAAGGTACTCGTCGATTGTCAAATCAAGCTAAGATTATTATGAAACACTCGTACATTCTATTGTTTTGGAAGTTTTCAAAGCGTCTTTGTGCGACTAACTGAATCTAATGTTAGGCGGAAATTCAAAATTCCGTTACATTGTATAGACTAGAGTCTTTATACAACAGTCCTTCGCTTAAACCTTTCTCTTAGGCCAAAGCCGTTTAAAGGTTTCATTTATCAAAGAACACCAATTATGAAAGCTGACTGCTTTGAACTATAATCAACAATGGTAATCAAACCAAAATATCAAGAAAATTCATTCGTCCCGACACGTCCATTTTATGACACTTATAGGATTTATGTCCCCATAATTAGGGCACATTACAAACTAAAATGTATAAAACCGCTTACATTCTATACACTCGAAAAAGTACCCATATTCCGATGCATTAGGGATAAAATAAAATAAATTTTCATTTTATAAACAGAACCATTTCGATTAAACGCCCAATAACTTTTAAGTTTCGTAGACCGCATGTTTACTAAGCTCTTTCACAAAATCGGTCCATTACACTGGAAACTCGAATGTGTTAATATTTTTTATATTTAAATCTGAGAAGTGATTTCTGATGAGTAAGTAAATTTCATCTTAAATTCATTACGTAGTTGCATGCACTTTAATGGCAACAAAATTTGGGCATGATTTGCTTTTTAGGTATTTCGTAGAAGAAAAAAATACGAAAAGATACTGTTAATGCTGTATTATAATTTTATTTGTCCCTCACTTCCTAACGAAGTGAACATCACATCGACGCGGGTGACGGCTACTTAACGAGAATTTCATTTCGGCATTTGTACCTTTTTTTTTTTTTTTTTTTTTTTTTTTTGCTGCCGAGGCACCCTCACGGGAGGGAGGTGGAAGATGCGTCATGCATACCCGCCCGCAGGTAAATTCCTCTGCGGGGGAGTTATGTGGGACTCACCAGAATGGCACCTACCCACTAAAAACCACCTGTTGGCTGTGGTAAGCGTATACCTTTAGCCTTCATCGGAAGCGACACCCGTCGGGAAGTTGGGCGCGCTGGCGGAGACCCGCTAGCGGGTCTTCCGCCTGTAGTGAAAGTTGCACTGAAGGTGCTCAAAGGGACATGAGTTGGTGGCCGTTCTGGGCAGCCTCCGGTGAAGCCGGGGCTGGGCAGAGGTCGGCCGAAGCATGATTTAGGGATCAATTCATTTAAATGAACCTACAATGAATTGAGAAGGGAACTATGCTCCGCCAGAGCTAGCAAACGCTCTGTCGGAGTACGTGAAGCCCTAAGTTTACGGGCTAAGACTGCGATTTCACTAACATCGACATTTTTAATAGCGTCGCAGACGATACGCATATCGTCTGCTACGGAGGATTGAGGAGTGGGTTTGTATGGGCGAGGAGCCGGGATGGGATTCGATGCGGGACGCTGCCTCCAGTTTTCTGGAGCAGGCTTGGGCTGAGTAGGCTTTGCAGCCGGAGGAACCCGGCTACGCAGCGGCGGAAAGTTTTCTTGAGAAAGGCGCGGGGCCTGTTTGGGAGCCGCCCTTTTGAAATTGGAGCGCATACAACGGGGTGCACGAGGGCAGCCCCTGTAGTTTGCGGTGTGGCCGGACTGGCCACAAAGCACGCAATCGGGAGGAGAGGGAGTTTCAGGAGTGCGATTGCACTCCTTAGTGAAGTGCGGGACCAGGCACTTGACGCACCTGGGCGGTGCGCGGCAGTTGGCTGCCGCGTGCCCGTACAACTGGCACCGATGGCACTGGCCGGGATGACCGCGGCGATGAGGCGCCTCGATTGAGATCCCAGAGAGGCCGCAAATAGAGCTAACCCCTTTCAGGATCTCTCTGGACTTGGGGACGTTGGCGAGAATCACCAAAGCGAGAGGGTGTTGCCTCCCGTACTTGCTGTGCATTTTATGCACCGCGAGTGCCGGGAAGCCTTGGGACTGCAGATCCTCCAGGATGGCCTCGTTCGATAATTCGAACGGGATTCCCCTGAGTACCGCTCTGATCTTACGCTCTTCTGACAGAGCATAAGTGTGATAAGCATATTGCTTATCGGTGAGGAGCTTAGTCAAAGCTCGGAAATCGTCTATCGACGAGACTAAGATTTTAATAGATTCACCCGAGTTGGCTGCTCGGATGTAATGGATTTTGTGCTCATTGCACAATGTCGAAACCTCGGTCCATTTACCCTTTTCCCGAAGGAAAACGGGTGGTGGGACCTTGGCCTTGACAGAAGTTGGGGCCGGAGCGGGTGTTGAAGACACCGGGGCAGCTGGCGTTGAAGACGCCGCAGGAAGTATAGGGACGGGCGTCGAGGGCGCCGGGTCTTGTTTTGAACGCTTCTTAGAGCGCTTCTTAACAAGCGTAAAGGAGGGAGACTCAGGGCCAGTTGGGGTGGCGTCCGAGGATGACTCGGTCGCGGGTGCGCGCTTGCGTCGCGGAGGGGCGTCTACTTCGCACTCCATGTCACTGGAGGAAGGGGACGCGGGAGGGCCTAAGACCTGAGGGGTCTGGGGAACTGGGGTGGCCTGAGGGGCCATTGTGGACATTATCGTCATGAAATGAGGGATGAGAGAATCTAGGAAACGGAACTTATCAGCATTTATATGTATGCCTTCAGCACCGATACTATCAGCTAACTTCTTCCTAATCTCATCAGAGCTTAGGGAAGCCATTGCGGAGGGGTTGGGGAGGGACAATATATGAACCTAACAACGATGACTAACTCCCTAAAACCACCCTACACGCAGTAGGGCGGTTGAGAACGACGCGGATAACTTACTCGAACACAGCACTTGAAGTCCTGGAACAACGAAACCCCGTCGACGAAGCTCACGTTCCACGAAGTACGGTTAACAAGCCACTATTCGCCGTGAAAACGGCGTTAGAAACTTAGAAGTACGGTTAACGAGCCACTGTCCGCCGTGAAAACGGCGTTAGAAACTTAGTACGGTAAACAAATATGAAATTTGGGTGCTCAATTAGCGCGGGGGCTAAAAGAGCGGGAAGGCGTCTGCGATCGACGTGCGCTCGAGAACGCACGCAGACCGAGACTCGATTTGTACCTTCTGAAACTGTCCTTTAATAACAAAAATGGCGTTGATCGAAAACGTTTGTTGCATTAAGTTGGCTTTTACAAAGTATAAACGAAGAAAACCTGTCAAATCATCAATAATGTCAGTGAGACGGTTATTTTTGGATATGTGTACTTTATAACATACCATGAAAATTAAAATAACTAAAGTGCTCGCGCCCTTTTATAGTAAACTATTGAGTCCATGATAACATTTATTTACTTTTATTTTTATCACGTGCATTTCAGATAAATAGATTTTTTACATAACATGTTAGGTTAAAGTTAGACTTTCATCTTTTACGCATATAATTATGGCACTACATAAACCTATTGAGTGTGAGCGAGAAAGACTAAGCAGTATCTTCTGGTGGTAGGCTTCGGCCGTGGCTTGTCACCACCCACTAAACAAAGCCATGCCGCCAAGTGACATGGTCGCGTTCCGGCATGATGTTTAGTGTAGCCACGGAGGAGGGTACGTCTGAGTAATCATGCTGCATCAGAGGACTGTCTTCAGCTCGTAATTTATTGACTCGTCGGGTTTTGGAGGGTAGCGGGATCCGAAGAAACGGTGCACCACTGGCCGACCGCAGGTAGTAGGGGGCCCAAGTAGTGTGCTAGCCACATGCGAAAGGCTGCCCCGCCACCTCGCGAAAAATCCCGGGAGGCTTCCAAGCGTACCAGCTGGCGACTGGTTAGAGAGGACCCGATGACAATCTCCGGGGGGGGTTCAGGCGTCCCCGCAGTCTCCAAGCCACTTCCCCATCGGTGCGTTGTTTATTGCAAGCTGCTTGGTTTCATTTGCAGCGCTTCACTCAACTTCTGTCCTCCTCTCTATTCACTCACACAACTAATATGAAAAGTCACAAGAAGAGTAAGGTTCTACAGCGGTTGCACTTCCTCTCCCTTAAAGTGCACTTCTGCAACATCAGAGGAATGCACTCAAATATCAACGATGTCCACCACCATCTTGAGACAGAGAGGCCTCAACTACTCTTCTTAACGGAGACGCAGATCTGTAATGCGTCAGACTCGGCATACCTTTGTTACC
This sequence comes from Marasmarcha lunaedactyla, assembly GCA_923062675.1. Classification (NCBI taxonomy): domain Eukaryota; kingdom Metazoa; phylum Arthropoda; class Insecta; order Lepidoptera; family Pterophoridae; genus Marasmarcha; species Marasmarcha lunaedactyla. The sequence continues at coordinate 2,222,208 of OV281341.1, forward strand.
CAGGGTACATCCTGGAGTCCAATTTCCGCCCGAACGCCGGGGTGTGCATGTATGCCAGTGACGAGATCTGTTGTCAGCGTCTCCGTTACTTGGAAGATCTGGACTTTTCCGTTATGTGGGTTCACATTGATACTGGCCTTGACCAATTACGGTCTACGCCAGTATATACCGGTCACATAGCGGAGATCGGGAGACAGCGAGGCTTATAGAGTATCTCAGCGATGCAGCCGATAAGGTTCGGCAACGTTTTCCCTCAGCGCAGTTGGTGTTCCTGGGGGATTTTAACGCTCATCACGGGCAATGGCTATACCCGTATCAGGACACTGACCACGCTGGAAGAGAGGCTTTTAAGTTTTCCGTGACTGAAGGCCTCTCACAGCTTGTGCACGAGCCCACGCGCATCCCCAACGTTGCCGGCCACACTGCATATTGCTTAGACCTTCTGCTGACAACTGATCCTGACAGGTGCTCGGTATCCGTAACTGCACCTTTAGGGACATCCGACCACTGCGTGGTGAAATCTGTGTCGCAGTACTCGCCGCCTGACACCAGCCCAAAAGGCGTTAGTCGAGTATGGCGATACAAGTCAGTAGATTGGGATGAGATGCGGCACTTTTTCGCGTCTTATCCTTGGCGGCTGACTTGTTTTACATCAACCGATCCATCGTGCTGCGCTGATGCTGTATCAAGTGTGATAGGCCAAGCAATGGAGTATTTCAGCCCTTACGCTGACCTATCCCTTGAAACCGAAGGTCGCCCATGGTTTAATGCTGCTTGCCTCACAGCTGAAAAGCTTAAGCAAGAAGCGTACAAAGCCTGGGCTGACGCTCACAGAAGCAAAGCCGTGGATTCGCATGAACTGAAGAAAAGATACAAAGCTGCCGCCAAGTCTTGCAAAAAGGTGATCAGAAAAGCTCGCTTTGACCACATTGGCCACATCGGAGACAAGATAGCGTCATATCCTTCAGGAAGCAAAGCTTTCTGGTTTTTGGCCAAGTCGGTTGAGTTGAACTTCTGTCGCCCATCGCTGCCACCTCTGAGGAAGCCTGATGGTTCACTGGCCCACACTGCCAAAGAGAAAGCAGACCTCTTTGCTAATCTTTTTGCAGACTATTTACGTCTAAATAGTCAAGGTAAAGTCCCACCCCAGTTACCTCAGTTCGGACCCAAAATGGGTACCGTTCATATTCGCCAAAAAGAGGTTCTTAAATGCTTGCAGAATTTAGACGTGAACAAGGCCAGCGGCCCCGATGGCATACCTGCAGTTGTGTTAAATTACTGCGCAGCCGAGTTGTCTCCCATAATAACGCGCCTGTATCGACTCTCTTTGGAATCTGGAAAGGTCCCTAAATCCTGGAAGCTGGCTAAAGTAAAATCAGTACCAAAGAAGGGAAGCCGTGCAGATCCCATCAACTACCGACCTATTGCAATCTCCTCCATACTTTGCAAAGTCATGGAGCGTGTATTGAACAATCGTCTCCTGTCATACCTTGAATCCAATGAGCTCCTTAGTGATAACCAATATGGTTTTCGCAGTAGACGCTCGACTGGAGATCTTCTTGTGTTAGCCACTCACTTATGGAGCGAAGCCTTGGAAGGTCACGGTGAAGCTATAGCTGTATCCTTAGACATTTCTAAGGCTTTTGATAGGGTCTGGCATGATGGTCTCTTGAGTAAGCTTCCAGCATACGGAATACCTAAAGGGCTCTGCAACTGGATATCTGATTTTCTGAGGGAACGGTCAATTCGAGTAGTCATAGACGGCTGCTCTTCTGACCTAATGGCAATTAATGCCGGGGTACCTCAGGGATCTGTTCTCTCTGCAACGTTATTCTTGCTGCACATTAACGACCTGCTAACCCCAGGCATTATTGGTTACGCTGATGACAGCACCGTTGTAGAGAGATACATGTCCAATGCGCGAGCGAGTCCTCAAGAAATCCGGGCTTTGAGAGAGTCCATGATTAAGCGGGTGGATTTGGCCTTAAAGAAAGTGTCCGATTGGGGCGAGTACAACTTGGTCAAATTTAACCCGTCGAAAACACAGGCGTGTTTATTCTCCGCGAAAAAGAGCAGTTTCGACCTAACGCCCACTTTCCAAAATGTTTCTGTACCCTTAACCGACCACCTAGGGCTTCTGGGCGTAACTATATCGTCCCAACTAAACTTCGGGCAAAAAATTGTGTCCATGGCTCAAACAGCTTCAAAGAAGTTGGGAATCATTGCGAAGGTCCGACGGTACTTCAGCCCTGAACAGCTACTTAATTTGTATACAGCTCAAGTCCGATCTTGTATGGAGTACTGTAGCTACCTTTGGGATGGTTCTGCAAAGTACCAACTAGAAGCGATGGACGCAGTTGACCGAAGGGCCCGAAAAATTACTAACAACTTTGACCTCACCACCAAAACTGCAAAGCCTCGACCATCGTCGGAAAGTTGCCAGTTTAGCAGTCTTCTACAGATTACATTTTGGAGAGTGCGCGAATGGTTTTTTTGATCAGGTTGAACCCACACCCTTCTTGCATCGTACTACTAGACGCAGACAGACCTTCCATCCCTTCATGGTAGATATCCCAAGAAGTCGAACCAAACGCTTCGATAGTTCCTTTTTGGTGCGGGTCGCCAAGGTGTGGAATGAACTGCCTGCGTTCATTTTCTGCATCCACCCAGTTCTTTCAAGCGTCGAGTGAATAGGTATCTCGTGGATAGACGTGTAACACCTTCGTCTTCATCGTCACTTTCCATCAGGTGAGATAGATGACAAACGTCTAATCCTTTTTCAATAAAAAAAAAAACTAATGGCTTATTCTTACAAAATTACGTAACATCTCCAGAACTTGTACACTAAACCTTGTACAAGCTAACTTAAGCTGTATTTACGTTTGTGCGTAAATACCCAGAGCTATACAAAAAACGCACCTTACGACAGCACAACAAGTTAACGCTGCCTATATCCCGACTTGAGTTACGCGCAAAGAGCTCCTATGTGATGTCTATCAAAATATATAACAAGCTCCCTGATTTTCTGAGAAATACTACATATTATAGGCAGTTTATTAAACAACTAAAACAATGACTTATAGAAAAATGTAATTACTCAGTTCATTAATATTTTGAAGATAAATAAGTTACAAAATATTCCATAAAATAAATTGATACAATAATTTTTATTTTCGAAACTCACTAATCAGGTATAATATCATTTCTCAAATAATAACATACAACATAACATATATCAAAATAGTAATTGATTATTAAACTATTTAAATAAACCCCTTTATCCTTCAAATTATTCCAAATCCCCTTCCAAATTGTTGTACCCAACAGGGTCCATGATGTATGTACCTACTATGAAATTTTGTCACCTGAATTTACCATTGTGGAACGCAGTGAAGATTTGAATTTGAATTTATTTGCTCAAAATTAGGTGTATAGAAAGTAAGTATCTGCAAGACGGACTTCTGCCAAGCGACGCCGTTAGAAAATGCTGGTCGTGGACGTTACCGCAGTTGCTTCACGGATAATAGTATCCGGTGAAGTAAGAATATTATTTAGTTGGTGATTATTGTGTTGTGTCTGTAAAATAAATAAAATCTCGAGACGTCAAATAAAACATGACTCTACCACCAGTTCGGAAAAACCTTCGTGAAGAAGAACTGGCAAGAAACTTCACGGGTATATTTTTTACAAAATAAATTTACAGAGTCTCTTTATGTCTATACAAAATTATTCTTATCTGCATCTGTTAGCTCGGCAAGTCTCCCTCCCCCCAAGTATCCAAACGACGAACACACTCAAACGGCACCGGTTCACGAGTTAACGCGGGATCCAGCCATCGCCCTCCTCAACCGTACAAGAGGGAAGTGAGCGACCCGTATTGTGTTATGGGCGTTCGTATAGCGCACTGGCACGGCTACTACCATTGTCGCCTCATCATTACGTTTTGTCTGCATTTTATTTTATCTTTTTTGTGGGACTGTTGTTGTTGTTGTCGTTGCTCTTTTGAGCAGGCTAGTTGCGAAGTCCTGAAGTGCACCTACCGCAAGGATTCACCTACATATATAAAATATAAAAATTTCAACATATTAAGTTCATGTGAATTGTAAATAAAATTTATATTCCATTTATTTTAAGGTTATAGTTCTCGATCTAGTAAAAACCGAAGCAAAGATTTTTATGATCATATTTTAAGTTAGTCTTAAGGAATGTTAGAGCGTAAAAGAGATTGGAGTACAGTTTATTATTACATTATGTTTACAGTTTATGATAAATTATTGACCAAAATAGCATCACCTTAGAAAGTGTTAAGTGTGTTTTAATTAAAAAGATTTAAATATATTTATCTATTTAAACAGACACAAATTTAAACAATCTTTTATTTTAAAAACTTAATCAACGAAATTACGAAATAAAACGAAATAAATTGTCCGTGTTCTTTGACATTGCCTCAAAAAGAGACTCATTACTAACTTTAGAACTGGGAACAGCGCAAACAAGCGCCTGGCTGCCGGGGGCCGGTTCTCAGGATAAGATTTTGAACTGGACTTGATTGTAAACGGTCTGCTTGAGCTTGTAGTGGTCCAAGATTGGATAGTTTACCCTGAATTGTTGGAACGTAGCAATTTATGATTCAAAGGCTAAAGTTTAGTTAATTTGCAGGCATATTTCATTTAGTCCCAAGAACATGAGAAATAAGTTTCAGTACTTAGATATTAACAAGGTAGTTGAAAGATATAGTTCATACATAGCAGAATAAATAAATGCAAATAACATATTAGTATAACTATACGAAATTTATCAATTCTTTAGTTAAATATCTCAATGAATTTAATTTAGGTTACAGCTTGTATAGAGTGTTCTAACAATAATAAAGCTTTAGAGAAGAAAAAATAACCGAGCCCAATGAGGGCTGTTTATACACCGATTTATTGTTGTTTTACAAGAAATGTTAAACAGAAAATCCAACATAAGTCACATAGTTCAAGACAAACATTAGAAGTTCCTTATTCAGGAACTGTACACATTGGATTCGAGTTCCTTGATGCTCTTGCTTGATAAATTAACAAAACGTGCATAGTTTCCCTATGAATTTCACTTTGGAACTTGATTAGGGATCGAATATGAAAACAGCTGGTAATTCCAAATGAGGTTTTAAAAGTAAATATAGCTACATTTTACAATTATGATGCAGTCCTAAAAATCCAACCAAATAATAACTGACATTCTTTAACAATATCGAAAATGTCATATGCTGTTCGTTTCTTTAATATACTGAATGTTACGTCGGTCCTTAAATTATATACCTATATTATTATATTTGATATGATCGCAGTCAAGTAATTATAGTGTTTCAAAAATTTTATGAAATGATTAGTTTGGCTCAGTAAACAAGACAAAACAGTTCACTTAGGAACATACAATATATAACCACAAATGGGCTTCATTTTTATTTTCTATTTTGTTTTATAGAAAATAGGGCCTTCAAAAAGATCTTTATATAAAACATGCCCTTTCATGCCCATGCCCATTCTTTTACCTTTCTGCCAAAATCATTTTCAAGCACACGAAATGAAATTCGAGGCCTCTCTATTTGTAATGAAATGCTTCTTATAAAGAAATTATTATTTCATGATTTTCCTTGTGCTCTAAGTAAATTTAGAAAAAGGATGGATAAAATTAATTAAGGAAAGTGCTTGGTTCTTTTTGATTATTTAAATGTAAAACGTTTTATGAAAATATGTAAGAATTTTAGACTGTTTGTGCCATTTTGGCGGACTCTTCTCGTTACAGATTGTGTTTCTGTCTTTCTTAATCAGCTCCTGATCGTATCCTTGACACATGTGGAGGTTACCCAAAACCTGTGCAGATAATTTCAAAACCGTTAAAACACAATAGTTCACTAGACGTGTATAATTTTTTTATTTTATTTATCATAAAAAACAATTTATATAAAGTAACACTCAACATGATTCGAAAACAGCTATGTAGCTTAAGCAGCAGCATGTGGCTTAAGTTATAAAAAAATTCTTTATTCCGTGATATAACTGCATTTGCGTGAGACTGATTAATGAATACATAGTACTGCCCACGGCTAATATATAAATAAAAGATAAGTTACACAAAATAAATATTTGTCTCTTAAATTTGTCTGTAGTAGTGGGTAAAACATGTTCATACCGTCGCAACTCCAACGTGATAATAATAAAAATATACTCGTTATCAAATTGAATTATACAATTTGAATTACAACTTGAATTACAACTTGAATTATTGAATTATACACAACATAGGTCTTCACCTGACTAAAACAGTACATTACAATCAGTATATTTTTGCCTGTAATTTGAAAAAAAATCCTTTGCTTTTTCGACTTACAAAAATGAACACAAGCATTATATTTCTAATCATCATCCAATATCTAAATGATTATGATTTCTAAATTTTGAGCTCGTTATTTATAATAAAATATTCTCGATGCTGAAGCATATGATTATTGAACAACTACATGGATTTTTTTACTAAAAAGTAAGCTGTGAGTAATTTGTGTGAATTTTCGGATTATGTGTTAAATGTGATGGTGGTGGACAAGTAGATGTAGTTTACACCGATTACACAAAAGCCTTTGACAAAATTTCTTAAAATTTCTTAATCCACAAGCTCGAGAACATTGGAATTCATGGAGATGTGTTACGCTGGCTGTTATTTTTTCTTCTTGGCACAAGTCAAGCAGTTACAGTTAAAGGACATAGTTCAACGCTTATTCCTGTTCCTTCGGGAGTTTCTCAGGGACCCCATCTTATCCCATTTATATAAAATATTTAAATTAACGACATCAGCAATGTGTTTGGACAAACAAAGTTTTTACTCTATGCAGATGATAATAAACTTTTTGATAAATATATTCTATTGATGACTACCAAATTAACAGGATGACCTCAATAGGCTGTGCCACTATTGCAATTAAATTTTTTTAATTTAAAATATGAAAATATCAAATATTATATCATTTGCCAGGAGAGCAAAACCTATAAATTTCGATTATTATCCACATAACAAAGCAGTCCCTAGAGTAACTGCCGTACGGGATCAAGGAGTCTACTTAGATTCAAAACGTTGAACATGTAAAAAAAACGTTCCGCGTGTTGGGGTTTGTAGTGATTTTTAAGATATTCATACTCTCATAATATTCTGTAACTCTTTAATATTCTTTAACTCTTGGACTCTTTGGTCTCTTCTCGAGTATTTTCGCCTCTTTGGAACCCTCTTTATGATGAATATATTAATGAGATTAATAAAATCCAAAAGATTTTTTTAAACACCTTAATTACGGCCGGTGTGTATTATATTCTTCGGATGAGCAAGTCAGCCTTCCTTGCCTTACTGTTAGGCGAAGTATGCAAGACCAAATGTTTCTTATAATTATAAGTTATATTATTGACTCACCATATTTGTCAAGCCCAGTAGAATTTCTCTGCCCTCGTCTAGGTGCCAGAAAAATACGTAATTTTGCATTGAATCTTTCAAGAACAAAAAATGCTAAGAATAGCTTCTTTAGAAGATCATATAATTTACATAATAAACTATTCAATGATGTAGATATTTTTCATATCTGCTCCAGTTAATTAAGGTAATAGGTAAAATACTGGTCTCTCATTTGTGGCAAATAAATAAGATATATATCAAATTTAGTTATACCTTTATACTATTATATATAATGTACCTAAATAGTTTTAGGTTTCGTTTTGTGTTATTTTTTTGCCACCGACTAGAAAAAAATATTAAAAAAAGATTCCCCACACTATTTTATTTTATAGTTACTGCTTATTTCATTCAAAAAATCTCTTATTGTAATCAAGTAACGCTTATTATTTCCTGGAAACCAATATTAACAAGGAATGTTGACAATACGTGCGCTCAACAGGCAATCAAACCGGTACATTACATTAACACGTATATTGCCTCCCGCTTTACTACTTGTTTATTAGATCCCTGGCAATTTTACAGAAAACACAAACCGATGTAATGACATGGTAACAATTCCGGCGAGTGTGTTTGCATTTATATTACAAATTTTAGCATTCATTGAAGTTATGGACTGAAAATAAGGAATATGCCAATTTTTGTGAATTTAAGTCCATTTGGTTTGTGGTTTCCTTTAACTCAATGTCCTAAGCAAAAAATTTAGTTCGAGTGCTAGTAAGAACGCTATTATTGTCAACTGTTGGCAAAAATAACAATGTGTTAAGTTAATTTTTAAACAGTTATGGGTAATGTACTGTCCATAATTGTTTGTCTATGTAAATATTTAGAATAAGTAATTATATGTTTTTATGTTGGCTAATAATATTATCTCTTAGATAAAAAAAAAGAATTATTACTTTATAGTCTATTAGAGTAATTATATGTATCGTAGGTTTGAATGGAGCTCTACAAAATATTATTTGTTTTGATTCATGACGCAAAAGCACACATTTACAACACTGTTTGCTTTTAAAAGGAATTGTCTAATAAATTATGCTTAACTTTACTCGCTCAACACCATGTTAATACAGTCCACTGATCTTTGTATTTGCTATTTGTCAAAACAGTACTAAAACTATCATCACATCGTTTACACGTCTTTTATTCGCAAAAATATCCTGCATTCAAATTGGAACCTTATTACGTTCAACATTTGGTCCAAACCGAACCGGATATCGATAACCAAGCGGACGACGTGTCGATCCGCGAGAACAATAGACCTAAAATTCTTAAGAAAAAAGGAATGCTTTTTGCTTTAAAAACTAATTGAGTGATACGTATTCAGTGTTAATAAGTTATTATCTTGAATATTAAGTATATGCAGTGAAACATACAGATACAATCAAGGGATTTTAATGAATTTGGTTACCTGCATCATATTCTCGAACAGACTGCAATTACGTAATCTAAATACCTAGTATTACTAGAAATTATTGTTTTGTGAACATTATCAATCAATTAGTAAGATGGAAGAACTTCTGGTTTATCAAAAGGAATTAGCTGAAAACTTGAAAAATGCTGAGAAGAATTATAAAAAATCACCCAAAGAAAGAATAAAACGGCCATATTTGGAAACGAGGTTAGAAATGTTGGAGGAACTCTGGAGAGACTTTAAGCAGGGGCACAAGGATTTAATCTTAAAAATAACGAGAGATGAAGACAGAGAGTGTTCATATTTTGAGGATAATAGCTACCAAGAACTCGAAGAGTTACATATACAATACAAATCTAGTCTGAAGGAAGCTCTTCTACCGTTCTTAGAAATGTCTAAGATTCATCCACCTGCTTATACACAAACAACAACACCTATCGAAGATTTGCAAATAGCTTCCAATTGTGAAATTAAGCTTCCTCGTATTCAGATACCTAGATTTAGCGGTAAATATGAAGAGTGGCAATCGTTTTACGATTTGTTTTCTTCCCTAGTGCATAGCAACAAGGCTTTATCACCTGTGCAGAAGTTACAATACTTGAAGAGCAATTTAGTTGGAGAACCAGAAATACTACTACGTAATTTTTCTATAACAAATGCAAACTATGAGGAGGCGTGGAACGAATTAGAGAAACGATATAACAACAAGAGATACAATGCAAATGAAATATTGAGAATATTATTTACACAAAAATCTGTACAAACAACATCGCCAAGTTCTATCAAATTATTAGTAGATACAACATCAACTTGCTTAAAGGCTTTGAAGAATATGGATATTGAAATTTATTCGTGGGACTTAATCATCAACTACTTAGTGCTTTCAAAATTAGATTCCGAATCAGTGAAACAATGGGAACAACACTTAAGTATGAACAGTCAAGAAATGCCTTCTTGGTCGGAATTAAGTGATTTCTTGAAAGCAAGATTCCGATCTTTAGAAATGATTGACAGTCATAAACCAAAAATATTGCAATCTAAGCCTATTTCGAAGCCAAAGGCATTTCATTCTAATTTGAAGGAGGAGAAAAAGCAAGAAATAAAATGTGTGTTATGTAACGGCGAGCACTATGTGTATTATTGCAAGAGATTTGGAGATATGTCTACTAAGGAGAGGTAAGACTTTGTGCAGAAAAGTAAATTGTGCTTCAACTGTCTGGCACCATCACATTCAGTGGTGAGATGCCGACAGTCAGCGTGCTGCCGCAGGTGCGGGCGGCGCCACCACTCGCTGCTACATTTCGAGCGCCACGAGAGGTCAAACACACAAAGCGAGAGTGAGTCGGCGTCTACAGGTACGGTGAGCGTACCATCTCGAGGTAAGCCAAGTGTATTGACTAGTGAAACGCACATAGTTACCAACTTTTCAAGTGATAAACAAACAAACTGTGTATTGTTGGCTACTGCGCGAGTGTTAGCGGAAAGTAAAAACGGTTGTAATCATATACTTAAGGCTTTGTTAGATCAGGGTTCAGAAGCTTCATTTGTTACCGAAGCGACGGTTCAATTACTTAATCTTAAACGTAAATCTGTGAGTGGTTGGGTGTCAGGCGTGGGAGAGGGGCAAACGAGAATTAAACACATGGTTTCCTTTATATTGAAATCTCGCCATAATCCTAGCGCGTTAGTTAGAGTAAACGCATACGTATTACGTTCTGTAACGACACTGCTACCTAATACTAAACTGAATACTCCCGAGTGGTCAGATCTAAAAAACTTAGAGTTGGCCGATCCAAGTTTTAATACACCGGGCAAAATTGACATTTTGCTCGGAGCTGAGGTATATTGCGACGTTCTGTTAGAAGGTGTTATTAAGCATCCTGAGAGTAATTTATTAGCACAAAACACTATTTTAGGTTGGGTGTTATCTGGAAGGATGTCACACGAATGTACTTCAGCAGAGAGAAATATTACAAGCTTACATATTCAACATAAGGAAGATGATTTACTTAAGTTATTCTGGGAGGTGGAAAATGAGCCAAACAAGATAAAGAAGACTCTTACCTGTGAAGAAAAGAGATGCGAAGAGTTTTATCATAGTACAACAATGAGGGATAAAAGCGGAAGATACATAGTAAAACTGCCATTTCGAAATGAAAACCCAGAGTGTGAAAAAGGAAGATCAATAGAAATAGCAACTAAAAGATTCCAGTTTCTAGAGAAAAGGCTTTCAAATAATCTAAATCTTCGCGAAGAGTATCATAAAGTGATGAATGAGTATCTAGAGCTAAATCACATGATTCAAGTTGATCCTACACACATTGGAAATCCTAGAGCAGTATATTTACCTCACCATGCTGTAACAAGAGAAGACAAAGACACTACAAAGGTGAGAATAGTTTTTGATGCTTCATGTAAGGGTGCGAATAATGTTTCTCTAAATGACGATTTGTTAGTCGGTCCTAAATTGCAACAAGATTTACGTCATTTATTAATGAGATGGAGATGCCATAAAATCGGTATTACTGCTGACATTATAAAAATGTACAGAATGGTTCGAGTCGCAGAAGATGACATAAACTATCAGAGAATTTTATGGAGATTCCATCAAAATGAAGAAATTAAACACTTTACACTACTAAGACTAACATTTGGTACAGCATGTGCACCTTACCTTGCAGTAAAATCATTACAGACATTGGCTGAAGATGAACAATCTGAGTGTCCTATTGCGGCAAGGATTACAAAGAGCGACTATTTCATGGACGATTTATTGACCGGTTGTGAAACAGAAGATGAAGCGATCACTATATATAACGAAATGAATAGACTGATGAGGTTAGGAGGGTTCGAGCTTCAAAAGTGGAGTAGCAATAATCAAAATATCTTAAATTATATTGGTGAAAACAAACGCGTAGATCACGAACATCCTCTTAAGCTCAACAGTCTAATCAAAGTACTTGGCGTAATTTGGAATCGCGTTACAGACACTTTTGAATATACCATAAATATCTCAGACACTAAACCCTACATTACTAAACGTCAAATCCTTTCAGAAGTAGCAAAATTGTATGATCCGTTAGGATGGATAGCTCCGGTAGTTGTGATTGCAAAAATGATGATACAAAAATTATGGAAGTCAGGGTTAGATTGGGATGATACTGTACACGGGGAGCTGTTGGACGAGTGGTTACAATACAGGGAAGATTTGAAGAATATTACAGGTGTCAGTATTCCAAGATGGCTACAATGCTCTTCAAATGCGGAAATAGAGTTACATGCGTTTTCAGATGCTTCTCAGTTAGCTTATGGAGCAGCAGTATATATGCGAGTTATCCAAAACGGTAAAGTATACACTCACCTGATTTCTGCTAAAACTAAGGTCGCACCTATCGTGAAACAACTATCAATACCCAGGCTGGAACTTTGTGGAGCAGCACTAGCAGCTAAACTTCTGTGTGAAATATCTCAAGTTATGAACATACCTAAAATTAAACTGTATGGGTGGACTGATTCCACAATAGTTCTAGCTTGGCTAAAGGGTGGATCTAGTCGCTGGACCACATTTGTAAGCAATCGCGTGTCGGACATTCTAAATGTTTTAAATTATGATCAGTGGGGGCATGTAGCTTCGCATGTTAATCCAGCAGATTGCGCATCGAGAGGACTTTCGGCGTCAGAATTGTCAAACTATACGCTGTGGTGGAATGGACCACCATGGTTAGCTTCTCAAAACATACACCATGGAACAGACAAAATTGAGGACACACACGAAAAAGAAAAGGTTGTTGCTCTAATTGGGTCAATAAATACAGAAGAAGATTTTATTTGGATAAAATTTTCAAATTTATCAAAAATGTTAAGAATTTTGTCATACTGCAGAAGATGGTTAAAAATAAAAGCAATAAAAGATATTGACACTTATACTAAAACTGTGAAAACAAAAGAAATAAAGGAAACTCTCGAAGTTTGTATTAAACAAGTACAGCTGAAAGAATTAAAAAAAGAAATAAAACATATAAAATCGTTTGAAACAATTCCCAAAAAGAGTAAGCTCTGCGTTCTTACTCCCTTTCTTGATGAGAATGGAATATTAAGAGTTGGCGGACGTATACAACAATCTCAGACACCTTATGACACGCAGCATCCTATAATATTACCTGCCAAGAATCATCTTAGTAGACTAATAATTGCAGATGCTCATCAGAAGACAATGCATGGTGGGGCACAAATAATGCAAAATTATTTGAGGTCTAAGTACTGGATACTGCGCGCTAAAGATGAAACTAAAAAATGCTATCGTGAGTGTGTAACGTGCATTCGATATTCCACAAGAAATACCTCACAGTTAATGGGCCAATTACCAGAGGTAAGGTTGACACCTAGCAGACCTTTCAGATCAGTTGGCGTAGATACGCGGGACCCATTAACATAAGGTTTTCACCAGGCCGAGGTGCAAGGTCCTATAAAGGATACATATGCTTATTAGTGTGCATGGCAACTCGAGCTGTACATTTAGAAGCTGTAACGGACATGACTGCAAAGGGTTTTATCGCAGCGTTTAGGCGATTCACGTCAAGGCGAGGTTACTGTAGAGATATTTACAGTGACAATGGAACCAACTTCGTTGGTGCCCATAAACTACTGCAAGGAATGCTAAACAGCGCCAACTCAACGCTACATAATGACCTCGCCGAGTTACTTACATTTGAAGGTACTACATGGCACTTTATACCTCCACACGCACCGAACTTCGGAGGTCTGTGGGAGGCTGGCGTGCGAAGTACAAAAACCCATTTAAAAAAGGTGATTGGAGATACAACACTTACATACGAAGAGTTATCTACAGTGTTGGCGCAGGTGGAGGCGTGTCTTAACTCACGACCCATAACTTTACTTAATGATGACCCTAACGACCCCCTGCCCCTGACATCAGGCCATTTTTTAATTGGCGAACCTTTACTTAATTTAGCTGAGGCAAATTCCAATCAACTTGACATCACTTACCATGAAAGATGGCGTTTAACACAAAAAATTGTCAGCGATTTTTGGAACAGGTGGTATAAGGAATATCTTGTTAATCTTAATAAACGTTATAAATGGAACTCAAAAGGGTCTGATCCAGAAATCGATGATGTCGTTATCTTGAAAGAAGACAATGTCCCGCCTTGTAAATGGATTTTAGGTAAAATAATACAAAAACATGTCGGCCCAGATAATATTACACGCGTTGTAACATTAAAATGTAAAAACGGTATTCTAAAAAGACCTGTCAGTAAAATAGTTAACATAGCAAAATGAAATAAGTTGATTGTTTGTGTGCTTAAAACAATAATACCCTGTGAATTTTGCCAAATAGAACAAGATTACATAAGCAATTTATATAGGTTTAAAGTTTATTAAATATTAAATAAGCATAACTTACTACTGATCCATTTTTTTAAATGTTTTTATTTATACTTTAATTACTATTATATACTTTGTGTTTGATAGTGTTTTACAAAAAACCCACCGACCAAGTGTTATATTTGTAACCTTAATAAACTTCTTATTTGAAATAGCATAAACTTAAATATTTCATAAATTTTATATGAAATAAAATAATGCAAAAGATACAATTTATAATACAATTTATTTTGAAAAAATTCTCATAATACAGACTAAATTAGCATTTCTGTTTGTTGCATATACCTAACAGTTTAAGGTTGTTTGTTATATAGCTTTGTTCTGCTAAACTTAAAGATGTCAAGTAAAGTATTTGTCATGTTCATCAAGTTAATTCGTCAGGGTGGGCGGTTAGACATAAATTTACTGTTTATAGTTACACTTTATAGATTAAAACTAAGTTATTTTTTTGTACCGATTGTTATTTACTTTCTAGTTGGTATTATAACTGTCAAGGAACAAATTTAGTTGGTTGACCCGAGATTAATTACAGTTTAGTTTTAAAGGTTTATTTTGTTTTGTTTTAAAAGACTTCTTATTATTGTGTTAGAGATTTTGAATCGTATGACTATGTTAAAGAACTTTGTTCTTGGTGGGCGGAATGTCTAATAAATTATGCTTAACTTTACTCGCTCAACACCATGTTAATACAGTCCACTGATCTTTGTATTTGCTATTTGTCAAAACAGTATTAAAACTATCATCACATCGTTTACACGTCTTTTATTCGCAAAAATATCCTGCATTCAAATTGGAACCTTATTACGTTCAACAGGAATTTACCGAAATAATATGCCTAACTCCCAAGAATGTAGGTCAAGATAACTTAACTTATTTTTCTCCAAGGGGTAATATACAGGGCTTTTACGGTAACTACATTTTTATCATGGTCACGTTGTTGAAATGAAATGAAATATTTATTTTTTTCTCAACATTGACAATTACTTGTTCTTATTGCCGTAAATAAAACATGACTCTACCACCAGTTCGGAAAAACCTACGTGAAGAAGAACTGGCAAGAAACTTCACGGGTATATTTTTTTCAAAATAAATTTACAGTCTCTTTATGTCTATACAAAATTATTCTTATCTGCATCTGTTAGCTTGGCAAGTCTCCCGCCCCCCAAGTATCCAAACGACGAACAACCTCAAACGGCACGCGTTCAATTTCACAATATAGTTATGAATGATTGTCTGTGTGTCTAATTAAGACAATCTGTAGGCATTCCGGTGGCTAGGGAGCAGGAGTTCAAAATGTAGATTTAAGTTTAACTTTAGATGTTTTAGTACGTTTTCGTGATTTGGTTTTAAGACTTGGGATTATTTTGATATATATTTAATTAAATTTGAATTATAATTGAATGATATATTTTCCAATAATAAACATAATTATTGATAAAACAAAACATCTTGTTGAGAATTACTTTATTCTCAACCTGCGCATATTAACTCCGAGCCCTCACACAGAATCTGGTAAAACAAAACACTGTTATGTAAAATGTTATGGAAAATTGTACTGGAAACACAAAGTGGTAATGTTATTTTGTCGTAAAACGTACATGGACATCAAATATTACAAAAGCTTAATACGATTTCAACTATGTAGATTTTTTATGTAGATAGCACCTGAGTCGGCACATAGCTTGTGACAATATCTACAAACAAAGGCCGCATACAAGCCTTTCCTTTGCCTATTCGACCGGAACATTTACAATCATGATTCTAGTACAGCAAGGACCATTGCGAGTACACTTCGCCCTTTCGAAGATAAAGTATCGAGACCAGTTTATGCAGCTTGCATGGAATGATGCCTCGTTTGATCTTCTGCCGCAGGCAATGTGTTGTTGACCAGCTGTAACACCCCTCAGGACCTATTGAAGGAAGCTTTTAGTTGAAACTAAAAGTTTCATACCGAAACAGAAGTTTGTGTTGCACAGATATATTATTTGCGTTAATGTTTTTAGTTTTAATAAATATTGTCGCGTGAGTTTAATGAGATGAATTATAATGCCTGACCCCGTACCTTGATTTCAGCTGCCTGCTGCAGTGTCAGGGATCCCTTGACATAAGTGTGATGTTATAAATCCATAGGTCTTGTTTTGCTGATCATTGATGTATTCCAATGCAGTAGATGAGATTTTCGGGAGCGCGCGCGGCGATGCGATCTCGCCAAGATAATTTTGAGAAGTAAAACGGCGCTAGTGTAGCGTGATGACGTCACGATTGACGTTTGGTATGAGTGACCAGGCATTGAGCGCATTCAAATTTCGTTCATAAACAGACTCGGAGATAAATACATATTTGTGCTATCACTATAAACTTCACAAAACATTGAAATACGGAACAAATATGAAAGCATTTTTCTTTTGTTATTGCTTTTTTAAATACAGTAATACCCTGGACTTAAGCCATAGGTGGAACCAAGAGATAGCCGTGTTAGTCGAATTCGCGTAAGTCGCGGTTCAACTATGCATATAAATACGTATAAAGTTTGTGTAATCGAGACCAGAGTCTAAAGAAAACAATAATTTAGGAGAAACATGTTTAATAAAATATTAGATAATGAAAAATGAAAAACAACTTACACCAAAGTTATTTTGATGTCGAAGGCTTCATATATAATAAATCCCTAGACAAAAACACCAACTGAATGGCCCCAAAGTAAGCAGAGCTTGTGTTATTGATGACCATACAGCCAACTGGGGGGAACCCAGAATAAACATACATATATAAATACACACAACCATGACCCGAGAACAAACATCTGTGTTCAGCATACAAATGAATGCCCTGGCCAGGACTCGAACCTGGGACCTTCGCCGTATGAGGCAAGGCTGCTTACCACTACACCACTCGGTCGTCGAAACACAGTACTATATACACACATATACACTAACAATGTCGCCTGATGAGTTAAATTTTTCTTCTTCTCAGGTAAATTTTCCTCGTAGCATGCCAGTAACTGTTTTATTTCCCATTTTATAGTAAAGACGCGCTCTTCATTGGAATCTACTTTTTCAAAAATTTGAAACCCGTTGTCAGTTTTACTGAGGCCTTTTGTTAAGTTTGAAATCATCATTCGATTTTCCGGTTCAACTGGGTCTAACGAATCAGTGTGTTCAATGTCTTGATCATGCTCACTCATTTATATAAGCTCTTCAATTGTTAGCTCTTGATTGTGTGAATCCAGCAATTCTTGGACGTCATCAGCATCCACCTCTATAATTTAGTTGCTTGGCAACATCAATCACTTCTTCTAAAACGTAAAACAATTCCTCACGGATCACGCTCGAACTTGTCGTCGACGGAAAACGCCGATGTGCGCGGTGATTAAAATGAAAAACCGCGTAGCCCCGAATTCTCTCTCCGAATTGTATAATTGAATTAACGGGGTCAAGCGTATTTGATTTGTACTAATTAATTTCATGAATTTACGGGATTCTTACCACGATTCTCGCACCATGATCGCGGACTGGCTGCTTGCAAAAATCGAAAATCGTGATAAGAATCCCGTAAATTCATTAAATTATAGTGAAAATAACCGCGATAGTTTTAAAACTGTGTACTAATTAATTCCATTACGTGTAATGTAACTCATACGACTGTGAATATTGAAGGTTGTTCTTGGTTAAGGTCCTTTATAACACGGACGCCTCAATATCCCACGGAAGAGCTATCAGCGTCACTTTAATAAATGGTGATTTCAGGCAATTGATAGTACACTAAGCTTGCCTACTACGGAAACAAATTTTTGAAGTAATATCTTAGGTAAGTGAAGTGAAATGAAATGAAATATTTACAACATTGACAATTACTTGTCGTCAAATAAAACATGACTCTACCACCAGTTCGAAAAAACCTTCGTGAAGAAGAACTGGCAAGAAACTTCACGATTCAAGTTGGTTTCGTCACGATGTTTTTCTTTAACGACAACCATTTCAGTACACTACAGCTCAGCACTAAATTTAAACTCATTCTTACATTTGGAAAACCCCAGCATCGAATCCGGAAAATTATATCAATCGTTTTTCTTAGATCGTTTTATTTATTTTAAAAGAATGTCATGAAACCAAAAAACGACTCAATATTTTAAAGAAACAACGTTGCGGTGAGAAGCAAGTTTTCCTTTGCAGTAAAAAAAGGGAAATATTAGTACGAAAGCTTCGTGAGGGATGTCAACCCTCATTTGATTCAGGACGGGAGAGAACTTTCCTGTTTTTGTGGTAGTTATAACCTTTTTTTCGCAGAATAGTCTCGGCACTGTGTAGTATTTGTGAAGTTATGTTGACTAGATGCTAAGTGATCCACGCTTTGGTATAACAATATCTGATTATTAATTTTGTGGAACGTGGAACCTTATTTGTTATACGTCTTTCTTAGTCCACGGTGAAAAACTTGCGTATTCCTGTCTTTAGTCACAGTAATTCTTCGTGAAATGGATTTAAAGGTAATTTTTTATAGTAAAAACTCATGCTTGAATTCATATAACCTTTTTACATTTTACATTTGCTATGGCTGAAAATAAATATGCTTGATATATACGATAGATCATTGATAAAGGCGTTGATATTCGAAGAATAAATTGTCACAGTACCCACCCGCAGGTACTTTAATGCGCTTTTGAATTAAACTTGTATTGAATTTATTACGTAATATAATATTTTGAATAATAGGATCAAAGACTAAAACCCAACTACCCAAAAATCGCGCTCTAAGCATTGTTAAATTATGACAAGTAGTTTAGAAGTTATGAAGGAACAGATGATACCCACATAAATCTGGACCAAATCATAACCATGATTTTTGATTCCATGTAGTCGTTAAAAGTTGAGTAAAAACGATCCAATAGCGTCGAGAATTTTATATAAAATCTCCTCTTGTACACCTCTCTATGTTATTCTAGTAAATTTTTATTCATAAAAAATCACTTAAAGCTTTGCTGTAGCAATTGCCTGCAGTTCAATTTCTTTCCAGCTGCAATAATTTACTACTAAGTAGAATTTCTTTCGGGCACTTCTAGCACGTTTCATAATATTGAGTATATTTGAAGACATTCTTTCAGATTATTCCAACTTTGAGACTGCGAAAAAACTTGCGCGTAAAATTCTTAGTAACTCTGTGGTGCATTTTTGTGATTAAATAGATTGAAAGTGAAGATTAGTAGTAGGTTGAAGTAGATTGAAGTGAGAAATTAGATTTAAAAGCGTTATTCTAATAGATAAAATTCCGAGTACTAATCTCTTGAATCGATACTTAATACAACTCGTGAATGTATATACACATTTGTATAATATATAAAAATGTATACAAACATAAACCGTTTTACGTGAAAAAAGCAAGCTACGTCTATGAATAGAAAAACATATTTCTCGTGCAAAGAAAGACAAAAACAAAATTGACTTAGTTTCGATATTAGATAATAGGGAATTGTCTCGCCAGACAGTGCATGCTGCGCTGTACGGGTGATTTAGGAAATTGTTGCCTGTTGACATAATTAATCATGCCTTTATGTCAACTTGATGCATTCATTTGCAAAAATGTAATTTATATACGTTTGTCGAAGCAAAGAAAATAAACATAAAAAGAAATTCAGCGTTCCTTTGCCTGTTTAAAACATTATCGTATTTTTATGAAAATTGAATAAAAGAACTAGGGTTGGCAGTGTAAGCTTCATACTGTTTTCCGTTACAAAAAATAGAATAATGTACACGAGGGCAGCAACAGTACAAACAAAGTACATTCGCAAGTCTGCATTTTAAGAGCCAAGTGAAAGGTTGAATCAATTTTTCATAGCTACATGTTAGTAAGATATAATATAAAGAGCTTAAGCCTATTTATGCCAAGCTTTTGCCAAGTGCTCGATTTTTATCCGTAAAGTTTGCGTAATGTTATCTCACAGACAGTATACAGGGTGTCCCGTAAGCAATGGACCAACGGAATGTTGGTGATAGAGGGGGTTGTTATGTATCCGAAACAATGAATTTTATTGCTCTTGGTCAAATAGTTTACGAGATAAGATTTTTTAAATGTTATTTTGAATTTTTGTTACCAAAAACACAAAGGTTATTGTTATTTTACTATTGCTATTGTTATTTGTACATTTTATTGTTTAAAATTATTAAGTAGATATTTGTTTTTATTAAAACCAATTTTTTCCTAAGAAATTATTGGTCACTTAATAATTATAAGCTAAATGCTCAGTTATTTTTTTGTTGCAAAATAAGCAATGTCATATTTGAACTGAGCTGGTGTAAAAAAAATGTATGACAAAGTGAACTTTATTTTAAAAACATCCTGAACTCACGCAAATTCCAAAAAAGTACAATAATGTTACTTGTAAAATAATGGCACCTCCAAAAACATACTTTATTGGACTAATACCTGAATTTCTTAGAAATGATTACAATGTATTAGTGCGGTTTACAGCATTGTTTCGATAATCTTTTATTACCTACCCTTTTTATTATTGGTATTTTATTACAATAAATGTTCAAAATGTCTTCCTCTAGCTCGAATACACAACCAACACCGTCTGCTAAAATTTCTTTTGAGGCTTCTTAAAGCCCGGTTATTACTTTTGACCACCGCAGCCACACGTTGCAACTTTTGTCGTAATTCCCTTTCATTAGCGATGCGAGACTCATAGACTGCTTCCTTGAAATAGCCCCATAAAAAGTAATCCAAAGGATAAAGATCGGGTGATCTAGGTGGCCGTGCAATGGTTCCACCACGTCCTGTCCATCGATTAGAAAAGGTCTCATTTAAATATTCGGTTACTTGCCGGGAATAGTGAGGAGGTGCACCATCATGTTGCAGTCACATTCTGTCGCGCATTTCTTGCAGTACTTCACCAAGTAAGTTCTGCATAGCATCCCTTAAAAATCGTAGATAACGAGCTCCATTAAGCCTTGTTGGGAGTTCAAATGGGCCGATAATTCGCCCATCCAGAATTCCAGCCCACAAATTAACTCGAAACTGGTGCTGGAATCGATCTTCTCTTATCACGTGGGGATTTTCTACGGCCCATTGATGTAGGTTGTGCATGTTGAACACTCCAGTTCCTTTAAAACAAGACTCATCGCTCCATAAAATTGTATTAAAAAATAATGCATCGTGTTGGCATCGGCGTAGGATTTCTCTACAAAAATCTATCCGCCGCTGATAATCTGCAGGTATCAGCGCTTGAACACGTTGTACATGGTACGGGAATAAATTGTTTCGTTTTAAAATGCGATGTACTGTACTCCTTGCCACACCACTGCGTCGAGAAATACGACGAACACTAGTAGAAGGATCTCCTTCTACTTCACGGAGCACCTGACGTTCATCTACGGTTCTAGGTCGGCCTGCAGGATGTACATCGCCAGGTATTCGACCTTCTAAATATGCATTGTTAACTCGAAGGAAAACTCTGTGATCAGGATAACGTTCGCGGTTGGGATAGCGCTCACGATAGGTTCGAGTAGCTGCTCTAGCATTCCCATCGCAAAGGCCATAAATGAAATACATTTCGGCGTATTCACGGGCAGAGAAGGATCGAGGCATATTTTCTCAGTCAACTTCCAAATCACAAGCACAAAACAGAGTCCAAATTCAGACGTAGGTTAACAAATAAAGATAGTCGTATCGCAAAACAATAATAGGCACGTCTGTAGCTCCGAGCGGTATGCAAGGCACTGAGGGAAATGAGCGAATCCGCGAGAAATGGGGTGGGGATAATTGGACGTCGGCGGAGAACAAATACAAATGAGGGTAGGTAATAAAAGATTATCGAAACAATGCTGTAAACCGCACTAATACATTGTAATCATTTCTAAGAAATTCAGGTATTAGTCCAATAAAGTATGTTTTTGGAGGTGCCATTATTTAAAATATAACATTATTGTACCTTTTTGGAATTTGCGTGAGTTGAGGATGTTTTTAAAATAAAGTTCCACAACTTTGTTATACATTTTTTTAACACCAGCTCAGTTCAAATATGACATTGCTTATTTTGCAACAAAAAAATTACTGAGCTTTTAGCTTATAATTATTAAGTGACCAATAATTTCTTAGGAAAAATTAGTTTTAATAAAGACAAATATCTACTTAATAATTTTAAACAATAAAATGTACAAATAACAATAGCAATAATAAAATAACAATAACCTTTGTGTTCTTGGTAACAAAAATTCAAAATAACATTTAAAAAATCTTATCTCGTAAACTATTTGGCCAAGAGCAATAAAACTCATTGTTTCGGATACATAACAACCCCCTCTATCACCAACATTCCGTTGGTCCATTCCCTACGGGACACCCTGTATATTTTTAGAGTAACTTTTTATTGAATTTTGGTGCACGAAAAAACGGTGTTCTCATTCCTGCATAGAAAAAAAATATATCCTGCAATACAATCAAATAAAAAAATTAAGGTTGTGATCGATCACTTTTTTGCGTATTTAATGAATTATAACAAGTTTGGTCACAATAATTTGCTGTGAATATGAATAAGTACTATATATCTACCAAAATATCCGCAGAAGTTCAAAAAGAAGCTCATATCATCTCTGTTCCTGACCTCATATCATTCTTCTACCTTGTGCCTACACGTTTGGATTCACTTTAACAATATCAAAATCTTGTATAAATCTGTCGTATGTACAGAGAAGAGAACAACAATCGAGTTCACTGAATCATGAAACACTCGTCATGTCAAGAATAGCTCCCCAAAGTCTTATTTACTAGCGTTATTATAGTTTCATTTTGATGTTATCCAATGATATCTGCAACTCATTTGCATTGTAACCCCATGTCTTATGAGGTGCTTTCTTCGATAATAAGCCCCACGAGTAATGTATGGGCGGAATATTAATGTGATTCGAAACATCTTCGGGAAGGAATAAGAATAGAGTTGATGTATACTTTTAAGAATTAGTTTTATTACGATGCTTGATTTTTTACCTAGAAACAATTAAAGCCGCTAACGTATTTATGAAATGTGTTTGGTTAGCGGTTACAGAGCCTAGAATAGTACGATAAATTTTATGGACAAATTACTTACCATATTATATTTTTCTCCTGCCATTCACACTACTATGACAAACCTAAATAAGCCATTGAAACAATATTGATTAAATATTTTCTGAGCAGATAAATACATAAAAGTTAAAAATAAAAACAAGAACAAACAGGCCTCTACAAATAAAAAAAAAACCTAAAATACTTAAATAACAAAAATTTAACGAGAAGCTGGGATACTTTGATACATAAACATAATAAA
Source organism: Marasmarcha lunaedactyla (assembly GCA_923062675.1). Taxonomy (NCBI): domain Eukaryota; kingdom Metazoa; phylum Arthropoda; class Insecta; order Lepidoptera; family Pterophoridae; genus Marasmarcha; species Marasmarcha lunaedactyla. Next base: position 2,245,808 of record OV281341.1, read on the forward strand.
TAAGAAAGTGTTTAGATTGCTGCGCTCACACCTCTGTGATCCCACATTCACCACGTTGACAGGAATACCTACTACATTACGAGTATATATAACATGGTTCATTAAAGAAAGGAATCATAAATGGCTTTTCAAAAGATTTTTTCAATTCAAAAATAGTAAAAAAAGATCGGGGTTTCAAACTTGCTTCTGACAGCGGCTTCGTCGGCGTGATGTTTGAAAGACACGTGGCGCCACCCATTGGCATTAGAACGTTTTTGTTGTTTTCATCGAAAACAGTGCTTTTTTCGGGATGAAAGTAATTTATGTCCATTCTTGTACACCTGACAAAGTAAATAACAAAATTTCAGAAGAATCCTTTTTATGATGTTGGTTAAAATAAAACACGAATATTATTTAAATCAAGACTAATATTTTTTTTACTTTCCGTACGCGCGAGAGTGAGAATAGACGGCACTAGCGAGCGAGAGAACATGCTAAGCACCGCCATTTTCAATTCCTTTCTTTAAGAACCATGATATATCGAATCACACTCGTCCGGCCCACTTAAATAAAAGTATTTTTGCTAAATTTTAACGACACCTGTTACTATGTTTCTTCTTGCTTTTTTACCTTTTCTGTACATGGAAGAATAAATGATATTCGTCAGAAATGTATGATGATGATCTTATATTTTGAAGTATCTTGTTGTTTATTGAGTTATTTGAAAATAAAATATTCAAAAAATGGTATTATCGACAGGAAATCGGACTTCTGATTCCAGATTCCACAAAACTTTACAAAAGTTGACAGATTGATGATTGACGCGATGATTAACATGATGATTGACACGATTTGTCGTAGTCTTTAAACGTATAACGGGTACACGACATAAATCCGAAAAACTTAATTCCGATAGTCATAATCATGAATTTCAAAATTCTGAATTTTATAAACACCGAATGGTTCATAATTCCGAAAACGAAAATTCCGTGTTTCATAATTCCGATTTTTTCTTCTTCGAAACTTCAAAATTCCGAACTTTTATAATTACGAAAATCAATATGCCGAATTTGAAAATACCGAACCATACAAATCTGAATTAACAATAATCCGAAATATCATAAATACAAATCCCGAATAATATTAGTTGCAATAACAAATGCCTTGTAAAACTGCATGAGCAGATCAATTTATACGTTCGAGCATTCAAGTAGTCAGTTGGAAATGAGAAAGTTTATTTAGTTTTTTGTACCGAGTTATTTCTTGAGTATATAGGTTATGTACTGAAATGCAAATCCCTTTTTGGCGCTTCACTGGCCGCTGCCGCGGCACGCTCGCTGCGCTCGGCTCGAGCTGCATTATCTACATACAGACTATGTACTCCTCCCCGCTTCGCTCGTCGTCGTGCCTTATTTGTATAATTTCAAAATGAGCTTTATTAATTTTGTGTGACAGGAGATTAAGTCATTGATCAATGGCTGAACAGAGCAGTCGACGTCGCAGTAGTCGTGATGGCCTATAATTGTCTGACGCCACCCCCGAGTTGGTAATTTAGTAGTAAAATAATCCCATGCACCTATAAATTTATATGAAGGTATGTGTGGTCTGCCAACCCGCAGTAGGCGTGATGGCCTTCAATTGTCTGACACCACCCCTGAGTTGGGAGACGCTGATATCCCTGCAGTGTTTATTAATCACAAAATCGATCGTCTGTCGATCGACATCGACGGGTCGACGTAACACCCTTAGATACAAAATCTGAATGTTAGTTAAAAATATAATAATAAGTTTTCGGTATAACCTATCGAAGCAGCTTTGTCCGGATGTCGTCCTGAACGGCCGAGGACGTGTTTCAGTCCGGTTCGGATATCATGATTGCTTTTTCCCAGAATTTTGATGTCCAATATATTTGCAGGTTCATTTATTTAATTAATTAGTTAAGTAATTGGACAAATTATTGCTGTACCTAACTAAGTGATATTTGTCAAAATGAGTTGTATGTGAGTGGATGTGTAAATGAATATCATATATAAAATACACATTTTAATAATTTAAATGAATTTTTTAATTAAAATAATTTTTTTATTTAAATTTTAAATTTGTCAATACACAACTAAATGTAAATTAAATCTTTAATAAATAATTTTAATAATAATATAGCAATTCCGATCTGTGAAATGCCTAATGTAGTTAATAATTTATGTAAGGCTGGAGCTGTGATTCACATTGAAATTCAAATATGTATTTTTTCGCTTTCGCTTTCGCTCGTTTTTTATGAAATCTGGTCGCTGCCTCTTCGGTATGTGAATTGACTTTCGTAAGGGCAAATATTTGAGTAATGATGCGTTAAAAATTTCGCACTCTAAATTTCAGTCTAAGTTAAAATTAAATTTCGTTATAGATATGTATTTTAATATAAACACCTTACTTCATTGCACTAGGTCAAACATGTTTCACAAAACAGAACACAAATCTACTCTGGATCCGACGCGACGTGTAAATTGAATCATAACCTGCGTGCGCTGGGTGCCGCAACCCGCGTGGGCATGGCCTGCGGTATTTTTTTTTTGTTCCCCGTTTGGGCAGGAGGCAAAAATGCATTTCCGCATGCCTCTCGCGCGCGTTACAAGGCATCCGGGACTAGCTCCTAATGAGCACTACCCGCTAAAAAACCCCCTGTCAGCTCGTGCAATTTTTGCCACTCAGCCTTCATCTGAGCGACGGCCAATTGGAGAAAGAGGCCGCGCTAGCGCAGCCCAGAAGGGGTCACCCGCTGGGATTACATAGCACTGAAGGTGAATACATAGCACTGAAGGTGCTCAAAATGAAAAGTAAATAATTAAAAAAAAAAATCAAAAATTGCAAAATAAAATTGAATTAATTCGCATTTACTTTAGAATTAGGATTTACGTTAGAATTAGATTTATGTTAGAATTAGAATTTGCGGCCAGAAGGGCTTCGAGATCCGCTGACAGTCTGGTGGAAGAGTACGCTTGCGCATTCCTAGGCCTAGCGACTTTGAACTTCGAATCTAAGACAGGAGTAGTATATGAGACTGAATCACGAACTAGAGGATTGGGATGGGTTTCGGAGCGTTTGAAGAACGCTACAGAGAGTGTTTTGAGGTGTTGTTGTACTGTAGGCAGTTCAAGATCTCTATGCAAGTCCGCGTTACGCACGTACCACGGTGCGTTTGTGGCCCTGCGGCAAAAGAGGTTTTGAACTACCTGCAGTTTGTGCAGGAGGGAGGGTTTGGCGTGGGCAAAGATTGGCGAGGCATACGTCATGACGGGTCTAACGCAGACCTTGTAAAGTGTATGTTTGTTTCTGAAAGACATTTTACTTTTTCTACCTAACATGCTATTTAGGCGGCCTAAGTAGTGACGGGCGAGTTTCGAAACTCTTTCGACGTGTGGCTTGAAAGAAAGCGTCGGATCTAATGTGACGCCTAAGTATTTAGTACTGCGCTTCCAGGGAATGGGAATGCCTAAAATTTGAACGAAACCATACACCAAGGGCGTTTACGGCCTTTTGGAGTCTGGTTACAAGGTGCGGAACACTGTGGCCTTTGGTGTAGAGTGCGGTGTCGTCGGCAAAGAGGGCGAGTTCGACGCCTTTCGGCGGGATGGGAATGTCGTTGGTGTACACGGTGTACAGCAGAGGGGCGAGGACTGAGCCTTGAGGGACTCCAGCCTTTATGGGACGAGGCGCAGAAAGCGTGCCCTCGTGTTTAAATCGAAACGTACGGTCTTTGAGAAACGACGCTATTAACCTGACTAGGCGATCCGGTAAGCCTATCTTGTAGAGTTTATAAACGAGACCGCTGTGCCAGACTTTATCGAAAGCCTTGGCTACGTCAAAGAAAACCGCGATGTTTTATAACGACGCGGATAGAAACCGTCAAGTATGTACTCGACGATTCGATGGACTTGCTGAGGGCAGGAGTGTTTAGCGCGAAAGCCGAACTGATGGGGAATAATGAGAGGGTCGCCATCCGTTGGAAACAGATGGTTCCGCATTCGAGAGAGTATGACTTTTCGAGAAGTTTAGACATTGCCTTGAGGAGGCTGATGGGTCTGTGATTAGCCGGGACGTTCAGAGGTTTGCCCGGCTTGGGAATGCCTATGACTGTCGCTTCTTTCCAAGCTTTTAGAAAGTAGCTATGGTCGAAGCAGGCATTGTAAATGATAGCTAACAAGGTAAGCACCTGTTGAGGTAGGTGCTTAAGTGCGTGGTTGGAAATACCATCCGCAACCAGAGCCTTTTTGGACATTTGATTTCTAATGAGAAGCAAGATTTCGTCATTAGAGACTGTGACTGGGTCGGCGGTGATGGGGAGAGAGTCTCTGCGAAGGACTTCGTCCTCCACCGCCTGGATGTGTGAGGGATCAGCAGGTTGTGTGCTGGGCGAGCATTGTGCGGCAATGCTGTCAGCGAAGCATTCGGCTTTCTCTTCGACTTCAAAGGCAGTAGTGCCATCGGGACGAGTGAGAGGAGGAACGTGAGAGGCGGTGTCTACGCGTAAGGCTCGGGCCATGCTATAGTACGCTTGGTGGGACGGAGAGATATTCGCCATGAGATCGTTCATCTGAGCGTCTCGGAGTTCAGCGAGGCAAGACCTAACTTTACGTTGAAGCTGATTCGCAGCTGTTCTATAGGTGGGCGTGGGATATTTCTTGGCTCTCCGGAGAGCCGCGTTCTTAGCTTTAATAAGATTGCTTACGGCTAAGGGAAGCGTGGGTTTGCCTTGTTTAGCAACCTTTTCGTTGTCACTGATGGCTCAGTTGATCATCAGTGAGAGAATGAATCAATTTTATCCGGGCTATCTAATTGTTCGGGAGAGATCGCGAGTGGAGAGTTCGGGGCCTCTAAGGCTGAAACTAACGTATTTTTAAAGCCTTTCCAGTTGGTAAAGGTCTTAGGAGAGGTGACGTTATCATTAGGCGGTCCTAGCACGAGGGAGACGGGGCGGTGGTCAGAACCTAGGTCATCGAGCGGTTCGATAGACCTGAGGTCGAGGTTGATTCGCTTGACTATTGCGAAATCGAGGATATCAGGAGAGTGGTTCGGGTTGTCGGGATAGTGAGTGGGAGTGATGGGAGAGATGACATCTAAGTCAAGTGAATTTGTGATGTCGAGGAGAGCGATACCGCTGGTGTTGGTTGATAGGCACGTCCAGTCAGTATGTTTGGAGTTAAAGTCTCCAAACATAATGACTGAATGGCCGAGGGCGAGAATGGCCTCAAAGTCGCTGCGGATTGGTCTGGTACCACTAGGTATGTCGGACGGTCGTATGGTCGGATGACCAGTCATAGCCAATCTACACACAGTGGCTTCCATGTTGAGGAGAGGAGGGGTAGGGAGAGGGCAGCAATGGAATCCTCTTTTGTAATAAATAGCAGTGCCGCCGAAACCGTCGGAGTTGGGTCTGTCGTTACGAATAAACGCGTACTTAGGTATAGCGAATTCCCTGGAGCGGTTTGGAGTTAGCCACGTCTCTTGAAGAAGCAATAAGTCTGGCTCGTTGTTCTGAAGGAACAGTTTGAGCTCAGGAAAGTTAGTATTAAGGCTACGAACGTTAAAAGAAACTAGGGATAAGCCCTTGGGTTTGATACGACCGGACGCGGGATTTGCGGGTCCAGACATTATATTGCTTATTTACGAATTTATACAAAAATAAAATATATAACGAACTTAGAAGCGAGTGATGCTCGGCTAACGCAAATAAACGCTCTTGAGGAGAGCGGGCGGCTTGCAGTTTGCGTGCGAGAACAGAAATTTCCGTAATGTCGACGTTTTAAACGACGTCGAACACGGTCTTTATGTCCTCAGCCAACGATGACTGAGGTGAAGATGACGGAACAGGACCCGGCCCTACGGGAGCTACAGGAGCTGGGATAGGACAGGAAGGTGCAGGCGGAACGGCCGAACGCTGCCTCCAAGACAGAGCCGTAGTAGGCGTGAGCTGAACGGGCTTTGCTTCCGGGGGACCCCGGTTGCGCAGCGGCGGGAAGTTAGCGGGAGTGAGTGGCGGCGCCGGTGTTGGCGCGGCCCTCTTGGCTGAGGAGCGCGGAGCGTGCCCGTGCGCTCTGTAGTTAGCTGTGTGGCCAGACTGGCCGCACAGCACACAGACAGGGGGGGAAGTGGATTCGGGAGTGCGAGTGCACTCCTTTGTTATGTGAGGGTCCAGGCACTTGACGCACCTGGGAGGAGCTGAGCAGTTAGCCACTGCGTGGCCGTAGAGCTGGCAGCGGTGGCACGGCCCAGGGTGACCACGGGGGTTGGGACGCTCGACGGAGATATTCGAGAGTCCGCAGATTGTGCGAGCCTCTCTGAAGATCTCCCTCGAGTTGGGAGTATTAGACAAGATAACTAAAGCTAACGAAAACGCCTACCGCGGTTTGAGTGCATCTTGTGCACTGCTTCAGCCGGGAAACCCTGGGACTTAAGGTCCTCGAGGATATCTTCGTTCGCGAGCTCGAACGGGACGCCCCGTAATACTGCGCGGATCTTACGCTTCTCCGGGAGGGCGTAAGTGTGGTACGCGATTTGTTTAAGCGAGAGTAAACGAGTGATCGAGCGGAAGTCGTCGATAGCCGTGACTTGGATTTTTATAGTATCGCCTGCATTATTTATTTGCTTTGAGATAATTGATTTTGTGCTCTTTGCACAAGTTAGAAACCGCGGTCCAGCGCACTTTTTCGCGGAGGAAGACGGGCGGAGGGAGCTGAGGCTTCGGTGGGACGGGAGCGCAGCGCGTCGCTGGCTTTGACGGAGACGCGGTCACTTCGCGTGACATAAGCGGCGCGGGGCGGGTGCTGAAGGCACCGGGGTGGTATCGGGTGTTGAAGACACCTCGATTTTCTTTGAGCGCTTCTTGGAGCGTTTAGAGACCAATGTGAATGGAGGCTCAGGAGAGCTGGTTAAAGTAGCGGCGCCCGACGACGGTTCGGATGCGGATTCGGAATCGGAGTCGCTCCCGGGAGCGGTACGCTTACGCCGCGACGCGCGAGATGACGTGACCGACGCGCAGTTCGGACGTTCGACGTTCGACGTTCGGACGGAACGGGAGACGCGGGAGAGCTGGTAAAGACCTTATGGGTCTGGGAGATGTTGGCCTGAGGGGCCGGGGTTGGGGCCTGAGGGGCCGGGGTCGCGTTAATTGCTAATAAGGCCTGCGTGAAGACCTCGTCTGGAATGGGGATGCCGGACGCAGCGAGCGCCTGCGCGAACGCTTTCGCGAAGTTAATAACGTTTTGCGAATCCATTAGGGAGGGAATAATATGAATAAATAAGTATATAAAATATGCCTAGAGTTTCCTAAAATAAACCTAGCGAACCCTAGCGGCCAACCTCCCTACCAGCGGTAGGGGGGCTGGGGAAAATAAATTAAAACACCGTTATTCGCCGAAGGGTGCTGCCTAGAAACCTAAAAAAGGGTGCGCAGGTAAAGAGTTGACCGCGTTAGGGTCAACTTTTACCGAAAAAAAGGACAAATGTACACGACGAGACACAAATATGATAAAAATAAATATGAAAATAGAAGAGAAAATATAAAATAGTAGAAGGAATTAATAAATAATATAAACAGGACTGGATCAGTACAAATTCGTTGTCACCGTTAAGTATCCTTTGTACTGAAACCAGACTACTTACGCTGGGCACAACACTGCACTCAGCACAAGCACAACACAATTTAGCACAGCACTTTGAAGACTAAGGGGCTTAGTCGCAAAGAAAAATCGCACTTCGATAGCACTCAGAGGGAGTAGAAAAACCTTGAAAACCGTAGCACGGAACCAACACGCTAAACTGTGACGTCAGTAGACTGAGCGCCACGGAATATCGGGAAGGGACCGATCAACGGAGAACGGGGTCTTGCACGTCCGTACCGGGCGGCGATCGGAGCGAGAATGATGGCCTGTGGAACAGGATTCTGTGTACGTACGAAGACCCGGGTTTAGAGTAGAGGAGAGGTATATTTTGACTTAAAAATACCTGTGCAATAATGCTTTTAAAGTTCAAAGATAAAATTATTTAAAAACCGTTTATAAATGTATCGTCGTCTACTATCACCTAAGACGGAGCTATTTTATTTGATAAGATACACACAATATGATGTTTGAATCAAAAGCGATTAAGAAGACAGAAGATTAACAAGAAATTAAATAATTGTACATATCTTGAATACAACAACATTCAAGATCTTGCGGTTGACATCTTTCAATTTAACGCTACATTGTGCATACTAGAAACTGGCTGTAATTTTTCAAATTGTTAGAAAGTTTAATAATTATGTATTATTGTGACAATGCTTCTGAAATTCATGGCTATCAAATGAACGACGACGCCCTCTGGTGCTCGTATAACTTACTATAACACATAATAGTTGGGGTGAGCGCTTAACTTAAATCGGCAAAGGGTAGGTAGAAAAATCATTTAAGTAAATCGGACGTGTTAATAAAATCGCATTTTGGCCTTAAAATATAACGTAATACATTAATAGAATAATATAAAAGAAAACATAAATAATGTAAAAATAAAAAAAATATTATTTTCAGCTATTTGAATCCTTGTACATATTTAGAATCATGTTTTTCAAATTAAAGCCTATAAGAACATCATAACCACAAACGCACACTTCCAACCCCACAGCTCATTTCCGCATAACGAGCTATAAACGACCCCAGAACACTCCTTGTACAAACAAAGACAAAATTCTCGAACAGCTTGAGCGCACATAAAGAGAACACCCACATGAAACTTTAAAGAGAGCCAGGCAAGGAGGTGCAAATTTCATAAATATTTCAAGTCTCCATCCGCAAAGAGTTTTCATGAAGTTTTAGTGTTCGACTTTGGAATTCACTTTGGTTTTATCGGCTCAATGGTGTTAGAAATTATTCAAAAGTGTTAAGACTTATAACTGTATAAAAATCCTCTGTTGACATGTTTTCTAAGAATTACTTATAATACTTAATTTTAAGTTCTGAACTGCAAATACAGTTAAATAAAATTGAAATTATCTTTGTAAATTGAAACTTAATATACGCAAAGTGTCCACGTACTGAAAGTAAAAAATTCAGTGCAAATACTTGAAAAATATGAATGAAAATAAAAATATAGTATTAAATATAGTAGTAGTAGTAAACTAGAGAATCTTTAAAATTATTATGAAAAAGTTTATACAAACTTTTGTTTGTATAAACTTTTTCATAATAGAATAGTCGGAAAAGATTTTGGTTCCTGTGTTTGTATATGTTGCCCAGTAAATCCATCGGAATTGGTCTGTCTATCTCCAACAACTCATTATACTCGTATGAAAAAAAAAACCTGACTTGAATTAACTTTCTTCATCTAAATGACATTAAATTACCTGAAAACTTGACTTAGCACAAAAAAGTACTCACGATGCCGCGTTAACTCGTGAACGGGTGCCGTTTGAGTGTGTTCGTCGTTTGGATACTTGGGGGGAGGAAGATTTGCCCAGCTAATAGATGCAGATAAGAATTATTTTGTTTAGACATAAAGAGACTCTGTAAATTTATTTTGAAAAAAATATACTCGTGAAGTTTCTTGCCAGGTATTCTTCACGAAGGTTTTTCCGATCTGGTGGTAGAGTCATTTTATTAGACGTCAATAAAAACAAGTAATTGTCAATTTTGAGAAATAAATATTTGAATTTGAATTTGACCCCAATAGAGAGGCAAACAGATTAAAAAAATTTTAACAATGCTACATTTAGTACAAAAATCTTGTGGATTAAAAAAGTTTTTCCGATTAAAAAATATTTTAAATAGTATTCAACTACCGAATGTTATATATTGTACCAATATCGGTCCTGCATTTAATTAACTTACATATTTTTTATACATTACAATTAATGTTAAGTAGAAAATAAAACGCGTAAGCAGAGATTAATTATTATTTTTCTTTATTTAAAGAGCTTGATCCTATTTGATTCACGTCGCTCTATTAACATACAAATATATAACACGTTACATTACTTACTTCATTTACACATCTTAATTACTTACTTAATTATTTTATACCTAAGTTTAAAAAAAATTAAAATTTCTTGCACAATCATTTTATTTAGGTCTATGTTTGATTGCTAGGTTAGCCAATTTGTAGACACTTTAGCTTCTTTAGACAGCTACATCAATATTTTATAATTCATTTCAAACACAAATTTCTAGGAATTGTACAGTAGACATAGTTTCCTGATGGGTAGTTACTAGGATAAATTTGTACTTATCTCGTTCGTACACGTAATGTTATTCATACTTGCGTGAGCTCGATTTGAATTCATACCGGTTCGAATAAGGTTTGTGCTAGCTTTCGAAAACTCTATTTTTTGTACCTTCATACCAGCTAAATTTTCATTAAGGTGTTAACACCTTAGTTTTATGTAAAATAGTAGTAATGAAACTTCCCATTTTCATGCAATGTTTATAATAATTGACCCAGTTTACATTAACGCTGAATTATTAAATCTTACTTGAGTTATTCAGAAGATGGTAATGTTTTCGCCTACATTATAGACGCTTGGTTGATAAACTAATGAATATTTATGTGCAAAGTGATTTTTCCCATTATGTCTGAGTGAAGATGTCTGTTCGGTATAATTAAGCTGAAGTTCTGGCCAAAAATTAAGTAAGAAAATTAATCTTCAGTGAGGCAGATTTAAACACCAAATTCTTCAACATATTTTGCAAATTTAAACGTAGAACTTAAGAGAGAGAGTAAGATTTAACATCTTCCCGTCAAGTATGAATAAAGCCATAATTTAAACTTATTATCATATTTATTCGCATAGAGGGGTAACAATTTTTATTTATTTGTTGGATTTTACAAATAGCATTGTAGACAATGAGAGCCTAACAGTATATACGAACCACGCCGCTATAGACGGACATTGTTAAGACTCTGCTGTTATTGGGGAATGCGATTGGCTGACGTGCTAAATAAATTTACTTGTGAAATCATAGTGTCCATATAAACATAATGTCCATGATTTCACATTTATAAATATATGTTAAACACACAATGAACACCTACACATAAGTTCACGATTTTAGTTTATAGACCTTCTAAGGATGCCCAATTATTTTTTAATGATTAATTATTTATTTTATTTTATTTTATTTTACATTTTTAGGGAAACTTAGTTAGCTGGTAAAATATGTATACATAAAATTATGTTTAAATTAAGGCCAATTACAGGTTTCCGCGTATAGTTACAATTAAAAATACAATAAATTGTAGTTATTTCAAATTCTTGCATAACAGTCAAGATACTATAATCTATGAATTATTAAAAAACATATTGTTGTATAACTTTTTAAAATTGGTAACGTTAGTGCAAAAGAGATCGATATTATTTAAGTTATCATTAAATAAATTAAAAGACCGGGAAGCTCTTAATGGGAATGAATTTTTTCGGTAGTTATTTTTAACTATTGGTACACATAACAGATTGGTATGTCGTGTGGTTTTTTTAGGCGTATTCAGGCTTAACATACTGAGTAAATCAGGACAGTCAATGCTTTACTGGAAAACTTTCATGAGTAAAGCGATATCAGCCATTTCTCTTCGTTTATAAAGGGGTAAGAAATGGAAAGCTTTGCATCTCTCTGTATAGTTTTTGCGGAACCTGTATAATTTTATGGCCACAAGTCCTCCGCTGAGGTAAAGTGGTGAATTCATGATTACTGATTGGTTTAGGGCAAGACGTACGTTTTCTAGTATCTTATGCTCTGGGGCTGAATCGGTCGATTACTCAGATCACAAATAAAACTAGATACACAATCAGTTTCAAATAACATCCTCAATAAACCAGCACTAAATATTAACTTATTTTCAGTTTAGTAGTATTTTTGTAGTATGTATTATACAGTGAATATATTTGTTTATTTGTATATAATCGATAACCTTAGAAAGTATTATTTATCCTCCATAACTATTTTTGCTACATTAGAAGGAAGGTACAATCCAGGAGATTTCCCCAGACATACACACCGACAGTATGGCCCCAAAGTAAGCAGAGCTTGTGTTATGGATGACCATATGGCGAACTGGTGAGGAACCTAGAACAAACACTCATATATGATATAAACAACCATGACCCGAGAACAAGCATCTGTGTTCATCGCACAAATAAGTGCCCCGACTAGGATTCGAACTCGGGACCTCTGGCGTAGGAGGTAGGGTTGCTACCCACTTCACCACTCGGCCATCGAATGAGTAGTTACATTAAGATTACATTTAATCTGAAATGTTCCCACGTGTCCAGGTGCTGCACAGGGAAATGAAATGAAATATTTATTTCTAAACATTACCAATTACTTGTTCTTATTGACGTCAAATAAAACATGACTCTACCACCAGTTCGGAAATACCTTCGTGAAGAAAACTAGCAAGAAACTTCACGTGTATATTTTTTTCAAAATAAATTTACAGAGTCTCTTTATGTCTATACAAAATTATTCTTATCTGCATCCGTTACCTCGGCAAGTCTCCCTCTCCCCAAGTAACGAAACGACGAACACCCTCAAACGGCACCTGTTCACGAGTTAACTCAGGATCCAGCCATCGCCCTCCTCAACCATATTACAGCTAAGTAAGCGACCCGTCACCCGACTCACCCGTAAGAAGACGCAAGGACCTCCAGTATTGTACACAGGCCTCACAATGTAACATGTTTGTTTGAGAATGTGCGTGTTGTGTTAATTCCTTTCTCTTTGAGACCGACACGTGTGTTTGCTGGTCTAACGGAAACCTATGATTAGGCTCCAGAAACTTATTAAATAATATTATTTATTATTATGATTGTTGTTTGTAGAATAAATATTATTTAGTTATTTATTTTTACACACAAAATCACAATAATAAAAATGACTTATAAATTTAAAAAATTCAAAGGTACAGCTTTTCTATTCCTCGAGAAAGGAGTATAGAACAAATTTAGTGTGTACTACTATATCTAAATAATATAAAATAAAACACAATAAATAATCATAAAATAAACATATAAATTATTGTTTCATGACACTTTGGTTCTTGTACAGTGGTAAATCCAGTTTAAGAAGATAATATGCGAGGTGTCTAACATTGTAACGCCGTTGTTTTTTTTACTAATGTAATATCCTGCAAGCCACATGATGATAAGTGACATTCGCAACGAAGGAATGCAGTACCACCATGGACGAAATCTGAATATAAGAAACTCTACTAAGACTACATTGACATTCCAATAAAGAATTTGCTGCTATTGCGAATGAATCTAATCGAATATATTGTTAAAAACATAATATAAAGGTATGTCTAAATCAATCGACTTGTTCAATGGTTCCAAACACAAGTTCAAAAGGCAAATCATTGAGTATCTAACTGTGACTTAATTATGAAAATTATAAAAATGTATGGATTACTGTTTCACAATTCAAATTCAAATCCACAATTCCTTTATTGCACAAAATATGGTACTTGAGATATACATTTTTAAGTGGAGCTCATATTTTACTGTCAGATAGCAAGCAATGTATACAAATTATAACATATTGTAATGTCCCTTCTTAAGTGACATCAGTCTAATGAAAGGAACAATTAAATTTATACATTACAATAGGCACAATGTCAACGAATTAAATTACAATAAGTTTCGAATTAATCAATGTCAAATTAAACATTTACAATTTCCACCCATAGACACACACACACACACACCTCACAGCACAGTCACTACACGCCCACACAAATCATAAATATTTAATTATTCAATATGCACACTGAAACTGATTTTTCTTAACTCATTAATTGCTCTCTATGTGGATATTTAAAATTTAATGTAAATCCGTTATTGGATGTATGATTTAATTTGTAACTCTTACTGTTTATATATAAATTAAGATATGTGGATTTTGTAAATGATAAATAATTAAAAAAAAAATCTCATCTTTGACATTTACGTCAAGTCACAATTAGAATGTTTTAAAATAAGATGTAATATTTTTGATATGGTTTATTAGTGAAAATGAACTGTTAAATAATTCAAATATTTTTTAAATTTACGTTGTCGTTTCTCAAATTGCTCGGCGGCAATGAACTGGCAACGACAGCGGCAAGTTAAACTGACTGTCATTTGTCCGCGTCACTGGCGAATAAGGTTCACTTGACTGCTCCCGCGTTCATGTAAATATTTTTCTCGGGGAAATGGCGCCAGAAATGTACTGCTAATATTTTTGCTGCGGTGTTTGATTTTCATTTTTTGATTAGCTTTTATATTTAGAGAGTTTCAATACATTGTCTGCTATTAAAATATCAAATACAAATATTTATTTCTCAACACTGACAATTACTTGTTCTTATTGACGTCAAATAAAACATGACTCTATCACCAGTTCGGAATAACCTTCGCGAAGAAGAACTGACAAGAAACTTCACGGGAATTTTTTTTTCAAAATAACAATGTTTCTTTATGTCTATACGAAATTATTCTTATCTGCACGCTGCTGCATGTTGTATCTCGTAAAATATTTTGTCTGAGTCCAACTCTATTAAATAAATAGCATAAGTAAAACCGAATCGTAAGTTAATAATTATTATTTAGCGACAATTGAGTGAATCCCGTGTCAATCCCGTTTGAGGGTGTACGTCGTTTGGATAGTTAGGGGGAGGGGACTTGCCGGTCTGTCTTTCTGAACGCAATCGACTCAAAATCTACTGAACGGATTTCCATACGGTTTTTACCAATCGATGGAATAGTTCAAGAGATAGAGAAACCTTATCCGTATAATTCAATTATGTTTTATGTGAATTGCTTGATATATGCTCGTAATTGTTGAACATGTTGGAATAAATAAGGCCAGCTGGGAGCTTGAATCGAAAACGCTGTCATCCCTTTCGGTTATAGCAAAACTCGCTTGAAATCCACAGTACAATATTTTGAAGCATTTAGTTTTCGAACTTCTTTTTAAGGCAACCGACTAAAAAAGTGTAAACTCTGGAGGGCAGACGAACTGAGCATGATTAAGTAGTATTTGGAAAATTGTCAATAGCTGTGTTGACGCACCGTACCTATTGGAGCAGGTCAGCTTGCGTTGTAGCCGCACCAATTCTAGAAGAACTCATACATTTCATCCGAGTGCGTCCAATGCGTACTAATGGATTTGTTCGCAGATCTTGCAACACGAATAATAAGGTGTTTAGTGATCTGGATATTTCTTATCTTTGTTTAAAGCAATTCAAACGTAAGATAAAATAAATATTGCAAACCTTAAATAACAGAAAATAATTATAATTTTTGTTGTTTGTAGAATAAATTAGTAAAATTCAAAAAAGTCGATTTATGTTATGTAGACAATGTACTCTGTAAATTGCATTTAAGCCATACTGTCCTCTTAAAGTAATATGGTATCTTTCAATAATTTGTAAATAGCAGTATATTTAATATTTTAACTGATAATTCATAAGAGGTAACTTTGTTGGTATAGATTTTATTGAAGTGAACTGTTTTGTATAAGTTCTATTGTCTATGGTTCTGTTTGCTTTCCAAATAAAGATAAATAAATACTTAAGTATGATGGGATTGTTTCTCTTTTACTGTTCTACAAAAATTTGCGATCGCATTTCTTTTAAGAATAGCTGCCCGTTTTAATGTTTAAGAAAATGGTCACATATAATGTGGTAACTGGAAAGCTATTTAGACGGATACGATATTAATCCTTATCAAATATAATAAACTATTTACTTTAAGCATTTTATGCTCATTAAAATTGCCCTGTATACCAAGGAGTTCAAATCAATATAGACCGCAAATTAAAAATACCGCGCGACGAAATACCTTCTATTGTTCAAACACCGACGGTTGCATAACTCGCATCGGCGAGTGACGCATTATTTACACAGAAATAATTTAGTCCGCTTTATTGTATATATTTTTACTTTTTCAAATATTGGCATTACTGCTCTGCGACCCGTGTGGAGCTGGGCCAGATCACTAGCACATAATATAACGAGGTGAGTAAGAGTAAAGTACTTCGAAATGACTTAATTAACCACTGACGCGCTAAGTGCCCGGAGCACTGCTTATTTTTCAACTACACAACCGTTACGGAGACCGGCTACCGCTGGAACGATCAGGTATTACATTGCAGCAAGAAATGTTTTCTAAATTTTTTTTTATAACTTTATTGTCATTTTTTATGGATCTTTTACATGTATATTTTTATACGGTTGTAATTTTCTTTGATAAAAATAGCCCAGTCACCCGACTGCATTTAATGCAGGATTATTTACAGGTAAAATTTTTATTTCACTGGGTTCAATTCGCAACTTTTTTTCTTTCTCTCTCTCTTTCGCAACTAAGTTCAGCTTCTCCTTTACCCGCTATCTTAATTTTAAGTTAGAAACTGTTTCTTTATACATCGGTCATTTACAACTCTTCGAGAAAATTATTAGGACCAAAGATTATCTCATTTATTATTGATTTTAGAGGCTAAATAAAATATGATTCATTTTTATACAAGGAGCAAGGTTTTTGAAATTCCTACAACTGTGATACCCATCTTTTTTTCTTAAGCCCTACTTCCAGTTCGAATGTTTATTTCTCTAAATTTACACTGTCTCTTTATGTCTCAACAAAATTAATCTTATCTGCACCTGTAAGCTCGGCATGTCTCCCTCCCACCAAGTATCCAAACGATGAACACCCTCAAACGGCACCCGTTCACGAGTTAACGCGGGATCTAGCCATCGCCCTCCTCAACCACATTGGAGGGAAGTAAGCGACCCGGCACCCGACGCTACTGTATATACCGACACCCAGTATTTAAGGTCTTACGCCGTTGAAAACCTTGCAGGTGCTTACCTTGTTAGCTATCATCTTCAATGCCTGCTTTGACCATAGCTACTTTCCAAAAGCTTGGAAAGAAGCGATTGTCATAGGTATTCCCAAGCCGGGTAAACCTCTGAATATCCCAGCTAATCACGGACCCATCAGCCTCCTCAAGGCCATGTCAAAACTTCTCGAAAGAGTCATACTCTCTCGAATGCGGAACCATCTGTTTCCAACGGATGGCGACCCTCTCATTATTCCCCACCAGTTCGGCTTTCGCGCTAAGCACTCCTGCCCTCAGCAAGTCCATCGAATCGTCGAGTACATACTTGAAGGATTCTATCCGCGTCGTAATAAAACAGTCGCGATTCTCTTTGACGTAGCCAAGGCGTTCGACAAAGTCGGGCACAGCGGTCTCGTTCATAAACTCTACAAAATAGGCTTACCGGATCGCCTAGTCAGATTAATCGCGTTGTTTCTCAAAGACCGTTCGTTTCGATCGAAACATGAAGGCACGCTCTCTGCGCCTCGTCCCATAAAGGCTGGAGTCAGGCTCAGTGCTCGCCCCTCTGCTGTACACCGTGTACACTAACGACATCCCCATCCCGCCGAAAGAAAGAAAGAAACATTTATTCGCTGAATATGGTCAAAAATATATAATGGTCTTAAATAGTTTAAAAGTACAGTCATATTCAACCTTGATAGGCGTGCAAATATTTAAAGTAGTACTAGTAATGTTACAAGTTATGTCAAAACAATTTATTATACAAGAATAGTACATATTGATTGTCCTTATTAATATCTTAAGATTGAGGAAACAAATCCGTGGTAAGATAGAAGCGCTGTATTTGTTCCCGCAACTTCTCTGACTCTTCTTAATACGTACACATATTTTTTGATCTTAGCCCGTAACTTAATTATATGTGCTTTCCAATTGCACCACTTGTCGATTTCTAAACCTAAAAACTTTGTCGATTCTTCATTTTCTATTGTTACTCCATTATAACTTATATTTAATGTCGCAAATTTTCTATTTATTGTATTAAATTGTATTAGTTTAGTCTTAGACACATTTATTTTTAAACTATTACAATTTAGCCAGTTCTTCACTTTTGTCAACGTAAAGTCAACTTTATCTTTAAGGTCAGACGCATTTGATGTACTTATTAGTATTGTTGTATCGTCAGCAAAAGGATTACGTTCATTTCCAATATAATCAGGCAAGTCATTAATATATAATATAAATAATAAGGGTCCAAGAACACTTCCTTGAGGAATGCCAATGTTATTTGACAGATATGCTGATCTGTACGCAATCTTATATTTATGTTTTAAACATGAAATCTCTACACACTATTTTCGATCGTTAAGGTAGCTTGATATCCAGTCTAATGCTACTCCTCTTATTCCATATCTACTAATTTTGTCCAAAAGAGTTTTATGTGAAACAAAGTCAAAAGCCTTACTCAAGTCAAGGAAAACTGCTGCTGGGTAGAGCTTTCTATCTAAACAGTCAGTCACCTTTTTGATGAGTGAAAAACATGCAAAAGTGGTAGACCTATTCTTTCTAAAACCGTATTGTTCCTCAGATAAAACATCGAATTTATTTAAAAAAAGGTTAAGCTTACGAGTCATTACTGTTTCAAATATTTTGGATAGTATTGCAAGCAGAGTTATGGGTCTGTAGTTATTAATGTCTTCTCGATCACCTTTTTTATGGAGGGGTTTAACAATTGATATTTTTAGTCGTGCAGGAAAGATACCTTGAGTCAGAGATAAATTAATTATATATGTCAATGGATTTACAATTTCTCCGAAAGGCGTCGAACTCGCCCTCTTTGCAGACGACACCGCCCTTTACAGTAAAGGTCACGCGGTCCCGTATAACATCACCAGACTCCAAAAGGCCGTAAACACCCTCGGTGTTTGGTTTCAAAAATGGCGTATCGATGTCAACCCAGAAAAGAGTTCTGCTATTCAATTCGACCACAAACTCCGTAATCGCTACAACGATCCCCACATTCGAATGTTAGGTATTCCCATCCCCTGGAAGCGCAGTATTAAATACTTAGGCGTCACCTTAGATCAGACGCTTTCTTTCAAGCCACACGTCGATAGAGTAACGAAACTCGCGCGTTTTTACCTAAGCCGCCTATATAGTATGATAGGAAGAAAAAGTAAAATGTCTTTCAGAAATAAACGTACGCTTTATAAGGTCTGCGTTAGACCCGTCATGTCATATGCCTCGCCAGTCTTTGCCCACGCCCAACCCTCCATCCTGTATAAACTGCAGGTAGTTCTAAATCTCTTCTGCCGCAGGGCCACAAACGCACCTTGGTACGTGCGTAACGTGGACCTGAACAGAGATCTTGAACTACCTACAGTGCAACAGCACCTTAAAACACTCTCAGAATCGTTCTTCAAACGCGCCGAAACCCATCCCAATCATCTTGTTCGAGATTCAGTCTCATATACTATATACTCCTGTGTTAGATTCGAAATTCAAAGTCGCTAGACCGAGAAACGCGCGCACTGGCGAACCCACGCAATTAACTTTAGATCTCGAAGCCCTTCAGGCCGCAAATTCTAATTCTAACGTAAATCCGAATTAGTACAATTTTATTTTTCAATTTTAATGTTTTTCATTAGTTACTTTTCATTTTGAGCACCTTCAGTGCTATGTAAATCCCAGCGGGTGACCCCTTCTGGGCTCCGCTAGCGCGGCCTCTTTCTCCAATTGGCCGTCGCTCAGATGAAGACTGAGTGGCAAACATGCACGAGCCGACAGGGGGTTTTTTAGTGGGTAGAGGTTCTGGTAGGCGACGGGACGAGTCCCACATAACTCTGGATCGCGCGCGCCAGAGTATGCGTCAGAGCATTTTTTATCCTCCTGCCCTTCCCGTGGAGGGGAACAAAAAAAAATGAAAACCTTCCCACATTACAACAGGCTGGTGAAGTAAAATAATCGATACAGTATTTGTGCCTCCTTTAAAAATTTTTACTTAAAATTGCTGTATTGTTGAGTAATTGCAACATGTCATATATTTTATCAATAAAAATAGGTGTACTACTTGACTCCAAAGTATGTACAGCGCAAACATCCTGTATAATTTACATAATTTACTGTGATTTTTGTTATATTACTTTTTAATATAAAATTTTTATCTCGTTTATGACCTCGATGATTGTTAGTTCGAAAAGCTTTCATCCAACGAATCAAATAAACTGAAAATATTATTTTAATACTGAGCGCGATCATGTGAAACCGACCTTACCTTGACCCTTACTTTAGCGTTAGCTCTCGTGAATATAAAGTAAGCGATAAAAGTTACAAGGAAAACAAATTTGTGAAGGAAAACTTTCCCATCAGGTGCGGTTGGAGTTTCACCGAAGATCGATTTTAATCCGAACGGAGTAGAAGGGTTAAGGTTTATAACTCTTACAAGATTCCATTAGAGAATATAACATGACTCAATCCGCCACGCAATGTCAGCCAGCCGTTTTATAGTAAGTTTTAACTCTGCAATCAAACAAACTTACAGATACATTAGTAGTATCTCTCTACTTAAAGCCAGTTTCATTAAAATTAATGAATTGAGGTTACTTTATTATGTAATATTCAGAACTGTTAGCATTAATACGCATAATTAATTCTTCATCCTCCAACCTGAATGGTTTGATCAATACTACTCGCTGCACTTTTATTACATCCGTGACGATTGGCAGCTTTCCGTGCTAAGAATTATCAAATAATAATGAATCCCCAGACAATACTCAATAATCAATACATTTATTGCATTCACATGGTATATATTCCATGGTAATTAACAATGGTATTCAATATTTTATGATTACAGGTGTACCCCTTAGGGTGGTAGCAATAGAGAGGCCATCATTTAATTTATACAATTAATTCAATAATATCATTATTATAAAAAATATTAAGTCATAAGAATTAATGTGATATATTTTTAAATGTCAATTGGTAAGACTTTTTTTTAAATAAGAATGTTACATTATGTCATTGCGTGTTTATCTTTAAAAAATTCGATTATAATAGCATAATAGTAACTTTAGGAATGTTATATAGTACTTTTCGTTTGTTATGCAGGACGGAATTTGATTGCAGATTTTTATAGACATTATAAATGGGCTTGTACTATGTATTGTTAGTTTTAAAAAGGGACATACTAATCTTGCTTCTGTGCAAAACACACCAACTGTATGCCCCAAAGTGAGCAGAGCTTGTGTTATTCAAGTAATTCAATCCACCAGCCTGTTGCTGCCGTGGACTGTTGTAGTACCCTTAGTACGAGGCTTCAGTACTTCTCTAGTAATGCGTAAAAAGTAAGAGCAAGAATGGTCCACAATGTAATTTGGCAAAATCTTTTTTAGTCATCTTTCGCTCCGAACAACAATTTTGATATGGTTCAATTCATAAGATAATAATAAAAAATATACCCTTCTCGGGTCTTTGAGTCTGCTTTAACAATAGAAAAAGTAATATGCTCACTTCTACTCTTATTGAATTTTCAGTATACCCAGGGTTTAATTAATTTTTCTGGTTATATTTCTTTTACTGAAGTAAAAACCATGCTTTCAAAACTCAATATTCAGCAGAGTTATGTGTAATAATTTGAACTTTTAAACTAATTATTAACACTTTATTATAATCTCGCTGCAGGCAAATCACGCTGACCCTGCAGGGTGGTTTTATTCAATGTATAGTCCAGCACATTGCCGTCTACGGGTTGGCAAACTTTTACACATACCTTTGAAATAATTTCTTAGATGTGTGGGTAACTCAAAATATTTTCCTTCACCGTTAGGCGCGGTTTACACGTATCATATATATTTGTTCGGAAACTCAACAGCATTTTTTATTATTTACAAAAATTATATAAACTTATTTATATATATAATAGATTATATATAAACATAGCAATAACATTGTTACCAATAAAAATAAAAATAAAATAAAAACAAACTAAATAAAAATAATAATAATAATAATAACCCCTAAACAACGTATAAGTAGTGCCGTTGGTAACTATACTTTTAGTTACTACATGTCACTGGTGTGTCCAAACGGATTAAGTTGTTAAGCTCATAAGTTCAAAGAACAGGGATGAATCTCAAGGAATTCGTCAATTCTGTACTTAGATATGTGGTAAACGGTACAAATTTAAAGAAAAGAAATTTTGTTTCGGAAATTAAAATATCTAGAAGAATATCTTTTTCTTTCAATATTTCTTACCTCGTTTATTCCACAAGTACTCCTATTTTATATATTCTTCAACAAATTTTAAAGTTGAAACTAAACTCCAATCCGACATTTTGACAAAAAGAAAAGAAAATGCGAAATAAAAATGTTCTTGCCACCACCCGCTGTGTCAACTTATGCACTTAACTAAAAATCACTTCCAAACGTGTTAAGTGAGAAGCTCTGCGCATCTACTTATGCGAAAAATATACCGAATCCTAATCTACTTAATCACTTGCGTACAAAATTTTAACTTACCACTTGTCACTTAACCGACTGTTTACACTTAATTTTTAACTTAAAATTTAGTTAAAACTTTGTTACCAAATGAAATGAAATAAAATATTTATTTCTCGTCATTGACTTGTTCTTATTGGCGTCAAATAAAACATGACTGTACCACCAGTTCGGAAAACCCTTCGTGAAGAAGAACTGGCAAGAAACTTCACGGGTATATGTTTTTCAAAATAAGTTTACAGTGTCTCTTTATGTCTATACAAAATTATTCTTATCTGTATTTGTTAGCTCGGCAAGTCTCCCTCCCCCTAAGTATCCAAACGAAGAACACCCTCAAACGGCACCCATTCACGAGTTAACGCGGGATCCAGCCACCACCCTCCTCATCTATATTAGAGGAAAGTAAGCGTACTTTGGTGACAATGACGCTTTAGATATTTATCGTGACGAAGAACTCAACGAACAAACAGACACATTACCCATGTTTTGTTACAAATTCTTGTACAATTCTGTTAATGATTACAAGACCCAAGGGCTTTTATTATCCAAATAATCGGATAGTTTATAATAAGCTTTAGCACACAACTTCTGCTTTATAGTTTCTTTGAATTTGTCAATAGGAAGAACTTGGATATCCTCAGGAACCTTATTATAAAAGCGTATACATTGACCCAAGAATGAGTTAGTGACTTTATGAAGCCTACTATTATGAGCTGCCAGCATATTTCTTCCTCTTGTGTTAACATTGTGCAGATCTTTTTTTCTTTTGAACAAGGTTATGTTCTTTTTTACATACATTAAATTTTCTAAAATATATTGTGAATGGTAAGTAAGAATATTTATTTCCTTAAATTTACTTCTAAGTGACACCCTTGAACCGAGCTGATAGATTTCGCGAACGGCCCTTTTCTGCAGAATAAATATAGTATCGATGTCGTCAGCACTCCCCCACAACAGCATGCCCCACAGTCATGAGGCTGTGAAAGTAACTGAAGTAGACTAATCGAGCAGTTGTTTCATTTGAGATTTGTCTCATTTTTCTTAACAGCATATGTGGCGGAGCCAAGCCTTTTTGCTAACCCATCAACATGCGGTCCCCACTGGTAACCAACTTAACTTCTTAACGCGTGTAAGCCAGCCATTAGAGCAGTATTTAAATTGTAAAATTAATCGGTACGTTTGGCAGTACCGGGGATCGAACCCGCGTCCTCAATATTCAGCTCATATTATCGATGAAGTATACTTATGGTAGACTATACTGTTGTCATGTGCGTCAATCAGAAATGGTTGGTGCTTTTCATGATTCCGTATCAAATTATTAACTTCAGTTATTTAATTATTTATTTCACTTTTTTTAATAACTTGGCGATCACGTGTTAGACTAGCACAATAGTTGTTACTTTCGATATTTTTGCAATACAAAAAATAAAATAGCATGTAACGCCTAAACACTTTAAATAAAATAAACTCGTAGGTTTATTGCACAGGATGCTATACAATCAATAGCAAAATTCGCCTTATATTTGCACTTCAATAGCGAATTTCAAAGAAACCGTATTACGTACCATTCAGCGATGATCCCGCAGTAAGGTTGATCTGAATAAAAAAACTTCCCAAGCATATCATAATCTAAGCCAGAAAACACTTTTGGCGCCATAAAATTAGAACCAACATTATGTAGGGATACAAATCATAAGTTAATATCAAGGAGCAACTTGGGAACGGTGCTTCTTACAATATTCATTTGCAAAGTGGGTTCTACGTCATCGTAACCTGCCGCTTTTAGCGCCCCTTATCAGTGGATCTCGATCGAAACATGTTAGTTTCGGCGCTAGCATATTCACTCCGATATTTAGGTGATAGTAGAAGATCTACTACACTGCATACAGATCTATAACACTGCAGTCCTTTCTGTTTTGTCCGCATAATAATCATTATGCCGTGGTTGTGTTTTGGTTCAAGAAAAAAAACAGCCATTGAAGACGATCGGCAACGCATCATTAGTAGATATAATAAACATATCCTATATTTGTGGTTCCCGTGGTTCGGACACCACTACCCACCAGGCGGGTCGCGGGTTAACGTTTGCAGGGTCTATATCTCATAATTGTTGATTAACTGCGAATTTGCGATATTTGCTTTGTCAGCAAATATTGTTAATATAATTTATCGACAGTGGCTTTATTTTCTTGTATTTAACTTTATTTAACTTGAATACATTTAACTTTATTTAACTTTTATATTCACGGAAACAGTATAACACGAGTTGGTGGTTGCGCCGGGTACGGTCAAATAGGACCAAGGCTACCTGAGACACGTTATAAACGAATCTTTTTTTCCAGTAAAGAAATACGAAATAGCAATGCAGAAATTGACTGGATTGCAAGGGAATGTAGATGATTTCCTAAATAGTTTTAACATTGTTGCAACGTTGAATGGCTACAGCGAGGAAGAAAAAAAAGTAGTTATCGCCGCTGATCTTGAAGGGCCAGCACTAAATTTTTTCTCGCAAGTCTCCAATAACTGCGATACATTTGAAGATTTAAGAAACGAACTGACCAAAGAATTTCACACAGACGTCGATCATTTGGCGAAGTTTTACGAAAGGAAGCAGAAGACGAAGAAGCTATTATAAATTTTATATTATTTTGTTTTTGTTTATAAAACATCTTGCGCATCTGACGGAGCAAGTCAGAATATATTCCTTCTTTTATTTCTGTTATGTCACACGTATATTTCAATGTATTTTCTACTAAATTCATAATAATTCATATTAACCACTTAACTGAAATGTCGCGGCATTCTGACGTGCTTCCCAAGGCTTGTCGTCACGGCTAAGCCGTAGGAAGCACGTCAGAATGCCGCGACATTTCAGTACAGAAATAAAAGAAGGAAAACGTTCTGACTTGCTCTGTCAGATGAGCAAGATGTATTTAGATTAAGATTGAAAAACAATAAAAAATTAAATATATAAAATTTATAACATTCTTTTTAATTACCACGAGTTGGTGGTCATCTCGAGTAGAAACAATTCATTGTCCATACTTCGTTCAGAACTTAAAAACGATAAAATATCTATCTTAGGACGATTTTTTTTACCAATGCAAACGACCACGCATTTACTTGATAGGATGTGGTTTCCGTGCCATTCAAGTTTAAAGCATAGAATTACTCAAGAGAATGTTGATTTATGGTGTGTCACCGACCGCAAGCTTCCGTTACGTTCTGGACAGCAACCGACTTCGTTGTCGTGGTCATTACGACGAGCAAAACAAAAGAGACATAATTATAACATTACATTATGTTTATGGGCAGTGTTGAGCAGAAATTGTGGATGAAAAATATCCCTGGTCAGGCCACAAGCAAAAGATATTAGAGTTAGCAATCTTGTTAATTTTTGATTTCGCGAAACCACTACGTGTATCTGTAGGCGTCAGTTTCAGTTATCAAACTATGAAATCAAATCCCTTTTTGGAGGAGCCAAACAACTTTGTTAGAATTTTAATTGACTAAAGCGAAGCTCGCAATAAAAGTAATGGATCATTTTGTAGACTCAAAAAAAAAAAGAAATACGATGTAATTCTTGTAAACGTCCTTAATTAAATTTTTGTCGAAATCTTTGATCTTGTGTGATTTGGAGAAAGCTTTTTGCTAACAGTGTGGAATCTCATTGATTTGATTCATTTACTTAACAATGTGAGTTTGAAAAAGTATAGCTGTGCTTTTTAAGGACCTATTGTCTGAAGTGAATCTGGAAAGTGTTTCTGGTTGTCAGGTTATGGACCCAATATGAAAAATAAAAAAATGAAAATTTCGTTCTGAAATATATAGAGCGCATTAATAGTATACAATTCTTTTTATGTGCATTGACGGAAACTTTGACGTTGGATAGTCACGTTTTAATAAACGGATGGACAGTGATAGTAAGTACATAGACACGAGCGGTGGAGGGGTAAGGTTAGAACCCACACATAGATAGAACACGTAACTATGATGCGAAGGAGAAGAAATAAAAATGCAAGGCTACAATACCTCTATTCCTCGGAAAAGTCATTATATATAAAGTAAAATAATTACAATTTGACTGAAGACATAAATTTTTTATTTTTTCGAAGCCATCATTTTGCTGTCAAACTGAGAAAAGCTCTTCTCAGAGAGAAAAGTCCGATCCCTCAAGATCCGGGACATAAACATAAAATTTTGTACAGACGCTTGTTATCGTAATTAATCAGAATGTTCATGTTTCAAAATGAATGAAATTTGATGAAATAATCTTTCTGACTTGCAAATTAATGTGCGGCTTTGTAAAGATTTTTATAAGTTCTTATAATTCCTAATGTAGTATGTCATAATGTAGTTTGGACTGTCATGCGACTCTACTAAGAAAACTAGAGTCATATGGTATAAGGGGAAATGCATTAAATTTACTAACGAATTACTTGCAGTATAGGGATCAATGCGTCGAAGTGTCACAAATGTGTGAAAATAGGGTAAAGGAGTATAAGACGTCGTTTCAAAAACAAAATACATTCGGAATCCCCCAAGGGAGTGTGTTAGTGTTGTTTTTATTTATTTTTATTCATTAATGATCTTCCTACTGTTACCGAGCATGAATGTTTACTTTTCGCTGACGACATAACAATAAACATAACAGCGAAAAATACGAAATCTCTGGAACATGAACCTAATAAAGCACTCACCTCTATTACTAAATATTTGAATCAAAATAATTTACTCATTAATATGAATAAAACAAAATTTATGCAATACCAGACATACAAGGTAAAGCTGATGTAATTCGGTTAACATCTCGAGGTACGGAAATAGAGCAGGTAGATTGTACCAAGTTTTTAGGAATAACTCTAGATAAGTATTGTGACTGGAAACCACATATAAGTAATTTATATAAAAAACTAAATAGTTTTGTTTTCATCATAGGTAGATTATCAAGAACTGTGAGTCAACAAGCAGCAAAACTAGCTCATCATGGTTATGTTTCATCTATCTTGCGCTATGGTTTAATTTAATAAGGAAATTCTGTATACATCCAGATATTTTTGTGTCAGTGCAGGCCTCTTTTTGCTGTTTCAAAGTTACTCACTTTGCCGAGTTTGTACACATTCGAAATGTTATTGTTTGGAAAAAAAAATTTGGAATATTTTAAGGTACTAGGTAATGTCATGATTTTAAGAACTAGAAATAAATATATTTTGAGTAAAAACTGTATATGCCGCCTAGAAAGTTAACATTATTTTGTAGAAATGTATATTGTATGGCTATCGATATATACCGGGTGTACAATCCAAATGGTTCAGTATGGAGAAGTCAGAAACTATGATAGATAGCGAAATCTGTTCTTAGGAACCGTGGCGTCGATTTTAGATTTAATAATAATAACATCCAAACTTATTTCTTAACTCTCATACATAACCGGGAACTGAACCTGGTCAATACTCTTGCAATCGTGTCAAGTATTGGTCCGTAAGTATAAGGACCAAATTTGGCTATGAAATCTTGTGTAAACAAGACTGACAGTAAATTAGACTGAAATGGCCAAAACTTAATTAATTTGCAAAATGTCGTGAATAATGTGAATCGATCATCAATTATCTGAAGAGAGCACTTATGCATATCTTATCTGTATCGATATTATGCATTACGAATAACATTTATTTAAAATTTGAACGCATTTGTTCAGCGGGCGAGCCGAATCATTTCAAATTTGAAAATGGAATACTTCTTCAAATTCAAATTCAAATTCAAATTTCTTTATTGCTTATCACATAACATTTAAGATCTTAATTAGGTATAGTTGTAGTTCTTGTGATACCCCGTAGGGGCACTGCAATGAGTGAGGGACATTACATTAAACTTATTACTAGTTACCAAAATACAAATACTAAACATATTTCTTTTAAAGCTTACCCAATAATAATTTCTATTTTTACCTTATTTTCCCATTTTTACATTAATATATCATTATTTTATATTAAATATTTTAACATATATATTTTTGTAAGCTAAGCATTATATAATATTAGTAAGTAACGTTTCGTGTTTAATAATACTACTATGTTACAAAAAAAACATTCTTTTGGAATGAATGTCATATTTTAAATAAAACGAGCCTTTTCATAACCTCTTAATTTTGATTTTAGATAGATTATTATTGTGTTATGTGTTGTGTACTGTTTGTATAATGCGTTTAACGCATTTACTGGATTGGTACAAACGTCTCCATTAAATGGCCCGCAAGATCGCCTGACATCACGCCTCTTGACTTTTTCTTATGGGGTAATGTAAAAGATGAAATTTATAAATCAAATTACGACACTGTAGAGGATTTAACTACAGCATTAGAAAACATTTTAATACATATGTACCCCATGAAAATACGAAACGCAATTTTACATTCGTTACCCAAAAGAATTAATCTTTGCTTTCAGCAGAACGGCTACCATTTTGAACATTTACTGAAATAAAATAGTTATGTTATTGTTAGGTTTTTCTTTCAATTATTTGAACAAGATTCGATTGAATTGCAGAACTTACGACTTGCAGAATTTATACCACATTGTTTACAGAGATTTTGAAAAAAGTTTCAATGTGATTATTATTAAATCTAAAATTGACGCCATGGTTCCTAAGAACAGATTTCACTTTCTCTCATAGTTTCTGACTTTTCCATACTGACCCATTTGGATTGTACACCCGGTATAATATATCCATAGCCATAGACCGGTCGACGTTGATAGACGGTCGATCGATTGGTGTGGTAACACCCTTAGTCTCCGGTGCAATAAGGTGCATTTTGCTTACACGGTTTGGAAGGCGGTGAAATTTAAAAATAAAGACTGAGTGCTTGATATGGAACAATGAATGAAAATATTCTCTGCAAGTAATTCATATCATGAATTCTTTACTAAATGAAATTAAATGAAGAGTTGAACAATGTTATCCACTGTCAATTAAATTTTTTTAATGTTTTATGTTTCACATCTTTGAAATTTATCTAAACCATATCATTAAACATTTTATTATTCAAATATATGAACAATTTCTGTTTGTCGACGTAAAGGTCAGTGTGTCAGGGAGAGCTCTCAAATTGATTTGGCAAACAAGCTTAGACTTCGGTACGGTCGTGCAGCGTTAGATTGATTCGTGGAATTTCATGACTGCGTTTCGTGTTGCATAGACCATGCTTACTGAATAGAAATTTTGTATGATTTTGCTTGCGTTCAACGACGAGGTTTATTTCGCTATTGCGGTGAGAATATAAGTTGGTGTTTAAATATTTAACAGGAGGTTCTGTTTTTAACCTATGATGATGGTGACATAAAGTAAGATTGCGGTGTTTTTCGATTTCTTAAAAAGAAGAAACAAAGAAAGAGAATCACACACACACAACACTACACACATAACAAAAAGTCAAAATAACTACATCAATACATATTAAAAAACAAAGACGCCGTCTGTTTGTTTGAACGTAATAAAGCAAAAACTGCAGAATGGATTTTCAAACAGGTTTCATTAAAATACGGAATAATTCAAAAGATAATAATAATAATAATAATAATTCTTTATTGCTCACACAAAATAAAAATTACAATAAAAATATTTGCAGTAAATTACTTAAGTCTAATGTGGGCAAAGGCGGTCTTATCGCTGGTAGCGATTTCTTCCAGACAACCTTTGTGTAACTGGAAATCTATTAAGTAAGCGGAAGATATTTTACCAAATAAAAAAAAATAAAAAAAAATAAAGCTCTATAAGCATACAAACATACAACTTTTAATATTTATTATTATATACATATATACTAAATAATAATATACATATGTAGCATTAAATTACATAGATACATATACAGTTGCAATCTATAATTTCTCTAAAAGGAGATTGTGTAATCTTGATTTGAAGATAGCAATAGACTTAGCATGTCGAATGGCAGACGGCAGTGAATTCCAGAGATGAGCAGCTTTCACAGTAAAAGACTCATAAAAGTAACCCGATCGAGTAAACAAAGCTTGCAGCCTATTGTCATCGTCCGACCGAAGGCAGCGGCCATGGCCAGCACCGAGGAACCCAAACCGCTCCTTGAGATAAACAGGAGTACGAGGGTCATACAGTATTTTGTACATGAGAGTCAGAACGTGCTCCTCGCGACGCAGCCTGATAGGTAACCACTTAAGTCTACGTCGGAATTCTGAAACATGATCGAACTTGCGCAATCCGTAAATGAATCTTATACATAAGTTTTGGAGGCGTTGGAGTTTGCTGAGCGTCTTCATTGAGATCAATTAGGCAGACATCAGCATAGTCCAAGATTGGCAAGAGAAGTGATTGCGCAAGTTCAAAAGATATGTAGAATATGTGTATGAATCATTAATATTGCGTGAAAGTTGGTTGAAATATGATTATAAGTGTTATGGATATCGGAAAAGATTGACATTCTCGCTCCGATCGCCACGCGGTGCGGACGTGCAAGACCCAGTTCTCCGTTGATCGGTCCCTTCCCGCCATTCCGTGGCGCTCAGTCTACTGACGTCACAGTCTAGCGTGTTGGTTCCGTGCTACGGTTTTCAAGTTCTACTCCGTCTGAGTGCTTTCGAAGTGCGATTTTTCTTTGCGACTAAGCCCCTTAGTCTTCAAAGTGCTGTGCTAAGTAGTGTTGTGCTTGTGCTGAGTGCAGTGTTGTGCCCAGCGTAAGTAGTCTGGTTTCAGTACAAAGGATACTTAACGGTGACAACGAATTTGTACTGAACCAGTCCTTTTATTTTTATTTTATTTCTCTTCTCTATTTTATTTATTTTTCTCCTATTTTCATATTTATTTTTATCATATCTGTGTGTTCTTCGTGTGTATTTGTCCTTTCTGTCGGTAAAGGTTGACCCTAACGCGGTCAACTCTTTACCTGCGTACCCTTTTTTTTAGGTTTCTAGGTAGCGGCCTTCGGCGTACTACGGTTAGTTTTAAGTTATTCTCCCCAGCCCCCCTACCGCTGGTAGGGAGGTTTGCCGCTAGGGTTCGCTAGGTTTTTATTTAGGAATCCTAGGCATTTGTTATATATTATAGGCATACATTATATATTTATATATTACATATTGTAATTCCAAGTCCTCCAATGGACCTTGTTAATATTCTTAAGTCGTTCGCCCAGGCGCTCGCTGCGTCCGGCGTTAGCATACCCGCTGACGCACTAACGCAGGCCTTACAGGCATCTATTGCATCCCCGGCCCCTCAGGCCTCAACCCCGGCCCCTCAGGCCTCAACCCCGGCCCCTCAGGCCTCTAATGTCCAGACCCCTCAGGTGTATAGCTCTCCCGCGTCTCCCGTTCCATCCGATATGGACTGCGCGTCGGTCTCATCCTCGCGCTCATCTCGCAGGAAGCGTACCGCTCCCGGGAGCGATTCAGACTACGCCGCGTCCGAAGCTTCGTCGGTCGCCGCCACCCTAACCGGTTCTCCTGAGCCCGCGTTCCAGTTAGTTGCCAAACGCTCTAAGAAGCGTTCGAAAAAAGCCGCGGTGTCTTCAACACCCGAGCCAACCCCGGTGTCTTCAACACCAGCCCCCGCGCCGTTAAAATCGCTCGAAGCAACCGCGTCTCCGTCGGTCCCATCGAAGCCAGCGACGCGCTGCGCTCCCGTCTCGCCGAAACCTCAGCTCCCTCCGCCCGTCTTCCTGCGTGAAAAAACGCGCTGGACCGCGGTTTCTAACTTGTGCAAAGAGCACAAAATTAATTACTTAAAAGCCGCCAACGCTGGCGATACAATCAAAATTCAAGTAGCGACCGTCGACGACTTCCGCGCGTTTACCAGGTTGCTCGGGTTAAATCAAATCTTGTATCACACCTACGCCCTCCCGGAGGAGCGTAAGATCCGCGCAGTACTACGGGGCGTCCCGTTCGAGCTCGCGAATGAAGAAATCCTCGAGGACCTTAAGTCCCAGGGTTTCCCGGCCGAAGCAGTGCACAAGATGCACTCTAACCGCGGTAGGCGCTTTCCGTTAGCTTTAGTTATCTTGTCGAATACTCCCAACTCGAGGGAGATCTTTAGAGAGGCTAGCACAATTTGCGGACTCTCAAATATCTCTGTTGAGCGTCCCAACCCCCGCGGTCACCCTGGGCAGTGCCACCGCTGCCAGCTCTACGGCCACGCAGCGGCTAACTGCTCAGCTCCCCCCAGGTGCGTTAAGTGCCTGGATCCACATTTTACGAAGGAGTGCACTCGCACTCCCGAATCCACTTCCCCCCCTGCCTGTGTGCTGTGCGGCCAGTCTGGTCACACAGCTAACTACAGGGGCTGCCCGCGTGCTCCGCGCTCCACCGCCAAGAGGGTCGAGCCTAAACCGGCGCCACCGCTCACTCCCGCTAACTTCCCGCCGCTGCGCAACCGGGGTCCCCCGGAAGCAAAGCCCGTTCAGCCGACGCCTACTCCGGCTCTGTCTTGGAGGCAGCGTCCGGCCGTTCCGCCTGCACCTTCCCGACCCATCCCAGCTCCCGTAGCTTCCGTAGGGCCGCGTCCTTCTCCGTCATCCGCACCTCAGTCGTCGTTGGCTGAGGACATGAAGACCGTGTTCGACGTTAATCAAAACGTCGATATTAACGAAATTCCCGTGCTCGCACGCAAACTGCGAGCCGCCCGCTCTCCTCAAGAGCGTTTATTTGCTTTAGCCGAGCATCACTCGCTCCTAAGTTCGTTGTAAATTCTTTTATATTTGTATAAATTCGTAAATAATAAATTATAATGTCTAGACCCGCGAATCCCGCGTCCAGTCGTATTAAACCCAAGGGCTTATCCCTAGTATCTTTTAACGCTCGTAGCCTTAACACCAACCTTCCCGAGATTAAACTGTTCCTTCAGAACGAAGAACCTGACTTATTCCTTCTCCAGGAGACATGGCTTACTCCAAACCGCTCCAGGGGATTCGCTATACCTAAGTACGCGTTTATTCGTAACGATAGGCCCAACTCCGACGGTTTCGGCGGCACCGCTATATATTACAAAAGAGGCTTCCACTGCTGTCCTCTCCCTACCCCTCCTCTCCTCAACATGGAAGCCACTGTGTGTAGATTGGCTATGACTGGTCACCCGACCATCATCATAGCTTCAATCTACATACCTAGTGGTACCAGACCAATCCGCAGCGACTTTGAGGCCATTCTCGCCCTCGGCCATTCAGTCATTATGTTCGGAGACTTTAACTCCAAACATACTGACTGGACGTGCCTATCGACTAACACCAGCGGTATCGCTCACCTCGACATCACTAACTCCCTTGACCTAGACGTCATATCCCCCATCACTCCCACTCACTATCCCAACAACCCGTCCTACTCTCCTGACATCCTCGACTTTGCAATTATCAAGCGAATCAATCTTGATCTAAGGTCTATCGAACCGCTCGATGACCTAGGCTCCGACCATCACCCCGTTTCCCTCGTGCTAGGACCGCCGAACGATAACGTCTCATCTCCTAAGACCTTTACCAACTGGAA
Source organism: Marasmarcha lunaedactyla (assembly GCA_923062675.1). Classification (NCBI taxonomy): domain Eukaryota; kingdom Metazoa; phylum Arthropoda; class Insecta; order Lepidoptera; family Pterophoridae; genus Marasmarcha; species Marasmarcha lunaedactyla. The sequence goes on from OV281341.1 coordinate 2,279,619, forward strand.
AGGTTTTAAAAATACGTTAGTTTCAGCCTTAGAGGCTCCGAACTCTCCACTCGCGATCTCTCCCGAACAATTAGATAGCCCGGATAAAATCGATGCATTAGTAAATTCTCTCACTGATGCTATCAACTCAGCCATCAGTGACAACGAAAAGGTTGCTAAGCAAGGCAAACCCACGCTTCCCTTAGCCGTTAGCAATCTTATTAAAGCTAAGAACGCGGCTCTCCGGAGAGCCAAGAAATATCCCACACCCGCCTATAGAACAGCTGCGAATCAGCTTCAACGTAAAGTTAGGTCTTGCCTCGCGGAACTCCGAGACGCTCAGATGAACGATCTCATGGCGAATATCTCTCCGTCCCACCAAGCGTACTATAGCATGGCCCGAGCCTTACGCGTAGACACCGCCTCTCACGTTCCTCCTCTCACTCGTCCCGATGGCACTACTGCCTTTGAAGTCGAAGAGAAAGCCGAATGCTTCGCTGACAGCATTGCCGCACAATGCTCGCCCAGCACGCAACCTGCTGATCCCTCACACATCCAGGCGGTGGAGGACGAAGTCCTTCGCAGAGACTCTCTCCCCATCTCCGCTGACCCTGTCACAGTCTCTAATGATGAAATCTTGCTTCTCATTAGAAATCAAAAGTCCAAAAAGGCTCCGGGTGCGGATGGAATTTCCAACCACGCACTTAAGCACCTACCTCAACAGATGCTTACCTTGTTAGCTATCATTTTCAATGCCTGTTTCGACCATAGCTACTTTCCAAAAGCTTGGAAAGAAGCGACAGTCATAGGCATTCCCAAGCCGGGCAAACCTCTGAACGTCCCGGCTAATCACAGACCCATCAGCCTCCTCAAGGCAATGTCTAAACTTCTCGAGAGAGTCATACTCTCTCGAATGCGGAACCATCTGTTTCCAACGGATGGCGATCCTCTCATTATTCCCCATCAGTTCGGCTTTCGCGCTAAACACTCCTGCCCTCAGCAAGTCCACCGAATCGTCGACTATATACTTGACGGTTTCTACCCGCGTCGTTATAAAACAGTCGCGGTTTTCTTTGACGTAGCCAAGGCTTTCGATAAAGTCTGGCACAGCGGTCTCGTTTATAAACTCTACAAGATAGGCTTACCGGATCGCCTAGTCAGGTTAATAGCGTCGTTTCTCAAAGACCGTATATTTCGATTTAAGCACGAAGGCACGCTTTCTGCGCCTCGTCCCATAAAGGCTGGAGTCCCTCAAGGCTCAGTCCTCGCACCTCTGCTGTACACCGTGTACACCAACGACATTCCCATCCCGCCGAAAGGCGTCGAACTCGCCCTCTTTGCTGACGACACCGCACTCTATACCAAAGGCCACAGTGTTCGGCACCTTGTAACCAGACTCCAAAAGGCCGTAAACGCCCTTGGTGTATGGTTTCAAAAATGGCGCATCGATGTGAACCCTGAAAAGAGTTCTGCGATGCGCTTCGACCACAAACGCCGTCGTCCCGATGGCGATCCCCACGTCCGAATGTTAGGCATTCCCATCCCCTGGAAGCGCAGTACTAAATACTTAGGCGTCACATTAGATCCGACGCTTTCTTTCAAGCCACACGTCGAAAGAGTTTCGAAACTCGCTCGTCACTATTTAGGCCGCCTAAATAGCATGTTTGGTAGAAAAAGTAAAATGTCCTTCAGAAACAAACGTACACTTTACAAGACCCGTTATGACGTATGCCTCGCCAATCTTTGCCCACGCCAAACCCTCCCTCCTGCACAAACTGCAGGTAGTTCAAAACCTCTTTTGCCGCCGGGCCACAAACGCACCGTGGTACGTGCGTAACGCGGACTTGCATAGAGATCTTGAACTGCCTACAGTACAACAACATCTCAAAACACTCTCTGAAGCGTTTTTCAAACGCTCCGAAACCCATCCCAATCCTCTAGTTCGCGATTCAGTCTCATATACTACTCCTGTGTTAGACTCGAAGTTCAAAGTCACTAGGCCTAGGAATGCGCAAGCGTACTCATCCACCAGACTGTCACGCGATCTCGAGGCCCTTCTGGCCGCAAATTCTAATTCTAACGTAAATTCTAATTCTAACGTAAATCCTAATTCTAACGTAAATGCGAATTAATTCAATTTTATTTTGCAATTTTTAATTTTTATTATTTTATTTTCTGTTATTGTTTTCATTTTGAGCACCTTCAGTGCTATGTATTCACCTTCAGTGCTTTGAGCACCTTCAGTGCTATGTAATCCCAGCGGGTGACCCCTTCTGGGCCCCTCTAGCGCGGCCTCTTTCTCCAATTGGCCGTCGCTCAGATGAAGGCTGAGTGGCAAAAATGCACGAGCCGACAGGGGGTTTTTAGTGGGTATGGTCCTGGTAGGCGTCGGGACGAGTCCCACATAACTTTGGAATCGCGCCAGAGTATGCGTCAGGGCATTTTTATCCTCCTTAACTTCCCGCGGAGGGGAACAAAAAAAAAAAAAAAAAGATTGAGCCGGCTGGGAGCTTTAACCGAAAACTAATCCTATTGAGTTATAATTAAACAATGTATAATGTTTATCTTTTATAGTTCTACAGAAATTGTATTATAGATACCGATGCGTAAAAGCTAACTAATCATTTACTATGTGCATATAGGCTCTATTTATCATAAATATGTAGTAATTTTTGTTTCTAATTAACACATTAAATTCCTAATTTACTTTATAATTTTGACAAAATGTTTCGCCCCGAATCCGTCAGTGAGCCTTTGTTATTCGCGGAGCGTTTTAACAATAAATGATGGCGAACAATATATCCCGTCACTGTACGAGAACCATTTAATGTACAGTTGGGAAGCCTGCTGAAATAATTGCTTGTGACGGACGCTGTCCAGCTGCTGCGAAACGAGAAATAAATTACTTTTGTGTTAGAGTAAAACGACAAATAAAAGAGAATAATTTTATTTGTGGATTAATTTTTAAAGCTTCACTAACATCTTAATATTTTATTTACCACGTATCGTGTCAATGGCGTCAACACTCAATTAAAACTAAGTTGAATATCCTTATGGCAAGACAGCAGCGGCTGCACAGCGTTCATTCACTTGTTTTGTCCTTTAGCGCAGCTCGAAAATGATTAGAATAAAGTAATATTCTCAAAACATTCAGAAACTTCCAGCCATTGTATGCAACACAGGGCGTTGTCGGTGTCTTGTACAAACCTCCAGCCATTGTATGCAACACAGGGCGTTGTCTGTGTCTTGTACAAACCTCCAGCCATTGTATGCAATACAGGGCGTTGTCGGTGTCCTGTACAATCCTCCAGCCATTGTTTGCAACACAGGGGGTTGTCGGTGTCTTGTACAAACCTCCAGCCACTGTGTGCAACACAGGGCGTTGTCGGTGTCTTGTACAAACCTCCAGCCATTGTGTGCAACACAGGGCGTTGTCGGTGTCTTGTACAAACAAACCTCCAGCCATTGTGTGCAACACAGGGCGTTGTCGGTGTCTTGTACAAACAAACCTCCAGCCATTGTATGCAACACAGGGCGTTGTCGGTGTCTTGTACAAACCTCCAGCCATTGTGTGCAACACAGGGCATTGTCGGTGTCTTGTACAAACAAACTTCCAGCCATTGTATGCAACACAGGGCGTTGTCGGTGTCTTGTACAAACCTCCAGCCATTGTGTGCAACACAGGGCGTTGTCGGTGTCTTGTACAAACAAACTTCCAGCCATTGTATGCAACACAGGGCGTTGTCGGTGTCTTGTACAAACCTCCAGCCATTGTATGCAACACATTATTTTAACGTTCTGTTCAACTTCAAAGTTAACCAATCAATAAATGCATAAGGTACTGAAGAAAATATTTTCTTTAATAAGAATAACATCTTTACACTTACTAGCTGATCCGGCAGACATTTTTCTGCCAAATTTGTCTTTAAAGTTTTTGTTCTGTTTTTTTTTTTTGTAATCTGCATATAAGAATCGTTACTTTGTCATTACGTCCTCATTTGTAAGTGTCACATTAAGCAAAAACTGTTAATATTTTTACATCTGTGTTATTTTGTATTTATACCGAAGTATTTCGTAATGTGGGAAATATGGTGTAAAATATTCGGTCTGTATTATACGAATAAATTTCATAAATCGTAAGTTAATATTACCTTTAGCAGTACTCCTGTTCAGTAGCCACTACATGTGTTCTTATTAATGGGCAAAGTTAGGCAATCAGTAAAAAAAAATGTAGTGGCCTATTTTTAATCAGTTTGCTAGTTATTTATAAATATCGAAACGATTCGAATATACAAATGTGCAAAATGTTTACTATCAAAGTGGAGCAGAATCTTTTAATAAAACTCAGGTACACTGTAAAGAGAAATAAATATATAACAGTCATTTTAAATATAAAACTAATGTAGAGTGAAGTCAAGGAAGGCTCTCCCTTGCAAGCGTGTTAAAATACCTTTGAACAAACACATAATATTTAATAATTTTGTCAATTTAAAACTGCCGTAACGATCCGTAGTGTAGATACGACTGTAGACATAGACGATTCGTTTTAGTGGGCTTAAAAAAGTTTGCCATCTCATCACGGTACATTTGTTGTAACTGTAGGTCATTGTACGTTTATTTTACTTTTTAGCAAATTCCATCACTCCTTTGCTATTTATTTATGGACGTTGTTACTGAGTTGATCTCGACGTTTTCGCTAAAAACCTATAAATATCAATACAGATTTAAGACGTTTTGCGATCTTAGATCCAAATCTACAGCAAAAATGTAAAATACGCAATATCTTCTAAGCTCGGTATTAAGAAAGATAGCATGTGCCAATAGAAACTGTGCAGGCACGGGTTATTATTTATTTAATTACCTTATAAGAGACGAGTTAACTTTATATTAAGACAAAAAGCTTTCTTTTTCAGGAAGATATAGGTATTGTATTTTATTAAACATCTTTAAGAATAAGTTAAAAATGACAAGAGATGGATGAAATGATTCCAATAATACCTATGTAACAAATATGTGACGAATTCACTCGTCGAAAAAACGCTCGAAGAAATGATCATGCCGTGTGATCTAAGTCGTGAGTGACAACGATGGTGGTAAAGTCCGAGAAGGAAACAATGCGACGAGTAGTCTTGCTCGTTGGTATTAAAAGTATGTTGTCGGGTATTTTAAGCCACGGGTTCAATTATAATTAGGCTCCTGTCTTTATTTAATATGACCGTATACTTCAACGGTAAACTTAAAATTCCACAACTACAAGGTATATTAATCATCAATTGCTAAAAAAAAAACCATTTATCTATTTTTAGACTGTATAAGACTGTCAAAGGTTTCTCGAACTTACCTACTCATGACGAGACTCTCGGTCAGTTCCTTAAGGTGCACGTTTTAGGGGATTTGGAGTTTAAAAAGACGATAACAAATAATTCATTAAGAACATACAGCCAAGGTATATACTGTCAGTTACTTAATTATCAGAAACTGCCTTTTTTTTTTTTTGTTCCCCTCCGCGGGAAGGGCAGGAGGATAAAAATGCTCTGACGCATACTCTGGCGCGATTCCAAAGTTATGTGGGACTCGTCCCGACGCCTACCAGAACCATACCCACTAAAAACCCCCTGTCGGCTCGTGCATTTTTGCCACTCAGCCTTCATCTGAGCGACGGCCAATTGGAAAAAGAGGCCGCGCTAGCGGGGCCCTTAAGGGGTCACCCGCTGGGATTTACATAGCACTGAAGGTGCTCAAAAATTAAAAAAAAATAAAAACATTAAAAATGAAAAGTAAGTAATGAAAACATTAAAAATTGAAAATTAAATTTGCATTAATTCGGATTTACGTTAGAATTAGAATTTACGTTAGAATTAGAATTTGCGGCCTGAAGGGCCTCGAGATCTACGGTTATCTTCGAACGTTCGCTTGTGTGCGCGTTTCTCGGTCTAGCGATTTTGTATGCCGAATCTAGGACAGGAGCAGTATATGAGACTGATTTTCGAACAAGAGGATTGGGATGGGATTCGGCGCGTTTGAAGAACGATTCTGAGAGTGTTTTTAGATACTGTTGTACTGTAGGCAGTTCAAGATCTCTGTGCAGGTCCGCGTTGCGCACGTACCAAGGTGCGTTTGTGGCCCTGCGGCAGAAGAGGTTTTGAACTACCTGCAGTTTGTGCAGGACGGAGGGTTTGGCGTGAGCAAAGACTGGCGAAGCATATGACATGACTGGTCTAACGCAGACCTTATAAAGCGTACGTTTGTTTCTGAAGGACATTTTACTTTTTCTACCTAACATACTGTAAAGCCGGCCTAGGTAAAAACGTGCGAGTTTCGTTACTCTATCGACGTGAGGATTGAATGAAAGCGTCTGGTCTAATATGACGCCTAAATATTTGGTACTGCGCTTCCAGGGGATGGGAGTGCCTTGCATTCTCAATTGGAGATTGTCGGGGATACGACTGCGTCTGTAGTCGAAGTAAACCGCAGAGCTCTTCTCTGGGTTCACATCGATACGCCATTTTTTAAACCAAGCACCGAGGGTGTTAATAGCCTTTTGAAGTCTGGTGACGAGACCCGAGGCTCTGCGGCCTTTGGTGTAAAGGGCAGTGTCGTCGGCAAAGAGAGCGAGTTCGACGACTTTAGCTGGAATGGGAATGTCGTTAGTGTATACGGTATACAAAAGAGGGGCGAGGACTGAGCCTTGAGGGACTCCAGCCTTTATGGGACGAGGCGCGGAGAGCGTGCCTTCATGTTTGAAACGAAACGTGCGGTCTTTGAGAAACGACGCGATTATCCTAACTAGGCGAGCCGGTAAGCCTATTTTATAGAGTTTATAAACGAGACCGCTGTGCCAGACTTTGTCGAAAGCCTTGGCTACGTCAAAGAAAACTGCGATCGTTTTCTTTCGTTTCGGATAGAAGCCGTCGAGTATGTACTCGACGATTCGATGGACTTGCTGAGGGCAGGAGTGCTTAGCGCGAAAGCCGAACTGGTGGGGAATTATGAGAGGATCGCCGTCCGTTGGAAACATATGGTTCCGCATTCGAGAGAGTATGACTCTCTCGAGAAGTTTAGACATTGCCTTGAGGAGGCTGATGGGTCTGTGATTAGCCGGGACATTAAGAGGTTTACCCGGCTTGGGTATGCCTATGACTGTCGCTTCTTTCCAAGCTTTTGGAAAGTAGCTAAGGTCGAAGCAGGCATTGAAAATGATAGCTAACAAGGTAAGCACCTGTTGAGGCAGGTGCTTAAGTGCGTGGTTGGAAATACCATCCGCACCCGGAGCCTTTCTGGACTTTTGACTTTTGATGTGAAGCGAGATTTCATCATTAGAGACTGTGACGGGGTCGGCGGTGATGGGGAGAGAGTTTCTACGGAGGACTTCGGCCTCCACCGCTTTGATGTGATTGGGATTCGCGGGTTGCGTGCTGGGCAAGCATTGAGACGCAACGCTGTCAGCGAAGCATTCGGCTTTCTCTTCGTCTTCGAAGGCGATAGAGCCATCGGGACGAGTGAGAGGAGGGACGTGAGAGGCGGCGTCTACGCGTAAGGCTCGGGCCATTCGATAATACGCTTGGTGGGACGGGGAGATATTCGCCATGAGATCGTTCATCTGGGCGTCTCGGAGTTCCGCGAGGCGAGATCTAACTTTGCGTTGTAGCTGATTCGCAGCTGTTCTATAGGCGAGCGTGGGATATTTCTTGGCTCTCCGGAGAGCCGCGTTCTTAGCTTTAATAAGATTGCTAATGGCTAAGGGAAGCGTGGGTTTGCCTTTCTTAGCAATCTTTTCGTTTACACTGATGGCTGAGTTGATAGCATCAGTGAGAGAATTTACTAACGAGTCTATTTTATCCGGGCTATCTAATTGATCGGGCGAGATCGCGAGCGGAGAGTTTGGGGCCTCTAAGTCAGAAACTATCGTATTTTTAAACCCTTTCCAGTCGGTAAAGGTCTTAGGAGAAGTGACGTTAACGTTAGGCGGTCCTAGCACGAGGGAGACGGGGCGGTGGTCAGAACCTAGGTCATCGAGCGGTTCGATAGACCTGAGGTCGAGGTTGATATGCTTGACGATTGCAAAGTCGAGGATGTCAGGAGAGTGGTTCGGGTTGTCGGGATAGTGAGTGGGAGTGATAGGGGAGACGACGTCTAAGTCGAGTAAGTTGGTGATGTCGAGGAGAGCTATACCGCTTTGGTTGGTTGATAGGCACGTCCAGTCAATATGTTTGGAGTTAAAGTCTCCGAACATAATGACTGAACGGCCGAGGGCGAGAATGGTCTCAAAGTCGCTGCGGATAGGTTTGGTGCCACAAGGTATGTAGACTGAAGCTATGATGATGGTCGGATGACCAGTCATAGCCAATCTACACACGGTGGCTTCCATGTTAAGGAGAGGAGGGGTAGGGAGAGGACAGCAATGGAATCCTCTTTTGCAGTAGATAGCAGTGCCGCCGAAACCGTCGCAGTTAGGCCTATCGTTACGTGTAAACGCGTACTTAGGAATAGCATATCCCCTGGAGCGATTAGGAGTGAGCCATGTCTCCTGGAGAAGAAAAAGATCTGGGTCGTTGTTCTGAAGGAACAGTTTAATCTCGGGAAGGTTAGAGCTAAGGCTACGAGCGTTAAAAGATACTAGGGATAAGCCCTTAGGTTTAATACGACTGGACGCGAGATTCGCGGGTCTAGACATTAAAATTTATTTATTTAGAATTTACAAAAATAAAAGAATTTACAACGAACTTAGGAGCGAGTGATGCTCGGCTAACGCGAATAAACGCTCTTGAGGAGAGCGGGCGGCTCGCAGTTTGCGTGCGAGTACGGAAATTTCGTTAATGTCGACGTTTTGGATGACGTCGAACACGGTCTTCATGTCCTCAGCCAACGACGACTGAGGGGAAGATGACAACGCGGGACGCGGCCCTACGGGAGCTACGGGAGCTGGGATGGGTCGGGAAGGTGCAGGCGGGACGGCCGGACGCTGCCTCCAAGACAGAGCCGGAGTAGGCGTCGGCTGAACGGGCTTTGCTTCCGGGGGACCCCGGTTGCGCAGCGGCGGGAAGTTAGCAGCAGTGAGTGGCGGCGCCGGTTTAGGCGCGACCCTCTTGGTGGTGGAGCGCGGAGCGCGCGGGCAACCCCTGTAGTTTGCTGTGTGGCCGGACTGGCCGCATAGCACACAGGCAGGGGGGGAAGTGGATTCGGGAGTGCGAGTGCACTCCTTAGTGAAGTGAGGATCCAGGCACTTTACGCACCTGGGGGGAGCTGAACAGTTAGCCGCTGCGTGGCCATATAGCTGGCAGCGGTGGCACTGCCCAGGGTGACCGCGGGGGTTGGGACGCTCGACGGAGATGTTCGAGAGTCCGCAGATTGTGCGAGCCTCTTTGAAAATCTCCTTCGAGTTGGGAGTATTGGACAGGATTACTAGCGCTAACGGAAAACGCCTACCGCGGTTGGAGTGCATCTTGTGCACTGCTGTGACCGGGAAACCCTGAGACTTAAGGCCCTCGAGAATGTCTTCGTTGCTGAGTTCGAACGGGACGCCCCGTAGTACTGCGCGGATCTTACGCTCCTCCGGGAGGGCGTAGGTGTGATACGCGATTTGGTTTAATCCGAGTAACCTGGTAAACGCGCGGAAGTCGTCGACGGTCGCTACTTGAATCTTGATTGTATCGCCAGCGTTGGCGGCTTTTAAGTAATTAATTTTGTGCACTTTGCACAAGTTTGAAACCGCGGTCCAGCGCGCTTTTTCACGCAGGAAGACGGGCGGAGGGAGCTGAGGCTTCGGCGGGACGGGAGCGCAGCGCGTCGCTGGCTTCGATGTGACCGACGGAGACGCGGTTACTACGAGCGATTTTAACGGCGCGGGGGCTGGTGTTGAAGACACCGGGGAGGGCTCGGGTATTGAAGATACCGAAGCTTTCTTAGAGCGCTTCTTGGAGCGCTTGGTGACGAGTTGAAACGCGGGCTCAGGAGAGCCGGTTAAGGTGACGGCATCTGACGACGTATCAGACGCGGGTTCGGAGTCGCTCCCGGGAGCGGTACGCTTACGACGCGACGCGTGAGAGGATGCGACCGATTCGCAGTCCATCTCGGACGAGGCGGGAGACGCGGGAGAGCTTAAGACCTGAGGGGTCTCGACGTTGGAGGCCTGAGGGGCCGGGGTTGAGGCCTGAGGGGCCGGGGACGCGATAGTTGCCTGTAAGGCCTGCGTTAGTACATCATTCGATATGCTGGCGCCGGACGCAACGAGCGCCTGGGCGAACGACCTAGCAAAGTTTACCAAGCTTTGCTGGTCCATTGGGAGGGCTTGGTCCTACGATATATAATATATAAATATATAAGAATGCCTAGGTTCCCTAGCAAACCTAGCACCTAAACCTCCCTACCCGCGGTAGGGGGGCTGGGGACGACGCGAGGTGGTGCCCCTAGCTCGGACAGCACTGTACCGTCACCCTGGGAAAGGCCCAAGTGCAATGGGATCGGGTCAGCCAGTTTCTCCTTGGCCTGAAGGGCCTTGGAAGCGCACCGGGGCATCGCTATCAGGCTTAGTTGTCACCGTTAAGTATCCACCTGATCAAACGCGAGTCTACTACGGAGTGTGTCGTCAATAAATTGACAACAAAAACCGGCCGTAGACCTGACGGAGTTGGGTTGCACTAAAAGTGCGGGATTGACTACGTTACGACCGGCCGGAGCCGGCCGCAGAGCGAGTCTCTGACTACGTACAGGCGCCAAGCGTCGAGTACGCAGCCAGAAAGACAGCCCGAGTCTTGCAAACCACTATCGAATTTAATCGACCGCGGTAAGCTCAACCCTGTTGTTGCTGCACTCACCGAAGTGAGGTTTTTACTTCGAGGGGTGCACAGAGTGCGGGATTGACTACGTTACGACCGGCCTGGGGCCGGCCGCAGAGCGAGTCTCTGACTACGTAGCAAGCGCCAAGCGTCAGGTACGCAGCCAAAAAAACAGCCCGAGCTTCGCGAACCACTATCGAATTTAATCGACCGCGGTAAGCTCAGCTCTGTTGTTGCTGTGCAAGAGACCGACTTACTTGCAGCCGATCGAAACCGGCCACAGAGTAAGCCCTAAAGAGGCTAACAGCGTATGAGTATTGCTACGAGTTGACGTCGTGAGATGACAATCGTGACTCAACTGCTGGAGCGACCGCGAACACGTCCGAGCGGGGCCGGACGCAGAACGGATCTGAGAGTGGCGTTTGAGTATTGATACGAGTGGAGTCGTGAGACAACAATCGTGACTCGGCAGCCGGGAGCGACCGTCAACACGTCCGAACGGGTCCGGACGCAGATGAGGTCTGAATGAAACTGCCTGTAGTCGCTTTACTTTTAAACATTTGAAAGCTTTCGACTGTGTCGTTCAATTACTTCTATACAACCTGCACAACTAAGTCCTAAGTTGAGTGGCACAAGACTGATCTAGATTCTACTTAAAACATCTAGAACAAAAGAGAGAGAAAATAATAAACAAAGGTTTGTAATTAAACATTGTGAATAAAACTGAAGCTGTGACATGATTATCTTCAGAAATTAATGTTACTTTTATAATTAAATCAAATCAATTTCTTGCAAAATATGGTCGATACAATAGGTATTATAATCAAACTATCAAATTATAAATTCTAAATGTCAACATCAACAATGAAAAACTTATAACAATAATTATTTAAACTAAGGACTTAAATCAATGATAAATATTGTTTAATAAGTAGTAACTCTTATCTAATAAATAATGAAATAAATTCATTTTAAATTGTCTAAATGCCAAGTACTTAATATTATTTGGTATTTTATTATAGATACGCACAGCCATTCAATAAACATTTTTTGAAAATATATTAAGTCGTTGAGCAGGTACATATAGTTTATGTTTAATTCCTCTCCTCAGTTATGTTTGTTTCCTCTCCAATTAAACATTTCAATAATTATCACATTACGTTTTATATACTATATGTAACCTTACCTTAAGGCTTATTTGCAAAAATCTGTATTTTCACTACGAAGGATCTAGTCCTCGACAAATAGCTTACTTAAGTTCAGTAGGTATTCCTAAATATGATGTTATCAACAAAATTTCCAAATAAATATTTGAAACCTATATTTATATAAATATTTTGGTTTATATCTTATTTCATAGAGTTCTAGTGTTCAAAATGATGCAACATAAAATATGACCGCCATCCGTAAGACTTAGTAAGTGACAGAACATTTTTAAGCATCTCTGTATACAAATAATAATCAAATAAAAAAAAATAGGATCATTTATGTTTGAGAAGTTACAAAGTGGGCTCTGCAGACTTGGGTCTGACAATATGCATTCATGGATTCAAGGTATTTTTTTTCTACGGTGAAAATGTATAAATTTATGAAAACAATGCATTAGATCCAATGAAGGTATACAATGTGTTTTCATGTTTATGTATACACGAAACTTTCTGATTTAAACAAAGACGACAGAAGTTATCGACAACATTTGGTGTATAACTTCTTACGATTTTTTGTATTCTGTATGTGAGCTAAATTATAAATAAGTTGACTGCCGTCTAATATACAATACTAATACAATTTAAAAGTTAGCGACAAACATAATTTGCTCACCCACGCGAATAATAGACATAATTAGGACCGATTACACTATCTATGTCAGTGTAATTGTATGATAACTAATAAAGTAAGGATGTTGATTTTGTTCATATATTTCTATTAATAAAAAAAAACGTTTTACCCTTAACTTGTCTTTTACAGCCACAATTGCACTCCGGAACGTAGAGTTGCAAGCGTATTCAGCAGTTAGACTTGGACTGTAAGTGGACCCTGGAGAGTAACGAGACCCTGTATAGTATGGAGTGGTACTGTGGAAGACAGGAGTTTTTACACCCGTACACGAGGGTATTCCCACAGGGTGGGATCGACATGGATGTGACTTTTATTTGTATCAGCTATTATATTATATATCTGTCGCAGGTGAATTGTAAAATTATAATAGGTCTTTACCTATGAAACTGCCGTTTTGCCGTACTGGCCATTTCAAATGAAAATATTTTTTTTTTTGACTGATAATTATAATTTCAAATTAATTTTATTTGACAAACATAGAATTCTTTTTCTAAAATCGTCATTTGTTTAATAGTTAGCGTTTTGTTTTCAACGCATTCGAACATTTTTCGTCATCATGGATAAGTTAAAAGTTCGAGTAATTATGGAGTATGAGTACCGTCGTGGCAGCAAAGCGGCACAAGCGGCACGCAATATCAACGACGTTTACGGAGCGAACACTACAAATGAACGCACCACCCGTTATTGGTTTACCTGCTGCCGTTCTGGAAATTTTGACCTGAAAAATGAACCCCGTGGTCCTCCGAAAACTTTGGTCGACAATGAGGAATTAAAGGCAATTGTGGAAGCTGATGAAACTCAATCTACGGCTGAATTAGCAGCAGCTTTCGACGTTAGCATCAAAACAATATTGGTCCATTTGCGTCAAATTGGCAAGGTAAAAAAGCTTGACAAATGGGTACCCCACGAACTCAATGACCGCCAGCGCGAAGTACGCGTGGAGACGTGCCTTGCACTGCTCAGCAGGCATACAAATGAAGGAATTCTGAACTGCATTGTTACTTGTGACGAGAAATGGATCCTGTTTGACAATCGTAAGCGCTCAGCAAGTTGGTTGGACCCTGGTTCAGCACCCAAACAATGCCCTAAACGAAAACTTACCCCTAGAAAAGTGATGGTCACTGTTTGGGGGTCTAACGCGGGTGTAATTCATCACAGCTTCTTGCCAAACGGGACAAGCGTTACTGCAGATGTGTACTGTGAAGAACTGAACACAATGATGGAGAAGCTCGCACGTCTCCAACCAGCTTTGGTCAATCGTTCGGCTCCACTGCTCCTGCACGACAACGCGCGACCTCATACTGCACAGCAGACGGTCTCCAAGCTACAAGAGTTAGGGTTGGAAGTTCTCCGTCATCCGCCGTACTCACCAGACCTTGCGCCTACAGACTTCTACTTTTTCCAGAATTTGGATAAGTTCTTGGCGGGAAAAAAATTCAATACCCGAGAGGCAGTACAAAATGCCTTTGAAGAATTTGTTGCCTCCCGTGCAGCTGATTTCTTCAAGAAAGGTATCAATAAGCTACAAATGCGTTGGCAAAGATGCATTGATTGCATGGGTGATTATTTTGATTAATAGAAATAAAAAATATATAAAAAAATTACGCTTCATTTATTTCGTGAAAAACGGCAATTTCATAGGTAAAGACCTAATATATATTACAAAAGATATAAAAAAGTTGCTTACATTTTCTGTCGCGAAACAATGGATAAACTGGCTCCGAAGTTTATGTTTTCAGATTAGAAAATGGACTAGAAATGGATTGACTAGAAAATAGAATTTGTTATATATTTTTATATTTCATTGTGTTCGCCCGCAATTCTTAGTTTTCTTTGGTTTCTTCTCGTAGGGCTGGAGGCTAATCTCTCACACGCAACGGACATCGACTAATAATTTGCTTGCTTTTTATCGAGTTTTATCTCCAAATACTCAGCACACATTTGTATATTTATTAACTTATTTATTTTTAGGAAAGATAAGCGGCTTACAGTATTATTTATTAAACAACTAAAAACAATAGGAACCTTATTTACAGGTTCTTACACACAGGTGGTTGGCCAGTGATTAAGATTAAGTTCCTACATACACTGATGCACTAAATAAATTAAATAAATCCCCAGACAAATTCATCACATTAATGAATGCCCCGAGCCCTAAAAAAATTATAGACATTTACAATAACACGCTATAAAGCCTTGATGAATGTAATTAAATTGTCATATATAAATATTGTATAATTGGAATAATGATACGGAAAAAATTTCATCAAATATCAAGATATCTGAGTATCAAAACTGATCGTTTTACAGCCAGCTGGGTGGGGGCGCACCCAGAATAAATATACAACATCTGTGTTCATCACACAAATGAATGCCCCGGCCAGGACTCGAACCTGTGACCTTCGGCGTATGAGGCAAGGCTACTTACCACTACACCACTCGGTCGTCAACATTCTATGCAAACAAGGCATCCAGTTATGTTTTAGAAAATTTATAGTTTAGCAAAAGGTGGTCGTTTACCTTACCTGTACCACAGATCTGCACAAACAGATCTAAGTATCGAAGGACCCGGTTTACCAGAACAGCTACCAACCTTCTTACTGCAACAGTTGCAACACCTTACGCTGGAACACTGACAATTACAATTTTATAGTAGATCATATTCCAAATATTTTGAATGTACCTAAGCTACTCAGGAGGTAAGTAGGTACGCTAACAATTCGCCTCCCAGCTTGTGCCGAGGACGACCTGTAAGCTGAGCTGAGGGACTCTTAGTAAGAGCATAATTAAGCTAAAAGCTAAACATAGCACAAAGGAAGTGCTTACTTACCTGGTGCAGCGAATAGTTGTGATTTTCTGCTAAAGTAAAAGGTGTTGTTTTGATGCTGGTGATTATAAGTTCAAAAGAAAATAAATAAATTTTTTTTTCTAGTTTCCGCAACATGTCAGCTGAGTCAGTGTCCTTTCACATTCCTTGTGCATAATGTGCTCTATTGTTTTGTTTTTAACTTTTACATAGTTCAGTTTTTTTATTTTTTTACTTTACAATTATTTGCATTTTTTATGTGCAGAGACATTCTGTGAATAAATAAATTAATAAAAAATAAATAACAGTGTATTAACATTATGAAGAAGTAAGTAAAATAAATAAGTATTAACCACAATCAGTGTCTATACAATAATTACCTAAGCTCAAAGGTTAAACTTGTAGGCAAAGCTGCTGTTATTGACGTTTTTTCCAAAGAGTGTTTTCACGCCCTGTTAACCATTATATTCGAACTTATTGCCAGGCCAAGCCAGGCCCTCCCAGGCTTAGCCAGGTCCAGCCAGGCCCGCGACAAACAACTCGATGCACCCGTCTCTTACTTTCAGAGATGGTAATTTTATAGGAAACTACAAACCCGCAGGATTTCATCCGTAATGGCAATTTCCGGATAAAATGCCTTGAATGATGTGGCTTTCCAATGGCGTAAATTTTTTTACGCTTTTATTTTTTAATTAAAGTTTTTTTTAACTCGTTCTGTACTTTCAAATTGTAGTGACAAATAAATTTTTCCCCTTTACTAAATATTTTATAGTAAAGATATCAGATCAGAAAAAAATGCTAACAATATGTCACCAAGTAGCTTTTAAGTTTAATTTACTTTTTAAAATTTGTTGTTTATACGTAATGCAAAAATGTTAAAAAAAGTAAATCCCAAAACATATTGCGACTTTAATCAAAATTTGTATGAGTTATAATTGAATCAATGTTTGTTTTTGAAAAGTTATTTTTTAGTTTTTGCCAGTAATAATTTTTGAAATTTCTAACCCTTCCAAATTAAAGTTACCAGCTTGTCCGAAATGCATCAGTACTAGCTTATCCGAAATGCATTTCAGCACTGCTACATGTTGCTCAGTTTTCTCAGACTTTTGTCCAAGCAATTTCATTTTCTCTCTATCTGTGAATCAGTTCTGTCTGTCCGCAAAAACAAACAATAGATACATACGTTATAAGACGTATTTAGAATAATCCTACATAATGTTAAGGTTACGCCCACTTATTGTGTCATATAGGTACTTATATTATGCAACTTAAAGCGGTTAAATCTATCAACCTCATCTTTTTATCGAACTTTAGAAAAAGCAGAATACTCAGTTCTTCTATAGGTTTATAATAGGTCTTTACCTATGAAACTGCCGTTTTGCCGTACTGGCCATTTCAAACGAAAATATTTTTTTTTGACTGATATTTCTAATTTCAAATTAATTTTATTTGACAAACATGGAATTCTTTTTCTAAAATCGTTATTTGTTTAATAGTTAGTGTTTTGTTTTCAACGCATTCGAACATTTTTCGTCATCATGGACAAGTTAAAAATTCGAGTAATTATGGAGTATGAGTACTGTCGTGGCAGCAAAGCGGCACAAGCGGCACGCAACTTTAACGACGTGTACGGAGCGAACACTACAAACGAACGCACCACCCGTTATTGGTTTACCCGCTTCCGTTCTGGAAATTTCGACCTGAAAAATGAACCCCGTGGTCGTCCGAAAACTTTGGTCGACAATGACGAATTAAAGGCAATTGTGGAAGCTGATGAAACTCAATCCACGGCTGAATTAGCAGCAGCTTTCGACGTTAGCATCAAAACAATATTGGTCCATTTGCGTCAAATTGGCAAGGTAAAAAAGCTTGACAAATGGGTACCCCACGAACTCAATGACCGCCAGCGCGAAGTACGCGTGGAGACGTGCCTTGCACTGCTCAGCAGGCATACAAATGAAGGAATTCTGAACCGCATTGTTACTTGTGACGAGAAATGGATCCTGTTTGACAATCGTAAGCGCTCAGCAAGTTGGTTGGACTTTGGTTCAGCACCCAAACAATGCCCTAAATGAAAACTTACCCCTAGAAAAGTGATGGTCACTGTTTGGTGGTCTAACGCGGGTGCAATTCATAACAGCTTCTTGCCAAACGGGACAAGCATTACTGCAGATGTGTACTGTGAAGAACTGAACACAATGATGGAGAAGCTCGCACGTCTCCAACCAGCTTTGGTCAATCGTTCGGCTCCACTGCTCCTGCACGACAACGCGCGACCTCATACTGCACAGCAGACGGTCTCCAAGCTACAAGAGTTGGGGTTGGAAGTTCTCCGTCATCCGCCATACTCACCAGACCTTGCGCCTAAAGACTTTTACTTTTTCCAGAATTTGGATAACTTCTTGGCGGGAAAAAAATTCAATACCCGAGAGGCAGTACAAAATGCCTTTGAAGAATTTGTTGCCTCCCGTCCAGCTGATTTCTTCAAGAAAGGCATCAATAAGCTACCAATGCGTTGGCAAAGATGCATCGATTGCATGGGTGATTATTTTGATTAATAGAAATAAAAAATATATAAAAAAATTACGCTTCATTTATTTCGTGAAAAACGGCAATTTCATAGGTAAAGACCTAATACAAACCTATGTTCGCGTATTACCTTTTTGTATCTAGACTGACTTAATAATGTATGTAAGCTGATTGTTGCATCTAAAAGGAAAGCTAAGTGACAGCCTACTATCGCTTGAACAATCGCATAAATAAACAATGACAGTATCAGAAACGCATATCCGAAGCACTCGTTTCAAAACAAAAACGGCAACAGCGACATGAAATATTAGATTTCTAGCGAATAAATCAGCGGTTAAATGGCTAGTGTTGATTCTTTGCCTAAAATCGTTCAAAATGATTACACGTGATGTTAAAACGCAATTTTTAGGTTAAAACAAACATTTAATAAATCACGAACTTATCTTTTGATATTACATATATTTCGCCAAACCCAACCCAAGCCGCTACACGATGTTTTTCCTGGCACTGATAAGAGACGGCTTGATATGGAAACAAAAAAAAATTTGGATTCAAAAGCCAAAAAAAAGATATTTAGAGTTTTGTATTTTGAGGTTATGTGAACAGTCAAGATTTTTAAATTATTTGTTGTTCTATCTGAATAACCGAACAGGATTTAATAGATTTGTCACAAGTTCACATTTTCAAAATATGTTTGACAACAGACCATGGTTACCCCGAAAAAAAGTTGTTACCTTTTATAACACAGCATCTGATGTTACTATTTACCCAAAAAAACAACAGATTTTTGATCCCACTAGTTTTGAAAAGAGTTGTATAATAATGAATTCGGTTTTTTTTGCAATTCTTCCTCCTTCACCGGAGAAGAGGTTTTTGATAGGACCTTACATTATTATGAGGCATGTTACAATCAAACGAGACAGTGCCGAATTACGGACTAAGGAAGACGTGCAATAACAATTCAAATCTATAAACTAGATATGTTCTTTAATTTTCCTGAAATACACTTCAAGCAATGAAACCTTATTACAAGGAAAAAGTTTCATAGATAGCTTGATTTTGAACTAAAGATAAATCGAGGAAAATCAACGAACACAGCGCAACATAGGCGAAGCTAGACCAATTGAATCAATGTCAAAGAAACCGTCTACCCTAGAAACCTTGAAAAGACATTTGGGTAATGTACCATTGAAAGTCCTGCCATTGGTAATAATTAACATAGATATTATTAATATAATATAAACCTCTATAATTCTATTAGGAATATTTCCCTATATTTCCATAACTCTCGCGTATTAAAATATTATGAGTTCTCTCTAACCGCCGCGTAACATTTGAATTACAAATCGTCGTACCTTTTGGTGGCACCTGCGGGGTTACATAATATACGATTTCAGTACCTTAATAGTACCAAACTAATTTTGTTTGTGTATGAAAATCTGTATCTGTGTTTGGTTTTGATGGAAAAGGATTGCTAAGGATTGCTTTTTAAAGTATTTCGCTTTACATTTTCTCACTTTTTTATGTAATATTCAAACTAAGCCAACATTTGTGCTTGCAAACAGAGTTACCAGGAGGTAAGCCATGTAATATCAAGACAGAGAAGAGCTGGAGCTCTGACTGCCTGCGCGCGGAGTTCATCTCGGCGCCTGCAAACCTTACCTGGAAGCTCAATGGCAGAGATGTGAGTTGGTTAAAGTGGTGTTTCGATAGTTTACGCACATAAATCACTTATTTGCGTACATTATCTTATAGCATTTTGATTAGCATATAAACAAATGATAAATAATCGGACTTCTGTTGATTGACATTGTGTCGGGTTCCGCAATAAGGGTAATTTTATTACAACGGGCTGGCTACATTTGATTTTGTTCAGTAGAATTATATTGACTGTTCTGAGCGATGCCTAAGGCTGAAATCTATAAAGATAAATCTATAGACTTGTGTTAACTAAATGATCAAATTAAAAGCAACTTTAATATAGAGTGTATAGTGATAAAAATTGCATTAAAATTTGTTGAATTTTCCAGTTATTTACTATTATTTTTATTATTTTTATTTATTTATTTACTCGTGCCAAAGTAGTACAACATTGCTCTTAAAAGTATCTTAGAATAAAAGTGTAAGTACATTAGTGTATTTATTTCACATTCTTTTTGAATAACTTCGTAATAAAATAACATATAGGGCATGCATTAACTTATCTTAACCTATCTTTGTATAGACATAGAAGTTTATTTTATATTTTTTTAAGGGTTTTAGAGGTAAGTGAGGCGTCAGAAGAAGACGTCTCACTGCCTACATTAGGCATTTCGAATAAGGTAAAATTGCCATTGTACTTTTACAGTCTTACAAATGTACACGATATAAGGTTATTCCGTGTTCTGTCGCTTTCTCATAACTGGCCATAACTTTATATAGTAATATCTTTATAAAAAAAATTGTCGCTTTGGTAACCATTCGGTTATATTAATACTTTTGTTGCTTTTTTACTTGGGGTTCCTATTATTTAATGACAGAATAAAACTCGCACCTGTTTTTATTAGTTAAACTCAAACTTCAAACTACAATGCGTCTGCTGTACAGGAGGCATCTGTAAGCATCTCCAGCTGTCGTTCATCGTGCGACCTGATAGCTTCGAGCGCGGGCAGCTCCGGCTGACCTGCGTCTGCACAGTACACAGCATGCTCTGCAACACTAAGAAAAAGAAAAGCAAATAAACAAAACTGGTCATCAAGTAAGTAAAGAAGGTTTTAGCATCACCAATTAAATCAATAATTTATTTCATGCTTTATTTTATTTTACGTTAATTACTTATATTGCAATAAAAAAAAGATAAGATAAGTGATAAACTACGAAATCGATAATGTATAAATTTATGTACTTAATATAATGTTCAGATGTTATTCTGTACTTAGAAATTAATGATGCTGTGAAATACTGTATTGCGACAACACGGGATTGTGAAAATATCTGCTTCGACTTACTAAGTTGTGAATCCTGGAATTGCGATAAATGTATATTTCGACACGTTACACTTATAAATACTGAAATGCGAATTACGAAATCGCGATGTATGTAAGTTTCAAAGTGTAGACATATGATGTACATTAATTCGACTTTCAAGTGGGTTAGGTTAGGTTTGTATGTAGTTAATACAGGCGCGAGCCGAGCGAGCGTAGCGAGCGTGGTGCGGGATCACCCAGCGAAGCACCAGGACCAAATTTAGTACTATTTCCAGCTTTTCAAGAAAAGCGACTTTGGTTCAAAACAAAAAAAAAGACACGATCATCGCAATTCCATACTTTGCTACAGTGAACTTTCGAACTAATGTACATCGTACATTATGGTTCCATGTCAGCGCATTTCAGCATAAAGGGGAATGTTGTGTCGAAGTAAATATTTATGCAAGAGTGTTTAATAAACACTAGAGTGTTTTACAAATCCGAAGGCGTGGAAGGAGGGCAGCCGTTATGCAGCCTTATAATATGCCAATTATATTTATGCATCCCAATACGGACCCTATTCTATATACCAAAATTTAAAAAAACATATATAACCTTTTCCTAAATGTTGATATTTACTATGTACATTCAAACTTTTTGCATCGTTGGCAGCCGAGCCATCTGGAACACTCTTC
The DNA here is from genome assembly GCA_923062675.1 of Marasmarcha lunaedactyla. NCBI lineage: Eukaryota > Metazoa > Arthropoda > Insecta > Lepidoptera > Pterophoridae > Marasmarcha > Marasmarcha lunaedactyla. The sequence continues at coordinate 2,301,187 of OV281341.1, forward strand.
GCAGGAAGATAGAAATCGATAAAGCGTCGCGCGAAAATTCTACGCAGGTCATACCATCAGGCCCTTGGCTATCGGCACGAAATAGTCATGACGATTTGAGCACCGAAGAAGAGTTGGAAGTGACAAGCACCCGGCGGATGATGTTGTTTAAACTCGCAAGTAGAGATAATCTGCTTTACGAATTTCCATGACGTCCAAGTGCATCAAGCCACATCCGCCATATCGAAAACTGTGCTTAGCACATAATTTTGCAAAAATACGCAAACTAAAAGCTAACCTAGAGCTTGTGTTGTCTAAAAGAGTGGCTATGTCGTGAGATGGAGTAGCCCGCAAGCAGTGCTCGGATCCCCCAGTTCGTACTCCAATTTTAATTATCAATGGCAATGTTTCATATAATAAAATTCACATTATAATTTCGTCGAGAATATTTAATATATAAAAGAGTTTCCAAAGAGTAACCTGTGAAGGCGGTTTATATTCAGCAAACAGTAAGCAATGGCAATAGTAATGAGAACTAGCTTATACCCGATGAACAAGAGAAGAAAGAACAAACTTCAGAAAATGTTTACATAAATTGAATAAGTTCTGCGCGCACTTTTCAAGTCAGCATCGTGTTTTATAAATGTTATAAGAAGAGTGCTGAAAGATCAACTAATAAACTAAATACGGATATCCTATCCTAAATGCGGAATACGCATATCCCTCAGGACCAGTACTTTTATCTACATGAAAGGTACACTGAGTCCTTCTTGGGAACCGTAAAAGCGCATACGAAATTCATGTTATCGGTTGCGTAGTTGCAACTTAAAAACGTAAAAAATTATATAAGTCATCATCAAATATTTTGATAATAAAATAAGTAAAACTATATATCTTTATATTTCATTCACTGTATGTCTCTAAAATTGTATAAAATTCTAAATTTTTAAATGTATTTATGGTTTGACATAGATATTTTATCAAGGATATATAACATAATATAACAGCTGTAGAAACTAAGAGACAAAAAAATCAGTTCTCCATGAATTACCGTTGCCATGATCCCTTCAAACTCCAAAAAATTTTATTGTCTAGACCGTAATTTACAAGCGTAACCTATTTTTCCCTGAGAGTACAAACGTACATTTAAAAACTGCGTAAATTTTCACTTACTTCAATTTTAACACATTAACAGTAATATTTTCACGTAACTAGAAAATCCAAAATATTTTACCGAAGATTTCAAAACGAAACAATTATATCTGTGATAACAAACCTGCTCCTTTTCATTTTAGCGTAAAGTAATGTAGGTACGATTATTGTAAGGGACGCCGGGACGCCACCCGGGCCGGACATCCGGCTGCCGCGTTATCTCATTCTCGCATCCACACCATTTATACTTTTGTCCGAAGTTTCCTTTAATCCTGAAGGATAATGCTGACTAAAGCGAAATACGTGGTTCACCTTGGCGCATTTAACGTCATTTAGGATGCGGTTACAGCTGAAAACGGTTCTTATATAAATTAATTTCTTGTATTATACTGTTTAGTGAAATACATATTTTAATGTTAATTTTGTACCCACTTTATTTTTAACTTTAGCTATAATTAAGTTTAGATATTGGATTAGTAGAAATGTATCTTCTACGTTTAAAAGTTTTAGTGTTAAGCTATAACTTTACAGCAAAGCAAAACCTAATAAATACGTGTAAAGACAAAATGCTGTGCCGAATAAACAATGGCATGGAATTATTCTTCACTTCATGCTGACATACAAAAGGGTCTTTACTGAATATTCTTAAGTTAAAGTGTTTCGAATTTAAGAGGCCATAACAATAAAATGACGCAATTACGAGAGAAAGGATCTTCATTTCATTTCCTTGGCCTTTCCTGATTATGTTTTTGTTTCACATTTTGGCACGTTCCATGGCCTGAAAACCCCAAACGATTATACACTTTATCTCCAAAGCTCTAAGGCTCACATGTTTTTTACTCAGTGTTACATATGTTTGATTACGGTATACATTTTACTCGACAAGGCGATTAAGTAACATTAAACACCTTTCTGGTGTTCAGTACAAGTTTCTTTAACTAATTGTCGGTTACAAAATGTTCAAATTCCCAAAAAAATACATCTTTTCCTTATAGTTAAAATAATTCCACAAAGTAAGCGATCCATAAAACAACTGCAGTTGTGACCATCTTTAGCTTTGTCTGCAGGAAGGCATTGGAAGGTTCGTTGCAAACATTTTACCTGCTTTGGAAAATTTTTGATTTTTTTACTGTGTAAATGTGACATGAAATGGCTGGTTCGATCCTCAGTGAGAGTCAAATGTACTACAAAGTTTTAATAACAAGCCAACGAAAACTCAAGTCTTGCGCAGCCCTGGAAAGTCGCACTTCACCTACTTTGACGTCACAAGTGAACTTGCGTAAAAAGGTAAGCTTTGAAATTTAGTCAAGTCCGGGCTGCTGATGAAGAACTACAGTATTTTAATATCCTGTTCGTGGATATACCTGTATAACTCGGTGACTTGCCGAGCTAATAGATCCAGATAAGAATAATTTTGTATAGAAATAAAGAGACTCTGTAAATTTACTTTGAAAAAAATATACCCGTGAAGTTTCTTGCCAATTATTCTTCACGAAGCTTTTTCCGAACTGGTGGTAGAGTCATGTTTTATTTGACGTCAATAAGAACAAGTAATTGTCAATGTTGAGAAATAAACATTTCACTCAAATAATTATACATTCATAAGTGTATTCAATCTAAAGTTGCATTTTCACACTTAATTGCTGCAGTTAGTACGAAAGAGTTATAATATATTTAACACTCGTAGCGAGGACTGTTTTTAAATGTATTCATGACTGGAACCCACTGATAACGACCTCTAGACCCAACTAATGGTACATGTTCCACACCCATGGACACTAGTTATCGTAGGTGTTTTATTTATGAACAGTGGTTGTGCCTCATGATGCGTTGCGGACCGCAGGATTCAGTTGAAACTGCCTTTGTTCCAGTAACTTCTCCGACTACTGTGGGCCAGGCTGACGCGTCGTACGCAATCCTGCTAAGTTTCTTGCTGGTTCTTTGGCAGTAGATGACCCTTCCGAACCAGTGGTAGTTTCAATATACAATGTCCTAAGCCGAGGTCCGTGTCCTCTCGGGTGCGGTCGATGTAGATGGACGTCGATCGATTGGTGTGGTAGCACCCTTAGGCGTATCGTATGTAGGAGTAGTTTAAGTTCCGGCTAAGCGCCCTCAGCGCTAGGGCACAAAGTCGGTGAAATTTAAAATGCTAATAGGGCCATAAATAATCTGTCCATTTCGAAAAATAAAACTAACTATAGTAACATCGATTTATTGATAATAATTAAAGAGCATATCTCTAGCCATATTACACATGTAAATGAACTCAACCTAGGTAAAATAAAATATAACATAATTTGTATAAAACACTATATACGTTAATTTTAAGTTTATTATGTCTATGAAGATCAAGCACACAAGTCAAAAAGACAGCATTTTTAAGTAACTTTGACGGTCTAAAATAGCAAAAAAGAACACCAAACTGAAATAAGTTTAATTCAGGTCAAAACTTGCTGTCGGAGCAGTTCGCATAGCGTTATTTGTTTTTAGTCTCTATGCGGTCTCAATTAAGCTTAAATTAATATGCATCTTTGCTTTTGACGAATTTAATTAACAAAGTTTAGTTTAAATTAAAGTGTCTTAAAGACTGAGTAAAAACATTGCCTGGTTTATTTCAGTGAGAAAACATTTATATTTTAGTGTTATTCACTATTTGTTCTGCATCTTTGCAAATCAGTTTTCAAACTAGAAGAATTTGGAAAAATGTAAATATTTCGTATCAATTTGTATAGATTTCGAATGCATTCATTTCATTCGAGTATTATTAAAAGGTTACTGAACTTTTAATGTACTTTACTTTTTGAATACAAAATCTAAACTTTCCACATAACCGAAGTATATGAAGTGAAAATATAATATAAAACTGGTATTATGAAAATTTTTCGACTAGAACGAGCCATGCAGGCAGCCAACTAGGATGTTTATGGAGCTTTTTAATTCATGCCCCACACCCAGGGGCCGCATGAACTTGTGATATGTTGGAACATATCCAGACACAGTAGAAAGTGTGAATGTTGTCTAACGTTTTTTTTTGTATTGAAAAAGGATGAGACGTTTGTCTTCTACGTCATCTGATGGAAAGTGACGATGAAGACGAAAGTGTTACAGCACATCCACGAGACACCTATTCACTCGACGCTTGAAAGAACTGGGAATATACTTTTTGGAAAAACAGACGCAGGCAGTTCATTCCACACTTTGGCGACCCGCACCGCACGTTTTCGATTTACCTGGTTTCTTAGAATACCTAACGACAATTCATAAAAAATCACTGTTTAAAACCGCCTTTGTAGGTATTTCTGGCGATGGTAACGAATATGACTTCACTATGACGTCACTTCTGTGAAGCGTGAGAGGTTATAAGAATAAGTCGATTGCCAAGTCGATGGATATGGATTTGCAGAGGCAGGGCACCATTCCTGATTCTCAGTTTTTATAAATCAAAATCTCGGTGCGCGAAGTGGTCTGTTTTACTCCTCCGTAATCTAGACTGGCAAGGCATTTTAACGCGTGATAGCTCACTATGATCTTAAGAGCCTAACTTATGATTCCGATAAATCCTCTTTTTTTAATAAACTTTCCAAAACGAAAGAAATAAACAATTGCATTTAATATGAGTATAAGGAAGATAGCGATAGTTACCAATCGCGTGTTAAAAAAACAACGTAAGCGCCGAATCGGATACTTCTTAAGTTAAAATAAAACTGTAGAAGAATTCAAAAAAGTGTTCTGAAGAACTGTTGAACAATTGAAAGACCATCTGCAAAAATTAATCTGAATTGCCATTAGTATTCAGAGATAAACGATAGAATATGAATACCTAATATTTTTTCTATCGTAATTTTTCATTAAAATCGTGTTTTGGACTTCGAGAATCTTGAGATAACTAAACAAACTTCAACGTATCCAAAAAACTGCCGATGAACCAAGCAAGCTTGTGTAATGTGAAATGAAATATTTATTTCTCAACATTGACAATTACTTGTTTTTATTGATGTCAAATACAACATGACTCTACCACCAGTTTGGAAAAACTTACGTGAAGAAGAACTGATAAGAAACTCCACGGGTATATTTTTTTCAAAACAAATTTACATTTTATTTAAAATTATTCTTATCTTCATCTGTTAGCTCGGCAAGTCTCCCTCCCCCCAAGTATCCAAACGACGAACACCCTCAAACGGCACCCGTTCACGAGTAACGCGGGTTCCAGCCAACGCCCTCCTCAACCATATTAGAGGGAAGTGAGCGACCCGTTTTGTTTTCTAATAAAATGTTAAAATGTTTTTTGTAATAAATTTTTTAGTTGTAACGTTCATCATTATAACCTAAGCAAAAAACCTAAGAGAAAATAAGCTAGAATTGTTACATTAGCAAGTTTATTTTTTGCTTCGTATGTAAAATAACAATAATCAAGAAATACATTTTCTTTTATTTTATTTAAAATACGATCGGAAATGATGCCAAAATCTTCAAACCACTTTGTTCTATCAATGAAAGTGACATGCATATTTTTTTTCTTAAAGTAAGATAATAAATGACATTTACTAATTGAAACATATTTTAATCGCAAACAGTTTATTCAAAATAATCTTTTAAATAAAACTATCAAAGGATGAGAAATCACAATATTGCATTATAAAACTAACATCATGCGTCAAGTAATTTACAATCGTTTAAACCTCTTTGTTATTAGTTCATGGTTACACACGCTAGGCAGATACAATAAGATATCTGAATCGCTAATAAGGTCTTTACCTATGAAATTGCCGTTTTCACGAAATAAATGAAGCGTAATTTTTTTATATATTTTTTATTTCTATTAATCGAAATAATCACCCATGCAATCAATGCATTTTGCCAACGCATTGGTAGCTTATTGATGCCTTTCTTGAAGAAATCAGCTGGACGGGAGGCAACAAATTCTTCAAAGGCATTTTGTACTGCCTCTCGGGTATTGAATTTTTTTCCCGCCAAGAAGTTATCCTAATTCTCGAAAAAGTAGAAGTCTGTAGGCGCAAGGTCTGGTGAGTACGGCGGATGACGGAGAACTTCCAACCCCAACTCTTGTAGCTTGGAGACCGTCTGCTGTGCAGTATGAGGTCGCGCGTTGTCGTGCAGGAGCAGTGGAGCCGAACGATTGACCAAAGCTGGTTGGAGACGTGCGAGCTTCTCCATCATTGTGTTCAGTTCTTCACAGTACACATCTGCAGTAATGCTTGTCCCGTTTGGCAAGAAGCTGTGATGAATTACACCCGCGTTAGACCACCAAACAGTGACCATCACTTTTCTAGGGGTAAGTTTTCGTTTAGGGCATTGTTTGGGTGCTGAACCAGGGTCCAACCAACTTGCTGAGCACTTACGATTGTCAAACAGGATCCATTTCTCGTCACAAGTATTTTAGTTAGTATTAAGAATTCCTTCATTTGTATGCCTGCTGAGCAGTGCAAGGCACGTCTCCACGCGTACTTCGCGCTGGCGGTCATTGAGTTCGTGGGGTACCCATTTATCAAGCTTTTCTACCTTGCCAATTTGACGCAAATGGACCAATATTGTTTTGATGCTAACGTCGAAAGCTGCTGCTAATTCAGCCGTGGATTGAGTTTCATCAGCTTCCACAATTGCCTTTAATTCGTCATTGGCGACCAAAGTTTTCGGACGACCACGGGGTTCATTTTTCAGGTCAAAATTTCCAGAACGGAAGCGGGTAAACCAATAACGGGTGGTGCGTTCGTTTGTAGTGTTCGCTCCGTAAACGTCGTTGATGTTGCGTGCCTCTTGTGCCGCTTTGCTGCCACGACGGTACTCATACTCCATAATTACTAGAATTTTTAACTTATCCATGATGACGAAAAATGTTCGAATGCGTTGAAAACAAAACACTAACTATTAAACAAATGACGATTTTAGAAAAAGAATTCCATGTTTGTCAAATAAAATTAATTTGAAATTAGAATTATCAGTCAAAAAAAAATATTTTCATTTGAAATGGCCAGTACGGCAAAACGGCAGCTTCATAGGTAAAGACCTATTATTTTTTATTTTTATTTTTTTATTTTTCTTTATTTGGGAAACAAACAGAATAATACACTTTAAATACAACAATATTCTCTAAATAATTCACAGTCCAGCAGAGTTTTCTCTAAAAAAATTTACAATTTTTAGTTAATTTAGAATGTAGAATACAAACAAACTACACAGATAGATAATTTGGATTTTATTACATGTTGAATTTAAATTAACACAATTAAACGCGGATTATTCAAGCAAACTAAGTTATTTCTTTACATTTACAAAATAAATAAATACGGATAGGTAAATAAATACATCAATACATTCTCTATATAGTTCAGTGAACTTAACACATACAATGCAGATATCTTCGGGGCACCGACCAATATTGAAAGGTCGTAAAGATATGATCTGCTTATATAAACATATATCTGCAGATAACATCAGTAGATACAAATATGGGCTAAAATTTTACCTGCAGACAATTTATACAGAACGATCGCGCTAAGACAGTGGTCGGCAACCTTTTGAGTCAGAAGAGTCAAAAATTACAATTTACAAATTTTTTAAGTTTTTAAAGAGCCACAAATATGTTTCAAAAATAATAGTACTTGCATAAATAAAGTAAAAAAACTTTTTTTTTACGCTACATTAAGAATGACAAATAATACATTTCTAGTAATATTGCCAGATAACACGATGAAACTGACATTATCTCAAATTCAAATATAAAGCATGACACTACCACAAGTTTGAAAAAACCTTTGTGAAGAAGTACGGGCAAGAAACTTCACTGGTATAATTTTTTTAAAATAAATTTATAATATCTCTTTATGTCTATACAAAATAATTATTATCTGGCAAGTGTCCCAAGTATCCAAACGACCAACACACTCAAACGGCACCAGTTCACGAGTTAACATGTGATCCAGCCACCGCCATCCTCAACTATATTAGAGGGAAGTGAGCTTCCCGTCACCCGACGCTGCCATAATCTCCTTGACACAGTCTCCCCTGATATCTGGCCACGTCTTATACATATAAGCTCTGATTGATGCGTAGTTTTTATATTCGCTGGATGTTCGTTATAGCTTGCTTACTTCGACAAATTACAATCGGGTAAAGGTGCTGGATTATAAATATTGTACCTACATGAATTCATTTTTATAATAATTGGAAGCTCTCTATGTATATCATAAGAACATAATATCCACTTGGGAATACGTCACTGAATATACTTGTTACTCTAAATATTCTAGCAGGCTCCCTGGGGAATACGTACATTACCCGCGGAGTAGCGATACTGAGTAGGTAGTAGTGTGATGCAGCTTTAGCATAATTTTAGAGCGAATGGAGGCGGATATTACCTTGAAACTATAGAATTGTTTATCTCTAATATAACTTTATTTAATATAAATATGTTTAGAGGCCTATTATTATTAATGTAGTTAAGAAATTACTGAATAAGATATATGTGTTTGTTAAATGTTGTTGGAAAGCAGGTAAAAATTGGGGAAACGTAAAAAAAGGTAATATCTTAAATGTTAAGTAATATTCAAAACTTAGGTAACATTGTTCTACTTAATTATAAATTTTTATCCCATGATTTAAGTTGCTTAAATGTCTGAAATAACTATACAATCATACATCTCAATAATCGTTATAAAAAAAACCTTCAAATACTTTTTTAAGTTAATAAAAATACAAAATACTTTTCAAAATGAGCAAAACAATTATTTTTATAGTGATAGTAAATTCTTATAATATGAAAGAGGCATTCATTTTATAATTAATAAAAATTATGACGAATGACGATGTGTACTCCATAATCAGTGAATTGTTTTTGCTCTATTTTACAATGGATAGCTCAATAAGAAGACGAAAAAAAATTAAATTAATACGCAAGGAAAGTGCAGCAATGCCAATTGTACGGTTCACCAATCGAAACTGTATTAAAAGTGCTTCGACTATCGATTATCCCGATCACTCGCGCGAGGAGATCGCTGCAGTCGACCAGATAAATCATACATGACAAGCGGAATCGAAAATGGTCTTGGTTACGAATGATCTCTCACTTTAATCGTGATAGTTTAGTTTGAATGGCTTGAGAAAGGCGGACTTTGACCTAAGGATTGAAATACGAAAGATTATTGCCACGACTTTTTGATAAAAGTTTGCATTTAGACGTTGACGCCACCCGTCACCCCGCCACATACAGTAGTAATAGAAATTACCCATATCGTTATTTTATTTGATCTATTGGTACCTACAGTAATTATGAAAATACTTACATATTTTTAATAACAATTAGCAATGAATGGCTATGTTGGGGATGTTTTTTGATTATGTATTTCTTTCAATAGACATGTAAATTTGTACTTGACACTAAAACTAAGACCTATAAAATAGTAATATATCAATGGAAGACACTAGTGCTTGAGTGACAGGTTCGGCCTAGTTCAAGCACTATAATGTCATTTTAAGATGATTATATGTAATATAAATACGAAATTAATAGTACAAGGTTTGTAATGTTTCAAATGAAACTGTAAATTATCTAGTGGTAAACAATGAAATTATTTAAGATAAATTGGTCCTTTCAAAATATACTTTACATGCATTAAATAAAATCTTATCTAAGAATTAAACTTGCCTATCCAGAATAAATTCAAAACCGTCTAAAGTGAACATTCAAAAAGGCATTTAGGTAAAGTATTCCTGATTGAGGCAAATACGACCCGATTAATAAGCTTAAGTCTCCAGTTTTTTTTATGGATTTAGGCTCACGTGACAGATTCCATTACTGTCCATATGTACCAATAAAGAGTTATCAAACTTAACCATTGAGGGTTTTGGCTCCAACAGTCGCCGTGTAGAATAACTGTGATCTAGACGGGAAAATTTTCTGTCACACACTTGTATTACTTCAACTTTGATGCATAAGTTCAGAAGAAATAATGCCAATGTTCTCACCGAAGGAGTACTTGCATTTTTTGATTTTTACTAATATTATTAAATTATTCACTTTCTACCTACAATTTCAGTTGTATTAATAATTTCACTCAAACAAGTCTATGAACTAGGTACAACAATTAGAAAAGTAGGTGACAAAAGTGCAATTAACAATCTAAAAACGAACCGATAAGAAATTACAATATACATAACCCATTTTGAAAAGGTTAATTAAACACATACGTAGCCTTTATTTACAATAATAAAAAGACCTACATTGTACGTACTCCCCAGACGTATTTTTATATAAAATATACATACGTATTCTATAAAAATATACAATATAAACCGATGACGTGGGGATTGTTAGCTTGAAATTACACGTTTTTTATTCCTCTGCTCGGAGGCTTGCTCCAAAAAAAAATGGCGCGAGCTGTGAAGAATTTAATACTGCATTTAGTATTTTTTTTCTGTATTAGCATTTCTGTACTCTGCTATGGCAAAACCGCATCGAGCGTATGTCAGGAAAGGTTAGAAACGGGGGCGGAGATAGATAGGACTGTTAGCATTTTTGAGCGTAGCGTTAATATGTATAATTAAGGGCGACGATAAGAAGCCACTTTAGCTAATTTTGGTATTGCAACACGTGATTATTTTTCCTGAGACCAAAAGTAAATCTTTCTAGTAACTCCCCAGTCAGGTCCAAGAAGAAAACATCTGCGATATCTGATATTGGGAGTAGAATTTTTGTTTCAAAAGGTAGGAAGACATGTTAGCCAATCAGCCAACCTGGTCTGCTGGAGAGACACCATAAGAAGAAGACCCACATTTCAACTATTGTACAGGGTAGAAATTTGCAAGATGAGAAAATTTGAAAGCTGCATCAAAAATATTTGAAAATAAGCTGCTCCCGTAATTTGAACTGGCTAAAAGCTGATAAAATAACACATGGAATCAGTCAATAGAGGCGACCATGAGGATCAAATCCCTCTAACAAAGTATATACATATATATAATTAAATAAACAGAATACCATTAAAACCAAACATTATATTAATATAGCAACAACGAATGGGAAATGAAATATACTAAATTCTAATTGATTGATAGGTATGATCTCTATTTTTGGCAAACACAAATATATTCTTATAAAGAATTCATTTTGTAAAATTTTTTGCGCGTTGTGGCGAATGTTGAAAATTGTGCTTTGAACCTTGTTTTAACTTTTATACAATAATAGTTGCATTTTTTCTTTCATGTCGTGGTCAAATTGCATACCTACTATTTCATGTATTTGACAAATTTGACCAAAGAATTCCGAGAAGTTTTCATAGTCACATACATATATTCCTAACAATTAAATCATCTGTAACAAGCAATAAAACAATACCTAAGAAATCACTCGAGACAACTGTGTACTAAATTGGACATATGTGTATGTAGACAACCCAATTAGTAGGGGATTTGTAGTTAATGCGGCAAAGTTCAGCCGTAGTAATTTGGAGCTATTGAAGTTAAAACTTGTAAGTCGGCGTTATGTTCGGCGCTAAGCAGTTCATGGCTAGAGGTTTAAACCTTATTGTCTAGAAATTTCATAATACCGACCTTTTATGGGTGTAAACTATATCTAGGTGATGTTGATGATTCAGGTATTAATAGAAAAAAATCGTTTGTAAAGAAAGTGTAAATTGTCTTGACCAAACCAGAGCTGTGGTTCGAACTTGGTAGGGCCAGACAAAAATAAAATTAGCGTCAAGACTATACGTATGTATTTCATTTAGGTTTGAGTTGCATCTGAATATGAATCTGAATCATGGCTTTCTTTAGATTCAAAAGAGGTTTAACTTAAAATTACATCATCAACTTTTAAAGTATATTCCGGCCTTTAATCGAAATTCGAACATCCGGACTAATAAATTATATAAGTCAGCCCAAAGTCCAAACTTAATATAACACATTAAATGTGTACAAGCGATACCCTAATAATGTTACAATATGGGTTCTGAAAATTATAGTGCAAGTTTGAAACTGATTCGATGCCTGAAGTTTACCGGTTACATACGTATAGACTTATACCCCTTGATTCATAAGACCGTCCATTTTAGGGCACGTCCTTTCGACAATTGAAGGCCGAGTAGCGTAGAGCTCAGTAGCCCTGTCTCATACACCGGAGGTCCCAGGTTCGAGTCCTAGCCAGGGCATTCATTTGTTTGATAAACACAGATGTTTGTTCTCCGGTCATGTTGTTGATATTTATATATGAATGTTTATTCTGGGTTTCCCCCTAGTTCGCTGTATGTTCATCCATAACACAAGCTCTGCTTACTTTGGGGCCATACAGTTGGTGTGTTTGTGTGGGGATTTATTATTATTATTACTATTATCATAAGTTAAATGCTGTTTCGCCTCAGATTCTTGTACTCTGGAAATATAGCTTCTGTAATTATGCATATTATCATATTTTACCATGGACTAAACTGTGGTGGAACCCTCAGAAACAGTGGGTGGGACTTGCTAGTCACTTATTATCATTATTAGACTGTCTTCGCTGATTCAACGAGGATTCATTGAGATACTTACGGTAATTCTGAACGGAGACAAAATGGTAATAAACGAGTGTTTGCACTCCAATTTAAAAAAAAAATCTGAGGAAAATTTGTTTGTTTATGTGTGTCTTTGCCATAGTTTCACAAAAAACAATAAACAATGGATGAATCACATAACGATGAATTAGCATTTCTGAAGACTATACACTTAACTCTTCTGGCAAAACATTAAAAAAATTAACAAGTACGATGATTTGCCAAAACTTAAGTTTCTTGAAGTAAATATCTAAACACAATTTTACTTTTTGCAAATAAAACAAGGAACTTTAGTAATCTAGTTGACAAAAGCACAAAACTCAAATCTATCGTTCATCATATCCGTCTGTATAACATTATCCGTATTATTTCTTACTTTGTCCGCTTTATATAAAGTTTATTATGCTATTCAATGGGGACAAGAGTCTAGAGTGCAGCCTCATTAAGGCGAAGGCTTTCATTTAATTAGGGAAATGAGGAAATGAAGGAGCCTTTATGAAAGAAAATCATTAGATTTTCGACAATGCTATTTTTGTTCTGTTGCTTGTTTTCTTATGTTATTTATTATAGTAGCCCAATTAAATAAGGTAACGATTTTATCAAAAGTAGACAAAAAAGTAGACATTTTTTCGGTTCAGACCATAATTTTTCATATCGTTATAACAATCGTTGAATTAATAAAAAAGAGGTTTAAGCAATATCAAAGCGTTACACATAAAATAAATCAAACTGTACTCGTTGATTAGTTAGGTACAAGAATAGGCAAACCAACAGAGAATGTGTATAGAAACCATGTTTCAGTTAAAGCAGAACGCGTCTGGGGTTCTAGCGAAGTTTAATGTATGACCGCTAACGCTGTAGGAAACGCTTCAAGCGTACCGTGGTGCATACCATGAAAGTATCGTTATATCACGTGATGTTCCATACAGTTTATTGTAGATTGCGACTTGGCTTAACCCTCCGAGCCTTACTTGACTGTATAGACTTGTTGCTAACATAAATGGTATTCATTGGAATGCGAAAGGTCAATTAGTTTCATTTCACAATTGTTAACAGCAACATTTTTAGATTCATAAGAATAGTGAAGTGTCATTCTTACCGTATTAGGTTGAAATGGAAGTGCTTCGCTTTTTGGCTTTACATTGACGAAACACAAAAAAGACTAAGTCCCCTTAAAATTACAATTCTATCCAATCGGGAAATTTTTAAAATTTGGATACATAAAACAAAACAAAACTTTTTCCGGTATCCTAACTATAATAAATAGATAAGTTGGTTGTTTGTTCAGTTATTTGTTTCTTTGTGGCACTTGTAAGGCTAACTACCTTAATTGCGCAACCTAGCATGGTAATATTTGTTCTGCATACACTCTGCCATACAACACAGCTTCAAGATACGTGTGCTATGGGTATTACCTAGGACCAAAACAGTTTTATCAATTTGGCTGTGCTTGACATATCAAAAAAAAAGCAATACTTGTTGCATTATATAAAAGTTCAATGAATAAATATTAATTGCTTATAAATTTTTTAATAAGAATACGTAGATTATTTTCAGCTATTTTCGTTGACTCCTATAATCTAGGCGACCTGGCAAAGAGCATTGAAAAATATGTTTTTCGATTCGATCAAAGTAACTTAATCTTTTGAAAAGTCGATTTTTGAAAGTATCGTGAATGCATTGAAACTGAAAATCAATGTCTTAAACCTGGTGCGAACAGAGAATTAAATTAGTAGTAAATAAAAGTAGTCACACTACGAACTGCTGCTCACATAATTCTGTTCAGTTTGTCCTCATAACGTCAAATTGAATTCATCAATTATTGTAGAAATCACCACTTACAACACTTTTTTGTTTAATCCCCAGACAAACACAACAACTGAATACCCCAGAGTAAGCAAAGCTTGTGTTATGGATGACCCTACAGTGAACTGGGGGGAACCCAGAATAAACATACATATATAAATACAAACAACCATGACCCGAGAACAAACATCTGTGTTCATCACTCAAATGTATACCCCGGCCAGGACTCCTCGACGTTCCTGAGGATATCCAAGGTCTTCCTATTGACAAATTCAAAGAAACTATAAAGCAGAAGTTGAGTACTAAAGCATATTATAAACTATCTATCTATCTATTATTTGGATGATAAAAGCCCTTGGGTATAATCCCCTCATGAACAGGATTGTACTAGTATTTGTAATAAAACCTGTGTTATGTGTTTGTATGTTCGGTGAGTTCTTCGTCCGGATGAATATCTAAAGCGTCATTGTCACTAAAGTACGTCTTCTCATGGTAGCGTCGGGTGACGGGTCGCTCACTTCCCCCTAATATGGTTGAGGAAGGCGATGGCTGGATCCCGCTTTAACTCGTGAACGGGTGTCTTTTGAGGGCATTCGTCGTTTGGATACTCTGGGTACGAAGACTTGCCGAGCTAACAGATGCAGATAAGAATAGTTTTGTATAGACATAAAGAGTCTCAGTAAATTTATTTTGAAAAAAATATACCCGTGAAGTTCCTTGCCAGTTCTTCTTCACGAAGGTTTTTCCGAACTGGTGGTAGAGTCATGTTTTATTTGACATCAATAAGAACAAGTAATTGTCAATGTTGAGATATAAATATTTAATTTCATTTCATTTTACCACTTTCTGTGCCAACCAAAATCTACTCCAAAGCGGAGCGCTTTCTGGACAACGCCGGCACTGGCAGTTGTATTGAAATGTAAAGAACATAAGTCAAAAATTTAATTCATAAAAATATTTGGGAATGGAATTTTTAAAATCTCTTCCTAGCGGGCATGTTGAGAGGAATTCATGTCAAACCTTTAAGACTCGTAGTTCAGTTATTGATTTTGCCTTGAAGTCCCAGAGATTTAGAATAACTGTGTCACATTCTGTCTCAAAATACCGTTTTGAACCTCCTTTAGATGTTTAAGTTCGCGAAATCTTGTCTTAGTTGCGCCTTCGTGGTAAGAACTAAATTTAAGATCAAATTAGTTGATTGGTTTGGCCTTGGCGGGTACAGATAAGTCAGTTACTTTTGCCTTATATGCCGTGACCAACGATACAAACAAATCACTTCATTGAAAATACATTAATTAAAAAAAAATCTATGATACTGTCAGTCACTGTCGGATAGTATGGAAACACTGAAAAATAGACTTTATAACTAAGACCGTCGACCGGTGGAAAGCACGAATATTTTACGTTTAAATAGTTACGTGTCCCTCTATATTGAAACAAGTTAAAAATGCAATGCAGTTCATTTGCAAGAAACCTTTTTGCTAACTTTTTGAAAACGCTATATTTTCCGATATGCATGCAAGATTTTTTAAAGCCACCGTCGTTTTGGTTTTGATGTTAGAAAAAGTTGCATTATAGCCCAAAATATCACAATATCTCTGCTGTTATCACTTATCACCTTTATAACACTGAGTAACCAACAATAAAAAAAGAAAAGAAATTCAGTCTTTTTCCAAACTATAAAAACGAACGAGCTGAAAAATTCTGCAATAAACAGCACCACCCACGAAAATAGCTACTATTCGCCATCGCTCATATGTATCCCTTGCCTTTATATTTTTCTTAGCATAATATATCTTGTAAAGCTGAGTAAGAGATAGAATTACAAGTACAAATAAGTAAAATAATGATACGCATTTAGTGTTGATTATTCACTTTGCCTTTTCTTTGACTTTTCTATCGGATAACGCCACAGATTTTGTCAAGTAAGCGACATTTGGCGAACGCTGCATTTTGGTATGAGAACCATTCGTGCTACGACTGGAATACATTAATGGTTTACCTTTCACGTTTCGTCATATTCTGTTTTGTGGTTTTAATGCTTTTTCTTCAATAATAGAGTTCCAACTTGGTTATTACTTTATAAGGACTTAAGTTTTTAATAAACACACTTTTTTTTAATTTGTGGCTACAAAATATACCTTTAAAACGCTTTAAAACTAAATGTCAAGAAAAAGCCACGATGTTAAAAGCAGTCACCATCAACGACGTAGCCAATATTAGAAGCTGCTCAGACAAAACAAAACTCTCTTATTAGGACGCTAACAGCGCTATTCAAAGTGTGCCATACGAGATATTTATCCTCGTATTTGTACAGTATTTGATATTAACAAATGATTTTTGTTTGTTTGTGGTACAGTCGTTTGCACAGTGATATATGTGCCACTAGATGATTGCTCACAGACTTCAAAGCCAGGTCGAGGGTCACTCTGGAAGGTACAGATTTTGAGATGTTTATTATAAAACAAAAAGAAAAAAAATTCCAACAGAAAGTGCTGAGACCCATTTGATTAGGATTTCCTTAGCGATTTCGGTTTGGTTTTCAATCAAATAAACCCTCCTTTTACAAAGGCCTTCTTTGATCTTTCATCTTTGATTTCGTACAAAATGTGTTAAATTGTGTTTGATCAAGTATTTATTTTACACAAGAGGAATTATATGAAATATTTCTCGTAAATAAAAACCGTATCCCCTTAAGCTAGTAATTTGGTCCCTGCAAAAAGGAGTCACACGGTGCCAAATCAGGGCTGTAAGGCGGTGATCTAAATGTTTTACCGGTGTGTCGTTGAGGAGGTCCTTCTTCTTGGCACGTTACTGTGGTGGAGCAAAAAGCCTCGGAGTCTCATGTTCACTGGCTTATTGCTCGCAGCAGCAAAATCTTCTGGTAAGCATTTGTTGATGTAACATTCCGCATCAATGATTCTTTGGTTTCTTAAGGGATTTTATACGAAATATCCCGTTAAGGAGAAAAAGCTGGTGTTGAAAGTTTTCCAGTACTTTTCGATATTTTCCGTTTCGTAGGCGTTGGTTCATATTGAATAATCCTTACTGTTGACTAGCACTTTGTTTCTGGATCATACTGATAAATTAGAGATTCGTCTGACTCTCCTCGTACGTGATTCACCACTCATTTCACTTGTAGCACGTTTTCTTCCGTAACAGTAGTCAAAAGACGACCACGTCTTTCTTCATACTTCAAATTTAAGTGACCGCACTTGAACTCATTATATCAGCGGCACACAGTTGTGCATT
Organism: Marasmarcha lunaedactyla; assembly: GCA_923062675.1. Lineage (NCBI taxonomy): Eukaryota > Metazoa > Arthropoda > Insecta > Lepidoptera > Pterophoridae > Marasmarcha > Marasmarcha lunaedactyla. The sequence goes on from OV281341.1 coordinate 2,318,922, forward strand.
TCGCAAACATATTAATTAGAAAAGAACCATTTGACATAACACATTAAATTTTTTATTTGTTTTTTGTTAAATGATGGGTTACCCGTCTTGTTCATAAAAGCTTGAAGTCGATTATACGATTCATCGGGTTTCAAGTTGAACTTGAAGTCGTAAAAAATCATTGCATGAAAATGTTCCCGACGCAGATTCATTTTTCTATGACATACAATATTTTGATGATGACTGTAAAATTTTGAGGGAAATTTAAATTTTAAACAAATATATTTATACTTTTAAGTAATCGAATTTTCAAAATAAATTACAACCCAAAACTTTCTGAGTGGCCTGGTAGTTGACAAAATAATAATAAAAATACATCGTCAATGTAAATAAAATATATTAATTAAATTTATCGGCATGGAATAAAATTAAAGTAAGTCGAGTGAAAACGGACTATTGGTCAATATACCAAATAATAATCTGTTTTACGAGACATAGTTTCCGACAGCAATATCACTACGGAACGCCATTACTTTGAAGTGTTAATTGTGCGTGATAATCCCCGTTTGATACTGAATATATCTGCGTGTAACTGAATGAATCTTACTTTTGTACGTAATGGCAGTTATTAATTTTTTTTTTTATTTGGTTTACCAACAATAGATTACACTGTTACTTATATACTAGATTGACAAATAATCTAAAGCCTGCTTAGTGCACCTATTACTTAAAGGTAAACACCACATACAATTAAAACAAGGACATTGTTATCACATTAAATTCACAATTTTTTTTTTTAAAACAATGTATGAAAGTTATCATTTCAATCTTTGAGGATGTTATGTGTTGCATTGAAAAATTTTGAGAACAGGTCTTGTGATGTTGATGATGATGATCTAATGATTTATAATGCTCTAACTATGCTGTGAGATGACATATTTTTTAAATATTGTTATGCTTTCTAATATATATATTTTTTCTTCACGTTTTTTACGTATATAAAATGATTTCTTAATCTTTTTTTACCGAGCTCCTACTAAGAGATAATCATTGCAGAAATTATGTTGTGTCGTATATAACTTAAGTAAAGTCCTATCATGAGTGTTAATGCAATACATAATAATATAACCATACAGGTTGATTGTAAGATTCAATGCAAACTTCTAATCTTGAAAGAAAACAAAGTATTCGAGTAGAACAGCAGGAATTGTAACAGGAAAAAAAAAATAATTTTGTGATATAGCTTAGACTTATTTTTAGGACAAGACAGGTTTTGAAATAAAGAAACAACTACTTATTTTTTTTGTTCTTTTGTTCCTTATCGTGCCAATATATGTTTGTGTTCTTATTTACATGCTGACCCTTGTTAACATCTACGAGCCTCATTAATCGATAGTGTTACTCGATTTCATAGCCTCATGACATATGGCATTCTGTTGTGGAGGAGTGCTGCCGGCATCGATACTATATTTATTCTGCAGAAAAGGGCCGTTCGCGAACGAAAAGTTTGGCAAGCAAGGAAAACCCACGCTTCCTTTAGCCGTTAGCAATCTTATTAAAGCTAAGAACGCGCCTCTCCGGACCACACATTCTCACTCCGATCGCCGCCCAGTGCGGACGTGCAAGACCCCGTTCTCCGTTGTTTGGTCCCTTCCCGATATTCCGTGGCGCTCAGTCTACTGACGTCACAGTTTAGCGTGTTTGGTTCCGTGCTACGGTTTTCAAGGTTTTCCTACTCCCTCTGAGTGCTATCGAAGTGCGATTTTTCTTTGCGACTAAGCCCCTTAGTCTTCAAAGTGCTGTGCTAAGTTGTGTTGTGCTTGTGCTGAGTGCAGTGTTGTGCCCAGCGTAAGTAGTCTGGTTTCAGTGCAAAGGAAACTTAACGGTGACAACGAATTTGTACTGAACCAGTCCTTTTTATTTTTATTTAATTTCTCTTCTCTATTTTTTTTATTTTTCTCCTATTTTCATATTTATTTTTATCATATCTGTGTGTTTTCGTGTGTATTTGTCCTTGCTGTCGGTAAAGGTTGACCCTAACGCGGTCAACTCTTTACCTGCGTACCCTTTTTTAGGTTTCTAGGTAGCGGCCTTCGGCGTACTACTGTTAGTTTTTAAGTTTTCCTCCCCAGCCCCCCTACCGCTGGTAGGGAGGTTAGCCGCTAGGATTTCACTAGGTTTTTAGGAACTAGGCATCCTTTATTATACTTATATTTATTTATATTATTGTCCCAACCCTCCTTAATGGATCCGCTAAGCGTTATTAACGCGTTCACCCAGGCGCTTGCTGCGGTAGGCGTCTACATCCCGAAAGACATCATAACGCAGGCCTTGCAGGCATCAATCGCGTCCCCGGCCCCTCAGGCCTCAACCCCGGCCCCTCAGGCCTCAACCCCGGCCCCTCAGGCCTCCAACGTCGAGACCCCTCAGGTCTACAGCTCTTCCTCGTCTCCCGCCTCGTCCGAGATGGACTGCGAATCGGTCGCATCCTCTCACGCGTCGCATCGCAAGCGTACCGCTCCCGGGAGCGACTCCGAACCCGCGTCTGATACGTCGTCAGATGCCGCCACCTTAACCGGCTCTCCTGAGCCCGCGTTTCAACTTGTCGCCAAGCGCTCCAAGAAGCGCTCGAAGAAAGCTTCGGTATCATCAATACCCGAGCCCTCCCCGGTGTCTTCAACACCAGCCCCCGCGCCGTTAAAATCGCTCGAAGTAACCGCGTCTCCGTCGGTCCCATCGAAGCCAGCGACGCGCTGCGCTCCCGTCCCGCCGAAGCCTCAGCTCCCTCCGCCCGTCTTCCTGCGTGAAAAAGCGCGCTGGACCGCGGTATCAAACTTGTGCAAAGAGCACAAAATTAATTACTTAAAAGCCGCCAACGCTGGCGATACAATCAAAATTCAAGTAGCGACCGTCGACGACTTCCGGTCTTTCACTAGGCTTCTGTCGATCAATCAAATCGCGTATCACACCTACGCCCTACCGGAGGAGCGTAAGATCCGCGCAGTACTACGGGGCGTCCCGTTCGAACTCAGTAACGAAGATATTCTCGAGGACCTTAAGTCTCAGGGTTTCCCGGCCGTAGCAGTGCACAAGATGCACTCCAACCGCGGTAGGCGTTTTCCTTTAGCTTTAGTAATCTTGTCAAATACTCCCAACTCGAAGGAGATTTTCAGAGAGGCTCGCACAATCTGCGGACTATCGAACATCTCCGTCGAGCGTCCCAACCCCCGCGGTCATCCTGGGCAGTGCCACCGCTGCCAGCTCTATGGCCACGCAGCGGCTAACTGCTCAGCTCCCCCCAGGTGCGTTAAGTGCCTGGATCCACACATAACAAAGGAGTGCACTAGCACTCCTGAATCCACTTCCCCCCCTGCCTGTGTGCTGTGCGGCCAGTCCGGCTACACAGCTAACTACAGGGGTTGCCCGCGCGCTCCGCGCTCCACCGTCAAGAGGGTCGCGCCTAAACCGGCGCCGCCGCTCACTCCCGCTAACTTCCCGCCGCTGCGCAACCGGGGTCCCCCGGAAGCAAAGCCCGTTCAGCCGACGCCTACTCAGGCTCTGTCTTGGAGGCAGCGTCCGGCCGTCCCGCCTGCACCTTCCCGACCCATCCCAGCTCCCGTAGCTTCCGTAGGGCCGCGTCCCACTTTTTCATCTTCACCTCAGTCGTCGTTGGCTGAGGACATGAAGACCGTGTTCGACGTCATCCAAAACGTCGACATTAACGAAATTTCCGTACTCGCACGCAAACTGCAAGCCGCCCGCTCTCCTCAAGAGCGTTTATTCGCGCTAGCCGAGCATCACTCGCTCCTAAGTTCGTTGAAAATTCTTTTACTTTTGTATAAACTCGTAAATAATAAATTATAATGTCTAGACCCGCGAATCCCGCGTCCAGTCGTATTAAACCCAAGGGCTTATCCCTAGTATCTTTTAACGCTCGTAGCCTTAGCACCAACCTTCCCGAGATTAAACTGTTCCTTCAGAACAAAGAACCTGACTTATTCCTTCTCCAGGAGACATGGCTTACTCCAAACCGCTCCAGGGGATACGCCATTCCTAAGTACGCGTTTACTCGCAACGACAGGCCCAACTCCGACGGATACGGCGGCACCGCTATATATTACAAACGAGGCTTCTATTGCTGTCCTCTCCCTACCCCTCCTCTCCTCAACATGGAGGCCACTGTGTGTAGATTGGCTATGACTGGTCATCCGACCATCATCATAGCTTCAATCTACATACCTAGTAGTACCAGACCAATCCGCAGCGACTTTGAGGCCATTCTCGCCCTCGGCCATTCAGTAATTATGTTCGGAGACTTTAACTCCAAACATACTGACTGGACGTGCCTATCGACCAACACCAGCGGTATCGCTCTCCTCGACATCACTAACTCCCTTGACTTAGACGTCATATCCCCCATCACTCCCACTCACTATCCCAACAACCCGACCTATTCTCCTGACATCCTCGACTTTGCAATTATCAAGCGAATCAATCTTGATCTCAGGTCCATCGAACCGCTCGATGACCTAGGCTCCAACCATCGCCCCGTCTCCCTCGTGCTAGGCGCGCCTAACGATAACGTCACATCTCCTAAGACCTTTACCAACTGGAAAGGCTTTAAAAATACGTTAGCTTCAGCCTTAAAGGCACCGAACTCTCCGCTCGCGATTTTGCCCGACCAATTAGACAGCCCGATTAAAATAGATTCAGTAGTCGATACTCTCACTGATGCTATCAACTCAGCCATCAGCGACAACGTAATCATTGCTAAGCAAGGCAAACCCGCGCTTCCCTTAGCCGTTAGCAATCTCATTTAAGCTAAGAACGCGGCTCTCCGGAGAGCCAAGAAATATCCCACGCCCGCATATAGAACAGCTGCGAATCAGCTTCAACGTAAAGTTAGGTCTCGCCTCGCGGAACTCCGTGACACTCAGTTTAACGATCTCATGGAGAATATCTCCCCGTCCCACCAAGCGTATTATCGAATGGCCCGAGCCTTACGCGTAGACACCGCCTCTCACGTTCCTCCTCTCACTCGTCCCGACGGCACCAGTCGAAGAGAAAGCCGAATGCTTCGCCGACAGCATAGCGGCACAATGCTCGCCCAGCACGCAACCCGCGGATCCCTCCCACATCCAGGCGGTGGAGGACGAAGTTCTCCGCAGAGAATCTCTCCCTATCACCGACGACCCCGTCACAGTCTCTAATGATGAAATCTTGCTTCTCATTAGAAAGCAAAAGTCCAAAAAGGCTCCGGGTGCGGATGGAATTTCCAACCACGCACTTAAGCACCTGCCACAGCAGGTGCTTACCTTGTTAGCTATCATCTTCAATGCCTGCTTCGACCATAGCTACTTTCCAAAAGCCTGGAAAGAAGCGACAGTCATAGGCATTCCCAAGCCGGGTAAACCTCTGAATGTCCCGGCTAATCACAGACCCATCAGCCTCCTCAAGGCAATGTCTAAACTTCTCGAAAGAGTCATACTCTCTCGAATGCGGAACCATCTGTTTCCAACGGATGGCGACCCTCTTATTATTCCCCACCAGTTCGGCTTTCGCGCTAAGCACTCCTGCCCTCAGCAAGTCCATCGAATCGTCGAGTACATACTCGAAGGATTCTCTCAGCGTCGTAAAAAAACAATCGCGGTTCTCTTTGACGTAGCCAAGGCTTTCGACAAAGTCTGGCACAGCGGTCTCGTTTTTAAACTCTATAAAATAGGCTTACCGGCTCGCCTAGTCAGATTAATAGCGTCGTTTCTTAAAGATCGTACTTTTCGATTCAATCATGAAGGCACGCTCTCTGCGCCTCGTCCCATAAAGGCTGGAGTCCCAAGCAAGGCTCAGTCCTCGCCCCTCTGCTGTACACCGTGTACACTAACGACATCCCCATCCCGCCGAAAGGCGTCGAACTCGCCCTCTTTGCAGACGATACCGCCCTTTACACTAAAAGTCAAGCGATCCCGTATAACATCACCAGACTCCAAAAGGCCGTAAACGCCCTCGGTGTTTGGTTTCAAAAAGGCGTATCGATGTCAACCCAGAAAAGAGTTCTGCTATTCAATTCGACCACAAACGTCGTAATCGCCACAACGATCCGCACATTCGTATGTTAGGTATTCCCATCCCCTGGAAGCGCACTATCAAATACTTAGGCGTCACCTTAGATCAGACGCTTTCTTTCAAGCGACACGTCGATAGAGTAACGAAACTCGTGCGTTTTTACTTAAGCCGTCTATATAGTATGATAGGAAGAAAAAGTAAAATGTCTTTCAGAAATAAACGTACGCTTTATAATGTCTGCGTTAGACCCGTCATGTCATATGCTTCGCCTGTCTTTGCCCACGCCCAACCCTCCGTCCTGTATAAACTGCAGGTAGTTCAAAATCTCTTCTGCCGCAGGGCCACAAACGCACCTTGGTACGTGCGTAACGCGGACCTGCACAGAGATCTTGAACTACCTACAGTTCAACAGCACCTCAAAACACTCTCAGAATCGTTCTTCAAACGCGCCGAATCCCATCCCAATCATCTTGTTCGAGATTCAGTCTCATATACTACTCCTGTGTTAGATTCGATATACAAAATCGCTAGACCGAGAAACGCGCACACGAGCGAACGCACGCAATTAACTTTAGATCTAGAGGCCCTTCAGGCCGCAAATTCTAATTCTAACGTAAATTCTAATTCAAACGTAAATCCGAATTAATGCAATTTTATTTGTCAATTTTAAATTTTAAATTTTTTACTTTTCTTTTTTGAGCACCTTCAGTGCTATGTAAATCCCAGCGGGTGACCCCTTAAGGGCCCCGCTAGCGCGGCCTCTTTCTCCGATTGGCCGTCGCTCAGATGAAGGCTGAGTGGCAAAAATGCACGAGCCGACAGGGGGTTTTTTAGTGGGTATGGTTCTGGTAGGCGTCGGGACGAGTCCCACATAACTCCGATCGCGCGCGCGGAGTATGCGTCAGAGCATTTTTTATGTCCTCCTGCCCTTCCGTGGAGGGGAACCAAAAAAAAAAAAATCTCCGGTCCAGACCCGATCTGCGTCCGGACCCGTTCGGACGTGTTGAAGGTCACTCCCGGCTGCCGAGTCACGATTGTTGTCTCACGACTTCTCTCGTATCAATACTCCAACGCCACTCTCATATCCGTTCTGCGTCCGGCCCCGCTCGGACGTGTTCGTGGTCGCTCCAGCAGTTGAGTCACGATTGTCGTCTCACGACGACAACTCGTTCGCAATACTCATACGCTGATTGCCTCTTCAGGGCTTACGCTGCGGCTGGTTTTTTCTGGCTGCGTACTTGACGCTTGGCGCCTGCTACGCAGTCAGAGACTCGCTCTGCGGCTGGCTCCGGCCGGTCGTAACGTAGTCAATCCCGCACTTTTAGTGCAACCCAACTTCGTCAGGTCTACGGCCGGTTTTTGTTGTCAATTTATTGACAACACACTCCATAGTAGACTCGCGTTTGATCAGGTTGATACTTAACGGTGACAGTACTAAGCCTGATACCGTTGCCCCGGTGCGCTTCCAAGGCCCTTCAGGCCAAGGAGAAACCGGCTGACCCGATCCCATTGCATTTGGGCCTTTCCCAGGGTGACGGTACAGTGCTGTCCGAATTAGGGGCACCACTTCGCGTCGTCCCCAGCCCCCCTACCGCGGGTAGGGAGGTTTAGGTATTAGGTGCTAGGTTAGCTAGGGAACCTAGGCATTTTTATATATTTATATATACATATATTGTAGTCAAGCCCTCCAATGGACCCAACCGTTGTAAGCTTTCTTAGGTCATTAGCCCAGATGCTCGTTGCGTCCGGCGTCGCCATTCCCGAAGATATAATAACACAGGCCTTACAGGCAACTATCGCGTCCCCGGCCCTTCAGGCCTCCAACGTTCAGACCCCTCAGGTCTACAGCTCTCCCGCTTCTCCCGTCCCGTCCGAGATGGACTGCGAATCAGTCGCATCCTCTCACGTGTCGCGTCGCAAGCGTACCGCTCCCGGGAGCGACTCCGAACCCACGTCTGACCCGTCGTCAGATGCCGTCACCTTAACCGGCTCTCCTGAGCCCGCGTTCCAGTTAGTCGCCAAACGCTCCAAAAAGCGCTCGAAGAAAGCCTAGGTATCCTCAATACCCGAGCCCTCCCCGGTGTCCTTAACACCCACCCCCGCGCCACCAAAATCGATCGAAGTAACCGCGTCTCCGTCGGTCCCATCGAAGCCAGCGACGCGCTACGTCCCACCAAAGCCTCAGCTCCCTCCGCCCGTCTTTCTCCGCGAAAAAGCGCGATGGACCGTAGTATCTACTCTTTGCAAAGAGCAAAAAATTAACTATCTCGAAGCAACCAACCCAGGCGACTCAATTAAAATCCAGGTCGCGACTATCAACGACTTTCGCGCGTTTACTCGGTTAATTTCACTAAAACAAATCGCATTTCACACCTACGCCCTCCCGGAGGAGCGTAAGATCCGCGCAATACTACGGGGCGTCCCGTTCGAGCTCGCGAACGATGAAATCCTTGAGGACCCTAAGTCCCAGGGTTTTCCGGCCGAAGCAGTGCACAAGATGCACTCCAACCGCGGTAGGCGCTTTCCTCTAGCATTAGTTATCCTATCCAATACTCCCAACTCGAAGGAGATCTTCAGAGGGGCTCGCACAATTTGCGGACTCTCGAATATCTCCGTCGAGCGTCCCAACCCCCGTGGTCACCCTGGGCAGTGCCACCGCTGCCAGCTCTATGGCCACGCAGCGGCTAACTGCTCAGCTCCCCCCAGGTGCGTTAAGTGCCTGGTTCCCCATATCACTAAGGAGTGCACTCGCACTCCCGAATCCACTTCCCCCCCTGCCTGTGTGCTTTACGGCCACTCCGGCCACACAGCTAACTACAGGGGCTGTCCACGCGCTCCGCGCTCCACCGCTAAGAGGGCCGCGCCTAAACCGGCGCCGCCGCTCACTCCCGCTAACTTCCCGCCGCTGCGCAACCGGGGTCCCCCGGAAGCAAAGCCCGTTCAGCCGACGCCTACTCCGGTTCTGTCTTGGAGGCAGCGTCCGGCTGTCCCGCCTGCACCTTCCCGACCCATCCCAGCTCCCGTAGCTTCCGTAGGGCCGCGTCCCGCTCCGTCATCTGCACCTCAGTCGTCGTTGGCTGAGGACATGAAGACCGTGTTCGACGTCATCCAAAACGTAGACATTAACGAAATTTCCATACTCGCACGCAAACTGCGAGCCGCCCACTCTCCTCAAGAGCGTTTATTCGCGTTAGCCGAACATCACTCGCTTCTAAGTTCGTTATAAATCTTATCTTTTGTAAAAATTCGTAAATAAGCAAATTTAATGCCTTAAGTCCCGCGTCCGTTAGATTCGAAATTTCAAGTCGTTTAGATCGAGAAACGAGCACACTGGCGAACCTACGCAATAAGCTTTAGATCTCGAGGCCCTTCAGGCCGCAATTTCGAACTTTAACGTAAATTCTAATTCTAAAGTAAATCCGAATTAATGCAATTTTATTTTTTCATTTTTAATGTTTTCAATTATTTACTTTTCATTTTTGAGCACCTTCAGTGCTATGAATTATCCTTCAGTACTTTGAGCACCTTCAGTGCTATGTAAATCCCAGCGGGTGACCCCTTAAGGGCCCCGCTAGCGCGGCCTCTTTCTCCAATTGGCCGTCGCTCAGATGAAGGCTGAGTGGCAAAAATGCACGAGCCGACTGTGGTATATTTGTGCGGGTGCGCACGTAATAAAGTTAGTTAGCAACTGACCGCTGTGTTCATTTTCATTCTCGCTCCGATCGCCGCCCAGTTCGGACGTGCAAGCCCCGTTCTCCGTCGATCGGTCCTTTCCCGCTATTCCGTGGCGCTCAGTCTACTGACGTCACAGTCTAGCGTGCTGGTTCCGTGCCACGGTTTTCAAGGTTTTCTACTCCGTCTGAGTGCTATCGAAGTGCGTATTTTTTCTTTGCGACTAAGCCCCTTAGTCTTCAAAGTGCTGTGCTAAGTAGTGTTGTGCTTGTGCTGAGTGCAGTGTTGTGCCCAGCGTAAGTAGTCTGGTTTCAGTGCAAAGGATACTTAACGGTGACAACGAATTTGTACTGAACCAGTCCTTTTTATTTTTATTTATTTCTCTTCTCTATTTTATTTATTTTTTTCTCCTATTTTCATATTTATTTTATCATATTTGTGTGTTTTCGTGTGTATCTGTCCTTTCTGTCGGTAAAGGTTGACCCTAACGCGGTCAACTCTTTACCTGCGTACCCTTTTTTTAGGTTTCTAGGTAGCGGCCTTCGGCGTATTACTGTTAGTTTTAAGTTATTCTCCCCAGCCCCCCTACCGCTGGTAGGGAGGTTTACCGCTAGGATTTTGCTAGGTTTTTAGGAACTAGGCATCTTTTATTATACTTATATTTATTAATATTACTGTCCCAACTCTCCCTTATGGATCCGCTAAGCGTTATTAACGCGTTCACCAAGGCACTTGCTGCGGTAGGCGTCTACATCCCGAATGACATCATAACGCAGGCCTTGCAGGCATCAATCGCGTCCCCGGCCCCTCAGGCCTCAACCCCGGCCCCTCAGGCCTCAACCCCGGCCCCTCAGGCCTCCAACGTCGAGACCCCTCAGGTCTTAAGCTCTCCCGCGTCTCCCGCCTCGTCCGAGATGGACTGCGAATCGGTCGCATCCTCTCACGCGTCGCGTCGTAAGCGTACCGCTCCCGGGAGCGACTCCGAACCCGCGTCTGACACGTCGTCAGATGCCGTCACCTTAACCGGCTCTCCTGAGCCCGCCTTTCAACTTGTCGCCAAGCGCTCCAAGAAGCGCTCTAAGAAAGCTTCGGTATCTTCAATACCCGAGCCCTCCCCGGTGTCTTCAACACCAGCACCCGCGCCGTTAGAATCGCTCGTAGTAACCGCGTCTCCGTCGGTCACATCGAAGCCAGCGACGCGCTGCGCTCCCGTCCCGCCGAAGCCTCAGCTCCCTCCGCCCGTATTCCTGCGTGAAAAAGCGCGCTGGACCGCGGTTTCCAACTTGTGCAAAGTGCACAAAATTAATTACTTGAAAGCCGCCAACGCTGGCGATACAATCAAAATACAATTAGCGACCGTCGTCGACTTCCGCGAGTTTACCAGGTTACTCAGTTTAAACAAAATCGCATATCACTCCTACGCCCTCCCGGAGGAGCGTAAGATCCGCGCAGTTCTACGGGGCGTCCCGTTCGAGCTCGAGAACGAAGAAATCCTCGAGGACCTTAAGTCTCAGGGTTTCCCGGTCACAGCAGTGCACAAGATGCACTCCAACCGCGGTAGGCGTTTTCCTTTAGCATTAGTAATCCTTGCAAATACTCCCAACTCGAAGGAGATTTTCAGAGAGGCTCGCACAATCTGCGGACTCTCGAACATCTCCGTCGAGCGTCCCAACCCCCGCGGTCATCCTGGGCAGTGCCACCGCTGCCAGCTCTATGGCCACGCAGCGGCTAACTGTTCAGCTCCCCCCAGGTGCGTAAAGTGCCTGGATCCTCACTTCACTAAGGAGTGCACTCGCACTCCCGAATCCACTTCCCCCCCTGCCTGTGTGCTGTGCGGCCAGTCCGGCCACACAGCAAACTACAGGGGCTGCCCGCGCGCTCCGCGCTCCACCGTCAAGAGGGTCGCGCCTAAACCGGCGCCACCGCTCACCTCCGCTAACTTCCCGCCGCTGCGCAACCGGGGTCCCCCGGAAGCAAAGCCCGTTCAGCCGACGCCTACTCCGGCTCTGTCTTGGAGGCAGCGTCCGGCCGTCCCGCCTGCACCTTCCCGACCCATCCCAGCTCCCGTAGCTCCCGTAGGGCCGCGTCCCGCGTTGTCATCTTCCCCTCAGTCGTCGTTGGCTGAGGACATGAAGACCGTGTTCGACGTCATCCAAAACGTCGACATTAACGAAATCTCCGTACTCGCACGCAAACTGCGAGCCGCCCGCTCTCCTCAAGAGCGTTTATTCGCGTTAGCCGAGCATCACTCGCTCCTAAGTTCGTTATAAATTCTTTTATTTTTGTATAAATTCGTAAATAAATTAATTTAATGTCTAGACCCGCGAATCCCGCGTCCAGTCGTATTAAACCTAAGGGCTTATCCCTAGTATCTTTTAACGCTTGTAGCCTTAATACCAACCTTCCCGAGATTAAACTGTTCCTTCAGAACAAAGAACCTGACTTATTCCTTCTCCAGGAGACATGGCTTACTCCAAACCGCTCCAGGGGATTCGCTATACCTAAGTACGCGCTTACTCGCAACGATAGGCCCAACTCCGACGGTTACGGCGGCACCGCGATATATTACAAAAGAGGCTTCCATTGCTGTCCTCTCCCTACCCCTCCTCTCCTCAACATGGAGGCCACTGTGTGTAGATTGGCTATGACTGGTCATCCGACCATCATCATAGCTTCAGTCTACATACCTAGTGGTACCAGACCAATCCGCAGCGACTTTGAGGCCATTCTCGCCCTCGGCCATTCAGTCATTATGTTCGGAGACTTTAACTCCAAACATACTGACTGGACGTGCCTATCGACCAACACCAGCGGTATCGCTCTCCTCGACATCACTAACTCCCTTGACTTAGACGTCAATATCCCCCATCACTCCCACTCACTATCCCAAAAACCCGACCTATTCTCCTGACATCCTCGACTTTGCAATAATCAAGCGAATCAATCTTGATCTCAGGTCCATCGAACCGCTCGATGACCTAGGCTCCGACCATCGCCCCGTCTCCCTCGTGCTAGGCGCGCCTAACGTTAACGTCACACCGCCAAAGACCTTTACCAACTGGAAAGGCTTTAAAAATACGTTAGTTTCAGCCTTAGAGGCACCGAACTCTCCGCTCGCGATTTCGCCCGACCAATTAGACAGCCCGATTAAAATAGATTCGATAGTCGATAATCTCACTGATGCTATCAACTCAGCCATCAGCGACAACGTAATCATTGCTAAGCAAGGCAAACCCGCGCTTCCCTTAGACATTAGCAATCTCATTAAAGCTAAGAACGCGGCTCTCCGGAGAGCCAAGAAATATCCCACGCCCGCATATAGAACAGCTGCGAATCAGCTTCAACGGAAAGTTAGGTCTCGCCTCGCGGAACTCCGTGACACTCAGTTTAACGATCTCATGGAGAATATCTCCCCGTCCCACCAAGCGTATTATCGAATGGCCCGAGCTTTACGCGTAGACACCGCCTCTCACGTTCCTCCTCTCACTCGCCCCGACGGCACCATTGCCTTCGAAGTCGAAGAGAAAGCCGAATGCTTCGCCGACAGCATAGCGGCACAATGTTCGCCCAGCACGCAACCCGCGGATCCCTCCCACATCCAGGCGGTGGAGGACGAAGTTCTCCGCAGAGAATCTCTCCCTATCACCGACGACCCCGTCACAGTCTCTAATGATGAAATCTTGCTTCTTATTAGAAAACAAAAGTCCAAAAAGGCTCCGGGTGCGGATGGAATTTCCAACCACGCACTTAAGCACCTGCCACAGCAGGTGCTTACCTTGTTAGCTATCATCTTCAATGCCTGCTTCGACCATAGCTACTTTCCAAAAGCCTGGAAAGAAGCGACAGTCATAGGCATTCCCAAGCCAGGTAAACCTCTTAATATCCCGGCTAATCACAGACCCATCAGCCTCCTCAAGGCAATGTCTAAACTTCTCGAAAGAGTCATACTCTCTCGAATGCGGAACCATCTGTTTCCAACGGATGGCGACCCGCTCATTATTCCCCATCAGTTCGGCTTTCGCGCTAAGCACTCCTGCCCTCAGCAAGTTCATCGAATCGTCGAGTACATTCTCGAAGGATTCTATCCGCATCGTAAAAAATCAATCGCGGTTCTCTTTGACGTAGCCAAGGCTTTCGACAAAGTCTGGCACAGCGGTCTCGTTTTTAAACTCTATAAAATAGGCTTACCGGTTCGCCTAGTCAGATTAATCGCGTCGTTTCTTAAAGACCGTACGTTTCGATTCAAACATGAAGGCACGCTCTCCGCGCCTCGTCCCATAAAGGCTGGAGTCCCGCAAGGCTCAGTCCTCGCCCCTCTGCTGTACACCGTGTACACTAATGACATGCCCATCCCGCCGAAAGGCGTCGAACTCGCCCTCTTTGCAGACGATACCGCCCTTTACACTAAAGGTCAAAGGATCCCGTATAACATCACCAGACTCCAAAAGGCCGTAAACGCCCTCGGTGTTTGGTTTCAAAAATGGCGTATCGATGTCAACCCAGAAAAGAGTTCTGCCATTCTATTCGACCACAAACGTCGCAATCGCCGCAACGATCCCCACATTCGAATGTTAGGTATTCCTATCCCCTGGAAGCGCAGTATCAAATACTTAGGCGTCACCTTAGATCAGACGCTTTCTTTTAAGCCACACGTCGATAGAGTAACGAAACTCGCGCGTTTCTACTTAAGCCGCTTAAATAGTATGATAGGTAGAAAAAGTAAAATGTCTTTTAGAAATAAACGTACGCTTTACAAGGTCTGCGTTAGACCCGTCATGTCATATGCTTCGCCAGTCTTTGCCCATGCCAATCCCTCCGTCCTGTATAAGCTGCAGGTAGTTCAAAATCTCTTCTGCCGCAGGGCCACAGACGCACCTTGGTATGTGCGCAACGCGGACCTGCACAGAGATCTTGAACTACCTACAGTGCAACAGCACTTCAAAACACTCTCAGAATCGTTCTTCAAACGCGCCGAATCCCATCCCAATCATCTTGTTCGAGATTCAGTCTCATATACTGCTCCTGTGTTAGATTCGAAATTCAAAGTCGCTAGGCCAAGAAACGCGCACACGGGCGAACCGTCGCAGTTAACTTTAGCTCTCGAGGCCCTTCAGGCCGCAAATCCTAATTCTAACGTAAATTCTAATTCTAACGTAAATCCGAATTAATGCTATTTTTATTTTTCATTTTTAATGTTTTTATTTTTACTTTTCTTTTTTGAGCACCTTCAGTGCTATGTGAATCTCAGCGGGTGACCCCTTAAGGGCCCCGCTGGCGCGGCCTCTTTCTCCAATTGGCCGTCGTTCAGATGAAGGCTGAGTGGCAAAAATGCACGAGCCGACAGGGGGTTTTTTAGTGGGTATGGTTCTGGTAGGCGTCGGGACGAGTCCCACATAACTCCGATCGCGCGCGCGGAGTATGCGTCAGAGCATTTTTTATGTCCTCCTGCCCTTCCCGTGGAGGGGAACCAAAAAAAAAAAAAAAAAAAAAAAAAGACCGCTGTGTTTGATTGACGTACACTACACTGGCGACGAGCCGGATTACAAATTCGCGCGTGCACAGTAATTTTCGTCGTACTTGTTATTAGTTATTTTTTAAACATGCCAATTGGAAAAATAGAAATGTTTGACCTATTCTCGGGTCAGTGGACAACGTACGTGCGTCGTTTAGAGCAATATATGTTGCTTAACGAAATAAAAGATGAACTGAAGGTAGCCACGTTAATTACACTGGTCGGGGAGCACACGTACAACCTTATGTGTGATTTATCGGCACCAATTGAACCTGAAAATAAAACATATGAAGAACTAGTGAGATTAGTATCGAAGCATTTGGAACCGCAAAGATCAGTTATTGCTGAGAGACAAGTATTCCGAGAAAGGAAGCAGAAGCCTGGAGAAAAAACTATGGATTTCTTGCAACAATTGAAACACCTCAGTATGCATTGTGAATTCGGCAATAATCTAGAAGAGAACCTTCGTGATCAATTGGTGATCGGACTATCAAGTGCGGATATAAAATCGCGGTTATTTGCAGAAAAAGATCTAACGTACAAAAAGGCGGTGGAGCTAGCTTTGAGTCTCGAGGCTGCAGATAGGCATGTGGTAAAAGTGAGGGATCGCGCAAGCTTCGGCGAATCCAGCTCGGCTATGTCCATGCGGTTGAGCAGCGGCGGAGACGGGGCAGGTGCCGGTAGCGGCGGCGGGGCCGCGCCGGAGGCCCTACATGTGATGCGGCGACAGCACGGTGCCGGTAGCGCGCCCGGCGGCGCGCACGGTGGTGGCGGCCGGAACCCGGCCACGGCTGCGCTTCCGACGTGTTGGCGGTGCGGGAAGCCGCATCGGGCAGATAAGTGTCGGTTTAAGTATTATACTTGTGATAAGTGCCTAAACAAAGGACATTTAAAGGCTATGTGCAAAGTCTCAACAAACAATAAAAGACACAACTTTATTCAAAATTATGATTCCGAGGAGGAAATGTATAACATCCGTGCTATTTCGGTTGGAGATAAACCATATTTTATATCTGTTAAAATAGGCAACACAATTTTAAAATGCGAACTTGATACGGGTAGTAAAATTTCGGCCATTAATGGACATTGTTATAAAGAATCGTTTTCTAACTATGAGATTTTTAAAGATAACATAAAATTGTGTTCTTATTCGGGGTCAAGTATTGAACCGATGGGTTATATTCTGGTAAATGCTGAAATTGAAAACATTAGCCATGAAAATTTAAAATTATAC
The DNA here is from genome assembly GCA_923062675.1 of Marasmarcha lunaedactyla. Taxonomy (NCBI): domain Eukaryota; kingdom Metazoa; phylum Arthropoda; class Insecta; order Lepidoptera; family Pterophoridae; genus Marasmarcha; species Marasmarcha lunaedactyla. The sequence continues at coordinate 2,335,382 of OV281341.1, forward strand.
GTTATAAAAAATGGTAGCCGTCCATTGCTCGGTCGTTCATGGATACGTCGATTCAATATTAATTATTTGTTGATTAATAATATAAGTCAATGTAATAAGGACTATAGAGATCAGTTTATTAATGAACTTAAAACGAAATACCCATCGGTGTTTACAGATACACTGGGTACGTGCAAGAAGGAGATTCGCTTACAGCTCACAGATAACGAACCGGTATTCGTGCGTGCGAGGCCCGTGCCGCTGGCGCTGCGGGCCGCGGTCGAGCGGGAGCTGCGGCGGCTGGAGCGAGAAGGGGCTATCTATCCGGTCGAGCATTCGGAATATGGCACTCCGATAGTTCCGGTAATCAAACAGTCAGGAGAAATTCGTATTTGCGGCGATTATAAATCAACAATAAATCCTAAATTAAAAATGGACCATTACCCACTCCCGCGAATAGACGAACTGTTTGCAGCCTTAAGTGGGGGGCAAGAATACTCAAAGATTGACCTCACAACCGCGTATATGCAGGTCCGGCTCCACCCCGACTCGCAAGCGTGTACAGCTATCTCAACACACGTAGGAACTTATGCTTTTCGTAGAACTCCATACGGGTTAAGTTGTGTACCTGAAAAATTTCAGAAAATAATGGAGGAAACGCTCAGGGGCTTGCCTAATACTGTGGTATTTTTGGATGTTATTTGCGTAACGGGAAAAGACCGAGAGACACATAAAAAAAATCTGCGAGCTGTAATCGAAAGATTAGCACAAATGGGTTTAACTATTAAAATTAATAAATGCCAATTTTTACAAGAGAGTGTATCATACCTAGGGTTTGTAATTGACCGACACGGGTTACATCCAGATAAGTCTAAAATTGAAGCTATTGTTAATGCTCCGACACCACAAAATGTTACTCAAGTGAAAGCATTTTTAGGCTTAGTAAACTACTACGGGAAATTTGTTCCAAACTTAAGTTCCATACTTCAGCCTCTGTACGCATTATTGAAAAAAAAAACAAAGTTGGTTATGGAATACTCAGTGCAAAGAGGCGTTTACAAATATAAAAAACATTTTAACTAGTGACAAGGTTCTATCTCATTATGATCCCTCATTACCGTTAGTGTTGGCTGTAGATAGTAGTGCGTACGGCGTAGGGGCGGTGCTCGCGCATCGCTACGCGGACGGCTCCGAGCGCCCGATTAGCTGTGCTTCAAGGACGTTGTCAAGCGCCGAAAGAAACTATAGCCAACTAGACAAGGAAGCACTAGCTATTATGTATGGCATACAAAAACATCATCAGTTTTTGTTTGGTAGACATTTTATACTTAGAATGGACCACAAACCATTGGTATATATTTTTGGTCCTAAAGGGGGTATTCCACAAACGGCAGCTAGTAGGTTGCAACGCTGGGCAGCAAAGTTGGCTGCGTATGATTATAAAATCGAGTACGTGGCGTCCAAACATAATGCACATGCAGATGCATTATCTCGATTGCCATTATCAGTAGCGAGTGACGGCACGACGAATACACGCTCAGACTCGAGTTACGTAATGTATATGTACGATACCTTGCCGGTAAGTTATAAAGATATAGCTTTCGAAACAAAACGGGACAGACTTTTAAGTAAAATTTACGGGTACATTATGTTTGGATGGCCGAATAAATGCGAATTAGAAGAAGAAAAACCTTTCTTTGTTCGACGCAATGAGCTATACTTGGAACACGGATGTATTTTGTACAAATACAAAATAGTAATTCCACAAGTATTACAAAAACAGGTGTTAGCGGAGATACACGACGGCCATCTAGGTATCGTAAAAATGAAATCAATTGCGAGGAATTACGTGTACTGGCCCGCTATAGACAGCGACATTGAACGAACTTGCAGCGCGTGTGAGTGTTGTCGCAGCGTGCGGGACGCGCCGCCGCGCAGTTCAATGCACCCGTGGGAATTCCCTGCAGGCCCGTGGCAGCGTTTGCATGCGGATTTTGCCCAGTACGGGGGTAAGTACTACATTGTTTTAGTAGACGCATACAGTAAATGGATTGAGGCAGAGGAGATCTCCAGCACGTCTGCAAAGCATACTATTTTGTTTTTTCGTAAAATATTTTCAAAGTTTGGCCTACCACTTCAGCTTGTAACAGACAATGGAACACCATTTCAAAGTTCAGAATTTGCAGAGTTCTGTAACAAAAACTTTATTAGACACACTACATCCTCGCCGTATCGACCACAAGGCAATGGGGCGGCTGAAAATTCAGTAAAATTAATAAAAAAAACATTGAAAAAGGCATCTCGGGAGGGTGTTGATTTGCCAACAAGTTTAAGTAAATTTTTACTGCAATACAGAAACTGTGAACATACCTCAACCGGGGTGGCGCCTGCGGTTGCGTTGTTAGGGAGGCGGCTGCGCACTCGTTTGGATGGACTTCGTCCGAGTACCGCGGACAAGGTCTACACGGCTCAACTTAAACAGGTAGCGTCCGTAGGCGGCACTTACAGATCATTTAATGTAGGCGACAATGTACTGACACGTGACTACACTAAAAATCAAGACAAGTGGACTGAAGGCAAAATAATAGAAAAAACCGGCCCTGTTTCGTATAAAGTTTCTTTGAATAATAATAATTTATGCCGTAGACACACGGATCAAATACTACCATTGAGGTCTAGTAGGTTCTCCATAACCTGTGAAGATGACAGTAAAAATAAAACGGTAGAAGCTCAAGAAACGAGTAATATAGAGGTGTCAGCGGGGGAACTTCTTTCTGATTACGAAGACGCTGGCGACAGGACCAATAGGGACTTGTCACCATCGTCAGGTTCTGGTAGGCCACCATCGCCACAGTCTAGCCCAGAGACTAATTCGAAACAGCTGAGTCACGATATTGTTATGTCAGAACAGGTTTCAGATCGAACTAAAAGGGCACTTTTGCGGCAACAGAGGAGGAAGTTAGGTAACTTGGAGGCAGAATAGCCTACGTTTTCATTAATTTCGTTAATCTCGGTAATAAGTAGGTCTTTGTTTTTATTTTATTTTCAAGTATACTTATACATAAAAAGAATAATATTTTGTACGGTGAGGAGCAAGTTTTTTTTTTCGTTGTGTATTATTATTTTTTAAGTTTTTTGTTTCTATTAAATATAAGTAAGATACAAACTGTATGACTGGAAGCAATTTCTTTTTGGTTATTTTTGTTTGATAATGTGTACCTACTCTTAAAGATTTTGTGTAAAAGATAAAGAAAATAAGGAGCGTGAAATAAACACATAAAAAGATACAAAGATAATAAACTATGTATAATTTAAAAAAAAAAAAGGAAAAGAACAAAATGAATTATTACAGAGTTTTAGTTTTTACTTTTGTGCAGTATATTTACAAATTTGTGTTAAAGATACTATATACACCTACTTTACATATAAGTTGTTTATTGATAAGATAGTGTGTTAATCTATAGGGGAGAGATGTGTGGTATATTTGTGCGGGTGCGCACGTAATAAAGTTAGTTAGCAACTGACCGCTGTGTTTGATTGACGTACACTACACCGACAGGGGGTTTTTAGTGGGTATGGTTCTGGTAGGCGTCGGGACGAGTCCCACATAACTTTGGAATCGCGCCAGAGTATGCGTCAGAGCATTTTTATCCTCCTGCCCTTCCCGCGGAGGGGAACAAAAAAAAAAAACTCTCCGGAGAGCCAAGCTCTATCCCCCGCCCGCCTATTGATTAGCTGCGAATCAGCTACAAGGCAAAATTAGGTCTTGGCTAACGGATCTCCGAGACGCTCAGATGAACGATCTCATGGTGAATATCTCCCCGTCCCACCAAGCGTACTATAGTATGTAATATTACGCGTAGACGCCGCCTCTCACGTTCCTCCTCTCACTCGTCCCGACGGCACTATTGCCTTTGAAGCCGAAGAGAAAGCCGAATGCTTCGCCGACAGCATAGTGACACAATGTTTACCCAGCACGCAACTCGCGGTTCCCTCCCACATCCAGGCGGTGGAGGACGAAGTTCTCCGCAGAGAATCTCTCCCCATCACCAACGACCCCGTCACAGTCTCTAATGATGAAATCTTGCTACTCATTAGAAGTCAAAAGTCCAAAAAGGCTCCGGGTGCAGATGGTATTTCTAACCACGCACTCAAACACCTGCCTCAACACGTTCTTACCTTGTTAGCCATCATCTTCAGGGCCTGCTTCGACCGTAGCTACTTTCCAAAAGCTTGGAAAGAAGCGACAGTCATAGGCATTCCCAAGCCGGGTAAACCTCTTAATATCCCGGCTAATCACAGGCCCATCAGCCTCCTCAAGGCAATGTCTAAACTTCTCGAAAGAGTCATACTCTCTCGAATGCGGAACCATCTGTTTCCAACGGATGGCGATCCCCTCATCATTTCCCACCAGTTCGGCTTCCGCGCTAAGCATTCCTGCCCTCAGCAAGTCCATCGAATCGTTGAGTACATACTCGACGGCTTCTATCTTTAACGAAAGAAAACGACTGCAGTTTTCTTTGACGTAGCCAAGGCTTTCGACAAAGTCTGGCACAGCGGTGTTGTTTATAAACGCTACAAAATAGACTTACCGACTCGCCTAGTTAGGATAATCGCGTCGTTTCTTAAAGACAGCACGTTTCATTTCAAACATGAAGGCACGCTTTCCCAACCGTTGTAAGCTTTCTTAGGTCATTAGCCCAGATGCTCGTTGCGTCCGGCGTCGCCATTCCCGAAGATATAATAACACAGGCCTTACAGGCAACTATCGCGTCCCCGGCCCTTCAGGCCTCCAACGTTCAGACCCCTCAGGTCTACAGCTCTCCCGCTTCTCCCGTCCCGTCCGAGATGGACTGCGAATCAGTCGCATCCTCTCACGTGTCGCGTCGCAAGCGTACCGCTCCCGGGAGCGACTCCGAACCCACGTCTGACCCGTCGTCAGATGCCGTCACCTTAACCGGCTCTCCTGAGCCCGCGTTCCAGTTAGTCGCCAAACGCTCCAAAAAGCGCTCGAAGAAAGCCTAGGTATCCTCAATACCCGAGCCCTCCCCGGTGTCCTTAACACCCACCCCCGCGCCACCAAAATCGATCGAAGTAACCGCGTCTCCGTCGGTCCCATCGAAGCCAGCGACGCGCTACGTCCCACCAAAGCCTCAGCTCCCTCCGCCCGTCTTTCTCCGCGAAAAAGCGCGATGGACCGTAGTATCTACTCTTTGCAAAGAGCAAAAAATTAACTATCTCGAAGCAACCAACCCAGGCGACTCAATTAAAATCCAGGTCGCGACTATCAACGACTTTCGCGCGTTTACTCGGTTAATTTCACTAAAACAAATCGCATTTCACACCTACGCCCTCCCGGAGGAGCGTAAGATCCGCGCAATACTACGGGGCGTCCCGTTCGAGCTCGCGAACGATGAAATCCTTGAGGACCCTAAGTCCCAGGGTTTTCCGGCCGAAGCAGTGCACAAGATGCACTCCAACCGCGGTAGGCGCTTTCCTCTAGCATTAGTTATCCTATCCAATACTCCCAACTCGAAGGAGATCTTCAGAGGGGCTCGCACAATTTGCGGACTCTCGAATATCTCCGTCGAGCGTCCCAACCCCCGTGGTCACCCTGGGCAGTGCCACCGCTGCCAGCTCTATGGCCACGCAGCGGCTAACTGCTCAGCTCCCCCCAGGTGCGTTAAGTGCCTGGTTCCCCATATCACTAAGGAGTGCACTCGCACTCCCGAATCCACTTCCCCCCCTGCCTGTGTGCTTTACGGCCACTCCGGCCACACAGCTAACTACAGGGGCTGTCCACGCGCTCCGCGCTCCACCGCTAAGAGGGCCGCGCCTAAACCGGCGCCGCCGCTCACTCCCGCTAACTTCCCGCCGCTGCGCAACCGGGGTCCCCCGGAAGCAAAGCCCGTTCAGCCGACGCCTACTCCGGTTCTGTCTTGGAGGCAGCGTCCGGCTGTCCCGCCTGCACCTTCCCGACCCATCCCAGCTCCCGTAGCTTCCGTAGGGCCGCGTCCCGCTCCGTCATCTGCACCTCAGTCGTCGTTGGCTGAGGACATGAAGACCGTGTTCGACGTCATCCAAAACGTAGACATTAACGAAATTTCCATACTCGCACGCAAACTGCGAGCCGCCCACTCTCCTCAAGAGCGTTTATTCGCGTTAGCCGAACATCACTCGCTTCTAAGTTCGTTATAAATCTTATCTTTTGTAAAAATTCGTAAATAAGCAAATTTAATGCCTTAAGTCCCGCGTCCGTTAGATTCGAAATTTCAAGTCGTTTAGATCGAGAAACGAGCACACTGGCGAACCTACGCAATAAGCTTTAGATCTCGAGGCCCTTCAGGCCGCAATTTCGAACTTTAACGTAAATTCTAATTCTAAAGTAAATCCGAATTAATGCAATTTTATTTTTTCATTTTTAATGTTTTCAATTATTTACTTTTCATTTTTGAGCACCTTCAGTGCTATGAATTATCCTTCAGTACTTTGAGCACCTTCAGTGCTATGTAAATCCCAGCGGGTGACCCCTTAAGGGCCCCGCTAGCGCGGCCTCTTTCTCCAATTGGCCGTCGCTCAGATGAAGGCTGAGTGGCAAAAATGCACGAGCCGACTGTGGTATATTTGTGCGGGTGCGCACGTAATAAAGTTAGTTAGCAACTGACCGCTGTGTTTGATTGACGTACACTACACTGGCGACGAGCCGGATTACAAATTCGCGCGTGCACAGTAATTTTCGTCGTACTTGTTATTAGTTATTTTTTAAACATGCCAATTGGAAAAATAGAAATGTTTGACCTATTCTCGGGTCAGTGGACAACGTACGTGCGTCGTTTAGAGCAATATATGTTGCTTAACGAAATAAAAGATGAACTGAAGGTAGCCACGTTAATTACACTGGTCGGGGAGCACACGTACAACCTTATGTGTGATTTATCGGCACCAATTGAACCTGAAAATAAAACATATGAAGAACTAGTGAGATTAGTATCGAAGCATTTGGAACCGCAAAGATCAGTTATTGCTGAGAGACAAGTATTCCGAGAAAGGAAGCAGAAGCCTGGAGAAAAAACTATGGATTTCTTGCAACAATTGAAACACCTCAGTATGCATTGTGAATTCGGCAATAATCTAGAAGAGAACCTTCGTGATCAATTGGTGATCGGACTATCAAGTGCGGATATAAAATCGCGGTTATTTGCAGAAAAAGATCTAACGTACAAAAAGGCGGTGGAGCTAGCTTTGAGTCTCGAGGCTGCAGATAGGCATGTGGTAAAAGTGAGGGATCGCGCAAGCTTCGGCGAATCCAGCTCGGCTATGTCCATGCGGTTGAGCAGCGGCGGAGACGGGGCAGGTGCCGGTAGCGGCGGCGGGGCCGCGCCGGAGGCCCTACATGTGATGCGGCGACAGCACGGTGCCGGTAGCGCGCCCGGCGGCGCGCACGGTGGTGGCGGCCGGAACCCGGCCACGGCTGCGCTTCCGACGTGTTGGCGGTGCGGGAAGCCGCATCGGGCAGATAAGTGTCGGTTTAAGTATTATACTTGTGATAAGTGCCTAAACAAAGGACATTTAAAGGCTATGTGCAAAGTCTCAACAAACAATAAAAGACACAACTTTATTCAAAATTATGATTCCGAGGAGGAAATGTATAACATCCGTGCTATTTCGGTGGGAGATAAACCATATTTTATATCTGTTAAAATAGGCAACACAATTTTAAAATGCGAACTTGATACGGGTAGTAAAATTTCGGCCATTAATGGACATTGTTATAAAGAATCGTTTTCTAACTATGAGATTTTTAAAGATAACATAAAATTGTGTTCTTATTCGGGGTCAAGTATTGAACCGATGGGTTATATTCTGGTAAATGCTGAAATTGAAAACATTAGCCATGAAAATTTAAAATTATACGTTATAAAAAATGGTAGCCGTCCATTGCTCGGTCGTTCATGGATACGTCGATTCAATATTAATTATTTGTTGATTAATAATATAAGTCAATGTAATAAGGACTATAGAGATCAGTTTATTAATGAACTTAAAACGAAATACCCATCGGTGTTTACAGATACACTGGGTACGTGCAAGAAGGAGATTCGCTTACAGCTCACAGATAACGAACCGGTATTCGTGCGTGCGAGGCCCGTGCCGCTGGCGCTGCGGGCCGCGGTCGAGCGGGAGCTGCGGCGGCTGGAGCGAGAAGGGGCTATCTATCCGGTCGAGCATTCGGAATATGGCACTCCGATAGTTCCGGTAATCAAACAGTCAGGAGAAATTCGTATTTGCGGCGATTATAAATCAACAATAAATCCTAAATTAAAAATGGACCATTACCCACTCCCGCGAATAGACGAACTGTTTGCAGCCTTAAATGGGGGGCAAGAATACTCAAAGATTGACCTCACAACCGCGTATATGCAGGTCCGGCTCCACCCCGACTCGCAAGCGTGTACAGCTATCTCAACACACGTAGGAACTTATGCTTTTCGTAGAACTCCATACGGGTTAAGTTGTGTACCTGAAAAATTTCAGAAAATAATGGAGGAAACGCTCAGGGGCTTGCCTAATACTGTGGTATTTTTGGATGTTATTTGCGTAACGGGAAAAGACCGAGAGACACATAAAAAAAATCTGCGAGCTGTAATCGAAAGATTAGCACAAATGGGTTTAACTATTAAAATTAATAAATGCCAATTTTTACAAGAGAGTGTATCATACCTAGGGTTTGTAATTGACCGACACGGGTTACATCCAGATAAGTCTAAAATTGAAGCTATTGTTAATGCTCCGACACCACAAAATGTTACTCAAGTGAAAGCATTTTTAGGCTTAGTAAACTACTACGGGAAATTTGTTCCAAACTTAAGTTCCATACTTCAGCCTCTGTACGCATTATTGAAAAAAAAACAAAGTTGGTTATGGAATACTCAGTGCAAAGAGGCGTTTACAAATATAAAAAACATTTTAACTAGTGACAAGGTTCTATCTCATTATGATCCCTCATTACCGTTAGTGTTGGCTGTAGATAGTAGTGCGTACGGCGTAGGGGCGGTGCTCGCGCATCGCTACGCGGACGGCTCCGAGCGCCCGATTAGCTGTGCTTCAAGGACGTTGTCAAGCGCCGAAAGAAACTATAGCCAACTAGACAAGGAAGCACTAGCTATTATGTATGGCATACAAAAACATCATCAGTTTTTGTTTGGTAGACATTTTATACTTAGAATGGACCACAAACCATTGGTATATATTTTTGGTCCTAAAGGGGGTATTCCACAAACGGCAGCTAGTAGGTTGCAACGCTGGGCAGCAAAGTTGGCTGCGTATGATTATAAAATCGAGTACGTGGCGTCCAAACATAATGCACATGCAGATGCATTATCTCGATTGCCATTATCAGTAGCGAGTGACGGCACGACGAATACACGCTCAGACTCGAGTTACGTAATGTATATGTACGATACCTTGCCGGTAAGTTATAAAGATATAGCTTTCGAAACAAAACGGGACAGACTTTTAAGTAAAATTTACGGGTACATTATGTTTGGATGGCCGAATAAATGCGAATTAGAAGAAGAAAAACCTTTCTTTGTTCGACGCAATGAGCTATACTTGGAACACGGATGTATTTTGTACAAATACAAAATAGTAATTCCACAAGTATTACAAAAACAGGTGTTAGCGGAGATACACGACGGCCATCTAGGTATCTTAAAAATGAAATCAATTGCGAGGAATTACGTGTACTGGCCCGCTATAGACAGCGACATTGAACGAACTTGCAGCGCGTGTGAGTGTTGTCGCAGCGTGCGGGACGCGCCGCCGCGCAGTTCAATGCACCCGTGGGAATTCCCTGCAGGCCCGTGGCAGCGTTTGCATGCGGATTTTGCCCAGTACGGGGGTAAGTACTACATTGTTTTAGTAGACGCATACAGTAAATGGATTGAGGCAGAGGAGATCTCCAGCACGTCTGCAAAGCATACTATTTTGTTTTTTCGTAAAATATTTTCAAAGTTTGGCCTACCACTTCAGCTTGTAACAGACAATGGAACACCATTTCAAAGTTCAGAATTTGCAGAGTTCTGTAACAAAAACTTTATTAGACACACTACATCCTCGCCGTATCGACCACAAGGCAATGGGGCGGCTGAAAATTCAGTAAAATTAATAAAAAAAACATTGAAAAAGGCATCTCGGGAGGGTGTTGATTTGCCAACAAGTTTAAGTAAATTTTTACTGCAATACAGAAACTGTGAACATACCTCAACCGGGGTGGCGCCTGCGGTTGCGTTGTTAGGGAGGCGGCTGCGCACTCGTTTGGATGGACTTCGTCCGAGTACCGCGGACAAGGTCTACACGGCTCAACTTAAACAGGTAGCGTCCGTAGGCGGCACTTACAGATCATTTAATGTAGGCGACAATGTACTGACACGTGACTACACTAAAAATCAAGACAAGTGGACTGAAGGCAAAATAATAGAAAAAACCGGCCCTGTTTCGTATAAAGTTTCTTTGAATAATAATAATTTATGCCGTAGACACACGGATCAAATACTACCATTGAGGTCTAGTAGGTTCTCCATAACCTGTGAAGATGACAGTAAAAATAAAACGGTAGAAGCTCAAGAAACGAGTAATATAGAGGTGTCAGCGGGGGAACTTCTTTCTGATTACGAAGACGCTGGCGACAGGACCAATAGGGACTTGTCACCATCGTCAGGTTCTGGTAGGCCACCATCGCCACAGTCTAGCCCAGAGACTAATTCGAAACAGCTGAGTCACGATATTGTTATGTCAGAACAGGTTTCAGATCGAACTAAAAGGGCACTTTTGCGGCAACAGAGGAGGAAGTTAGGTAACTTGGAGGCAGAATAGCCTACGTTTTCATTAATTTCGTTAATCTCGGTAATAAGTAGGTCTTTGTTTTTATTTTATTTTCAAGTATACTTATACATAAAAAGAATAATATTTTGTACGGTGAGGAGCAAGTTTTTTTTTTCGTTGTGTATTATTATTTTTTAAGTTTTTTGTTTCTATTAAATATAAGTAAGATACAAACTGTATGACTGGAAGCAATTTCTTTTTGGTTATTTTTGTTTGATAATGTGTACCTACTCTTAAAGATTTTGTGTAAAAGATAAAGAAAATAAGGAGCGTGAAATAAACACATAAAAAGATACAAAGATAATAAACTATGTATAATTTAAAAAAAAAAAAGGAAAAGAACAAAATGAATTATTACAGAGTTTTAGTTTTTACTTTTGTGCAGTATATTTACAAATTTGTGTTAAAGATACTATATACACCTACTTTACATATAAGTTGTTTATTGATAAGATAGTGTGTTAATCTATAGGGGAGAGATGTGTGGTATATTTGTGCGGGTGCGCACGTAATAAAGTTAGTTAGCAACTGACCGCTGTGTTTGATTGACGTACACTACACCGACAGGGGGTTTTTAGTGGGTATGGTTCTGGTAGGCGTCGGGACGAGTCCCACATAACTTTGGAATCGCGCCAGAGTATGCGTCAGAGCATTTTTATCCTCCTGCCCTTCCCGCGGAGGGGAACAAAAAAAAAAAAACTCTCCGGAGAGCCAAGCTCTATCCCCCGCCCGCCTATTGATTAGCTGCGAATCAGCTACAAGGCAAAATTAGGTCTTGGCTAACGGATCTCCGAGACGCTCAGATGAACGATCTCATGGTGAATATCTCCCCGTCCCACCAAGCGTACTATAGTATGTAATATTACGCGTAGACGCCGCCTCTCACGTTCCTCCTCTCACTCGTCCCGACGGCACTATTGCCTTTGAAGCCGAAGAGAAAGCCGAATGCTTCGCCGACAGCATAGTGACACAATGTTTACCCAGCACGCAACTCGCGGTTCCCTCCCACATCCAGGCGGTGGAGGACGAAGTTCTCCGCAGAGAATCTCTCCCCATCACCAACGACCCCGTCACAGTCTCTAATGATGAAATCTTGCTACTCATTAGAAGTCAAAAGTCCAAAAAGGCTCCGGGTGCAGATGGTATTTCTAACCACGCACTCAAACACCTGCCTCAACACGTTCTTACCTTGTTAGCCATCATCTTCAGGGCCTGCTTCGACCGTAGCTACTTTCCAAAAGCTTGGAAAGAAGCGACAGTCATAGGCATTCCCAAGCCGGGTAAACCTCTTAATATCCCGGCTAATCACAGGCCCATCAGCCTCCTCAAGGCAATGTCTAAACTTCTCGAAAGAGTCATACTCTCTCGAATGCGGAACCATCTGTTTCCAACGGATGGCGATCCCCTCATCATTTCCCACCAGTTCGGCTTCCGCGCTAAGCATTCCTGCCCTCAGCAAGTCCATCGAATCGTTGAGTACATACTCGACGGCTTCTATCTTTAACGAAAGAAAACGACTGCAGTTTTCTTTGACGTAGCCAAGGCTTTCGACAAAGTCTGGCACAGCGGTGTTGTTTATAAACGCTACAAAATAGACTTACCGGCTCGCCTAGTTAGGATAATCGCGTCGTTTCTTAAAGACAGCACGTTTCATTTCAAACATGAAGGCACGCTTTCCGCGCCTCGTTCCATAAAGGCTGGAGTCCCTCAAGGCTCAGTCCTCGCCCGATCGATGTGAACCCAGACAAGAGTTCTGCGGTTTACTTCGACTGCAAACAACGTCGTGTCGCTGACAATCTGCACGTTCGAATGTTAGGTACTCCCATCCCCTGGAAGCGCACTACCAAATACTAAGGCGTCACCTTAGACCAGACGCTTTCTTTCAAGCCAAACGTCGATAGAGTAACGAAACTCGCCCGTTTTTACTTAGGCCGCTTATATAGTATGTTAGGTAGAAAAAGTAAAATGTCGTTCAGAAACAATCGTACGCTGTATAAGGTCTGCGTTAGACCAGTCATGAGATATGCCTCGCCAGTCTTTGCCCACGCCAAACCCTCCGTCCTGCACAAACTGTAGGTAGTTCAAAATCTCTTCTGCTGCAGGGCCACAGACGCACCTTGGTACGTGCGTAACGCGGACTTGAACAGAGATTTTGAACTGCCTACAGTGCAACAGCACCTCAAAACACTCTCAGAATCGTTCTTCAAACGCGCCGAATCCCATCCCAATCCTCTAGTAGATTCAGTCTCATATACTGCTCCTGTCTTAGATTCGAAATTCAAAGTCGCTAGACCGAGAAACGTGCACACGAACGTAACTACGCAGCTACGAAGCTCTTAGCTCTTCAGGCCGCAACTTCTAATTCTAACGTAAATTCGAAAAATTTAACTTCTTTAATGTTTATTTATTGTAACTTTAAATTTTATTTTTATTTTTGAGCACCTTCAGTGCTATGAATTCACCTTCAGTGCTATGTAAATCCCAGCGGGTGAACCCTTCTGGGCCCCGCTAGCGCGGCCTCTTTCTCCAATTGGCCGTCGCTCAGATGAAGGCTGAGTAGCAAAAAAATTGCACGAGCCGCCAGGGTTTTTTTTAATGAGTAGTGGTTCTGGTAGGCGTTGGATCGAGCCCCACATAACCTGGATCGCGCGCGCCAGTGTATGCGTCAGAGCATTTTTATCCTCCTGCCCTTCCCGTGGAGGGGAACAAAAAAAAAATCTCCAGAGAGCCAAGCTCTATCCCCCGCCCGCCTATTGATTAGCTGCGAATCAGCTACAAGGCAAAATTAGGTCTTGGCTTACGGATCTCCGAGACGCTCAGATGAACGATCTCATGGAGAATATCTCCCCGTCCTTAATGAAATGAAATGAAATGAAATATTTATTTCTCAACATTGACAATTACTTGTTCTTATTGACGTCAAATAAAACATGATTCTACCACCAGTTCGAAAAAACCTTCGTGAAGAAGAACTGGCAAGAAACTTCACGGGCATATTTTTTTCAAAATAAATTTACAGAGTCTCTTTATGTCTATACAAAATTATTTTTTTCTGCATCTGTTAGCTCGGCAAGTCTCCCTCCCCCCAAGTATCCAAACGACGAACACCCTCAAACAGCACCCGTTCACGAGTTAACGTATAACGAGTAACGATAACCTACGTAGCCTATTATAGAATGGCCCGCCCTTCCACGTTGACGCCGCCTCTCACGTTTCTCCTCTCACTCGTCCCAACGCGACGGCATGCATAAGAAAGTTTTTTTATATCCTCCTGTAGTAACTCCTCAAGTAACTTTAAGGAATAAATATTCTTACTTTCCATTGGCAATATATTTTAGAAAATTTAATGTATGTAAAAAAGAACATTACTTTGTTAAAAATAAAAAGAGATCTGCACAATGTTAACACAAGAGAAAGATATATGTTGGCAGCTCATAATAGTAGGCTTTATAAAGTCACTAACTCATTCATGGGTCAATGTATACGCTTTTATAATAAGATTCCTGAGAATATCCAAGGTCTTCCTACTGAAAAATTCAAATAAATTATAAAGCAAAAGTTGTATGCTAAAGCTTATTATAAACTATCCGATTATTTGGACGATAAAGTGTATCCCCTTAATAACAGAATTTTTACTAGTAATTTTTTGTTCATTTGTTCATTGAGTTCTTTGTCTCGATGAATATCTAAAGCGTCATTGTCACTAAAGTACGTCTTCTTATGGTAGCGTCGGGTGACGGGTCGCTCACTTCCCTCTTATATGGTTGAGGAGGGCGATGGCTGGATCCCGCGTTAACTCGTGAACGGTTGCCGTTTGAAGGTGTTCGTCGTTTGGATACTCGGTGTAGGGAGACTTGCCGAGCTAGCAGATGCAGATAAAAATAATTTTGTATAGACATAAAGAGTCGCAGTAAAATTATTTTGAAAAAAATATACCCGCGAAGTCTCCTGCCAGTTTTTTTTCACGAAGGTTTTTCCGAACTGGTGGTAGAGTCATGTTTTATTTGACATCAATAAGAACAAGTAATTGTCAATGTTGAGAAAAAAATATTGGAATTTGAATTTGAATTTGAATTTACTGTTTAATTTTGAATATCAATAATTAGTTAATCGTTAATTTAATATGTGAAAGTATGAAGTTTAAACAGTAGGTATACGTTGGAAATTTACTTGTAAGGTAAGTCCTATGTATCACTGGGTCAGAGTCACGTATCAAATTGTTCGAGAGAGCTTTGTTCAACGAATAAACGACGTGACCACGTGACTGTGCCACCAGCATGAGCACGTACACGAGGCGTGAAAAGTAAATTAAGTTGTTGTACGAATATATCAAGTTTCATTCTTGTTATAAATAAAAGTACAAGTTTTATTTAAACCTACAAATATACAAAAAATATTGTTTTGTTAACTTTAGTATGATTTTTTTGCAATAATTACTGCAGGGAAGCACAGTAGAAGAGTTAAGACAAAACAATTTCTTTTTTTAAATGTCAAAGGAAATTATTTACGAAATAAATTTTTTTATTTAAGTATTATAATTATCAGTTAAATTGAGGTGCTGTAATTGTTACTCTTCTCTCTATAACTCTTGCTTCAGATCCAGGCTACCTTAGGATCTTGGATATTGCATATTTGGACATGTCTTTCTGTTTCTAGTAATAGAATCCCAGCAGTTTACTGCGTGCTTGCTTAAAAGCTTTGCAGGCACAGATAATGTGGTTCGTTTCTTCTTCTTTACAACATAATCTGCATTTTGGGAAGTTTTTAAATCCCAATTGCTTGCTATTTTCATTGAATCTGGAATAATCTGTAAAAATGTTTGTGATTTGACTGGCTGCTTAGCTTCTCCATGATTATTCTCTCTCGTAGTGCATTTGGAGATACATACAGTGGCTCCAGGTCCAAGAGGTATTCCTTTTACCCGTTCACGCGTAGTTCATCAGCGAAATTTCAGTGTGTCCAGGGACCAATACCCATCCACCTTATTCCTGGAACCCAAATGGTTAAGTGCTGTTATGTAGTCTAAGACTAATTATGACTGAGTCTGTTGCTTCCAGAATCTTGAGGAAGCTTGACCATCTGAGCGAATATCAGTTTGCCTTTGAAGCCCCATTATGAGCACATTGTTTTGTGTTATATAGCTTAGCTGAAACCCTTATTTTATTCATTTAATTTATTTTAGACAACATTCCAAAAGGTCTGGTCAATATAAACAATCGGAATTGGTAGCGAATAATCAAAGCATAAAACATGTCATTCAGTGTGAAGTCGCAGTAAGAAGTATTGCAATGACAGTTTACTTGTAGCACAGAAATAGGAAGAACATTGTTTTTACTCTTTTGGCTCTATTTAATAGGAATTCATCGAAATTCTATCACAAACACAGTATATCCCTGTTCGCGCATCAGTCGGACGTCTTGACCTTGAGACTGCTGCCATTTAATTGTTTAATTTTCTTTGTTAATTAATGGCTTATAAAAATCCATTCATACAGTCCATTATCGTTTTTTTATCTACGTCCATTAGTGCCTCAATCATAACCGAAGCACTATAAATGAAAATAATATGTTTTAAGAAATACATTGTGAAAACAAGGTTGATGTATTTAAAAAAATACGAATATAACAGAGTCTTACGTGATAACTTAAATAATTAAAAGCTCCATTTCACTTTCCATATATGGTCTGGCTTAAGAGTACCCAACATCTTTCACATACAATGTTTTATTGTCTAGGAAAAACAATGTACTGGAATTATGATATTAAGAATTATTTAGTTGAATAATCAAAAGTTTGATTTTGTAAGCTCAAAATACGTTTGGAATTTAAGAATATTAAAAAGTTAGAAAATAAATAAAAGACATAGATTTTTTATGAATTTATTCTGATTAATGTATGAGAAGTACATTATCTAATGACTGGGCAGGTGTTACAAAACATTATTTTCATACCTTGCCCACAACAACTACAACAATTTATTTATTTGTTGCACCACGATTACCTAATCATTAAATTAAGAAAAAAATACTATTGATTTTAACAATAACATTATTATATTCCTAAACTGGGCACCCGAAAGCCAGGACTGAAATGAAGCATTTCACACATTACTTAAATACAAGAACTACTTATAAGGTAGGGAATCGACTTTACTTAAAATGAAATAACAAGATCTGACTTGATAATAGTGAACAGATAATAGTCAAAACCATTGCATAGCAATCTCGTAATCAGATATTACAACCGCTTTACCAACTTCCGACAATCCGTCCCTTTGAGAATAAATTTCGGATGCAGCGATGATGAGCCGAGTTCCAGCGCATCGCTATTTCGCGAATAATCTACAAAATGGGCTTTGTGCGTGAATTTGGCCTTTGCTTCGGTGTTTGAAAACGGCTGCTTTTAGAACAAAATTCGTTGTTTAGTTTCAAATAGACCATGTGTTCGGAATAGAACGCATCCATAGGTTTTATGTAGGTAGTTTATAAATTGAACACAAAAATGTTAGGACCTACCCGCACTTGTCGCGAAATGTTGGAACGGCCGGGCCGTCGCCTGCTTCGTTGCCGGAGGAATTTTTCCATGAAATAATGTTTAGATAGTTCTAGAGACTGAGCTAGGATCGCCGCGTGGTAGGACGCCTTGTTATAATTTGATAGTTAATATCTATAGCGCCCGCGCTGGTTTTTAAGTGATTTTAAAACGCGAGTTATAGTTGTGCTTAAACGAAAGTGAAAAACATTTGTGTTTTGACATTGAGTGTGAGAAGCTTCGGGAAGCTAGGTGTAACGTGGACCATATATTCTAATCTCGTAATAACCATCGATTGTAGTCAAATAGTAAGATTTTTGTCCTCCAAGGGGAGCCCCCACGCCCTTACATTAACTGACGGACTAACACCTATGTACTAAGAGGAAATACCTACGGGAAGTTACAGGTCAGTACATAATTATTGATTAATTAGTTATAAGGAGTGAGTGACCATTGTCAACTTAGTGGGTTTGTGTCGCGGTTTACCGATTCCCGACTTGTACGATACAAAATTTGGTAGCAGAGCGTGGTTCACTCCGTTGAAGTTAAATATCGGTTAGTAAGGTTGGTAATGGTCGCCCTTCTTGGGCTGATTGGTCGATGATTGTACTGCTGTTCGTTTTTATCTCGGTTCAAATAGCTGGTTAATTTAACGTGTGTGTGTAAATTTACTCAAATCTTATTAGTTAAATTCTATTTGTTTAGTTAACCGGACTTAAAGTGAACGTTATTTTAAAATATTTTGGTTTCATTCGGCGTGTTTCGTTACGTAAGCGGCGTGCTTGTTCAATCTTTCGTTTTTTTGTATGATATTTGCGTAAGTAAGGGCATTTTGCTTCAGAAACAGTTTTGTTTAAACAATGGTTTTGAATAGTGTTTGGTTTAAACTTTTAGTTTAAAAATAATTTTCATTTTAACTTTTGAGTTGAAATTGATTTTGCTTTCGACTTTCGGTAAAAACGTTTTGGTTTAAAGTCTTGGTTTAAAGTAGTTTGAAATTTAACTTTTGTTTTAAAAATAATTTTGCTTTAAAATTTGGGTTTTTTTTTTGTTGTTGTTAATAATATTGTTTAATGATGGCTAGTAAACATACGGCACGTATAGCTGCAGTTCTGCGGTGGTTGGGTTCGGCCGTTTTGAATGTTTCTCGAAAAGATCGGGTTCAAGCCTTATTATCGCGATATGAATCTTTAAATAGTAAAATGTCGGAATTGTATGATGCATATCAGGCCGTACTTGAATTGAGTCCAGAAGCAGAGGTGATGGAAAGGGTCAATTCGGATATTGATCAGGCGGATGATTTGGCAGACCAGATCCGGCAAGCTGTAGGGGTTTTAAACTTGTCTTCTCAGTGTGAGACTCGGCCAAAACTGGATTTAGGTACTTCGCCTGAGTTAATAGGTAGGTTGCCGAAATTAGATTTGCCTCATTTTAATGGTGATTTAGGACATTGGGTAGCTTTTAGTAATTTATTTGATAGTTTGGTCCACTCGCGGCGAGATTTGACTCCGGCCCAGAAACTAGCCTATTTGTTGGCTAGCCTCACAGGGGAGGCTAGAGGTTTGGTCCAACATTTACAACTTGACGATAACAATTATGAAATCGCTCGTGACCTACTTATGCGTAGGTATCAAAACGTTCGGAGATTAGCGGATAATCATGTTTTTAATATTTTAGGTTTACCTAGGAATCCGGGACCGCATAATTTACGGACTGGTTTACTTAACCCTTTGTTGGTCGCAGTTAACGGGTTAAGAGGGTTGGACTTACCGGTTGATCATTGGTCATTCATATTATTGCATATTGTTTTAGGTAAGCTGTCTGTTGATTTGCGGAACAGATTCGAGCAGGAGTATGGTGGGGACTCCGCCACTCATCTCCCACTATTTAAAAATTTAGTGTCGTTCTTAGAGGATGAGTGTCGTCGTGTGGACAACGTCACGGCCCCCGGTAGCGGAGACGTCGGTGCGCGGCAGGTTCGGCCGGCACCGCCAGCACCGCCAACACCGCGTTCCCCACGCCGCTCCCACCCACCACGTGTGTATAATGTAGTCGCGGCGCAGAGGACAGATTCCCGTTGTGCGTATTGTAGGGATGTAGGGCATACCATATTGTCGTGTTTTAAATTTAAGGATTTGCGTTGGCAGGCTCGTCGCAATATTGTAAGGCAACGCAATTGGTGTTATAGCTGCCTTGGTAATCACTTTGCAGCCCAATGTCGGTCATCTCAACCTTGCAAGCAGTGTGGTGGTAATCACCACATTCTTCTTTGTGGTAATCGAAACGGATCGCCTCCACCGATCGCACCGGGACCGGAGGCCAGTGCCTCGCAGGTTAGGATGGAGGCTGGTGACCAATGGGCTGGGGGTGTTCAAGTAGGTCAACCTCGTGCTGGACGTCACGTTTCAGGTAAAAGGAGTTATGCTCGAGATCAGCCACAGCCCTGTACGGGCGGGGGTAATGCAGTGCCGAGCCGCGTTCAAGTAGCTGAGCAACAACGTTGTAGTTTCGGTGTGCCCTTACATTATTCAGAGCGGCCTCGTTTAGGACAGCAGTTTAATAATTACGATACTAAGCAGATGTATGTACCCACAGGAGGGTATTCACCTTATCAGCAATGGACTCCATATGCCAGGCAGGGCTATTCCACTGCATCGCTAAGGGGTCATCCTACTCAACGGAAGAATTGACTCCCACAAATGCACTCTCCACCCGCGTCTTCCCTCTGTCCTTTAACTGTCTTGTTGCCCACCGCTCAGGTTTGCGTCGGTTCCCCTTCGGGCGAGCAGGTAACCGCGCGTGCGATTTTGGATTCGGGTGCACAGGGGAGTATCGCGTCGAAGCAGTTAGTGGAGAGGTTGCAGCTTCTTAAGATGCCTGCTGGAGAGAATATTCGAGGAGTTGGCGGGGTTAAGGTGTCAGGCTTAGTGGGTCAGGTTTCACTGTCCTTTTCTCCTCTTCATTGTCGGCATCCACAGGTTACCACGACGGCTGTTGTTTTAAATAATATTATGGGTAGACATCCCCTTGTTAAATTACCGCCAGAGGTCGTTGGTTTGACATCGAGACCTTCATTAGCAGATCCTGAATTTCATGTTCCAGGACCGGTTGATCTGCTGCTTGGTGCAGATGTATTGGGAATGCTGCAATTGAATAACAGCATGCTTCTGCAGCCTGGAGGTTTGGTTGCAGTCTCGACTGACCTCGGTGACGTCATAATGGGCCCAGTATTTTCTGTTCGCCAATTCCAGGAAGAATATGGTGACGTGCACGTAGGACTCTCGCTCGCTGAAGCTATTCAGCGTTTTTGGGAAGTTGAAGAGCCTCCTACTGCATCTCGTGACAACCCAGAACACCTGGAATGTGAATTATTCTTCCAGAATAATACAGGTCGTCTCTGTTCAGGTAGGTTCGTCACTAGGTTACCTTTCTTACCTTCTCGCCCCTCCCTTGGTCTTTCTAGGATGCTAGCTGAAAAAAGGCTAGCTTCTATGGAGCGACGTATGAAGCGAGATGAAACATTTTGTCTTAAGTACATTGAATTTATGCGTGAGTACGTGGAGCTTGGTCACATGTCTGTTTCTAATTTTGATTGGCGTTCGCAGGAGCATTATTTTATCCCACACCATGCGGTGTTCAAGGCAGGGAAAATTAGAGTTGTTTTTGATGGGTCCGCGCCAACTTCTAACGGTGTTTCCTTAAACCAGTGCTTACATTCTGGACCTAAATTACACAGAGATATCGGTGAAATCTTGACTAACTTCCGCCGACACCAGGTCGTTTTCGTTGCGGATATTAAAATGATGTTTAGACAGACTATTATACATCCAGATGATCGTAGATTTCAGCTCATACTTTGGCGAGAAAATGAATCAAGTCCTGTTACTGTCTTTGAATTGAACACTAATACCTATGGACTTAGGTCTAGTCCTTTTATTGCAATTCGTTCTTTATTAGAGTTGGCAGAGCGTGAACGATTGAGGTTTCCTAGAGCATCTGAGGTTTTATCTAGCGATGTATTCGTAGATGATATCTGCACAGGTGCGGCGAATGAAGCAGAAGCATTAGTACTGCGTAATGAGTTAATAGGAATCCTGCAGGCTGGTGGCTATGAATTGAGGAAGTGGTTGTCTAACTCGCAAGCTGTTCTTGCCGGTCTACCCGAGGATCACCAACAGGATCCTTATATTTTCCAGAATGTGGACAATCCTGATGCTGTGGCAGTGTTAGGCGTTCAGTACCAGCCCATTGCGGACGTCTTCACATTTCGAGTGCAGGATCTAGATACCTGGAAGACTTGGACCAAGCGTTTAGTACTTTCAACCGTAGCAAGGATATTCGACCCCAACGGTTGGTTAACACCGGTCGTATTTTGGGCAAAATGCTTTTTGCAGAAGCTTTGGTTACAAGGTTTGACGTGGGATGCCCCATTAATTGGTAATTTATTAAGTGTTTGGGTTAGGTTTGTGTCGTCCCTTTCTGATATAGAATTAGTTAAAATAGATAGGCCATTCTTGCCGCCAGGTAAATGTCGGGCTGATATTCACGGGTTTTGTGACGCTTCTGAGTGCGGTTATGCAGCTGCAGTTTATATTCGTACTGTTGATAGTGCAGGAGTTGTAGCAGTTAAGCTTATCATGGCAAAAAGCAAGGTTGCGCCTGTTAGAACTAGATTAACGATACCTAAATTAGAATTATCAGGAGCTGCTCTCTTGACTCGCCTTCTTAACCATTTAGTATCGAGTTTGGGCCAGAAGGTCAAGATCAATAAGGTATACGCTTGGACTGACAGTCAGATTGTTCTCTCTTGGTTGCGAGCGTCTGTCCACGTATTAGAAGTGTTTGTAGCTAATAGAGTGTGTCAAATTCAGCAGTCGGCTGCAGTTTTGGATTGGAGGCATGTTCCAGGAGAACTGAATCCTGCGGATTGTGCGTCACGGGGCTGCGGGGCTCCAGATCTGTTAGATCATTCGTTGTGGTGGGGTCCTGGTTGGCTGTTCCTTCCAGAAGATAGGTGGCCGCAATCGACAGTTGAACTGATTGAGCCTTTGCCAGGGTTAAAGGTTCTTGCTTGTGTTAAGGAGCCCATGAAAGATTTGGATTTCTTGTTAAATAAATTCAGCTCTCTCGATAAGTTGTTAGGTGTCACAGGATGGATTAGAAGATTTGTTCACAATGTTAGGCATCCCTCTAATAAAAAAATATCTATGGTGTTGTGTCCAGACGAAAGGCAGGAATCTTTATTATTTTGGGTACGGTATGTACAGGCCAAGCACTTTGAAACGGTTTTTAATAATCTAAAAGGTGGACATCGTAAGTTGAAGGGAGCTGTTGGTCGCTTGAATCCTTTCATTGATGAAGCAGGCTTGATTTGAGTGGGAGGAAGGCTACGTCATGCTAATTTGTCTTATGAGACACGCCATCCTTTACTCCTTCCTAGACAAGGTCCCCTTTGTACGTTGATAATATCAGATAGACATGAAAGGAATTCTCATGCTGGATTAAATACTCTTCTAGCAATCCTATCTCGGGAGTTTTGGATTTTATCCGCTAGGAGGGCTATACGAAACGTAATATTTCGTTGTATTCCTTGTTATCGGTTGAGGGCTGCGATGATTCAACCACAGATGGGAGACCTGCCACCAGACAGAATTACAGCTGCGCGACCCTTTTCTGGTGTTGGTACGGATTTTGCAGGTCCATTTTCCATTAAGGTCTCATCGTTGCGGAATGCTAAGGTTGTTAAAGCCTACTTGTGCGTTTTTGTTTGCCTAGTCACGAAGGCCGTACATTTGGAAGTAGTGTCATCTCTTAGCACTGAGGCCTTTATTGCTTGTTTGTCTCGATTTGTCAGTCGTCGCGGGTTACCGTCTTTAATTCGGTCCGACTGCGGGACAAACTACAAGGGAAGCGATCGTTATCTTTCAGATGTTTATAAGTTTCTAAATGAGAACCAAGTTTCCATTAACACTTCTCTTAGTCGTCGGGGTATTAAATGGCAATTTAGTCCACCCGCTTATCCCTCGTGGGGAGGTATATTTGAAGCGGCTGTGAAGGTGGCTAAGACGCATCTCCGTCGTGTCATAGGTGAAACAATTTTAACATTTGAAGAATTAGCCACGGTCTTTTGTAAAATTGAAGCAGTATTGAATTCACGACCACTTTGTCCTGTATCATCGGATCCAAATGACCTAGAAGTGTTGACTCCAGGTCATTTTTTGATTGGTGGCCCCTTGACTGCACTTCCTGAATATCCATTTGTAGATGTTCCAGTCAATCGTCTGTCACGTTTTGAACTGCTGCAGCAGCTTTCGCAGAGTTTTTGGAAGAGGTTCAACTTAGAATATCTTCATTTGTTGCAGCAGCGTGTTCGTTGGTCAGCTAAGACAGAACCACCTAAGGTTGGTGACCTCGTCCTAGTTAAGGAGATGAACATGCCCCCACTGTCGTGGAGACGTGGTAGAATCTTGAGGCTGTTCCTAGGTGCAGATGGTACTCCACGAGTTGCCGAGGTCATGGTTGGCGATTCTGTACTTAAAAGAGCTGTCGCAACTTTGTCGCGGCTACCGGTTGCATAATGTTTTAATAAGGCCGGATCCTCTAGTTGGTTTTGGACTCAGTCAGGTGACGTCTGACTGGGGCGGGGGATTGTTCGGAATAGAACGCATCCATAGGTTTTATGTAGGTAGTTTATAAATTGAACACAAAAATGTTAGGACCTACCCGCACTTGTCGCGAAATGTTGGAACGGCCGGGCCGTCGCCTGCTTCGTTGCCGGAGGAATTTTTCCATGAAATAATGTTTAGATAGTTCTAGAGACTGAGCTAGGATCGCCGCGTGGTAGGACGCCTTGTTATAATTTGATAGTTAATATCTATAGCGCCCGCGCTGGTTTTTAAGTGATTTTAAAACGCGAGTTATAGTTGTGCTTAAACGAAAGTGAAAAACATTTGTGTTTTGACATTGAGTGTGAGAAGCTTCGGGAAGCTAGGTGTAACGTGGACCATATATTCTAATCTCGTAATAACCATCGATTGTAGTCAAATAGTAAGATTTTTGTCCTCCAAGGGGAGCCCCCACGCCCTTACATTAACTGACGGACTAACACCTATGTACTAAGAGGAAATACCTACGGGAAGTTACAGGTCAGTACATAATTATTGATTAATTAGTTATAAGGAGTGAGTGACCATTGTCAACTTAGTGGGTTTGTGTCGCGGTTTACCGATTCCCGACTTGTACGATACACCATGGTTGTTGGATTTTTTAATTTCGCATAATTATTAATAGATGATTTTTTAAATCTTGTTGTGCACAGGATCAATCTATTGAACCAAAAATAAAGAAAATCGTTATAAAATTGTTTGACAGGAAGCCATGCCATCTTGATTAGTATTCACTATAATTACTTAAATACATTTTTTATACTCCTGGAGCGATAACTTATGTTTCCTGAAATTATATAATGTACATAAAATATTGTTAAGTAATATTCAGAGGTCAGAGCAGCTTTCCCTGTTCATCTGTTTAGGTAAAAATTAAATCGATAAACGAACAAAACAACAGGAGTAAAAAAAGAACACACTCTTTTTTAATGATTTTTGTGTAAAACGTTATTGTTGAACGCTTGATATCAGAGATAAATAAATTAAAATTAACTAGAAAATTCTACCTGTGCTAATAGTTATATAGACTCTGACATGGACAAAGAGTTCTGTTAGTTTTATTTACACAAACAAATAAGACAACACGTCTATTTCTATTATTACTTTAAATTTATTTTTGTAAAAGGGCAAACATAGTGTTCACATGTTCGCACAGGTAAGTATGTAAATTGTCTAGATATTGTTTTAAAAGCTTTTCTTGTATGTTTATTTTTTTATAAACACATAAAAAGTGTATATCTATTTCATTATTTAAGGTTTTACCCGTAATGTATTTGTTTAAGTTCATGAAATGTCTTTTTTTTTGTTTGATAGATTGTTTGGTAAATACGTGTACGTTAAAAAATACGTCTTTTTACATCTTAATACACAACCTTTTTCAATTATGTGCTAATTGTATGAAAAAATTAATTTCCAAAAAATACTTATTAAACTAAATATTATTTTCGTGGAGCAAATGACGGTAGTTAACTAAAAAATTCTCTGTTCTAGCGTTCATGTCACACTCCAGTATCTTTTTATTTTTTTAAAGAAAATACTTAAACATGGATTTTTATAAATAATTTATTGTCACTAATTTCTAACCAATTGTATCGCAGAAAAGCTACATTGGCCCGTTTATTCCCATTATTAAACTGGGGATATCTTTTCAAATTTAAATATTTATTCCTCAACATCGACAGCTTCTTGTTCTTATTGACATCAAATAAAACATGACTCTACCATCAGTTCGGAAAAACCTTCGTGAAGTAGAACCGTCAAGTAACTTCACGGGTACAATTTTTCAAAATAAATGTACAATGTCTCTTGGCTCAATGGCTCCCACCCCCCAAGTATCCAAACGACGAATAACCTCAAACGGCACGCGTTCAGGAGCTTTTTTTTGTTCTTCTTATTCCTTTATTTATTATTGAGTTTGGTCAAATGTCGACCATGCCACTCTCACTAACCTTCTTTAACATTCTTACAGACTTAATGATACACTGACGCTCGATACAAAGCTAAACTTAATAGCAGCAACAATCATAGTACACCTACCCGCATACCTATAAATGTACAATTATTTTGATTTAATAATAGGTCTTTACCTATGAAACTGCCGTTTTGCCGTACTGGGCATTTCAAATGAAATTTTTTTTTTTTTGACTGAAAATTCTAATTTCAAATTAATTTTTAAATTAATTATTTTTTCTAAAATCGTCATTTGTTTAATAGTTAGTGTTTTGTTTTCAACGCATTCGAACATTTTTCGTCATCATGGATAATTTAAAAATTCGAGTAATTATGGAGTATGAGTACCGTCGTGGCAGCAAAGCGGCACAAGCGGCACGCAACATCAACGACGTTTACGGAGCGAACACTACAAACGAACGCACCACCTGTTATTGGTTTACCCACTTCCGTTCTGGAAATTTTGACCTGAAAAATGAACCCCGTGGTCGTCCGAAAACTTTGGTCGACAATGACGAATTAAAGGCAATTGTGGAAGCTGATGAAACTCAATCCACGGCTGAATTAGCAGCAGCTTTCGACGTTAGCATCAAAACAATATTGGTCCATTTGCATCAAATTGGCATGGTAAAAAAGCTTGACAAATGGGTACCCCACGAACTCAATGACCGCTAGCGCGAAGTACGCGTGGAGACGTGCCTTGCACTGCTCAGCAGGCATACAAATGAAGGAATTCTGAACCGCATTGTTACTTGTGACGAGAAATGGATCCTGTTTGACAATCGTAAGCGCTCAGCAAGTTGGTTGGACCCTGGTTCAGCACCCAAACAATGCCCTAAACGAAAACTTACCCCTAGAAAAGTGATGGTCACTGTTTGGTGGTCTAACGCGGGTGTAATTCATCACAGCTTCTTGCCAAACGGGACAAGCATTACTGCAGATGTGTACTGTGAAGAACTGAACACAATGATGGAGAAGCTCGCACGTCTCCAACCAGCTTTGGTCAATCGTTCGGCTCCACTGCTCCTGCACGACAACGCGCGACCTCATACTGCACAGCAGACGGTCTCCAAGCTACAAGTTGGGGTTGGAAGTTCTCCGTCATCCGCCGTACTCACCAGACCTTGCGCCTACAGACTTCTACTTTTTCCAGAATTTGGATAAGTTCTTGGCGGGAAAAAAAATCAATACCCGAGAGGCAGTACAAAATGCCTTTGAAGAATTTGTTGCCTCCCGTCCAGCCTATTTCTTCAAGAAAGGCATCAATAAGCTACCAATGCGTTGGCAAAGATGCATTGATTGCATGGGTGATTATTTTGATTAATAGAAATAAAAAATATAAAAAAAAATTACGCTTCATTTATTTCGTGAAAAACGGCAATTTCATAGGTAAAGACCTAATATTATACTTATATAATAAGTATTACACACATATATGATATTTCTTATATTTCCAACTGACGATATGGTTATTACTATATATACCCTTCGTTTTTAACTTTATTTTTATTTTTTATTTACAATTTTAATTACAGATTTGGCTTCATGAGATAGAAGGATTATTTAAATTTAAATCATATTTTTAAAGGAATTATAGTCTCTCTGCTTCGTTCCGGACCCATTCCATGGCGATGTGTGTTACATCTTTTATAACACTGCACACTACGCAGTTTGGTGAGTCTGTTTAATGCATCACGTAAGCAAAAGCATTTAGAGGAATATAACCTGAACGCAGCGGTAACACTATAACTATATCACTTCTAGTTTGGTTTCCCTCCTTAAACCATAGTTTTGATGGGAGTGTTAGGCAGATCATTTTATGCCAAATACCTTTATTTGTATAGCTATAATCCGACGAATCTTTCCACTTTATCCCGCACTGTTTTTTGACTAAATGAATCAGTTCTGAATAGACTGGAAAGCATTCAATTTGGTATTCCATACCTCCGATACAGGCCTCTTTTGCTAATCGATCGACCGTCTCATAGCCTTCTATTCCTACGTGCGATGGGAGCCACTGGAACACAACTTTTTTATTACTTTGGCCTATCTTTACAAAAGAGTTTAAAATACTGTAGTGTTCCTCAAAAAGTCGAGGTACACCGAGCCAGTTAACACTACAAAGTGTTTATGGTCCATAATCTCTACGTACAGTCGGTGCCAGATACATCTGTACCACCCAGTCGTCGGCCGAATACCCCCAACACGCACCGCGCGCTCTCCCCAACTCACACTACTAAAGACTCGAACAATTAACGCAACCGGTTTAGAGCGACTATGTTGTTTGCAAAATAAATTCTAGCGCTCGGCGATCGAATCCGTTCAGAACAAAAAATGAATACGGGAAAATAGATCGTTAATTTCAACATAGCCTATGAAGACGAGTGCAGCCCAGCCGTAAAATGTGCAGATTCACTTGCACGCTACCCTTGCTTCAGGCGGCCTGAGTTCGAATACCACCACCACCTTTTTTATTTTTGAGTTCGAATCTCGGAAGTTGTGCCCGTTTTTTTTCTATTTTTATAGATAGTCGAAGAATATTTATTAATAAATAATTAATAAATTTAATACGGGAAAATTTTATAATTTTAAAAATTTATCTTTTATATTGCATTTTTTATAAAAGTGTAAGCACTAATATTTATTACATAACATTAATAATCTTTCCTTTCAATATTAATAAAAGATATATTCATGAATAAACCTAATAATGCTTATTATATTAAAGAAATATTTTATATTTTATTCCAATTAATCAATAAATTAATTTTAGTATTATAAAATCATATAATAAGGTGTAGCTAAGAACTATAAGTAAAAACAACACAAACTTTTTCAGATAATTGTTTATTTTGTGCATATTACAACATGTTGCTTCTGACTAGACAACAAATAAAAATATAACATTACTTATTTGGACTAGGCGACTAGATGCTGAGATCATTTAAGTTTAGTTATTTAGTTGTTAATTGAAAGATTTGAATGACAGTTTTCATTATAATTTGTCTGTCACTTGGCGTATGACCTCATTGAAGTAGTAAATCCATTGTAGACATGAGTCAACATGTAATTAGCCAGAAACTATAAATATTATTTGTTTCTAAACTAAATGACAATAACATCATTCACTCATGGATTACCTTCTTTTTAAAACACAACTATAACGAAACTTTTTTTTTATATACTAATTTGTGCGCCTTCGGTATCTATGACCTGCTGCAACCGAGATCTGATACTGTCAACTAGATTCCAGCACAAGTCAGATCCTCTCATCATCTCCCAAGTTGAAAAAACTAATTCCTCTAAATTCTCTGGCCACAATATCGCGGTGTCTCTCCGATGCATCAGGATTCTGTCCAGGCCTACAACGTTCTATATCCCCAGATTTCTCATAACGACGAACACGTAGTTGCACTTTCTTTCTCCGTAAATAAAATTATCAACTTAGAAATAAAAATTTCGTTCAATCCTAGTCACAGGATAATACTTAGCGTAAATTTACTTACAGATATCATCAATCGACGTGCAATTTTCCTACGAAAACATTTCGATTAAACAAAACAACGATTTCTGCTTTAAATAAAACACTTTTTGCCGGATATTATCGCGTATATTTTAGTTAATTTTAAAATTATTTCGACGTTTCGGCATCTTTGCAGTTGCCGTGGTCACGATAGACTAAGGTGTTGTTCATCTATTGCCAGTAATAAAAACTACATGATTGTCAATACATATTAACGCCATCTGTTTCTCAGTCTTCTCGCATAACGTCCCGGATTGACACAAAAGGCACTGACTGTGTCCTGAGTTTGCAGTCTAACAGTTTGCTGGTTTTTCATTTTGATGTTTTTAAGTATTGGATCCCATGTTGATGAAAGTTTCCAACCATCTTCTCTATTGAAATTTGGATGTTTTTTAATTTCAATAGTTTCTCTGACCATCCTAGGTATAAAATGTTTCTCTTTTGCTAGGATCTTCACGGTATCAAATCTTAAATAATGGTTGGGCTTGTCTATGGAATGTTCACAAACTGCAGATTTTGAGGTTCGTTTATTTTTAACATCAGAGATGTGTTCTTTAATGCGAGTTGACACATTTCGTTTGGTTTGACCGATATAAGAGAGCCCGCAGTCACAGTCGATTTTATAAACGCCTGGATCTTGTAAAGGGATGCTTGATTTTATTGGACGAAGATGCTGGCTTATCTTTGAGTGCGGCTTGTAGATAGTTTTGATTGAAGCTCGCCGAAGAATGCCTCCTATCTTGTCAGTAACACCCTTTATATAAGGCAGGAATGCTGGTCTTCGTTCAACTGTGAGTGGCTTTACGCGGTTTCTGCGACGGCGACGCGGTGTTTTTAAATCGTTATCCCGCAGCACTTTAACCAGGTGGTTGAGTTCCTCATTAATGTGTTGGGGATCGCAGATTCCATGTGCTCTCTGAAACAAAGAGTTGCCTACGGCAGATAATTGGCTCGGGTGGTGATGGGATTTCCCATTTAGATATCGGTCAGTGTGGGTGGGTTTCCTATAAACAGTATGGCTAAGTGTACCATCAGGATTTCTTTGTATTAAGACATCTAAGAAAGCTAATTTGTGTTCGGAGCGCTTGCTTACTAGGAGCAAGCGCTCCGAATGGCACCTGTTGTGCCGAAGATATACAAGAGGTACGTTGACGACACCTACACTATATTACCTAAGCATGAAGTGACTGCATTCCTAAACCACCTCAATTCCCTTAATTCTAAAATTAAATTCACTATGGAATTGGAGCAGGAGAACAAATTAGCTTTCTTAGATGTCTTAATACAAAGAAATCCTGATGGTACACTTAGCCATACTGTTTATAGGAAACCCACCCACACTGACCGATATCTAAATGGGAAATCCCATCACCACCCGAGCCAATTATCTGCCGTAGGCAACTCTTTGTTTCAGAGAGCACATGGAATCTGCGATCCCCAACACATTAATGAGGAACTCAACCACCTGGTTAAAGTGCTGCGGGATAACGATTTAAAAACACCGCGTCGCCGTCGCAGAAACCGCGTAAAGCCACTCACAGTTGAACGAAGACCAGCATTCCTGCCTTATATAAAGGGTGTTACTGACAAGATAGGAGGCATTCTTCGGCTAGCTTCAATCAAAACTATCTACAAGCCGCACTCAAAGATAAGCCAGCATCTTCGTCCAATAAAATCAAGCATCCCTTTACAAGATCCAGGCGTTTATAAAATCGACTGTGACTGCGGGCTCTCTTATATCGGTCAAACCAAACGAAATGTGTCAACTCGGATTAAAGAACACATCTCTGATGTTAAAAATAAACGAACCTCAAAATCTGCAGTTTGTGAACATTCCATAGACAAGCCCAACCATTATTTAAGATTTGATACCGTGAAGATCCTAGCAAAAGAGAAACATTTTATACCTAGGATGGTCAGAGAAACTATTGAAATTAAAAAACATCCAAATTTCAATAGAGAAGATGGTTGGAAACTTTCATCAACATGGGATCCAATACTTAAAAACATCAAAATGAAAAACCAGCAAACTGTTAGACTGCAAACTCAGGACACAGTCAGTGCCTTTTGTGTCAATCCGGGACGTTATGCGAGAAGACTGAGAAACAGATGGCGTTAATATGTATTGACAATCATGTAGTTTTTATTACTGGCAATAGATGAACAACACCTTAGTCTATCGTGACCACGGCAACTGCAAAGATGCCGAAACGTCGAAATAATTTAAAAATTAACTAAAATATACGCGATAATATCCGGTAAAAAGTGTTTTATTTAAAGTATGCATCGCGAAAATTTAAGAATAGATTTAACGATTTCTGCTCTCTGCAGCGTTGTTAAATGATAATTCATTTTCGGTTTCACTTTAGCACAGAAATATGATAGGACTATAATAAGTGTAACGAACGAATACAAAATAGCAAACAATCCGGCAACAATATTAGATGCGCACGTCGTCGTTGAGAGTAGCTAGAACCAGTTTAATCGATAATAAATGAGGGATTTACACTGTGTGTTTTTGTGCGTAAGCAGATTGCCATAGTACTCAGGTGGTTTAGATATTTCGTGGTGTGAGTATCGATGAACGCGCGTGTGCGTGCGACATAAGAAGATGGTCAACATAATTCTGTTGCCATGTGTACACCAGTGGCTCTGCTATTGCAATTAGTTCAATGTGCATTTTTTGAAATATTACTATATCTTTAAACAAAAATTTTCTCCTTTTTGTTGTTCATAAAATGCTGCACCCAAAACCACTCTCACTTTTTGACCCATCAGTAAAAATCTTTTAATAGCTATCATACTCCCTATCAATATACTCTTTACAAATAAACTCTTAAAAATTGTATGAAAATTAACAAAATTAAATCGAAATGGTTTCAATTTTCTAAAATTTAATCCCTTCGCTGTTTACTTTACAAAGAAAATAAAGTGACGAGAGAAACCCAATCTTTGGTAACAACGTAATAAAATATCCCCCAGTAATTTTATTATGATTTATTATACTTAATAATTAAATCACTGTGAATTTTGAAGGATGGTAAAACATTTGAGTGAAAAGACGGACTTGCAGGAATCAGTCTACTAATGGAAAATTTCTACCGTAACGGAAATGTGATCAACGAGGGTTCTCAACAATATCGTCTCCAAATGTGTACTTGTTGAGGTTTCATGTGACGGAGTCCAGTGTCCATTTGTTTGTTGACAGCGGTAATCTGACGGCTTCAACTGTCAACAATACACATTGATTTATATCAACAAAAAGTTGCCTTGGTTTTCGTAAGTATACGTTCAAATGCAGTTTATGTACCTTTTGAATTCTTAACCTATTGCTACGATTTTATTTGAGTTGCAGTAGAAACAGTCCAATTAATCATTTTATGGATGTAATTAAGGCATATCTTCTGAAACAAATAACGTCAAAAGCCCCACTTGATATAAAACTCTACTTTTCATCACGAGCTATTAAATATCAGAATTATATCAGTCTTTTGAACTTTGGTCGCAGGGATCAATATTGTCGAGCCCGGAGTGCGAGGTTAATAAATATCTATAAAAATATCCTATAAAGAGCGAGATTGAGTATTATAATGCCCAATTTCTGACTAAATACGTCGCAATCTACCGGAGGAGCTGAATTTCGTAAGCCTCTGATCTGTTCTTAGACGATAAAATACAGCCATTTTCCATTTAGATTGATGGCATAGGTATACTCAATTTAGATCGCTGTTTTTGAAATAGTATTTGAAGGTGAGAGAGCTCTATATTTTAATTTTTTATCCCATGAATAGAAATATACGGGTATGTTTAATTTTTATAAGTTCGACTTATTTGAGTCTGTGACTTAAAATCGTCATTTATAAAAATTCTAATGGAATATAATAGTGGCTAATCGTTGCCTTTTTGAAAAACAACACTTTAAAAAGTAACCATCCAAAGAGGTATTTGAAAGGTATTGAAGGAGGCCAAGAAGGTATTTAATTTTCCGAGTGAAATGAAATGAAACGAAATATTTATATCTCAACGTTGACAATTATTTGTTCTTATTGATGTCAAATAAAAAACGGTTCGGAAAAACCTTCGTGAAGAAGATCCGGCAAGAAAGTTCACTGGTGTATTTTTTTCAAAATAAATTTACAGAGTCTCTCTATGTCTATACAAAGTTATTCTTATCTGCATCCTTTAGCTCGGCAAGTCTCCCTCCCTCCAAGCATCCAAACGATGAACACCCTCAAACGGCACCCGTTCACGAGTTAACGCGGGATCCAGCCATCGCCGATCGAGTCTGTGCCATACAATAGCACAGCACCGGCTTTTTAACTAGGTTAATTTTATGTTTTATATTTTTATTTCAATTTCTGTGTGCTACTGTAACAATAAAGAGAGATTTTTACTTTACAATATTTACTTTAATTGTTCTATAATATAATGTTACCCAGTAACTCGATTTGCCATAAATTATCAAAAACTACCAACGACTTAACTTCTTGATTAGAGTTTTGTAAGAATCTACGACTTGTTAGCGTTTGTGTTTACGCAAATTGCAAAAAGAACTTGTCGTGGAGAAAATTACTTGGAGTTCGGAAAATTATGTGATCAATTTGGTTTGATAACTCTATTGAAGTGACGCGTTTGTTTTGAGTTGTAATGTTAATGTTCTGGAGATGCAAATGATTCTCGTATTTTGTGCGAATGACATAGATATTTAAAAAACTTAAGTTAAATTTTTTAGAAGAATAATATTTCAGATTTGTGACTTGTTGTCCAGCTCAGATTAATTCAAAATCTTTCTTATTTAAGTGATACGCACATATCGTGTGCGTAGCACTTATGAGCGTTTTAGTACGTACACGTGAAAAGTATTATGTTTTAAGAAAAGCGTTTAAACAAGCCACCTAATCATTTTTATTTAACGCCTTCTGGACTACACTGGCAGAGTACTTTTGACATCAAACCCATTTTACAAATCTTCATCTTCCATTCAATAACTAGAAACCTTCGTTTTGTTTAACTGTGACTTCATTTATTAAAAGAAGTTTAATAGGTAAAAGGTTTTTAATTTCTAGAAGGTTTCAGTATATGGTGGAACAATATTTGTTAAATAAAAAGAAACACGCGTAATTGCCTAAGTTTGAACTTTCTCCAGAGGTCGTTTCTGGAATAAGCAATCTTCTCGATAATTTAATTAATTTTGCCCTAAAATATTTAATAAAGTATAACTATGTTTAAAGCGAAAATATTTAAATAAGATACGGGCTGAATTATGTACGGACTAGCGAAAGTTTTGTGTTTCACATTCTTATGCTTAAGCTGCCTCGTTAAGTTGTTTCTTGTTCAAGAAAACAGTGCCAAAGTTCTTTACTGAATTTTGTATAAAATAAAAGCATTGGATTAATTGTGTTGTTAGGTAACTACTAATCTTACTACCAGTTAATGTTTTATGAGTTAACTTAAAAATCAAAATGCGTTTATCAAAACTTACACACAAACAGGACATTCTGAAACTTTATAAAGTATAAAACCTATCAATGTCATTTTTTTTTATCTTTACGAAGCCGTACACCAATTTGGTTAAGTTGGCTGTAAAAAGACATCTAAAAATAAACTAGTAATTACTAAACATAATGTAAATAACCTTACAATTTATTAATACATAATATTTTGTCTTATAAAGGAACAAATCGACTCCACCACTGTTATGACATTTAAAACTAGATCCAAATACATTATGAAATTAAAAGAATAGTTCTTTTTTCGACAGTTGGTATCGTGTACAAGTTCTAACCTATCAGTAAATTTCTAACAGATTCCATGAGTCGGTTGGGATTGGAACGACCATAAGAAATCTAAATGCATCCAAATGAACATGTCCAGAATGTACTCTCACACAAAGGACCAGCTCTCTTCTATTTCACCCACACGTGGCAAACCACGGGCGACGAGGTGGCTCCCTGACCATAGTACCATGCCAAATACCTTTCGTGTACAAGTTTGCAAACTTGAGTTAGGTGATCAAAAAGATGTGAAACAATCTCTAGTTCTACGCCATTGAAATTTCAAACTTTATTTCAGATGTAAATAACATTAAACATTATGGGTTTATAAACGCATAAACTTGCAGTAATATTTTATGGTTACTTGAACCCTTCATTTATATTCATATTTGGTCAAAAGTGTATCTGCTGTGAAAGTTATAGGGTGGTTTATTTTGTTGCGCAGATAAGAAAATGCCAGTCCATTTCCTCAGTGAATGGCTTTTTTACTATTGCCATAGCCGGCAAACGAACACGCGACTCACATGAAGGTAAACGGCTATAAAAACTATGTACGATTTTATTTTAAATATTTGTGATGTCACATAGTAGTAATCTTATTAAAATCGCATTGCAAATTTTGTTAAACCACCTTGAATGAACAAATGTTAAATTTTCTATTAATTATTTGATGACAGACAATTGAACCAACTATTTTATAACGTCTTATGACGTGTCATACAGAGGTTGACTATGAGTCAAACTAATTTACGAGTTTTCGTTAAAATAATCTTAATCCCTTTTATCTGTGGGCTCTTACTAACAAAATATATTGCAAAAAAAAATATTTTGTTAGTAAAAAACAGATATCTCGAAATGGTTTTTTAATAAGCATTAGAGTTTTTGCTTTATGTATCAAATTCCATTCGTATTTGGAACAAAATTGTTACTGTGATGCCATCTCAGAGTAGATACTTAAGTCTGAAACAGAGAAACCAACCGATAATATGAAGTAAGCAAGTGAACTTAATTCGAAGACACAGTTTTTTTTAAATAGTGAGTTAAAGATCGTATAATACTTTATAATACATTTTACTTACAGAGAAATAAGAACTCTCGGTTTATTTATTTATTTAAGTTTCAATACACAAAACAAAAGTAAGTTTGTAATTACTGTACTTGTTATTAAAAGTTTACCGAAGTGACGGTAACATAGTTAAATCTTTTTCATGAGGTTTTAAGACTTCCAACCAGGCACTGAACTTAATAAAACGTTACTTGACTTGTAGCGACGAAAACATCTTGAAAATCAAATTGAATAAACCCCTAATTCAGACGTTATTTTGAAACTTCCTCGAATTTTGGGTTTTTTGAGTTTTGAGGAGGGTCTAGCATTGCCATGGTAAAGTTGTGTTGTTTAAATTTAAAGTCAAATACAGAGCACCCAATACTTTTCGCATGAAACTTGGACTTTAGTTCTTGACATCGTGTTTTAGCTGCAAGTGTTGGCAATCGATGAGCATACGAAACTAAAATCCTTTTCATGAAAAGAAAATCTTCTGCTGTATTTTAACTTTATTTTATTTTACAATTCTTGGGAAACTTACAGCTATTTAAGTTTTTACACTAAGATGATAGTGAAATGTGACGGCCATTTACAGAGTTTTCTATTTATAGGTTTTAAGTTTAAACTAAAATTAAATCGCATTAAACAAGCTCAGAAAAATAAACGCATAAAAATTTTACAATTTAATGAGATACAAAATAAGATAGACAAACAAAAGAAAAGGTGGAATATATAGATTAAAATAACATAATGCTACAGTATTCTTCTCTTAAGAATCAAAGAAACCATTAGCCATGGCTGCTCTGACGCCTGAAATGGTGCTGCAGAAATAATCAAAGTTGTTCATCCGATTAGCTATCTCGTTCACCAGGCTTGGCGCTCTGATCATGTACCTAATAAACAATAAAAATAAAATAAAATAAAAAAATTATGAAGGAGTTCTGTCTGTAATTGGTATTTGCAATAGGAACGTGTAGTATGCTTGGATAGCGGTAGGACTTAGTGTATCCGCAAATACCAATCCCAGCCAGAAACTCCGCGACATCTAATTTATTATTCGCAATCTTCATGAGATTTGGAATATCGGTAATCTGCCTTCGCCTGCTCAGTTGCAGTATATGATGTCATTTACAGCGTGAAATATAATCATCGTCATGAGCTCAAGATTTGTATTGTAGAAATCTTAGGGAACCCTTTTGGATGCGCTCTGTGCGGTCTATGTAAACAACCCACTCTGGGTTCCCTACGGATGAAGCGTATTCGAGGTGACTTCGGACGAATGCACAATACAGAATTTTTAGAGTTTTAATATTACAGAAGTCTGCGGATAAGCGTAAAATAAAGCCTAGAGCTTTAGATGCCTTGCCGATGATTCCACTAATATGCTCATCAAAAAAAAATTTGGAGTCGAAAGTAACTCCTAAATCAGTCATACTATCGACTCGCTGTAATATGGCACTGTTTATTTCATAGTCATATATGAAGGGCGAATGTTTTCTTGAAAAAGAGCAAACAAAACATTTGGCTGTATTAAGTTCAAGTTTGTTTAGTCAAGTTTATTTAGATATGATTAAAGGTTATAACAGTCATTGAAATAGTAAATCGGATAAAGAATCTTCATATCGTCTGGATACAATAAAATCTTTGATGTCGAGATACAAGGTATAATGTCATTTATATATATTGTAAATAACAAGGGTCCGAGCAATGATCCCTGGGGGATACCCGAAGGGACTACTTTGGCTCTAGACCTGAAGCCATTAAGGACAACTATTTGGCTTCTGTTGTCAATGTATGAGGCGAACCATCGGTATAGGTTTTCTTTAATGCCAATATCTTTAACTTTGCGGAGAAGGATAGTGTGGTCAATGCGGTCAAAACATTTTTTGTAGTCAGTATAAATCACGTCAACTTGTGATCTATTTGACGTGTTATTAGTTATGAATTCACCACAAAGTAGAAGATTCGACTCAGTAGACCTGCCTTTCAGAAAGTGATGTTGTACAATAAAACTGGATTTCAAGGCATTGTAAGTTTGATTATGTACAATTTTTCTAATAGTTTTGAGAAAATACATAATTTAGAAATGGGACGATAGTTTGTCACGTCATTTTTATTGTCTTTTTTATGTACTGGCATTAGGAAAACAGTTTTCCACATTAAAGGTACTTATCCAAATTCTAATGAGAGCTTCTATAGTAGGGCCAAGTGTTCAGTTAGATTTTTAGCGCAGTTAATAATAAATAAAGGAGGAATGCGATCCGGGTCGGCCGATGTTGTCATGTCTATAGATTTCAATAATTCATAAACTTCAGATTTATTATTTCAATATTATTAATGTCAGATACAACGTTAGTAGGGGATTGAGAGTTAGTGTTATTATCAGGTGAGGACAAAGCTTGGAAAGTAGAGTAGAAATAGTTACTAAACATCAGGTGCTACAAATATGTGAGAACATATAGTTCAAACTGGATCTGATCAGGTAAATTAGTCAAAAGTCTTAATAATTCAGATCAATTAATCGTTTTCACGTATTTTCATTCTAACTCTGTCTTTGATAATAAGTATAATGAAACTGATTTACCCTTAAAACTAAATAACGTTAAAAAACTTTGGAATTTGAAATCTGTAGGGATCACTGATTCTCATAGTTACAATCGCGATGAAGAAGCATAAAACATTTCTGAGACTATTCAACATAAAGATAAAATATATCATGATAAGTGGCCGTGGACTGAATCACAATCAAATTTTACTTAGGTTTCGCGTGGGGACGCTTATTGTTAAGTTAAATTTATTGAAACGGCTAGATGTTACACAAGTTATTTTCTATGATAACATCATTAAAGATCAGTTACAAAGGGCAATCATAGAAGTAGTATCAAACCCTTGAAAACATCAACCCCGTCCAGTTAATTACCTCCCTTATGCTTGCGTTTATAGTCGAGACAAACGTAATAAACGTCGGATAGTTTATGACGCTTCAGCTAAAACCGAGAAAATATAAGTTTTAACGAATGCTTCTACCGAGGACCATTGATGTTATAGGATATCAAAGTTTTATTGATTAAGTTTCATCATCTTATAGGTATCGTAGCATACGTAGTAAAAGCCTTTTTAAAATTAGATTTACAAAATACGGACAGAGACGTTACTCGTTTTCTTTAATTAAAGATTATACGTTGTGGATTAAACACAGATAATTTGGAGCACTATCAGTTTTGCCGCGATTTGTTTATTTACGCAGTTCTTTAGGTACTAATAATATTGTCAAATTTGTTATTGGCTAATCGAGATTAGTACTCTTTAAAGAAAAGTCAAATAACATATTATCAAATAACATATTGATTAGAGTTGCTTGGCGTGCTTATAGGTTGTAGACTTGTAAAGTATGTTACTAAATATTTACGTTTAAAAATTAAGTCACAATTTTTATGAACAGATAGTACGATAGTTTTGAATTGGCATAAATCGCATAAACTACTCTCGCCCTTTGTTACACGTAGAATTACTGAGATTAAAGAGAACAAAGATTTACAACTGCGATTTGTACGAACCCAATTCAACCCAGCTGATGTAGGAACTAGACCGGAACATACGGATTCATTTCAAAGGTGGCTCAAAGGTCCAGATTTTTTGACTTGTGACGCAACTCAGTGGCCCGAAGGTAGAGTTAACGTAGACAAAAGTTTTCCAGCCGGGGAGGGTCTAGCGAATATTGTTACAACTAATAATGTAAACGCCGATTTATTAATAACTGACACTAGTAACATCAGTACCTGAAAATAATGATAGATTAAAAATCTCAATTGATAAAGTAACACAACAAATATTAAATATTCAAAACAGATATTTTTCCAAAGAAATTGATGCATTATCATGGACTTAACTAGATCACTTAAATTGTATAAAGATGATAAAGGAGTTTTAAGAGGCAGAGGACGATTCAAATACTCGCATTTAAGTGACGATCAAAAAGAGCCGATTTTACTGCCAAAACATTCTAAGTTCACACATAAAACTGTATTGGAAGTACACGTGAAGAATTACTATGCACGCGTATCTCATACGTTATCTTTACTGAGACGGAAGTACTGGGTGCCCCCATGGCAGATCGGTTGTGCAAAGCATCCTCAGGAAGTGTGCACAATGTGTGAAATATGGTGGTGTTCCATTTAAACAACCAGAGATTTACCGAAAGATAGGGTTACACTTAGTGTAGGTTTTACATTTACGGGATTAGATTACTTTGGTGCTCTCTTAGTAGATGAAGGAACACAGCAAAAGCGTTGGGTCGCACTTTTCGTACGTTTGTCAATCAGGGCAATTCCCATGGAGGTTGTTCAATATTTGTCGGCGGAATAAAGTGTGCTAGCCATAAGAAGATTAATTGCTGTTAGAGGTTTGATACAAGCTATAATATCGGATAAATTCAGTTTAAACTTACCGCTGAATTACTGCATCACAAACATTTAGATTCGTTCCAGAACTGGTGCCTTGGTTTGGCGACTTTTATGAAAGCTTAATTGGGCTAGTAAAGCATAGTTTGAAGATAACGTTAGAAAAGCATTTTGTAAACCATAATCAGTTATGCACTGTAATCAAAGAGATAGAAAGCGTTATTAATACCAGACCTCTCACCACTGTAGGCACTGAGCTTGAACATGTACTTAGCCCTGTAGCCTTTAAACACGTCGGTAACGACGGAAATATCAGATCGAGAACATCTTCAACCAGCAACTGTAACTAAATCGAATTTAATCGACGGTGTGAAGCGTGGCCAAATAATTCTACAAGAGTTTTCCAAGATGTTTCGTAATCAGTATCTTACCAGCCTCCGCGAGAGGAGTGATAAACATCATCAACCCAGAGTTATAGTCAATAGAGTTCCAAAGCTGCTGGAAACAGTCTAGCTGAGATCAAATGGTAATAGGGCACACTGGAAAGTTGGCAAAATTGTAGAGTTAGTAACGGGATCAGATGGACAAGTCAGGGTGGCTAAATTAAAGTTACCAACCGGAGCCATGCTTACACCTTTACCCACTTGAAATAGACGATAGTACGGTACCCACACTAACCAAACAATCAGAACAAACTGCTTATTCAAAATTCACCGTTCCCGAATCAATTCGAACATTAGAGCGCGATGAAAATTCAACAGAATCCACTCTCAAGGAACCTGATCACGAAATCCTACCACCAACAGCAGTGGTTACAGCAACACGTCCCAGTCGAACATCAGCTATCAGAGCACGGGGCGCATTTCCAAATCGTATCAGCTCAGGTACCTATATCTTCAACCAGGAAGATTAGGTACAGGCTATAACCAGATAGCCAATACTTACATACTTAGAGATTCATCCAATACCGTTTAGGATTATTTGACGACAGCGTGTGTGTATCCATAAGATCAGATAACTGTCGTGTCAGTTAATGAGTATCAGATTGAGATCAGATTGTGTGGACAGGTGTGGCTATAAGAGATATGCCACTGAAGGAGTGTAACTCCTATTCAGGACCACTTATTACTGGTCACGACGTGTGTTTACTCGATTCAGATTCAGAGAGTTAAAATACGTGTGCACTAAGGTGCAGGTAGGTACGCATATTTGGTGTGTAATAATTCGCAACTACACATATCAGGTGGTTGGCGACACCACACAGAGATTGCCCGTTCTTATTGTAATCCCTGTCGCGCCTGAATACAGTATAGCGGTCATCGAAAAGTTCAGAGTTTTAAATGTTTCCTAATAACCAAGTTTCCGTCAGGCAAATAATATCATATGAGCTCAACATTATGTTTCTAAGAAATTCATTGGCTTTAGTCCGAATTTTCCGTAAGTTCTGATAGTAAAACATAATCAGATACAAAGGAAAACTTAATATCCTTTTGCAATGGCAGCCAGGTAATACATTTTAATACTCGGACACAAAACTTACCTCTTAACCTCTGAACATTCTCCATTCCTGGAGAACTACTAGCTAAATCCAATTTACTGCCACATAAACGGCACTGGGGACTGGAACTGCTTGCGTCCGCGATGTTTAGTGTAGCCCTATGGAGGTCTGAGTAATCGTGCTACATCAGAGAACTGCCTTCAGCTCGTAATTTATTGGCTCGTCGGGTAACTTGTTCTGGACGGTAGCGGGATCCGAACAAATGGTGCACCGCAGGTAGTAGGGGGCCCAAGTAGTGTGCTAGCCACGTGCGAAAAATCCCGCGAGGCTTCATCGTGCCAGCTGGCGACTGGTTAGAGAGGACCCGATGACTATCCCCGGGGGGTTTCGGGCGTCCCCGCAGTCTCCAAGCCAGTTCCCCATCGGTGCGTTGTTTACTGCGAGCTGCTTGGTTCCATTTGCAGCACTTCACTCAACTTCTATCTTCCTCCCTACTCACTCACACAAGTAATATGAATAGTCATAAGAAGAGTAAGGTTCTACAGCGGTTGCACTTGCTCTCTCTTAAAGTGCACTTTTGCAACATCAGAGGAATGCACTCAAATATCAACGATGTCCACCACCATCTTGAGACAGAGAGGCTTCACCTACTCTTCCTTACGGAGACGCAGATCTGTAATCCGTCAGACTCGGCATACCTTTGTTACCCAGGGTACATCCTGGAGTTCAATTTCCGCCCGAATGCCGGGGTGTGCATGTATGCTAGTGACGAGATCTGTTGTCAGCGTCTCCGTTACTTCGAAGATCTGGACTTTTCCATCATGTGGGTTGACATTGATACCGGCCTTGACCAATTGGTCCACGCCAGTATATACCGGTTACATAGCGGAGATCGGGAGACAATGAGGCTCATGGAGTATCTCAGCGATACAACCGATAAGGTTCGGCAACGTTTTCTCTCAGCGCAGTTGGTGTTCCTGGGGGATTTTAACGCTCATCACGGGCAATGGCTA
This sequence comes from Marasmarcha lunaedactyla, assembly GCA_923062675.1. Lineage (NCBI taxonomy): Eukaryota > Metazoa > Arthropoda > Insecta > Lepidoptera > Pterophoridae > Marasmarcha > Marasmarcha lunaedactyla. The sequence goes on from OV281341.1 coordinate 2,378,643, forward strand.
TAACCGTATCAGGACGCTGACCACGCTGGAAGAAAGGCTTTAAGTTTTACGTGACTCGAGGCCTCTCACAGCTTGTGCGAGAGCACACGCGTATCCCGGACGTTGCTGGCCACACTGCATATTGCTTAGACCTTCTGCTGACAACTGATCCTGACAGGTGCTCGGTGTCCGTAACTGCACCTTTAGGGACATCCGACCGCCGCGTGGTGAAATCTGTGTCGCAGTACTCTCCTGACACCCGCCCAAAAGGCGCTAGGCGAGTATGGCGATACAAGTCAGCAGATTGGGATGAGATGCGGCATTTTCTCGCGTCTTATCCATGGCGGCAGACTGTTTTACATCAACCGATCCGTCGTGCTGCGCTGATGCTGTATCAAGTGTGATAGGCCAAGCAATGGAGTATTTCACCCCTTACGCTGACCTGTCCCTTGAAACCAAAGGTGGCCCATGGTTTAATGCTGCTTGCCTCACAGCTGAAATGCTTAAGCAAGAAGCGTACAAACCCTGGGCTGGCGCTCGCAGAAGCAAAGCCGTGGATTCGCATGAACTGAAGAAAAGATACAAAGCTGCCGCCAAGTCTTGCAAAAAGGTGATCAGAAAAGCTCGCTTTGACCACATTGGCCACATCGGAGACAAGATAGCGTCATATCCTTCAGGAAGCAAAGCTTTCTGGTCTCTGGCCAAGTCGGTTGAGTCGAACTTCTGTCACCCATCACTGCCACCTCTGAGGAAGCCTGACGGTTCACTGGCCTACACCGCAAACGAGAAAGCTTTTTGCTAATCTTTTTGCAGATTGTTCACGTCTAAATAGTCAAGGTAAAGTCCCACCCCAGTTACCTCAGTTCGGACCCAAAATGGGTACCGTTTATATTCAACAAAAGGAAGTTCTTAAATGCTTGTAGAATTTAGACGTGAACAAGGCCAGTGGCCCCGATGCAGTACATACCTGCAGTTGTGTTAAAACACTGCGCAGCCGAGTTGTCTCCCATACTAACGCGCCTGTATCGACTCTCTTTGGAATCTGGAAAGGTCCCTTAATCCTGGAAGCTGGCGATCGTGCAACTAGTACCAAAGAAGGGAAGCCGTGCATATCCTATAAACTACCGACCTATTGCAATCACCTCCATACTTTGCAAAGTTATGGAGCGTGTATTGAACAATCGTCTCCTGGCATAGTCTTGAGTCAACGAGCTCCTTAGTGATAACCAATATGGTTTTCGCAGTGGACGCTCGGCTTATAGATCGAACCCTTGGAAGGTCACGGTGAAGCTATAGCTGTATCCTTAGAAAGAAAGTGTCCGATTGGGGCGAGTCCAACTTGGTCAAATTTTACCCGTCAAACACACAGGCGTGTTTATTCTTCGCAAAGAAGAGCAATTTCGACCTAACGCCCAAAATGTTTCTGTACCCTTAACCGCACACCTAGGGCTTCTGGGCGTAACTATATCGTCCCAACAAAATTTTCGGCAACAAGTTGTTTCCATGGCTCAAACTGCTTCAAAGAGGTTGGGAATCATCCTGAACAGCTACTTAATTTGTACACAGCTCAAGTTCGATCTTGTATGGAGTACTGTAGCCACCTTTGGGATGGTTCTGCAAAGTACTAACTAGAAGCGATGGACGCAGTTGACCTAAGAGCCCGAAAAATTATTAACAACTTTGACCTCACCACCAAAAAACTGCAAAGCCTCGACCATCGTCGGAAAGTTGCCAGTTTAGCAGTCTTCTACAGATTATTTTGGAAAGTTGTCAGGGTAGAAAGGGTCAGGTTGAACCCACACCCTTCTTACATCGGACTACTAGACGCAGACAGGCCTTCCATCCCTTTATAGTAGATATACCAAGAAGTCGAACCAAACGCTTCGATAGTTCCTTTTCGGTGCGGGTGGCCAAGGTGTAGAATGAACTGCCTGCGTCTGTTTTTCCAGAAAAGTATAGTCCTAGTTCTTTCAAGCGTCGATTGAATAGGTATCTCGTGGATAGACGTGTAACACCTTCGTCTTCATCGTCAGTTTTCAGCAGGTGACATAGAAAACAAAAGCACAGGTGCGTTTCGTTACTAAAGTTTTATCATGTTACACTATTTAGTATTTTTTGTGGAAAGTTGCCAGCCCTAATAAATAAGTGATAAGACGCTGGATTATATCAAACTGCTAATAATAAGGAGTGGTGCCGCGATATCTTCTTTACAAAACGCTGATTGACTGACTGAGAGACCACGTAGAGCTCACTCCAGTGTACTTCAAATTCGAATACTAATTTCTCTTCATTGACAATTATTCGTTTTTATTGACGTCAAATAGAGCATGACTCTACTACCAGTTATAAAAAAAACTTCAAGGGTATAAATTTTTCGAAATAAGTTTACAATATTTCTTTATGTCTATACAAAATTATTCTTATCTGCATCTGTTAGCTCGGCAAGTATCCAAACGACGAACACCCTCAAACGGCACCCGTTCACTAGTTAACGCGGGATCCAGTCATCGCCCTCCTCAACCATATTTGAGGGAAGCGAGTGACTTTAAAACATGAAAGGAAAAGTAACTAAGCCATATTTATCTGAGCCCAGGTGTATGCAGAGTTAACAAGCGGAAAGTTTTTCTACAGAGAGGCATTAAATCAATTACTCATTATCAAAAGTTTCACAAAATTTGGCAATCTCAAAGTAGTGTTAGGAAATTAAAAAATAACAAACAACAGATACTTAATTTTGGTTGAACTTAAGCTGTTAATAATTCGGAATACTGCTTACCTGCAGACGGTGGCGCTTGTTTCCCAGCCCATGTTTAAAGTCAAGTAGAAACAATATGTACCTGTCTATCTGTAAATTATGAAATCCTAGATAAATCAAATCCATGTACGTGTTTGTTTGGATTACTTGACATATGTCATTGTGTATTAGGACTTGATATACTGCTGTTATAGGTACCGAAATAAAAGCAAATAACCACGACATAATATTATAATTTTTTTAAGTATTTTGATAAACATTTCGCTTTGTTAATTATTATGGGGCCTACACTTGCTACCTACTTAAATTAAAACAACTTTAAAAGTCATAAGTTTAAAGAAGGCTCGCTACGGTATGTTTATGACACTGTCACAGGTTATTGATTTATCGATATGATTTAGGAAGAACGCGTCATCGATGGTGTTATAAACTAAGAAAAGTATCGCCAAAGATTTATAATATATAAGAGATAAACTAAAAAGAAAAATCTTTGGACTGTACTATCTCAGTATTTAAAAAAACATTTAAACAGTTAATAAAAGTTTTCTTCCTATTTTATTAAGGGGGTTTATATGAGATTACTTACACAACAAATATTAATCATGTTGCCTTATTTTAATCCAAAATATTTGAGGTTATGGCCAGGTTTTTTTAGAAAAAACGAATGGTTTACATAAAACCAGCAAGAACTCTCGGAAGCTCTTCACAGCCATTGCACAGTTAGTATACCTACATAACTGGAAACTATCGGCCATTACACGTCTCTAGTCTGCGCACATTCAAACCAGCAATGGCCGATACCAGGCCAGTTTACTTGGCAGGAGTCCATTTCGGCAGTTAGCCTAACCTTGCGCCCACGTATCATTAGCCGACTAACGACAGACAGAAATTCACCAAACGTAACATACCTTTATTGCCAATACAAACTAGAATCGTTGCGCAATTTTGGAATATATTTAGTCTACATTTCTGGTTTGGATTTTGTCTAATCGCCTATTTTTTAATGTTAAGTTTTAAACTTAATATCAAAACTGAAATCAAATATTAATTTCTCTTCATTGACAATTATTTGTTCTTATTGACGTCAAATAAAGAATGACTCTACCATCAGTAAAGAAATACTTCTCGGGTATAACTTTTTCTAAATAAATTTACAATATCTCTATATGTCAATGAACGAATGAATGAATATACGTTTATTTGCACATAAAAACATTTACAATAAAACCAATATGTACAAAACACACACAAAAAAGTAAAGACACAAGTATTAATTAGAGAAAATAACAATAACAAAAAAAAAAGCAAAAATAGAATAAGTTTAACAAAAATGTTGACATGGTATATGTGCAAAATGGCCATAGCTCAACGGTTGTCATTTGCCCATTTGAGCAAATCGTTGATTTTCTGTCATCGCCATTCGGGCCCACAGTGAGTGCAAACTCAAATATAATATATATACTCAAATATAAATCAGCTGTATAAGCTAAAAAAAAAGAGATAATCAGCGTAGTCGTCGCCTATTGTTCAGATGGTATTAATAGCAAATAAGAAGCAAGCAATGGAATAAATTATAAATCAATTATGTTAAAACCGAAAAATTATATAATATGAATATATATATGTATATATATATATATATATATATATATATATATATAACCTTTAATACATATACACATAAATAAGTATATATAATCAAATACCATTATTATGTCAACAAAAAATCCAGAAGCCGAAACAAGGCACGAGATGCTGGGTAGATAATATTAAATAAGTTTTTGCAACTCTAGAAGGTGCAGCTTCAGGTGTTTTTTAAATGTTATCTTAGATGATAATAGCCGCAATGGAGGAGGTATATTGTTCCAGCATTTCGTTGCCTGATATCGGAAGCTACCATTAAAAGCAACGGTTTTATATTTTTGGTTTTGTAACGGCAACCGTGCATTCCCTATATAAAATTTGTTTCTCGTGATGTTAGGAATCTCAGCTTGTCATACAAATATTCATGCTTTTTGGAGTGTACTACGTCAAACATATAAGACAAGCGAGATGCAGAAGCCTGCGAGATGATATGTTCAATATGGACGCCTTGTTCAAGTAAGAGGTGATATGGCTACGTGGCAGAACATCATAACAAAATCTACAACATGCGTTTTGCACCCGCTGAATCATCCGTTTGTGAACAGTCAAAAGGCGACTTCCGTAGACGAGGTCACGTTCAGACAGTTAGTACAGCTAGTAGACAGTTCAGCCTTGAAATGACGAGAGCCTCGCAAAGAGCTATACGAGTTTTTTCACTTAGCAAACTGCGTACCTTGCAAATTATTTTTATCCGATAAAATCAATTTCTGACGAGGTTTATAATATGTGTTTCAAATCTTAAGTGACTATCAAGCAAAATCCCTACGTTTCTTACTTCGTCAACTCGAACAATGCTATCCTCAGCGAGCCGCATGTCAGGATTACCTCTTAAAATCTTTTCCGTCTGCGATTTACTTCCTAGTATTAAAAATTTGAATTATGAGGGATTAACAATTAAGGCATTTCTGCTTGACCAGCCAGCTACCCTGCATAGATCCTCATTCATCTTTTGCGTGGCTGGAGAGATATCGTCTGGGGTTACGGATTTGTACAATTGAACATCATCAGCATAAAAATGATAGTTGCAATGTTTTATTTCCTGAGCAAGGTCCGCACTGTATATGATAAAGAGGAGAGGACCTAATATTGAACCCTGCGGTACTTCGCGCTCTACTGGTTTTGGGGATGAAATAGCGCATTTACCGTTACACTTTAGAAGTCTTGTTAGAAGTACTTGTTATCCATGGTAGTGTGTGGTCAGATCTTACTTTCACATTTTTGAGAGGCGCATGTTTAACATATAGAGACAACAACATACCATCAAATTTGTCAACCATCTCATGAAGATCTTGTATGTGGGAAATCGATTCCCAATCATATTTTTCAAGATCGGTATTGAATTCTTCAAAGTTTATCTCCTTAATGTTTATGTCTATACAAAATTATTCTTATCTGCTAGCTCGGCAAGTCTCCCTCCGTCCAAACGTAGAATACCCTCAAACTGCACCCTTTAGTTAAATTGAATCTAAGAAAGCTTACCTTATTGTAAAACCTAGTTTGTGTCATCTTTGTCCAGTGCAACGGACTCTAGTTTTACAGACTCTAGTTTACCTAGGGCCCGTAAAACTGTCGCTTTTTTAAATCTCTTTTCACCGGACATTTTATCAAATGATTAGTATTCCAGTAACGAAAATGAAACAAGAGTTACAAAGTGTTTTATTCCTGAATAATTTTATTATTTATTTTTACTGCGTCATAGCCAGCAAACGAGCACGTGATGCTAAGTGGCATCCTAGAGACAAAAGAAAACAATTAGGATTTCGATTCTTCGAAGACTTCTGATTTTTCGTCATAGCTCGTTGAGAAATGTTGTGTAAGATTTCTATTGTTTGTTGAGTTGCATTAATATCTTAGTACTTTTTAATATATTTGAGTGCTGAATTAACATTTTGTGGTATTAGAATTTAAAGTAACCTATTCATTTGTTATAGTTTCCGTCACTCATTATATACAAATACATTTTACAGTTTTAGTATTATTATTAATTTAAGAGTTTTATTATGCCCCAGAGTATATCTAAATAAATATAAATACACGTGGTAATTGACAATGTAACAAATGAAATCAAGGCCCACCCGCTGGACAAACATTGGAACAAAATGATTCATTGATTATTCAATTACGGTGTTGACTTTAAAAGTATGGGACCAATTTCTCTGTGAGGGAAAAACCTGAATTCCAGTACCGCAGTGTTAAATATTTGCTGTAAAACTGGCGCATTAATCAATTACTCATCGCCGCCTTAATCCAGATCAAAAGATCAAAATACAGATGAATTATGCATAATATGGATTTCAAGAATTAAGTATATTTCTATTTTTTATCTGTACACGAATAGGTTTTCATAATATATACAAATATAGAAATATAGAAAAAGACAAATAGTTTATACTCATATAACGATCAAAAACAAAAAAACCGTTTCAATAGTTTAAATCTATTCCAAATTTATTAAAACATATAATTCCAAATTTATTAAAACATATAATTCCAAATTTATTAATAAATATGCAGCCATTTAAGTAGAATTCATAAAACAAAACCTCGGCACTAAACGAGAAATACACCTTTCAGTTAGAATAGGTGGATATTCATTTATTATAATGTACGTACAACTGCAGCATCACCGATAAGCACCGCTGGTTAACGTCCACCTTAACTTAAAACCAAGTTGTAACTTAAAGCTCCGGAGTGTTCTAGAAAAGGCTTTTCTTTGTTAACGACCTCTTTTTTCACCCGCACTCGATGCTCGTAAATAACTGAGTAAAGGTACAAGTGTGTAAGGGCCCTTTCGACAGTTCCTTTGTGATGAGATATTAGGTCCCTTTACTTTAAGGAACCCGAAACAGTATTCAATGGGTTAAGTTAATAGCGCACTATTTGTCTTGTGGCTTTGAGGGAAGGCTGTTTATTGTGATTAACCTTACAAAGGTGTCACTAAAAACGTGTTACGTATTGTTTCAGGTACTAGGGAGCAATTGTAATAATAGAAGCACCTATTATCCCTGGATTACTGTAACTATTGATTTGACTTAATATACTTACACACATAGCTCATTGAATTTACATTTCTAAGGAAACATGTTGTCCATTTTGGAGTAAAGTTGAATTTCAAAAAACTACACTCATATTCCGTGTTCTTGTATGTTATAAAAAATGAATGTTACTATGGAACCGTAAGCCTATTTAAAGAAAGTGCTTCTGAATAAGTAAATTGTATTTATTTAAATAAACGCAAGGACAAGATTACACAGCAGCATACAGACAGCACATTTATCTAAGTATACGAGGTGGAATTTCGTCAGGTGTTTTCGCGTCAGGTGCACTTTCCAAGTGCCGGCTTCTACAACTTTCAGATGAAATTATGTCATTTCTTGGTGACTCAAACTACAAAACGACAACGACAGAAGAAAGCGAAAGAAAGAAAGACATACTAAGATGCGAAATTTATCAAAGTCACCTTTTTAAACTGACTTTTAAAATTAGGTTCCGGGGCAAAGTCAAAGTTAATAACTCACGAGTATGAAATGTAGCGTAAAATTTCCATCTGCTCAGAGTTTGGTTGAAGAATTCAAATACTCTACGATAGTCTATTTCCACCCACCCTTGCATATCGACCCACTCTCATAAGTATTGGTAATGGACACGACTCTGGTTTAACTTCCCTAGATTTATTTGAATCGTTTATGTTTTACTTGTTTGGTTTCGTATAATATTTTTTGCTGACGGTGTGTTGTTTGGTAAACTGGAATTTAGTGTAAATTTTATTCGGTTTTGTTTGTATATATTCCCACACAGCAGTTATATATCGTTATACAACATAGTGTAACACGATAACATTTTATAACAGCATGTAACGTACGCTACAACATGTCAAGAAATGTTATATGTTATAAACGCTCCCAAACTAGTTGAACTCGTTGTATAACATCGTATAATATTATGTTACAATCAGTTTGGGCTTTGGCAGTTTCCGCTGACGTCCCGCTGAGGCTCTGATGATGTTATACAACAAAAGTTATATTTTGTTATATCATGTTGTAATCAGTTGCAAAACAATTTGTTACACAACAAATGTTAAGCAACAGTCTCTTACGTTATATAACTACTGTGTGGGAACACCTTAACGAACAAACAATTATTCGTTTGTGTATTTTCATTTAATTTATGTTTTGGTTGTTTTCACTTTAAGTTTGGTTTGTGATAAGTTTGCGAACTTAACGTTTTTCTGCTTATTAACTTAGATATCTGGGTTCGTTACATTTATTATTTTGAATTAACTTAAAAAAAAAATTATATTGAATTAACTTGAATGCTTCATACTTACAAAAATCAAGTACGTACTTGGACTAAAGTACTATTTTTATTAGAGAAAATGAGGATATACCAGTCAGGATTTAAATCGGTCACCACGAACTATTAGATCTGATAAAATTAGTAATAAGTGAGCTGTTGTGCTACAAACAGAAGCCTTTATCACACTATCAAGGCTTTATTAAACAACCGTTATAACTGTGTAAAATATTGCATTCATTATAAAAAAACTTATTAAGTTTCAAATCGCAGTGAAAATTATTACAATGGCAGTTTATTTGTGGCAAAGCCAAGAAAATTGTCTGCATTCCGTTTTGTTCTTAAGTCGTGAAACTGTAAAAGTTTTTACGAGTTTACTAATTATATTGAATGTTTGTCTAAATTATAGGTCTATTTAAGTAAATAAAAATAAGTAAGTAAAGTTAAAAAATTACGCTGTATAGGTCAATATATTATCATAATCATAGTGATTCAACCCTATTTCTATGCTAATATTCAGTAAGACTGATCGCAAATGTGATAAATTTTACAATCAACGTCTTAAGAGAATCTTTGACTTTTGAACTGTAATCTAAAAATTAACGGACTAAAACTACACACAAAATTTTCACATGAACTTAAATGTTAAAATATCAATCGTACAATCTGATTGTACAAAGGTGAAGCTTTGCGGCAGGTGCACCTCACAATTTCGCAATAATTCTGCTCAAAAGAGTATCCTACTTAAAATAGGTTTTTACCTAAATAATATTCGAATCAAAAGCCTATTCTACTACCTCCATTAATACGCTGCATACGTCATGCCTCTCACCATCTTTGTATTTTTGAGGCCAAACTGATTTATTACGCCATTCTATTTTTCGAATTCATACAAAGATTTTTGTAACTAACTACAGACTTAAAATTTACATTAAAAGGCGTATTTGTTATCACTTTCTCAGTTTTGATGAACGTTTATGTTCATGGAGTTGGCTATATTTAAATAAGGTAAACCCAAAACCTAACGATACTCCACACACACAACACAATAATAATTGATCAGTTAATTACTTCACCGGAAACTGTTACCCGTAACTTGAAGCAACAGCGGTGCCTAATTTTTAGAACTAGCAATCGCTAATGCCTACACTTGGCAGAAGTCCATTTTGCAGGCAACCCATCTTGTACCCTCGTACACTAACAATTGATCTGAATTTGACCAAGAACTACCAATTGTATTTTACAAGGTTTTCTGTACTGGTTCCGCAGAAGTTCCTGGGTCATGGTTGTTTAAATTTACATAAGTATGTTTATTCTGGGCAGCTAACATTAATTGTTTTTCCATTTCAAAGTTCAAGCGGTGTAATTAAACCATTTAGAAATCAAAGTCAGCTAAAACCATAAATTGACGTATGGTGGCTTTAAGAAAAATAAGACAGCAGGTAGCACTTGTTCCCATAAGAGTTTCCGCGTGTTGTTCAAGGGACAGCCACTTCGTTGTATTTTTTTCCTGTCAGAATTTCTGAGTCATCTTTAATGTTACGTATACTATATATTGTCTGTGCTGTGTCGATTGTATTATGTACCATTATGTTGTCTTTGCCAGAATTGTCGTCTCGCTCGTCTTGCTTGGTCTTATGAATACAAGTATTTTAAATGTACAAGACTTAGAGTTTCCGCGTGTTGTTCAAGGGACAGCCACTTCGTTGTATTTTTTTCCTGTCAGAATTTCTGAGTCATCTTTAATGTTACGTATACTATATATTGTCTGTGCTGTGTCGATTGTATTATGTACCATTATGTTGTCTTTGCCAGAATTGTCGTCTCGCTCGTCTTGCTTGGTCTTATGAATACAAGTATTTTAAATGTACAAGACTTATTTTATTTCCTCAAATCAAAGGATACAACATTTAAGAGCGCAGTTTTAAATTATATACATTTGTTCTGTTTTAAGTTCTGTATAAGTTAATTTCGTTTGAATTTATCTTGTCTATAAAATTGTAATATTTGATCTAAAGAGCCACTTCTAGTCTCTACCGCAAACAATTTTGGATAGCTGAGATTTTCATATGTTTTCGTAAAAAGAAATCCAACCAAAGCTACCAAATCATGATGAACTAGTTTTTGAAACTTGCACGTTTCCAAAATGTTGTTTAAAAACCAAAGAAGCGCCATCATATTGTTTATTGCTACACTAGCAAATCTTGCGTATTACAAACATTTCAAAGGTCCCTTGCAGACATAAATAACATTTTCTCACATTCTGTATTGAGTATTGTACAAATAGCTGGAACTCGAGCATGTGGAGAGACGATTTGCGCCCAGAATATAATAAAGACTGAATAAAACTTCCTCCTTAAGGATTCCCTACTAAATTAAAACTCATTTGCTACAGTGTAATATTGAAATAAAATGAATTCGTCCGTTAAATTGAAGCTATTTTGGTTTACATCGAAGTAGTACGAAGAGTTATTTATTTATTTAACCTTACCTAAAAGAATAAATGACTTTAAGGTACAAAGGTACGGCTTATTTCTAAAATAAATCTCTTCCAGCCGACATGTGAGAGGAGATATTAGTTTATAACAAAGTATTGTGTACCTACTTTAAAAATACATACATATATAATTAATGCCGTAAATAAACTTACATATACTCATATACATATATAACTAAAATAAAATACAATCAAAAATTGGTTAAAAGGAAAAGTTATAAATGGCAAAAAAATAAATAGCTTACTTAATAAGGGAAAAGAAGTGGTCTGTAACTCTTTTTTTTAAAGATAAGTAGTGTTTCTGACTCGCGTATTTTATAAGGGAGTGGATTCCACAATCTGACTGCATGAATGGTAAATGAATAAGAGAAAAAGCCTGTTTTATGTGGATGTATGTGAAGGGGAGTACGCTTATGTGCTCTGCATGGGGCCTCCTTCGAATGGGAAAAAGAAAATCGTTCGCGAAGATATTGCGTGGAGTCGGGATTATAGAGAACATTAAAAAGGAGGCAGAGGATTCGCATGTTTCTACGAAGTCAGATAGGAAGCCATAGAAGTTGGTTACGGAAATCCGATACATGATCATGCTTTTTTAGTCCGAATATGAAACGTATGGAGAGATTTTGTAAACGTTCCAGCTTATTTAGAAACTCCTCAAAGAGATCTAAGTAGCAGACGTCTGCATAATCGCTGATGGGTTGGATGGGACTTTGAGCAAGGGAGATTTTTGTCGAAAAGGGAAGGAAAGTTTGAAGGCTTTTTAAGGTTTGTATTGAATGATAAACTCTACGACTGATCTCACTAACATTAGGTCGCCAACTGAGATAAGAATCAAATATTGCACCCAAGTTTTTGGCTGTGTCAGTGAAATCAATCCGAGTGCCATCAAACACAATAGGAGGAAGATCGGATAAAGAAATTCAACCGCGCATGTATCGACTACCCAGGAGGAGTTTTTTTTACATTTTTTCTATATGTATGTGGTTCTTATTTTTCTTTCTTAACTCTTGAACACTGCGGTTTGCATTAGATCGACTCAATTATATTCGTTTTTATAGATTAAGATGTAATTCAAAACCGTTAGGGACTTTTAAAGTCTGTCTGCAAATAAATCAGTTTGCTAATAAACATTAACTTTAATTCTACCTGAGAGAGTGCAAGGAATGTTTATTTATTTATAAATCCCGAAAAGTTAATGAGGTAGGATTTCTATTTCTTTAACTCATATCTCTTGGTGTGAATATTGCTATCCAAACTTCGGGGAATTAGCCTTATTTTAATAAGTGGCTGGTAACTGGAAAATCTTAAATCGTTCTTGAATCGAAAAAAAAAATCCACGAGATACCTGTTCACTCGACGCTTGAAAGAACTAGGACTCAAGTAACGGAGACGCTGACAACAGATCTCGTCACTGGCATACAAGCACACCCCGGCGTTCGGGCAGAAATTGGACTCCATGATGTACCCTGGGTAACAAAAGTATGCCGAGTCTGACGGAATACAGATCTGCGTCTCTGATAGGCAGAGTAGGTGGTGGACATCGTTGATATTTGAGTGCATTCCTCTGATGTTGCAAACCCGTGCATAACAATATATTTATGACATTTTTTGCACATTCACAATAATATTTGTACGGGCCCTTGTTGGTCCGTACGATGCTGACGTCTTGATAAATAATAAAACTTGATACTTGATAAATTATCTTGATTTATTTTCTTGATAGGTAGTTACAAAGTGTGCACACGTAGGAAGTTGTTCGTAAAAGGGAAAAATCGTACAGTTTTGCGTCTATTTAAATGATAATTACTGCTGATGTGATGTATTTCGCGTTTCGCTATATAATGCAAAATATGTACTTTGTACATATTCCGGGGCGTGAGATGAGGATGCTGAGAAAATGAGTAGGTATAAATTTACGTTTATTACAAAAATAACAAAAAAGTTTACTTGAAAACCATTTAAAATAAAAAGAAATTAAAAGTTGTAAAAGTTAAAACATGTAAAAATGTTAAGTACTAAAACTAATTTTCTTAAAACACGGTGAAGTGGCCTTGTCTTGCATTTGTATGTTGACTTGATCCGGGGCTGCGTGGGTGTTGGGGGGCGCCGTCTCGAGGGGCTCCTGCTGCTGCCTCGCGGGGGTCGGGACTCGCCATCTGCCGCTGCATCCACGACGCTGCCACAGGTAGATGCCGCCAGCGACGCCAAGTACTGCGACTATTGCGTATATCGCGGAGTACTGGTGGACGTCATGAGAAGATAGAACCTCTGCCTCGGCTAGGACATCATTTTTTCATTCACTTTGAGAAGCTTGATCTTCTCTTCTACTTGATGTAAATCCGACTTCGCTTGATTTAACCTTGACGTCTTGATGTCGGGTATTGTAATGTTCAAGATGTGATTTATCGGCGACATGGTAGGTATGTACAATTTTGTATGATACCTGGCTTCACTTGTATGAATTTTGTGAGGGTATATAGTAACCTTGTCTGTCATTATCATACACCCGTTGTCTAAATGAACGAGGCCCGCGCCGATCAGATGGCGTACTGTCATACGATCCTCGCACATAACTCGTACATTGCACATCTGTTCACAGCAAAAATAAATGTAAGTGTTTATTGCAAAATTGTCTATCCATTTCGTTTCGCAATGTGAGTAAATGATTTTACATTCTTTATTTTCTAGCTCACAAAAATGTTGATCTGCGTTCATGTGGTACTCTGGTTTCGAGCCGCGGCAGTAGTAGACATCAGGTTGTGTAATGCATGATCTTACGTCATACTCCGTCATCGGTATGTAGGCATCTTTCCTAAGATTCACCGCCACGTATAGTGATATGGGCACCAGAGAAACGCTGTAGCCATCTTGCTGGCGAGGTACTGGTACTATTTTCCAAATTTCAAACGAATCCCTGCTTATCAGTGGTTCAAACATGTTCCTTAGTTCCTTAGTTCAAAAATGAGATAATCTTGTAGAATCCTTGCCCTCACTGATAAGAGTTCGTATATCTTCCGTAAATCTGTATGTATATTTTCAACAGGCAAACTTGTGTCTTTAGGTAGTTGGCTTGATATCATACTTAATTGTTCAGTTAATTGCTCTGGAGTTATTAAGTGTAAACTGAGACACCCTTGATAAACGTCAGTAACAGTATCTAACACATTGTTTTGTAAACCTTTTAGATTGTTTAACATATTGCTCGCAATTATGGATGTTATTGCGAAGTCATTAAGTATGATATTCGACTGTAGAGCATTCTTACCTTGATCTAAGGCAGTTTTTAATTCATTCATGTGTTGATTTAATATTTTATGTTGTTGATTCATAATGACCTCCATGCGTTTTATAATATTATGTTCGGCTTCGACTATTGAAGTTTGGTTCTTGAATAGCTTGACAAGATGTTCTTGATTTGATCTTATTAATTTTATATCTTTTCTATATTGTTCGGCGAATCTCTCGTCCAATACGCCGAATAGCTCACTTGTGATGTATCCTATTACGTTGAAAGCGCCTCGTCTTTTTGTTTTATTCTTGTTTTATTGTTTTGACCTTGCTTGTCGGTGTTTTGATCTTGTTTCTTCATATCGATTTCTTGTTTATATTCGGATAGCACTGAGACTTTAGTCACAGGAAGTTTGAGATAGCCAGACTTCGTTTTCAGTGTGATCACTCGTACAAGTCCGTCTTGACCAGGGTGCAGCTCGACGACTCGACCCATTGCCCACTTGCCTGGGGGAAGGTTGTCTTCGTTTATGAGTACCACGTCGTTTTCCTTGATGTTTTCTTTAACTTGCTCCCATTTACATCTAGACGAGCTAGGTATTCATGACGCCAGCGTTTCCATAGATCTTGTAAAATCTTTTGAGTGAGTTGCCAACGGGTTCGTAGGTCTCTTTCTGTTTCTATTAAAGTTAGCACCGGTCCACTTGAGAGGAAATGAGATGGTGTAAGGAAGTTTAAATCTTCAGGATCTTCACTAATAGGGCATAGGGGACGTTAATTTAGACACGCCTCTATTTGTGTCAGCAGCGTGGAGAACTCTTCAAAGGTGAGTGTTTGTGCTCCAATTACTCTCTTGAAGTGGAACTTAAAGCTCTTTAGTGCTGCTTCAAATAAGCCTCCTGCTGTAGGCCATGCTGGAGCATTAAAGTGCCACGTGATTTCCATTGCAGCGATTTCTTTTTCAAAGTCTGCATTCAATACTTGTAGAATATCTTGATATTCTTCTTGAAGAACTCTGTTTGCCCCTACGAAGTAACGTCCGTTGTCGCTGTAGAGATGCCTGAGTGTACCTCTGCGGGCTGACATCCGACGAAGGGCGGCGATGAAGGTTGATGTTGAGAGATCTGAAGCCAGCTTTAAATGCACAGCCTTCGTGGCCATGCATACAAAGACTACTACGTAACCCTTGGTGGTTTTTATGCCACGGCCCTTGTTGGCTTTGACAGTCACGTGGCCGGTGAAGTCCACGCCGGTGTGGTAGAATGGACGTGATGGATTCACACGTGCATCTGGTAGGTCCCCCATCAGCTGATCTTGTGTTCGAGGTTTATGTCTCTTACAGATGACACACTTGCGAATTAGTTTCTTTGTAGCTCTATTACCACTTGTAATCCAATATTTTTGTCTTAATAATGCCAATGTAACTCGAGCCCCGCCATGAAACGTAAGTTTGTGCGCATCATCAATTATTATATCTGTTAATTTATTTTCATATGGTAGTTTTAATCTGCCGCCAACCCTTAAAATACCTTGACTGTCTAGGTTGAGGCATAATAACTTGCTCTTAGCGGGGATGTTTTTGTCGTTCTCTATATTTCAATCTCTTCTGAAAATTCATCTCTTTGTACTTGCTTGGTAATCATTAATTTTCCGTTTTTCAACTCTTGCAGCGTAAGAAAATATTTTCTTTCTCTATCTTGTTTTCTTGTTATAAAACGACGTACCCGGAAAAATATGTAGTTTGTACAATATTATTAAAAAAACTAAGAAAGATAACCATGATTATGGTTACTGTGTTAGAACAGCAAATCGGTTATTGAAATGTTGCTACAATAAAATACCGAAATCAGTTCAAACCCCCTCAATAAGTCCAGGAAAACTGGGTAAGGAAGCTACGTACTATATCTAAAAGCTTACTATAAGATCAAAGATTAATTGGATGACAAAAAGGTGTAGGATACAAATCCCCAGTAACTGTTTCTGTTTGTGGAAAAAATATATATCCTATGTAAACAGCTTGGTTGCAGCATTTCATTAGCACACAAAATTAGCTGTCATGTGTGAGTATCTTTCATGTCGTCATCAAATTGTATACTTTCTACCCCAAGTATTTTATAAACTATGTTTTTTACCACTTAGTCTACCCAGTATAGGTACCTTGTACAAACCGAAATTAAGTTGTTTTTACGCAAGCTCGCTGAAGATGAAGAAAAATAGAGACTTTCAACAACTGTACATTTTTTTACCTATGATGAAATTAAATATTTTGATATTTTTTTTACTTTAACTTTTGAAAACTTAATATTGATTAATAATTTGTGCGAATAAAGCTTTAAATGTAAAATTAAACTTAAAATTTTATGTGTGCTTTCTACACTATTCCGGATTAAAAATAACAATCTAGGTTCCCGTTTGTTTAATTTTCATGATACTACCAGTAATTATAATGTTATGCGATATGCGAATTATAACCAATTTCAAATCGTTTATCTTCTAATCAATACTTACCAAGTATAGATGAGACATTGGGTGGTTTGCGTGGATAAAAATACTCACACTTTAGTTATTAAACTCTGTAATTTTTTGGAATATATCGCTTAAATAGCAACGCGCTTCGAATACTTCCAATATTAAAAGGTACTGTATATTACTAAACTATAACAATTATTAAAAAAGTTTAACATGTGACCAGTTTACAAGAAAACTAAATAATGCCAGATGAGAAACCCAAGACAATTATACAATTAATTAGACGTATATGTAAGTAAACAACCCAATTAGAAAGGGTTCTTAAGTTAATACGGCGCATGCATAGTTCAACTGTAGTAACTCGGACGCCCTCGCATTAAACCTTGTAAGTCGGTTTGTGTTCTGGGTCGGGAACACAAGGGCTTTAGTTATTTCACTTTGCTTAATTCGTAGAGAGAGTTCAGCCTTCGATAGAGAAAAGGAAAGCTTAAGCCTTGTAACTGATTAGACATCTTGATTCAGACATCGAAGAATGTGCAATTGCATCTTTCAATGCTTAAAAACACTTTATCTATGTTCGTAATGACAATGCATACATTTTTACTATGTAAAATAAATGTAGCCCCGAATCAAAGTTTTCAACCAAATCATTCGAAAAACTAAGTATAGAAAGAAAAACTAAAGGAAAAAAATTAACCAAAAATCTTTCTTGGCACGAAGGCCCTTTTCAAATAAATATGACCTTCAGTTATGGAATTTCACCTGCTCAAAATATAACTAAGAAACAAGAAAGCTGTTTCTCTTTAATCATATATATTGAAACTTTACTAAAATGTGTAAATTAGATGTTTAAAATATTTGATTTACGGAGGAATGAGGGTTTTATTAGGTCTGGCTATTAAAATATGAACTTAAAATATGCTTTAATAACACCACGATTAACGTCTAAGTAGTATGAAACACTAGCCTTTGCCCACGGTTCGCTCGCGTAATATAAAACGAGTGGTAAATTTTTATTATATTTATTATAAGATGACACCACCAAGAAACACATTAGATATGCCATATTGGTGGCAGAGTATTTTATCGTGCCAATTGCTGTGGAAACCATGGGCTGTTGGGAGTCTGCGTCAAAGAATTTATCCACGAACTGGGGTGCCGGATTAGATTTTAGACATTTATTCATTGTGCAGAGGCAATGCTGCTAGCGTTATGAACACCTTTACTCCGGGAACAGTCAGCGGTGGGTTATTTTATTTAAACATTTATTTTGTTGTTTTTTTTCTACACTTGGCGTCACAAAAATCGCACCTTTCGAAAAAGCAACTTTAAAATACTTTTACTCAAACTTTGTCCATAGTAAGGTATGATTGTAGGATATCATTGGAAAGGTTATTTAATTGCCTATTAGAAATTACAAACATGTGTATATGTTTTAAAGCTTTTAATAAAAAAATCTTAAAAAGGATAAAAGTTACAAAAACTAAATTTAAAAAAAAACATAAAAAAATCTCAAATCAGTCCTTAAAATCTAGTGTTTCCTCCCCTTGCTTTGATGACAGCTTCCATCCGATCCTTCATGGACCTCACGAGGGTCACCACTCTCTCTTGGGGTATGTTCTCCCATTCTTCCTTCACGGCATCCTGAAGCTCTTGGAGAGTGGTGGGAGCAGGATCACGTGCTCGTACGTATCTCTTTACATCGTCCCAGAGATGCTCGATCGGGTTTAGGTCTGGGCTTCGTGCTGGCCACTGCATAACAGGAATCTCAACCTCTTCCAAGTAGTCCCGCACAGAAAACGCAGTGTGGCATCGCGCATTATTTTGCATTATCGTGCATTAACATGAAACCATCGCCAACAAAAGCGGCATACGGGACCACATGGTCTTGTAAGATTTCTGTTATGTACCGCCCAGCATTCAGCGACCCTTGCCCGCGACCACCGCCAGTCCGAGAGACGCACACAAGTTCCGTTTTTCCTTCAACGGATATGCCACTCCAGAACATACAGGAACCACCTCCGTATTCGACGGATTCCTCTATACACGCTTGGGTAAAACGTTCCCCTCTTCTTCGGTATACCATTCTGCGTCTATCGTTGCAGAAAAGACATACTCGTGTCTCATCGGTAAAGAGAACGGCCCTCCACTGGTCAAGCGTCCAGTTGACATGCTCCTGAGCAAATTGTAACCGCTCCCTCCGATGTCGCACGGTCAATTTTGGGCCTCTAGCAGGTCTGTGACCTCTTAATTCCTTTTCTTTCAATCTTCTTCTAATCGTAAAGACACTCACAGACGTTCTACGAGCTGACTGGAGCTCTTGTTGCACCTCAACAGCATTGCTGAAGCGGTGGCGCAACGACGTAGACACAATGAAATGGTCGTCTCTTTCTGATGTACAACGTTTTCTTCCGGATCCACGTCTTCGGGTATAGCCACTAGTCTCACGGAACCGTTGGTATACTCGTCGTACTGCAAATCGGCTAAGGTTTAACTGTCGAGCAACGTCAACCTGTCGCAGTCCTGTTTGCAATAGAGCAACGATTTGAGCGGCTTCTTCAGGGGTTGTATCCATCTTCAGGTACAATTCTTTTGCGTATGTTGTTCCAGTGTGTTCACTCTAATGTCTAAGTAGCGACTGACCCATTTCTTTTTTTTTTTTTTGGTTCCCCTCCACGGGAAGGGCAGGAGGACATAAAAAATGCTCTGACGCATACTCCGCGCGCGCGATCGAAGTTATGTGGGACTCGTCCCGACGCCTACCAGAACCATACCCACTAAAAAACCCCCTGTCGGCTTGTGCATTTTTGCCACTCAGCCTTCATCTGAGCGACGGCCAATTGGAGAAATAGGCCGCGCTAGCGGGGCCCTTAAGGGGTCACCCGCTGAGATTTACATAGCACTGAAGGTGCTCAAAAATGTAAAGTAAAGAAAAACATTAAAAATGAAAAGTAAATAAAAACATTAAAAATGAAAAGTAAAATTGCATTAATTCGGATTTACGTTAGAATTAGAATTTACGTTAGAATTAGGATTTGCGGCCTGAAGCCACTTTACCTAGCCACTTTGAATTTCGAATCTAACACAGGAGCAGTATATGAGAATGAATCTCGAACAAGATGATTGGGATGGGATTCGGCGCGTTTGAAGAACGATTCTGAGAGTGTTTTGAGGTGCTGTTGCACTGTAGGTAGTTCAAGATCTCTGTGCAGGTCCGCGTTGCGCACATACCAAGGTGCGTCTGTGGCCCTGCGGCAGAAGAGATTTTGAACTACCTGCAGCTTATACAGGACGGAGGGATTGGCGTGGGCAAAGACTGGCGAAGCATATGACATGACGGGTCTAACGCAGACCTTATAAAGCGTACGTTTATTTCTAAAAGACATTTTACTTTTTCTACCTATCATACTATTTAAGCGGCTTAAGTAGAAACGCGCGAGTTTCGTTACTCTATCGACGTGTGGCTTGAAAGAAAGCGTCTGATCTAAGGTGACGCCTAAGTATTTGATACTGCGCTTCCAGGGGATGGGAATACCTAACATTCGAATGTGGGGATCGTTGCGGCGATTACGACGTTTGTGGTCGAATAGAATGGCAGAACTCTTTTCTGGGTTGACATCGATACGCCATTTTTGAAACCAAACACTGAGGGCGTTTACGGCCTTTTGGAGCCTGGTGATGTTATACGGGATCCTTTGACCTTTAGTGTAAAGGGCGGTATCGTCTGCAAAGAGGGCGAGTTCGACGCCTTTCGGCGGGATGGGCATGTCATTAGTGTACACGGTGTACAGCAGAGGGGCGAGGACTGAGCCTTTATGGGACGAGGCGCGGAGAGCGTGCCTTCATGTTTGAATCGAAACGTACGGTCTTTAAGAAACGACGCGATTAATCTGACTAGGCGAACCGGTAAGCCTATTTTATAGAGTTTAAAAACGAGACCGCTGTGCCAGACTTTGTCGAATGCCTTGGCTACGTCAAAGAGAACCGCGATTAATTTTTTACGATGCGGATAGAATCCTTCGAGAATGTACTCGACGATTCGATGGACTTGCTGAGGGCAGGAGTGCTTAGCGCGAAAGCCGAACTGGTGGGGAATAATGAGAGGGTCACCATACGTTGGAAACAGATGGTTCCGCATTCGAGAGAGTTTGTCTCCAGAAGTTTAGACATTGCCTTGAGGAGGCTCATGGGTCTGTGATTAGCCGGGATGTTCAGAGGTTTACCCGGCTTGGGAATGCCTATGACTGTCGCTTCTTTCCAGGCTTTTGGAAAGTAGCTATGGTCGAAGCAGGCATTGAAGATGGTAGCTAACAAGGTAAGCACCTGCTGTGGCAGGTGCTTAAGTGCGTGGTTGGAAATTCCATCCGCACCCGGAGCCTTTTTGGACTTTTTCTTTCTAATGAGAAGCAAGATTTCATCATTAGAGACTGTGACGGGGTCGTCGGTGATAGGGAGAGATTCTCTGCGGAGAACTTCGTCCTCCACCGCCTGGATGTGGGAGGGATCCGCGGGTTGCGTGCTGGGCGAACATTGTGCCGCTATGCTGTCGGCGAAGCATTCGGCTTTCTCTTCGACTTCGAAGGCAATGGTGCCGTCGGGACGAGTGAGAGGAGGAACGTGAGAGGCGGTGTCTACGCGTAGAGCTCGGGCCATTCGATAATACGCTTGGTGGGACGGGGAGATATTCTCTATGAGATCGTTAAACTGAGTGTCACGGAGTTCCGCGAGGCGAGACCTAACTTAACGTTGAAGCTGATTAGCAGCTGTTCTATATGCGGGCGTGGGATATTTCTTGGCTCTCCGGAGAGCCGCGTTCTTAGCTTTAATGAGATTGCTAACGGCTAAGGGAAGCGCGGGTTTGCCTTGCTTAGCAATGATTACGTTGTCGCTGATGGCTGAATTGATAGCATCAGTGAGAGTATCGACTACTGAATCTATTTTAATCGGGCTGTCTAATTGGTCGGGCGAAATCGCGAGCGGAGAGTTCGGTGCCTCTAAGGCTGAAACTAACGTATTTTTAAAGCCTTACCAGTTGGTAAAGGTCTTAGGAGATGTGACGTTATCGTTAGGCGCGCCTAGCACGAGGGAGACGGGGCGATGGTCGGAGCCTAGGTCATCGAGCGGTTCGATGGACCTGAGATCAAGATTGATTCGCTTGATAATTGTAAAGTCGAGGATGTCAGGAGAATAGGTCGGGTTGTTGGGATAGTGAGTGGGAGTGATGGGGGATATGACGTCTAAGTCAAGGGAGTTAGTGATGTCGAGGAGAGCGATACCGCTGGTGTTGGTCGATAGGCACGTCCAGTCAGTATGTTTGGAGTTAAAGTCTCCGAACATAATGACTGAATGGCCGAGGGCGAAAATGGCCTCAAAGTCGCTGCGGATTGGTCTGGTACCACTAGGTATGTAGACTGAAGCTATGATGATGGTCGGATGACCAGTCATAGCCAATCTACACACAGTGGCCTCCATGTTGAGGAGAGGAGGGGTAGGGAGTGGACAGCAATGGAAGCCTCTTTTGTAATATATAGCGGTGCCGCCGTATTCGTCGGCGTTGGGCCTGTCGTTGCGAATAAACGCGTACTTAGGTATAGCGAATCCCCTGGAGCGGTTTGGAGTAAGCCATGTCTCCTGGAGAAGGAATAAGTCAGGTTCTTTGTTCTGAAGGAACAGTTTAATCTCGGGAAGGTTGGTGCTAAGGCTACGAGCGTTAAAAGATACTAGGGATAAGCCCTTGGGTTTAATACGACTGGACGCGGGATTCGCGGGTCTAGACATTATAATTTATTATTTACGAATTTATACAAAAGTAAAAGAATTTACAACGAACTTAGGGAGCGAGTGATGCTCGGCTAACGCGAATAAACGCTCTTGAGGAGAGCGGGCGGCTCGCAGTTTGCGTGCGAGTACGGAAATTTCGTTAATGTCGACGTTTTGGATGACGTCGAACACGGTCTTCATGTCCTCAGCCAACGACGACTGAGGTGAAGATGACAAAGTGGGACGCGGCCCTACGGAAGCTACGGGAGCTGGGGTGGGTCGGGAAGGTGCAGGTGGGACGGCCGGACGCTGCCTCCAAGACAGAGACTGAGTAGGCGTCGGCTGAACGGGCTTTGCTTCCGAGGGACCCCGGTTGCGCAGCGGCGGGAAGTTAGCGGGAGTGAGCGGCGGCGCCGGTTTAGGCGCGACCCTCTTGACGGTGGAGCGCGGAGCGCGCGGGCAACCCCTGTAGTTAGCTGTGTGGCCGCACAGCACACAGGCAGGGGGGGAAGTGGATTCAGGAGTGCGAGTGCACTCCTTTGTGATATGTGGATCCAGGCACTTAACGCACCTGGGGGGAGCTGAGCAGTTAGCCGCTGCGTGGCCATATAGCTGGCAGCGGTGGCACTGCCCAGGATGACCGCGGGGGTTGGGACGCTCGACGGAGATGTTTGAGAGTCCGCAGATTGTGCGAGCCTCTCTGAAAATCTCCTTCGAGTTGGGAGTATTTGACAGGATTACTAATGCTAAAGGAAAACGCCTACCGCGGTTGGAGTGCATCTTGTGCACTGCTATGGCCGGGAAACCCTGAGACTTAAGGTCCTCGAGAATGTCTTCGTTCCTGAGTTCGAACGGGATGCCCCGTAGTACTGCGCGGATCTTACGCTCCTCCGGGAGGGCGTAGATGTGATACGCGATTTGATTGATCGACAGAAGCCTAGTGAAAGACCGGAAGTCGTCGACGGTCGCTACTTGAATTTTGATTGTATCTCCAGCGTTTTTAAGTAATTAATTTTGTGCTCTTTGCACAAGTTAGAAACCGCGGTCCAGCGCGCTTTTTCACGCAGGAAGACGGGCGGAGGGAGCTGAGGCTTCGGCGGGACGGGAGCGCAGCGCGTTGCTGGCTTCGATGGGACCGACGGAGACGCGGTTACTTCGAGCGATTTTAACGGCGCGGGGGCTGGTGTTGAAGACACCGGGGAGGGCTCGGGTATTGATGATACCGAAGCTTTCTTCGAGCGCTTCTTGGAGCGCTTGGCGACAAGTTGAAACGCGGGCTCAGGAGAACCGGTTAAGGTGACGGCATCTGATGACGTATCAGACGCGGGTTCGGAGTAGCTCCCGGGAGCGGTACGCTTGCGACGCGACGCGTGAGAGGATGCGACCGATTCGCAGTCCATCTCGGACGAGGCGGGAGACGAGGAAGAGCTGTAGACCTGAGGGGTCTCGACGTTGGAGGCCTGAGGGGCCGGGGTTGAGACCTGAGGGGCCGGGGTTGAGGCCTGAGGGGCCGGGGACGCGATAGAAGCCTGCAAGGCCTGCGTTATTACGTCATCTGATATGTTGGCGCCGGACGCAACGAGCGCCTGGGCGAACGACCTAAGAATGCTTACAAGGTCCATTGGAGGGCTTGGAATTACAATATGTTATATATAAATAAATAAAAATGCCTAGGTTCCCTAGCAAACCTAGTACCTAAACCTCCCTACCCGCGGTAGGGGGGCTGGGGAGAATAACTTAGAACTAACCGTAGTATGCCGAAGGCCGCTACCTAGAAACCTAAAAAAGGGTGCGCAGGTAAAGAGTTGACCGCGTTAGGGTCAACCTTTACCGACAGAAAGGACAAATACACACGAAACACACAGATATGATAAAAATAAATATGAAAATTGGAGAAAATAAATAAAATGTAAAAGAGAATCAAAATAAAAATAAAAGGACTGGTTCAGTACAAATTCGTAGTCACCGCTACCTAGAAACCTAAAAAAGGGTACGCAGGTAAAGAGTTGACCGCGTTAGGGTCAACCTTTACCGACAGAAAGGACAAATACACACGAAAACACACAGATATGATAAAAATAAATATGAAAATAGGAGAAAAATAAATAAAATAGAGAAGAGAAATAAAATAAAAGTAAAAAGGACTGGTTCAGTACAAATTCGTTGTCACCGTTAAGTATCCTTTGCACTGAAACCAGACTACTTACGCTGGGCACAACACTGCACTCAGCACAAGCACAACACAACTTAGCGCAGCACTTTGAAGACTAAGGGGCTTAGTCGCAAAGAAAAATCGCACTTCGATAGCACTCAGACGGAGTAGAAAAACCTTGAAAACCGTAGCACGGAACCAACACGCTAAACTATGACGTCAGTAGACTGAGCGCCACGGAATATCGGGAAGGGACCAAACAACGGAGAACGGGATCTTGCACGTCCGCACTGGGCGGCGATCGGAGCGAGAATCGACCCATTTTGTTATTTTTTTTTTTTTGTTCCCCTCCGCGGGAAGGGCAGGAGGATAAAAATGCCATGACGCATACTCTGGCGCGATTCAAAGTTATGTGGGACTCGTCCCGACGCCTACCAGGACCATACCCACTAAAAACCCCCTGTCGGCTCGTGCATTTTTGCCACTCAGCCTTCATCTGAGCGACGGCCAATTGGAGAAAGAGGCCGCGCTAGCGGGGCCCAGAAGGGGTCACCCGCTGGGATTACATAGCACTGAAGGTGCTCAAAGCACTGAAAGTTAATACATAGCACTGAAGGTGCTCAAAATGAAAATCAATAATTAAAACAAAAATTAAAAAATTGCAAAATAAAATTGAGTTAATTCGCATTTACGTTAGAATTAGAATTTACGTTAGAATTAGAATTTGCGGCCAGAAGGGCCTCGAGATCGCGTGACAGTCTGGTGGATGAGTACGCTTGCGCATTTCTAGGCCTAGCGACTTTGAACTTCGAGTCTAACACAGGAGTAGTATATGAGACTGAATCACGAACTAGAGGATTGGGATGGGTTTCGGAGCGTTTGAAAAACGCTTCAGAGAGTGTTTTGTGTTGTTGTACTGTAGGCAGTTCAAGATCTCTATGCAGGTCCGCGTTACGCACGTACCACGGTGCGTTTGTGGCCCGGCGGCAAAAGAGGTTTTGGACTACCTGCAGTTTGTGCAGGAGGGAGGGTTTGGCGTGGGCAAAGATTTGCGAGGTATACGTCATGACGGGTCTAACGCAGACCTTGTAAAGTGTACGTTTGTTTCTGAAGGACATTTTACTTTTTCTACCTAACATGCTATTTAGGTGGACTAAATAGTGACGAGCGAGTTTCGAAACTCTTTCGACGTGTGGCTTGAAAGAAAGCGTCGGATCTAATGTTACGCCTAAGTATTTAGTACTGCGCTTCCAGGGGATGGGAATGCCTAACATTCGAACGTGGGGATCGCCATCGGGACGACGGAGTTTGTGGTCGAAGCGCATCGCAGAACTCTTTTCAGGGTTCACATCGATGCGCCATTTTTGAAACCATACACCAAGAGCGTTTACGGCCTTTTGGAGTCTGGTTACAAGGTGCCGAACACTGTGGCCTTTGCCATATAGAGTGCGGTGTCGTCAGCAAAAAGGGCGAGTTCGACGCCTTTCGGCGGGATGGGAATGTCGTTGGTGTACACGGTGTACAGCAGAGGTGCGAGGACTGAGCCTTGAGGGACTCCAGCCTTTATGGGACGAGGTGCAGAAAGCGTGCCTTCGTGTTTAAATCGAAACGTACGGTCTTTGAGAAACGACGCTATTAACCTGACTAGGCGATCCGGTAAGCCTATCTTGTAGAGTTTATAAACGAGACCGCTGTGCCAGACTTTATCGAAAGCCTTGGCTACGTCAAAGAAAACCGCGACTGTTTTATAACGACGCGGATAGAAACCGTCAAGTATATACTCGACGATTCGGTGGACTTGCTGAGGGCAGGAGTGTTTAGCGCGAAAGCCGAACTGATGGGGAATAATGAGAGGATCGCCATCCGTTGGAAACAGATGGTTCCGCATTCGAGAGAGTATGACTCTCTCGAGAAGTTTAGACATTGCCTTGAGGAGGCTGATGGGTCTGTGATTAGCCGGGACGTTCAGAGGTTTACCCGGCTTGGGTATGCCTATGACTGTCGCTTCTTTCCAAGCTTTTGGAAAGTAGCTAAGGTCGAAGCAGGCATTGAAAATTATAGCTAACAAGGTAAGCATCTGTTGAGGTAGGTGCTTAAGTGCGTGGTTGGAAATTCCATCCGCACCCGGAGCCTTTTTGGACTTTTGATTTCTAATGAGAAGCAAGATTTCGTCATTAGAGACTGTGACAGGGTCGGCGATGATGGGGAGAGAGTCTCTGCGAAGGACTTCGTCCTCCACCGCCTGGATGTGTGAGGGATCAGCAGGTTGCGTGCTGGGCGAGCATTGTGCGGCAATGCTGTCAGCGAAGCATTCGGCTTTCTCTTCGACTTCGAAGGCAGTAGTGCCATCGGGACGAGTGAGAGGAGGAACGTGAGAGACGGTGTCTACGCGTAAGGCTCGGGCCATGCTATAGTACGCTTGGTGGGACGGAGAGATATTCGCCATGAGATCGTTCATCTGAGCGTCTCGGAGTTCCGCGAGGCAAGACCTAACTTTACGTTGAAGCTGATTCGCAGCTGTTCTATAGGCGGGCGTGGGATATTTCTTGGCTCTCCGGAGAGCTGCGTTTTTAGCTTTAATAAGATTGCTAACGGCTAAGGGAAGCGTGGGTTTGCCTTGCTTAGCAATGATTACGTTGTCACTGATGGCTGAGTTGATAGCATCAGTGAGAGAATTTACTAATGAATCGATTTTATCCGGGCTATCTAATTGTTCGGGAGAGATCGCGAGTGGAGAGTTCGGAGCATCTAAGGCTGAAACTAACGTATTTTTAAAACCTTTCCAGTTGGTAAAGGTCTTAGGAAATGAGACGTTATCGTTCGGCGGTCCTAGCAAGAGGGAAACGGGGCGATGGTCGGAGCCTAGGTCATCGAGCGGTTCGATAGACCTTAGATCAAGATTGATTCGCTTGATAATTGCAAAGTCGAGGATGTCAGGAGAGTAGGACGGGTTGTTGGGATAGTGAGTGGGAGTGATGGGGGATATGACGTCTAGGTCAAGGGAGTTAGTGATGTCGAGGAGAGCGATACCGCTGGTGTTAGTCGATAGGCACGTCCAGTCAGTATGTTTGGAGTTAAAGTCTCCGAACATAATGACTGAATGGCCGAGGGCGAGAATGGCCTCAAAGTCGCTGCGGATTGGTCTGGTGCCACTAGGTATGTAGATTGAAGCTATGATGATGGTCGGATGACCAGTCATAGCCAATCTACACACAGTGGCTTCCATGTTGAGCAGAGGAGGAGTAGGGAGAGGACAGCAGTGGAAGCCTCTTTTGTAATATATAGCGGTGCCGCCGAAACCGTCGGAGTTGGGCCTATCGTTACGAATAAACGCGTACTTAGGTATAGCGAATCCCCTGGAGCGGTTTGGAGTAAGCCATGTCTCCTGGAGAAGGAATAAGTCAGGTTCTTTGTTCTGAAGGAACAGTTTAATTTCGGGAAGGTTGGTGTTAAGGCTACGAGCGTTAAAAGATACTAGGGATAAGCCCTTGGGTTTAATACGACTGGACGTGGGATTCGCGGGTCTAGACATTATAATTTATTATTTACGAATTTATAAAATATAAAAGAATTTACAACGAACTTAGGAGCGAGTGATGCTCGGCTAAAGCAAATAAACGCTCTTGAGGAGAGCGGGCGGCTCGCAGTTTGCGTGCGAGCACGGAAATTTCGTTAATATCGACGTTTTGAATAACGTCGAACACGGTCTTCATGTCCTCAGCCAACGACGACTGAGGTGCGGATGACGGAGAAGGACGCGGCCCTACGGAAGCTACGGGAGCTGGGATGGGTCGGGAAGGTGCAGGCGGAACGGCCGGACGCTGCCTCCAAGACAGAGCCGGAGTAGGCGTCGGCTGAGCGGGCTTTGCTTCCGGAGGACCCCGGTTGCGCAGCGGCGGGAAGTTAGCGTGAGTGAGCGGCGGCGCCGGTTTAGGCGCGACCCTCTTGGCGGTGGAACGCGGAGCACGCGGGCAGCCCCTGTAGTTAGCTGTGTGACCAGACTGGCCGCACAGCACACAGGCAGGGGGGAAGTGGATTCGGGAGTGCGAGTGCACTCCTTCGTAAAATGTGGATCCAGGCACTTAACGCACCTGGGGGGAGCTGAGCAGTTAGCCGCTGCGTGGCCGTAGAGCTGGCAGCGGTGGCACTGCCCAGGGTGACCGCGGGGGTTGGGACGCTCAACAGAGATATTTGAGAGTCCGCAAATCGTGCGAGCCTCTCTAAAGATCTCCCTCGAGTTGGGAGAATTCGACAAGATAACTAAAGCTAACGGAAAGCGCCTACCGGGAAACCCTGGGACTTAAGGTCCTCGAGGATTTCTTCATTCGCGAGCTCGAACGGGACGCCCCGTAGTACTGCGCGGATCTTACGCTCCTCCGGGAGGGCGTAGGTGTGGTACGCGATTTGATTTAACCCGAGTAACCTGGTAAACGAGCGGAAGTCGTCGACGGTCGCTACTTGAATTTTGATTGTATCGCCAGCGTTGGCGGCTTTTAAGTAATTAATTTTGTGCTCTTTGCACAAGTTAGAAACCGCGGTCCAGCGCGTTTTTTCACGCAGGAAGACGGGCGGAGGGAGCTGAGGTTTCGGCGGGACGGGAGCGCAGCGCGTCGCTTCGAAGGGACCGACGGAGACGCGGTTACTTCGAGCGATTTTAACGGCGCGGGGGCTGGTGTTGAAGACACCGGGGTTGGCTCAGGTGTTGAAGACACCGCGGCTTTTTTCGAACGCTTCTTAGAGCGTTCGGCAACTAACTGGAACGCGGGCTCAGGAGAACCGGTTAGGGTGGCGGCGACCGACGAAGCTTCGGACGCGGCGGAGTCTGAATCGCTCCCGGGAGCGGTACGCTTCCTGCGAGATGAGCGCGAGGATGAGACCGACGCGCAGTCCATATCGGATGGAACGGGAGACGCGGGAGAGCTATAGACCTGAGGGGTCTGGACATTAGAGGCCTGAGGGGCCGGGGTTAAGGCCTGAGGGGCCGGGGACGCAATAGATGCCTGTAAGGCCTGCGTTAGTGCGTCAGCGGGTATGCTTACGCCGGACGCAGCGAGCGCCTGGGCGAACGACTTAAGAATATTAACAAGGTCCATTGGAGGACTTGGAATTACAATATGTAATATATAAATATATAATGTATGCCTATAATATAAAACAAATGCCTAGGATTCCTAAATAAAAACCTAGCGAACCCTAGCGGCAAACCTCCCTACCAGCGGTAGGGGGGCTGGGGAGAATAACTTAAAACTAACCGTAGTACGCCGAAGGCCGCTACCTAGAAACCTAAAAAAAAGGGTACGCAGGTAAAGAGTTGACCGCGTTAGGGTCAACCTTTACCGACAGAAAGGACAAATACACACGAAAACACACAGATATGATAGAAATAAATATGAAAATAGGAGAAAATAAATAAAATAGAGAAGAGAAATAAATAAAAATAAAAAGGACTGGTTCAGTACAAATTCGTTGTCACCGTTAAGTATCCTTTGCACTGAAACCAGACTACTTACGCTGGGCACAACACTGCACTCAGCACAAGCACAACACAACTTAGCACAGCACTTTGAAGACTAAGGGGCTTAGTCGCAAAGAAAAATCGCACTTCGAAAGCACTCAGACGGAGTAGCAAAACCTTGAAAACCGTAGCACGGAACCAACACGCTAAACTGTGACGTCAGTAGACTGAGCGCCACGAAATATCGGGAAGGAACCGATCAACGGAGAACTGGGTCTTGCACGTCCGCACCGCGTGGCGATCGGAGCGAGAATGCTGACCCATTTCTTACCTGGACATAACATTTTATACCCTTTTAAGGTAGCCCAACTAGCGCTCCTTAAGTGAGCATTTTTTCCAATATCTTATTGATTGGTCCCTGGTTAGAAATGGTATTTGTTTTTTAATGATACAGGTAATGAATGTAAAGTTATTGAAGTGCACTTTACAATGATATTTCTTTTTCACGCGTGGTATTTATGGGCCAGATTCTAGGAGCAATTTACTGAAAAAAAACATAAAGGTGCGATTTTTGTGACGCCGAGTGTAGTTAGTAAGTTAATATTGTTAGTTGATATTTTTTACATATTCTACTTTATCTACTTATAAACATATGAAATGGAATTTTAAAATGAATTTTTTTAGTTTATAAAGAAACATTACATTTATAAATTTATGACTATTTATAAAATATATGTGATAATAAAAATACACATAATTTAAAAATACTTTTAATTTCTGTTGTTTACATTGATTATAAAGTAGTTATTTTATTTTTTTTATTTTACTAAAAAATCATATTTTATTTGTTAAATAAAAGTAAAGAGCACCATCATAGATATATGTTTTTTTATTTTTTTTTGTTAGTAATCTTTGTATTTAAATTAAATTTAGTAAATTAGTATTGTACCTATTCAACATACAATTTGTCACCACAGGAAGAAACTGGCTTCTGTACCATGGACGTATCCTATTTCAGAAGTCAGGGTTAAACTAAAATTTGTAATATTGATTGTATTGATAAATAATTTTCATTTTCATTTTCAATATTGCGTATTTACCAGCCTGATAGTAAAATCGTCGAGTATCAGTATGTTTCTTTGTTTTGATTTGAAAACAAGAGATCTCAAATTCTAACTCGAATTTTACTAGTTGTACCTCTCACTAAAAGTATAAAATAACATAATTTTACAGAAAATCAGAACCGATGTCTAAACTTAAAAAATAATAACTTTTCATGCGGAGGGGCCTCAAACTAAGTAGGTTAAAATATTTCCTTAACTTGTTTCCTAAATCGCACTCTGAATTATACTGAATAATACGCAAGTGTAGTGTGGGATACGGCAATATAAAATATACATTAAAAATATAGAAAGATTAAATTTAATAAATATCTAAAATTTAGGGCTAAATTTTATGAAACAAAAAATAAAGGGAATTCACATTGCTCACTCTCTGAAAGGCGGTCTATACGAGATATGATTTTTCTGTTTAAAATTATAAATAACATAATTGAATCCATACTTACTAAGTAACATTCATTTTGCTTGTCCTCGAATAAATGCTCGTCATAAACCCACTTTTCTTTCGCCTCTTTCCCGTACTAATTATGCCGATAACTCTTTTATCAACAGATCTTGTACCCAATTTGGTAAGACTTATAGTAATATTGACATCTTTCATCTCTCTCTCCCAAAATTGAAAAGGAACTCTCTTTATATTTTACTGGATAGTTATTTAATTTTATATTTATTTTTGTGTGTATTGTGTAGCCGTGTTTCTCGTTAAAGTGTTTTATTCTTGGTATGGAACCTTCACTGGTCTCTGTATACATCATATGTTGTATTTTTAAGTACATATAATGACTGTTTGTTTCCTGAATAAAGTAAAATAAATAAATAAATACTTTATATAAATATATATACCCAAATAAATATACCCAACGAGGGTTCCGTTAAACAAATACAGATATTATTTCTCAACATTGACATTAAAAAGAGTCTACCACAAGTTCGGAAAAACCTTTGTGAAGAAGAACTGGCAAAAAACTTCACGTCACGGCAAGTCCCTCCCCTTGCTTAAACTTAAAAATTATGCAAACGACGAACACCCTCAAACGGCACCCGGTCACGAGTTAACGCGGGATCCAGCCATCGCTCCTCAACCATATTAGGGGGAAGTGAGCGACCCGTCACCCGACGCTACCATAAGAAGACGTACTTTAGTGACAATGACGCTTTAGATATTCATCGTTGTATCGAACCAACAAATTGCTTAAGTTGGATGAAAACTAGGCGTCGTTTGGCTTTATGAATATTTGCCGAAAAGTGTCAAGGTATCAAGTTTCTCTGAAAATAAATTTATTTCTCTTATTATTACATCAAATACTTGAATTTAAGCAAATAAACCGAGAGAGACAGAATATGTCTGTTTTGTTCAAACAACAGCGACCACGCTACCGGAAAAGTTAAAAAGTTGTTAAATAGTTTAATAACTCGCTGCATTTCGCAGTGTGACGCAGCAGCTGCAGCAGCCACTGTTTAATTAAACAAACTTCAACAGAACTTAATATTCAAGTAAATAATGTTTAATAAGATGTGTCAAAAGATGATTTAACAAACATTATTTCGTACACAGCGTGAAAGCTACAAATACATCTTGTTGCGTCAAACAAGCAAGAAAGTGTCATCGAGTATTGCCCCGCTAGCACTGTTGGCAAACTGTATTAGAAACTTTTACGTTCTTTTAATCTGATCGAAAATAATGCTTTTAAAATTCAACGGAAAATTGCTGAAAACTGGAAAATAAATAATAATTGAGCAATAAATATGTTACGGTGATAAATACTGGCAACATTTAAAAATAATTTTGCCAACCTTTGTCACCGGAGATTTATATTTTCTATCGATGGTTTCCTCAAACTGCTTTTTTTTTTCTTTAACTATTTTATCATCTAGTTGTGAATTTCAATTGTTTATTGAACTTGTTGCAAAAAATTATGCT
The DNA here is from genome assembly GCA_923062675.1 of Marasmarcha lunaedactyla. NCBI lineage: Eukaryota > Metazoa > Arthropoda > Insecta > Lepidoptera > Pterophoridae > Marasmarcha > Marasmarcha lunaedactyla. The sequence goes on from OV281341.1 coordinate 2,411,917, forward strand.
TACTGTGTTAAACCGATTTTCGAGCAGAACATTATATTATTTATTAATAATAATAATATTATACGTCTTCAGTTTTTTTATCTAACACTTAAATGAATAAAATTTTTATAATGTTGTGTTATTTTAAAAGTGTATAAGTGACTTATTGACTTCTAATCTTGTAAATGTGTTTAACTAATGCAAATGGTTGTATACTTATTTAAATTACTATCAACACTATAGGCACTAGCAACACAAACTTTGCTGAAATTGTATCTGGCGTCGCTCGCCCCTCTTCCCACTCCCCCTGTCAGTACTAACTTCCAACTGCCTCTGAACTGCAGGTAAGTTCATTTAATTATACTTCAATAACAGTGCATAATGTCATATACAGATATGTATGAAGAAAAAAATATTTAAAACAGCGCTTATTAGAAGTTAATTAAAAGTTTGTGTTGTTTGTAAATATTAGTTTACATACTTTACACTTTATGATTAGATTCAGATTTATTGGGTTTGTTCATATTTAGTTCGCCTCTAGAAAACATCAACACTATTCGAAATTTATGAATCTATGTTTCTCCAAAGTAATGTTATATCCAATATAAGTTGCGGAAACGCCATGTTTTGTAAATTGTAATACTGAAGACACAACAACTTATGTACATGAAGCCGTTTCATCTAACGGCGAAGAAAAACATTCGGAGGAATTCCAGGCAGTAACTTCGATGGTATGTAAGTAAAAAGTCTGCCTGAAAGTAAATGATGCAGCCACACCCTACATTTTCTAAATCTGCCCCTTGAATTAAGCGAGCCAGTCCCTCCCGTTGGAACACTAGTGTCATTAGTGTCAGCGTCATTAGCTATCACCCAGTAGTAAGTTAAAACAGTCTAAACAGTGTAGTTTCTAATATTAATAATAATAAAAACTCTTTATTGCCATTAACAAAACAAAAACAAAGTACAATAAAAATAAATTAATTAAAGAAACTGACAATTTGGGCGGCCTTATCGCTTAAAGCGATTTCTACCAGGCAACCCTCTATAAACTATGAGAACAGAGTAACAAGTGAAACATAATTGGGCACAGTTTTTTAAAGACTTGAGAATGTATATATAAATATAATATAATATAATATAATGAATAAAAACCATAATTTTACACATACAAATTAAGTAGCTATACATAAATACTATGTAAAAAATATATATATAAATATACAGTTTATATATAAATGAATATGAAATGTTATGTTGGATAAATATTAGATAGAAAGTACTTTTTTAAATTAAACTTAAAAGAAGTGACAGTCCTAGCAGTATGTAGATGAGGAGGCAGGGAATTCCACAAACCTACAGCACGCACTGTAAATGATCTGTGAAAAAATTCAGATGTGTGATGTGGCGTGGACAGAAGCATGTTGTTAGACGAACGTAAGGATCGGTCGTGATCCTGATGTCGAAATCTAAAACACTCCTTTCGGTACTTTGGAATAGATGGATTGAACAGTGTTTCATAGAGAAGAGAAAGAATGTGTGTATTCCTGCGAAGTCGAATTGGGAGCCACTTGAGCTTAGCGCGGAAATCAGAAACATGGTCATATTTTCGTAATGAAAATTTAAACCGTATACATACATTTTGGAGGCGCTCAAGTTTATCAAGTTGCTCCTCGGTCAGATCTAGATAGCTTATATCTGCGTAATCCAGTATAGGGAGGAGAAGTGACTGTGCGAGCGTAATTTTTGTCGGTAAGGGTAGGAAATTTCGAAGTCGCCTCAAAGATCCCAACGCAGCAAATAACTTCTTGCTAACAGCGTCAACTTGGTGTTTCCACGATAAGGTGTTGTCCATGTAAACACCAAGGTTTTTGACGGCTGAGCTAAAAAGTATTCGCTCACCTTCAAACATAACAGGTGGCAATGAATTGAAGTCAATCCTAGCTAGCATATTTGAACTACCTATGAGTATCAACTGTGTTTTAGAAGGATTAACTTTTAAACCGAAACGTTTACTCCAATCTGCAATCTTGAGCAAATCATTATTAGTGGTATTTACTGCGTGGATTATGTCATTGGGGGAAGCATGGGTGTAAATTTGAAGGTCATCTGCATACAGGTGGTAGGAAGAAGATAAAGACTGAGTTATTGAATTAATGAAAATGGCAAACAATAAGGGAGATAGCACACCACCTTGAGGGACGCCGGCAGTTGTGTCACACCAGTCGGATACATTCACATCCACAGATATACGCTGCCTGCGTCCATGTAGATAACTACGAAGCCAGCAAATCACCGTTGGAGATATGTTGAGTGACTTTAAGACACCGAGAAGAACATCAAAATCCACAGTATTAAACGCATTAGTAAAATCAAGTAAGCTTAGTAGTGTCAGTTTCTTATTTTCCATGTTACTGCGAATGTCGTCTGTGATTTTAATCAGGGCAGTAACCGTACTATGACCCGGACGGAATCCAGATTGAAATGGATTCATAAGGTTATTTTTATAGAGAAAGGATAGGATTTGATGGTGTACTAGGCGCTCTAGCACTTTGGAAAGAAAGGGAAGTATAGAAATTGGACGAAATTCAGAGAAAGAACTAGGATTGGCCTTTTTTGGTAAAGGAACTATGTTTGCTGATTTCCAGGCCTTAGGGAAGGTTGCTGAGGATAAGGAATTATTAAGAACTTTTGTGATTATTGGAGTTAGGAGATCGAGTAAAGGAATAAGCATATTACGGCTAATGCCATCGTAACCCACAGCGTTGGATGAGATGGATATGATACTCTTCCTAACATCACAATCGGTGAATTGTTGAATTTCCAATTGAGGAATATCTGGGTACGGCAAAGATGAAAGATATTTTAAGGTATGGTCTTTTATAGATCCGTCCATGGTTGAAGTGCATGTGAAGTGTTTATTTAACAGATTCAAGTCGATATTGGAGGACATACAATCACTTTTAGATTTGCCAATACCCAATGATCTTAAAAATTTCCAAACTTTAGCTGGATTTTCATTTTCTACAGATTTGTGAATGTGGTGGCGTTGTGCGTCCCTACACACTCTGTTGCAGTGATTACGAACAGTTTTGTAACGCTCCTTATTTATATCAGAAGGGTCTCTTTTATATTTCCAGCGCGCCGAATTCTTCTTTTTTAAAAGCAATTTGATATCATCCGTTAACCAAGGAGCAGGTAAATGTTTTAATTTCACTGGCCGATTAGGAGCATGTCGATCATAAAGGTCTATAACTAAAGAATTGAATAAGTTGATCTGATCGTCCACGCTCGTTAAAGTATTCACTCTAAACCATTCAATATCAGCTGCATCTTTATGAAGTTTATCTAAGTTAATGCCGGCAAAATTACGACGCATTAGAATTTTAGGCTTTAGTTTAGGAAATCGGATCTTATAAGATAGAAACAAGAGGTCATGATAGGAAAATGCATCCGCACTGCACTGACCATGTGTGGCAATGGAGTTGACTGATGACACCAATATAAGGTCAAGGAGGGAAGGATCACAGTTCGGAAAGAAATGTGTGGCATTCAGTTGAGCCAAGTGTAGGTTACTGGATTTTACGGCAGATAGTAGTCGAGCAGTACGGTGGTCACTTTTCAGCATACAAGTATTAAAGTCGCCCATGATAATAGTATGCTTGTATAAGGGAGTCAGATCTTCTAGAATCTTTTCAAACTCATGAAAGTAATCTATATGTTTCGATGGACTGTAAATAACACCTAGAAGAACTTTAACATGTAACATTACGACTTCAATGAAAAGATATTCTAATTGCGAGCCATGCTGCTCACATGATTTAGTGATAACAGTATAGGGAATTCCTGTTCTGAGGTAGATTGCAACTCCACCACCAGTTCTGGAAACCCTGTCATTGCGAATCAGCTGATATCCAGGCAAGGAATATGAAGTGGAAGGTAAACATGGCTTAAGCCACGTTTCCGAAACAAGTATAGCATAGAGGCTATCAACATCAAAAGCATTAAGCATATCTATATGATGTGCAGGAATACTTTGGGCATTGATATGAACTACATTAAAATTACGGGGCACATGATTGAATTGAGAATCTAAATATTCACTAAGGGAAGGAGAGGTGCTTTGAAAACTGAGGTCGCTGTTCAAGCCATCTGAGGAGCACGTTTCATATTGCAAAGAGTCACTGTCACTGTACATGAATAAACTTAATATTAATAAAAATATTATATAAATATACCTATATTTCAAAGAAATTAATAATTAATAATAAACTATATACATATATATATCTATTTAAATACCTGAATTTTAGTTAAAAAACTAATGAATAAACTACCTGCCGCTTATACAAAGTTAAACAAAGAAAAAAAAAATACATACTTCAAGTCATTAATTGGAATGAAGTGATGATTTGAAAAATAAGTATACACAAATATTTTAACAAACACTCCAGAGCAAACTCGATTTTAGAATAGGCTGTATGATAAATACTCAACCAAAGGATTTGGGAATTTAAAAACAAGAACAATATCTTTGATTGACATTTAAAATCAATCAATTACTCAAGACACAAAAATAAAAAAAATAATAATAAATTAAAATTAAAATATTAGTAAAATTATAAGTAACTTTGAGTAACTATATGCGGGTTAAAAAGAAAATAACTTTTACGAGCACTATAGCTGGAAGCTGTAAACTTTGAACTATCAATACCCTAAGTTGTGTTTTATTATTTTTATCGCGCTTAAAAAACCCTTTCCTATGTAAATTGTCGATCGGATGATCCAGGGTCGTAAAACTTTGAACTCTGCCAAAGTCAAATCGTGAATTTCGGTGTTCACGGTCCCGTCACAAAGACCTTAATTTACATGTGAAATAAAAGTGTTTGTCATACACATGTTATCTACGTTTTATGTTGTTTTGATGTTCCGCAGAGCTGTAATTGCTGTTTCGTGATTGGGTTAACGATTTTATTCAGGCCTTTTGTAACGTAGAAAGCGAATTTAATTTGCGATTTGAAAAGCAGTGAACAGTAGGTATAGCACGAGAGTTGCTCGCTATATCTTTTTTGAAGACATACACTTGTCGGTCAAGCGAACTAGAGGAACAGGTGGAATGCGTTTTTTCCTTTTAATCTTTTACTAGTACTATATAATAGAAAAATTGATACCCAATACTTTATTTATTTCGTGAGGTAAATAAATATGGAATATTATAAGTCAAGCCACAGATGTCTTTATTGGCCACGAGATCAAACTTCTAATTTCATAACTTAGCCACGGGAAAATTAGATAGGTAGCCTCTAATAAACTAATTCGTCTTTTTTGCAACGCCTACTAAATATTCTATAGAAAGCGTAGCAGTTAAATTTGGGCTAGGTTAATGTTAGGCTGTATTTATCGCATGCGCGAGCCGAGCGAGCGAAGCTAGCGTGGTGCGAGAGCGCCCGGCGAAGCGCCATGATCAAAATTGAATCGGAATTTTTATAGCAAAAACATCATTCCACAATATATTTTTAATGGCGAAGTTAGTAAACTAACATAGTATTATTTAAACGCTCGTCAGTTGTTCCTGAGCTATGAATTTAGATGGATATATATTTTTAGTGGCGTATACTGCTATTAAAAAGAATTCCGTTTAAATAGCACCCAACAAGCAAAAAACATTGAAACGTTATAATGTCAGAATCTCAATTGCATAATGCCATGTTTGACAGTCGTCTTCTTCAAATTCATATTCAAATATTTATTTGTGAACATTGACAATTACTTGTTGTTATTGACGTCAAATAAAGCATGACTCTACCACCAGTTTGGAGAAACCTTCGTGAAGAAAACACTGGGTACAATCTTCACGGGTATATTTTTTTCAAAATAAATTTACAATGTATCAATACAAAGTTATTCTTATCTGCATCTGTTCGCTCGGCAACGCTCCCTCCCCCAAGTATCCAAAAGACGAACACCATCGCCTTACTTGGCCAGTAATGCCACATGATATGCGATTGTAGAAAGATGTCTTAATTTTACTGTAAAATAGCCTGTGTCTTCGCTATGTTAGGTTTATGTTATGGAGACCTATTTGTTTTTGGTATTTTTATAGCTTATTGAATTCAAATCCGTAATATACCCGTTTTACGAGTATAGTTGAGATATTTCTTAGTAAAGAACATGAAACTTGGTGTATAGTTCCAAATACAATGGAAACCACATAAACTGATAAATAATCACCTATTTAGTAGCTTCTGCTTTACATTAGATTTTAATTTAGTAGAGGTCGCGGGTTTACCCACTGTTACTCCTCATCCCATGGCAATTTGGGGGGGAATATAGCATAGGTCACTCCTAAATAATGTAACTTTCCAACTGCGGAACATTTCGAAAATAGAGTCAGTAATTCAGAGTTGACATATCGATTACACATAAACAAACATTACTTTCTTCTTTATAACGATAGATAGATGGAACATAAACTAATATTACCGCTAAAAAATCACTTGAAATATTTTACGTATTCCTAATTGTTAAAACTTTTTTAAGTACAATATCTGGACTCTATCCTTGTCTTGTTTTATAACAAAGTAATGAACTATGATGTTGTTTGTGATACAAATTGATGAAACAGTAAACAAAACATTACGTTCCATTGAATTGAATTTAGATTCAATCATCAGAATGTTCGCAATCGATTGAATCATTACTCCGGTTGTCAGTCCTGTTAATAGATTAATGGACTGCGCTAGCGGATTGACGCTCTGTATTAGACATAAGGCACCGATATAGTATAAATAATGAAACTAAATTTATTAGAGATCTTTTTCCCTCGACTTCGCTATCGTGAATTCCCATTTCATATTCTTAGTTTTTGTAACATGTTTAATTCAAAACTATTTCGCAGTTTTATGCGTAAGATAATATTATTTCATTACCGGATAAGGTGAGTGTAAGTTAGACGAAACCACGACTGCATTAACGCCTGATGAAGAGCTCAAGAATTCATATTTAGCTGGAACTTTTCCACAGTTTAAGGTGAGTTATAGCAGAAATAATTTAAAGTTTAGTAAATATAACTTTTTACTTTACCAGTGAAATCAGGTACCTGAATACGAAGCTAACAGTTTGACATCAACTTTAATGATCAAAATAGATTAAACTTCCAAAGTATAACGAAAAATATTCACATTAAAAATGCCAGAGATCGCAGAGACTAACTAAATAGACGATCCAGCAAAAAATACGCATGCACGACTAAACCCGCATTGAAAAACGGAAAAATTGACGTATTTCCCCGATGATTCAAATAAAAAGCTTTGAAAGTTGAACTTTTATCCCGTTTAATATTTACGATAGAGAGTCGGCAGATGTTGAACTGGTAAATGCTAGCACTTTCATACAGAAAGGTTTGAACACTGTTACTAAACTGCGGGCAGAGGGCACTTCGCTGCATTCCAGTACAGTAATAACTTTTACTTCTCTCTCGAGGAGGATGGTGAGTAAAACTGAACTGACTGATCAGAGGTTTTGTTTTGTGAAGTATTTTGAGAAAACTATGTAAATATCATTATTTTTTCAATTTAAGGAACGGACATTCATAGTGTTCTTAAAATGAACAAATTTTGAGGTATTCCAAAAAATATCCTTTTGAATTAATTAGGAAAAGAAGTTTTAAATAGGAATCCAAAAAAATATACCCATCCAACGAATCACTCAGAAATCGTTCAAAATCACTTCAAGCTTATTTATTTAAGTTTAAATGATGATATAGGTCCACTTATTTCTTTCATATTCTGAACGCTGTGCTACACGTCTTCGATTAAATGTTTAGCTTTTCAATATTTGTCTCAGATTTTTAATCACATAAAAAGCAAAACGAATGAGAAAAATTCCTCGTATTAGAGAAAATAAGTGGTTTTTGAAAGCATTTCGGAGACTTTAAAATCTAACGCAATCGACTATGAAACTTCTCATACCAATGTTGTAATTCTTATTGTTCAAGATCATGTTAGATCGATTCGAAAAATCGCGAATCTAAAAAATTTTCGATCAAAAAAATTCGAAAAATCGAAAAAAAAATCAATTTTTTTTATATCAAACGAAATTACATAAAATTCGACATTTTATAAAATTTACCGATTGTTTTATCGAAATGCAGTGAGTGCTTCTAAGCGGTAAAGATTAAAATGTGTAAAGAATTTAGACGTTGTATCTCTACTGCTAATCCGATAGATTAGCTGTAGCGCCTTATGAGAACTTATTCATTATAAGCTTTATTTCTATTATATCAGATGTCACTTGCACGCACGCTTGTCTGTTCCCCGGCGCCCCCACAATCACCTCAACCGACAATTAAATGTCGTTAAAGACCCTTTTCGTGTCAACACGTGTTGAAACGTCTTAATTCGTTGTAAGAGAGATCCCAGACAGAATTAAAGCGAAGTGCTTTTGCTAGCGAGGAAAGCTTTTGTTATGAGTGTTATGTAATGGGATTGGCGGTAGTTAGAGCTGGAAATTGTTTCTCTTACGAGCGCTAATTTTTATGATAATAAAGAGTTAATGACAGTTTTATTTAAATAGCTTACTGAATACAAATACAACTATGAATTATTATAATAATAATAAATCTCCAGCCAAACACACCTAGTTAACTGGCCCAAAGTAAGCAGAGCTTGTGTTATGGACAACCATACAGCGAAATGGGGGAAATCTAGAATAAACGTATTTAAGTATCAACAACCGTGACACAGGAACAAAAATCCGTGTTCATCACACTAATGAATTGAAAAACACAAGAACTCGAACCGTGTACCTCTCGCGTATGAGGTGGGGCACCCACTACACTACTCGACAATTAACATTATGGGTAAGTATAGAAAAGACAGTTACAGATCAGAAAAAAATATAAGTACTGTACAGAAATTGACGACGTTGTAAAGGACACAACCAATTACTAAAAGGAACGGTGGAGCAAAGCAGAATTTGCGTATAAAACTTTTAAAAATTAAATTTTGCTAAAGCCATTCGTCACGGAGTAAATTACAGAAGTTGAGGACATTAGCCGGGAGTCACAAAGTTCGAGACCAGGTTCAACAGAAAATTAGTTCACAGTGAAGCACCTGGCCTGTTAAGTGTTCAAGAATACTTGGAATTAATAATTTTGAAAGGTTGTAACTTGAAAAAGCCCCCGCCCATAAGTTCATAATAATTAGGTATTCATATTTACACTGTTTTGACAGGAAAATAAACTTTTGCTCGTGGAAATACTCTCTGCGTCTGCCCAAGGCCCAGTCATGATAGTATATAAGAGTAACAATATGAGAGTAATAATATGCTAAGGATCTACACTTGTAATAATTTTATGAAAGAATTAGTGACAATAATTATAATAGAAAAGATCTGGCTTTCTTGGTTTCAGTGTGCCAAAAGATTTAAGCCTTGTCCTTTACTCTTAAATGTTACTAATTTGGGGTCTATAACCCTGGATCTCTTGGCATAAATCATGATGAGCTTATAATGGCTGTGATGCACCACTTTTTAGACATTTTGGTTATCAATAAAACTTGGTTGCGGCCAAATGATCAAGGTAGAGCTCCACACATACCTGGGTAAGTTTTACGTTTGTTTGTAACGCTCCACGTCATAATGAATACATAAAGTAAAAATTCTTAAGTGAAGCCGGCATTAATGATTATTTATATAAAGACGTGAGACATGCGACACTTAGCAGATAAGAAAGTGACTGTTATATTTTGGTAGCTAGCTCACACCATCAAATGTTATTGTGATGTTTACTAAGAATTGGCTATAAGCCTAAACCAGACGTTTTCAATCCATAAAAGTAATAAATTTTTTTGAATTTTTATACCCAATTTAATATGCTGTTTTTTTGTTCGCAATAATAATTAAATCATTACTCAATACGAAATATTCACAAAACATGAATTGTAAATGAAAAAAACTACTAAGTAACTGAACACTTTACGATTCTTGTTTTCCAGTAGCATTCAATTTACGTTTATCACGTACCCTTCAACAAACATCTTTACGTTTGTGCCTTCCCAAGACATCTCTTACGTATCTTTGAAGTATGTCAGTAATCATCGAGTGCCTCAAATAACAAAAAACTATAACACACACATAGTTTCAGTGATAGTAGTCTTTGTTCAGATCTCGTCTTGTATACAGTCCTTCTTATTTTAACTGCCATAACAATCACGTGTTCCGGTGAAAGGACAGCAACAGACAGGCAGTAGCAGTATTAGTCCCAAGTTTCCAAATGACGAACACCCTCAAACGGCACTCCTCAACCATATTAGAGGTTGAGAGGTTGAGTTTGAGAGCGAGAAGTGGTAGTAGAATAAGATATCCAAAGTCTTCCTATCAACAAATTCAAAGAATTGATAATGCAAAGTTGTGTGCTAAAGCATATTATAAACTATCCAATTATTTGGAAGCCGTTCAGCCGTTTGAGGGTGTTCGTGGTTTGGATAATTGGGGGTAGGGAGACTTGCCGAGCTAACAGATGCAGATAAGAATAGTTTTGTACAGGCATCAAGAGACTCTGTAAATTTATTTTGAAAAAAATATACCCGTGAAGTTTCTTGCCAGTTCTTTTTCACGAAGGTTTTTCCGAACTGGTGGTAGAGTCACGCTTTATTTGACGTCAATAAGAACAAGTTTTGTCAATGTTGAGAAATAAATATTTTATTTCATTTCAGTTACTGGAACAAAGGCAGTTTCAACTGTACCTACTGTCATCAACGCATCATTAGTCGAGATGATAAATACAATTGCTTTTAGTAAATACAGCATCTACGAATAAGAAGGTCTATAGGTGCGATTGCCACTTACCATCAGACCAGTTAAGTAAAAAAAGTTAAACGGGAATATTAACTCCACAGTATTCAATTGTTTCAATCTCTTCTTGCGTTGACAAATAAAATTCGACATCAAAATGCTTCGAGTACCTTGACTTGTTTATTTGGTTGGAGATTAATCTTCGTATCGACATTTATTTATTTTGTAAATGCAGCTTTAGTTAAATAATAAGCATACTCTTGTCTTTGGAGAAATATGTGTGATTTCTGTGCTTTGTGAATATTTTAACTATCGTTTTAAAGGACTTCAGCCCCCTTTATGCCAGCAACTGGCCTCCACTACTGTAAGTAATAAAGTTAAACTATAATCTAATTATTACTATCAAATAAAAAAAATTAAGAACTTAGAATCAAAAACCTTAAAAATCAAAGCATATCTGTAATATTTTATTGAATATTTTTGTCGAGTTAAACCAAAATGTATTCATGTCGTGGCGTGTGGCCTGCTTCTCATTATGATGCAGCGCTCGTCAGATGTCGCCGCAAAGAGAGAAAATATATGCTCCATAACTTATTTTTGTCTTTGAACCGTATTAAGGCTTTTCACAACTAAATTAATACGCGCAAATCCATAAGTTTTTAACAAGAATATTAAAAATAAATATTTACAACGATATAACATTCAGACTAAAACTGGCTCTACAATATTTAGCTGAACACAATGTTACTCTAATAACTCATCTTAAAACAGATACAAATGCAATTACCATAAAATACTCGGGATTTTAACTATGAAAATATTTATAACAAACTTGATAAACCTAAGTACAGGCAGTTTTTAATATTCCCGGGTGTATTCACGTAATTACCAGATTATATGTACTAACTTTTCTTCCAAAATTAAACCATACTTTACCATGTTTCTTACAAGACGCACCAATAGTCAACAACAAAGTCACTTAATGCATTAAGAAAGTAAAAGACATCCGAAGCAACAATTTATCCACTTTCAAACATGAAGAGAGCGTACGTGACTTGCGGAACTTTCTCACCGTCCAAAATTACATTATTTATGTATCCAGCCAACAAAAATTGTGGCGTGGCTAAAATGTGTCATTTTATGATAAGAATTTTACAAATTCAGTTATTTATCAGTCATGTGTATAAAGATGGAATTTGAAATTAATTTCTAAGGTCAACTTGCGCGGACCGGAGTAAAAAAATTACGCTAACTTGGGTAAAAATATGTCAGTACGTCTCTGTCAGTCAAATAGATGGACATCCAATGACATGGATAGTCCCTCCATTTCAACTGACTGACCGGCTAACTCCGAGTTAAATTGTTAATTAAGGTCTGTGCTTTGCTCTGGGCTTTAGAATAGCGTTTGAATTTCCTGACCAAAATTTTTAATTTCCGAAAACAGTTTACGTAAAACAAAATACCACGAAGCCCTCGCTTTTTGCAGCCCCGCACCCGCCGCAGTTGGTGGGGATGACTGCACGGTCTGTAATGCGGGCGTAGAACGTGTTATGGAAATAGATTAAATTTTTAACATAAACGTCTGCATTCTGCAGATCCGGGGCCTCTTTACGGGCCTTTGGCGAGACTGGTACCAATATTACACGAATGCCAATTATGTGATCGAAACAGAACTTTGACAATTTTCAAGATATTTGCTAAGTCATAAAAAATTCTAATAAATGAACAAAAATGTGTTTCATCTATTTTAGAATATCAAATATTGAGGAAATTAAATATAGAGCAAGTTGGTTTATTAGGTAAAGTTCAATTTTATTCAATGTAAATAACATTGAATAAAATTGTACTAACAATACAAAACTGCAATTTGAAAATTCATAACAAATATTTAAAAAAAAAACAATAATATTAATACAAAGTACTTTGCCACATCCATCCTGCCTATAACAATGGTTTGTTTATCTAACATTCTGCACTCCACGGGTTTATAGTTTCATATTACTTTTTGTATGAATGAGCAAATTATTGGTCTTGTTTTGTAATGTCAATATACCCCCAAAACTGAAATTTGTACTATATTTGTTTATTGTTCTATTTTTAGATCGCTTGTATGTTTAACTCGCTTAAAATGTGTAATGTTCTTCATAAAAAAGTGAAATTGTATAATTTCTTATTTAAATAAAGATTCTTTAAACCGAAGTACTTCTCACTATTCTGAATAAGTAATTGACCGATTGGTTTCTAAGTTCCAGTCATGTCACTTTTATCTTTTTGTTATACGCTTTAGATTCCCTTTATTATTATTTTATTTATTAATGTTCAATAACTCCACTTCGTCGTTGCAGCATGAACACTAATGGCGCGACTGGTCTACTTGCATGCAAAAGTTGTTGCACTAATATCATATGCTACCCATTATTAAATCACAAACAAAAGCTTGCTAATCTATAATGCTCAATGGAGAGTCCAATAATGCATCTTCATTAAAATAATTTACTGATTTAACTTTGGACTTCAATTTTCACGGAATTATGACAAACACATTTGTCATATTTCCGTTTTCATTAAAACTAGTTATCGGTAAAATGTTTCGACCATAGTCAGAATAAAATTTTATAAACATTGATTTATTTGTCTACCTTATTTTAATTCTAAATCTTACTCAGCTTGTCTTAACTACTTGGCAATGTAATTCCATCAGGATTACTTTCAATATTGTTTGTTATTGAGGCGAGTAATGAGCAAGGTTTTCTTTTAGTACACATCAAACAGAAATATTGAAAATAGTATTTTTTTTTTAACAAATTATCGCAAGTAATGCAAAATCTACATTAAGTAATTTTTACTAAAAATAATTCCATTCCTAGTTTCCATTATACCTCGGAATAACTTTTTGAAAGCTCTGTTTTAAGCTTTCTCAATTTATTCAGCCTTTCCACATCACTACGATCCCGAAAGACTCGCCATTAACAATAAAATAACCCAGAACCAAATTTTACACTTCACATTTGTCATTGATGCCAGTTACTGTATATCTTTATTTTGTAAACTGCCGTATTTCCACAGCTACTGTAATATACAAAGACATAGGTACATAGACAATCCCGTCACTCATTATAATAAATTGATGTGTCAACGAGTACCGTTCCAGATCTCAGCTAATATCAATCATGAGTGTTGTGATTATTCTTATGTTTTAAATAGCAACCATTGTGGTTTACGAGTGGAAACAAACAGAGCTGCGGTAGGACTTATGCCGAAGTTTCATTGTACTGATAGTATTTGTTTTCATTAAGTTTTGAACTAAACATTGCAAACTGGAAAGCGTAGAATTGATGTTAGGTTTTCTAAGATTTGAGATGTATTTGATACTCTATCAAAATAGTTCAAAGATACATTATTTTTTCCAGTTGACAATATCATGAGGTACCATCTCTCATCATTCCCGTGTAAAAGGTATCTTTTACAAAAAATCGATAGTGAACACAGACGAGTACTTGGCGACGCGAGAAAACATTTAAAAAAATGCGTTATGAAATAAAATAATGTTTTTAAGTCACTAGAAATGCAATCATAACTTTACGTAACTTGAAAATGATTACTTAAATCACTAAAGTATAGATTTTGCTTAGCGAATTTATGCTTTATAATTACTACATCTAAGTCAATACTTCGCATTGAGCAAAGTCTAAAAGAAAGAGCACCTTATGAACTATTTGATGTATCTTAGTCGATGTTAGTCTATTGTCCGTCCAAAAGGTTATTTTCTTAGGATTTCATAAAGTAAATTTAATAAACATTAAGGTATTACGTGTATATTTCTTGACAATTATGTAATTTAAATTGTTAACATTAAACAGAAACTTGCAATTGGGTTTCTTACACAATGAGATTAAATTTATAAACATTGTAGGACGGTAATTACGAAGGCTACATCCGTAGTATTAAAAAAAAATACAAAAATTGAAATTAATATTGAGTTTCAATCTAAAAGGCCCCTAAATTGTTCCCCTCCACGGGAACGGCAGGAGGATAAAAAATGCTCTGACGCATACACTGGCGTGCGCAATCCAGGACCCTGTCGGCTCGTGCATTTTTGTCACTCAGCCTTCATCTGAGCGACGGCCAATTGGAGAAAGAGGCCGCGCTAGCGGGGCCCAGAAGGGGTCACCCGCACGTATTTACATAGCACTGCAGGTGCTCAAAGCACTGAATGTGAATACATAGCACTACAGGTGTTCAAAATGAAAAATAAAAATTGAATTAATTCGAATTTACGTTAGAATTAGGAGTTGCGGCCTGAAGGGCTTCGAGATCTAATGTTAATTGCGTGGGTTCGCAAGTGTGCGCGTTCCTCGGTCTAGCGACTTTGAATTTCGAATCTAAGACAGGAGCAGTATTTGAGACAGAATCTCGAACTAGAGGATTGGGTTGGGTTTCGGAGCGCTTAAAGAACGAGTCTGAGAGTGTTTTTAGATGCTGTTGCACTGTAGGTAGTTCAAGATCTCTGTGCAGGTGCGTTGCGCACTTACCAAGGTGCGTTTGTGGCCCAGCGGCAGAAGAGGTTTTGAACTACCTGCAGTTTGTGCAGGACGGAGGGTTGGGCGTGGGCAAAGATTGGCGAGGCATATGTCATGACGGGTCTAACGCAGACCTTATAAAGCGTACGTTTGTTTCTAAAAGACATTTTACTTTTTCTACCTAGCATAATATAAAGACGGCCTAAGTAAAACCGTGCGAACTTCGTAACTCTATTGACGTGAGTTTTGAAAAAAAGCGTCTGGTCTAAGGTGACGCCTAAATATTGGTAGTGCGCTTCCAGGGGATGAGAGTGCCTAGGATTTTAACGTGGAGATTGTCGGCGATACGACTGCTTTTGTAGTCAAAGTAAACCGCAGAGCTCCTCTCTGGGTTCACATCGATACGCCATTTTTGAAACCATGCACCGAGGGCTTTTACAGACTTTTAGAGTCTGGTCGTAAGGCCCGGGACACTGAGGCCTTTGGTGTAAAGTGTATGTATTCGACGATTCGACGGACTTGCTGAGGGCAGGAGTGCTTAGCGCTAAAGCCGAACTGATGGGGAATAATAAGAAGATTACCATCCGTTGGAAACAGATGGTTCCGCATTCGAGAAAGTATGACTGTTTCGAGAAGTTTAGACATTGCCTTGAGGAGGCTGATGGGTCTGTGATTAGGCAGGACATTCAGAGGTTTACCCGGCTTGGGAATGCCTATGACTGTCACTTCTTTCCAGGCTTTTGGAAAGTAGCTATGGTCAAAGCAGGCATTGAAAATGATAGCTAACAAGGTAAGCACCTGTTAAGGCAGGTGCTTAAGTGCGTGGTTGAAAATACCATCCGCACTCGGAGCCTTTTTGGACTTTAGTTTTTTAATGAAAACCGAGATTTCATCATTAGAGACTGTGACAGGGTCGGTGGTGATAAGGAAGAGTCTTTGCGGAGAACTTCGTCCTCCACTGCCTGGATGTGAGTGGGATTTGCGGGTTGCGTGGTGGGCGAGCATTGAGATGCAACGCTGTCAGCGAAGCATTCGGCTTTCTCTTCGACTTCGAAGGCGATAGAGCCATCGGGACTAGTGAGAGGAGGAACGTGAGAGGTGACGTGTAAGCGTAAGGCTCGGGCCATACTATAATACGCTTGGTGGGACGGGGAGATATTCGCCATGAGATCGTTCATCTGAACGTCTCGTAATTCCGCAAAGCAAGACCTGACTTTACGTTGTAACTGATTCGTAGCTAATCTATAGGCGGGCGTGGGATATTTCTTGGCTCTCCAGAGAGCCGCGTTCTTAGCTTTAATAAGATTGCTAACGGCTAAAGGAAGCGTGGGTTTGCCTTGCTTAGCAACCTTTTCGTTGACACCGATGGCTGAGTTGACAGCATCAGTGAGAGAATTTACTAATGAATCTATTTTATCCGGGCTATCTTATTGTTCGGGCGAGATCGCAAGAGTTCAGGGCCTCTAAGGCTGAAACTAACGTATTTTTAAAGCCTTTCCTGTTGGTAAAGGTCTAAGGAGAGGTGACGTTATCGTTAGGGGGTCCTAGCACGAGGGAGACGGGGTGGTGGTCAAAGCCTAGGTCATCGAGTGGTTCGATAGACCTGAGATCGAGGTTGATTCGCTTGACAATTGCAAAATCGAGGATGTCAGGAGAGTGGTTCGGGTCGTCAGGATAGTGAGTGGGAGTGATGGGAGAGATGACGTCTAAGTCGAGTGAGTTGGTGATGTCGAGGAGAGCGATATCGCTAGTGTTGGTTGATAGGCACGTCCAGTCAGTATGTTTGGAGTTTAAGTCTCCGAACATAATGACTGAATGGCGGAGGGCGAGAATGGTCTCAAAGTCGCTGCGGATAGGTCTGGTGCCACTAGGTATGTAGACTGAAGCTATGATGATGATCGGATGACTAGTCATAGCCAATCTACATACATTGGCTTCCATGTTGAGGAGAGGAGGGGTAGGGAGAGGACAGCAATGGAATCCTTTTTTGTAGTATAAAGCAGTGCCGCCGAAACCATCAGAGTTGGGCCTATCGTTATGAGTAAACGCGTACTTTGGAATAGCAAATCCCCTGGTGTGGTTTGCAGTAAGCCATGTCTCTTGGAGAAGCAATAAGTCTGGCTCGTTGTTCTGAAGAAACAGTTTGAGCTCAGGAAGGTTAGTAAGACTACGAACGTTAAAAGAAACTAGGGATAAGCCCTTGGGTTTGATACTTCCAGACGCAGGATTTGCGGATCTAGATATTAAATTTGCTTATTTACGAATTTATACAAAAAAAAAATTATAACGAAGTTAGAAGCGAGTGATGCTCGGCTAACCCAAATAAACGCTCTTGAGGAGAGCGGGCGGCTCACAATTTGCGTGTGAGTACGGATATTTCGTTAATGTCGACGTTTTGAATGACGGCGAACACGGTCTTCATGTCTTCAGCCAACGACGACTGAGGTGAAGATGACGGAGCAGGACGCGGCCCTACGGGAGCTACGGGAGCTGGGATAGGACGGGAAGGTGCAGGCGGAACGGCCAGACGCTGCCTCCAAGAGAGGGCCAGAGTAGGCGTCAGCTGAACGGGCTTTGCTTCCGGGGGACCCCGGTTGCGCAGCGGCGGGAAGTTAGCGGGAGTGAGCGGCGGTGCCGGTTTAGGCGCGGCCCTCTTGGCGGTGGAGCGCGGAGCGCGCGGACAATCCCTGTAGTTAGCTGTGTGGCCAGACTGGCCGCACAGCGCACAGACAGGGGGGGAGATGGATTCAGGAGTGCAAGTGCACTCCTTAGTGATGTGGGGAACCAGGCACTTAACGCACCTGGGGGGAGCTGAGCAGTTAGCCGCTGCGTGGCCATAGAGCTGGCAGCGGTGGCACTGCCCAGGGTGGCCGCGGTGGTTGGGACGCTCGACGGAGAAATTCGAAAGTCCGCAGATTGTCGAGCCTCTCTGAAGATCTCCGTCGAGTTGGGAGTGTTGGTGAGGATAACTAAAGCTAGTGGAAAACGCCTACCGCGGTTGGAGTGCATCTTGTGCACTGCTTCAGCCGGGAAGCCCTTAGACTTAAGGTCCCCTAGAATGTCGTCGTTACTGAGTTCGAACGGGACGCTCCTCCGGGAGGGCGTAGGTTTGGTACGCGCTTTGTTTTAGTGAAAGTAAGGTTACTTACTAGGTAGTGAACGCTATGAAGTCGTCGATGGTCGCGACCTGGATTTTAATTGAATCGCCTGCGTTGGTTGCTTTGAGATAGTAAATTTTTTGCTCTTTGCAAAGATTAGATACCGCGGTCCATCGCGCTTTTTCGCGGAGGAAGACGGGCGGAGGGAGCTGAGGCTTCGGTGGGACGGGAGCGCAGCGCGTCGCTGGCTTCGATGGGACCGACGGAGACGCGGTTACTTCGATTGATTTTAATGGCGCGGGGGCGGGTGTTGAAGACACCGGGGAGGGCTCGGGTATTGAGGATACCGAGGCTTTCTTCGAGCGCTTCTTGGAGCGTTTGGCGACTAGTTGAAACGCGGTCTCAGGAGAGCCGGTTAAGGTGACGGCATCTGACGTCGCATCAAACGCGGGTTCGGAGTCGCTCCCGGGAACGGTACGCTTGCTACGCGACGCGCGAGAGGATGTGACCGATTCACAGCCCATCTCGGACGGGACGGGAGACGCGGGAGAGCTGTAGACCTGAGGGGTCTGGACGTTGGAGGCCTGAGGGGCCGGGGACGCGCTAGTTGCCTGTAAGGCCTGCGTTAGTACGTCATCGGATATGTTGGTGCCGGACGCAACGAGCGCCTGGGCGAACGACCTAGCAAAGTTTACCAAGCTTTGCTGGTCCATTGGAGGGCTTGGAACTACAATATATAATATTGCCTAGGTTCCCTAACAAACCTAGCACCTAAACCTCCCTACCCGCGCTAGGTGGGCTGGGGACGACGCAAAGTGGTGCCCCTTATTCGGACAGCACTGTACCGTCACCCTGGGAAAGGCCCAAGTGCAATGGGATCGGGTCAGCCAGTTTTTCCTTAGCCTGAAGGGCCTTGGAAGCGCACCGGAGCAACGCTATCAGGCTTAGTGGTCACCGTTAAGTATCCACCTGATCAAGCGCGAGTCTACTACGGAGTGTGTTGCCAATAAATTGAAAACAAAAACCGGCCGTAGACCTGACGAGGTTGGGTTGCACTCAAAGTGCGGGATTGACTACGTTACGACCGGCCGGAGCCGGCCGCAGAGCGAGTCTCTGACTACGTAACCGGCGCCAAGCGTCAAGTACGCAGCCAGAAAATCAGCCCGAGCCTCGCGAACTACTATCGAATTTAATCGACCGTAGTTAGCTCAACTCTGTTGTTGCTGCTCCCACCGAGGTGAGGTATCAATTCGAGGGGTGCACTGAGTGCGGGATTGACTAAGTTACGACCGGCCGAAGCCGGCCGCAGAGCGCGTCTCTAACTAACTTAACAAGCGCCTAGCGTTAAGTACGTAGCCAGAAAAACAGCCCGAGCCATGCGAACTACTATCTAATTTAATCGACCGTAGTAAGCTCAGCTATGTTGTTGCTGCGAGACTGACTTAGTTACGGCCGATCGAAACCGGCCGCAGCCTAAGTCTTACAGAGGCTTATTTCAAGTCATCGAGGACGAAGCGAGATTTGTAAGAATCTCAGCGTATGAGTATTGCTACGAGTTGTCGTTGTGAGACGACAATCGTGACTCAACAGCTGGTGCGACCGCGAACACGTACGAGCGGGGCCGGACGCAGAACGGATCTGAGAGTGCAGTTTGAGTATTGCTACGAGAGAAGTCATGAGACAACAATCGTGACTCGGCAGCCGGAGTGACCTTCAACACGTCCGAACGGGTCCGGACGCAGATCGGGTCTAAGGTTACAGATTTAACCTCACCCTCTCTGGTACAGTCGGCTAACTATTACAGCACATTACATTTCTATACAATAACACTAAAGTTCATAATTTATACAGTTTTTATTGATCACACGACATACACATAACACTACAATAGACACGTGAAAGTAGTTATCTGACCGTACACTGACAGTCTTTTTATTCATTTATATTAGAAAACAAAATCTTAAAGTATAGTCAGCGACATTAGACGCCTCATAAATTTTATTTAAACTGGTTCAGCGGCGAACAATGCTCAAAGATTTCTACTAGATATGTAGGGAAAACATACGTGAACAATCAAATAACAATGAGTAAACAAAGACGAACTGGGTAGTAAAATATGGACTGTATGTTTGTTTGTGACCTAGCACTTCACCTCCTTATTTACACCCTCTTACAGTTCTGCAGTGCGGAGCGATTACAAAGATATCCAAACGAGCACTAAACAAGTGAGTGCTAATAAACACACACATAAAGTGAACCGACAGTAACGCGGGAAACGAAATTATACCATGCCTGTGGTTAACTGCTGAGAGCTTCGTGCCTGAAATATTAAACTTTCCTTATTTTTAAGGCAATTTTATTTTTCAGTGATGTAGTAGATAACTCTTAGGTTTTTATTTGAAGTGCCGAGTTCGAGCCCGGCGATCCTAAGTATACCAATGACATATTACATATAGACAGGTTATCCGCTCTCAAAAATGGCAACGCAAATACAATGCCTTCTTTAGACAGTGTACTAATTACACTGTTACTGTTAAAGATAGAATAAACGTTTTTTTTTTCATGCGTAAGTACTATTTTTTTATAAATCTTATTTATTATTTTAGTTTGCTATTTAAAATGACGCTTTAATTGACATGGCTATTCGTTTCAAAAACTCGAAGAGCGAGATGTAATATGATTTTGTATGTGGGAGTAAAAGAGAAAACGCTATAGAGTTTCGACAATTTACGTACTACGTCACATACGCTCGCGACCAATTAGTGCGAAGCAACGTCACGAAGTACTTAGGTATCTCTTTCTTACAACAAGTGAACCGTATTATTTTTTTCTTCTCCCACAAATTATATTACTCTATATATCAGGTAGGTGTCTATAGTTAAGTTGACACCGTTTTTTTAATGTTTGGGTATGACTTGTCTATATGTAGTATGTCATTGAAATAAACCAATAAATTTTTACAATGAACAAAATGTGATAAATGAAAACCCCGTTATCTCTACATTACAAGTTATGAGTTATTAAGAAGCAACTTATAAGATCTGTCAACCTGCATTTAGCTATAAATGGCATGACAAGTTAGATATTGCGAAACTTTGCTAATAATTCAATCGTGTAAGGATTAACAAAAAAATTGTAGTTGCATGACTTTGATGTAACTTGATTATTTATGCTGTTGTGTTGTTGTGTAATGGATATGTTTTTAAAAAAGATCGTAAATACTGCGTTACATTGGTAAAAAGCTTTAGTTTAATATAAACAGTTTGTCCTATGCGCCATCATCGGCCTGCAGTCTGGAACCTGGTTTGGTTAAAACTTAGCAAATAATGTATTTATATATGAATAACCAATTGTTTTTAAAACATATATCTATCTATCGAAGAAACCTATCTGCTCTACATTCATTTTAAGAAACAGAAGTTGAAAATTTAAATATTGTGTCAACATTTTGTAAGTTTTATAAGTATATATAATTTACTAATTGGATAGTCATTTTTTAATAGAAGATCAGAAACAAAACATTTTCAAAATGTAAAATTTCGGTTACATCTTTGTAACATGGCTTTACAGCTTTTGTAACACACTAATATGTTACAACCTGTCCTGTAGGACAATCAAATAATAGACCGAATCAAAAACAGAGGCGTGTTTAATCTCCGCCAAAAAGAGCAGTTTCGACCTAACGCCCACTTTCCAAAATGTTTCTGTACCCTTAACCGACCACCTAGGGCTTCTGGGCGTAACTATATCATCCTAACTAAACTTCGGGCAACAAATTGTGTCCATGGCTCAAACTGCTTCAAAGAAGTTGGGAATCATTTCGAGGGTCTGGCGGTACTTCAGCCCTGAATGGCTATTTAATTTGTACACAGCTCACGTTCGATCTTGTATGGAGTACTGTAGCCACCTTTGGGATGGTTCTGCAAAGTACCAACTAACGAGAAAACTGGAAGAGAGAAGGAAGTATTTATTGTTACAATAAATAAGGATGAAAATATATGTTGCCAACTTATTGTTGAAATAAAATGGTTCAACATATAATGGAATGTTGGAAAAGGAAAGAGGGAAGAAGTAATATGGGAAAGAAAGAAAAAAGGAAAGAAAGAAAGAATGAAAAGTAGAACATAAGGATAAGAAAATTTTGATCCCCATTAAAGTATTATTTTAAAAGACAGCTAACAGTAAGAAGGTAAAAAGATAGGAAATAAACCTAAACAGAAATAGACATCCGAGCAAAGAAATAAAACAATGTAGAACAGAAAATAGTAAAGTATTGGGAAAAAATCAAGACTGACTGTAAAAAACTAAGAAGGAAAGTCGAAGGAGCATATTTGACAAAAATTAAGATATCACAAAAATAGAAATAAAAAACGAAGTGGAAAAAGAAATGAAATGGTGCAAATAGATAGAATTCTAGAAATTGTGAAGCTAATGAATAAAAGTTGTAAAGGAAGAAGATAAGGAGTAACAATAAAACCTAATACCAATGCGAAAAATCAGGATTGACTGTAAAAAAAAAAAAAAAAAAAAAAAAAAAAAGAAGGAAAGTCGAAGGAGTATATATGACAAAAAATTTAAGATATCACAAAAACAGAAATAAAAAGCGAGAGAAATGAGAAATAAATGGTGCAAGAAAGAAAGGACTCAAGAAATGATGAAGTGAATAAAGAAAAGATGTAAAGGAAGGAGATAAGGAGTAATACTAAAAACCCAATACCAAATGGAAATGAAAATGTTCACTGTTAGACATAGTCAGCGACAAACTGTGCGCTGGTAGAAGGAAAACAATTATAAAAAAAAAAAAAAAAAAAAAAAAAAAGTACCAACTAGAAGCGATGGACGTATGTTACTACTGGTGACAGTTCTTTACACGTCTTGATTTCCGGTGGCAAAAAGTCCGGTGAGAATAATGTATATAATAATGCAAGTAATATTTTTTCAACCTTAAAAAACCTATTATGCAGTTTTTATTATAAATTAAGATAGATGATCTACCTCATAACAGTGAAAGTGTGATAAAATACATATATATTACACAGATATAGTTGTAAAAACATTTGTGGGTCAATAATGACCCCTTGGGATGAAGTGTGTTTAATTGCAGTATTTGGTTTCTAGGTCTAGACGACTGCTTGAAACTAACCATATCATAGAGGAGTTGGAAAATTTGAACTCCGACGATGAGATATAAGGTGCTGATATCTTTACTGACCCTCCTGGCGATGGCAGGGTATCTGACAGTGATTCCGGAGTTGAAGACTCACTTCCCACTAATATGGTTGAGGAGGGCAATGGCTGGATCCCGCGTTAACTCGTGAACGGGTGCCGTTTGAGGGTGTTCGTCGTTTGGATACTTGCTGAGCTAACGGATGCAGATAAGAATAACTTTGTATAGACATAAAGAGACTCTGTAAATTTATTTAAAAAAAATATACCCGTGAAGTTGCCAGTTCTTCTTCACGAAGGTTTTTTCGGACTGGTGGTAGAGTCATGTTTTATTTGACATTAATAAGAACAAGTAATTGTCAATGTTAAGAAAATAAATATTTCATTTCATTTCAAGAGAATATATTTTTCCATCATTTATCTCGTTTCTTGCACATGCAAGTCTAACTTTGAGGCGTCCGTTTGTCTCATAATAAGGAATAATAAGAAGATTACCATCCGTTGGAAACAGATGGTTCCGCATTCGAGAAAGTATGACTGTTTCGAGAAGTTTAGACATTGCCTTGAGGAGGCTGATGGGTCTGTGATTAGCCAGGACATTCAGAGGTTTACCCGGCTTGGGGATGCCTATGACTGTCACTTCTTTCCAGGCTTTTGGAAAGTAGCTATGGTCAAAGCAGGCATTGAAAATGATAGCTAACAAGGTAAGCACCTGTTAAGGCAGGTGCTTAAGTGCGTGGTTGAAAATACCATCCGCACTCGGAGCCTTTTTGGACTTTAGTTTTTTAATGAAAACCGAGATTTCATCATTAGAGACTGTGACAGGGTCGGTGGTGATAAGGAAGAGTCTTTGCGGAGAACTTCGTCCTCCACTGCCTGGATGTGAGTGGGATTTGCGGGTTGCGTGGTGGGCGAGCATTGAGATGCAACGCTGTCAGCGAAGCATTCGGCTTTCTCTTCGACTTCGAAGGCGATAGAGCCATCGGGACTAGTGAGAGGAGGAACGTGAGAGGTGACGTGTAAGCGTAAGGCTCGGGCCATACTATAATACGCTTGGTGGGACGGGGAGATATTCGCCATGAGATCGTTCATCTGAACGTCTCGTAATTCCGCAAAGCAAGACCTGACTTTACGTTGTAACTGATTCGTAGCTAATCTATAGGCGGGCGTGGGATATTTCTTGGCTCTCCAGAGAGCCGCGTTCTTAGCTTTAATAAGATTGCTAACGGCTAAGGGAAGCGTGGGTTTGCCTTGCTTAGCAACCTTTTCGTTGACACCGATGGCTGAGTTGACAGCATCAGTGAGAGAATTTACTAATGAATCTATTTTATCCGGGCTATCTTATTGTTCGGGCGAGATCGCAAGAGTTCAGGGCCTCTAAGGCTGAAACTAACGTATTTTTAAAGCCTTTCCTGTTGGTAAAGGTCTAAGGAGAGGTGACGTTATCGTTAGGGGGTCCTAGCACGAGGGAGACGGGGTGGTGGTCAAAGCCTAGGTCATCGAGTGGTTCGATAGACCTGAGATCGAGGTTGATTCGCTTGACAATTGCAAAATCGAGGATGTCAGGAGAGTGGTTCGGGTCGTCAGGATAGTGAGTGGGAGTGATGGGAGAGATGACGTCTAAGTCGAGTGAGTTGGTGATGTCGAGGAGAGCGATATCGCTAGTGTTGGTTGATAGGCACGTCCAGTCAGTATGTTTGGAGTTTAAGTCTCCGAACATAATGACTGAATGGCGGAGGGCGAGAATGGTCTCAAAGTCGCTGCGGATAGGTCTGGTGCCACTAGGTATGTAGACTGAAGCTATGATGATGATCGGATGACTAGTCATAGCCAATCTACATACATTGGCTTCCATGTTGAGGAGAGGAGGGGTAGGGAGAGGACAGCAATGGAATCCTTTTTTGTAGTATAAAGCAGTGCCGCCGAAACCATCAGAGTTGGGCCTATCGTTATGAGTAAACGCGTACTTTGGAATAGCAAATCCCCTGGTGTGGTTTGCAGTAAGCCATGTCTCTTGGAGAAGCAATAAGTCTGGCTCGTTGTTCTGAAGAAACTATTTGAGCTCAGGAAGGTTAGTAAGACTACGAACGTTAAAAGAAACTAGGGATAAGCCCTTGGGTTTGATACTTCCAGACGCAGGATTTGCGGATCTAGATATTAAATTTGCTTATTTACGAATTTATACAAAAAAAAAATTATAACGAAGTTAGAAGCGAGTGATGCTCGGCTAACCCAAATAAACGCTCTTGAGGAGAGCGGGCGGCTCACAATTTGCGTGTGAGTACGGATATTTCGTTAATGTCGACGTTTTGAATGACGGCGAACACGGTCTTCATGTCTTCAGCCAACGACGACTGAGGTGAAGATGACGGAGCAGGACGCGGCCCTACGGGAGCTACGGGAGCTGGGATAGGACGGGAAGGTGCAGGCGGAACGGCCAGACGCTGCCTCCAAGAGAGGGCCAGAGTAGGCGTCAGCTGAACGGGCTTTGCTTCCGGGGGACCCCGGTTGCGCAGCGGCGGGAAGTTAGCGGGAGTGAGCGGCGGTGCCGGTTTAGGCGCGGCCCTCTTGGCGGTGGAGCGCGGAGCGCGCGGACAATCCCTGTAGTTAGCTGTGTGGCCAGACTGGCCGCACAGCGCACAGACAGGGGGGGAGATGGATTCAGGAGTGCAAGTGCACTCCTTAGTGATGTGGGGAACCAGGCACTTAACGCACCTGGGGGGAGCTGAGCAGTTAGCCGCTGCGTGGCCATAGAGCTGGCAGCGGTGGCACTGCCCAGGGTGGCCGCGGTGGTTGGGACGCTCGACGGAGAAATTCGAAAGTCCGCAGATTGTCGAGCCTCTCTGAAGATCTCCGTCGAGTTGGGAGTGTTGGTGAGGATAACTAAAGCTAGTGGAAAACGCCTACCGCGGTTGGAGTGCATCTTGTGCACTGCTTCAGCCGGGAAGCCCTTAGACTTAAGGTCCCCTAGAATGTCGTCGTTACTGAGTTCGAACGGGACGCTCCTCCGGGAGGGCGTAGGTTTGGTACGCGCTTTGTTTTAGTGAAAGTAAGGTTACTTACTAGGTAGTGAACGCTATGAAGTCGTCGATGGTCGCGACCTGGATTTTAATTGAATCGCCTGCGTTGGTTGCTTTGAGATAGTAAATTTTTTGCTCTTTGCAAAGATTAGATACCGCGGTCCATCGCGCTTTTTCGCGGAGGAAGACGGGCGGAGGGAGCTGAGGCTTCGGTGGGACGGGAGCGCAGCGCGTCGCTGGCTTCGATGGGACCGACGGAGACGCGGTTACTTCGATTGATTTTAATGGCGCGGGGGCGGGTGTTGAAGACACCGGGGAGGGCTCGGGTATTGAGGATACCGAGGCTTTCTTCGAGCGCTTCTTGGAGCGTTTGGCGACTAGTTGAAACGCGGTCTCAGGAGAGCCGGTTAAGGTGACGGCATCTGACGTCGCATCAAACGCGGGTTCGGAGTCGCTCCCGGGAACGGTACGCTTGCTACGCGACGCGCGAGAGGATGTGACCGATTCACAGCCCATCTCGGACGGGACGGGAGACGCGGGAGAGCTGTAGACCTGAGGGGTCTGGACGTTGGAGGCCTGAGGGGCCGGGGACGCGCTAGTTGCCTGTAAGGCCTGCGTTAGTACGTCATCGGATATGTTGGTGCCGGACGCAACGAGCGCCTGGGCGAACGACCTAGCAAAGTTTACCAAGCTTTGCTGGTCCATTGGAGGGCTTGGAACTACAATATATAATATTGCCTAGGTTCCCTAACAAACCTAGCACCTAAACCTCCCTACCCGCGCTAGGTGGGCTGGGGACGACGCAAAGTGGTGCCCCTTATTCGGACAGCACTGTACCGTCACCCTGGGAAAGGCCCAAGTGCAATGGGATCGGGTCAGCCAGTTTTTCCTTAGCCTGAAGGGCCTTGGAAGCGCACCGGAGCAACGCTATCAGGCTTAGTGGTCACCGTTAAGTATCCACCTGATCAAGCGCGAGTCTACTACGGAGTGTGTTGCCAATAAATTGAAAACAAAAACCGGCCGTAGACCTGACGAGGTTGGGTTGCACTCAAAGTGCGGGATTGACTACGTTACGACCGGCCGGAGCCGGCCGCAGAGCGAGTCTCTGACTACGTAACCGGCGCCAAGCGTCAAGTACGCAGCCAGAAAATCAGCCCGAGCCTCGCGAACTACTATCGAATTTAATCGACCGTAGTTAGCTCAACTCTGTTGTTGCTGCTCCCACCGAGGTGAGGTATCAATTCGAGGGGTGCACTGAGTGCGGGATTGACTAAGTTACGACCGGCCGAAGCCGGCCGCAGAGCGCGTCTCTAACTAACTTAACAAGCGCCTAGCGTTAAGTACGTAGCCAGAAAAACAGCCCGAGCCATGCGAACTACTATCTAATTTAATCGACCGTAGTAAGCTCAGCTATGTTGTTGCTGCGAGACTGACTTAGTTACGGCCGATCGAAACCGGCCGCAGCCTAAGTCTTACAGAGGCTTATTTCAAGTCATCGAGGACGAAGCGAGATTTGTAAGAATCTCAGCGTATGAGTATTGCTACGAGTTGTCGTTGTGAGACGACAATCGTGACTCAACAGCTGGTGCGACCGCGAACACGTACGAGCGGGGCCGGACGCAGAACGGATCTGAGAGTGCAGTTTGAGTATTGCTACGAGAGAAGTCATGAGACAACAATCGTGACTCGGCAGCCGGAGTGACCTTCAACACGTCCGAACGGGTCCGGACGCAGATCGGGTCTAAGGTTACAGATTTAACCTCATCCTCTCTGGTACAGTCGGCTAACTATTACAGCACATTACATTTCTATACAATAACACTAAAGTTCATAATTTATACAGTTTTTATTGATCACACGACATACACATAACACTACAATAGACACGTGAAAGTAGTTATCTGACCGTACACTGACAGTCTTTTTATTCATTTATATTAGAAAACAAAATCTTAAAGTATAGTCAGCGACATTAGACGCCTCATAAATTTTATTTAAACTGGTTCAGCGGCGAACAATGCTCAAAGATTTCTACTAGATATGTAGGGAAAACATACGTGAACAATCAAATAACAATGAGTAAACAAAGACGAACTGGGTAGTAAAATATGGACTGTATGTTTGTTTGTGACCTAGCACTTCACCTCCTTATTTACACCCTCTTACAGTTCTGCAGTGCGGAGCGATTACAAAGATATCCAAACGAGCACTAAACAAGTGAGTGCTAATAAACACACACATAAAGTGAACCGACAGTAACGCGGGAAACGAAATTATACCATGCCTGTGGTTAACTGCTGAGAGCTTCGTGCCTGAAATATTAAACTTTCCTTATTTTTAAGGCAATTTTATTTTTCAGTGATGTAGTAGATAACTCTTAGGTTTTTATTTGAAGTGCCGAGTTCGAGCCCGGCGATCCTAAGTATACCAATGACATATTACATATAGACAGGTTATCCGCTCTCAAAAATGGCAACGCAAATACAATGCCTTCTTTAGACAGTGTACTAATTACACTGTTACTGTTAAAGATAGAATAAACGTTTTTTTTTTCATGCGTAAGTACTATTTTTTTATAAATCTTATTTATTATTTTAGTTTGCTATTTAAAATGACGCTTTAATTGACATGGCTATTCGTTTCAAAAACTCGAAGAGCGAGATGTAATATGATTTTGTATGTGGGAGTAAAAGAGAAAACGCTATAGAGTTTCGACAATTTACGTACTACGTCACATACGCTCGCGACCAATTAGTGCGAAGCAACGTCACGAAGTACTTAGGTATCTCTTTCTTACAACAAGTGAACCGTATTATTTTTTTCTTCTCCCACAAATTATATTACTCTATATATCAGGTAGGTGTCTATAGTTAAGTTGACACCGTTTTTTTAATGTTTGGGTATGACTTGTCTATATGTAGTATGTCATTGAAATAAACCAATAAATTTTTACAATGAACAAAATGTGATAAATGAAAACCCCGTTATCTCTACATTACAAGTTATGAGTTATTAAGAAGCAACTTATAAGATCTGTCAACCTGCATTTAGCTATAAATGGCATGACAAGTTAGATATTGCGAAACTTTGCTAATAATTCAATCGTGTAAGGATTAACAAAAAAATTGTAGTTGCATGACTTTGATGTAACTTGATTATTTATGCTGTTGTGTTGTTGTGTAATGGATATGTTTTTAAAAAAGATCGTAAATACTGCGTTACATTGGTAAAAAGCTTTAGTTTAATATAAACAGTTTGTCCTATGCGCCATCATCGGCCTGCAGTCTGGAACCTGGTTTGGTTAAAACTTAGCAAATAATGTATTTATATATGAATAACCAATTGTTTTTAAAACATATATCTATCTATCGAAGAAACCTATCTGCTCTACATTCATTTTAAGAAACAGAAGTTGAAAATTTAAATATTGTGTCAACATTTTGTAAGTTTTATAAGTATATATAATTTACTAATTGGATAGTCATTTTTTAATAGAAGATCAGAAACAAAACATTTTCAAAATGTAAAATTTCGGTTACATCTTTGTAACATGGCTTTACAGCTTTTGTAACACACTAATATGTTACAACCTGTCCTGTAGGACAATCAAATAATAGACCGAATCAAAAACAGAGGCGTGTTTAATCTCCGCCAAAAAGAGCAGTTTCGACCTAACGCCCACTTTCCAAAATGTTTCTGTACCCTTAACCGACCACCTAGGGCTTCTGGGCGTAACTATATCATCCTAACTAAACTTCGGGCAACAAATTGTGTCCATGGCTCAAACTGCTTCAAAGAAGTTGGGAATCATTTCGAGGGTCTGGCGGTACTTCAGCCCTGAATGGCTATTTAATTTGTACACAGCTCACGTTCGATCTTGTATGGAGTACTGTAGCCACCTTTGGGATGGTTCTGCAAAGTACCAACTAGAAGCGATGGACGTATGTTACTACTGGTGACAGTTCTTTACACGTCTTGATTTCCGGTGGCAAAAAGTCCGGTGAGAATAATGTATATAATAATGCAAGTAATATTTTTTCAACCTTAAAAAACCTATTATGCAGTTTTTATTATAAATTAAGATAGATGATCTACCTCATAACAGTGAAAGTGTGATAAAATACATATATATTACACAGATATAGTTGTAAAAACATTTGTGGGTCAATAATGACCCCTTGGGATGAAGTGTGTTTAATTGCAGTATTTGGTTTCTAGGTCTAGACGACTGCTTGAAACTAACCATATCATAGAGGAGTTGGAAAATTTGAACTCCGACGATGAGATATAAGGTGCTGATATCTTTACTGACCCTCCTGGCGATGGCAGGGTATCTGACAGTGATTCCGGAGTTGAAGACTCACTTCCCACTAATATGGTTGAGGAGGGCAATGGCTGGATCCCGCGTTAACTCGTGAACGGGTGCCGTTTGAGGGTGTTCGTCGTTTGGATACTTGCTGAGCTAACGGATGCAGATAAGAATAACTTTGTATAGACATAAAGAGACTCTGTAAATTTATTTAAAAAAAATATACCCGTGAAGTTGCCAGTTCTTCTTCACGAAGGTTTTTTCGGACTGGTGGTAGAGTCATGTTTTATTTGACATTAATAAGAACAAGTAATTGTCAATGTTAAGAAAATAAATATTTCATTTCATTTCAAGAGAATATATTTTTCCATCATTTATCTCGTTTCTTGCACATGCAAGTCTAACTTTGAGGCGTCCGTTTGTCTCATAATAAGGAATAATAAGAAGATTACCATCCGTTGGAAACAGATGGTTCCGCATTCGAGAAAGTATGACTGTTTCGAGAAGTTTAGACATTGCCTTGAGGAGGCTGATGGGTCTGTGATTAGCCAGGACATTCAGAGGTTTACCCGGCTTGGGAATGCCTATGACTGTCACTTCTTTCCAGGCTTTTGGAAAGTAGCTATGGTCAAAGCAGGCATTGAAAATGATAGCTAACAAGGTAAGCACCTGTTAAGGCAGGTGCTTAAGTGCGTGGTTGAAAATACCATCCGCACTCGGAGCCTTTTTGGACTTTAGTTTTTTAATGAAAACCGAGATTTCATCATTAGAGACTGTGACAGGGTCGGTGGTGATAAGGAAGAGTCTTTGCGGAGAACTTCGTCCTCCACTGCCTGGATGTGAGTGGGATTTGCGGGTTGCGTGGTGGGCGAGCATTGAGATGCAACGCTGTCAGCGAAGCATTCGGCTTTCTCTTCGACTTCGAAGGCGATAGAGCCATCGGGACTAGTGAGAGGAGGAACGTGAGAGGTGACGTGTAAGCGTAAGGCTCGGGCCATACTATAATACGCTTGGTGGGACGGGGAGATATTCGCCATGAGATCGTTCATCTGAACGTCTCGTAATTCCGCAAAGCAAGACCTGACTTTACGTTGTAACTGATTCGTAGCTAATCTATAGGCGGGCGTGGGATATTTCTTGGCTCTCCAGAGAGCCGCGTTCTTAGCTTTAATAAGATTGCTAACGGCTAAGGGAAGCGTGGGTTTGCCTTGCTTAGCAACCTTTTCGTTGACACCGATGGCTGAGTTGACAGCATCAGTGAGAGAATTTACTAATGAATCTATTTTATCCGGGCTATCTTATTGTTCGGGCGAGATCGCAAGAGTTCAGGGCCTCTAAGGCTGAAACTAACGTATTTTTAAAGCCTTTCCTGTTGGTAAAGGTCTAAGGAGAGGTGACGTTATCGTTAGGGGGTCCTAGCACGAGGGAGACGGGGTGGTGGTCAAAGCCTAGGTCATCGAGTGGTTCGATAGACCTGAGATCGAGGTTGATTCGCTTGACAATTGCAAAATCGAGGATGTCAGGAGAGTGGTTCGGGTCGTCAGGATAGTGAGTGGGAGTGATGGGAGAGATGACGTCTAAGTCGAGTGAGTTGGTGATGTCGAGGAGAGCGATATCGCTAGTGTTGGTTGATAGGCACGTCCAGTCAGTATGTTTGGAGTTTAAGTCTCCGAACATAATGACTGAATGGCGGAGGGCGAGAATGGTCTCAAAGTCGCTGCGGATAGGTCTGGTGCCACTAGGTATGTAGACTGAAGCTATGATGATGATCGGATGACTAGTCATAGCCAATCTACATACATTGGCTTCCATGTTGAGGAGAGGAGGGGTAGGGAGAGGACAGCAATGGAATCCTTTTTTGTAGTATAAAGCAGTGCCGCCGAAACCATCAGAGTTGGGCCTATCGTTATGAGTAAACGCGTACTTTGGAATAGCAAATCCCCTGGTGTGGTTTGCAGTAAGCCATGTCTCTTGGAGAAGCAATAAGTCTGGCTCGTTGTTCTGAAGAAACAGTTTGAGCTCAGGAAGGTTAGTAAGACTACGAACGTTAAAAGAAACTAGGGATAAGCCCTTGGGTTTGATACTTCCAGACGCAGGATTTGCGGATCTAGATATTAAATTTGCTTATTTACGAATTTATACAAAAAAAAAATTATAACGAAGTTAGAAGCGAGTGATGCTCGGCTAACCCAAATAAACGCTCTTGAGGAGAGCGGGCGGCTCACAATTTGCGTGTGAGTACGGATATTTCGTTAATGTCGACGTTTTGAATGACGGCGAACACGGTCTTCATGTCTTCAGCCAACGACGACTGAGGTGAAGATGACGGAGCAGGACGCGGCCCTACGGGAGCTACGGGAGCTGGGATAGGACGGGAAGGTGCAGGCGGAACGGCCAGACGCTGCCTCCAAGAGAGGGCCAGAGTAGGCGTCAGCTGAACGGGCTTTGCTTCCGGGGGACCCCGGTTGCGCAGCGGCGGGAAGTTAGCGGGAGTGAGCGGCGGTGCCGGTTTAGGCGCGGCCCTCTTGGCGGTGGAGCGCGGAGCGCGCGGACAATCCCTGTAGTTAGCTGTGTGGCCAGACTGGCCGCACAGCGCACAGACAGGGGGGGAGATGGATTCAGGAGTGCAAGTGCACTCCTTAGTGATGTGGGGAACCAGGCACTTAACGCACCTGGGGGGAGCTGAGCAGTTAGCCGCTGCGTGGCCATAGAGCTGGCAGCGGTGGCACTGCCCAGGGTGGCCGCGGTGGTTGGGACGCTCGACGGAGAAATTCGAAAGTCCGCAGATTGTCGAGCCTCTCTGAAGATCTCCGTCGAGTTGGGAGTGTTGGTGAGGATAACTAAAGCTAGTGGAAAACGCCTACCGCGGTTGGAGTGCATCTTGTGCACTGCTTCAGCCGGGAAGCCCTTAGACTTAAGGTCCCCTAGAATGTCGTCGTTACTGAGTTCGAACGGGACGCTCCTCCGGGAGGGCGTAGGTTTGGTACGCGCTTTGTTTTAGTGAAAGTAAGGTTACTTACTAGGTAGTGAACGCTATGAAGTCGTCGATGGTCGCGACCTGGATTTTAATTGAATCGCCTGCGTTGGTTGCTTTGAGATAGTAAATTTTTTGCTCTTTGCAAAGATTAGATACCGCGGTCCATCGCGCTTTTTCGCGGAGGAAGACGGGCGGAGGGAGCTGAGGCTTCGGTGGGACGGGAGCGCAGCGCGTCGCTGGCTTCGATGGGACCGACGGAGACGCGGTTACTTCGATTGATTTTAATGGCGCGGGGGCGGGTGTTGAAGACACCGGGGAGGGCTCGGGTATTGAGGATACCGAGGCTTTCTTCGAGCGCTTCTTGGAGCGTTTGGCGACTAGTTGAAACGCGGTCTCAGGAGAGCCGGTTAAGGTGACGGCATCTGACGTCGCATCAAACGCGGGTTCGGAGTCGCTCCCGGGAACGGTACGCTTGCTACGCGACGCGCGAGAGGATGTGACCGATTCACAGCCCATCTCGGACGGGACGGGAGACGCGGGAGAGCTGTAGACCTGAGGGGTCTGGACGTTGGAGGCCTGAGGGGCCGGGGACGCGCTAGTTGCCTGTAAGGCCTGCATTAGTACGTCATCGGATATGTTGGTGCCGGACGCAACGAGCGCCTGGGCGAACGACCTAGCAAAGTTTACCAAGCTTTGCTGGTCCATTGGAGGGCTTGGAACTACAATATATAATATTGCCTAGGTTCCCTAACAAACCTAGCACCTAAACCTCCCTACCCGCGCTAGGTGGGCTGGGGACGACGCAAAGTGGTGCCCCTTATTCGGACAGCACTGTACCGTCACCCTGGGAAAGGCCCAAGTGCAATGGGATCGGGTCAGCCAGTTTTTCCTTAGCCTGAAGGGCCTTGGAAGCGCACCGGAGCAACGCTATCAGGCTTAGTGGTCACCGTTAAGTATCCACCTGATCAAGCGCGAGTCTACTACGGAGTGTGTTGCCAATAAATTGAAAACAAAAACCGGCCTTAGACCTGACGAGGTTGGGTTGCACTCAAAGTGCGGGATTGACTACGTTACGACCGGCCGGAGCCGGCCGCAGAGCGAGTCTCTGACTACGTAACCGGCGCCAAGCGTCAAGTACGCAGCCAGAAAATCAGCCCGAGCCTCGCGAACTACTATCGAATTAATCGACCGTAGTTAGCTCAACTCTGTTGTTGCTGCTCCCACCGAGGTGAGGTATCAATTCGAGGGGTGCACTGAGTGCGGGATTGACTAAGTTACGACCGGCCGAAGCCGGCCGCAGAGCGCGTCTCTAACTAACTTAACAAGCGCCTAGCGTTAAGTACGTAGCCAGAAAAACAGCCCGAGCCATGCGAACTACTATCTAATTTAATCGACCGTAGTAAGCTCAGCTATGTTGTTGCTGCGAGACTGACTTAGTTACGGCCGATCGAAACCGGCCGCAGCCTAAGTCTTACAGAGGCTTATTTCAAGTCATCGAGGACGAAGCGAGATTTGTAAGAATCTCAGCGTATGAGTATTGCTACGAGTTGTCGTTGTGAGACGACAATCGTGACTCAACAGCTGGTGCGACCGCGAACACGTACGAGCGGGGCCGGACGCAGAACGGATCTGAGAGTGCAGTTTGAGTATTGCTACGAGAGAAGTCATGAGACAACAATCGTGACTCGGCAGCCGGAGTGACCTTCAACACGTCCGAACGGGTCCGGACGCAGATCGGGTCTAAGGTTACAGATTTAACCTCACCCTCTCTGGTACAGTCGGCTAACTATTACAGCACATTACATTTCTATACAATAACACTAAAGTTCATAATTTATACAGTTTTTATTGATCACACGACATACACATAACACTACAATAGACACGTGAAAGTAGTTATCTGACCGTACACTGACAGTCTTTTTATTCATTTATATTAGAAAACAAAATCTTAAAGTATAGTCAGCGACATTAGACGCCTCATAAATTTTATTTAAACTGGTTCAGCGGCGAACAATGCTCAAAGATTTCTACTAGATATGTAGGGAAAACATACGTGAACAATCAAATAACAATGAGTAAACAAAGACGAACTGGGTAGTAAAATATGGACTGTATGTTTGTTTGTGACCTAGCACTTCACCTCCTTATTTACACCCTCTTACAGTTCTGCAGTGCGGAGCGATTACAAAGATATCCAAACGAGCACTAAACAAGTGAGTGCTAATAAACACACACATAAAGTGAACCGACAGTAACGCGGGAAACGAAATTATACCATGCCTGTGGTTAACTGCTGAGAGCTTCGTGCCTGAAATATTAAACTTTCCTTATTTTTAAGGCAATTTTATTTTTCAGTGATGTAGTAGATAACTCTTAGGTTTTTATTTGAAGTGCCGAGTTCGAGCCCGGCGATCCTAAGTATACCAATGACATATTACATATAGACAGGTTATCCGCTCTCAAAAATGGCAACGCAAATACAATGCCTTCTTTAGACAGTGTACTAATTACACTGTTACTGTTAAAGATAGAATAAACGTTTTTTTTTTCATGCGTAAGTACTATTTTTTTATAAATCTTATTTATTATTTTAGTTTGCTATTTAAAATGACGCTTTAATTGACATGGCTATTCGTTTCAAAAACTCGAAGAGCGAGATGTAATATGATTTTGTATGTGGGAGTAAAAGAGAAAACGCTATAGAGTTTCGACAATTTACGTACTACGTCACATACGCTCGCGACCAATTAGTGCGAAGCAACGTCACGAAGTACTTAGGTATCTCTTTCTTACAACAAGTGAACCGTATTATTTTTTTCTTCTCCCACAAATTATATTACTCTATATATCAGGTAGGTGTCTATAGTTAAGTTGACACCGTTTTTTTAATGTTTGGGTATGACTTGTCTATATGTAGTATGTCATTGAAATAAACCAATAAATTTTTACAATGAACAAAATGTGATAAATGAAAACCCCGTTATCTCTACATTACAAGTTATGAGTTATTAAGAAGCAACTTATAAGATCTGTCAACCTGCATTTAGCTATAAATGGCATGACAAGTTAGATATTGCGAAACTTTGCTAATAATTCAATCGTGTAAGGATTAACAAAAAAATTGTAGTTGCATGACTTTGATGTAACTTGATTATTTATGCTGTTGTGTTGTTGTGTAATGGATATGTTTTTAAAAAAGATCGTAAATACTGCGTTACATTGGTAAAAAGCTTTAGTTTAATATAAACAGTTTGTCCTATGCGCCATCATCGGCCTGCAGTCTGGAACCTGGTTTGGTTAAAACTTAGCAAATAATGTATTTATATATGAATAACCAATTGTTTTTAAAACATATATCTATCTATCGAAGAAACCTATCTGCTCTACATTCATTTTAAGAAACAGAAGTTGAAAATTTAAATATTGTGTCAACATTTTGTAAGTTTTATAAGTATATATAATTTACTAATTGGATAGTCATTTTTTAATAGAAGATCAGAAACAAAACATTTTCAAAATGTAAAATTTCGGTTACATCTTTGTAACATGGCTTTACAGCTTTTGTAACACACTAATATGTTACAACCTGTCCTGTAGGACAATCAAATAATAGACCGAATCAAAAACAGAGGCGTGTTTAATCTCCGCCAAAAAGAGCAGTTTCGACCTAACGCCCACTTTCCAAAATGTTTCTGTACCCTTAACCGACCACCTAGGGCTTCTGGGCGTAACTATATCATCCTAACTAAACTTCGGGCAACAAATTGTGTCCATGGCTCAAACTGCTTCAAAGAAGTTGGGAATCATTTCGAGGGTCTGGCGGTACTTCAGCCCTGAATGGCTATTTAATTTGTACACAGCTCACGTTCGATCTTGTATGGAGTACTGTAGCCACCTTTGGGATGGTTCTGCAAAGTACCAACTAGAAGCGATGGACGTATGTTACTACTGGTGACAGTTCTTTACACGTCTTGATTTCCGGTGGCAAAAAGTCCGGTGAGAATAATGTATATAATAATGCAAGTAATATTTTTTCAACCTTAAAAAACCTATTATGCAGTTTTTATTATAAATTAAGATAGATGATCTACCTCATAACAGTGAAAGTGTGATAAAATACATATATATTACACAGATATAGTTGTAAAAACATTTGTGGGTCAATAATGACCCCTTGGGATGAAGTGTGTTTAATTGCAGTATTTGGTTTCTAGGTCTAGACGACTGCTTGAAACTAACCATATCATAGAGGAGTTGGAAAATTTGAACTCCGACGATGAGATATAAGGTGCTGATATCTTTACTGACCCTCCTGGCGATGGCAGGGTATCTGACAGTGATTCCGGAGTTGAAGACTCACTTCCCACTAATATGGTTGAGGAGGGCAATGGCTGGATCCCGCGTTAACTCGTGAACGGGTGCCGTTTGAGGGTGTTCGTCGTTTGGATACTTGCTGAGCTAACGGATGCAGATAAGAATAACTTTGTATAGACATAAAGAGACTCTGTAAATTTATTTAAAAAAAATATACCCGTGAAGTTGCCAGTTCTTCTTCACGAAGGTTTTTTCGGACTGGTGGTAGAGTCATGTTTTATTTGACATTAATAAGAACAAGTAATTGTCAATGTTAAGAAAATAAATATTTCATTTCATTTCAAGAGAATATATTTTTCCATCATTTATCTCGTTTCTTGCACATGCAAGTCTAACTTTGAGGCGTCCGTTTGTCCATCCAGCGAGGGTTAGGAAGCAAACAAATAATTCGCAGAGGAGCACGTGCGAGAGGGAGAGATACAGGCACTCAACGCCAAGCGGGTGGTGATCGCACTTGGGTGAAAAGAGATCATCCTAGGAACAATCGCGAGTGACCACACCCCTTCCTAGGCCCGTTACAACATTGTCTGAAAATAGTGACAACCACACATTCTTTGAACTCTTGTCTGATCGTGAAGTAATCGTTCACATAGTCAGTAAAAAAGTTTTATATGCTGTTGCAGCGGGAAATGTGAACTTCTCTTTTTCAGACAATGAAATATACTGCTTTAATCTCTATTTTCCCATGCTTGCTTTTGCTTTTGCTCCGTTGCCACGACACCTAATGTACTGGGAAACCAATGCACAATGTAAAAAGAAGAGACATTGCGCTATTTTCATGTAGCTGATAATAGCGAACTACCTGAAAATGACACGATGGCAAAAGTACGCCCGCTAACTGATATCCTAAATGAGATGTCAATTTACATGCAAAATGTTTTTCTCAGTTTCATTCTTGAAGTTTGTATCGAATAACTTATATGAATAATTAAATAATTTAAAAATATTGCTATTTTTATTCATCATAAATTTAAAGTACCATCTGATCCAGGGGTCGTTTTCGACCCATTAAAAAAACCCCCTTCCCTCAGTGCCACCTCATATCTTCACTTAGATTCTTCATAAGAACCCTACAAGTATCCACATAGCTAAAAATGAAAGAAATCGCAGAAAAAAATAGTTCTGTGCATGGTAGAATCATGTTTTATTTGACGTCAATAAGAACAAGTAATTGTCAATGTTAATATGTTATATGTTAATAAATATTTCATTTCATTTCATTTCATTTCATTATGGGTTAAAAAAAAAAACTACAAACAAGCACATTTCCTCTTCTGTCCACGGACATAATGTCACGAGAAAAGGGACTCCGATCTTCAGCGCACTCACAACGCAGAAATGACAACATGCTGCAGCACGACGATTTCCTAAAGGAAACAATAGGATTGCTCCAGGGGAACAAATCGATAGTTACGTCGGGGTATTGTATTGTAAGTTATCTTACTTGAAACATCCGACGGAATAACTCTAACTGGGGATTTATTGTAAATCTATGATGGATGGGGTTAAAGGATTTAAAATGATACATATTTTGTTTGTGTGCTACAAAGTGTATAATAATTTTTCTTACCTTAGACACAATTTGATTTTCGATACAGTTTGTTTGGGATCAAAAAATTTATAAATTTTTTAAATATCAATTTTTAGTTATAGCTTGCCGATAGCTAGTGGTTATACAAATGTGCTGTTCTCTTTTCTCATACTTGAATAATTCGAATGTGTTACATTGTCATTATCTTTTTAGATTCTGTTTAGTAAACCAGTGTATTAGACGGCCGTGTAGCGTAGTAACCACTACGCCCTGCCCCATACGGTTCGGGTCCTGACCGGGGCATTCATTTGTGTGGTGAACATAAATGTTAGTTCCCGGGTCATGGTTGTGGATATATATATGTTAATTCTGGGTTCCCACCAGACCTCATCTGCGTCCGGACCCGTTCGGACGTGTTGACGGTCGCTCCCGGCTGCCGAGTCATGATTGTTGTCTCACGACTCCACTCGTATCAATACTCAAACGCCACTCTCAGATCCGTTCTGCGTCCGGCCCCGCTCGGACGTGTTCGCGGTCGCTCCAGCAGTTGAGTCACGATTGTCGTCTCACGACGTCAACTCGTAGCAACACTCATACGCTGTTAGCCTCTTTAGGGCTTACTCTGTGGCCGGTTTCGATCGGTTGCAAGAAAGTCGGTCTCTTGCACAGCAACAACAGAGCTGAGCTTACCGCGGTCGATTAAATTCGATAGTGGTTCGCGAAGCTCGGGCTGTTTTTCTGGCTGCGTACTTGACGCTTGGCGCTTGCTACGTAGTCAGAGACTCGCTCTGCGGCCGGCCCCAGGCCGGTCGTAACGTAGTCAATCCCGCACTCTGTGCACCCCTCGAAGTAAAAACCTCACCTTGGTGAGTGCAGCAACAACAGGGTTGAGCTTACCGCGGTCGATTAAATTCGATAGTGGTTTGCAAGACTCGGGCTGTCTTTCTGGCTGCGTACTCGACGCTTGGCGCCTGTACGTAGTCAGAGACTCGCTCTGCGGCCGGCTCCGGCCGGTCGTAACGTAGTCAATCCCGCACTTTTAGTGCAACCCAACTCCGTCAGGTCTACGGCCGGTTTTTGTTGTCAATTTATTGACGACACACTCCGTAGTAGACTCGCGTTTGATCAGGTGGATACTTAACGGTGACAACTAAGCCTGATAGCGTTGCCCCGGTGCGCTTCCAAGGCCCTTCAGGCCAAGGAGAAACCGGCAGACCCGATCCCATTGCACTTGGGCCTTTCCCAGGGTGACGGTACAGTGCAGTCCGAGCTAGGGGCACCACTTCGCGTCGTCCCCAGCCCCCCTACCGCGGGTAGGGAGGTTTAGGTACTAGGTTTGCTAGGGAACCTAGGCATTCTTATATATTTATATATTTATATATCGTAGGACCAAGCCCTCCCAATGGACCAGCAAAGCTTGGTAAACTTTGCTAGGTCGTTCGCCCAGGCGCTCGTTGCGTCCGGCGCCAGCATATCGAATGACGTACTAACGCAGGCCTTACAGGCAACTATCGCGTCCCCGGCCCCTCAGGCCTCAACCCCGGCCCCTCAGGCCTCCAACGTCGAGACCCCTCAGGTCTTAAGCTCTCCCGCGTCTCCCGCCTCGTCCGAGATGGACTGCGAATCGGTCGCATCCTCTCACGCGTCGCGTCGTAAGCGTACCGCTCCCGGGAGCGACTCCGAACCCGCGTCTGATACGTCGTCAGATGCCGTCACCTTAACCGGCTCTCCTGAGCCCGCGTTTCAACTCGTCGCCAAGCGCTCCAAGAAGCGCTCTAAGAAAGCTTCGGTATCTTCAATACCCGAGCCCTCCCCGGTGTCTTCAACACCAGCCCCCGCACCGTTAAAATCGCTCGTAGTAACCGCGTCTCCGTCGGTCACATCGAAGCCAGCGACGCGCTGCGCTCCCGTCCCGCCGAAGCCTCAGCTGCCTCCGCCCGTCTTCCTGCGTGAAAAAGCGCGCTGGACCGCGGTTTCAAACCTGTGCAAAGTGCACAAAATTAATTACTTAAAAGCCGCCAACGCTGGCGATACAATCAAGATTCAATTAGCGACCGTCGACGACTTCCGCGCGTTTACCAGGTTACTCGGATTAAACCAAATCGCGTATCACACCTACGCCCTCCCGGAGGAGCGTAAGATCCGCGCAGTACTACGGGGCGTCCCGTTCGAACTCAGCAACGAAGACATTCTCGATGACCTTAAGTCTCAGGGTTTCCCGGTCACAGCAGTGCACAAGATGCACTCCAACCGTGGTAGGCGTTTTCCGTTAGCGCTAGTAATCCTGTCCAATACTCCCAACTATGTCTACTAAACTAATGACATCTCCGTCGAGCGTCCCAACCCCCGCGGTCACCCTGGGCAGTGCCACCGCTGCCAGCTATATGGCCACGCAGCGGCTAACTGTTCAGCTCCCCCCAGGTGCGTAAAGTGCCTGGATCCTCACTTCACTAAGGAGTGCACTCACACTCCCGAATCCACTTCCCCCCCTGCCTGTGTGCTGTGCGGCCAGTCCGGCCACACAGCAAACTACAGGGGTTGCCCGCGCGCTCCGCGCTCCACCACCAAGAGGGTCGCGCCTAAACCGGCGCCGCCACTTACTCCTGCTAACTTCCCGCCGCTGCGCAACCGGGGTCCCCCGGAAGCAAAGCCCGTTCAGCCGACGCCTACTCCGGCTCTGTCTTGGAGGCAGCGTCCGGCCGTCCCGCCTGCACCTTCCCGACCCATCCCAGCTCCCGTAGCTCCAGTAGGGTCGCGTCCCGCGTTGTCATCTTCCCCTCAGTCGTCTTTGGCTGAGGACATGAAGACCGTGTTCGACGTCATTCAAAACGTCGACATTAACGAAATTTCCGTACTCGCACGCAAACTGCGAGCCGCCCGCTCTCCTCAAGAGCGATTATTCGCGTTAGCCGAGCATCACTCTCTCCTAAGTTCGTTGTAAATTCTTTTATTTTTGTAAATTTTAAATAAATAAATTTTAATGTCTAGACCCGCGAATCTCGCGTCCAGTCGTATTAAACCTAAGGGCTTATCCCTAGTATCTTTTAACGCTCGTAGCCTTAGCTCTAACCTTCCCGAGATTAAACTGTTCCTTCAGAACAACGACCCAGATCTTTTTCTTCTCCAGGAGACATGGCTCACTCCCAATCATTCCAGGGGATTCGCGATTCCCAAGTACGCGTTTACACGTAACGATAGGCCTAACTGCGACGGTTTCGGCGGCACTGCTATCTACTACAAAAGAGGATTCCATTGCTGTCCTCTCCCTACACCTCCTCTCCTTAACATGGAAGCCACCGTGTGTAGATTGGCTATGACTGGTCATCCGACCATCATCATAGCCTCAGTCTACATACCTTGTGGTACCAAACCTATCCGCAGCGACTTTGAGACCATTCTCGCCCTCGGCCGTTCAGTCATTATGTTCGGAGACTTTAACTCCAAACATACTGACTGGACGTGCCTATCAACCAACCAAATCGACGGCTTCTATCCGAAACGAAAGAAAACGATCGCAGTTTTCTTTGACGTAGCCAAGGCTTTCGACAAAGTCTGGCACAGCGGTCTCGTTTATAAACTCTATAAAATAGGCTTACCGGCTCGCCTTGTTAGGATAATCGCGTCGTTTCTCAAAGACCGCACGTTTCGTTTCAATCATGAAGGCACGCTCTCCGCGCCTCGTCCCATAAAGGCTGGAGTCCCTCAAGGCTCAGTCCTCGCCCCTCTTTTGTATACCGTATACACTAACGACATTCCCATCCCAGCTAAAGTCGTCGAACTCGCTCTCTTTGCCGACGACACTGCCCTTTACACCAAAAGCCGCAGAGCCTCGGGTCTCGTCACCAGACTTCAAAAGGCTATTAA
Source organism: Marasmarcha lunaedactyla (assembly GCA_923062675.1). NCBI lineage: Eukaryota > Metazoa > Arthropoda > Insecta > Lepidoptera > Pterophoridae > Marasmarcha > Marasmarcha lunaedactyla. The sequence goes on from OV281341.1 coordinate 2,455,549, forward strand.
CACCCTCGGTGCTTGGTTTAAAAAATGGCGTATCGATGTGAACCCAGAGAAGAGCTCTGCGGTTTACTTCGACTACAGACGCAGTCGTATCCCCAACAATCTCCAATTGAGAATGCAAGGCACTCCCATCCCCTGGAAGCGCAGTACTAAATATTTAGGCGTCATATTAGACCAAACGCTTTCATTCAATCCTCACGTCGATAGAGTAACGAAACTCGCACGTTTTTACCTAGGCCGGCTTTACAGTATGTTAGGTAGAAAAAGTAAAATGTCCTTCAGAAACAAACGTACGCTTTATAAGGTCTGCGTTAGACCAGTCATGTCATATGCTTCGCCAGTCTTTGCTCACGCCAAACCCTCCGTCCTGCACAAACTGCAGGTAGTTCAAAACCTCTTCTGCCGCAGGGCCACAAACGCACCTTGGTACGTGCACAACGCGGACCTGCACAGAGATCTTGAACTGCCTACAGTACAACAGTATCTAAAAACACTCTCAGAATCGTTCTTCAAACGCGCCGAATCCCATCCCAATCCTCTTGTTCGTAAATCAGTCTCATATACTGCTCCTGTCCTAGATTCGGCATACAAAATCGCTAGACCGAGAAACGCGCACACAAGCGAACGTTCGAAGATAACCGTAGATCTCGAGGCCCTTCAGGCCGCTAATTCTAATTCTAACGTAAATTCGAATTAATGCAAATTTAATTTTTCAATTTTTAATGTTTCATTATTTACTTTTCATTTTTAATGTTTTATTTTACTTTTAATTTTTGAGCACCTTCAGTGCTATGTAAAACCCAGCGGGTGACCCCTTAAGGGCCCCGCTAGCGCGGCCTCTTTCTCCAATTGGCCGTCGCTCAGATGAAGGCTGAGTGGCAAAAATGCACGAGCCGACAGGGGGTTTTTAGTGGGTATGGTTCTGGTAGGCGTCGGGACGAGTCCCACATAACTTTGGAATCGCGCCAGAGTATGCGTCAGAGCATTTTTATCCTCCTGCCCTTCCCGCGGAGGGGAACAAAAAAAAAAAAAAAAAAAAAAAAAAGGGTTCCCACCCGGTTCTCTGTATGGTCATCTATAACACAAGCTCTGCTTACTTTGCAGCAAAACTTTGGAGTATCAATTCAAATTATTATCTAACGATAGTTTATTTATTTAGGCTTTATATAAAATAACTCTGCCAATCCCTATTCATGACACGGAATACAAATTTGGTTACAAAAGACCCTATGCTTGTATTGATGAGATCATTTTTAAAATTTATATTTATTTTCTAACATTCAATTGTGTTTAAAGGCGATTTTTCGCTTTTTGGAAGATTTTCGGAAGAGAAACATTACATCTTTGTGCAAATTAGGGTCAGCTTCGAACATAAAACATATTTTTACCAAAAGCCTTTACAATATTCCATGATGTCGATACATATCTCCTGAATCCGCAAAGAAGTAGGTAACCACATTCAGGGTGCTCGCAAGGATTGCCGTTCAATCCTCTTGTATGGTAATAGAAGATCCCGTCTGAACACCGCATTACGTGTGATACGACACCCGCAGTGACACTAAGCGGTTTTTGTTCCTCTGTATTTTGTTTCACCGTACTAGGTGAAACTTAAGTATTATTTATGACTCTAAGCGGCTTGGGTTGTATAATATAGAATGTTTATTCAACAGCATATTGGAATGAACTGAAAATTAAATCGTAGTTTCAATCGGTTGTTTGAGTGACTTAATTAGTTATAAGTAACTAAAGTGACGGCTATGTAGGCTTTTAATTCGTTTTTTTAAAAACGAGCACTGATCTAGTTATTTGGCTTAGGCTAGAAAATGAGAAAAAAATACACATAAATATAATGATATCAAATCTTTCGCATTAAGACTAACTTTATTTCCATTGTATTTAGTTTTAAAACTGATACTTATCTAAATTTCAGCAAAAATAATATAGTTATCTGGCCTAAGTTGGAGGTGCGCGTAAACATACTACGACACAGTTCCCTTATGTTTCTACTGCAGGTGTTTACGAGCTAACAAACTCTTTTGTATATGTTAAATCAATAAATTTCACTTTCACCTTACACCAATAACTTTCAGCATCATAAAAGAGCTTTCAAGTGTTTCTATACAATTCATGATTACGTGTTAATGTGTACAAAGATTTAGCGTCCAATATACTGGCTATCAATTACGATTAATGTAAAGCCAATTATGAATATAATAACTAAATACAGTTGGGTAGATGACACAATTTAAAAATGCAAGTTTTTATAATTTATTTATAAAATATTAGTTATTTTGACAGGTAAAATGTTTTGAAAAATGTAGTTTTGAATTTAATATCGAAATTATATAGATTTGAAAACTTAAAAAAAGAAGCAAAAACTTATTATGGTATATGTTAAATTTTTAAATCATTAGCTTACTGACATTAAATATAACAATTTTTACTATGACAGTATGTATGTAAACGCATTATCTACGTAGCTATTATATATTTTATCCAAACGCCCATACAATTTTAGTATGATTCACAAGTCGTGACGTCACAGCTTAGTACCGTTTTGTATGGAGCGTTTTTCGGCGACTCGCAGCGGCTCCTCGAACACATCGCTGTATCTAGAAAACTATTGATTGTAAACATACTGTTACTTTTGCAATATTTATTTACTGTTGATAAACTATTTAAATATGAAATAAAAAAAATTGTCATGTACCCAATTACAGCAACAACGATAAATTATTATGCACGATCATTCACCGTAACTTACGCCCCCAGTAACATAAAGCTCCGGATAGTTGTAGAACAAGTCCTTCTTTTGTTGAAGACTTACCATTTTACTCGTTCTTAGTGCTCATAAATAACGGAGGTATGTAATAAGGTATGTAAAAGAGCTTTTGACTGCTCGTTTGGTATAAGTTATTAAGGCCTTTTGGGTTACGCATTCCCGAAACACCGCATTTGTCTTGCGGTTTTCAGAATAGGCAGTAGTTTGAGTCTGTGAAACTGCGTAAGGGTTTTTCTAATAGCCGATTGGATGATTGAATGGTTTCAGAGTCCACAATGAACAAGTAATTAAAAAACAAAAGGAGGACAGACGGACAGCTCGCGATCAAATATTTCTTTTCAAAATTATTAACAACTTTATCGATTCACCATATCTTTTAGAGCAGATTAATTTTCGTTGTTGCCGCACCAATTCAAGAAGATTTTTTGCTTTTCAGCTACCTACAATGCGTACGAATTATGCAAAAAATTCATTTATTTACAGATCTTGTAATTCAAACAATAAAGTGTTCAGTGACTTAGATATTTTCAATCTCTCTCTAAAGCAATTTAAGCGTAGTATTAGAGAAACTTTACAAGTCCTCAAGAAGTAATTTAATAGCATTTTTATACTACCTATCCGTACTTATTTATTTTGTAAATGTAAAGAAATAATTTAATTTGCTTTAATAATCCTCGTTTAATTGTGTTAATTTAAATTCAATATGTAATAAAATCCAAATTATCTAACTGTGTAGTTTGTTGGATTCTACATTCTAAATTAACTAAAAATTGTAAATTTTATTAGAGGAAACGTTGCTGGATTTTGAATTATTTAGAGAATTTTGTTGTATTTAAAGTGTATTGTTCTGTTTGTTTACCAAATAAAGAAAAAAATAATAATTGAGTTCGTTTATTTACCTTGAGGTGTAGGTGTAGGTCGAAGCCGTACGTAACCCACTTAAAATCGGTTAAAATGTATAAAGTATCAACTAATATTAAGATCTGTTACATGTCGTTTCTTAAAATTTCGTAAATTAATCTTAATTCTTTGGAGGCATTCTATTTTTGGACCTCTTCCAAGTGACCATTTTGTCGTTTAAGGCTTACTGTGGCGATCATATCACAAACAAACTCCAACGCTGATGGCAGCAACGTGACGAATTCTAACAAAAGTCTATAGGTACTTGCCGAGATTACACGTTTATTATTTATATAATGGGATAATTTATAACAAGCTTTTGTACACAGTTTTTGCTTTATGATTTATTTATCACTAATTTGTCATTAAGAAGGTCTTGTGTAATAGAAAGGCACACAGATTAAAACAATTACTAAATTTATGAAACCTTATGTTTGCTTATGTTTTCTTTTTGTGTTTATCTTATCCAGATATCTACTACTTCCTTTGAAAGTGGTTACGTTCTTTTTAAATCAAGTTTTCTAGTCAGATAAGAATTATTTCTAAGACTGGGAGTGAGCTGGTAGAAAGCGCGAATGACTCGTTTCTCCAAAACCAATAATAGTAAAGATGCGAGTAACATTAATTGGTATCATTATTAAACAATTAGCGAATATTTTTAAACATTTTTATTTATTTTGATATTTACAAAATTCAATTTCAAAATTAAAATCCAAAATTAAAATTGGTCAATTAATTGTCCTTATTGACGTTAAATAAAGAATGACTCTACCACCAGTGTGGAAAAACCTTTGTAAAGAAGAACTGGCTAGAATCTTCACAAGTTAAACTTTTTTGAAAATAATTTTACAATGTCTCTTTATGTCTATACAAAATTATTCTAAACTGCATCTGTTAGCTCGGCAAGTATCCCTTCCTCAACTATCTTCATGACGAACTCCTTCAGCAATCAAGCTGAGAAAAATACTTGCAGACACAATAACCTTAAAAATATGTAACGACTTGCACCAAAAAGTTTATTTTAATTATTTAACTTTTAAATTTAAATTTGAATTTATTAAACACTCATTTGATTGTATTAGTAACTCTTTATATATAATAACATATTTATAAACGCTTTTGCTGCCATCGTTTATGTATCGGGTGTGCTTAGTCTACTCTGTTTACATACAGAATGGATTTTTGCGACGGGACAATAAGGTTCATCATTTCTAGTAATCATACCTTAAATGGTCTCATAGAGTCGTTTGATCCCTCATGAAATAGGATCGATTGCCATAATTCTTTTTGTTATTTTAGAGTTTGTTTAGCTGACTGTACATTTTTGTGCAAAATCGGTGAATGCAGTTCAGAGTATCTCAAAAGGTTATGGATGGTCTAGTAGCAACGTTTTCCTGTGACTATAACAGATAAGGAACCTGCCTTTACTGTCCCGTCTCAAAAATCCACCCTTAATAATTTGATCGTCAGGCTGATCCTAAAGTGTGCACTTATGTTATTTCCTCAGACATTCAGTTTTGATTGAAGACCGGAAATAATTGAATCAAAATTCCTAAAATAAATGATGTAATTTCATAGGTGGTATTTCAAGATCCTAAGAGTAAGCCAAATTTACTTTATATATAGCAAATACACACATTGAGATAACCCAAAGCAAATATATTTTAATAGAAAACACTTGGAACTCTTAATGAAGACCTATAACCACCAGGTTTTTATAAGCTTTGGTTTTGGAGAATTTCCAGATTTTATTTCCAGAAATTATTGTTTAGAAGAATGAGCGTGCCTTAAATTTAATTTGCATCTGTGCAAATGATTTTTGTATCTATGAATTTTCAAGCCGTCGTCATTTCAAAAGCTTAAAGCTTTAACCACGCACCCCCGAAATGTATATCAAACTTGCTCGACTAGATGTCAGTGGACCAAAGTTACCACAGCTGATATTGTATCCGCCGCATTAAGTACAGATCCCCTTCTAATTGGATTGTCTACGTACGCGGACAAATTAATTATACAGAGTGTCTCGGATGTTTCCTTTGGCACTATTTCATTACTTGTACAATAGATTTATTGGTAAGGCAAAAACATAAAGCTTTTAAGCTTGTATGTTTATTCTTGAGCTATATTTTCAAAGTTGTAAATTATCTTAGTTTTGTGTTTTGGAAACAGAAGGTTAAGTTGTAGTATATCAATACTAAAATTATACTTAAGCCAATCATTGTAATGTTTTAATGGCTCATAATGCAAGGTTCGTTTGTGCAAAAATTTAATTGATTATACCATTAACATTTCAAGAAGTGAAATTTCATCAAAAGAAATTTCAAGAACACAAGTGTAGGACAAAATGCTCATGTGCCAAATTATTTTAAAGCCAGTTGCAATTTGTCTTCATTTCTGTTGTACATATATATTTTTTATAACGTTCATATTTAGAAACGCTTTAGGTTCGCCCTATAAAAAATGTTTTAATAAAATTTTGTGTTGCCGCGTCAATTACCTATATCATGTATATGGAACATAATTAAAGTCAAACAAAATTATTCCTGAATTTACCCTTATACGCGCACAATAATTCTTTTATTGAGCCTAAAAGGAGTGTGTGAAAATATTTACGATTCTATAATTTACCTATTTAATAATTACATCAATTAAAACAACCGCAAACGCAAATTTTAAATAACAAATTCGTTAACTAATATTTCAGACGTTAATTTATTTCTTACGTTTTATCATGTCACCAACAATAGTTGCGGCATATAAGAATGGCCGCGATGGTACAAAATGTTATAAAAAAGAATTCTACTGCTTTGTTCTTGCTGGTTGAATACTATTTCAACCAGCAAGACTCTCCGTCTCTCAAATCACTCCGAATATTTGAATTCCATCCAAACCTTAATTCATTTCAACAGTTGAAATCTGCCATAAATATGACGGAAATCTGTCTGAAATTTGAAGCCTATCTGGACTTATTTAGATAAGATTGTTTAATTGATATATCATAAAATAAACAAGCTAATCATACTATTCATAATAATTTTTTATCGAAGCACTTCGATAATGTTTTGTAATAAAATTTTACATTTTAAATATTTACAAGTCCTTATAAACAGTTCGAAAATTATTTTGTTATAAAGGACATTGGCAGATCGCCATACATGGTCTTAGTTGGAGTTAAAGTGGAGCGTTTAAAAGTCAAAAATATCCAAAACTATAGGACATGAAATCCGGATCCATTTAAAAAATATATATAATATAATGGATTATGTCTAGAAACAATAATAATTGCATTTTCATTAAGTGCTAATTTTGAGGTTATGATTTCAAATTACCTACATTTACATAGGTAATTACTATTATCATCGTCCGACCATGATAATAATGACACGTAAATGTTCATCAATAACTTTAACTTGATCAACTAGTCCAAAAATCACAGCAATAAGTCGTCGTAAGCACTATCTATCGGAATCCGTAGGCACAAAGGCTTATAAAGTCACGTTATATAAAATAACTAAAAGAATTGCAAATCGTCAGAACAAAAGCAAGGCACTCACACACACACACAAGTGACAATTCCAAAAGTAACGAAATGGTTTCGTCTTCAAGTTATGTTTTTATCTCAAATTCGCCGGCTAAGGCAAAAGGATGAGTAATAAATCATTTTCACTATGAGGAATATAAAAAAAATATTTTTTCGTAAAAATGAGACTCTGAAGTGACTATAATATCCTATATTTAAAATCTATATTACAAAATCAAATACTTGTGCTTGGTCACAATCAATCCTATGTATCGTAATAAAAAATGACAGGAGCTAATACAAACTGATCAAGTCAAATCAAGCTTTATAAATAAACTTTTATTTTGGAGACTTCTAGACATGAAGCTAATATTATGGAAATTCATATAAAACAAAAGATTAAACAAAAGTACTAGTTATTTTTCTAAACGCTCAATGTTTACTCAAATAAGGATTTGCCAATATTCCTTCACTCTGCTTCAAATTTCACTCAAAATCTTAATACTTAACTGGTATTATTGAACACGAGAATACAATATAACCGTCAAAATGCGGACAATTTAAACTTAAAAACTTATTTTAATAAATATTTAATATAAAATGAGTTTAACATCTTTCCACCATTCTTAAAGGTATTGTCACTAACAGATGCAGATAGGAATTAATTTGTATAGATATAAGTGTCAATATTTCATTAAAAAACTTACTCTAGTGAAGTTTTTTGCCAGTTCTTCATTACGAAGGTCTTTCCGTACTGGCGGTTGACGAAAATATGTATAAACATATTGGAAATCGAGAAATTATTATTTGAATATAAATGTCAATTTAAATTAACAATAAATGCTTAAACTCAACTTTCGAACGTCTTAACAACTAACGTTAATGACAAGATTATACTCGTAAATAAAACCGCTCACGGTCACTCTGGGTGAGACTTTGACCGTATACTACACGTAGATGGAGTATTCAATCAAATTCAAAATTCAAATTCAAATATTTATTTCTCAACATTGACAATTACTTGTTCTTATTGACGTCAAATAAAACATGATTCTACCACCAGTTCGAAAAAAAACCTTCGTGAAGAAGAACTGGCAAGAAACTTCACGGGTATATTTTTTTTTTCAAAATAAATTTACAGTCTCTTTATGTCTATACAAAATTATTCTTTTCTGCATCTGTTAGCTCGGCAAGTCTCCCTCCCCCCAAGAGAAATTAGAGAACCATTCAAGAGAATAAAGTGAAAGCTTGAACAAAATCGTAGTTTGAAGACGGTTATTGCTTATGTTCATTGACACACCCAGGAAATTGTTATATAATTAGGACACAACCAATATTTACGTTGGATTTTTCAGATTTAACTCTTTATAACTAGCTTGATTTGGTTTCTTCTGAATGTAAAGTCTTATTCGAATCAAGTGAAATTATTGCTCCATTTAATTTACTCTTTTTTAATCATTTCGAAGTTCATTAAGGATATATACCAATTATACTAATAATACAAATGTTAAGAGCCTAAAATAGAAAACATTCGTTAGCCTTAATACAAACCTGCCAGCCTAAAGCCTTTCAAACCATATCAGCGCTAATACGAGCGATCACAATATCTCGCGATTATATTCGATTCCAATTGTAAGATTTATCGATTGCAGCGACCTCCACGCTGCAACGATCACAGTGTACACGTTGCACTTTTACAGCAGCGTCACTGGCGATCCGTGACAATTGGCATCATAGCAATTTTTCGTGCTATGAATTATGAATTTTGACTGTAGCTTCCCTATAAAACGAGGACCAATTGGTATTTTACATTTTTTTTTGTTTTGATTTGTATTAACAACATGTTGTATAGCGAAATAGGTAATTTGTAAGGAAAGGCTTTTGAGATAATAACAACTATAACGTTTTTATAATAAAATGTTGTATCAAGTTTTTCGGAGTACGTATGAAAATAGAGACAAGGAAGGACTTATCCAGAGAAAAAACTGCTTTTGAGGCTCTGTTAAGCCGCGGTTAAAAAAAAAAGACTTAGTTATACAAAAAAAAAAAGAAACTCATGAACCATAATTTTTGGAGAGATAAATTTGTTCAATGTTGATATACAGATTTGTGAAAGATGGTAAATTTATTTAAGTGGAGTAAGTGAGATAACAAAACATGACAAAAACATAGGTTAACTCTTTAAAATTTAACTTACTCTTCCATTCCAAACGGCAAAACTGAGGTAATTTGTTATTACGTAGTAGTATAGTTCTTTAATTGGCCTCCTTGAAACGGTAAACATACTCTGTCACTGCCGGAAAAGCATTGTTTTTTCCACTATTCAACTATTGTTTTCTTCAAACTCACGTTCAAATGGGACAAATAGTGGATTGCGTGGTAATGGTTTTACCGCTTACACATCAGTTCCATCGCGTGTAGTGATGGCGAATTAGGTTAATATAGAATTCCAGATGTAACTTAAAAATAATTTCACATTTCTGTAACATAATTTCTTAGAACAGCTCTCCAAATGACGCGGTCATGTGTGCAATTTTTATGAATATTTGGACTTTAATTTGACCTCTTATTTTTTAACCTCCTTAATTATACCTCCGATTAGTAACATCAAGTACTTACTTCTTTTTGTTATACTGTCATGTCAATAATCGCCAAAAATCATATAAAAAAACTACCTAGAAAATAAACCTAGAAAATCATTCCATACTATATTCAAACTTTATATTCCAATGTTCAAAATAAACATACTTCATTAAAAATTTATTTGAAATAAGTACAGGAACAAATTTAGTACAAAATTACCTCAGGTTATTGAATTGATTCATATACAGATTAAAGCCATTTTGAACTTTTTTCAAATTTATTTTGATAACGACGAAATTTATTTTCTAATAGCTGAGGCAGCGAAACTTGCTTACCATGGCAACGTATCGTCTGTAATCAGGTATGGACTTATATTATGGGGCAACTCAGTGGACACGGATAAAGTATTCATTATTCAAAAAAAAAAAATGTATAAAAGCAATTTGTGGAGCATATTTCATGGACAGCTGTAAGCCTCTGTTCAAAAAATTAAACATTTTGCCACTTCCGTGTCTTTACATATTTGAAATGTATTGTTTTGTTAAAAAATATAAACATCATTTTTTAAAGCAACAACGATGTGATTGGACGACGTGGAAGGGATAAGAAAAAATTGTATGTTCCCCACCAAACACTTGGTTTGCACAGCAGAAGTGTTTATTGTATGTCAATACGAATTTATAATAAATTACCATTTAAGAATTTAAAACAACACTTTAAAAAAATTTTATGAACAAAATGTACTATACTGTGAATGCATATTTAAGAAATCCCCAGACAAACACACCAACTGTATGGCCCCAAAGTAAGCAGAGCTTGTGTTATGCATGACCATACGGCGAACTGGGGGGGAAACCAGATAAACATACATATATAAATACAAACAACCAAGACCCGAGAACAAACATCTGTGTTCATCACACAAATGAACGCTTTGGGCAGGACTCAAACCTTCGGCGTATGAGGCAAGGCTACTTACCACTACACCAATATTTGAATGATAATTTATTTGACATTGGAAATTTGTAGTTAAGTTAATTCAAGTATAGTATATTTGTAATTTTATTTGTAATTTAATTTAAATGAAACTAAATTCAATATGACATTTGTAATTTACATAATTATCATTACTTTTGAATATATATTTTTTTTGAAATTTCAAGACGCAACTAATTTTTTGATGTACGCCTACTGAAGACATGTTTGCACGCTGATATATCAGTTGGATATAAACGGACAGATATTAAGACAGACTTTAAGATCACCATTGATCGCATATACTGGCAAAAAAATAATTTTATTATTATTATTAAACTTTAAAGCACCTAAATAAATACAGGTTTTTAAAAGTATACTGCAATACCAAATGCTCGATAATATAGAATCCTTCTTCACTTCATACTCACAAATAAAAGCTTTGTTTCTGTCTACTCTTGCGTAAAGCAAGTGTTTCGTGCTCAAGAGGCCATAACAATAAAACGACGCAATTTCCAAAGTAAGGATCTCCTTTTATTTCCTTTACCTTTGCTAATTGTGTTTTTATGTCTTATTTTACCACAATCTATAAGTCTAAAAAAATTTAATTTAAGCCTTAAGACTCGCGTTACTGAATGCTACTTGTTCTTGACTACAACTATCGTTATTAATTATTTTTAAACACCTTTTTGGTATTCATATTTTGCTACTTTAACCTTTGGTAACCCTTAACCTTTTGTTGTTTTTGTGTAAAGCATTAATTATGTTATAGAAATGTAAAACTTGCTTCAATATCAATATAATTATTATTTATTTTAATTGAAACTCTTTAAAACGTCAGCTAAGCTGCAGTCAAAGATCTATTAAAACTGGTTTTGCCCTATCGGAGATTAGCAAAATATTGACACTGAAGGTGGACTAAACGACGAGTAGGAAATTTTTTTATAAGTTTCGAGTTAATATTTATAAGCACATCGTAAAAGGCTGTTACCTTGACATCGTAGACAGATTCACAATATTTAGTTATCTGTGTATAACAAACAGTACAGGAGACCACAGAAGTTATTTTTGCGCATATCTCAATCGTAAATCTTCAGTTCACGACTTCAAAGACTAAATAATTATGAAATGTTCCTTTTATTTTATTTATTTAATAATTTGTGTACACACAGAAAATCACAGTAATAAAAATGACCTATAAACTAATAAAGTACAAAGGTACAGCTTATTTCTAATAGAAATTTCTACCAGCAGACCTATTACTGGACAAAGTAGTACAGAAAAAAATTAGTGTCTACAACAATACAATACAATATATAGTCATAAAATAAACATATAAATTAACTAAAACTCCTAAATAAAATTCAAATACATTATATATATCAATATTCTACATAAAATAAATTTTTTACATCAACACAACATTTTATGATTGAGAAAGACAGTGTTGTTTTACTTTATTTTTAAAAATTGGTAACGATTTTGCTTCGCGTATTTCATAAGGAAGTGAGCTCCAAAAAGTGTGACGGCATGAACAGTAAAGGAGTGGGAAAAGAAATCGGTCTTATGAGGTTTAAGGTAAAGGAGAGTGCGCTTGTGAGTTCTGCAAAGTTTGTCTTGGGAAACCATAAAAGAGAAACGCTCACTAAGATGGCCGAAGGAGACCCGAAGGCCTACTATGAACTATTATTGCGATTCAATTGACGACCTAAAATAAACTGCTTTGCTATTTCATACCACGACGTCATTAAAGCGATCCAGTTTAGGTTGACGCCAAATCAAGTCGGCAATTGGATCACAAACTGTTTTAGTTCGTTAATTTTTCGTACCATGAGGTGATATTTCAACCTATATTGGATGACTTAAATGTCAAAGTAAGCGATTCAAAAAAAGTTGCTACTTTCTTGGCGTGAAGTGAATCGTTTCGGTTTATTTTTAAAAAAATGGTTGAAAATATACGTAATTTAAGGTATTTCAGTTGGATATTTAGTGTTTCTTATGTGTTAATGTGAAAAAGTGAGTTCTAGAGCTATTTTTTATTGTAGATGTCTGACGAATTAGTCTTTTTTATTTTCTTGGAAAATGATAATGAAATAAACACAACACGGAAACAATCGGACCCCTTTTATTTGGAAGATGAAGAATATACAAAAAGGATATCGGTTGTCTAAACGATTGCTATTAGAAAAGTGTGATGAGCTGAGCCCATTGTTGAAAAATCCAACAAAATCAACTGATTTATCAGTAGAGACAAAGGTAGAAGTCAAATTGGGTGCGTTCTAAACTCGTCATAATCAATTTATTTTTACGACAACACTAAGGAAACCTTTAATTATTTGTAATTTAAAGAATTATATAAATTGCTATTATTTCATGAGTACTAAAACGGGCTTATGGTATATAATTTGACACTAAAAAGTGCAATTTTAAAATATATTTGTTGTTATTTTTACACAAATAACACTGCTAAAATCTTATCAACTAGATTTCGAAACGCAACGCATATGGTTCGAGTAAAAGGGACAGACTTATGCAACGAGTGTACAGCGTCATCTCTTTCTCACACGCGGACCACAGACAAATCTCGATCTTTCATTCCTCCGTGAGCGATTCAAACGCCAGTTAGCTAAAGGCACTTCATGGTACGAATCTTAGCGATTCAGTTTAGGTACCTAAACTGGATTGCATCGGAATTGAATGGCAAACTAAAAGTTGATGGTAGGCCTTCCGATCTGCGTCCGGACCCGTTCGGACGTGTTGACGTGTTCTGCATCATTGTCAAAGCGTCATTGTCACTAAAGTACGTCTTCTTATGGTAGCGTCGGGTGAAGGGTCGCTCACTTCCCTCTAATATGGTTGAGGAGGGCGATGGCTGGATCCCGCGTTAACTCGTGAACGGGTGCCGTTTGAGAGTGTTCGTCGTTTGGATACTTGGGGGGAGGGAGACTTGCCGAGCTAACAGATGCAGATAAGTATAATTTTGTAAAGACATAAAGAGACTCTGTAAATTTATTTTGAAAAAAAATATATACCCGTGAAGTTTCTTGCCAGTTCTTCTTCACGAAGGTTTTTTTCGAACTGGTGGTAGAATCATGTTTTATTTGACGTCAATAAGAACAAGTAATTGTCAATGTTGAGAAAAAAAAAAATCCGGCCCTGCTCGGACGTGTTCGCGGTCGCTCCAGCTGTTGAGTCACGATTGTTGTCTCACGACGACAACTAGTAGCAATACTCATACGCTGTGATTCGTACAATATTTCGCTTCGTCATCGATGACTTGATATAAGCCTCTGTAGGACTTACGCTGTGGCCGGTTTCGATCGGCTGCAACTAAGTCGGTCTTGCAGCAACAACAGAGCTGAGCTTACTCCGGTCGATTTAATTCGAGAGTGGTTCGCAAGGCTCGGGCTGTTTTTCTGGCTGCGTACTTGACGCTTGGCGCCTGTTACGTAGTCAGAGACTCGCTCTGCGGCTGGCAACGGCCGGTCGTAACGTAATCAATCCCGCACTCTGTGCACCCCTCGAATTAATACCTCACCTCGGTGGGAGCAACAACAACAGAGTTGAGCTTACTACGGTCGATTAAATTCGATAGTGGTTCGCAAGGCTCGGGCTGATTTTCTGGCTGCGTACTTGACGCTTGGTGCCTGTTACGTAGTCAGAGACTCGCTCTGAGGCCGGCTCCAGCCGGTCCTAACGTAGTCAATCCCGCAATTTTAGTGCAACCCAACTCGTCAGGTCTATGGCCGGTTTTTGTTGTCAATTTATTGGCAACACACTCCGTAGTAGACTCGCGTTTGATCAGGTGGATACTTAACGGTGACAACTAAGCCTGATAGCGTTGCCCTGGTGCGCTTCCAAGGCCCTTCAGGTCAAGGAGAAACCGGCTGACCCGATCCCATTGCACTTGGGCCTTTCCCAGGGTGACGGTACAGTGCTGCCCGAATTAGGGGCACCACTACGCGTCGTCCCCAGCCCCCCTACCGCGGGTAGGGAGGTTTAGGTGCTAGGTTTGCTAGGAAACCTAGGCATATATCATATATTTATATATTATATATTGTAGTTTCAAGCCCTCCAATGGACCAGCAAAGCCTGGTAAACTTTGCTAGGTCCGTCGCCCAGGCGCTCGTTGCGTCCGGCGTCCCCATCCCAGATAACGTATTAACACAGGCCTTACGTGCAACTATCGCGTCTCGGGCCCCTCAGGCCTCCAACGTCCAGACCCCTCAGGTCTACAGCTCTCTAGTCTAGTCGCCAAACGCTCCAAGAAGCGCTCGAAGAAAGCCTCGGTATCCTCAATACCCAAGCCCTCCCCGGTGTCTTCAACACCCGCCCCCGCGCCATTAAAATCGATCGAAGTAACCGCGTCTCCGTCGGTCCCATCGAAGCCAGCGACGCGCTGCGCTCCCGTCCCACCGAAGCCTCAGCTCCCTCCACCCGTTTTTCTCCGCGAAAAAGCGCGATGGACCGCGGTATCTAATCTTTGTTAAGAGCAAAAAATTTACTATCTCAAAGCAACGAACGCATGCGATTCAATTAAAATCCAGGTCGCGACCATCGACGACTTTCGCGCGTTCACCAGGTTACTTTCATTAAAACAAATCGCATATTACACCTACGCTCTCCCGGAGGAACGTAAGATCCGCGCAGTACTACGGGGCATCCCGTTTGAACTCGCGAACGATGAAATCCTCGAGGACCTTAAGTCCCAGGGTTTCCCGGCCGAAGCAGTGCACAAGATGCACTCCAACCGCGGTAGGCGTTTTCCTTTAGCTCTTGTAATCCTGTCCAACACTCCCAACTCGAAGGAGATCTTTAGAGAGGCTCGCACAATTTGCGGACTCTCGAATATCTCCGTCGAGCGTCCCAACCCTCGCGGTCACCCTGGGCAGTGCCACCGCTGCCAGCTATATGGCCACGCAGCGGCTAACTGTTCAGCTCCGCCCAGGTGTGTAAAGTGCCTGGTTCCTCACATCACTAAGGAGTGCACTCGCACTCCTGAATCCACCTCCCCCCCAGTCTGTGTGCTGTGCGGCCAGCCCGGCCACACAGCTAACTACAGGGGTTGCCCGCGCGCTCCGCGCTCCACCGCCAAGACGGCCGCGCCTAAACCGGCGCCGCCGCTCACTCCCGTTAACTACCCGCCGCTGCGCAACCGGGGTCCCCCGGAAGCAAAGCCCGTTCAGCCGACGCCTACTGTAGCTCTGTCTTGGAGGCAGCGTTCGGCCGTTCCGCCTGCACCTTCCCGTCCTATCCCAGCTCCCGTAGCTGCCGTAGGGCCGCGTCCTGCTCCGTCATCTTCACCTCAGTCGTCGTTGGCTGAAAACATGAAGACCGTGTTCGCCGTCATTCAAAACGTCGACAATAACGAAATTTCCGTACTCGCACGCAAACTGCGAGCCGCCCGCTCTCCTCAAGAGCGTTTATTAGTTCGTTATAAATTTTATTTTTTGTATAAATTCGTAAATAAGTAAATTATAATGTCTAGAACCGCAAATCCCGCGTCCAGTCGTATTAAACCCAAGGGCTTATCCCTAGTATCTTTTAACGCTCGTAGCCTTAGCACCAATCTTCCTGAGCTCAAACTGCTCCTTCAAAACAAAGAGCCAGACTTATTGCTTCTCCAGGAGACATGGCTTACTCTAAACCGCTCCAGGGGATTCGCTACGTAAGTACGCGTTTACTCGCAACGATAGGCCCAACTCCGACGGTTTCGGCGGCACCGCTATATATTACAAAAGAGGCTTCCATTGCTGTCCTTCCCAACCCCTCCTCTCCTCAACATGGAGGCCACTGTGTGTAGATTGGCTATGACTGGTCATCCGACCATCATCATAGCTTCAGTCTACATACCATGTGGCTCCAAACCAACCCGCAGCGACTTTGAGGCCATTCTCGCCCTCGGCCATTCAGTCGTTATGTTCAGAGAACTCTAAACATACTGACTGGACGTGCCTATCGACCAACCAAAGCGGTATCACTCTCCTTGACATCACTAACTCACTTGACTTAGACGTCATATCCCCATCACTCCCACTCACTATCCCAACAATCCAAACTACTCTCCTGACATCCTCGACTTTGCAATTATCAAGCGAATCAATCTCGATCTCAGGTCTATCGAACCGCTCGATGACTTAGGCTCTGACCACTGCCCCGTAGTCCACGTGATAGTTGCGCCTAACGATAACGTCACATCTCCTAAGACCTTTACCAACTGGAAAGATTTTAAAAATACGTTAGTTTCAGCCTTAGAGGCCCCGAACTCTCCGCTCGCGATTTCGCCTGACCAATTAGATAGCCCGGATAAAATAGATTCATTAGTCAACTATCTCACTGATGCTATCAACTCAGCCATCAGCGATAACGAAAAGGTTGCTAAGCAAGACAAACCCACGCTTCCCCTAGCCGTTAGCAATTTTATTAAAGCCAAAACGCGGCTCTCTGGAGAGCCAAGAAATATCCCACGCCCGCATACAGAACAGCTGCGAATCGGATTCAACGTTAAGTTACGTCTTGTCTCGCGGAACTCCGAGACGCTCAGTTTAACGATCTCATGGGAATATCTCCACATCCCACCAAGCGTATTATCGAATGGCCCGAGCCTTACACGTAGACACCGCCTCTCCCGTTCCTCCTCTCACTCGTCCCGACGGCACTATTGCCTTTGAAGTCGAAGAGAAAGCCGAATGCTCCGCCGACAGCATAGCGGCACAAGGTTCGCCCAGCACGCAACCCGCGGATCCCTCCCACATCCAGGTGGTGGAGGACGAAGTTCTCCGCAGAGAATCTCTCCCCATCACCGACGACCCCGTCACAGTCTCTAATGATGAAATTTTGCTTCTCATTAGAAGTCAAAAGTCCAAAAAGGCTCCGGGTGCGGATGGAATTTCCAACCACGCACTTAAGCACCTGCCCCAGCAGGTGCTTACCTTGTTAGCTATCATCTTCAATGCCTGCTTCGACCATAGCTACTTTCCAAAAGCCTGGAATGAAGCGACAGTCATAGGCGTTCCCAAACCGGGTAAACCTCTGAATATCCCGGCTAATCACAGACCCATCAGCCTCCTCAAGTCAATGTCTAAACTTCTCGAAAGAGTCATACTCTCTCGAATGCGGTGGTTCCGCTGTTTCCAACGGATGGCGATCCTGTCATTATTCCCTACCAGTTCGGCTTTCGCGCTTAGCACTCCTGCCCTCAGCAAGTCCATCGAATCGTCGAGTACATACTCGAAGGATTCTATCCGCGTCGTAATAAAACAGTCGCGGTTCTCTTTGACGTAGCCAAGGCTTTCGACAAAGTCTGGCACAGCGGTCTCGTATATAAACTCTACAAAACTGCCTTACCGGTTCGCCTAGTCAGATTAATCGCGTCGTTTCTAAAAGACCGTACTTTTCGATTCAAACATGAAGGTACGCTCTCCGCGCCTCGTCCCATAAAGGCTGGAGTCCCGCAAGGCTCAGTCCTCGCCCCTCTACTGTTCACTGTGTACACTAACCACATCCCCATCCCGCCGAAAGGCGTCGAACTCGCCCTCTTTGCAGAAGACACCACCCTTTACACTAAAGGCCACGCGGTCCCGTATAACATCAACAGACTCCAAGAGGCCGTAAACGCCCTCGGTGTTTGGTTTTAAAAATGGCGTATCGATGTCAACCCAGCAAAGAGTTCTGCTATTCAATTCGACTACAAACTCCGTAATCGCTACTACGATCCCCACATTCGAATGTTAGGTATTCCCATCCCCTGGAAGCCCAGTATTAAATACTTAGGCGTCACCTTAGATCAGACGCTTTCTTTCAAGCCACACGTCGATAGAGTAACGAAACTCGCGCGTTTTTACTTAAGCCGCCTATATAGTATGATAGGAAGAAAAAAAACAATGTCTTTCAGAAATAAACGTACGCTTTATAAGGTCTGCGTTAGACCCGTCATGTCATATGCTTCGCCAGTCTTTGCCCACGCCCAACCCTCCGTCCTGTATAAACTGCAGGTAGTTCAAAATCTCTTCTGCCGCAGGGCCACAAACGCACCTTGGTACGTGCGTAACGCGGACTTGCACAGAGATCTTGAACTACCTACAATGCGACAGCACCTCAAAACACTCTCAGAACCGTTCTTCAAACGCGCCGAAACCCATCCCAATCATCTTGTTCTTGATTCAGTCTCATATACTGCTCCTGTCTTAGATTCGAAATTCAAAGTCGCTAGACCGAGAAACGCGCACACTGGCGAACCCACGCAATTAACTTTAGATCTCGAAGCCCTTCAGGCCGCAAATTCTAATTCTAACGTAAATCCGAATTAAGGCAATTTTATTTTCCAATTTTTAATGTTTTTAATTCCCACATAACTCCGATCGCGCGCGTGAAGTATGTGTCAGAGCATTTTTTATCCTCCTGCCCTTCCCGTGGAGGAGAACAAACAAAAAAATATCGGGGAGAGGATGGGTTGGATGTTAAAGGACATTATATGAAAGATAGAGAATGCGAGTGTTCCTGCTTAACCGAATCGGTAACCATGGGAGTTGCTTTCGATACTCCGAAACGTGATCATATTTTTTAAGACCGAAAACGAACCGAATGCACGACGAATAACCGACTTTACTACCGATTTTACCGTCATTAGCATGCCGCGTAAGGTTTGAGTCGGTTATCACGCCTGAATTCTTTACGGAATTGGTGAAAGCAATCGAAGTACCATCTAGTACTACAGTTGGAAGAGCATCCATATCAAGGCAACCCTTCATATATTGGCTGCCTGCAATTGTAGCTTGCGACTTGCTAGGACTTACATGGATTCCAAAAAATGAAGCCCATTTACTGATGTGGTATGTGGTGTGGAGAGCCAACATCGCTAACAGTGAAATGGCGGTAAATCTGCTAGTCATCCGCATAGAGGTGGTAATTACTTGAGATAACTTTAGTGATAGAATTAATCAACAAACAGAAGAGTAGTGGAGAGAGAACGCCACCACGAGGTACACCTGCAACGAGATCACACCACTCGGAGAAGGACTCCTCGCAGCGGACCCGCTGAGACCGACCTCGAAGGTCGAAGGAAGCGATCCACCCTCCATGGCTATGTGTTGTTACGTTTTTCTTTTTCCTATTGTAAACATTTTAATACTTTTTTTTTTTTATTGTTACTAACATACTATACATAATTTATTTCAGTATTTAAGTGTATTAAACCTTCTTTCTAGCATTAACGTTCAGACCAGGATTTTATATATTCTGCGCGAAGTTTCAGCGCCCTAAATTATACGTGCACAATCTATACTCGTTGTCACATAAGAATTTAATATAAGTCAGGTCTCTGTTTCCATTGAATAAAATCAAACACTCGAATCAACTTTTAGCCAAATTCAAATACAAATATTTATTTCTCAACACTGACAATTACTTGTTCTTATTGACGTCAAATAAAACATGACTCTACGACCAGTTCGGAAAAACCTTCACGAAGAAGAACTGACAAGAAACTTCACGGGTATATTTTTTTCAAAATAAATTTACAATGTCTCTTTATGTCTATACAAAAATAATATTATCTGCATCTGTTAGCTCGGGAAGTCTCCCTCCCACAAGTATCCAAATGACGAACACCCTCAAACGGCACCTGTGAACGAGTTAACACGGGATCCAGTCATTAACCTTTTAGCTATGTATCCTACAGAAAATTCTCGTTATGGCGTAGTTTTTTATAGGGTATTATTATCTAAAGTAAGAACGACGTATGACATATTATTATTAAGTTAATAGATTTTTTTCTTTTATGTTTAAACATAAAAAAGATAAGTCACAATATTGACAATTTAATTGTTTGGTATGGAGGTAAGTAGTCTTGCCTTTCATGCCAGAGGTCCCGGGTTCGAATCCTGGTAGAGGGCAGATAATTTATCATATTTGCGTTCTAGTCATGGATGTGTATGTATGTTTAATTGAGTTTATTTCTATTACTTATATAAAAAAATATCTAATACATTTCTTAAGTTTATTTATCCGTTATCTAGTATCCATAACACAAGTTCTACTAGTATCATTAATACTTAATTTGGTCTAGATAATGTGGTGTGTTTGTTAGAAATATTTATTATTATTTATTATGACCGCAACTATTTTCTAGTTAATGTCTTCTTAATAAATCAATTGCTATGTAACTACCTACTCTAGGAGGTATACACTTAACTTACGGCTAAACCTTGTGATTTCTACTGTAGGAGTGAAATATATAATAAGGCTCATTGGCATAAATTGTATGCTTCTGCTTTTGTCTATTTTTATACATTTGTGTTGGAATATCGAATTAATATTAGTATATTTAGATGAGATTTATATGTTTGACTGGTGAGTGAAACTGATTCTTATTTTGCATGAAGTTTATAAATAGCGACCAATGAGGTAATTCCGCCACCTTTTGTCCAATTCGCCTTATGTACAAAGTAGTTTAGGCGTTTTATTTTTTCTGTAATAATTTTTATTTCATTGTTATATTTTTCTCATTGTCAATTTGATAATATTCATTTTTGTAAACAAAACTTTCATAAAAAAATAATTAATAGAGTGAAACAATCATAGTTTTGTGTTTGATTTTATTCACATTATTATTATTATCATAGTTTGAAAATGACTTGATGATAACTTGATTCTCCTTTCTACGCTTCCAAGAAGGAGACGTTAGAATTTCTGCCTCTTTATTGAGCTCTATCTATAACTAACTACAAATATTGTAGAGAATACGTGCAATATGTCCAATGTACAAATTCGTACCTATATGACATTTAAAATTTTGTTTAGTTACAAACTCCCCTCGTTAATATTAGTAATTACCACTTACATTAATTGGTTCTGGAATGTATATTATTTCTTTATTTGTCTTTACAAGACCAACAGTTATAGTATAACATAATAAATTATATTAATATTAAAAATAACAGTAAACCAATTACATGTCTTCACGTTTAACAACTGAACGTTTAAATCGAATCATTACAGAATTTAAACTAACAAAGCATTATAAATATTTATATCAATACATATTTTTAAATATCCATCCCATCCCAAAATAACAACATCCAAAACTAGTTTAAAAATTATGTTAGCTTATTATCAAGAAACAATTAGTACTTACAACAAGTTGCAGAGAAATAAAATAAACATAAATCAGGGTATACTACATACATACGAAAAACTTAATTCCGATAGTCATAATCACGAATTTCATAATTCCGAATTTTTCTACTTCAAAACTTCAAAATTCCAAACGTTTATAATTAGGAAAATCAATATGCCGAATTTGAAAATACCGAACCACAAAAAATCCGAATTATTAATAATCCGCAATATCATAAATACGAATCCCGAATATCAAAATTCCGAATAATATTAATTGCAATAACAAACGTCTTGTAAAACTACATGAGCACATCAATTTATACGTTGGAGCATTCAAGTAGTCAGCTGGAAATGAGAAAGTTTATTTAGTTTTTCGTACCAAGTTATTTCTTGAGTACGTAGTTTATGTACTGAAATGCAAATCCCTTTTTGGGATCCCAGCATTATCATATATATATTATAGCATTATCATAGTATAATTTCAAAATGTGCCTTATTAATTTTAATTTGTGTCACAGGAGATTAATCTGAATGTTAGCATTGAATTTTCGGAAAATTAAAGTTCGTAATATCCCATATTTCGGGCTAGTAACACAGCGGGTTTGTAATTCTTCGTACTAATGAAAGTCGGAAAATTAAAATAATCGTGTTTTTTAATAGTCGGAATTAAGACTCTTCGGGATTGTGAAATTCGGAATTTTAAAAATCAAAATATTCAAATTTGGATTTACATAATTCGGAATTTTTGGGTGTTCCCCATAAAACAGCCTTTCCATCTACTTGTCAAAGAACTTATTGCTTAGAAATTGTCAAGCTGTTCTTATAATTGTACGTTCGATATTAATCTCCCTGCTAACTTTATTAAAGTTACTGGCGCTACGCAACATAAACGAATTCTGTCTATAATTTTACAAAGCTGCTGGTATGTGTAGTGGGGGTTTAAATCTAAATGTTTTGTTAGGCACATTCAAGCGGACTTTTTGTAGTAACTCGGGACAGTTCACGGTGTTGTTAGCAATTTTCATGATGTACGTTATGTCCACGACATCTCCACTTAATTGAAGTGAAGGAAGGTGAAATTTTATGAGTAAGTGCGAGAATTAGTTCTGTTTGTATTTATGTATAAAAGTGAATATTGGCCAAAATATTTATCTCAAATTATTAAAATCGGATCAATAAAGAATATTATTATCTTTAAAAGCATTATTGCATATTTCGTCCTTCTCTTCCCTTTCCTAGCTCATCGTACTCAAAATCAATTTCCACAGAGTTACATTCCCGCGGCTTGTTTCGGTACGCGGCGCACGCGGGCGCCGGTAATTGTTTCAACTTGCTGCAATAAATTAGTCCTCGGCAGTGAGTCAGCGTTTTTGTGTTGTGTTTACGCAAAAAAAAGTTACCTATTTTCAATAAAGTTAAGGCGTTTATATATAACAAGTATTGTACGGGAAAGTGGACAGTACGATCTATAAATACTGGAATGATGTGCATATAAGAAGGAATGCATAATTGTATTGTATGTATTGTTTATATTTGTAATTGTAAAAAAAAATGTGTACATATAATCTGTTTTTCTTTACTAACATAGCTCATAAGAAATGTATAACTAACATCATATGGATCGATGGTCTGAAATAAACGATTATTATTATTATAAAATGCCTGCGAGAATGTCAAATAATGAAATATCGAACAAAGCTTAAAGTGAGATATAAAGTGCGAAATTTTCAAATATTCAGTGCATTTTGCACTTGTCATTTAGGGAAGACAAACCGCACACAAACAGGCTGACTAGGTGGTAAAAGCTTCAATAAAAACAAGATGAGGCTTGATTGCGAAAAGCTTAAATTTACGAATGGATTTATTGGAGATTTAATAGACAAACAAATAACGATTATAAACAAAACGTATATATGCTACTCGTCTATACGCCATGCTTTCTGGAAAGATTTCATATATGTTCAACCACAGGCATTACCTAGATTGGAGTTGCTATATTACAATCATAATATTTATTGGGTGCTAATTAAACTGACTTCTTTTTAATAGCATTATTCGCCTCTAAAAATCTTCATTGCCTACTTAATTACTCTGTCAGCCACAATTTACGAGTTTCTGAACGATACTATCTTCGCCACTAAAAATTAGCTGTCGCATGATGTTTTTGATATAAAATTTTGAATTATCATCCAATTTCGATTATGCCACTTCGCTGGATGCTGCCGCACCACGCTAGCTTCGCTCGCTCGGCTCGCGCATGCAATAAATGCAGCCTAACATAACTTAACCAAAATTTAACTACTACGCTTTCTATAGAATATTTAGTAGGCGTTGCAAAAAAGACGAATCAGCCTATTAGAGGCTTCCTGATTTTCCCGTGGCCAAGTTATAAAATTAGAACTTTTATCACGTGGCCTTAAAGAAGTTTGTGGGTTGGCTTATAATTTACCATATTTATTTGATATGAGACATTCATGACAAATCCATTCAATTCCATTCGTGTTAACAAACAGCACTTAATTACCTACGAGTACGCAATTCTTTTGCACAACAGCTTAAACTCATCACGGAAATTAAACCACTAATAAAATTAACACCAAAGTTGCAAGGAAAAAAACAATTACGTTACCCGCATCGGTAACCACAACACGTCTCCAGCAGTTCAGGACAATATCCGGACAAATTTAATCTTCCAGGTACAATAAAAGAAGAACAGCAAGAAGAAAATAAATCAGCCGACTAGTACAATTCTGATGCCACTACGAGTATTTAGTAATCCTGTTAATGTAGTGAATGCGGGATCTCAGGCGTGAAAGCGTAACGTAGTAAGCGTATTTGCCGGCCTTCGTTTCATAGCACCGCTGACGATACATATTTCATACATATATTTGTAATTTTAGTTGTTTCTATGTAAATACCCAAGCATCCGAATAAAATTAAATCTAAAAAGTAAATAAAGTTGATCTACATGTTTTCTCTCCCATTTGGAATCACTTTCTCATCCCGCCCAAACATTACTTATTGGGCTTATTCTCACAGAAAGCACCTCCCAAGGCATGGGGTTACAATGCAAATGAATTGCTGGTGTCATTGGATAACATCAAAATAAAACTGTTAGTTTGCTAGTAAAAGAGGCTTTGGGTAGCTGTTATTGACATAATGGGTATTTCGGGGCTCGGTGAATGTGTCACTTGGTTTCTTATTCTCATCTCTGTAAGTAAACAATAGTTGTATATAAGAATTGGTTTTAACTCAATGTTTTGATTTCATTATATTGAATTCAAAAGTGAAGTAGTAGCAAAAGTAGGAGCAGAATAATAGAAAGCTAGATAGGAGAATATTTCTATTTTAATAGAATTGTAGTATTCATTCAAATTTAAACACGCAAAAAGTATTCGATTACAATACAAACTTAATTTTCGATTTTGGTTTTACTGCATGGATCGCTTTTAATGGTGCTTCATGCAAAAAAATGCGTTTTTTTGTATTTCAAAATTCAATTAAAACTAACGCACTATTTTTGAAATTACAGAAGCAGTTAAACCACTAAAATTGTTTGACTCATTCTTTTTCTAAACCTGTCTTTCCACCGAAATACAGAAATGAGTTTGTTACAGTAAATTTTTTTCATTTAAAAATTGTCTGAAATAAAGCGTATTAAAATAAATAGCGGAAATTTGCATATGAATAATAAAAACGCAATTTGCCAATCGTACGATAACATTTCTCTGAGATATTGCACCTGTAAAGCTTTGAAGTGAAAATTTAGATTTAAAGCAAATTGCGAAATGTATGCCCCTTTCGTGAGAAAAAAAAGGAAAACAAAAGTCCATTATAAAATATTCCTAAATGGTATAGTGCAGCTGTTTACAATCGATTCGGGCAAAACGGCCGATGCGTGTCTCGCGACTTTGTTTGTATAACACTTCCCTTTTGTTATTTTTCAGGCTTAGTATTGTTTACAATCGAAAACATTACTTTCTGTGCTCGTGAATTTTATTCTTTGTAAACAGGTATACAACTTTTCTTTTGATCAAATTTTTACAAGCTAACCGATAAGACTGTGTCTGCAAAACAAAAAGGTATAAATAAAGAGTGACCTATCAGAACCATACATCACACGCCTGGTTGGAAGTAACGACGATAAAAACTACACAGCATGCTCGTGTTGTAACACAAACGCCCAAATATAAACTGTGGTTCAACTTTTTTCGTAAGCCTGGGAGTTCTATAAGTGAAATGGAAAACAAATATTACAACAATTTACAGAAAAGATTATCTCCTCTAGCCCCTCAGGCCTCAACCCCGGCCCTTCCGGCCTCCAACGTCGAGACCCCTCAGGTCTACAGCTCTTCCTCGTCTCCCGCCTCGTCCGAGATGGTCTGCGAATCGGTCGCATCCTCTCACGCGTCGCGTCGCAAGCGTACCGCTCCCGGGAGCGACTCCGAACCCACGTCTGATACGTCATCAGATGCCGTCACCTTAACTCGGCCAGTCCGTGCCTGCCACAGCAGGTGCTTACCTTGTTAGCTATTATCTTCAATGCCTGCTTCGACCATAGCTACTTTCCAAAAGCCTGGAAAGAAGCGAGTCATAGGCATTCCCAAGCCGGGTAAACTTCTGAACATCCCGGCTAATCACAGACCCATCAGCCTCCTCAAGGCAATGTCTAAACTTCTCGAAAGAGTCATACTCTCTCGAATGCGGAACCATCTGTTTCCAACGGATGGCGACCCTCTCATTATTCCCCGCCAGTTCGGCTTTCGCGCTCAGCACTCCTGCCCTCAGCAAGTCCATCGAATCGTCGAGTACATTCTCGAAGGATTCTATCCGCATCGTAAAAAATCAATCGCGGTTCTCTTTGACGTAGCCAAGGCATTCGACAAAGTCTGGCACAGCGGTCTCGTTTTTAAACTCTATAAAATAGGCTTACCGGTCCGCCTAGTCAGATTAATCGCGTCGTTTCTTAAAGACCGTACGTTTCGATTCAATCATGAAGGCACGCTCTCCGCGCCTCGTCCCATAAAGGCTGGAGTCCCGCAAGGCTCAGTCCTCGCCCCTCTGCTGTACACCGTGTACACTAATGACATGCCCATCCCGCCGAAAGGCGTCGAACTCGCCCTCTTTGCAGACGATACCGCCCTTTACACTAAAGGTCGAAGGATCCCGTATAACATCACCAGACTCCAAAAGGCCGTAAACGCCCTCGGTGTTTGGTTTCAAAAATGGCGTATCGATGTCAACCCAGAAAAGAGTTCTGCCATTCTATTCGACCACAAACGTCGTAATCGCCGCAACGATCCCCACATTCGAATGTTAGGTATTCCCATCCCCTGGAAGCGCAGTATCAAATACTTAGGCGTCACCTTAGATCAGACGCTTTCTTTCAAGCCACACGTCGATAGAGTAACAAAACTCGCGCGTTTCTACTTAAGCCGCTTAAATAGTATGATAGGTAGAAAAAGTAAAATGTCTTTTAGAATTAAACGTACGCTTTATAAGGTCTGCGTTAGACCCGTCATGTCATATGCTTCGCCAGTCTTTGCCCACGCCAATCCCTCCGTCCTGTATAAGCTGCAGGTAGTTCAAAATCTCTTCTGCCGCAGGGCCACAGACGCACCTTGGTATGTGCGCAACGCGGACCTGCACAGAGATCTTGAACTACCTGCAGTGCAACAGCACCTCAAAACACTCTCAGAATCGTTCTTCAAACGCGCCGAATCCCATCCCAATCATCTTGTTCGAGATTCAGTCTCATATACTGCTCCTGTGTTAGATTCGAAATACAAAGTCGCTAGGCCGAGAAACGCGCACACGGGCGAACCTTCGCAGTTAACTTTAGCTCTCGAGGCCCTTCAGGCCGCAAATCCTAATTCTAACGTAAATTCTAATTCTAACGTAAATCCGAATTAATGCAATTTTTATTTGTCAATTTTAAATTTTTTAATTTTTACTTTTCATTTTTGAGCACCTTCAGTGCTATGTGAATCTCAGCGGGTGACCCCTTAAGGTCCCCGCTGGCGCGGCCTCTTTCTCCAATTGGCCGTCGCTCAAATGAAGGCAGAGTGGCAAAAATGCACGAGCCGACAGGGGGTTTTTTAGTGTGTATGGTTCTGGTAGGCGTCGGGACGAGTCCCACATAACTCCGATCGCGCGCGCGGAGTATGCGTCAGAGCATTTTTTATGTCCTCCTGCCCTTCCCGTGGAGGGGAACCAAAAAAAAAAAAATAAATAAATAAAACAAACATGGTCATTGAAATAACGTTACTTTAGAGTAAAACTTGCTATTTGCGGTTTTAAAAGTACTTTTAATTGCAGTGGCATTGCAAAATTCCGCTGTGTAATTTTTTTTTAAATATATATTCAGTGTGGGAAGGTGGCGAGTGAAGCGAAGGGCTGATGAATCGAGTCTTCTGGCGGGCAAAAGAATTTGTTTGTTTGCCTGAATGAATGCTTGTATGAATGCATACTTGCATGCCTGCATGAATGCCTGCAAGGTTGCTTGCTTGTATTAATACTTGCATGCCTGCATGCTTGCATGTACATTTTAGATGTAAAACTAGCGACTATTGGTGAAAACCATATTAAAATCCGTTTGGTAGTTTTTAAGTTTATAGAGTTAAGACAGACAGACAGAGCGACGAGGGGACTTTGTTTTATAATATGCAGTGATTTATAAATATCTCCTCACATATGTAAACTATGAATAAAGTTAAACAAGACATTTTCGATTTACTATATGCGTGGGGCTGTAATCAATATTGTTATGATGCAGTTTGGAAGTGACTATTATCGATATTTTTTTGTATTAATAAAGTCAATAGAATTTATACTTTTTTACGATTAGACATCTCAATTTTAGGACATGTTACGGATTACAAGGAAATTTCAGACAAAAGCTGGTTATGAGCAAACATTTTATGACTGGCTAAATTATGAGTTTTTCATGAAATGTTGTTGTAATTTTAATGAATAATTGAAAAATTTAAGAATTTTTTCAATGAAAACGTAAGTTGATATTGCCAAATCTTAACAGTATATTTAAGACAACCCATTCGTTTTTTGTATAACAGGTTCCTTTACATTAGGTTGATTCAAAAATTATGAAATGATATGAATATTTCTCTGTTACAAACTCTACCTAGGCGATGTTTACAATCGCCGTAGCCAATCGTGATGATACTATGAATTGCCTAAAACCACCACTTATTTGGATGAAACTGACTATTCATTTTCATAGGTTAGGTTTGTTAAAGCACGTGTGATTCGAAAGTACCTTAATCACGCACAAACTTTTACATTCGCCATGATGCAACACGATTGATGTTGTCACTAGTGTTACTTTATAATTAATGCAATAAATGAGTTCAAATCAAACGCACTTTCGACAAATAAATGGAGTGTATTTAAAATAAGAAATGTCAAAAGAAAAATAAATTTATTTTTATCAAATCTGTAAATACCAACGCAAACAATATTTCTGTGTAATATAAACCTCCATCGCAGTATGAAAATTTCAATTTCAAACGAAAGCTGCTGTCAATAGGTCCTGAGTGGTGTTACAGCTAGTCAACAACACATTGCCTGCGGTAGAAGTATCACACTCCACAGTATCAGGTGTATTCAAGATACCATATTGCACACTGGATAAACCAGTCTCGATACTTTATCCTCGAACGGGCTGCGTGTACTCGCAATCGTTCAAATATTAGCATTGCAAGTATCTGACTGTCAATATTCCGGTCGAATAGGCAAGGGAAAGGATTGTATGCAGCCTCTGATAGTGGATATTGTTACTAGTTCTGTGTCGAGTCAGGTATTCTTATCCATAATATATGCATAATAGGTGCTCGTGTAAGAGTCGTTATTAAGCCATTGTGATATTTGGTGTCTGTGTGTATTCAACGATAAAATGCCACTACCATTTTCTGTTTTCAGTGCATTTCATCAAAAAATAAAACGAATAAAAAAGTACCACCTGAAGTCGTCGATAGATGATATGTGAGGGCTCGGACGCCACAAGCGCAGATTGTGAGTAAAGTCATTCTCCATTTACCCAAAAATTAAAAAAACTTATCACTTAACTTATGAATTATTTGTCACATAAAAAAATATAGCAATTTTAAGTTTGGCAATAAAAGCACGTACTAATACGTCTAAATTTAAACTAATATCTACATTTTGAATTCTTGATAACTGCGCCACCGGAATGACTGTTGACAAAATTATTCATAACTATATTGTTAAATTGAATAAAGTTACAAAGATAAAAATGTAATTACCGTAAAAGTGCCGTAAATCTCCAGGCAAATATCCCTTGGAGATAAATAAGGTAAGTTATCCTGCCCTACACCCTAGAAAATTATATTAATAGGCATATTGTTTTGGTGGTAAATTTGAATGACGGTTAATGAAAGTGTGAAATTTCCTTAAAAATTAATTCAATTTTGTAAATAGGTTGTTATACATTCTTACTGAGATAATATGCGTATTTTGCCTGAAATCCATGATCACAAGTTGTTCACTCGACGAATATTTATTGATTTCTAAATTCTGAAAAGGGCAATACTTAGTTTCTTTCAAAAAAAGCGCCAAAATCGAACGGTAGTCAGAGATTTATCCTTAATCTTAAATCACAACCTTGGTTCCCTTTGTTAATTAGTAGACTTAGATCTGAAATTATATTTCAAAAAAAATCTAAATTTCCTTCCGCCTCTTCCAGCCACTCAAACAATACGAAACAATTTACCCTGGCTGCAGCAGTGCTCTCCGGGCGGCATTCACCGCAATAGGAACTCCTTTACAATCGTTAGACTTGGTCATGTCGTCACATCGGTAATTTCAAAAAATACACTTTCACAATATAACAGTACTTATAAATTGTGGTGGCAATTCTGTAAAATTAATAGTATTAATCCGACCGAATTTCATTCCCATTTACCATGATATTTCTAACTGAACAATTTAATAACGGTATTTCTTTCGGTACACTGAACAGTCAGAGGTCAGCATTATCTTTACTGATAGGTAGCGATTTGATTAATAATGAACAAATAAAACTATTACTCAAGGGTGCCTATAAACTAAGACCAAATGCACCAAAGTATACCTTTACGTGGGATCCTCAAACTGTACTAGATTTCATTGCGAACTAGGGCCCTAATGTAAGTCTTTCTTTAAAAAATATCACGAATAAACTAGTTATACTTGTAGCCCTAACCACAACACATCGTGTGCAAACG
The DNA here is from genome assembly GCA_923062675.1 of Marasmarcha lunaedactyla. Taxonomy (NCBI): domain Eukaryota; kingdom Metazoa; phylum Arthropoda; class Insecta; order Lepidoptera; family Pterophoridae; genus Marasmarcha; species Marasmarcha lunaedactyla. The sequence continues at coordinate 2,486,666 of OV281341.1, forward strand.
TTGTCTCAAATAAAACTATCAAATATCCGGGTTAGTTCCACTTCAATTCAAATCGGCATTTCGGACATCATTAAAACGTCAGCTGTCAATCGTGAAGAACCAGTTCTTTACAATTCTTTAATGAATATAAAGCTATTTGCCCAGCTAATACATTATAAGATTATATCACAAAGACACAAGACATTCGACCTACTATGACAGACACAATTTTACTGACATACAAACAACCATATAAGCCAGCCACATCTCAATCAATCAGCAGATGGATCAAAAAGGTTCTTAGCACCAGCGGCGTGGATGTGAACATATTTAGTGCACATAGCACAAGACATGCTTCCACGTCCAAAGCACACTGTTCCGGCCTGTCGCTAGAAACTATCAGAAAGTCCGCTGGTTGGACGGAAAGATCTCATTCATTTACTAAATTATATCATCGCCAAATAATTTCAAAAAAGGATAACTTAGCTCGAGCTGTCCTTTTACCTAATAACACGTAATACTGTTACCAATATAGTTTAATAGATTAAGATCAATTATGATGTCTAATTTTATGTAATTTTGATTATAAAGAATTATGTCAAGAATAAAAATGTTTTGTTTATTAAAGTGTAATTTGAATACCTACTTAATATTTAATACACAAAATTTCCACTCTAAACATCTACATGTTGTTTTAATATTATATCGAAGAATGAAGCGTAAGAAATATAGTATAAGGTCAAACGAACTTGAAAAGTGAAGTTCGATCGATATTATATGAGTACGCTTCATTCAAAGATATATAAACCCTCCCACCCAGGCCCAGGTTTTAAAGGAAAATTTTGTGCTGTTAACTTAAAACTTCTCTAAAAAAATGAATAATGTAACATAACTAAGGCCCGTCGATGGAGGGGTCGAGCCGGTTCGGATTTTTATCTGCTCTCTAAAACGTGCGTAGTTGTAGTTTTCATTCTCGCTCCGATCGCCACGCGGTGCGGACGAATTTGTACTGAACCAGTCCTTTTATTTTTATTTTATTTCTCTTCTTTATTTTATTTATTTTTCTCCTATTTCATATTTATTTTTATCATATCTGTGTGTTTTTCGTATGTATTTGTCCTTTCTGTCGGTAAAGGTTGACCCTAACGTGGTCAACTCTTTACCTGCGTACCCTTATTTTAGGTTTCTAGGTGGCGGCCTTCGGCGTACTACGGTTAGTTTTAAGTTATTCGCCCCAGCCCACCTATCGCTGGTAGGGAGGTTAGCCACTAGGGTTCGCTAGGTTTTTACTTAGGAACTCTAGGCATTTGTTATATAAATAGGTGCTAGGTTGCTAGGGAACCTAGGCATTTTTTTTATATATTTATATATCATATATCGTAGGACCAAGCCCTCCAATGGACCTTGTTAACATCCTTAGGTCGTTCGCCCAGGCGCTCGCTGCGTCCGGCGCCAGCATACCCGATGACGTACTAATGCAGGCCTTACAGGCATCTATCGCGGCCCCTCAGGCCTCGACCCCGGCCCCTCAGGCCTCCAACGTCGAGACCCCTCAGGTCTACAGCTCTTCCTCGTCTCCCGCCTCGTCCAAGATGGACTGCGAATCGGTCGCATCCTCTCACGCGTCGCGTCGCAAGCGTACCGCTCCCGGGAGCGACTCCAAACCCGCGTCTGATACGTCGTCAGATGCCGTCACCTTAACCGGCTCTCCTGAGCCCGCGTTTCAACTTGTCGCCTAGCGCTCCAAGAAGCGCTCGAAGAAAGCTTCGGTATCATCAATACCCGAGCCCTCCCCGGTGTCTTCAACACCAGCCCCCGCGCCGTTAAAATCGCTCAAAGTAACCGCGTCTCCGTCGGTCCCATCGAAGCCAGCGACGCGCTGTGCTCCCGTTCCGCCGAAACCTCAGCTCCCTCCGCCCGTCTTTCTCCGTGAGAAAGCGCGATGGACCGCAGTATCAAATCTTTGCAAAGAGAAAAAAATTAATTTACTTAAAGCAACCATTGCAGGCGATACAATTAAAATTCAGGTCGCGACCGTCGACGACTTCCGCGCGTTCACCAGATTACTTTCTTTAAAACAAATCGCTTATCACACCTACGCCCTCCCGAAGGAGCGTAAGATCCGCGCAGTACTACGGGGCGTCCCGTTCGAGCTCGCGAACGAAGATATCCTCGAGGAACTTAAGTCCCAGGGTTTCCCTGCCGTAGCAGTGCACAAGATGCACTCCAACCGCGGTAGGCGTTTTCCGTTAGCGCTAGTAATCCTGTCTAATACTCCCAAATCGAAGGAGATTTTCAGAGAGGCTCGCACAATTTGCGGACTCTCAAACATCTCCGTCGAGCGTCCCAACCCCCGCGGTCACCCTGGGCAGTGCCACCGCTGCCAGCTCTATGGCCACGCAGCGGCTAACTGCTCAGCTCCCCCCAGGTGCGTTAAGTGCCTGGATCCGCACAAAACGAAGGAGTGCACTCGCACTCCCGAATCCACTTCCCCCCTGCAGTCCGGCCACACAGGGGTTGCCCGCACGCTCTGCGCTCCACAGCTGAGAGGGCCGCGCCTAAACCGGCGCCGCCGCTCACTCCCGCTAACTTCCCGCCGCTGCGCAACCGGGGTCCCCCGGAACCAAAGCCCGTTCAGCCGACGCCTACTCAGGCTCTGTCCTGGAGGCAGCGTCCGGCCGTTCCGCCTGCACCTTCCCGATCCATCCCAGCTCCCGTAGCTTCCGTAGGGCCGCGTCCCGCGTGTTCGACGTTATTCAAAACGTCGATATTAACAAAATTTCTGTACTCGCACGCAAACTTCGAGCCGCCCGCTCTCCTCAAGAGCGTTTATTTGCGTTAGCCGAGCATCACTCGCTTCTAAGTTCGTTATAAATTTTATATTTTTTATTTTTTATTTTTGTATAAATTCGTAAATAAGTAAATTTTAATGTGCGCGCGAATCCCGCGTCCAGTCGTATTAAACCCAAGGGATTATCCCCAGTATCTTTTAACGCTCGTAGCCTTAGCACCAACCTTCCCGAGATTAAACTGTTTCTTCAGAACAAAGAACCTGACTTATTCCTTCTCCAGGAGACATGGCTTACTCCAAACCGCTCCAGGGGATACGCTATTCCTAAGTACGCGTTTACTCGCAACGATAGGCCCAACTCCGACGGTTTCGGCGGCACCGCTATATATTACAAAAGAAGCTTCCATTGCTGTCCTCTCCCTACCCCTCCTCTCCTCAACATGGAAGCCACCGTGTGTAGATTGGCTATTACTGGTCATCCGACCATCATCATACAGGGCAAAAATGCACGAGCCGACAGGGGGATTTTTAGTGGGTATGGTCCTGGTAGGCGTCGGGACGAGTCCCACATAACTTCGATCACGCGCGCGGAGTATGCGTCAGAGCATTTTTTATGTCCTCCTGCCCTTCCCGTGGAGGGGAACCAAAAAAAAAAACGTGCGTAGTTGCTAACCGGAAGAAGGACTACATGTTGTTTTAATATTATGTCTTTGAATGAAGCGTACTCATATAATATCGATCGAACTTCACTTTGCAAGTTCGTTTGATCTTATGTTATATGCATATAAGAGTTTTCAGTGTGATCGATCGACTTAGTAATCACGCAGTCTACGAGACTTAGAAATGATGGAGCATTTTAATTTACCTATTCATAGATATGAAAACTTATTTAAATTAGCATCAGAGTATTGATATAGTTTTTCAAGTCTTTAAAATGTAAACTGGTTTTTTAAATAATTTCCTGACCGGCAAACGAACACGTGATCCACGTGGTGGTAAGCGGCAACCGCGTCCATGGACATCGTTAGTCGCAAATGTTTTATTTATCAATATTGAATGTGATTATGTCAGGCTCCAGATTATACAGGCTCTAGCTGAAATTACCTTTGTTACATTAATTTCACCGGCGAATTCTTCCCTTTTACACAACCGCGTCAATGTGATTTTGATATAAATAGGAAGGAGTTTAGTATCGCCCCAGAGGAGGTCTCGACATGAGAAGTTCTACTTTCGCTACCGGTTTTATACGTTTTGTTTGAAATATATCTAAATTATGGCGGCAAACATATATGAGTGACATGTTTGAAATTTACGAGGCTTTGGAGGGAAAGTTCTTGATATATTTGGATTTATAATCAGACAATATTCTTTGATAAATGATAGCTCTGCACGGCTTTGTCTGCAAAACATTGTATAAGAGAAGTATATATAAAATGAAACGGGACTTCAAGTTTCTGTCTAACAATTAGTCTAACTTAGTTGTACAAAGGGGCTATAGCAAAATTTCAAAATAATAGTATACATTTTATACTGATCTTAACTCAAAACGACAATCTTCAAGTATCTTCCATGTGGTGTTTTCTATTTTATTTCATGTTTAAATTATTACAAACATTTACTATTCCGCATGGAGTAACTATAATTTATTTACAAAATGTACTTTTTAAACTAATAACCGATGCATTATTTTGATTAGAACCTAATTATCCAAGTTATGAAGCAATTCACCTTTATGTGCAGTGAGATCTCACGTAGAACTCATTAAGATTGCTATACGCGTGTTGAAAACAAAAAGACACATTATTGTCGCTTAGACGCTTGGCGTATTGTCACCGCATCCCGATGGGGCGTACGGAGCGACGAAATCCGCATGCGGCTGTGATAGGTGACCAACTCCTGATACACGGACCTCATAAGCCTTGTACTAAAAATAGGTATCAAAATAAATTAACATTGTAAATTTTAAAAAGTACTTTAAAGTCGAAGTTTTGTGCAAGATGGTTTTTGTTTACTATTGTACAAAAACCATTTTGCAAAAATACAGCGTTACAACGTTTAGCTATATAATTTTTTTAAATTTCTATTAGAAGTACCCTTTATCATACTTCGATCATTTATGGGTTCTTACTTCATTATTCCAGGATCAAAATTATATTTTGGGATTCTATATAATGTTATATTATAGGTTCAAGATATACATCGACATATAATTATATATTGTAAAACAATCCCTTTTATATTTGGAATACTAAGGATAGATAAGATGTTGAATCTGACATGGATATGTAATTAATCTAAGTATTGGTTTACAACCTGAGTTTAGCTGAATCGAATCTTAAGTACATAGGCAAGTTTAGTTAGTAATTTTATTTATTGAGCCGGTTGTATAAAACAGAGCTATGAAATATTAATATTAGTACTAGTTTATAGATGAACATTTGCATTCAAACGTATACTTGCCCTTGTAATGCTCTATGTTTCTTTATCAAAATTGTTTTGTTTTAAGTAACTCTTAAAACGAGGAAAAACAAATGCTTCACAGAATACTTGTTTGCTGTCATTGTCTCAGTTTCTACAGGTAAGTTTATAACTCGAATGAAACACCTGAGCCAACTATACAATTAATTAGACGTATGTGAAGTAAACAACCTAATTAGACGGGTTTCTGTAGTGAATACGGCGGATACAAAGTTCAAAGGTAGTTACTTGGACAAATCCATAATAAACCTGTAAGTCGGCTTTGCTTTCTGAGAAGGGAGCACCTGATTTTTTGGCTGAAGCTTGTATTATTACACTAATTAGTAGAATACATCAAGGAAAATTTGATGAAAGTAATGACAATTCCAAAATTAATGAATGAACGAACAAATACACAATAGGTTAAACCAAATCAAGGAATATTCATGTTATTCTTAGCAGTGCGAGCCGCCCGCTCTCCTCAAGAGCGTCTATTCGCGTGAGCCGAGCATCACTCGCTACTTAGTTCCTTATAAATCCTATATTTAGTATACATTCTCTAAATAGTAAATATAATGTCTAGACCTGCAAATCCCGAGTCCGGCCGTATCAAACCCAAGGGCTTATTCCTAGTTTCATTTAACGCTCGTAGCCTTAGTATTAACCTTCCTGAACTCAAACTGTTCGTTCAGAACAATAAGCCAGACTTACTGCTTCTGCAAGAGACGTGGCTCATCCAAACCGCTCCAGGGGATTCGCTATTCCCAAATACGCGTTCAGTCGTAACGATAGGCTCAACAACGACGGTCACGGCGGCACAGCCATTTACTATAAAAGAGTAAACTCTCCCAACCCCTCCTCCCCCCTCATTCTCGCTCCGATCGCCACGCGGTGCGGACGTGCAAGACCCAGTTCTCCGTTGATCGGTCCCTTCCCGCCATCCCGTGGCGCTCAGTCTACTGACGTCACAGTCTAGCGTGTTGGTTCCGTGCTACGGTTTTCAAGGTTTTTCTACTCCGTCTGAGTGTTTTCGAAGTGCGATTTTTCTTTGCGACTAAGCCCCTTAGTCTTCAAAGTGCTGTGCTAAGTTGTGTTGTGCTTGTGCTGAGTGCAGTGTTGTGCCCAGCGTAAGTAGTCTGGTTTCAGTGCAAAGGATACTTAACGGTGACAACGAATTTGTACTGATCCAGTCCTTTTTATTTTTATTTATTTCTCTTCTCTATTTTATTTATTTTTCTCCTATTTTCACATTTATTTTTATCATATTTGTGTGTTTTCGTGTGCATTTGTCCTTTCTGTCGGTAAAGGTTGACCCTAACGCGGTCAACTCTTTACCTGCGTACCCTTTTTTAGGTTTCTAGGTAGCGGCCTTCGGCGTACTACGGTTAGTTTTAAGTTATTCTCCCCAGCCCCCCTACCGCTGGTAGGGAGGTTTGCCGCTAGGGTTCGCTAGGTTTTTATTAAGGAATCCTAGGCATTTATTATATATTATAGGCATACATTATTTATTTATATATTACATATTGTAATTCCAAGTCCTCCAATGGACCTTGTTAATATTCTTAAGTCGTTCGCCCAGGCGCTCGCTGCGTCCGGCGTAAGCATACCCGCTGACGCACTAACGCAGGCCTTACAGGCATCTATTGCGGCCCCGGCCCCTCAGGCCCCAACCCCAGCCTCTCAGGCCTCTAACGTCCAGACCCCTCAGGTCTATAGCTCTCCCGCGTCTCCCGTTCCATCCGATATGGACTGCGCGTCGGTCTCATCCTCGCGATCATCTCGTAGGAAGCGTACCGCTCCCGGGAGCGATTCAGACTCCGCCACGTCCGAAGCTTCGTCGGTCGCCGCCACCTTAACCGGCTCTCCTGAGCCCGCCTTCCAATTAGTTACCAAACGCTCCAAGAAGCGTTCGAAAAAAGCCGCGGTGTCTTCAACACCCGAGCCAACCCCGGTGTCTTCTACACCCGCCCCCGCGCCGCTCATGTCACTCGAAGTGACCGCGTCTCCGTCGGTCCCATCGAAGCCAGCGACGCGCTGCGCTCCCGTCCCGCCGAAACCTCAGCTCCCTCCGCCCGTCTTCCTGCGTGAAAAAACGCGCTGGACCGCGGTTTCTAACTTGTGCAAAGAGCACAAAATTAACTACTTAAAAGCCGCCAACGCTGGCGATACAATCAAAATTCAAGTAGCGACCGTCGACGACTTCCGCGCGTTTACCAGGTTGCTCGGGTTAAATCAAATCGCGTACCACACCTACGCCCTCCCGGAGGAGCGTAAGATCCGCGCAGTACTACGGGGCGTCCCGTTCGAGCTCGCGAATGAAGAAATCCTCGAGGACCTTAAGTCCCAGGGTTTCCCGGCCGAAGCAGTGCACAAGATGCACTCTAACCGCGGTAGGCGCTTTCCGCTAGCTTTAGTTATCTTGGCGAATACTCCCAACTCGAAGGAGATCTTTAGAGAGGCTCGCACAATTTGCGGACTCTCAAATATCTCTGTTGAGCGTCCCAACCCCCGCGGTCACCCTGGGCAGTGCCACCGCTGCCAGCTCTACGGCCACGCAGCGGCTAACTGCTCAGCTCCCCCCAGGTGCGTTAAGTGCCTGGATCCGCACAAAACGAAGGAGTGCACTCGCACTCCCGAATCCACTTCCCCCCCTGCCTGTGTGCTGTGCGGCCAGTCTGGTCAGCTAACTACAGGGGCTGCCCGCGTGCTCCGCGTTCCACCGCCAAGAGGGTCGCGCCTAAACCGGCGCCGCCGCTCAGTCACGCTAACTTCCCGCCGCTGCGCAACCGGGGTCCCCCGGAAGCAAAGCCCGCTCAGCCGACGCCTACTCCGGCTCTGTCTTGGAGGCAGCGTCCGGACGTTCCGCCTGCACCTTCCCGACCCATCCCAGCTCCCGTAGCTTCCATAGGGCCGCGTCCTTCTCCGTCATCCGCACCTCAGTCGTCGTTGGCTGAGGACATGAAGACCGTGTTCGACGTTATTCAAAACGTCGATATTAACGAAATTTCCGTGCTCGCACGCAAACTGCGAGCCGCCCGCTCTCCTCAAGAGCGTTTATTTGCTTTAGCCGAGCATCACTCGCTCCTAAGTTCGTTGTAAATTCTTTTGTATTTGTATAAATTCGTAAATAATAAATTAAAATGTCTAGACCCGCGAATCCCGCGTCCAGTCGTATTAAACCCAAGGGCTTATCCCTAGTATCTTTTAACGCCCGTAGTCTAACACCAACCTTCCCGAAATTAAACTGTTCCTTCAGAACAAAGAACCTGACTTATTCCTTCTCCAGGAGACATGGCTTACTCCAAACCGCTCCAGGGGATTCGCTATACCTAAGTACGCGTTTATTCGTAACGATAGGCCCAACTCCGACGGTTTCAGCGGCACCGCTATATATTACAAAAGAGGCTTCCACTGCTGTCCTCTCCCTACTCCTCCTCTCCTCAACATGGAAGCCACTGTGTGTAGATTGGCTATGACTGGTCATCCGACCATCATCATAGCTTCAATCTACATACCTAGTGGTACCAGACCAATCCGCAGCGACTTTGAGGCCATTCTCGCCCTCGGCCATTCAGTCATTATGTTCGGAGACTTTAACTCCAAACATACTGACTGGACGTGCCTATCGACTAACACCAGCGGTATCGCTCTCCTCGACATCACTAACTCCCTTGACCTAGACGTCATATCCCCCATCACTCCCACTCACTATCCCAACAACCCGTCCTACTCTCCTGACATCCTAGACTTTGCAATTATCAAGCGAATCAATCTTGATCTAAGGTCTATCGAACCGCTCGATGACCTAGGCTCCGACCATCGCCCCGTTTCCCTCGTGCTAGGACCGCCGAACGATAACGTCTCATCTCCTAAGACCTTTACCAACTGGAAAGGTTTTAAAAATACGTTAGTTTCAGCCTTAGAGGCTCCGAACTCTCCACTCGCGATCTCTCCCGAACAATTAGATAGCCCGGATAAAATCGATTCATTAGTAAATTCTCTCACTGATGCTATCAACTCAGCCATCAGTGACAACGAAAAGGTTGCTAAGCAAGGCAAACCCACGCTTCCCTTAGCCGTTAGCAATCTTATTTAAGCTAAAAACGCGGCTCTCCGGAGAGCCAAGAAATATCCCACGCCCGCCTATAGAACAGCTGCGAATCAGCTTCAACGTAAAGTTAGGTCTTGCCTCGCGGAACTCCGAGACGCTCAGATGAACGATCTCATGGCGAATATCTCTCCGTCCCACCAAGCGTACTATAGCATGGCCCGAGCCTTACGCGTAGACACCGTCTCTCACGTTCCTCCTCTCACTCGTCCCGATGGCACTACTGCCTTCGAAGTCGAAGAGAAAGCCGAATGCTTCGCCGACAGCATTGCCGCACAATGCTCGCCCAGCACGCAACCCGCGAATCCCACTCACATCAAAGCGGTGGAGGACGAAGTCCTTCGCAGAGACTCTCTCCCCATCACCGCCGACCCTGTCACAGTCTCTAATGACGAAATCTTGCTTCTCATTAGAAATCAAAAGTCCAAAAAGGCTCCGGGTGCGGATGGAATTTCCAACCACGCACTTAAGCACCTACCTCAACAGATGCTTACCTTGTTAGCTATCATTTTCAATGCCTGCTTCGACCATAGCTACTTTCCAAAAGCTTGGAAAGAAGCGACAGTCATAGGCATTCCCAAGCCGGGCAAACCTCTGAACGTCCCGGCTAATCACAGACCCATCAGCCTCCTCAAGGCAATGTCTAAACTTCTCGAGAGAGTCATACTCTCTCGAATGCGGAACCATCTGTTTCCAACGGATGGCGATCCTCTCATTATTCCCCATCAGTTCGGCTTTCGCGCTAAACACTCCTGCCCTCAGCAAGTCCACCGAATCGTCGAGTATATACTTGACGGTTTCTATCCGCGTCGTTATAAAACAGTCGCGGTTTTCTTTGACGTAGCCAAGGCTTTCGATAAAGTCTGGCACAGCGGTCTCGTTTATAAACTCTACAAGATAGGCTTACCGGATCGCCTAGTCAGGTTAATAGCGTCGTTTCTCAAAGACCGTACGTTTCGATTTAAACACGAAGGCACGCTTTCTGCACCTCGTCCCATAAAGGCTGGAGTCCCTCAAGGCTCAGTCCTCGCCCCTCTGCTGTACACCGTGTACACCAACGACATTCCCATCCCGCCGAAAGACGTCGAACTCGCCCTCTTTGCTGACGACACCGCACTCTATACCAAAGGCCACAGTGTTCGGCACCTTGTAACCAGACTCCAAAAGGCCGTAAACGCCCTTGGTGCATGGTTTCAACAATGGCGCATCGATGTGAACCCTGAAAAGAGTTCTGCGATGCGCTTCGACCACAAACGCCGTCGTCCCGATGGCGATCCCCACGTTCGAATGTTAGGCATTCCCATCCCCTGGAAGCGCAGTACTAAATACTTAGGCGTCACACTAGATCCGACGCTTTCTTTCAAGCCACACGTCGAAAGAGTTTCGAAACTCGCTCGTCACTATTTAGTCCGCCTAAATAGCATGTTAGGTAGAAAAAGTAAAATGTCCTTCAGAAACAAACGTACACTTTACAAGGTCTGCGTTAGACCCGTCATGACGTATGCCTCGCCAATCTTTGCCCACGCCAAACCCTCCCTCCTGCACAAACTGCAGGTAGTTCAAAACCTCTTTTGCCGCCGGGCCACAAACGCACCGTGGTACGTGCGTAACGCGGACTTGCATAGAGATCTTGAACTGCCTACAGTACAACAATATCTCAAAACACTCTCTGAATCGTTTTTCAAACGCTCCGAAACCCATCCCAATCCTCTAGTTCGTGATTCAGTCTCATATACTACTCCTGTGTTAGACTCGAAGTTCAAAGTCGCTAGGCCTAGAAATGCGCAAGCGTACTCATCCACCAGACTGTCACGCGATCTCGAAGCCCTTCTGGCCGCAAATTCTAATTCTAACGTAAATTCTAATTCTAACGTAAATCCTAATTCTAACGTAAATGCGAATTAACTCAATTTTATTTTGCAATTTTTTAATTTTTGTTTTAATTATTGATTTTCATTTTGAGCACCTTAAGTGCTATGTATTCACCTTCAGTGCTTTGAGCACCTTCAGTGCTATGTAATCCCAGCGGGTGACCCCTTCTGGGCCCCGCTAGCGCGGCCTCTTTCTCCAATTGGCCGTCGCTCAGATGAAGGCTGAGTGGCAAAAATGCACGAGCCGACAGGGGGTTTTTAGTGGGTATGGTCCTGGTAGGCGTCGGGACGAGTCCCACATAACTTTGGAATCGCGCCAGAGTATGCGTCAGGGCATTTTTATCCTCCTGCCCTTCCCGCGGAGGGGAACAAAAAAATAAAAAAAAAAAAAAACTTCTCCTCTCCTCAACATGGAGGCCACTGTGTGTAGGTAGGTTAGCTATGACAGGTCATCCGACCGTCATCATAGCTTCAATCTACATACCTAGTGGCACTCAAGGCCATGGCTAAACTTCTCGAAAGACTCATACTCTCTCGATTATGGAACTATCTGTTTCCAACGGATGGCTACCCCTGCATCATTCCCATTAGTTCGGCTTTTGCGCTAAGCACTCCTGCCCTCAGCAAATCCATCGCATCGTCGAGTACATACTCGATGGCTTCTATCCGCGGCGTTACAAAACGGTCGCAGTTTTCTTTGACGTAGGCAAGGCTGTCGATAAAGTCTGGCACTGCGGTCTCGTTTATAAACTTTATAAAATAGGCTTACCGGATCGCCAAGTAGAGATAATCGCATCCTTTCTCAAAGTTTCGTTTTTGACATGGAGAAACGCTTTCCGCGCCTTGTCCCATAAAGGCTGGAATCCCTCAACGCTCAGTCCTCGCCCCACTGTTGTACATCGTGTACACTAAAGACATTTCCGTCCTGCCGAAAGGCGTCGAACTCGCCCTCTTTGCCGACGACACCATCCTTTACACCAAAGGCCACAGTGTCCCGCAGCTCATCACCAGACTCCAAAAGGCCGTAAACGCTCTTGGTGTATGGTTTTAAAAATGGCATATCGATGTGAATCCAGGCAAGAGTTCTGCGATTCGCTTCGATCCCAAACGCCGTCGTCCCGTCGACGATCCCCACATACGAATGTTAGGTATTCTCATCCCCTGGAAGTGCAGTACTAAATACTTTGGCGTCACCATAGACCCGACGCTTTCCTTCAAGCTACACGTTGATAGAGTTTCGTAACTTGCTCGTCTTTACTTAGGCCGTCTAAATACTATGTTAAGTAGACATAGTAAAATGTCATTTCGTAACAAACGAACGCTCTTTAAGACCTGTGTTATACCCGTCATGCCTCGCCAATCTTTGCCCACGCCATACCCTCCCTCCTGCACAAACTTCAGGTGTTTCAAAATCTATTCTGCCGCAGGGCTACAAACGCACCCTAGTACGTGCGCAACGCGGACCTGCACAGAGATCTTGAACTACCTACAGTGCAACAGCACTTTAAAACACTCTCGAAAGTGTCTTTTTCAAACGCTCCGAAACCAACCCTATACTATCGTATACTACCCCTGTCCTTGATTTGAAGTTCAAAGTCACTAGGCCTAGGAATGCGCAAGCGTACTTAGCCAACCAGCAGACAGACGATCTCACAGCCCATCTGGCCGCAAATTCTAATTCCTAATCTAATTTTAATTCGAAATAATTAATTACTTTTCATTTTAAGCACTTTCAGTGCTATGAATTCACCTTCAGTATTGTATATTCAGTATTGTATAATTAAATTATAGTGAAAATAACCGCGATAGTTTAAAACAATTATTACTTTATTTTTGTTCACTAGTTTTCATTTGTATCTTGTTATGGTGTACAATAAAGAATAAATAGATATAAGTTGTGCTATTCATTCTCTTTTGTAATTTGTTTTACGGATTATTTAAAAAAATATTCACAATGTGTCAACTACAACATGACTTGACAGATTTTGAAATGAAATATTTATTTCTCAACATTGACAATTACTTGTTCTTATTGACGTCAAATAAAACATGACTACCAGTTCGAAAAAACCTTCGCTAATAACTTTTCAAATGAAATAATTGATATTAAACATGAATGTGATATAAAA